>OX438880.1:15169289-17669289 GCA_949315895.1 Anania crocealis | reverse complement strand
GATTTCAATATTAACACTCTGAAAGCAGGGAAAATTCAGGACTATCTTAGAGATGTATGTAATGCTTATAATCTTAAAATTCATATAGATGCTCCTACTCGCAAGAAGTCCTGCATAGACCACATCCTTAGTAACATAAAAGATGCGTCAGCTGCTATATTGCCTCTTTATTTATCGGACCACGATACAGCTCAGGTACTAGACTTTCCCATAAGAAAAAATAGTGATACACCAAAATTTCACTTTATTTACAAAAAAGACTACTGCCCTCAAAACATCACTAAATTTAAAGAGTGTTTAAATGGTCTATCGTGGTCTGAAGTTTACAGCGAAAACGACTTAAATCTAGCATTTGGGAAATTTCATGACACATTGTGCTTGCTATATAATTTATGTTTTCCTGTTAACAAAATCAAAATCAATAATGTTAATACAAAAAAACAAAGCTGGATTAGCAAGGGACTAAAGGTATGCTGTAAAACTAAAAGATTTTTAAGACACCAATATTATAGTAACAAAACAACATATAATAAATCAAAATATGTAACTTATGCAAATATATTAAAAAAGTCTATCCAAACGGCACAAAAAAATACAAACATAAAGCTCATAAACAAAAGTAAAAATAAATGTAAAGCAACGTGGTCAGTAATTCGAAAACAAGTGTCGGGTATAAAGAGGAATGATAATATTGCAGTAATAAAAGATGGTGATAAGACTCTTACAAATCCAATCGACATGGCATCCTCATTTAATGATTATTTTATTGACTTTGAAAATTACTCGACATTGGATACTTCTAAGTATAACATCAATATAGTGACTACATTGAATTCAATGTTTCTTAAACCAATGACTGACGAGGAAGTGAAAAAAGAAATTATGACTCTAAATAATACTAATTCGGAAGGCTATGATGGAATAAATACTAAAATATTAAAATGTTGCGTCTCCGAAATTACTCAAGTTCTTTCGTATCTAATAAATTTATCATTTTCATCAGGTATATTTCCAAATAATTTAAAAACATCGATAGTAAAACCATTGTTTAAAAAAGGAGACCGGGCAATGCTTTCAAACTATCGGCCAATCACTCTTGTACCAGTGCTCTCGAAAGTTTTCGAGAAGTGTATGTTTAACAGACTCAGCAATTTCTGCAGCAAACATAACATAATAACAAAGGAACAATATGGTTTCCAAAAAGATAAATCGACTACTCTTGCGATGTACACTTTAGTAGAAGAAGTATTGAAAAACCTTAATCGAAACCGCCTAACGACAGGTTTATTCTTCGATTTGTCAAAAGCATTTGATTTCGTTGATCACAAGCTTTTGTTGTACAAATTGGATAAAATCGGTATCAGGGGCCCGGCATTGCAATGGATTTCGTCTTATTTAAAAGCTCGGAGTCAATGTGTTGCCATAAGTAGTCTAATAGAAAATGAAATAAAGGTCACCTTATCTCAATTTAGAGAGAATTCATGTGGTGTGCCCCAAGGGAGTGTACTGGGACCTATTTTATTTCTATTATACATAAATGACATCACACAAATAACAAACCATAAATTTACAATATTTGCTGACGATATTTCCATTATTGTGACTACTGATGACAAAAAAAACATAAATAAACATGAGACTGACATTAACAATACCGTGGATAAAATTATTGACTGGCTCTATGCTAAATCGAATTTTATGCAATTTAATAAGTCAAAACATGAAAAATACAATTTTGACTTAAATATTTCAAAAATCAATAAGGCATCATATTCTAAATTTCTTGGTGTTACAATAGACGAAAATCTTGATTTCAAAGCTCATCTTGACAACGTTTGCTATAGAATTTATAAATTTGTATTTGCCCTGAGACAAGTAAAAAATGTAACATGTAAAAAAACTGCTATCATGTCCTACCGAGCGTACGTAGAATCAATATTGCGGTACGGAATTCTTCTATGGGGCAATGGTACAAACAGAAATAGGGTATTCATTGCGCAAAAACGGTGCATCCGAGCTATATGTGGCATCTCTCCTATCGACTCCTGCAGACCGCTATTTAAGAGTCTAGGATTATTGCCTCTTCCCTCACTTTATATTTATGAAGTTGCAACATTTGTACACAAAAACCGTGAGCTTTTTAAACGGGCTGGAAATGTCAGACTAAGGAATCCCCAAAGGCTCATACTTGACGTTGTCCCGAAGTCCAGAAAATATGGAAAAAGTTGTATCTGCATGTGTGTGCGTATTTATAACAGGATACCGAGTGAAATTAGGGATCTCACTATTAATTTGTTTAAGAACAGACTTTTCAAATGGCTGAACGAGCATAGCTTTTATGACATTAAAGACTTCCTCTTATCTCATTGACATTATTTAGTTTGTAAATTAACTTATATTACCTGTTTGATTTTATATAATGATTCTTATTGAATGACATTCAACTAATACAATGTTAAATAATTTGTTAAATTTGCATGCTATCTTTATGGAGCAAAATACGCGCACATACTACTTTGTACCACCTTTATACCGTGTTTTAAGCAAATAAAAAATATTTCTATTCTATTCTATTCTATTCTATTCTATTCTAAATGTATTACTTTTTGCTAGGGATAAGAATAAAAAATGTAAATCATGCAACTGTATACTTTTTTATATTTAAGTAAACAAGTTTAACTATTAAAATTCAATAAACTATCAAAACTTTAGGTTTTACGCCCAACATAAAACTAAATAAAATAAATTCTCGACGGAAAATCAAACGGAAAATCTTTTTATTACGTAACAAGAGAAACATACCTAATGGCGTAATGTGTGATATTGGGAAATTTCCATTTAACGTTCACCCGCCCATCGGAGCATTAAGTGGAAATGGCTTTATTGTTCGCTTTGCCTGCCCCTTGACGAATGGGGACGTTTGGTATGATCGTCAAATATTGAATAAGGATATGTATCCAGACGCCTAACTACCACGCCAGATGTATTTGACGAACGAGTTCAGGCCCGGCATTTTTTTCTTATAGAAAACATTTTACGTTGCAATGACCTACTTACATGTAAGAAGAGTGTTTTAAAATAGTGTAATCTTTAAACAGACCTGAAGGTAATGTTTTGGTAGGTAACTCTGCAAGAAGTAGTTAATTATTCATAATCTATATCTTTTGAAAGACATTAGAAGATAATATAATCGTTAATTAACGTAGTACATGAGTAGGCTTAAAACAAATTACTTGCTTTATTACTATCTTATCCTAATAGAATATTAAATTTGTTTTTGGCATCTATTATATTAAAACTCGCCTCTGTTAGAATAAATTAGAAAAAAAAACCTGGCGACTTACATTTCAATTTAGCTCCAAGAGCTATGGAAATTGGAATATTATAACGAAATTTACATGAATGGTGGAGTCAACTCAATTTCAGGCAAATATTATTCCAGTAAACTTATTGAAAAGACGAAAATTGCTATCAGAACATAAGATAAACTAGTCCAGATCAATTAAATTATAAAACTGAACTAGTCCAGATGTAACTTGTTTCTTTTGGTGTTATTCTCACTTGTTTTAATAGTAATATCAGTCATATTTATAACAAATCTAATAAAAGCTTAAGTGAGTGCTTGCTACATTTAGTAAACCTAAAGAAATATCTTTCTCTATCGTGTCAGAATGAATTTAAGAATGAAATTTGATTTAGATTTCAGGCAGGAATAGCATATAGCGTACTATTTATTCGGAATAACACAGGTACACGGTCCCGTGAGATACGAGTAAGTCAAAATATAATATTCCGCACGCTCGAAGTCGCGGGCAACAACTATTTTTTCATTAATAAAAGACGCACTGTAGTCAATTAAGTTCACATTTTTAAGACTTGATTAGTTCAATTTCTATAAATAAACTACCTACGTGGATTTTGAAAAGAATAAAATCTAGCAATATTATTATGATGATATGTCAAAAAAAGTTGTTGCGAGAAACCTATTTTTTGTAGGTAATATTCGAAATAACTTGACGACTAATATTTGCATTACTGTATTGTAATACGCTGGTTACACATCAGAACCATACTACACAAGATCAGGTGTAAGCCAAGGTAGTAACCTGGGGCCTTTTGAGTTTATCTTAATGGTAAACGATCTGCCGGGGGTAGTGAGAGATGCCAAGTGTTTACTTTTCGCAGACGACTTGAAGCTGTATTTGACGATCAGAAGCCCTGAGGACCGTGTGAAGTTGCAAAGGGACATCGATAGAGTTGTGGCTTGGAGTGAGGAGAACAGGCTGCAATTTAACACCTCCAAGTGTGTGACAATAACTTTCACGCGCGCACACAATCCCACTCTGAATGCTTATGAGGTAGCGGGGTCGCAATGACTAGAGTGAATGAAGTAAGGGGTTTGGCGTCCAACTCACTTCAAGCTTGACATTTAAAAATCACGTGGTGAAAATCTGCAAAAAAGCCTACCGTAATTTAGGTTTTATACTGCGCAGGGCTCACGGCTTTAAAAACATCAAAGCTATTGTGGCACTTTACAACGCGTTAGTTAGAAGTCACCTTGAATGTAATGCAGTTGTTTGGGCACCACACGAAACCAAGTATAACCTAATGCTTGAACGGGTTCAAAATAAATTTGTAAGGTACTTATATATGAGACAGTACGGGGTATATCCATTTTACCCGTTGAAGTATCCTACCTTATTCGTTCTGGGTATGGTGGGATATAACGAACTCAGGGTTAGGAGAGAACTCGCACTGTTGACATATATTTACAAATTGATGAGAGGAAAGGTAAGTAATCCGGAATTGCTGGAGACTATAAGGTTTAGTGTGCCGGACCGCTTCGTGGAGCGGAGGCGGCGGCCGCGGCTGCTGGCGGCGCCGCGCGCGCGCACCGGCTTGCTGCGGGAGGCGCCACTCACACGCGCCACGCGACTCCTCAACACGTTAGCGGATCGGGTGGATCTATTTACTTGCTCTCTGATTGAATTCACAAGGGCTGCTCTGACTGTAATATGTTATTAATGATAATAATTATTATTGTACTTAATTGGCACATACTTAAATATAAGTCTAGATTAAGAAAATTTAATACAATGCTATACTATCGCATTAGGTGTAAGTGGCCTGTAATGATAGATATAAGTTTGGTTGAATAAATAAATAAATAAATAAAAATGTATTTTTTTTAATCTAAAAACCACGAAGTTTTACCTAAACATTAAAATATGTATAAGGCTGACTGTACAGAGCAGCTATTTTTATCCGTCCGAATTGTCAGTGAAAATAATATAATTAAATAAATGTCAATTGGGACACAGTATTCGAATATAAAGTGTCCGAGTCGTCAGTTAGTGGATTGATTTGGGGTTTATACCATGTACCTTGTTTTTTATGTGTCTCCGATATTTCGGCACTGTGGCAATATTAAATCTATGGTGGCAAGCGACATAATCACAGAAAACTGAGTTCTTGTGAGTGAGTAGTGACCATGAAAGTTTAAATCAGTCTATCTTTACTACGTTTTATTACCACGTATCGTTAAATTTAAAAGAGGATGTAGTGACCAGTATTGAAAAAGGAATGCTTAAATGGTTTGGACATGTTGAGAGGATGAATGAAAGCAGATTGACTAAAAATATATATATAGCGAGTATGAATGGAAATGTTGGAAGGGGAAGGCCTCGACGAACTTATCTTGATCAAATCGGGGAAGTTCTAAAGAAAGGTCAGGTCAAGAGTACCCTAAACCGGCGAACGTGTATGAAAAGATTAATGAATGTGGATGAAGCGAAAGTAGTCTGTAAGGATCGTAGCAAGTGGAAAGATGTGGTCTCTGCCTACCCCTCCGGGAAAAAGGCGTGAGTGTATGTATGTATGTATGTATGTTAAATTTACATATCTTTAAACTAAACATATTATTTTAATTAATTGTTTGTTAGCTCATCAATAACTATATGAGCTAACAAAAAAATATTGGCATTAATTTGTCTGTCTTCTTTTAGTTGCAAAAATTAATTGTAAAACGCAATGAGTTTTCGAGTAAACAAAATAAATGTTTCACTTATTGAGCCGATTTGTCAGAAATAAGCAGCTTCCAAATCTCATTGCGAAGGATTGATGGGAAGCACCGCCGCCTCCGGACCGCAATTAGTCTATTCCTTTTAATTGTGCTAATATTTCTTCAACGGCAGTCAATAAAACAATAGGAATAAAACATTTGTTTTCATCGAAGCCTTCTTGGCTTTGAGAGAATATTACGTAACTGCTTTTTACGACGATAAATTAGAAGACGATCTAAAAGTCGATTACATAAGCACCGTAAAATGTGACAATTAGGCCTTGTTATTTTCAGTTTATGTTTTGTTATTTTCACGGAATTGTCTATCAACTTAGTTGGCATAACTAAAAACTACATAAGGTGTAAAAATAATGCCCATAATCACAAACGACACAGTTCCTTGCTTTGCCCTACATTATTCAACAATCTTCAGCAAACTGTTTAAGTGAAACTAAACATTTAACTAACTATAATATATTCAGCAAGGTTTTTCTGTCAACTCGGCCTGCTTTCCATTTTCAGGGTTTCATAGTCTGGCTGTTAGATTATCTATTTCTCCATCTGCTGCTAAACTTAGAGACTGTAAGTCTGTACTAGAAAAGTGAGATTTAGTATGGTTATTTCTAAGTATTAATCATGTTTTTTGTAAGTACAGTAATTATTTTGTGTTAATACTGAAATCTCCTATCTGTTCTAATCTGTTTTCTCATTTGATCTATGCAATATGAACTACACACATCATCTTTAACCCTTACCCTACTAAAGCAATAAGAAATATATAACACACGATAGAACAATCGATTAAAGCATTCCACTACGTCCATTTCCATTAACAATGGACTCTTACAGAGCACCGAATTCGTCTATTGAAAAAGACATGGGCATAGGTGGGATTCGCTCAAAAGCGGAGTGTTCAAGCGTGGCTAGATATTGCAATGGACGCCATTCATTGTACCCAACGGACCGTGAAAATGCCACCGATAGCGAAATACTCGCAGAATGTATAAATATTAAATCGGTACAAAACCGTGACCAGTGCGAGGGATACACTCGTAAACTCAAAAACAACGCACGTGGAATACAATAAATTAAGTACTCGGTATAAGTTACTATAGTACAAAAAACGTAAGTATTAGGTATCCTTAAGTTAATTTTATTAAATATTATTTATTTACTTTGTAAAGACCTTACATGAGCAATCGTAATCGACGATATTGTCAATTATGATGACATCCATTTACTTAAACCTAATATGTGTTGTGTGGCACATTAAAAGATTAGCACCATCCCTTCTCTAGTGTCGTAAGAAGTAATGCCTGAAGAAGACGCCTGTCTTTTTCTTGCGTAGTAGCGACATCTGTTCACCAATAGCCAAACTGCGATCGCTTGCCAGCCTGCCAAGCGTGCCAATTGTGGTAAAATCTTCCATTCGTAGATGCTCTTGTCGAGCTGTGGACTAATATAGTTTCTTTATATGGACAGTTCATAGCGATATTAAAAAATACAGCAATATTTGTAACTCAATAAACATCGATTCAAAAAAGTACCTTTTTTTAATCAATATTGTGAGCTTTTAATAGGATAGCGGTAGATACCTTTTTTTATCGTGTAGAAAATGCGTTACGCATTCGACCACCACCGAAGGAAGTTTGGCGGAAGTTATATGGAACTCTCCCCTGCACATTCATCCGCCGGTAGAAGTTCCATCAGATTGATGTATTGATGCCTATACCCACTAAAAACCACACGACATCTCTCAATCACCTGGGTGCCACTGAGTCATCGAACTACTCATCATCCTCAGACGATGAGTCGCTCGTCGGCGCAGTGACACCAGGCACGGTTGCGGGACGGCTTACGCATGCTACCGCGTCCCCACCAGTGATTGTTTGCCCTCGGCGAACCGAAACGTCTTCCCCGGAGAACCGGAGAACCAGGGAACGTCCTGGGATGTGAGGGACGCTCCGAGTCTGCAGAAACTTCTGCATCGCTTGGTCCGGGCCTCCCGAACCCGTTTCCTGCTGGTCTCTTCGGGATGAGGTGGGACTATACCTTCTTCCCAAACCATTTGATAGTGGAGGAGGCCTCCTTCCTCTCCTGCGTCGGCGACAAGGTAGGCGAGAGGATCATCCTCTCTTGCTCTTTCTCTCTTCACTATGACTGTCTCGCAGTATTGAGCGATATAGATATATAGCGATATATAGCGGTAGATACCTAGAGAAACATAATACGACAGGATAAAATTGGCAAATATTACATCGATGCGACAGATGCTAGAAATACCCCCACGCAATATCACATCAATCAATCAGTTTAAAAAGCCCGTCGAATAATTTAGGCAAAAGACATTAAATAAAATTAAAAAACTACGGCAGGATCCATTAATTACATAATCAGTACTTCTGTATAATTATTCACCGGTACTTTGACCATCACATGCCTGTAATAGTCATTTCAGACAAGATTCTTTCGATAAACATCTGATGGTTTAATTCAGACCAGAACAACCCCTGTTGTGGCGTTACACAGGTCCAATCCCCCCATACTGGTATAATTTAATAAATAAATAAAATAACTTATGATTATGATATGATTTCTAATATAATGACAAATTCTTAGAGACTGAACATTTTTGCAGCGAAATCTGTTTAAATGTACCACGGTTCACTTTGCAATGACTAATCTTGGGGTTATCAAATGTAAAAATTAAACTTTCCAATGCTACTATACCGACTGACAACATACAAACAATACATAATTTTACAGCATTGAATCGACGCACTCATCGCCATTCGCGTGGGCCCCGCGTAACCATCATAAATTTCATCGAGCAACTTGCTGGGTATTGAAAACATGAAAAGTCAATCCACGTGTTAAACTTTTTTGGTTTAAGCGGTAGCTTTTACGACTGCCATTGTACCATTTTTATTGTATATGGCACGGTTGGCAGTGTGAATATGAAATGATATAGGGTTCAGCTTTCATGTCGGCTGAAAGGTACCAAAAGGATTATATTTTACCATATTTTTCGATTGTACAGCCGACAAGTTAAATATTGAGGCATCTTAAGTCTGATAAAATAGGTGCGATTTTTCAACGAATTTGTCTAGTGTGATGTGCAGGCCATTGTCCATTCTCGGGAATGTCTATTTCCCAAATTTTTTACTGTTATTTTACATTGGTCAGGAAGGGAAACTATTTTCAAAGTTTCGTAATTGTTAACGGTCTTGTCTTTTCTGCATTACATATCCGTTTAAAGTTATTTATCTAAAAATTAAATTAATGTTTTTTTGCGTTTAACAGTACAGAATATAATATCAGTACATGCATAAACTTGAAAAATTATGTCCCAGACGGGACTCGAACCCGCGGCCGCATTTTCTAGCATACCGGGTGCGGCGCTTTACCATTTAACTTTCTATACTGATATTATAATTGCAATTAAATTGCTAAAATATCATACAAAGAGTAGGTACAGAATATATTTATTTGATAACTAATAAATAATATGGGGCCTTATTCAGCTATTTTATTGCAGTTCAAATCAGATTGTTATACGATTTGGTTACGTGAATAATTAGGGGCCTGGAAGTGTGACTCTGTGAATTTATGAAAAAATGTGATATTATAGATCGATCTTGAATTTCAATAAGCATCGGAACAGTAGATATCATTAAAGTGATCAAGGATTATTTACGAACATAAAGTTTCGTGTATGTTACATTACGAAACCTTGCGAAGTCACTTTTAAAAATGTATGAAAATGCACCAGCATCAAAAACTAATATGTTGTACGAGTATATCACTATAAACAGAAGTGACATCCGAAAATTCGAGACCCGCAAGCATCTCCCAAAGGAAATGTTTGAAGTTGCTATACGGAATGTTCGGGGCATGGACTGTCTAATTTTATTATACCTTTCCATGCACCTTAAGGCCCTGAGCTCTAGGAGTCACGGTCATGAAGATGTGCTTTTTATTTATAAATAGCTGTTCCCCGCGACTTCGTACGCGTCAATTTCTGTTTTTATGATCGCGATTACTTTTGCAACATTTTTTCACTGATGCTTCGCTCCTATTGGTCGCAGCGTGCTGTAATATAGCCTAAAGCCTTCCTCGATACATGGACCATCCAACACCAAAAGAATTTTTCAATTCGAACCAGTACTTCCAGAGATTAGCGCGTTCAAACAAACAAACAAACTCTTCAGCTTTATAATATTAGTATAGATTCACTCTTTTGCATAATTTTAATATACATGTATCTTGAGTACGTATGAGTTTTAAAAATAGGACTTTAAACGACAGATTTTGACTAAAATAAGAAAAATCAGTCGTATCTCTATGACCGTGACTTTTAGGAGCCAAGGTCCAAGGTTAGAAAGCAAGTAACCCCACCAGTATCCCATAAATATTTGACGTACAGTCTTTATAATACCAAATTATTGTACCAACAGATCCTCGCTAATCCTGGTTCTTTTAGTCCTGAGTCTAGTATTGAATCCTGATTCTATACGGTTGTCATGATCTAACTGCTTAGGTTTATTTCCTTTTTACGCCTATGCGAAAACTACAAAACACTTCGCCGAACTAAAGGGACGGAAAATATATTAAAATAAGCAAGTTTCGGATTCATCGCACATATTTTTATACGTTTACAACCGAACAACTTTTCCATCTAGTTTTCACTCTACAAATTGAATGTGTTCAAACTTGGGTACGAGTTTGTATGTATGTATATTACAGTGTTATGTAACTTCGTGGCATGTTACTTTCGAGTTGTTAACATTGTACCTAAGTAAAATCAGGATCGTGTGTAAAATTTTACATATACTGTGTCATCATATCAGCCGAACGACGCCCACTGCTGGGCATAGGCCTCCCCCAAGGATCTCCACAACGATCGGTCCTGTGCTGTCCGCATCCAGCCGCTTCCCGCGACCTTGATCAGATCGCCGGTCCACCTTGTAGGGGGCCTGCCCACGGAACGTCGTCCGGTACTGTGTAGAAACACTTTTTAATTTTACTCACTTCTACACTGTAAGAACATGTAGGTACTAGTTACTAATAATAAACTTTGTAATATTAGGGGTTAAAGTATGAAATTGCCGTTTTGTATGGACGAAATCGAGAAAAGTCGTTTTTCCATACTAACAATTTTTTATTTTTTTTAAAAACACCTGAACCGTTTTCGCTGCAATTAAAGGTGAAAGTTAGATGGTTATAAAGCTACGCATTAAGGTATTTAAATTTCTGAAAATCAAAGTATATAATACAAATATACTTAAATGAAGCAAGAAGGTCAGCTGACACATTGTAAGGGGTCTTTTCAATGACTTCCTTTGAAGTAATAGGCACTAGTATTGCATTTTTTTTAGTCAAAAGTTACTTTATTTAGTTTTTGATACAATACAAGAAAAGAATTACGCAATAATATGACTATACTTAAGAGCTATAAACAAAATAAAAAGTGGGAAAATAATCGGCAATTTCATACTTTAACCCCTATTATAATGCAAGCTTAAGCAATTTCATGTGCCTACTGAGTTATCATAAGAAAAATTAGGTGAGAAGAATAGATTTCTAGCCAAATACGTTACAGGAAGATTACGTTTTACAACATAGGCATTTTGTTTGACTTTTAAATGTTTTTGAGAAGGAAAACACTTCTCTTATAGGTACTTTAATCATTATGTTTTTATCATCTTACTAAAAGTATCAATTTTCTTAGAGATTTTAAATGTTCTTTTATGTATCATGTATGCAGAAATGTTTTTTGCTGATATGCGATAAGAAAGAAGTACCTACTCGTATTTTGCTATAATCGCCTCACTTGGCAAGTGAGATTGCTATAGCTTGTTGGCCGATGGTGAGGGAAAACGCTGCTGCCCATCTTTGCCCATAGGCATAGGTGATCTCATAAACGTAGAATATAATAGACGGACAAAGCCTGCGAGATAGAAGAAAACCTCTTATGGAAATCTAGCAAGATAGAAAAAGAAAACAAATCTTTTCGTTTTGTGACCTGTCGTATTTGACAGAGTGACATCCAGTGGCATATGCGATATAAGGTTCAACATTTTATGTAATTATCTAGTACATCGTAGATTATCTAAAGTAAATACAGTTTTATCTAACAATGGTCACATGTTCTGTGAGTGCCTGTGGAGTCAACCACAAAAATAATCCAGAAAATTGCTCATTTCACAGGTAAATACGTAGAAAGTCGTCATCGTAAAAACGCGTTATTATTGTTGTTAAGTTGTAAATATAAAATTATTTCAATCCACTTGTTCATTTTAATATTTTGTATAGATAAAGTTCTATGTATTGATTATTTACATTATTTTGGTGGATAAATAATTTATCGAAATATTTTACATGTACGCTAGAGCTTGACTCAAATTTATCGATACTATTGTCGAAATTTATCTTGAATGTTTCCCGAGTTAAAAGTCAATAATCAGTGTTTGATACATCAGAATGTAAATGTTTATTCAGATTTTGTTTACTTGTTCTTTTTCACTTACTGCCATTGATAAGCTCACACGGCACAGCAGATGACAAGGGAAAATCTTTTGAAGAAAGAAATAAAGAAAACTAATTAACAATGGCTGTTATTTTTTTTTATTAATTAAGACTGTTTATTTTTAAATTATATGTAAAAAATATACTCACCGGGCACATTTATTTGCCCACTATTTTAGTTGTAAGAAGTGAGGGTGGTTAGGTATGCCACAAAGTAGGTGCATAATCTCGAGATAAAAACAGTGTGACAGTAAACATTATTTTCCAAACGACAAACTGCAGTTATTATCGATAGTCTAAAAATGTTAAAGGTACGTCACTAGTTAACACACACATTGACAGATCAAAACTGGTCACGCATTATCGGGCTGTCAGTGGATCTACTTGTATCCTATATCTATGGGTGATCTTTTAGTCGCTTCTCATGACACCTATAAAATGAGAAGGTATGTCACTATCAAATTTACACCACAAGACATTAGAGAATAAGTCTGGTTAGTCTTAGTTTTTAAATGACGTTTTGACAGATTTACTATTAAGATCACTATACCATTTTGATAAATTACAGATTTACTAATAAGGTTTCTGTATCCACACGCACACAGAGAACGTTGCAAGTACTCGTACATAATAAGACATCGTAGTATTTATCTAATCCCGAAGACTTACACAGCTATATCGTAAACGATCAGTGCACTTCAGTTAACTTTTTACATAGCTCATATAGCACCCGCACTTCAAGTTTAAGCTCAGGTGTTCTAAGCTGAGATAGAAGACTTATCTTACACGGTAATATCTCTGAGAGGCTGAAAATGTATTCTGATCTCCATTTACCCTGACCTACAAACCAGTTTCCGGGCGAAGTCGTTAATTTCAACCTAAATATAGCTCCCGGCAACGTAAAGACGCTCGATGGAAACATATTTAGGTGTATGGACGTGGTGTGGCAGATGGCTTTAAGCGAAGCCGCTTACCGAAGATGACAAGAGCGGAAAGCGGGGAAGACTCTAAGCTGTAACTTGAAACTATTAAAGGTTAATAATATGGTAAGACATTATATCAGTTAAAATTAGTAATTTAGAAATAAACGCAGCAATATTTTTACAGTATTTCCTGCAAATTGTATTAAATGATTCTGATATTTAATAGTCGAAATGAAGATTTATTTATTTTTCTAACCAATTTCAATATTTTCTACGCAAAAGCGTCAAAACAGAAAAAAATAACATGGTATTAAAACTAAGGCAAAAATCTGGGTTTTTACGGTCACACCCGTGGGTCAAACACCAAAAGATACAAAATCAAACCTTATTCGTATGTTATGTTGTATTGTATAATATGTCTCTTTTTAAGTTTTACTTTAATGAAAGTGTCTATTGTTTTGAACAAAATATTATAATTAAATATGTATAATATTATTAAATATGTATAATATTATTAAATATGTATAATATTATTAAATATATAATATATATTGTAATTATTGCTTTACGTATCATAACGGTAATTAACTCATTAATGTAGGTACGTCATAATCTATTAAAAGCTACCTGTTATGAGAGAAGTTCCGTTGATGTTACCTACTATCTCCATGTATGAGCAACATAAAGTTCAAATAAAGAAGGTTCATAGTTCTCATTGAAATCATCAGCAACAGTTTCCATCAAAATTAAAGCAAGTTAACAGACAAATACACATTTTTATATTAAATGCCAGTTAAGTTTCGTTTGATGATCCACAAGACTAGGAGTAAAAGTTTAATTATTGATACAATTTGCAATACCATTCCAAGAAAAACATAATCTGTGCACTGTATTACAGATAACATTAACACAGTTAAGAATTTTATTCTTATCCGGAAAACAAATAAGCTAAGAAAGACTAAAATACTTTGTAGTTTTGGGATAAATTGCTTTAAGGAAGTAATCTGAGCACTTTGCATCTTATAGAGTTTGTTTCACAAAAGGAACAATTTGAATATAAGCGCTCGTTGAGCTAAAAACAAATTACCTCCGAGCGGCTATCATGCTAGTTTCACTGAATAGCAAGATTCTACTTAGTTCCTTTTAAGTTTCAAATAGAGTTATATGCATTAAAACTTTAATAAAATGTAGGTAGAGCGTAATTTTCCTACTAAAATCTGAGCTGAACTGCAGCAACCATGCGATGCTTTTGAAGGAAGTTAAGCATTTAACTTAAACGAGCTAAGTATGTGACGGTAACTCAACCAAATTAGTGTGAATTAAGATTCTTGCAGATCGACATTCTTCGGTTTACTATCTTTTTTCTACGTCATTTACATTTTAAAACTATCTAAATGTATTTCAACCTCAACCACACTACCTGCAACTACACTTAATAAGCAAGCAAGAATTCCTTCAAAAACGTGTAAATTGGCGAATCAAGTGGAAGTTTTCTTGTATCTGTGTTGTATACATAATTAGCTATTTTATGAAAATGGTACATGTTGCATAAATTTAAGCAAAAGCTGATAAAACTAGCTCTGCATAATTTTTGAGGGCGAACGGCTTTCTTGCATGTAGGTTAAGTACCCAAATAATATATTCATGCACACTTTTTTGAGTGATAATGCAATAAGACATTCCCTACTTATCTGATTGAAGAGATTAAGTAGAGAAACACAATAAATGTATTTAGATTTATTTTTAAACTCAAGCCAATTTTTGTAATATTCCATCCAACAGTTACATCCTCACTGATTAATAGGAGTGTTATTTGAGCTGCCATCCAAAATCATTTAATTGAAAAGTTGAAGATTCAATTCAGATTTCCATTTGGCATTCTTTTAACTTGAATTCTCTTTCTTAGTTATTACGTAGTTACTAGTAAAACTTTTAACTATGTTTACGAATTAGTTTTGCTTGCATAAAATATTAGATAATTAATCGCAAAATAAACGCTACGAAAACCTAAATACTGTAGTATTCCTGAATATTGGAGCTTGAATCACTCTACTCATATTATTTTCTTCAGTTGCCATTCCATTGCTTCTTTTTAATTAAAGAATGATTGATACCCTACAACATCATGAGGCGTGGAATCTCGTTTAGCAACGTCGAATTTCTTCAAGTGGCGATGACGTGGCGAATCAAAGCGCACTCACAACCTGGTTTGTTTAGGTCGGCAGTGATTAATACGTCTAGTAACGCTGGTAATCGAGTAACTGTCAATTTGGTTGCGATTTCACGACGAGGATTTATGATGCAAGAGGCCGATGCCAGCAGTAAATTATTTATCGGCCGTCGATTTCGACCGGCCGTGATTAATGCCGGCAAAACCATGAAAACTTTCGGTCCGATGGCGACTCTAATTTCCGATGTCGGAAAATGCTAACAAAAGTGTATTGGATATTTTGTAAAGTAACTATACACGAATGTTCAGAATACTTGTTACTAACGTTTGGCTGATCTTGTTTTATTTCAGATTTTTATTTATCTTGATGATCATATCAATAAAATACAGGCACATCTCGGTCGTAAAATATGGATATCATAATAAAGCTCAAGTTTATACAGTGAGCATTAAAGAGAACAATACTTGCACCCGTATTTATAAAGAAGTAATTACTTATTGGTTACAAAAATCATGACTTAAGGTGTTAATACCTAGTGCTTGAGTAAAGCAAATGGATCACCATTAATAGTCATATTAGGGGTTAAAATATGGAATTGCCGTTTTATTGTAATAGGTTCTTTGAATTGACATAGAATCTTCATGGTTTGAGGTTTTCGAATGAAACTTTTTTCACATGGTTTCTATGGTGTTCTTCTTTTAAAAAATGTGAAACATTTGAATATCGAGTTTCAATTGTTTTTGTTATTTAACTTAGACAAGAAAGATGGATACAGCGAAAATTCGAGTGATTTTTGAATACGAGTTCCGACGCGGAAGTAACGCGGCAGAAACAGCCCGCAATATCAATGTTGCGTTTGAAGAGGGATCTGCTAATGAACGCACGGTGCGATTTTGGTTTAAACGCTTTCGTGATGGAAACTTCGACTTGAAGAACGAGCCACGAGGAAGACCGCCCACACAGGTGATTAACGATGAATTAAGAGAGATGGTGGAAGCCGATCCTAGTCAAACTACCCAGGAATTAGCGGCATGGTTTAACAAAACCTTACCCACAATATTGACTCATTTGCGTCAAATCAATAAAATAAAAAAATACGAAAAATGGGTGCCTCATGATTTGACTGATGTGCAGAAAGAAACACGAGTTGAAACTTGTGTTGCCTTGTTGAATCGGTACAGAAATGAAGGAATATTAAATCGAATTGTGACATGTGATGAAAAGTGGATTCTTTATGATAACCGTAAAAGAAAAATGCAATGGCTGACCCCAGGTCAAACGCCACAAGAATGTCCTAAAGCAAAACTTACAAATAAAAAGGTAATGGTATCTGTTTGGTGGACTCAGCATGGTGTTATTCACTATAGTTTTCTCCGATCTGGTCAATCAATAACGGCAGATGTCTATTGTGCCGAACTCCGAACAATGTTGGCAAAACTAGCAGTAAAACAGCCCCGACTCATGAATCGATCTTCACCATTATTGCTCCATGACAACGCGAGACCTCATACAGCACGAGAAACCGTTTTGACCCTTCAGGAACTGCAATTAGAAACCATTCGACATCCTCCGTATTTGCCAGACCTTGCTCGAACGGACTACCATTTTTTTCGTGATTTGGACAATAATCTACGTGACATGGAGTTTTCTTCCCAGGAGGTAGTACAAAATGCTTTCACACAGTTTGTGCAGTCTAGATCCTCAGAGTTCTATCACAAAGGCATAAATGACCTTCCTATTAGATGGCAGCAATGTATAGATAATAATGGTAACTATTTTGATTGAATAAATTTGTTAAAAATTAAAAAATAAACAATTTTGATTTTCAGTACAAATCGGCAATTTCATACTTTAACCCCTATTATTATTTGGCTGAGGATGCTAACTTTTGATACTTCTAGTAATTGCTTGATTAAGGAATACAAATTGTTACGTAAGTAATTACTTTTATTAAGATGTTACTTTTACTTGTTTATAAATACGAGTGTTAGTATTTAGTGTTAGAAATCTATTGATGAACTAAGACAGCCGACTACTGAAATGGCACTAGGCATGACATATAATAAGAAAAACCTAGGGCTGCTAGTGGAAAGGTTCTGGATGGGCAATCGCGACTTGAAACGATCTGTGGGTAAGCGTAGCTCACGAGGTGGAACGACCCGGTGACGGTATGGTGAAGATCACGGAAAGTCACTGAATGCAGGTGGCGCGGAACCAATCGTTGTGGTGATCCTAAGGAGAGGCCTATGTTCAGCAGCGGGCGTCAAGTGACTGAGATGATGTTGATAATGATTAATGTTAAGGCTATTTTCACTCGACAAATATAATAGGTAAGAGAAGGTTATCAATACGACGTCAATAACTTTTTTAAGATGTACAATCACTTCGCAAAAGCATTCGACACAATTTCGATACCTATTCTTCTTGAGAATTTATACACATTAGGCATAAGAGGAATCGCTCATAATCTTATTAAAGATTATCTCTCAAATCGGACCCAGCGCGTAATGGTAGAGGACGCAATGAGTGAGGAATTGACTGTCGATTGCGGGGTTCCGCAGGGAAGCTTGGTTGGGCCCCTTTTATTTTTAACTTATATAAATGACCTCTGCCTCCTTCCCCTTCCTTTGAACGGTAAGATAATAACTTACGCAGATGACACAGCTTTACTTTTCAGTGCGGACACATGGAACGATGTATTCCAACTTGCACAAAGTGGTTTCGACTCAGTCAACCAGTGGCTAAGAAACAACCTACTAACACTCAACATAGATAAAACAAAATACATATCATTTTCTTATAACTCACTTTCCCAGCCAACTCCGAACTCACAGTCAAAACATCTCACCTGTGCTCAGAATCGCTCGGCACATGCGCGTGCCCAAAAATTAGCAGCACTGACAATATTAAATACCTAGGAGTTATCATTGATAAGCATTAAAACTTTAAATTACATGTTGAAGCCATTACATCCAGAGTAAGAAAGTTAATTTTTGTTTTTAAAAACCTAAGGCACGTCGCAAGCGGTCTTTTACTTAAAACTGTTTATCTCGCTCTATGTCAGTCATTGCTTACGTATTGCATAATATCTTCGGGTGGAACACACAAAACTACCATGCTTCATTTAGAAAGAGCTCAAAGAGCTTTACTGAAAGTTAGTACATTTAGACCGATACGCTTCCCGACAGCAGAACTGCTTGCTGATTGCGATGTTCTCTCTGTACGCCAGCTGTTCGTTTTAGTAACCGTCACCAAAAAGCACGCACTTACACCCTATAACCCTGCACTCAAAACCAGCAAAAGACGAGCAGATATTGTCTGTTCCTCTGAACTGTTCAAAAGAACTAACTCCCACAGATTCTTTTGTTTTCTTGGTAGTTTTCTGTACAATAGAATAAATAAGTCGTTATGTATTTACCCTATGAACAAAGTGGCATGTAAAAAAGCTATTGAAAAATGGCTAAAGACTAAAATACTATGATACCGAAAATTTATTATTAGATGTTTCATAATTAAGATTAAAGTATTGCTCGATAAGTAGATTAATTTAATAAAATAATGTAATATTAATAGTTCTAACTTGTTGTAATGTATTTATTGTTGAGTAAGCGCTAACCTACATTTTATGAATACCTAAGACACAGGCAAAACTATTTTGCTTAGTTTAGGTAGCGACAATAAAATTAGTATACTAATAGAATTATTACATAACTTATGACTTTAATTGTATCTAGGCTAAGTTTTATACAGAATAAATCTTTATCTTATCTTATCTTATCTTACTTAATCTTTAATGGTGTTAATCGATTCAGATAAATTTTTTTAGATAATTATTTGTAAGGCAATTTTTGTTTGATAATTTCAACTTGGGGCTGCATTGTATAAATCTCAAAGCTGGTCCTATTTAAAGTAATGAAAATACCGACCATAAAAGGCTAAAAAACCATAAAAAATAATACGAGTACAAAGAAAAAAAAAATGGTATCGGCAAAAATATCGAAACACGACAATCAACATGCACCGACTTACCATTTGCATGATGGTTGATAACTTGATTGGCTGCTCATCAATACATCACAAGCGCACAAATTATACGGAAATTCTGATGGTTTCATTCGTGTGTTGCTTCCTACGTGTAGCCTATCAGGCTATCACCTACTGTCAAAAACACATCTAGAGTGCTAAGTTAAATCATATGATTTTTTGTCCGCTTTTTTAGGACTTTGCACTATAAATGCAAAACTTAGCTACCTACCGATGGATCGAGACCAATTTTCTAAGCAATTTGCAGTGGAGACTGGCCGTCATCGTGACTCGACTTGAACCCAGATTATTTTTAGACCTTAGACTGAATTGGAGCAAAGATGCCCTTGTCAAGAATTCCTATTTAAAAAATCGTACCGCCATCACAGCCGCTATAGACAAAAAGCAGGCCTGTGTTGAAATCAACCCCGGAGTCGTTTTGAATTGGAGCTAATAATACTTTTAGGCGTAGTTTCTGTTGGTCTATACGGCTGTCTGTTCGTCTTCAGTATTTTTTTTTATCTACAAGGTACACCAACAGCAAATATATATAATGAATTTTCATAAAGCATCACCATTTACATAGACAATAATATTTTATGTATTTTTGTTATAAGTCATTATCGGCATTTCGGCAAACAGCGTGAAAAGCCACAAACTTTGGAAAAAAACACAGCATTATAATGTAGCTTATAAGAAACCTAAAACGATATCTTTCAGAACTAAGTAGGGTTACAAGTAAAAGTGACATCGACCAACTTATAAAATGTAGGTACTTGGAGAGGGTTCCCTACGTGTGTTCGAAACACTTTTTTTCGAAAATTTAAAGATCTACAATCTTACACCGAAGCTTTCATAGTGCGATGGCTTGTTGCTGCGAAGGTTTTTTTGTTCGACGTATCTGAATACCGAACATTTTACTTCGGTACATTGTTACTCCAACGTTTATTTGTTCGATGTAACGTTACTTCGAAAATTTTGTCGATACATTTCACGGCAACGTGGTAGGTACATCATACATTTAAGATTATAGATAGATAGATAGATAGATACTCTTTATTGCACAAAACTAAAATACAGACCACATAATTATGTGGTTTTTATAGCCATATTAGTGAATCATAAAAAGGTATTGATATTATGTTTTCTATATTTGTTTCTTTGAGTTTTCGTTATTGTACATGTATGTACTTATTATGTAATTTTGTGGCTGACTATTTGATTAAAAACAAAATTTATTTACTTAGACTTAGATTAGATTTCTTTTATAATCTCATAAAATGTCCTCTACCTAAAAGTTGCCTGGAAGAGATCGCTTCTTAGCGATAAGACCACCTAAATTGTAATATATCTTTCAATATGATCATGTTGTATGTATTTTAGTTTTGTGCAATAAAGAGTATCTATCTATCTATCTATAATCTTTAATGTATGTTGTACCTACCACGTTGCCGTGAAATGTATCGACAAAATTTTCGAAGTAACGTTACATCGAACAAATAAACGTTGGAGAAACAATGTACCGAAGTACTCGTAAGATGTTCGGTGTTCAGATACGTCGAACAAAAAAAGCTTTGCAGCAACATGCCATCGCACTATGAAAGCTTCAGTGTAAGGTTGTCGATCTATCAATTTTCGAAAAAAGGTGTTTCGAACACACGTAGGGAACCCACTTGGAGAAGATGTCTGTCGTATAAAATACTTAAGTATTTATATTCCAAAAACAGACATTTTATTTAAGCAATTGTATTTTCAAATCCATCCACATTCTTAAAGGGAATCATAGTCGACATTTGCAATCGACTATTGTGTGTTTAATATTATATTAAACACACAATAGTCGATTGCAAATGTCGACTAATGATTATTGAATGGGTATCCATTGATACACAAAATCTTGTTTCGATATGTAGTTGTAACCTGTGGTCAATAAAACTAGAGCACTCACTCATTTATTAATCTACAGTTGTACAAGTGCATGGAGATGATTTTCGGGTACCTTATACATCGAAAATGCAACATAATTATGATGATTATCGTGTTAACGTTTGGTATGGTCCGCGTGTCCTATCTATAGATAGATACCTATTTTAATTTCTGATTGATTGAAAGTGACGGACTCGACATGTAACGAAATAGTATTTTCCGAAAATATTTTTTTGTTTATATGGTATAGGCTTGAACTTTCTCCCGTAGACTTGAGACTTTATGCGTTTTCATATTTTTTTATGGTCAGTCAAGTCGGTGCAGGTTACATCAATTATTGCCTGCTCAGACGACGGACTTTTCTCCGCGGCGGAAAAAAAAGTACGTTACGCTCCGCGAATAAAAAGTCCGTCGCGAATTTACCGCGGACTCAACGCACACGGTGTGCCATCATTTTCTAGTTTATCTTCGTGCTTACGTACGTCATTTTTGAGCGCACAACGCGGACTAAAGTACGCCTATGTGCGTTGCTTCGCCTAGTCACACGAGTTCTATTTCTTTCGGGGACTCCCCCGTACTTTTGTCTGGTCCGCTCTCTGCATATCCTCGGTAGTTCGGACAAAAAAGTCCGCGGACAAAAATCCCTCGTCTGCGCAGGCCATTATGATTAAGTAACTTTTGTGTTCGTTATAAATTTGTGAAAATAAAATTATTATTTGTGGTCAGGTTTACCGACCGCCTGTGTAATTGATCAAACTATCTGGCTATTGGCTACTCGTAGTCGATTTAATTAATCCCACAAATCGCAGCGGTTAGCAGTCTCCAACTTTAGTAATTTGTTAGTATATTGATTGAAAGACATGAAATGGTAATTCATTTGTGTCTACAGAAGGAAGTTCTTCAAAAGAAAGTAGGTAGATTAAAGGGCATAACGGAATTACTGAAATTTTTGGTTTAAGGTAAATTCTAAATTTGGCATACAAGTTTGATTCTCTAACATAAATGGTTGCGAAGACTACAATTATAATTGGGTAATAAATGTCCCCCACAAAATTAGAGTAATGGGCTTACTAAACGCAGATGTTATAACAATGGCCTGAATCAAGATGCAGTTTATTAGATTAGATATTTAAAAGCATTACTAAATATATGAAGAGCAAGCCAAATTTTGAAGAAAATTTCTATATTTTTTAACTTTTGTCAGCAAGAAACACAAACTCTCGCCATGTCCGTCGAATGTTTAATTCCTTGAAAGCTGCAGTTTGCGGATAAATACGTAATAATTATACCTACAAACTGTTATCCTTAAATCTTTTTATTGGATAAACTACATGATAATTGATAACTGTGGACTAAATATATGTTGTTAGACCTTATGGTTTTTCATAAATATTATGGATGGGAACACCATTTTTGCAAATATTTATGAAAGGCAAGAGGGGAAAGCGGGCCTGGTGGATACCTTAAAATAGCAACAGTAGCATATATACAAGTTGACAGAAAAACTATCTGAGCTCAGTGAGATTGGCAAGTTATAGAGTTGTCGACCAACATATACAGTCGTACAGACGACCAAAAGATGATAAACTGAATTGTACAAAATTCTTTAATATCTAAATATTTACATCTACCTACATCCGAAACGGTAGGCCGCTGCAACTTCTAAGAGACGATCAAATTAGCTCCGCGAAAGCGGCGCGCGTGGCAGCGACGAACGCCCCAAACTGTTTTTATGTGTATTCGGCTGGAAGACATTAATGTATTTATTTGAAAAAAATATTTATTCAATGTTTGGCTGATTTTGTGTTCATTAAATTTATATAAACATAAGTACATTGTACATTATCTTTGCTAATCAGAGAGAAAAAAAATTATTACACTCAGTTTATTTATTACTGCAATTTTTCTACTACAGGGTTTTTCTACAATTACCTCAAAAATACTTTTAAAACGCTGAACAGTGATATTAGTTGAACTTATGTCCTATTACAAGGAATATTTTATTTATAGTATTCAAGTGCGAGTTCTTACTTACTTACAGCACAGCGATTCTATGAGGAACATTTAATTTTACTGTAATATATTATGATCAATTCGACTTCAGTTGTCATACTTCTAAAATAATTTCTCACTAAAACGATAGTTTTCTTTCCAAAGAAATAATAAACGCTTACCTACTACGTAGAAAAATCAGTAAGTGGATATTTCGTAGTCCGGTACGCCAAATACGATACGAAACACGTGAAATGATGTAAATTAAAATTTTAATCGATTGTTGGTAAATTTCTAAGGTTTTGTAGTCAACTTACCTAAGTACTTAACTAATCTTAATTGTCAAGTGATGATAATACGGATCAAATTCTAATTGTATGGATGTAAATTTGTTTTTTTATAAATATTAAAATGTTCTTGGTATATCTGAGAAAGTAAATTTATCATGGTTTTACATATCCATCTACAACAAAGCTGAGGTATAACAAATTAGACGAAGTCTGAGTCTACTTTAAAAAAAAATTACAACATTATTTTTTATTTAGAACAATTAATATAGTTCTAAATATTAATATTTTTTAAATCATCCTGTGGTGAAATTAGTCTATTCTGTTAAGACATAGTTATGACAAAACTATAATATTCTCAATTACTATCATAAAATGTTTATTTTGTGCACAATTTGAAAAAAATACATTTATGGATAGGTTGGCGTGCTATCGACTGCACTTAGTACTTATGTTCAGCGTAAAATTAACAGTAGAGACAACTTTAACAACTACGGCCAACGATCCTCTCATTAAGCTTTGTCAGTCAACTTCAAGCCAACAGATTCTGCCTGGTGCCGAGGTTCAATGAATTGTATTTTATGAAAATGCAACCAACAATCTAAAGAAAATGTGACATCAGAATAACAATTCCGTTGTCAACAAGAAACCTTGCTATATCCATCTGCGGTTATTCTCAGACAATCTAAGCATAAAAAAGTTACAATTTGGCATGGATATAAGAATCACGCCGACAAAATTTTAAACGAGATTAAAATAACCATAACAAAATTATAGCTAATTTAAATATTTAATATATACAGGATGAAATTTTAACCACTTTCCGAAATTTTTATAAACGTTCAGTATCGTATTTAGAGCATATATGAAGTAAAAAAATGTAAATCAAGTTGTCATCCAAAAATATTTTTCGCGATATACTTTTCAATTTTTATGGTCCTAGACCTGTTAAGGTATAAAGGGACAGTCAAAAACTTATGAATAGTATCGAAATAAATGATTGAGATGCGAATCGCGTAAAAAAAGTGTTGTTACACTTCTAAGTGACAAAGACATTTTCTAAGTGCATTATCTTGACATTTTTGTACTGGGCTATACCAAAAGAAAAAATACGTCATTTGTTTTTTGTCTCGTAGATTGATATATTAAAATTTGGAAGGTGGTTAAAATTTCAACCTGTATATATATGTATATAAGCTATAAAACATAATAATATGCTTTTATGAATAGCTATTAAAGAAAATTTGACTTGGTGCCTTCGTTTGATTCAGTTCAGTTGGTTTCGAATGAATTCGACTTAGTTAAAAAGATTGTCAATTCAAATTCAATTTCAATATATCACAACATTTGCAACTCATGTTGAACATAGTTAGTAGCGTTGTTCTTTGTATTTTCAAAGCAAATGTCGACATTGAATTGCAGCAAGGGCAACAAGGAAGACAAGCTGAGTCTGTGGGCGATAATCTCATTAGCTTTGTGGTCACTATTCCAGTCTAGTATAATGGCATTGTTTGAGAAGTGTATTTTGGCGCTCTATTATTAATAATCTTCAACAAGGATGGAAACAAGAGAGTTCCAAGTTATGGTAAACTGTGGGAACATTGTCATTAACTGTTTTACGTGACGTTAGTCAGTGGTAATTGTTTAAAATATTTAATCCCGACATACCTAACATAACATAAGGTTGTCGAGAGGTGCTGGCGCATAAAATAATAACATCACCCCTTCTTTTCTTATGGATGTCGTAAGAGGCGACTAAATGAGCACCGCCAGAAAAAGAGTTCTGAATTTTGAAACATTGCTCAGGTTTGTAATTACCAACCCGCATTTGGCAAGCGTGGCGATTATGCCTGTATGTAGTACATGAATTCAATGATGGATGCCTTTACCCTTCCCTGCAGTGGGATGATTATAGTCCCTTACTTTACTTTACTTATCTACGTTATTAGGTAAGCGATAAATACATTAAGTATTTTATAAGGCACATTGAAGTTTTTTTAAATTCAAATTTTCACACACTTTCCGTAAACTACTCTTTCTGTATGATTTTCTATTATTTCTGCACTGCCGCGATGACTGGAAAAATCTCAGTCTTTGCAGGTTGTTGTTATGAGATAAATCGACCCTTACGAAGTCTTTTATAACAAAAAACATTAACACTGGTACCATTGTTTGCAAACATTATTCACTCGCTCTTGTTCTTGATGCACAATAGTTACAGTGTCCAATCAAGAGAAGACATATTATATTTTACGGTATTCGCATTGAATTCCAGATACTCGACGATTAAAATCCATCTTTTACGATTAAAGTTTTTTAGTAATTCAATCTTTTCTCGAGTAGCGACTGCGAATATGAAGACTACACGTTTGGCGTTCTATGTGGAGGCCCATAGATCCTTTCGAAGCCACTGATGGACATAAACAGCAGTTACTTGTTAAAAACAGATGACGCTAATAATAATAATAAAACGTTTTAATACCAATCTTTACGTATCATGTCGATATAAGTTGTACGTTGTGATATTCAATCCTGTGCAATGGGTAAGACCCTTTTCTATCAACTATTTACTGATTAACGTTTCCGTGCATCGTTGTTTCTAAGTGTTCCTTCATTCGATATGCCTCTGTGCATTTAGGTTCCTGTCGTATTAACTTCATTGTCTCTTCATGCCAGATAGCAGGCTTTTCCAACATAAATTTGTCTTTAGCAATTAAATTAATTATGGTGATACTTTTCTACAAAACAGTAAAGACAATATTATACAGTGATTAAAATTGTTCTTTTTTGTAAGGTATTTTTTTGTGTTATGGTAATTAACAGGTTGTCTACCCTCAGGTTTTATGACTTGTGTCTATGGCAAAAGTTTCATTGAAAATGTATTATAGATAAAGTTTTTGGTTTCGTAAAACGTACATGGAAAATATAAGTTTACAGAGGATTCAAATTTTAGAAAAACAAATATAATAATAACACACTTCGGTGGTCAGACACGCACTTAGCCGGTTTTATTAATTTAAAATCATCTTCAAAAACTAAAAGTTTATCCAAAATTAAAATTTGTTGCACAATTGTATTTTGTTTGTATTATACATCGTGCTTTTTGAACCACCTGGAAAACGAAGCCCACGTTATTAGACCATTATGTATAACATCATAGCATAGCATAGCATAGCAGTGCTATTTATTTTTGAACTAAAAATTATTTTTTTTAAATATAAAATTTTTATTCAGACTTTTAATTTTGTAACACGCTATGACGCGCACAAACTTATTATTTATCTGCGGCGGGGTCTCCTCGGTGGAATGGACCTTACACAGCAACATCTATGCACGTCACAGCGTGTTTCAAACTAAATGCCTAAATCAATATTTAATATTTTTATAAAAAAAAATTTGTAAAAAGAAAAGGAAATAACACTGCCGAGATGTTATACATAATGGTCCAGTAACGTGGGTTTCGTTTTCCAGGTGGTTCAAAAAGAACGGTGTATAACTATAACCTATATAATTTATTCATTTTTATAGGAAAATGTATTGTAGAACAGTTTATTTCCAGTGCGAAGTTGCAACAAAGCTGCAGCGGCTGCAGCTCCCGGGATGTTTTAATTAGCCATTTGGAGGCAAACGCTTACTGGGAGGATATCCAGCAAATGCATTTCACGTTCTATTGTCTATCACACTCACAGAACATGGATTTCCATGTTCTGTGATCACACTCATAAGTATAATAACGTGTTTGGGAAGGTCAGTGTTTTGATGCGTAGGTATTGTGGTTCCTTTTTAGGATTCCGTCTTCAACAAGTGGTAATAGGACATGCCGTGGTATAGTTGATTGGGTACGAGAACGAGAAGTATGAGAATATTACTTGTATGTTAACTTATATTCTGACGCTAAAACGGCTAAATTGATGTGCATGACATATTGCACAGAGATAGATTATAGGCTGGAGTAGCACATAGACTTTTTTTAACGTGTAGAATTTTGAATTAAATTCAAATTCAAAATTACATTCAAACGAAGTCGCAAGCTGGTATTAAGTATCGCAAGCAATTACATACTTATTTCAGTTTTATAACCTTACACCCTATAGTCGAATCGAGAATATTTTTTTAATCATTCGGCCCATTTTATTACTGCTATAACTATAGGAAAATATTTTTAACGTTCCGATACGTTTGGCTGGGTTTCCTTCCCTCACAACCAATTCCCCATTACCAGTACGGAGTATTGCAGCGAGCTATAGACCGCTGAGACATTTTAATTAACCGTTGAACCACTTCAAAGCCCATTTGAGCGTAGTTGACTGACTTGTTACTCAAGAAAATCTTATATAAAGGTGGATGAAGCAATTACATTTACAGGTACAAAGGCCGTGGCTTCTTATGTTTTCCTTTCCTTTGCTGTGAAAATGAATTGACATTATTGTTTTAATAGTAAAAGATAAGTTTTTTAAACCTTTCCTTATACTGTTGGTAATGGTATTAATATTGCGAACTTACTACTTAAAAGTTTTAAATTAGTTACTTAGTAGCAATGAACATAAACTAAAAAACTCCCGCTCTCCAAGTTCTCCAATTAAACTCGGTTCCGTTTGATTCGCATTAGAGCTATAGGCGATCCCAGTAGTGCAAGTTGCAACCTACTTAAAGCAGATAACTAGATGAACCGGTCGCTACAGAACTTCTCTTTCAATTCCAAAAGTTAAAAATTGAACCTCGCAAAATCCAATTCTGAAAAATCTGAGCTCCTACTGACAACGGAGTTTCGTCACAGATTAAAAAAGTTTAAAAGTGTTCCCGACTATTTCGCCCTCAGAGATTTTCAAGATACGGACGTTGTGAAACTGCCAAGAATAGAGGTTTATAAGAAAGAGTACATCGAACTGTCGCAGTCACTTCATTTCCGTTGTGTGCCTATTTATTTTTAAAGGTATTTTAGTTCGTACTACTTACGAAACAAAAATTTTAACACAAAGAGATATTGTTGTCGATAAATAAATTTAAACATATTTTGTTTTGTGCGCATTGCCTTTAATTATAAAATGATTTACTTATCTCGTAGTATTATCAAAGTGTTTTGTAACGCTTTTTACCCATCAAATAATGTTCCTGCCAAAGTATTCTCCTCTGTGCCACTAATTAGCAACACCATGTAAGTACATATAATTTCCTTGTGCAGAAACAGGGTTGCAGGGTGACTCACCAAGCAGGCGATAAAAAACTGCAAGTCACTCAGAGGGCTGTATAGGTTGTATTAGAATTGATTTTATGTTAATGTTATTTTCGATGTTATATACATATTTTGTTGGTGTACCATTCAATAAATATCTATATAGGTAGGTATATTGTAAACGGTGCATTTTCAACCACTTGTAAAACGAAGCCCACTTTATAAAACCATTATGAATAACATCTCTTGGCAGTGTTATTTCCATTCTTTTTTAATGTTTTTTTTTTATTGAAGCATTATATTGGTTTAGCCATTTGTAAGGTTTATTCATCCGAAACCCCGCCACAGCAAAATTATACATCTGTGCGCGTCACAACGTGTTACAAAATTTAAAGTCTGAATCAATTTTGAATATTTTTCAAAATATATTTTTATTTAATTTATTTGATATTTTAGCAACTTGATTGCACTTACAATATGAGTATATAAACTTGAAAAATTTTTCAAGTTTATATACTCATATATTTTTATTGATAAATTAAATAACCCTGATATGATGTAGTTAAGACAGACTGAAGACTTATAGTTTTTACATCATTTATGAGTCAAGAATGGATGAACCGATTTTATATTCTAGAGTTTATCGAATTTTTCACCGCCTCGAATAGTAAAAGAGTCTATTAATCCCTCGATCGTGAGTTATTCAGGACACAATTGAAATCAAATTGTTATCGTGGCACCCGAGTGCCTCATGGGGGTTGAGGGATTAAAACATCGAAAAAACAAACGATATACATATTATATGTATACGCCATATTTGAAAACAATGGCATTTAGGACCTTATAAACTAAACTTTTAATTATTCTGAGGCGTTACGAAGTTCGCCGGATCAGCTAGTATATAAATAAACACCAGACTGACTGACATTGTAATAGAGTCCTAGAAATGTTAAGAATTTCATCAAATAGCCGACAAAAGGTGGGGCTGGAAGGTGTTACGCCTTGAGCCAGGCGTGTAGTGGCCGTGCGCCCGGTGGACTGACTAGCTGCATAAGGTAGCGACGAATTAATAAGACTGACTGATTTACAAGACTGATTAACTTTATAAGGTGTTTATATACTTAAATTATTTAGGTTACGTAGACATCTTGTCGACGTAACCTAAAATATAAAACTGAAAATTTGTGTGAATGCCGTGATGTAAGCTCTTGTTTAATATTAAGTTAAGCGGTAAGCCTTAAAACAATATAAATACACTTAAAATCAGGTAAGTGAACTGAACACGTACTGAGGATTCTTAATAAAATAAAATGCTATATTAAAAACAGGGTTTTTAATATTGTATCTACTCCAGCCTGATACACAATTAGCAATAATGTATTAATTACAACCTTTTGAAAAAGAGACTTCAAAACTCGTCTTATATCTACAGATATTGAAGTGACACAAGGTAATTTTGCAAGTTAAATTAAATACAAAATTGACATATTGTAGTTAAAATACGTTAAGCTGAAGTTACTTATATGCTAATTTCAAGCGAACATCGCCGGGGGGTAGTAATAAGGCTAATAAATTAAAAACTCATGCTTCACAGGCAGTTAAAATGTATGTCGAGTAGAGCTTTATCTCAAGAACGCTTTGAAGTGGATGCACATTTCATGCTATTTAAATGTAAAGTACGATCACTGTGTCCCATTTAATTATCATACATGGCTTTATTTAAGCCACTTAAAAAAGGCGAATGGGTTTATCAATACAATAAATTGAAAAAAAAAAACAGATAATTAAACAAAACTATAATCCTTGTCTATGAGAACATGGATTCGGAACTACAGTAAACAACTAATGGTTCACTTCTGATCAGTATCAGACAAAGATAATTTTAATATGCTGACAACTTACGACTCGACACTTATGTCTTAGTCTGAATATTCTTAGAAATGTTTAAGTTTTCTCTTATGGACTCAATAACGAAAATACAGCCTGTGTTTCATCATGCCTCTTCACAGCTCACGGTAAGTTAATGTAACTTTGTTTCATAATAAACAGCACCCGGCTCCTCTTTGTTCAGACAAATTTAATTTGAAGGCGTCACCTGGCCATGATCACACCCGTTTCACGAACCTTTTATATTAATCTAAATCCGCGCTGTGTGTCGCGTATATGAAACATGTCTTATATGTTCCCCGCGTTATTGTGTTACATCCTTGTATGATGTAATATTTCATTCTAGCAATTGGATAAGTCTGCACAAGTTATAATTATACGATTAAATTTTATTGCACCCAATTGTTTTTAATAAAATTGAAGTCAAACACTATTAAACAAACCGTTGTATCGGTGTCAAACATACAATCAATGGCCATGCGGCGACAAATGAAATAAAATGAAACGATAAGACATCATTTCAGTTTATTTGTCTGAACAAAAAGTTACAAAAAGCAAAAAAATATATACCAATAACAAGGGTCGATTGCCCTGAATCGCGCCTGTTTTATTTCGTTTTTGTAAAACTTCATTTTCGAGATTAGGTACGACAACAGCACGTCAGCCTACCACAAAACGTCAAATTGTCTCAATTGATATTGATCTCTACATGTTGGACTTAAAGTTGAAAATAAATTCAATAACTTTTAACTTTTTAGGTGGGTTGGGCCTGGCGTTGTCTGTACTTACAGGTACTTACATTGGAAATGCAAAACTTTATCATCAATTTACTATAATGAAACTGAACCTTTATTATAAATGTTTAATTAATGTAACATACTAACAACACCAGTTACTACGTCAATCAGTAGAAGTAGTGAGTAAAACGAAGTGATTTCTTGTTCAGTGAGCTTTGAAAATCAGCGTCAATAAAACAAGTTGCAAGTATAATTTGTTTGATTTGTGAAGTGGAAAGCTGCGGTTCGGTTCGCCAGGTGCTTGATACCGCAGTCTGGCAAACTTCAAGGAATATCTAAGCATCGGTTCAGAGCTGGAAGTTCTAAACCGCGCGGCGCCGTAGTAATTGGCTCTGAGATATAGCTGTTAAACAGGTAAGTATTAAAACAGAAACGTCACTTCCTAAAACTAAAATTACTATAATATCTAACATTTATAAATCAAAATTTTCAGCTATTGTGAATTTGTGTTGTTAAAATTCGTAATTTTTCATTTCAATTATTAAACAGTAAACTATTAACTGAACATCACGGGTGAAAAGCCGTATTGTGTATATTGAAAATATGATGATCAAATCGGTGTAGTACGGGTAATAATACTTTTCTGCTTTATTTATAAATAATAATAATTTTACTTTTATAATACTCGTAAATCAAATTTTCGGATGATTATCTCCCTTATTTAGAATTAATAATTAAACTAATTTTATGTAATCATCCTATATTTTCTCATTTCTTGTACTTAACGTCTGATTCAAGATTAAACCGTGTGGAAGGAAGCCGCTGATTCGACTGCCAGTCCTAGCGAAATTGAATTGAAAATTTATCATTTTTACTGCGAACGGTTCTGCTCTTATTCGTTTTGCATCACGCTATGGTGCCAAAGAGCTAAAGATATAAGAACCACGGGTGCTTCAGAGCGTAAAATGAACTGGCTCGCCGAGGTGGCCTGTCAGCGTATTTTCTTTATAATATCTTTCTTGGCTCTCCGCTTCAGCTTCAACGACTTCTTAGTATTTTATTAAACCTAGTTTCAGAACGGCATTACTCGTAAGTGGGAAAACTTTGAAAATATACATGACGGGAAATGGAATGAGCAATGATTTCTTGAGCTTTAACGGTCACTAACATTTATGCTCTAGACAGTTTTGTACCTCAGGAGGCAAAAAGCAGGAGTCGTACTGGACGACCTCTTTAGGAACGCCAGTTTTCAACAGGGAAAATAAAGTTTTTAGAATCGACGCTTATTTTAATTAAAGTCATAGTAATAAGTAAGTAAATAAGATATCACTAACAAATAAACCTATTATATGAGAAGGCAGTTATTTATTTATATTTATGGTTAAAAGAATGACAAATGACTTTGTTTATTAACATAGGTCCGATTCCATTCGTCACGAACGTCAGCCCACATTATACATTCCTCCTCCTTGCGTCGTATTCCTCAGTGCTGAGGGTCGTGATCGTGGTCTGGATCACTTTTTCCCTCGTAGTTTTTCTCCAACAGTTTCTGTCTTCGGCGGTGTGAATGGCGTTGTTAACAGTGGAGTCAAGAGTGGTGCGGATTTGGTCGGTCCAACGTATTGGGCAGAATCCACGAGGCCTTTTGCCATCTACTTTGCCAGTCACAATAAGCTTTTCGAGGTTTTTACCGTCTTTTCTTGCAATGTGACCAAAATATTCGAGAATTCGTCGAAGACACTCGCTACATTATACATTACCATCTACAAAAGCAGGATTTTACCATAAAAGCCTCGCATACCAGGCGGGTTGGCCAAATTAATTCGGCCAATGCTGCAATGGTGTAAACAAGACGCTGCTCCCTGCCTACTTCTGGCAATTCTTAAGTCTTAGGACGAAAAAGGGTGTCCTAGTTTAGTACAACAAACCCCTACTATTTTCGCGGTTTTACGCGGCTTAGGGTATTGTTGTGCTTCGAAAGGTACATGAAACATTTTTGGTCCCGGCTTCTATCGCAAGATGACCAGGAACTAGACTACCCTATAAGGGTAGTAATACGATAAAAAGAAGAACGTTAGTATCATTATGCTATTAACTTATAGATGGTGCGATATTTTTAATGAAATTATTTTGTTATGGCTATGTTCTGTGGTTTTATGGCACATCATATTCATGTTAAAATAAAAAGAGTTCTAAGCTTAAAATTAATTTAGCCTTATCAATTACTTAGCGCCTTTCAACTGGACCCTTGCCCTTGGACCTGTAGAATACCTTAAGTATATCTTATCACTCAAGGCACAAAAGCTAAAATTGAAAAAAACGTCTAAATGTCGAGCGTAAGTCCTTGTATAAAGAACGTTTGGTATTCCATTGAGTCCTACATAATGCGACCGGGCAGGCAAAAAGAGGGATTTGTGAAAATTTTCCTTTATGTGCCATAATCCTTTGCGAGATTAATTTTACATTACATTAGATCCGTTTTATAATTTAACAGATGATTTTGTTTATTAAAAAGGGTTAAAGCGTTTGTTTATAAAATAGACTTTCATTATGTTGAAGGTGAAGCATACAGTAATAAATAATTAATTAATGTAATTGTGAATGTATGCGCAAAATTTGTATTGTTTGTTAAATAATATTTCATATACAATCTTTCCAACTTAACTTAGAAATTTATTTTTTTGTGTAACAATTTAGGTATGATTAACAGTTAAAATCAGTTTCTCAACTAAGTCCCGGAAACGCCTATCACAGACTGGGTAGTATTCAAAATTCACCTTTTAATCTTGCTGATGGGTCTGCCGGGGTTTCAAAAGGTCCAAATATATTTTTTTTAATATCCTTCTTGAATTAGGCAGATTTAATTAAAAGTCTTGATTGGCCGTTTAAGTAATGAAGGGAACCATCAAGCGGCCGCGTTCATGAAATTATCGTTAAACTCTTTCTGTGCTGATAATTTAGTTTTGGTAAGATTGCGGGAAAGAGTTTTTGGTTCATTTCGCATAACGACTCTAATAATTCATTACGGTACGGACTTCAATGACTACTTACATTCAGAAGCCGACACCGCAACTCTCTAAAATTAATTGCACTGTCAATCATCGAATGCAATTCGATGATTGACAGTGCAATTAATTTTAAAAATAGTATGACTTCTATAAATTGTTCTTAACGAAAGTTAAGGCAGAGTACAGTGGACTAATATATAGGTAGTGGTAGGTTGACTAACTGTAGGTACAAAACGTGAACTATCAGAAGCTGATGGTTCGTCATTTATAAACAAGGTTCAATAAATGCGAATCGCCGTTCCCTGTAATTGAGAGGGAAATAAAATTAATTTCGCACCTATTATAATTGCACAAAACCCACAAATAGGTCCAATAATTAGGTACAACAGTTAATTAACCAACTACTATAAATTTTACAGCTTCTAACCATTATTCTTATATAGACAGTTAATTAATTACAAACGCATACAAAATCCATGAGTTTTCTGATTAAACGACAAGTTTTATAGTCAGCTATGCTTTTCTCTAGCTAGACTATTATCAAGACTTCATTTAATTGGTATCAACCATTATGTTATGCATTTTGTAGGTTTGATTAACCTTAATTACCCTTTGATTGACCTCAGTCAGACGATAGATGATGACCTTTCTAACCCTCGAGTCAGATTTTCAATTTCAAGCGAAAAGAAGTAAACATATAACATTTCAATAAAGATTGCCTCGTTTTTTAGTCAAGGAAAATTTTGTTACAGATTAAACTGAAATTGTAACTTTAGCGAGTAAAACTTTTTACGACTATATGAATAAAACAAATTTTAATCCTTACTCTGGAAGAGTTTTTCAAATAACGTTAAGATGGTGGTGATAAAACATATTTGTACCAACCCTGCTCAAATTACGGTTGTAGCAAAAGTCGACGGAAGGCGATCTGCTTGAGGAAGTAACATCATACTCTTCTTTCCAACATTATCCAAATTGCGATCACCAACTGGTGAATGTTTGCCAAGCGTGGTGATGTGGACGAAATCCTCTTTTTGAGAGGGCTGTTTCCAGCAGTGGCCTGAAGATTGATAGTGATAATAATGATGACAATGATGAAGATGGTAAATATCTGTTGCATATTGTGGTATGTAGATACCTTTTGACATATGTAAATACCTTACCTTTTGTTTCTGGTTCATCTCATTAAATACATTCTCTTATTATCATCATATAACTTATAATTTCTTGAATTTTTATTTGTTTGCTAATTTTGACACTAATATTAAAATTTTCTTGTTATTTTGGCAGACATCGTTACCACTGGCTACCACCTTGTCAAACGTTATATATATATATTTTTTTTTGCCAAAATATTCACATTCATTACCGACGTGGTTTTAGTCCAGCATGCTTAAAGAAAGACTTCTTAGTAACAGACAAATACACATAGTGTGAATTGCCTTTGCAATCTAAAATATTGTTTTAGAACTTGCGGCAAACCGCAATTAATAGGTAACATTTTCTTTTTATTATTAACTTCAGCTTTACTATGAACAAATAAGGCCAGTTCATTACAATATTCATATTTCCTAGTCCTCTGTTTCTCACATCACGTATACCAGAAATAACACCGTGAATGAAAATAGCTGACAGATTCAGACCCGACCCAATCACAGGTTTAATTAGCGAAAATCAATTACGCACCTCTCCAATTAGCAGTGATTTTTGAACGAATTCAACAAAAACTAGTGGACCGCCCGCTAATTCTGGGCTCGTTAATTTAAGGGGTACAATCGGTGGGTAATTTGGGCCGAACCCCGGACTGTAGGGCTGACAATTCACAAGTGCAATTCTCTCTCCCACCCGCTACGACTGATAAACTACTACACCAAAAAGACTTAATTATAATAAGTCTAAAAATGGATATTCTTAACGATATGTACATATAAAAAGGACAGTCGTGCTAGTTTGGCCTTTTGTAAGTCAAGAACAATCATTAACAGCCTATAATTGTCAACTGCTGTACAGAGGCCTCTCCAGAGGAGGGTAAGCCATAAACTAGTATCGCAAGAATGGCGTAACCGATTTTTATGTTCTTTTAAGTCTCCACTCGGGGCAGCAGAAAATCCTTCGCAGCTTCTGATTTCCAAACTTTGGGATCAGAAAAATGTACTTTATGTTGTTCATATTTATTATTTTATTTAAGTATAAGTAATGTCTCCATGTTTTTATTACAATTCTTAAACAAAGTGTGAATGGAAACCAAATCAAATGGGTACAAATATCGTTGTTAACTTTAAATATATTGAATTTATTAAGTACTCTTATACTTGGAATTAATGGTAAACGAGCAATCTTTAACAAGAAACACCAATCTGTTCTTAATACATCAAAACTAGATAGGGTTTTGAAGCATCGATCAAAGAACATTCGGCGGTTAAGGGCGAAAACTGCTTCTCGTGTTTTTACACTAAATCGGACGAGCAGGCATTAATCACGTGCGACCGAATTTAAGCCCCACTTGACGATTTAGGACACCCACCCTGAATATCAATGCTCCACTGATTAAAAAGCAATCGCGCTGTTAGCGATTACACTTTTTTGCTCCGAGGGATTAATATGGTACCTATATGTTTTCAATGGAGAAATCCATTAACTTTGTAGCAGTTTTCCGTATGTTTTGCAATACAGGCTCAATCAATTTCAAGGTTTGGACAATGATTAAGAGAAAACACGCTGCCTGTCTTTTTCTAGAAAATTCCTTCGTAATGATGACATCACAGAGATCATGATCTCATAGGTACTTATTACATAAGTAAGAGCTTCTTTATACCGCTAAGTGTCCAAGCAAAAAATATAATCAACATAATACGTCTGTTTATGTAAAATTTTGACACTATTTTTTTTTTATTTATTCAAAAACCAACAGCGTTTAACATATAACGTAAAGGCTCCTATTAACGACCCCCTAAAATTGGTGTCCTAATAACGTCCTTTTTTTTCAATCATTCCTAATAGACTTTATATAGGTTCCAGTAAAGTGATTTCTTAAAAATTAGTTAGGTGTTGTAGTTGGTCGTTAAAAATATTTTAATTTGTGTGTCTAAATAGTCAGTGAATAAAATAAATTGACAGTAAGTGAGATGCGCCCGAAATAAATGCACATTTCATAGTGTTGCGCCTCCAGCCTCATAAGAACCACTTAACTTTACTTACGAAAAATAAGATACTAAAAGTGGATTTGTCTTCTTGCTATCACTTAAAAACTGTAATGTATAGATTGTTTTATTAAGCTAACCCTTAATATAACTAATTTTATTGATTTTTATGGTATAAAATCATATTTTACTTAAAGGCGGTAATAGAGTCTAAATCTCATAACTTGATGCTTATAACGACCCATGGCGTTGTAAGAAATTCAAGAATATTTATTATTTTGTAATAAATGTCTATAATTAACTAATTACTTTAATTTGATTTTATTTTGTTCGCTCAATAAGATTATTTTACTTAGTTGGATCAATTAACGACAAACGTTTTTCCTAGAGATTTTGGGTAAAGTTCGTTTGAACGCCAATCATTATATCTATTAATTTATGACAATATATTTTAAACAACCTAGTTTTTCTTAATAATTGAGTAATTGATATTAAAAGAAAATGAATAGTAATGACATCAAATGGAACAGTTTTCAATAAAGTAGATATTGTAGCTGTTGATAAGGTATTTTATTGGTCGCTAATAGAATATTGTAGGTAATCTTCACAATTCATTCTATTCCCGACTCATATACACCGTGAAATTTTAGTGGTTGTTTTCCCGCAACAGAACGATTTACCTTTAGTAGCACCATCGAATCGTGCGAGTAATTTTTTGAAAATAAAGATATTGTTGTTCTCAACTAATCAAAATAATAATCATCAACTCAAAAGCGTGAGATACGATAGTATCTTTACAAAATGTGACGTGTTTGGGTACTGCTTGCCGCACGAAATCAATGTTCAAAGCAAAAGAAGCTCTACGCACTAAGTAATATAGCATAAACTGCACCGCGCGAGGGGCAATGACCCCGGCCGGTGACCGGCTGCGGTTCGGCTGGTACCATTGGTTCGACGTTGCTTTCGAGTTTCGTTTATCACAATCGAGAAACTGCTATTTTTTTATTTGAATAAAAAAAACTGCACAAATCTATTGTACTACTAAGATAGAATCATTTTACTGCGGGAAAACAACCACTAAAATTTCACGGTGTATATAAAAAACATTTTTGGGTTTTCCCTATGAAATGTCCGATAAAAATTACATTCCTATTGAATTTCAAGACTCCAGAATCACTAGATACACCATCTAGGTTTTGATTCCCTAAAATTTATCTGTTTTTTTTTTTTGGTTTTTTCTAAATGACTTACCTAAAGCCCTTTTCTTTCCTTTAATTATAACAAAATCTAATAAAAAATATCAGAAAAAACACAAAAACAAGAAAAACAAAAACGTGGCAAAAAACAGAAAAGAAAAATAGAAAGAAAAAAGAAACATGCAAATATTAAAAAGGCAAAATAAATAAGCGAGTTGGTTAATAACTTTTTGAAAACTGTATGGCAGATACAGTTTTCAAAAAGTAAATTATTTGTGTTACTTATTTATATTTACTATCTTATTAGTATGAAGATAATTAAAAGTAAACATATAATAGTTTGAAGACTGATTGCGGGTGGCAGTAATAGTTTTTCTGAATTAATTAGAATAGTAAAAAATATAAGTGCATAACAGTTTTGAAATTATCATTGTTATGTTACATATTACGATCATAATAATTTATTATTTGTAAAAAAATAAACCTAACAATATTATTTCAAAACTGTTATTAACACTTAATGAATACCTCTTACTACTGTTTTTTATTTAATTTAATTGTAAAGGGAAAGTGACAATTTCTTAGGGGTCGGTAATGGAAGCGGAAAAAACGGTAATAGAATTTAATAACATCCAAGGGTCGGTAATAGAAGAAACTGCTCTTTTGGATTAAAAAAATATTTACTAATATTTGTGCGATATAATACTGAATTTAAGTACTGAATTTCATAGAACATTTCGTCAGAATTGAATATAAATTACATCATCATTCCTAACATACTAGCTTATATCTATTTTTTCATGGTGAGTACAAAGACTGCTTAAACTGGCGGTAATAGGAACATTTACATTAATTTAAGTAATTAGAACAAGATATAAAGTAAGGCCAATAACAGGTTTTCCGTAATTAAACTTGAGTGCAAACTAACGAAAGTATAATGAGGAAGCACAATTAGTGTTTTAAACTACGTGTTTTATAGATATAATAATATAAGAAATGACAATCAATAGACTAAACAAATATAAGTACTACAGTATATTGATGATTCATCAATTACATACAATTATTAACATGTGTTTTTTGTAATAATAGGGGTTAAAGTATGAAATTGCCACTTTTTATTTTGTTTATAGCTCTTAAGTATAGTCATATTATTGCGTAATTCTTTTTGTATTGTATCAAAAACTAAATAAAGTAACTTTTAAGTAAAAAAATGCAATAACTAGTGCCTATTACTTCAAAGGAAGTCGTTGAAAAGACCCCTTACAATGTGTCAGCTGACCTTCTTTTCAATTAAGTATATTTGTATTATATACTTTGATTTTCAGAAATTTAAATACTATAATGCGTAGCTTCATAACTATCTAACTTTCACCTTTAATTGCATTGAAAACGGTTCAGGCGTTTTTAAAAAAAACTAAAAAATTGTTAGTATGGAAAAATGACTTTTCTCGATTTTGTCCATACAAAACGGCAATTTCATACTTTAACCCCTAATAATACAATGTTATGATATCTATTCTTTAAAATATCAGTAAAATCAGACTTATATTTAAGTTTACTGCTCGCAAAGATATCTATATTTTTATTTTTATTTTTTACTTTACATTATTTTGGAATTTTAGCAGAAAGTTTCACCTACAACATTACAGATCAATACAGGATGAAATTTTGACCACCTTCATATATCAATCTACGAGACAAAAAATAAATGACGTATTTTTTCTTTTGGTATAGCCCGGTACAAAAATGTCAAGATAAAGCACTTAGAAAATGTCCGCCAAAAATCTAAAATTTTTGATACGACCGCCTAGCAACACTTTTTTTACGCGATTCACATCTCATTCATTCATTACGATACTATTCATAAGTTTTTGATTTTCCCTTTATACCTTATCAGGCCTAGGACCGTAAAAATTGAAAACTATATTGCGAAAAATATTTTCGGGTGAAAGCTTGATTTACATTTTTAACTTCATAAATGGGCTCTAAATACGATACTGAACGTCTATAAAAATTTTGGAAAGTGGTTAAAATTTCATCCTGTATAACAAAATAGTAGGTTAGCATTTACGATGTGCAACTACGGAACCCTACACTACACTTGATTCGACAAGCACTTGGCTGGTATTATGAGCTTTAACTGAAACTAGTAACTAGTAGGCGTACATGTTTGAATGGTTAGTCTATATTACCTAGCCTTTCAGATCTTCATACTAATTATGATTGACATTTGATAGAAACGGCCAACTGCAGTCGCCTTTTTTATTATAACTCGTTCTACGATGATGCTGTGTATCGGATCGCGTTTACGTATAAGTAGTTGTTTTTTTATTTTTTCATTTATTATTAAGGTACTATGTATTATATTTCAAAATGTGTATTGTGTATTAATATTGTCGTACTTATATAATATGTGTCTTTTTCTTCTTTAATATTGCACTGCATTACCCCTATTCCTCTTAGCCTTAGTTTTTCTCTACCCCCTATATGCTATAAGACCGCCTTATTTGTAGCAATTTTTCTGTTCTCATTTTTTTTGTATCTTGTTTTGTGTAATAAAAGTGTATTAAATTGAATTGATTTGATGTCTATGCTGATACCTAAAGGTTAAATGATACATACTTAACTTCCTTAATCACGCCAGAACGGCTCTATAGATCTTAATAAAATTTGACAGGAGGCTATATTATAGGCTGGAATAGAACAAAGGCTATTCTTTATTCTGATAAAATATGCAGTTCCCGTGGGTTAATTTCAAGTCCAAAATTTCACTCGTTCCGTACGACGAACGACAGCTATTGCATATTACTAGTTTAATTTAAAAATATACTTATTTAAACTACCTAGTTAAATACTTTTTGCACCATCGGGCTTTAATATTGAAGTAATACACTAATTATATATAATTAATATTTAATGTTTAACTAAAATGTTGTGAAAAGGTTCTGCTTACGTCTTCTTTGTCTGCTGGATAAAAATTAAGAGGGTTTGTACTGCGTTGGCGTGTCATCGATCAGCCTCAATGACTTCAAAGCCGCTATTTGAGACATAAACATCAGCCCAGAAGGGTTCTTAAAACACTTTCCTAGAGGCTCAATAGTTACGTCTGAAAATATTATACGTTTGGGTTAAACCTTTCATAAATCAAGTTAACACTAAAAAAAATTAAGTTGCAATATCTTCACGTAACAAAAAACCCATTTATTTTAAATAATGTGATGTTTGTGAGGTTACAAAAACGCTGCCATATTTTATCCGTTAAACCTTTTAACGGCCATAATTCTCAGTTAATGTCACGATAGGAACGCTGTATCGGAGTTAAAATAATAGCATTCCGATAGGAGCCCTACATTAGCTAGGCACTTTGATTTTAGTGCCACTAAATGAATCTATTTTGACTGGAAATAGCTCAATAGGTAATATTAAAACGTTAAAATTCAATCATCATAAATCATAAATAATGCCCATTATATAGTCTAGTTGTTTGAATGCCAGACCAATATCTAGGGGTCCCGGTAACAAAAGTTTCGAATTTTCAAACAATGCTCAGGTTTGTGATCACCATCCCGCGTTTGACAAGCGTGGTGATTATGCCTGTACCCATCATTGCCATGGTAACTTGAATTCAATGATGGAGGCCTTTTCCCTGCAGTGGGATGATTAAAAGCTGTTACAAATCATAAATGTAAATTTAGTGCTTTTTTTAATACATAAATGTCAAATACCAAAACTAAAATGTTAACTTCGTTGCCATCTAACATACTTGTGCTACGAAAGCTACGCTAGGTTTACATTTACATGGTTTCAAGTATTCTGACTTGGTATTGATTCAAAAGAATTGCCAGTAGCAACAAAATTTCTGGCGTGAATAACTTACAAAAAATACCTAATAAGGTAGAAACTGAAATCACTCTAAGATTCTACGCATGATTATAAACAACTTAACTATAATAATCATAATGATTGTAAGTCTCAATGACTTGATTTTCCATGCAAATGTTACTGTCGATTTCCACAAAATATTTAGAAACTTTTTTGACGTTGAACCGTTTTGTTAGTATGGCAGTAAAAGTAGATTATGGCAACGCATGTGTAGAGTCTTACAAGTCCCTACAAGTCCAACAGTTAATTTGACTACGAGATTAACCTGATACTTACTTACTCCAGATGCACAAGACAACAAATCTATGTGGCAGTGGTTAATCATCGGCTTGTAGCTGTACGACTCTGGCGTAGTCCAAATCTGCGCGCACGCAGGTTCATAAGTGTCGACGCAATATGTAGGGCAAGTGTGATTACAAGCTTGGTGAGCCCCTACAATGCTGAAGTCATTTAACCGCCGACCAGTATCGTAGTATACTTGACGCCTTTTGATATTGCACAAAGAATCGGGAACTTGACGAATATCTAAGAGATTTTGTACACATTTCATAACTCCAGAAAATTTAATATGTAATTTAGCTGGCACAATTCGTATGATTTCACATAAACTCAATTCAAACTTACTAATGGATTTTAGTCTGCATTTTACTCTATTCAAATGACATTCATTGTGATACTTCTGAATAATTTTTACTCCGTTTCTTTCGGCTTCGCCACACACGTAATCAATTATATTGGAGCACTTAATTTCTGAACATGGTTTACTAATTGAGAACGTTGAACCTGGAATTTGATAGAACGAAAGAACATACTTTTTACACATCTTTATAAGATATATTATTATGTGCCGTTAGATTAATATTGTGATTGAAGACCATTTTCCAACTTGCAAATGCTACGATAAAGTACATAGTTGTAGTAATATTTGGGCTACTAAAAACTGGAACCAGTGAATTTTTTATCATCTCTTAATTAACTTTATAATTCCAAAAACCAAGTGAATCTGAAGGTACCAAGGTCAATAAACGATTTTTCTGTCCAACCTAATTCTAAGTAGCTTTAAAGTGCCCGGCATTAGACAATGCTATTTTTTGCATAGACCAGACGCGGGTCTCGCGAAAAGGTAATACCGACCACAAGAAAAATTACACCAACAAACTTTATACTTGATTATAGGTACTAGTCTAGGTAGTTCAGTAGAAGCAGCGTTTTTGAGTTTTTAAAACCAATCTAAGACATAGAAAACAGCGTTTTAAAGTCTGCAATAATAAAATGTACAAGTATTTCTTAAGAATCTAACCTAGTCACAATCGTAATCGGTTACAAGATTGTATGAACCTGACTCGATAAAAAAAAACACAAACCTACACCTTTTTGCAATGTTTTTTCAATATTATAACTAACCTAAACTACGTAATTTTTTAGTAACATTTTTGTGCTTATTTAAAGCTACTATACTAAATATTTATAGACAAATTCAAAGTTTGATTTCATTAAATGATACGAGTATTCTTGATTACTATGTTTAAATGACTACAAAATACGCGAGCGCGGCGGCTCGGCAGGCAACGACTACTAGAGGTAATTTGCTAAAATTATAATACAGTTCTAGTTTTTTGAAAATTGATTTTGTTTAGAAGTAATAAAATTAAATCAATTGGGTGCAGCACTTAGCTTCAGTACCTAGTCGCCTTAACAAAAAAGTAATAGCTTACTTACATTTGAATAATACTAAGATTTGTACAACTAACTGTGACATTATAATATTCTTCTGAGTTTTAATTTAGACACAAACATTTTTAAAATTTCATGTTTTGTAATGTAATAAAAAATGTGTGCAAAAATAAACCAACGACATAACTTTCGCGTGTTTTAACGTCTCATGTATACAAGATAATGCAATAACTTTTTAATGTTTCTAGAAGAAAATTTATGAGTGAAATTTTAATTAAATCCGCCATTAATCTCTGCTACGATATATTTTTATAGAAGAAAGGAAGTTCAGTAAGTGTATGCTACTTAAGTGAAACGAAAATCATGATACATATTTAATAAACATATTTAAATACATATAAGAAAAATATATCCTATCCAGCAATCCCGTTTACGTAAACTGTTTGTTTATGTTTGTCTAAACAAAATACATTGTTAACAACGTCTGTGGCATAACAAGGGTTTTTTATTACAATCAGAAATATTGACTTTCCTTATTTTGTTTATTTTTACGTATAACTCGGTTATCCCTCATAATTTATGATCTGTGAAAATGAGCTGTCCTATTTTGGCCTTACATTACTAGGGCCTAGCTATATATTTATTTTCATAAAAGGATTTACGTTACCAAATTGATTTCCATATTAGGAATTATTTTTTAATTATTCCTAGTCTGATGTTGGTTTTAAATAAATCCAAATTCAGGGAGAAGTCTCTTGCTTTGTATCTACTCGTATGTTTGTGAAAAGACGAATGAAAATATTTTGTTACTATTACATATTTTTGATATATTTAATTGGAATATTCTTATAACATTAATTGAAAATAAAAAACCTAGTTGTATATACTTTTTAATTTAAACTTAATATTTATCTAACTATAAGAATTAAATGTTTATACATTGATTGAAAATAAAACAATCAATTTCGCCGATACGCTGTATACAGCAAAGTAAAGTAGGAGTATGATGTTGTTAAAATCTGAAAACAAAATTACTCAATTGTTATAAATGATTTATAAAGAACATTATTCTGCTCATTTAAAATAATTTTCTTTTATAATATGAAGTCATTACAACAAAACGAAAACTTACTGAACTGTACGTAATCATCGTGATAGCTCGAAATTTTAACGCTGTGAAATACAATGGCTTTTGAGATCTGTAAAATAAAAAAATATATACGTTAAATATATATAAGTTATTTATGAATAAAACCATACACAAACAAGGAGAATGTGTTTTAATTTAGAAACGTGAGCGCTTTATGTCTTAGATGAGTTTTTTAATTCGATTTAAAATGGGTTGATATTTGTTAATGGTGATGAAAGATCAAGGAATAAATAGGGGGTTATATTTATGCTAAGCGAACAATTGATAATAGTGATAAGAGGTGCGTTCTCATGTTCAAGATTTGTGTTTTTTACAGCTTAAATTCTCCTTGTTTTAACGTATAAGTACCTTGTTCCAAGTAATAGCTCAAACTGCTATTTATACAAAATAAATAGGAAGATTCCCAGATGAGAAGAAATCTGAGTCAGTGGGGAGCAGTGCTTCAGGAACTGATAGTCATACTCGTCTACAGCAGTTATTATTTATTACTATTATAACCACACCCCTCATCTGTTTTATCTGTCGGTTTATGTCACCCTTCGACAATATAATTATTATCTATTCTTCTCCTTCTAGGTCTTAACGATAATCATCTATATATATAAAAATGAATCCCTATTTCCCTTGGTCATCGCATCACGCGTGAACGGTTGGACCGAATTCGCTAATTCTTTTTTTGTTTTGTTTGCAATTGTCAGGAGAATGTTCTTATGAAAGAAAAAATAAAAAAATTGCGCGGATAGTTAGAAAATTTAAGAAAACTTAATCACCATACTAAATTATTTGTAATGTAACCTTAACGCCTTTGACAAATTAAACTTTTTAAATGTAACATTACGGCGTTTGACATAACATTGACAGAAAACGTGCTGCAAACGGTTACAATTTACAGTGCGGTTAGCATTTTTAATGTAGATTAATAAATTTGTATCTGAAATATTTTTTTTATTAATTATACCAATTTGAAATCAATATTCATAGTTAAGACAGGACAATGTCTGTCGGGTCCGCTAGTTTAATTATAACAATAAGTTCTAATTAAATGATTATCAACTAAGTACTTTACGCTTAGTTATAGTAAGATCTGGTGCAATTAAAAGTTCAATAATCTATTGTGTGTCAAGAAATCAGAATCAGCAGGAAGGGAGCAGTGTAGGAATGACGTCAAGCTATGTGTGTAAAAAAATAAGGTAACAGTCATCCTGCTAGATATTATACAGAATAACTTTTTATAACCTGCCAAATTTTTTATAGGCGTTAAGTAGCGAATTTAGAGCCCACATAAGAAGTAAAAAATGTAGGTAAAATTTTCATCAGAAAATATTTTTCGCAACATACTCGTAGTTTTCAATTTTTACGGTCCTGAGCCTGTGAAGGTATAAAGGGAAAATCAACCACTTATGAATAGTATCCTAATGAATGAATGAGATGCGAATTGCGTAAAAAAAGTGTTGTGAGGAGGCCGTATCAAAAATTTTTGATTTTGCGTACATTTTCTAAGTGTTTTATCTTGACATTTTTGTACTGGGCTATACCAAAAGAAAAAATATGTCATTTGTTTTTATCTTGTAGATTGTTGTATTAAAATTTTGAAGGTAGTTAAAATTGCATCCTGTATTTGAGTTCTCACCTTTGCAGCAAGACTAGTAGCGCCCTGCGGCAGCGCGGATTGCAGCGGTACCAGCCGCTCTCGTACGCTGCGTCTGCCACGCCGGCACTCTACGACATTATTAGGCAATATTCACACTAGCGGAAGTTTAGGGCAAAACAAATCTGTATGCACTTTATTAAAAAAATATTACCCGACCCTCAAGGATTAATTTAATGCCAACAAAAATTTGATAAAGGTACGACTTATTCGAGTTTTTAAAATCTTATTTTCCTAATATTAGACACGCAAAACTTTGGATGGTGTTCGTTACTAAAACACATCAGAACAGTTTAACGGGTCTGAATTAATAACGGAGATGGACTGCAGGCAGAAATAGTACACACTAGAAAAAAAAATACGATCCCCGTAGGAATGATTCTCTACGGGTACGAAGTCGAGAGCATCAACTAGTACTGCATATACTTTATTTGATATTTTAGCAACTTAATTGCAGTTTTAATATCAGTATATAAACTTGAAAAATTTTGTCTCAGGCGGGACTCGAACCCGCATCTCCTCGCGAGGATATTAGTACTGCATACTTTTAATTGCGTTGTCAAATGAGATTTTGTTGAGACTTTTAGAATAGTTAATGCTCTACAATTAGATTAGACCAGTTATATACGTGTTATTATTTCACTGTATCAATTAGGTGCGAATCTTTTTTGAGTGTGATGAAAAGCTTTTAGCAGCCATTTATACGCATGGTGGAACCGCTTTTGTTTGACAAAATAAATCCCTGGCGACCATTCGCGGGCTCAGCTGCGCTATTAAATCACCCATTAAACAAGCGATTTAAATAAACTGGACAAGATAATCGCTTGAGGTATCCCGCTGAGGTCGTCAATGTGAATGCAGTTTTATATTCAGCAATTTTTCACAGGACCACATCCGGAACTGGATGATCCAGACCGTATCGGAGACGAACGTATTATACGCGCGGGATATTTTTGTAATTTTAAATTTATGGGAACCTGTGAGTTATGGTCGTGTTTCATAAAATTTGAACATTATATTTTGAGACGACAGCGTACTTTATTTTAGGAAAAGTATATTAAGCCTTTCCGTGCATTTAAGCCAGTGCTTACCTATTTGTATAATAGCAGTGCTAATATTTGAATAAGGTTTTTTTTTTTTTCATTTCATTGTTTATTTTCTGGTATATACAAATGCAAACTCACTGCTCTGTAAATGTCATCAGCGTACCAGCAAACCACTCCCATTTGAGTAAGCGCTGCCCCTATGAACAGCTTATTACCCATCTCCATTACCGGTTCTAGAAACTGTAATCATATTCAAAATAGCTACTTAATAAGGATTTTATAGTTTTCAGAATTAACAGAGCTTTTTCGTGGACGTTAAAGATTTTAGAAACATAAGTAAGTCAGTAAGTAACCTATCATAATCACCACGCTTGCCAAATGAGGGTTGGTGATCACAAACCCGAGAGATGTTCGAAAATTCGAAACTTTTTGTTGCCCGACCCGGGGTTCGAAGCCGGAACCACTGGACCCACGGGGCTTTCGTTAGTAAAATAATTTCTCTGATTTTAAATGATGATATTTCGTGCACCAGCAAAGTCGTTTCATATTTTACATAACAATCACCTAAATTAAACAACAATTAAATCCAAATGGCGACAAGAAAACATTTTCCCGTTTTGCAGTCACAAAAACAAATATCAGCTTGTAAATCACAAGTGAAACGGACTGAAACTTTTTGTAGTCCACCACAAGTTCTTTTTGCGCTCCAACTACATCTGTTGGGGGTTGGATAAAATAAAACAATGGACCAAGTGCAGTTCGAGCGGACCTCAAAAACTTTTCATTTAGTTGTTACTTTTTTAAACTAACAATAGCCTGAGAAACTGAGTGCCTTCCTGTTTTTATAGAAAACTAGCGGACCCCGCGAACTTCGTATCGCCTCAGAATAGTATTTAGTTATTATCCTATTCCCGACGAAGACAAATCCAAAAACACCAAAATCATAAGAATCTGTCCAGCCGTACTCGACTTATAAAGTGATGTAACTAACACGACTTTCTTTTATATATTATACTAGCTGTTGCCCGCGACTTTGTCCGCGTCAATTTTTGTTATTATGATCGCGATTATTTTTGCAACATTTTTCACCGTTCCTTCGCTCCTATTGGTCGCAACGTGATGTTTTATAGCCTAAAGCCTTCCTCGTTAAATGGACTATCCAACACAAAAAGATTTTTTCAATTCGAAGCAGTACTCCCTGAGATTAGCGCGTTCAAACAAACAAACAAACAATCTCTTCAGCTTTATAATATTAGTATAGATAATATCCAAGAAGAAACGGTACCTATCCGATTCATATTCTATTCGGTTTTTATTCTAATTCGGTTCGGCAAGTATAGTAAATTGTATGAGCATTTCTGCACTTCTAGGTAGATCAAAACTAAGTCGAAGTGGTCGTATTAAAAACCTACTCTTTCTAAAAATCTGGTATAAGAATCAAATACGGTAACTTGTGCGCAGACGCTAGAGCTAGAATTTTACGTCACCTTTTTTCACGAGTCAAACATGAATCGGGTAGATATTAATAAGTGCACAAACGTCCATGTAACAAAGGCAGCCGTTAAAGAACTTACCACAATGCTAAACACGACGCAGCAAATGTTCACCGAGCTCAATAGTACATTAAGTAGATTCACGACGGTAAATGCATTCTCCAAATCATTACCGAAGCTGGAAAATCGTATCTCAAATTATTGTACGACTATTATTTATCATGCTCATTTAAATACATCAATTATATTAATTAAATTATTTCCTATTATCGCAGTGAAAACTAACCTATAAGATACCTACTTAAATCTAGACAAATGAAATATATTCAGTTTAGTTCGCGTTTTTAAAAACATACCAAACAATCGTCATCTAACTAAGTTTAATGTTTAGGTATAAGTCAATAAACATTATTTAAGCGTCCGATAAATACACGGGTTTTTAGAAATAGAAATTCGAGATATTATACTCATAACTAGAAGAAAATAAAACTTAATAATAAAGTCTCATAGAACGATGATGTTCTTTAAAAAACTTACAGTTGTCTGGTATATCAGTGATCTTACAACTTTAAAAAAATTCTATAACCTAGCTTCGTCTCACCTGATAAGTCTTTGATGTATTTTAACTGCATCTATTATCATATCATAGCAGTGTTGGGATCTCTTATCTTCGTTTGTGTGTTTGTCCTTGCCCTCCGTGCCAATAAGGCGTATTTTGACTTGCAAAAGGCGTAATAGCATGCTAATGTGGCTGGCCATTGTTATGAAGAGTATGTCTGCGCTGAGCATCGAGTTTACCGATGACACTCCTAGAAAAATGTAAGTAAATCAGCGCAGATCGTGAAAGTAGGTAATTGCAAGAAAAAAGGAATCTACGAATAATAATTTTCGAGAAGCGTAATTAAACAAAAAAAAGCACAATAACGAAATATAAATAGCGTAAAATAGGGACGACCGTAACCAATCGCGTGCAATCTAATAATATGTCTATTAGAGATTGTTTGTGTCTCATTATAATTGCTGTTAGTTTGTGTGCGTAAGTGGAACTAAAATCGAAATTGTCCAGTTTAAGGAGTTACTATTCTTAAAGTATAATTGATCGTTGTAAGTAGTACATGTTTTTTTTAGTAAACTTAAGGCAAAGGGCTTTTGACAGTATCAGACAGAGCAAGAAACAATATTGAAAGAAATATTTTAGCTATCCCAAAAGCTATTATTTTCTTTGGACTAGGATTTATAGACGATAGTAAATAATGAATAATTATTAAAGAAATATCTGGTCTATATCTATCCGAAAGATGGCTCTTCCAATGGAGACATTACCGGCGTCGACAAATTTATGAAAGTACATACATTACACAGTATTTGCGCTGAGAGTAAGAACCGTATTGACATACATAATACATACCACCATACATTTCAAAAAGGAATGTTAAACCATGGATCGTAGGTTTGCTCGTATCAAAGGGATAGTAGACATGCCAAATGGGGTCCAGCTCTGAAGGTTCGCCACGCGCTAAGTGGTACAGATACAGTACAATCGGTGTTAGATTGTACATCCAAACGCCAAAGACATTCCAAAACATATAAACTGCAATTTAAAGCATGTACATACATCTATTATACATTATCCTTGAATAATACCTAATGCTAGAGTCAGTAAGACTAATAGAGTGTTTTTTACGCCTTCACGCCTAAACTACTGAACCTATTTTAATGAAATTTAGTACAAAAAAATATTGGACGTTGATTAGAAGCTAAGTAAAGTAAAGTAAAGTAACAGCCTATAATCATTCCACTGCAGGGAAAAGGCCTCCATCATTGAATTCAAGTTACCACTGCAATGATGGGAACTCATAATCACCACGCTTGCCAAATGCGGGTTGGTGATCACAAACCCGAGCAACGTACGAAAATTCGAAACTATTTGTTGCCCGATCCGGGGATCGAACCTGTGACCCCGAGATCTCGGCCCGGTATTTAAACCACTAGACCAACGGGGCATTACGATTAGAAGCTAGTTTAATATTAATGTCATTATTAGGAGCCTAAATTAATCTTAAATTATTGTACGTTCCGTTCCGTACAATCTCGTATCAAATAGCAGCTAAGTTATTATTTTAGACGACCATTTGGATCAGCGGTAGTTAACGCTGCCTCTGTGCCATGGGTCGCGGGTTCGATCCCCGCACAGTACAAATATTTGTGTGCATGAACATGTCTGTTTGTACTGGTCTGGGTGTTTTCTATGTATTATAAGTATGTATTTACAAAAAAAATAGGTATATAAGTAAGTTTATCGGTTGTCTAGTACCCCATACGACAGGGTACTTAATAGTACCTTAATTTGGGACTAGATGGCTCAGTGTAGCCCATTGAGGCATTTGTCTTTTTTTTTTTATTATTATTATTATCCTCATGAAAACAAATAAGTAGTTGGTAAAATCAATTCGAGTTAACCGTCTAATAAGTAATAATAGATAATAACATAGCTGCATAATCCTCAACGCGTTTAGACTGTCGCGCTTAATCTCTGCTGAGGCTGCATCAGAAGTTGTCACGGGCCAAATGTCACTTAGTTCTTTTACGAGTTTACGAAATGCTGAAGTTTTGTACCACATCAAAATGAATTTTCCAAAACCTGAAATAAAATTATAGCATCAAAACAATTTTTGTTACTATTTTTAATCAATTTTAAGCGATTGAGTAAATTTGTCGTCTATAAAATTGGAATGCTGTCAACTGCAGATGCGAAATCCCATTTACTTAGGTACCTTCATTCAGATTACCTAACGGGCTAAGGCTGGATCGTAGTGAGACTATTCATTCCCTAGTCTTAGAACTAATATTACTTAAGTAATATACTTACTCATTGAATCGTATCCAGCAATATGCACATAACTTTTGATTAGCTCCTCCACCGACACGGAACCAGAAAGCAAAGACACTGTAAAAGCGAATTCCCCAACCAACATCAAAAATAATGCTGAAGCAGATACCACAAATGCAAAATATACTTTTATCTTGCCCAAAATATTTTTTGGTGGATCGTCAATGAACGACAGGCCATTCAGCCTCATAAATATGTTACTTTTACTTAAAGTTTCATAAATTTCTCTTTGAGCAATTAATCTTTCGTTTCCCGCCATTATTCTCAAATTTGAGAAAAAATTATTCACTCCAGTGTTTCTTTTTTGCTTTACATTTTTTAGTAGCAAGCCTTCCTTTGCCAGTTATTTCACTCTGCCAGTATTTTACGTTATGAAAACTGAAAAATTATAAAGACGTGAAATCTCAATACGTATTCTTCACAAAATGTTCAGTAAATTTTCATTTTTTCCTACGTTAAGTTATAATGTGGAATTGCTTACCTTATTATTTCATACATAATAAATAGTAAAAAGTTTTGCATTTTGTTAAGTAGGTATTGGTGGTCAAGGGCGCTAAGCTATACACGGGTTCAGTTGATCTTTTTAACTTCAGAAAGAAAAGTGCTGAAAATGTGTTTAAGGATATCTTTATTAAATGAGCGATTTCACAAATGAAAATAGCAGGGTTTAAAGTATAGAACAGCTATTTTAAAGAAATATATACTTTGAATTGACATTTAACCTTCATGATGTTAGATTTTTAAGTGAAACTTTTTTCACATGAGTCCTAAAAATAGTTTTCTTTTAAAAAAATGAGGAAAATTCGATTCTGGTATTTTAATGGTATTCTTTATTCGGTTTGTTACACAGAAAAAATTGACACGTAACTAACGCGGTAGAAACGGCTCACAACATTAATGCTGCGTTTGGAAAAGCTATTTCAAATAAACGGACGTTGCGTTTTTGGATTAATCGCTTTCCTAATTTTCGAAAACTTCGACTTGAAGAACGAATAGGCAGAAGATCACATGAAAATTTAACTGAGCAAACAGGTAGATCACAATCTAGATATATTTTTTTTAATAAATAATGGGCTTGCTCTTGGCAACATACTTAACTATACGGTTAAGAAGAAGCCTAAGATAGAGCAAGCTTACCCAGTGGTACTGGTTCTCCCACACACCAGCGGAACACAGAAAAACTGTTTGGCGCTGGACTCCGGCAGGAGAGTGGTAGCATTCAGGCGGCTTCTTACGAAGCCTACCACCGCAGAGGGATCTGTTAGCCGTCATCATTGGTTAGACAACCAAAAATGCCGTTGCCCAGGGTGGACCACCAGGAGGTGGATCCCACCACCTCTAAAAAAAATTTACAAATGTAGCCCAGTTTAATAATGCAGGCATAAATTGAGATACCATTTATCCCGATTTAAGTGTTCTCGCAGTATTATAGTTTGATTTATAATTGAAAATGTTGCATTCTGGCTAAACCATTAACGTTGCCAGTCTTTACAATTTCCTAGGATGGATGCGAGGTGATTGGCTGTAATGTACAGGCAGACCGATAGAGAGACAGTTAGGCAGGTACAGGCAGATCAGTGCCGTAAATAGGACGGTGCCACCGATGCCCAGGCACAGGGCGTAGACTCTGGGGGTGCATGAATGACCAGATCAGGATGGACTTTATTTTTTTCAGTTTGCTCGTGATAAGTTCCCGCTGCGGCCCTAGTCCACGATTCCAATACATATTCTTTATACATAGGTAACCTACATGCCAGTATCATCAAAAACGTCTTTAAAATTAGAACTAAAAATTTCACGCTCATTTTGTTGGCAGCGCACGACCGAATTTGTTTTTGTGTTTATCAGAGTCAAGTGGCCGGCATGCCTAAACCCTTCCCTGTTCAAAACTCTACCATGCCAAGTACAATAAATTACACTAATTTACAGTTCACTAAAACATTACAGGATGTTATTTTACCATAAAAGTATGAATAACAAAGTAGCCCAAAAATAAAATCTTAAGCATCAGGGTGGGTAATGCATTTGCACTGGTGAACTTGCTTTTGAGTTTAAGTGAGTGAGATACAGTGGGTGGTATAAAAGGAAAAGGGCCCACTTAAATAGCTCGTCTGCTTGTTTGTCCTCATCAGTTCTAGTTCTTTTAAAAATAGAATTTTCTTCCAAATATTGGATAATTAGTGCACCAACACTAAGGTGCTTTATTTTATCACCCTGAATGAAATAAAGTAGTATACATAGCATTGCTCTAGCTAGGGTACCTATAATATTTACAAAAAAACATGGACGCAGTTATAGAAGCTTGCACAGGGCGCAGAGAGAGAGAGAAAGTTAGGTAGCATTTTCTGCACCGAGGCAGATATTCCTTTGCTACCACGGAACTCTACAAAAAGTATTATAATTAACAACAGGTAAGAATCAGAAACTTTATTTGTTCTGGAAAAATCTAAATAGGTACCTAACATAACTTAAGTAAAAGTTTTCCAAAAACTCTGTTGCCCACATAAATTGTTCATTTATAATATCTATAATTAAATTTGGAACGAATAACTCCTTGAATTATTGCTTTATACATATTCTAACTACTTAAAAGATTAATTGAGTAAGACACAACTTCGAAGGTATTTCCAAATAAGTTAAGTCCTCGAACCATGTAGGTAACTCGAATAAGGGTTGATAGTTTAAGGGAAAGTTTCGTATGATATATTCATAACTATAACTTAACCTATATAATATTACTTAAATAGAATTAATAATATACAAAGATGAAATTCAACGTAACATATTCGCAACAGCACTATATAAATAAAATAGTCAATATAAATAGAAATCAATCATCATACTGCGAGTAGTCTGCTCGATTCGAAACTTCATTATGCCAATTTGCGGACAAACGATGTCAACCGCAATCATTGAATTCATCATGTCGCGTGTGGCCAACCGAACCTGGTCCACGCCGTATATCTATGTTAGAAGTGAATTACAACTACCGGGAGATCATAGTTCATTGGTTTATTGGCTTGATGTAATTAAAACATCACGGAGAAACAATGCAATTAGCTTCCAGCGTTACATGTATTGTACTGAAATTTTGGTGTAAATTCTCGTCCGAGCGAAACTAGAATAGAAGCCATATTGTAAAATTATCCACATAGCTCGGGTTACGACAGAGTTTACGAAAATGTTAGGTGCAACAACGATTTTGCGGTTAGAATTACCGACGAGGGGGCCAAGTTGACGCTGACGACGCAAGTTATGATGGAAGCCAGCAGTTTCTAACTGCATTTCAAGTCTAAAGCACACACATATTATACCGCTGCAACTTACAACACCTGCTGAGAATACGGCTTAGCGAAATTGCGTTATAAATTGTCGTAAGTTTACCGTGTGGTGGCAATTCGCCGTGTCATGATCATTAATATTGTTGAGATTCCTAAGATTCTTTAAGAATCTATCTTATTTACAATTTATAAGGAAAATTTTAGCGTGGCCGTAGGTAATACAATTTTGATACTTTGAATATACGAACTAAAAGGCATATTCTACTAGTCTAAGATCCGCCTAAGATCTCGTACTATATTGACGCCAAACTCGAAACAAAGTATTCAAGTAGGCATTATGACAGTTAGTGAGGTGTTAAATTAAATTTAGTCTAAGTGAAAATAGCCAGAATCTTTTCCAACAGTATTAATAACATGTCATCTATTTTGTAACTGAGTAGGTCTTTAATCGGTTGTCTGCAAATCGACCATATTGCAAAAGGTAACTATAGATTAGTTTTAAATTATTTTTTTTCAAAAGCTTTTAAAAAAAAATAACTAATGATATTAAATTGTTAACGCACTGTGTTAACAATTGAATATCGGTGATTCGGTGATTTATTTTCAGTATTAACACACAATAAAATGCTTATATGGTAACGGTGAAGACTACATAAAACCTTTTTGTTTTTTAGTTTCTTCAAGAAGGAATTTTCTAACTTAACTTATGAATCCTTACATTTCTATTTTTCTACACTTTCTACACTTAAAATTTTACCATGTATTAGGGGTTAAAGTATGAAATTGCCGTTTTGTATGGACGAAATCGAGAAAAGTCATTTTTCCATTCTAACAATTGTTTTGTTTTTTTAAAAATGCCTGAACCGTTTTCGATGCAATTAAAGGTAAACGTTAGATGATTATAAAGCTACGCATTATAGTATTTAAATTTCTGAAAATCAAAGTATATAATACCTACAAATATACTTAATTGAAGCAAGAAGGTCAGCTGACACATTGTAAGGGGTCTTTTCAACGACTTCCTTTGAAGTAATAGGCACTAGTATTGCATTTTTTTTTAGTCAAAAATTACTTTATTTAGTTTTTGGTACAATACAAAAAGAATTACGCAATAATACGACTATTCTTTAGAGCTATAAACAAAATAAAAAATGGGACCTTTAACCCCTATTATAATACACGATACACTTCGTATCGTTTTTTAGGGTTCCGTACCCAAAGGGTAAAAACGGGACCCTATTACTAAGACTTCGCTGTCTGTCCGTCTGTCCGTCGCTCTGTCACCAGGCTGTATCTCAAGAGCCGCGATAGCTAGACAGTTGAAATTTTCACAAATTATGTATTTCTGTTGCCGCAATAACAACAAATACTAAAAACAATATAAAAAAAATATTTAAGGGGGGCTCCTATACAACAAACCAGTATTTTTGACCTTTTTGGTACGGAACCCTTCGTGCGCGAGTCCGACTCGCACTTGGCCGGTTATTATACATTCGTAACGCTCCGTTGGTCTAGTGGTTTAAATACCAGGCCAAGATCTCGCAGTCCCGGGTTCGATCCCCAGGTCGGACAAGTTTCAAATTATCGATCATTGCTCGGGTTTGTGATCACTAACCCGCATTTGGCAAGCGTGGTGATTATGCCAGTACCTTGAACTCAACGATGGAGGCCTTTTCCCTGCAGCGGCATGATATAGGCTGTTACTTTACTTTAATTTGACCATAATTTATTTAGCGAGTCATCCCACCTTACATTGGTACAGACTTATTTCGTTTCAATTTTAGATTAATTGGAACATGTTTGACAAATCTAGTATCGATTCTCATCACTACGCCCCCACCTGCCCCGGATTATTCCAGCGGCGCATTTAGCCGGCTTTGTGGGATTAGTCGCCGGGATCTCGCGAAAGTAAGCAGCTGCTCGTTTATCCAGTGACAGGTCGCTACTTTGTTTCACATTTGGAGTCACATCACGTGGGTTGCCTTCGACACACCCCGCGTCACGGTTGAACGTTGCTGAAGGGTCAGGTTTGTTGATGAAGGTCCCTCTAAATTTTGATTAAAAAAGGATAAATCTTAATTTTAAACTTTCAAATCGAGATTCTTCTATTGGGTCAGCAGAACCAATATAATTGGTCGCTATAATTCAGTCTAGGTACTTTCATCCTAATATCAAAAGTAATGTTAGCTGTGCGTACACTATTTATAGCCAGCTGACCTTGTAAACTCTTCATGTTAGCACGTTTAAAATGTAACCTGTACCTAATCATTAAAATTGAAGTGACTGTTTGTAATTTCCAATTTACAGCTTTTTTCTAAATGCGAATCAAAGTATTAATAATAATCAGTAAATAAATTACATCAATAGATAAATTTCGAATATTTTTTGTTTTTCTGTAATTAAACCGATTTTGACGGATCTTTCACTCGCAGATGATAATGTAGAATTATTAGTTACTCCTTAGAACATTAACATTCTATCGGCTATTTTTTGTTAGAAATTTTATTTAGTTTAATTAATCAAAGAGCGGGTGAGACATACCAAGGATCCTGTAGTACCTACATGCGAAAGAGTCGCAGGCACAGCTAGTTTTAATGAATAAATGATGTATTTTGTTTATGAGTACAATGAATTGGTTTTGATTAATAAAATGGAAAGACGAGCAATTACGTCAGGGACAGTTATGCGCAGATAAAATCCACTATTACGTCCATATATTATTATAATACGAAAGTAATACTGTTTGTCTGCCCGATGCCTTTTCACGCTCAAACCGCTGAATCAAATCAGATAAAGTTTGGTATGGAGATAGTTTGAGATTCTGGGAAGGACAGAATAGTTTTTATCTAAGAAGCCTCAAAGGCGCTATTTATAACGCAAGTAATATACCTAAAGGTGGAAGAATTTATGTATGGGAAATCAGTAACTTCTCAACTCATTTGTACGGTATTAGTTTAGAGATAATATAATTGATCTTTAAATAAATAAATAAATATTTAAGACATGCCACACTGGGCCACACAGAGCCATCTAGTCCCAAATTAAGCTACTATTAAGTACCCTGTCGTATGGGGTACTAGACAACCGATAAACTTACTTATATACTTTGTTTTTTTTGTAAATACATACTTATAATACATAGAAAACACCCAGACCAGTACAAACAGACATGTTCATGCACACAAATATTTGTACTGTGCGGGGATCGAACCCGCGACCCATGGCTCAGAAGCAGCGTTAACTACCGCTGATCCAAATGGTCGTCTCTTTTGCAGGATATATGGATAAGCCATTGGAGAGATTTTGAGTGATTAAAAAAGAGGGCGCTACAGCTATCAACGCGCTACAACTGAAAGCTTGACATAACCGAATCCGTAGCAGGAAATCTACAATGACAATTCAGTAAAGTGTCAGTCGAAAACCACTGGTTCCAATTGTGGTAGCTGAATGCATTGTTGAGATTCTATTATGATTCAATTGTGCATTTCGTAAATTAGCAGTCTTGGGGCCCAGGTGAGCAAAGTCGCGGGTAGGACGCTAGTTTTGATAATAAGTCGCTTTTGTAGTATAAGTCGCTTTTGCTAAACTTCCCATGTCCGCTACTAGGCTTCCCCGCGTCTGAGCTGAGTGAGGAGAAATGTTAAAGCTCCGCCAGCTTATCTTCTTACACCGGCAATGAGACGGGAAGCCCACTCGACATTTTAACAGACGAAAATGTATAGTGGAATATTTTTCTCGTATGATTAAAGTTGTACGATGAATGCTTAGACTGCTTTCAAAACTTGCACAGTGATTGAATATAGTATATGGTTAAGTATTAGAAAAATGCATCTGCAGGGAATAAATCGCTTTTTTGCCGAAACGAACTGACCAAAATTAAGGTGCAAGGACTTCAATTTAGTGGCTTATTTTAATATTCCATTAAATTATTTGTAAGTTTCATATTATGAAGGCTCTAAACTCTGTTTTATTACCTTTAGGGGTTAAAAATAGGACCAATATTGAACTGTAGGTACCCATCCTATTGACCAAAAGATGATCAAAATTGACAATTCTTCTTTTGTGATGCTCACCGCCAAGGAGTGGAATCCTGCCTGCGTCTGTTTTCCCGAAAAATTATAGCTCTAAAATTTTTAAAGCAAGGGTAAATAGGCTGCTTCTGGGTAAGCTCGTTCCATCTTAGGCTTCTTCTTAACCGAAGAGTTAAGTATGTAATCAATAGCAAGAGCAACCTATTGATTATTAAAAGAAGAAACCATCAAATCAATTCTGCAAACCACATATTGTAAGGTTTTACACAACACAACCCAAAACAAGGTATTTCCGATCACGGTATTTTCGAACCGCTCTGCAACTGCAAATTCATATTCCTAATAATGCAATACCGTGTGAATAATCCATTTGGAATTTACATATAGCCGATGTTATCGGCGTGAATATGTGCGAATTTCGGGTGCATCCTTGAAACTATGCGCTAACCATTATCGTTTGTTCTATTCCCTTACTTCCTCATACCACTTTGTGAATAGTTTTACTGCAAACAACGAAGACAACGAAGTATTTTACACAGTAACAAGTTTAAACTTTCATACTATCATCATCATTATCATCAACCCGCATAATTGTACTGCTGGACACAACACACCTCTCTAAAAAGAGTATTTTGCCTTTTCACCCGACTGTCATACCCTACCTTCCTAATACCACGGGAAGAATTTTACTAAAAACTACTAAGTATTGTACTCTACCTTATGTGCACAGAAATTAGTTTAAAATATCATACTATAATCTGATCACCATTAACCCACATTAATTCACAGTTAGACACGTCTCTCCAAAAAGTTTATTAGTCATTATCACCTGATTTGGCAGGCGATGGCCAATGGAGAAAACAAGACGTGCTGGCCGTCTTATTTTATCTGTACAACATCCATAGGATAAGAAGAAGTGTTGCTTGTATATTTTGGTCGGTACCACCGTTACTGGGTTTCTGCCATCAATGCCGATTTATTTAATTTTGTTGTTTCATAATATCACATGTTTCGTAAAAAAACTTTAATCAAGATTTAATTTTAGAATCTTTTTTTTTTTTAAGTAGGTATAAGTACTACATTGCTACTAGTATATAAGTACTAGTTTACTCGTCTCTGAGCTAAATCTGGCACGGCGATAATAACAGTTCCTTGTTTTACTACAAAATCCTGCGACGTACCAATAGAAGGTAACTAGTTCTCAATAACAGCTTTACAATGGCAATCTTGAAAATTAACCATATACAAGATGACCTGTGACAAATGCAGATAAATATTTAATTGGGTGTTCAGCGGCAGTCATCTTTATTTTTCATTTCGAGCTAGGCACTTACACACTGCAAAACGGCATACCTACTTGAAAAACAATACCTATAGTTAGGAAAAGGGAAGAAACAGCTGTTCAATACTAAAATCTTAATTACAATCAAGAAATCAATCAACCCATACCTATGTATAGAACATCTGTAAAATTTTCTTAAATTATTCTGCTAAGCCCAGATAGTAAATTTGTTTATAGGCAAAAAGCTATTTTAAAATCTCGAAGGCCCAATCCGTTTCGAGACTGGTTGAACCATTTTTCAGAGCATCCTGTAAACTAACGTATTTTATAGCGGTGCAGGACGCCACGCAGTAATGATGCAGGCCAGGCAAACTCCGTCTCCACTTCAATTTGCCTCGACCGCTTTCCGACTGAATTCAATTACAGATACATGAATAAACATACCTTTTTCTTCCATTCCCGAACTTCATTGGGATCACGACAAAAGGAATCAAATAAATGAAATTGTTTGGCCAGGTCACGTTATGCTTTTGTTTGAAATCGATCTAACAAAATTATTGGATTTTAGGACACAAAAATGTGGTTGATAGCTAATTTGAGTATAAAAATAGAGTCTTAAGATCAATTGAAAATGTATCAAAATAAATGATAAGTTCAGCCAATGTGTTATTAAAGAAACTTTGTGTATGCTTTCAAATGAAAATTGATAGAACAAATTGATATTCATATGAAGGTTCAAGTCAGAACAAACTAAGTATAGAGAGAAGGACTGCGTTTCGAAATATTTTTGCGAAAAAATTTTATTTATTCATTCAAAAATAATAAAATTTTTGCAGGCTTCGTCAAAGCTCATACTCCTATCAAATCCTTATTTAACAGGTTATAACCGTACAAATATGACCCTAAATCATAAAAATATCAAATTCACACCTATTCATATCAGGGAACAATGGGCCGATTGTGTTCATACAGACATATGCTCGAAAAAATAAACGAGTACGAAATTCCAAAAGAATCCATTTCGGTGAAATATGTAATAGCCAGAGAGTTGGCGGCGATATAGCGGAGGTTTTTAAGAAAGTAGGTATTCAAATAGGTTTTATGTTTATAAACTACTTACTTAAATTTTTCTATTATCATTAACATTATTATTTTAATTAAGGGACACGGATAATCAAGATTTTTTTGGAAATATTGTGGAAATGTCGAAAGAGGTAACAAGCAAGTATTTAATTATAAATTAAGATCAATCAATCCCGTAAACATGCGTAGTCACACAAAATCAAATAAAAACATCTTCTTATTCGTTTGAAAATGCAATCTATTGTTATCTTAAATTTACGCAAGCACTACACATTGAAATGAAAGAAAAAAAATGATTTAACTCCGGTATATGAGGTTTGAACTCTTTACAGCTTTCGTTGCATACCCGTGGCCACCGTGTAAATAAATCCACTGTTTAACAATAAACTGACTACATCAAATAAGCAACATGCTCATTTTACTACACCTAAATATAACAAGTCAATCTCTTAGTCTACAAAGCAAAACCAACCGACGATGTGCTATAAATCGTTCGCGATGTCACACTGCGCAGTGCGCACTCTCCAAATCTGCTTAAAACACTTTACGAACGTACCTAATGGTAATTTGAAAGTTGGTAACCACTCGGGGCCTATACATCAAACAGTTACAATGTTACCTAAAATAATATTACATGTAGTCCCTTATTGGATCTCTATTTCCTGAGGTAATTGATTTGCTAGGAAAAACGACTTTTCTCGATTTCGTCCATACAAAACGGCAATTTCATAATTTAACACCTAATATATTATCGTGTTGGAACTTTTAATTTATAGTATTACGCTGACGCAAAGAAACTATGAATTCTTATGGAGAAGAACTACTTTTTATCTCAAGATGTAAATTATCATGCTCGAATCATTCGCTATTTCAAACTAGCTGTTGCCCGCGATTTCGTACGCGTCAATTTCTGTTTTTATGATCGCGATTATTTTTGCAACATTTTTCACTGATGCTTTGCTCCTATTAGTCGCAACGTGATGTTATATAGCCTAAAGCCTTCCTCGATACGTGGACTATCTAACACAAAAAGATTTTTTGAATTCGAACCAGTACTTCCAGAGATTAGTGCGTTCAAACAAACAAACTCTTCAGCTTTATAATATTAGTATAGATGAGAAAAAAAAATTGAATGTAAAACAAGATTGACTCATTGTATTATTTATTTTATATTTATTAAAAACTATATTCACTGATATTCACAGTCCGATACAAAAATGACACTCCTTCTCCGCTGTCCTCGATTGAATGATTGACGTTGATTTTATGTCAGTGTCAACCTTATAACCCAGCTTAATTTAATCGTGTATGTAACATGCAATAATATGAATATTTATGTCACGTTGTATCCGGTTGTACTAAAAGTGCATCCTCATATCAAATGATTGCACGTTTAGAGAAGAGCGTTTACCTTTTCCACGCTGATTCTGTATCTAGTTTTTCTATTTTGCATCAATGATTGACCTGGGGGGCTAAAAAGGCCACATTGGCAGAATCATATTGTGATCCTATTATGAATGCATTAGAAATCGCAAAATGGCCACTTAGAGGCAATTCCTTAAATTAATTAATTAATTAATCAATATATAAAAATGAAAACTGATTTAATGACTGACTGACTGACTGACTGACAGACATATCAACGCACAGCCCAAACTACTGGGATTTAAAATCTGAAAATTTTCACCGTGCTTCCTTTTATAGTGTAGGTGAGCACTAAGAAAGGAATTTTGGAAATTCCGCCTCTAAGGGGGTAAAAAGGGCCCCATAAGTTTGTATGAAACTCCGTCAGTTTTGAAGCTAAGTCGATTAAAATTGGTATCCAGCTACCTGATTAAAAATTAAGAATGACGTCTTTCAGGATTTTTGAAAATTTAATCTTTAAGGGGATAAAAAATGGGGGCAAAGTTTGTTCGGTTCCGCGTCATATCCATACTCTTTACATATTTGTACTCTCTGACTTTACTTAGTTTGTTATGACATTCAATGTGTCAATCAGAAAATAAATAGGTATTTTCTTATAAACAGAATGTTATTATTTTAGAATTTAATAATTGGCGCCGAAATGGATGAATTAACTGAATTAAAACGTGTAGAATTTTAATTAAAGGCTGCATTACAAAATTCGGCAGCCAGATACAAAACCTACGAGAAATTTCTGATTGTGAATTAAAATTAGTGAGTGATCAGCTGGTGAAGTGACAAATGAACAAATTTACCAAGAATAATTTGGAAGAGATACGACTACAAATAATATTACTGATGACCCACAGTTGGAAACTGAGATTGAAGAAAAAAATAACCTTCAGGGTATTACAACACAGCTTAAACTAAAACTGCAGAGTTTGAATTCGATAGTACGAAACAATTCCATGTATGCAGAAGGTACTGAGGAGCAAAAGTCGGTCACAAACAAATCTTAGGACATCTAAATTGAACTCAGTACCATTAGACAAGGCCGAAACATTCAAAAACATCATTAAACGGTTGGATACGTACTTAAAACTGAACAGATGTGATGATATCGATACAAGGAAATACACGTCAATCATACATCTTTGAGCCCAGAATTACATCAGAAAACGTATTATATTATATTTTTGTGCTCCACGGGATCCTTGTGAGTTAGAATTTGAAGAGTTGGATAAAATTCAGTTAGTAAATTATCAACAACTCAAATTTGGACAGATTACTAGAAGATTTAACAATGGTGTTTGACGGAACTCTTGTTTGAATATCAAACTACAAAGCTCAATTAGTGCTTCAAGAAAATGTGACACCAATTTTCATCTAGCCGCGACGTATTCCATATGCCCTGAAGGATAAAGTTGACGAAGAAATAAGGAGGCTATGTAACGAAAAGACAAAACTTGAAAATTCCTATTGGATGTCTTATCTATATGTATATTGGTACATATTCAGTAAATAAATATCGGTGCTTACCATAAGAATGGTATTATTTAGAACTTAATCATTTTTAGGGTTCCGTACCCAAAGGGTAAAAACGGAACCCTATTACTAAGACTTCGCTGTCTGTCTGTCTGTCCGTCTGCCTGTCACCAGGCTGTATCTCAAGAGCCGCGATAGCTAGACAGTTGAAACTTTCACAAATTATGTGTTTTTGCTACCGCAATAACAACAAATACTAAAAACAAAATAAAACAAATATTGAAGGGACAAAAAAACGATTTTTCTGACCTTTTTTGTTCGATATTAATAATGGCAACAGGTAGGCACTTGAAATATTCACAAAACACTCAGTTATATTTCTAACTTTAATAATCAATAATTAAATTAATATTTAAGGGAGGTTCCCACACAAAAAAACAATTTTTTGCCTATTTTTGCTTGATATCAATAAATGGTAACAGGTAGGCACTACATTAACTAAATTAATGTAGGTACCTACTGTTGTTTTCGTAGTGAATGGTACGGAACCCTTCGTGCGCGAGTCCGACTTGCACTTGGCCGATTTTTGTTTATACGGTAGAGACAAATGTTGGGAAATCGAAGAAAGTGTATAGAATTACACTGTTGTACCTTATGACATTATCAACTATATTAAGCAGTACAAAAATAATTCCTAAACTAGGCATAGACCCGTATCTCAGGCAGGAAAAGGTAACAGGTGTGGTGCAACAACACTAAGCAGCTGACTGGTGGATTAAATCAATATAGACTGGTAGACCATTTGACAAGCTTCCATTTAGAAGATAATTTGATAAACTTCCATTTAGTAACGATTTATTTTTTCTAGAACGCACCGCTTTTGGGGGCCTGGCAAAGTTTGTTTAGTGAAACTGCCTTTCTAACGCATCCAAATTATCTTTTTATTTAATATCCTCCATATTTAAAAAAATACACTTTTAAAACATGAAAATAAAACGTTGAAAAAAAAATCACCTCACTTCATAATTCCGTGTTTTTTAACTTAGGAATAGCTACCACCACGCACCCACTAATGACCAAGCAGCAGTAATTAATGATGTTTTGCTGACATCATTTGAAGCTGAAGAAATATAAAAATTTATAGACACAGTGGTCAGTACAGTCGAATCAGTTCTCTATCCTGTCAAGTTTCTGAACACTTTTTATCCTACTGATCATCCTCTACCATTCATGCCTCGAACCCACATCCCACATGAAAGTTTTGTGAAACTACGTCAGCTTTTTGGTATAAATTTTGTTATGTTGTTTATAAGGATTTTTTTATAATTAAATATTTGAAGGGGTGAAAAACGGTTGAAAATTTTGTGGTTAATTATTTGTGTTTAACATCATATTGAGGTACTTGAAACTTCGTTTATTGATCATGAAGGGAGAATGACATAGGACTGGCTTTTTCAGAGCTCTACACCGATGCTGGTACTACACCGGTCTTCTATCCAAACGTAGTATGCAAGCAAATTGTCTTTGTAAAATCGCCTTTTTAACGCTAATGGATCGAGAAAAATGGTAACCTACTTTGTTGGAAATTAAGAATGTGTTTTTTTACACAGGGCCACTTCTTCCAGGGCTCTACGCCAGTGTTGATCATATTCGAAAAAAGCCTTGCAAGCTGCTTTGAATGGTTTGTTGTACTACATCGTTGACAGTTTTGAAAGTTTCAAAGGATATTGTACTTCAGATTTCATGTAAATGCAAACAGATGTGGTGCGAGCTCGCTTGGACCACGGTTCGCTAGGAGAACTAACACCGGATCCCTAAATAGTTTAAATCGGCCCCTTTCATCCAACAATTGTATCAACGGGCCCCGGTAAGTCGGCAACGACGTATCGGCTCCCACTAAGTGCCCACCACCACCGTAGACAAAGGAAGTGGAGGAGAGGGGGGTGAATCGTGACGAAAACTTTGTAACAGATCAAAACCAACGCGTGCGAAGCCGCGGGCATCAGCTAGTTAATCATATTACGATTCATTTCCGCAATTCATCGTTTTGACAGTTTTCTATGGAGATTCGTAAAATGGCCTAATAATATGAATTGCTTTTGTGTCAAATAGCAGATTCATAAGAAGTTACTCTCGAGTAATTTTTTTCCAATTCATATTCACTAATTTAAGACTAAAAATTATGAAATATTGTTAAAAGTTAAGATTAAGGACTAAATTAAAGCTTTTAGAGCATCGAGAGCAACTTAGAGCATCTTTTAATGTTAGCAAAGTGAAAATAACCTCTTTAGACAAGACTGAATTTGTCCAATTACACGAAACATAACAAAAGTGCAGTGATTAAAACGAGTTGGAGCCCTATATTTGCTTACACATCATCGAAACGGAATAAACTATGGTGAGTCATATTTTCAAATCACAAATTAATCAGATTCATAAGTTTATAATACGTTCGGTTGTCTAGATATTATTCGTACTTAGAGCGTCGTATTCTACTTATCTCACATTGCATTGTCATTACAAGGTCTGCAGAATATAAAAAAAGATTCTTCAATAGGAAACTGTATCATACTCTACAAATAGTAAGTCCCTAGTGTATATAAAACAGAAACTTCTAACAAGGTGAGCCTTATATTAAATAAATACCTAACCTTATATAAAAATACTTAGTAAGAAGGGCGAGAAGAGGTCGTGCTATTCTGCAGGTGCATAACACAAAAAAATTATAAACAATTGTTATAACAAAAGGAAAACTTACTAGCAGAATATCCTACTTATATAATAAAGGAAATAATAAGCAAGCTTTTATCAAGAAAATTATTTATTCGTTTAAAATTCAGTTTAACTCCTGTAGACTTAGTAGGAACAGCCATTAAGGATATAAAAAAAAGTGTTTCTTTTAACTTATATAATATACAAATACTTCTTTTACACATTATTATTATGTACATAATTTTGTTTCAGGTTTGTGACTCCAACTCCCAATATTTTGATGATACATAGATGCCAGCTGTGATGCAGCAAACCAAAATTCATTTGTTTGGAGAATTCATACAATAAAATTCCATCTGGAACACCTCCACTATCCTGAAAATGAAACAAAAAACATTTTTTTTAAGTATGTACTATTGATATAAATATTCATTATATGAGTAATGTTAAAGTGATACAAATTACAAACATACATGCTAGTACTTTTCTAAATGTATTTGAATGTGTTACATTATTCTACAATTAAATTTTAATTTTCAGGCACATGTACAGACAACCCGGACTACCATGAAGCCGAAGGTACCGCAGTCAGAAATATCTCTGTACGGATAAAATCTAGTCAGCTACACATAAATTCCTGTGTTGTTTAGGGATTGTGTTTGAAGTGGTTAGAATAAAATATGAGGTTACGTTTTTATTTAAAATAAATATGTACATTTTTAATTAAAAAGATAGTTTAATTTTACTTACCTAAGTACTAGTGTGTAGTGTGAGTCTAATAAATTTTAGCTGCCTAGTTTTCTATAGTGGTCCTAAGAGTGACCTAGAAAAAAGGTTTTAAGAATATTAATATAATAAATAAATATAAAATAATGTCAGTTTCTCTATTGTTTAATTTGAATTACTGCAATATCGAGTATAACTCATTGACAATTTGTTTAGGAAAATGTGGTGCAGCAATGTCTGTCTCATTATTATGGATTAGTGGTTTATGAAATTATACATATTGATGAAAGAATTACTTACTTTTACACGAAATGAAAGTCTGGATTTAAATAAACCAAAACATTAGTATTATCCATTGAAATCTCTCTATTTAAGCCACAATGCAGCTCCAGCATAAGGAATAAGTGTTTTCATATTCGTAGGATAAGCATTCAATTCACTTATCTAAATATATCCATCCTAAACAATACAAATTATTTCCAAGTTCAGTTTTTGTCCAAAACATTAATATCATCCAATGAAACGTCTCTATTTTAGCCACAATTCAGCTTCATCATAAGGACTAAGTGTTTTCATATTCGTAATTTATGCATACAATTCACTTAATCAAATATATCGATCGTAAACAAATAAATCAAATTACTATTTCCAAATTTAGTATTTATAAGTTTTGAGAGGTTATAATTTTTTTTTTAAACAATGACATCAAATTTTTTGCCAGTGTGATGAAAAAAAAAAGTTTAAGTTGTAACGAAATGAGTTTGTTTAGCTCTGAGAATAGCCATTATAGCAAAATATATAATTTTCTTATCTTATTTCATTATTACAAACTCTTAAAAGTCATTAAAGCTAGAATAAAAATATTGAAAACATTTTTTTCTAATACATTCGTTCACTCGTTCTATGTTTTTTGCATGTTACAACATTTTCGTCAAATACGATTCATCTAATGAATTGAATTGTAAATGATTCTCCCCAAACTTAGGCCATTTTACGAATTTTAGAGGAATTGCAACGGAATTGCCCTAAATTCAGGATATGAATTGCTAACGGATGAATTGCTCAATGTGGCCTTTTTAGCCCCCCTGCTCACAAAAATGAGATTCGTAGCAACGTAGCAAATAACGTAGCGTTAATCGTAGCGACGCGACGCCGCGACGGGTCGCAGGCCGCAGCTCGTTCTCGTAGCAGTCGCGCTACGAAACACACTTGTTTTCCGCACTACGAGCTACGGCTCGTTGCGTTCAGTGCTGCCACCTTAGCGCTTTCGGAATCAGATCTAGCGCTTTTTTGGGTCACTTAGCGCTGAAATTTTTATATTAACTCCTAGCGGAAAATATAGCGCGTTTCGGCAAAAAGTAGGAAATAAGCAGGCAACCCCGCTAACCGCAATTCGTTCGTTCGTTTAGGTTCCGTTTCATTTGTTTTGGCAGGGAAATTCCCGAATAATATAAATTGTTTCTGGTTGTTGGTTTACAATGTGCCTTTATGCCTATAGAAAGAGTTTTCAGTACCATGAATGTGGTAAATACAAAACTGAGATTTTTTTTGAATATAGATATACCACCATAAATGCTATCTTACATGTACGATACCAGACATCAAAATCGATTAGCCATTAAACTTAAGACTAACTAGACTATACGTATACCTATTAAGACTATTTTAGATTTAAGATTATAAATACAATTGTAATTGAAATAAATAAAAACTTCTTACAATTATGCCTTTTTTTAATCATGCAATCTAGCGGATTCTAGCGCTATTTTTTGATTATGCAGTCTAGCGGAATCTAGCGCTATTTTCAAGCGCTTTTCGCGCTTTTTGGCCTCAGAGAGGTGGCAGCACTGGTTGCGTTACCTTAACGCATTGTACAGACAACGGCAGGTCAACCTACCCAACAAGTTAAAGGTCATTGAATTGTTTTTAAACTTTAAGTCCAACAAGTAGAGATCAATATCAATTGAGAAAATTTGACGTTTTGTGGTAGGTTGACGTGCTGTTGTCTGTACTTCACGTGACACAGACACATAAATGAAAAATGAATGAAGTAAGGATTTCTATAATAATTATTTGTGCTCTGTCTGACACACATGAATATCAGTTCACTGATCGACACAGGCCTCTCCAAAAGGAATTGCAGTTTTTGCAATGGTAGAAAAAAAACGTTGCTAGCCGCCTCCTTCTAGCAATTTTACATTAGTCACCCTGTACGACACCCATAGCAAGAAACGGGGTGATGTTATTCGTTAAACGTGCGAGCAGAACACAACAGACATGTATTAATAATAACATGACCGTAACATACATAACTAAATATGAACATATCCAAGTAGTGTGTTTGGGAGCGTTAAAATAAAATAATGGTATGACGCCTCCACGCCATATTAAAAACTCGTGCCAACTGTAATAACACGACGAGTCTTAATTGCTACTTATTGCAGCAACCAAGAAAACTCTTTTAAAACTATGCCATTGCTCTAGCTTACCACAGTTATACATACGACACTAAGTAATTGTTACGGCTTTTTTATTCATTCAAACTAACATACTTAGGTATAGATAGAATAAAATTGTTTCTTTTGTAAACTAATGAAAAAATAACTTCAATCAGGAAAAAGATTAAGCCTCAAAGAATCCGCCACTTGCAATTATTATGCATATTAGTCTTTTTCTACGTCTCATAAAGTTAAATTGAAAGTGCTTCTTTTCTAAGAGTCAGTTCAATTAGAGAGCAATCTCTTGATCTCTCCCGACGACGGCCTTTCTGTTGGAATAGAGATGTTTGTTAGGTATCGATAATTTTGAATAACAATACAACAGGATAGTTATGTCCTTACAATGTCTGTGTGTTCTTGCATATTGTTGTCTTATGTGACTAATGGCTGGTTCTTCTCTCCACTATTAGTCAGGCTGCGATCGTCAACCCGCCATCCAAGCGTAATAACCCAAAATCCTGATTTAGAAAAGCCATAACTTAGTATAAAATTGGCCATAGTATAAAAGCCATTATATAAATTTTAATGTATATTGAAGAGGATATCAATCTAAATTTATTATAAAGACCGCTATCGAACATGTTAGTGTATGCGATACTCTGTATACAAATCGATTTAGAATTTACGCTTTAGTGTCTGTCTGTAATACTGCCTTTTACGTAAAAATATTTAAATAAGATGTCGTTTTATTTATTTATTTATTTTACACTTTATTGCATTATACAAAGATAGTACAAATGGCGGACTTAATGCTAAAAGCATTCTCTACCAGTCAACCATGAGACCAAACAGTTTTAGTATGAAACAACCTTAAATTATCTTTAGGTTGTCTGATTAGTAACACCACTACAGTTTTGCAGCTCTAAATATTTATTTGGTGGTCGATAAAGTAATGTGTAATCTTAAAAATGTTTATGCTAAAGTACTTTCCAATACTAAATTTAACTAAACGCTTCAATATTTAGTTAAATATTCTAATAGGTAATCCAATTACTTCGTTTATTTTATCATTAAATCACAAAAAAACGCTGTAACATCGACTCCGTTAAATGGGTAGCTCTATATTTAAATGTAAACAAATTCAGGAATGACTGAAAGAAACACAAAAAGAAACGAGCATGCCGGAACTTTCCGGAACGTTACATGAATGAGAATATAATTAGGCCTACTGTTCGTAGAAGCGTCATTAGGTAAATAAGCTGACACAGAGAAAGATTTCGCGCAACGGACAAACAAAAAGTGCGCCTTGATGGCTAATAGGCATTAAAAATGAGTGGACTTCTTAGCTGAGGCATTCTTTAACGACGAGCTGAATAGAACTTAATATCAGTTGAAATGTTCTAATAATGTAAACCATTTGTAACGTTAATGTTAAAACTTCACATTCAAACCTTTTGACATTTCTGAAAATTAAATTAACAAATATTTTTAGTTCATGTTCAATCAGTAAAAATTTTCTATTGCTTTTGTGAATTTGGTTAAGAAACCTTTATAAAGCTGATGTTATTGTTTTAAAGGCTGGAATCTACGTAAGCTTAAAGTTTTTAAATTAAAATTCCACGCGTACGAAGTCGCAAACAACAGCTGCTAAATATATAAAAGTTTCTGAAAAATAAACGTCCAACTACTTATAAGTTTGTAAATACAACTGCTCGTAATGTCTTCATAAATCAAAATAATTAAGACCAGTTGCCCGTGTACCGAAAGGACATAGATTACAACTGTAACTAAGGCACTCATAAAGTATCCTATTTTTTCGTATCCCCAAGTTTCTATGACAATTTCACTTCAACATAGTCCTGCTTACCATACGGACAACTAAGTTAAATAAAACAGCAAATCCTACTCTTGTCCTTAGGGAATACAACTCGGTGTGTGTCCCTACGAGATACGTGTGCGACGCTAGACTCATACACCATATTGTAGAGAATTCTTTTGTCCATTACAGATCCGGAGGGGATTGTACAAAGAATAGCCACAAGAATAGGGTTGATTTTTATGCATAAGTTGGATTGATGCGGGTGTCGCTTTGGATATGGAAAATGCAAATGTTTGTTTACGGATATGCCAATTTTACGTGAGTATGTTATATTTTACTAATCCAAACATATGCCTAAATCAAAAGCGAACAAGATTAATTCACGGCAAATTTATTTAAAGTTTTTATATGCATTTTATTTAACTTATATAATTATTTATCTTGTCAATCATGTTACGTGATATGTTTGTGTCCCACACAATATGTCCCAAAGTAGAGTTTAAAATATTTGTACATGTAAAAGCGTCTCCTGGGGCCTATTTGCAGAAATAAAACTGATGTTATTGACTTTATTATTATTTTCATTCGGGCAAACTGTAAGTAATTAGACTTTGTTAGCATCTGTAGAGGTACTTTAAAAAAATAAATAGATACACATTTTCAACACACGATAAAAGAAGAGGTTTCACGTATATTTTGTTTTATTTATGACCATTATTACATCTGAGGAAAGTCGTCATTTAATTCCTAGTAGGTATCTAGGTATATGTAGTAGTTATTTTTTTAACTTTTTAGTTTTTTATTTGTTTCGCCTGTATTTGTGTTTTACTTTGTCTTGCCCGCCAATAATGGCTAGCTTTTTAGATTCTACATGACAACTGATAATTATAACCTATCGACTCTGGGAGTTTGTTTGTTTGATCTTCACTTTGATTTGCAGTCCTTTTACTCCTACCTACTCCATAGACTCACAATGACTTACCGTTTTAATCACAACTAATTTAATGTTTTCAGAATAGATAGCATAGAAAATCACAATAACATTTATTTTTATTGTGTACGTAATATATAAAAGATAGATGAATGCAGAAATATGGATTGTCAAGGAAACTGTACAATTAATTTCTTGACTGGACAGTCACGGAGTTTATACTTAGGATTATTTAGTTTTTTAGGTACCTATATGAAAGTGATGATATTTTTGTCATTTGCCTGTCATCAGTCATATGATCGCTTATTCATCATCAATAACCAACAGGCGGGTTGGCGATCGAAGCTTGGTTTGGCTAAAAGTGATGGGAAAACAATCCAATAATTCTTATTTGTACTCAGTCCCTGATAACATAATTAAATAAATATGTTGAATGAGCCTAATATTAGGCAACAGGTAGGATCGCTTAACCGCAGAAAATATTATCAAAACAAAGTTTACTCTGTTAAGTAAAACAACAGGGGGCGGAAGCTGAATCTAATTAGTGAAGATTTTCCTTCTTCGGCCCAAGGGCTAAGTGTTACTTAAATTTCAAAGGTTCACTTTTGAATATTTTAATATGGCTTTGCAATTATTTATATACTTTCTCGTCGTGTTCCTATTTTCATATTACAGATGTTAATTTAAATGTTCTGTGTGACTAATACGCCACTAGGACAGAGTTTTCCTGACTCAAAGAAGTTCAACACTTTATAGTTACGGAGTGCTGATTTCACTATTCATTGTACTCAAGCTTGGAAATCAAGTATTTTCTCGTTCATTCAACATTAATCCTGAAGTTATTTCTACTATATTCGTCACTTGTTTGCATTATTATGTGTCAATTGTGTCACCTCTAATACATACATTAAAATCTTGTGTCACGTGTTTGTGGTCGAAATACTAAGAAACAGCTCGAACAATTTTTTAAATTTTCTTGTGCTTATTTGGTAGATCTGAGAATAGGTCGTAGACAGTTTTTATCCCCAAAAACATTTGGCTCAAATTCAGAAAAGGCTAACAAATTCGCGGATAACAGTTAGTTATATTTAAATGTGCACTTTAAATGGTGCACAGAAGATTATGTTTTATTGAGATTACTAACACACTCTAGTTTTTTCCAACAGATTTGAATGCTTGGGATTTTGGCTTTCGAAAATCATATATGTTATTATTCATATCTTCTGAGCCAAACAAAGTATCGGATTAAAATATACAAAAAGATAAAACTACAAATCCCTGCAATTTTCTTCAAAAACTGGTAACTTATGGAAAGTCTTAATTTAATAATTAAAGATCAATTTTAGATAAATGATAAGGCATCGCATAAATTTTTCTCTAAAATGTTAGATTATATTTAAGGTCACAAACATAAAATTAACCTCATTCATTCGTAAATATTACAGTACGTATAGAGTAAGTTAAAACGTCACCACATCCAAAAGAAACACATTAATAAATAAATTGCTAAACGTTTGGTCAAAAAGCTCAGGTATTCCGCTCACGACAGCAGGAAATTAGTTTTTATATTAACATCGAGCTCTTTTGTCCCGCGACATCAAAGTCGAAGGTGGACATTTAGTCTCCTCCCTGTTCTCATTATCAGTGGAATTTCCGATTGATTGGGGACAAGCCGGTGGGTAAATGCAATTTCAAAGAAACGTCCTAAGCTTTAAGGCATTCAATTGGATTTCGTGGAGACTCGAGCGAAGAGTCACAAGAGATTTAAAGTCGTAAACACCATAAATAACGAAGTAAAACATTTATTTAGACAGCAAAGATAAACGGAACTGTATTTGATAATATAATAATATGTAACAAATAAGACAGTTAAGAGATTTATTACTGAACCGGGATTTACAATGCAATGTTATAATTTATAGGTAAAATCGTATTTACCTTCCCGACGTTTCGATCCAATTGCACGAATCATGATCGCGGGCAGACTGAAGGCGCTTTTTTACAATGAAATTATAACATTGCATTGTAAATCCCGGTTCAGTGATAAATTTTATGTATAACAATTTAATGCATCAAGAAAGTTTAAAAACCTAGTTAAGATTGGCTTATTTTCTTTAAAAAAATATATCTAATCGTACACGAAATATCAAGTACTTTTCTTCTGTTGCTAAATACGTGAAAAAATACAACTAAACAAGAGGTTAAGACGTGTGAAATAAACTCTTCAATAAAGTGAGTCTTTGTTGTTAAAGGTAAGTTAGCTGACAAAAGGACTGGTGGAGCTTAAACTGTTCGCATTCCCTTAACTGATTAAACCAGAAAACCCAAGATCAGACAGAATTTGTCAACTGACAGTCCTATTTCCTTATCGAATAATTCGTTGGATTGTTTCAAAGAGTTTTTCTAACTGCGTCTAATTTTCAAATAAATAATTTATTTCAAGATGTTTTTTCGTAGTGGGTTATGTTGTTTTCAGGTTAGTTATACTTCTATAGATAATTAAAATTAACCTGTATAAATTGACTAATCTCGATAAAGCATATCATACCCAAATTTCTCATAACATTACTTCTTCTACTTACGAAACATTTTTAAAAAGTATAATGAAACATCACATCTTATGTGGATAGACATTCCACACACACCTAGTTCTCAACAAATGGAATATGAATACAAATATTATGATTCTCGTGAAACGCGACTGCTCACCTCGGCAAAAACGCTTGAAACTTCGCCATTTTCGTTGGAGCACCATTGAGTACATTCGCGCACATTCGCACTTTTCGTTCAACATTGAAATCCAACGATTCTCTACTTGGCGAAGCATTTTTCAAACAAGTGGATACTCAATACTTTCACTTTATACTTTACATAAACATGCCAACAATAATACAAAACCAGACATATTTTTGCTTAAACTAAACAGTTATGGCAACCGTAAATCACAAATGAACAACTCAGGTAAATAAACTGCTTACATTTTGAGTAAGCAGTTCATCGAATCAAGTCTCAAAACTATTAGGACTCAAGACAGTACGCATGTATGTTAGAATATAAATATTTATAATACTAATAATAGCAACAAAATGAAAGCATCTCAATTCTTAAGCTCCGTAAGTAAAGTATCTTACCCGTATACAATGTAGATTCAAAAGATACGACATGTCCTGGCACTTGAGCCGGGAAGCAGCAGGCACTCGCCTTATCATCGAGACTATCTTAAGAAAGAAAATCCAATGACACGGAAAAAAGTAATTTTATGATATTTAAGGCCTTCACTTTATAAAGGATGTTTGGTCTTTCAATTTTTTATAGACTTTACTATCTTGCTAAAGGTATTAAATATTTGTATTATAAAAAACCGGCCAAGTGCGAGTCGGACTCGCGCACTGAGGGTTCCGTTCCAACTTTAACTAAATTACTTGCATAACTTCCACTTAGCCAAAATACCACAATATTTAATTGACTGCAAAAATAACTATATTTTTCCTATTATTTGTATAAAGGACAAAGTTATATTTGCAGTTGTTAAAAATGTGCTATTTCTCAAAAACTACCTGTTTGATATCGTTCAAACCAATTTTTTTGGTAGTATTTGTTAAGATCTACATTATTATTATAAAATTTTTACTTGCTTAGTTTAAAGTTAGAGGGGGGACACCCATTTTACCACTTTGGAAGCGTTTATCTTCCAAATGTTAGACTTTTGGAAGAAACGGTTCTAAAAACTTCCATGTCATTTTAAAAGACCCATCCATAGATACTCTATACGCATAGGTTTGAGTAAAAAACATTTTTTTTGTTTTGAGCTCTATGTATGGGAAGCCCCCTTAAATATCATATATATTTTTTATTTGAGAATAGTAAAGCGGTCAACAGAATATACCTACCTACCAAGTTTTAACTATATAATGCTAATACTTTCAGAATAAAGTGGCTGTGACATACGGACGGACAGACAGACAGACAGACTTGACGAAACTATAAGGGTTACGTTTTTTGCCATCCGGCTACGGATCCCTAAAGAGGAAGTAGATTACTTCTTCTCTACAATTTATACGGGTTTGACTTTTTGCTGCTAGGAAAACGTCCTGATTCGTCAAAATAAAGTCTTAAATATTCTTCAACTTAGTTGACACTGTGAGATAAAATAAAAATGATTACTGTCAATAATCCACAGCTCAAGCTGCATTAACGGCCATAGTTAAGGAAGAAGGCAATCGATTATTTAATTTTTACTAAAATGTGTTATTTCTAAACATTTCTTTAGAAAACGCTCATCTATCCCGGCCTTCTTGCATTTTTACATATGACATATAAGAAGATTAATCAATCATTGTGATATTGTCAGTGTCAACTAAGCCGAGGTCAAGGAATTTTGAGAGTTTATCGATATGTCTTAAATCAAAAATATTTTATTGATCAATGTTCCGAGTGGCATGCTGTCATGAGTCTTACATGGCAATATCTGATTACAATAATTATAGCCAGTCAAATAAATTACATAACAGGTCAATCTTCAAAACACAAAGTAAGAAATCCCAAGGACTGGAAAATTGTTGCGTCTCTCGCTGAGGAATATCCGTACATTGTAGCGTTACTGAACCGTTCCAAAGATTACATGTGTACAGGCATCATTGTTAATAAGAGTACGGTATTGACCTCAGGAAGCTGCATCGATCCAGCACTATATTACGTAGCCGTCGGATCAGCCGTGCTAAGCAAAAGCATGAATAACAGGAGCTTATTTGAAATTGCTTCAACCAAACTGCACACGGATTACATTTTTGAATTGATGCCGGCGGATCCAAACGTCACTCGAATGCATAGTAACATCGGTTTAGTCTTTTCCGTGCTTCCAAATTTAGAATCTTACATCCCACATGCCGATTTAGGCAACTACTATGCGACCGAACTGCACGAAAAGAAGTTAAGAGTAGTCGGCTACGGAAAGATAAACGAGACTAACATGGTGGTTTTACAACATCAGGCCTACCATCAAACTCCGTGCACGAACCCTAAGTGGTATTACTGTATTTGCGGATTCGAATATTCAGCTTATAGCAAGACCTACGAACAAGAATTCGGTAAAGGGGCTCCAGTTTTTCTTGGCCACGAAGTTATCGGTATAACAGCGACTCCGTGTGGGACTTTGGAGCTTTCATCTGACGGCATTAAATACAATATTTTTACTGTCATTGGACCTTATTTGCCGTGGCTAGAAAAGGAATACCCTAACATTACGAAGCCAATAGAATTTCGCTCCAAAAATATGGGTCATAGTGACACAGGAGTTAATTGTGTTTATGTTTTGTTTATTATTGGTCGAGGTATTTATTAAAATCCCTGTTGCTAAGGTTTTTGATTACTTATTTTCGTCATTTCAGTAGACTATGATGAGATGGAATGGTTAAGAATGTTATTTTTTCTAAGCCACTTTTCTACAGTTTGTAATGCTAGTTGCATTGCTACACTAAAATGTCTTTAATTTCATTGGTCGGTTCTCTTTTCAGGGTATAGGTACCTACTCTTACCCCTCCCCATTGGCTAGTGGTCCACGGGTCAGGCAACAAGAATTCAGAATTTTCGATGATTTTTCGGGTTAGAGATCACCAAGACGAATTTAGCAAGCGTGTGGGATGATTATGCAAATACAATGATGGAGGCTTTAGCCCTGCTATTCATTGCCTTTTAATAAAATGCCACCTGGCCAGTAGAAATATGTTTGGAAATATAAAGAACCAAAACTAAGCATGTGGCAGAATTTGATCTTTAAGACTCAAATTCGTGTAAAGAGACAGAGAGATATGTATTTAATATCCTAACTACCATTTACGAGTACGCAGACATTAAAATAAATTAAATGTCTGCGTACATAAGTGGGTATATAAGTGGGGTGTAAAATAATACGACAAGTTTGCGTAACTTTTTAGGTTATCAAATTAAGGACTTTGTCGTTACTAAAGTTCGTTTAGTAAGGAAAACAAATTGTACTTTCCGCAACCTGTTTTTGCTTCTTGCTTTTCCACATTCAGCAAATGAGCAGAATTAAAAGGTAGTTGTTTAAGCGCTGCGAAAGTGCGAAGCAGTTCAGCACTGTTTGCTTCGAATATACTTTAGCATATTATAGCGATAATACAATGGACATCTATCTATAACGGGTGTAAAAAAATCAAACGCAGATCCGAAAACCACGTATTTTCTTCATCACTAGGATCATTTTTTTCTTCGGGACCATACCTGGGAAACATCTGGTTCCGAAGATATTGAGGGTCAAAGTCACAATTTTGTTTACCAATTTATTACAAAAACTGATGCCAAACGTTACTTAAAAACTTTTCTTCTTACAAACATAGTGTTATTTTTATCATTTCGTTCATAATAAGGCTTTTTTAATTACAATACGCAATGTACGGCTCAGCGCGGACGAATTTTGAACTTAGCACCCAACTCCAGCGCAGCGGTCCACGCTCCGGCTGCTATACATTGCGCGCTATGTATTTAAATATTTTTTGAGTCCCAAAAATAAAAATAATTTCCCAGCTATAATATTTTACTTAGTTTGCTTTACAGATTGCGTAGCTTCAGGATCTGCGTTTAGTTTTTTTACACCCTGTATATTGAAGAACACACCAAGTAAAAAACGGATACTTACATAAAGACTTGTGATATAATATTCACATAAATTCAATAGGTCTAAATATTTTTCTTATTAATCAACAGAGTTTTAATTAAAAATCATAATGATTTTCAGCTAATATTATATAGGTACAATGCCACATATCGAACACCTACATCGATATACAGGATGAAATTTTAACCACCTTCCAAATTTTAATATATCAATCTACGAGACATAAAACAAATGACGTATTTTTTCTTTTAGTATAGCCCACAAAAATGTCAAGATAAAGCACTTAGAAAATGTCCGCCATTTTTTTTTACATTTTTTACTTCCTTCATAAATGGGCTCTAAATACGATATTGAACGCCTATAAAAATTTTGGAAAGTGGTTAAAATTTCATTCTGTATAATAACATAAATGAACACGTAACGTTAATCAACATGTTAAAGTAAAAAATAGTTTTCATATGATATTCACAGCATTGTTACACACAATTTTATTAAGTTAATTTGCAACAATATTATTAAATATAAGGATTTTCAAAGATGATAATATTTTACATGAATAAAGTATTTTTGACTGCCTGAAGTGAGAATTGAACCTGCAGCCTTATAGTGTCCGCACGCATTGCCAACGTGTTGATTAAACATGTAAGTAGTAATGTAAAATTTTATAATATGTAAAAATATCAATTTTTGTGTGTAGCGGTCACGATCGGCGGAGACCATTCCATAGGAGTTGGTGAGTTATTATGTCTAGAGCTGATGATGATGAGGTAAAACAAACATTATAGAATGGTATTAATATTAGACGAGATGTTTGGTTTAATGGAAAAATAAAAAATAAATTAAAACTGTTTTTTTAAGCAATTAATTTATACAAAAAAAAAACATTTTTTTATTGAAACCTGAAGCTGATTGCTGTGACGGTGTAATTTTATCTAACGAGAGAAATTCGCTATCGCATAAATGTTTCTTGGACCATAATTTCGATGTTAATAGCTCGCATTGTTTTGCATGAGAAGGTAACTCTGCCCAGTCTGTCCGTAGACTCCATTTTAATTTCGAATTAGACCTGCTTCACTCTACACCTTTGTAAGTTTACTTTAAAATAATAATACCTACTGCTTTTAAGGGTATCGTTTAACAGGAAGTAGAAGGTAGGAACCTGTTCCTATAAATGTAATGTAACTTTATATTTTATTATTTCATAATAAAAAAAAAATTGTTGTTTATAAAATTAAAAAATCGTGTCTACAGAACAGCATTTCACTACAGTGCCTCGGAAATTGGTTTATTACTTACTAACAAAAAATATTCCAAATTGTTAACTTAAGCAAAATGTAAAACAATATTATGGATCGTAAATCAAAATACCTTCTTGTTACACTCTTTGAAGATATCTAACCAAAGATAAAGACATACAACAATAAATAATGGCTATCTTATATTTTGACAGATTTATCTAGATCTCATTATAACGAATTGTTATCTCATATAATAATGATGTAATTTAAAAATGTCTCAAATATCTCTCTCACCCTCTGACCTCATAACAAGATAAAAAGTTAGTGCTGTTGGGTATTGTCAGTCGAGAATGATAGTTACAACGGGATAGTATTTGATTATTTATAAAATGAATTCTGTCAGAGTCTTTACGAGAAACATGAGCAAGGCGTGTAAATGGGAGCCTTTGCACCGAGTCGGGATCATAGGAGTGCCTTTTGAAAAGGGTCAGAAAAAGTACGGAGTGAGCGTCGCGCCAGCCGCCATGAGAGCAGCGGGACTCATTGAACAACTTAAAGAAATAGGTAGGTGGTTTATGATTAATAATTTTGGTCTGTGTTTTTAAGTTTACTTCAATGATCCAACTAATAAACCATTTATATACGGATAAAGTTTAAATTCAGTTTGACATCGTTCTTAAATTTGATCAGATTGGACCTACATGTGATGTAGTTATTATGACCCAAACCACCTACCGTCCTTATCCTTACTGAGTTGATGCATTTGCCCTAATAAAGTCTTATTTACTATAGAGAGGTAGATACTAAGCTAAAACTCGCTACGTAAGCCCGTCTCGCACTTGGCCTCATTGTATTCAAATCTTTTGAAAGGTAAGTAAAGGTTTAAACCCTTTTTGATTAAACAATACAGCGAAATACGCGTCTAAAAACAGGCAGAGACAATTCTGTAACCTAAGTAATTATTCACTTACGGTTTTCGACGGGGCTAAATTCACTGAAATTTATTTACCCTCCGTGAAACGTGGGTAGATTATACAGGTTGTAGTTTTAACCAGTATAGTAATATAAAATATGACGAATGAATTTATCATTATCAACTGCCTTAATTTTAGATTTAAACTTCGAAGTCGTGACACAAAAATAGGCTCTTCGTAAGTTATCATCAGAGTAGCTGAACGTTAGTTTGTGTGAAGAATCTGATTTTCCGCGATTTTGTTGTTACTCCATATAACTTGAACCTATGGCTACTGACTAATAAAACCCTGTGTATAAATGTTAGGGTACTACCCTACATAGTAATGTTGTAGCAAGCAGGCAAGCGAAAGGGGTGTAACAGAAATAAGATAAATCCTCTTAGCTTACTAAGCGAATGCTAAAACATCGTTGCTAAAGCTAACAAAAAGTCGACACAAACGCTGAGAAGTCCGACATTGTTTCGTTTGAAAGCTGTTGAAAAAGTTGAGAATCCGAAAAGAGAATTAGGCACCCAGTTAGTTCAGATACGTAAGTACCTATTTTAAATGACTGTAATGAGTAGGTGGTAGGTACTTTTATTAGCTTACAGAAATGTACGAGTATTTATTCTTAGATCCCATAGATTAAATAAATTCAAATATATTATTGTACAATGTGTAATATTTATGTAATGTACTATGAATGTACGTTTTTTCGATAAAAAACGTACCGAATAAAATTAAGTCATACTTATAGGTATCATACTAGCTGTTGCCTGGGACTTCGTACGGTCAGTAAAATCAGTTTTATTTCTGCAAATAGGCCCATGGAGGCGCTTTTACACGTCCCAATATTTAAACCTATCACTGCTTCGGAACAAATCTGGGCTAGTGCCGAGAAGAAGCAGCGCAAGAAACTTGGTCACTATATCTCTTAGGAGAATAACTTAATCAGAATCACGATATGAATATGAACGGGGGTGCGATTCGGGATGCAACGATATATCGGAAAACCGATAAATATCGATATATCGACTCATAAATATTTTTCAAAAAATTTATTTCTAAAACTATAGTAAACCACAGTAACGTACAGCAAATGGTCACCAACACAGCCCATTGTGTAGAGAGGCTATAAAACTACATTAATTTTAATAAGCCTTTAAAAAAGTAGAAATATCGATAAAATATGGATATATCGGCGTACTAGACAGGCTTTGCTATTTCCCATCCTTGACTATGCAGATAGCTGCTACTCTGATTTAAGCGGAAATCTACTCGACAAGCTGGAGCGCTTACAAAACTTTTGCATCCGACTCATTTTTGGTCTACGTAAGTACGACCACGTAACAGAATTTCGGTCTCGGCTCCAATTGCCTGCCATCCGACTTAGGCGTGACTATCATATCCTTTCCTTATTATATTCAATTTTGTTTAACCCTAAATCACCTCTGTACCTTAAAGAGCGCTTCCAATTTCTGCAGTCATCACAGGATTGTGAGATACGGTCATCCAAAAAACTTATTCTCAAATGTCCTCCCCATTCCACTAACTACTATTCGCAGTCATTTACCGTCCACTCTATCCGCTTATGGAATTCTCTACCCCCGCCCATAAGACTATCTGATACATTATTAGTTTTTAAGCGTCGACTCAAAGCACATTTACTAGCGCTCTAACATTGACATTTATTTATTTTGTAGCCATAATAGATTGATGTTCAATATTTTGACACATCTTAAGTGTTATCTAGTGTATGTATGTTTTATTGTATATATATTTATTATATGTATGTATATTATAAGGTATTTATGTATTGTTGTGTTTAGGTTTATGTTTTGAAATATGTATAATAATATGTATGTTTATGTAGAAATTAAGTTTTTTAAGTTAATTTGTTTTGTTATGTTTGATTATTTTTACATAAAGTACTCTGTGCACCTTCCCCTTTCTTTGTAGTATCCTGCACCCAAAGGTTGTCTGGAAGAAATCGCTACAGGCGATAAGACCGCCCAAGTTGTACATCTTTCTGTAACATTTCCTGTAAATTTATTTCTTCTGTGATGTGCAATAAAGAGTATTCTAATCTAATCTAATCTAATCTAATCTAGACCGATATATCGATATATCAATTATATCGACTTGATTCGATATATATCGATATCGATATTTTGAAAAACTTTGCATCCCTAGATGCGATACAACCACTTTTTCACGAGGACGGATTCGCGAGTAAAGCGCTAGTTTTTAATGAATATAAACATCAGCTAAACATCACTCAAAACGAGGTAATTTTGATTGCAATGAAAGATATATTTATGGATTTGAATCACGACGATGATAGAACTGGAAATCACACAGTGTGTTCCTCGTTTTGCCTTACCTATACTATAAAACGAGTAGTCCAACAATTCGACCGATATTCATCATTTATCAAAATCAATGATCAGGTGGCCTGGACGTGAAGGACTATGGTGACGTCGATATCAGCTCATGCGCGGAAACTGTTGCTGTTGACAACATGGCGCATCTACCTCTGGTCTCCGAGTGCAATAGGAAGCTGTCCAGTAAAATCTCCCAGGTCCTCAAAGATGGCCGTGTAGCGGTCACGATCGGCGGAGACCATTCCATAGGAGTTGGTGAGTCATTATGTCTTGAGTAGGGAATGCAATACCGGGATACCAGGATCTCGAAATACCGGAATCCCGCACGATTTTTGCGAGATCAGTTCCGCACAAAAATCAAGCGGGACTACGCATCGATATTCGGTACGTGGATGCGCCTAAAGCCTAAACTGACTCCCGCGCAGTATTTCTAAAACGTGGGTAAAAAGTATGCCACCTTTTTTCCTACGTTCTGGCAGCACTCCTCCCGTGACTCAGCCAGATAGAAAGAAGCTAGCTTATGAAAAAAGCCCCCGCCCCGCTGCCTACTTTGTTCTTGACAAAGTAGGCAGCGGGCCGGGGGCATTTTTCAACGCGCGCGGTGATTGCCTGCCTATTTATTGTTAGAAGCTGCAATTTGTAATTGTGCGTAACGTAATCCAATAACGTGTTATGTTTTATTGATGTGAAATTTCTTTTCACTTGTGAACTTTTGGCTTTTCTTGTACTAACACAAAAGGAAAAGTAAAATTATTTCGAACATTGAAATGAAAGATACGATGAAGTACGCGTTTATTTTTGATAGTGTTCGCTTAAACTCAAGAAAACATTATGTCGAACATCCCTAATCTATATATATAAAATAGACGAGAACGGCTGGGCTGATTAAGCTGATTTTGTTTTTGAAATGTTTGTCGTAGTCCAGGGAAGATTTAAAAGTTGAGAAAACATGGAAAAAATTCGAGGAAGTTAGTAAAAACGTTAATTTCATATTCCCATATAAAATGCTCTACATCAAATTTTTGAGCCATTCAGTCAGTTATAATGATGTTAGGATATATTGTGATACGAAGTTTAACGGGTCATCTAGTCTTCTATCTATCTATATAAAAATCAATTGCTGTTCTTTAGTCTCGCTAAAACTCGAGAACGGCTGGGCCGGTTTAGCTGTTTTTAGTTTTGAAATGTATTTTGTAGGCCAGGGAAGGTTTAAACGTTGGGAAAATATGGAAAAATTAGGAGGAAATTTAAAACAACAATTTCATTTTCCCATATTAAATGCTTTCAGCCATTTAAGCGAAATGAGACTTTTAATGTTAGGATAGGTAGTATGAAGTACACCGGGTCATCTAGTCTATCTATATATACGAGTACCTACCTATGAAAGAAAGTGTTGTTAGTTACATTACTTATAAGTCGAGGACGGCTGGACAGATTTTTATGATTTTGTTTTTTTGTATTTGTCTTCGACGGGAATAGGATAATAACTGTTCAAAATATTGGAAAGTTAACGTAGAAGTAACTAACTAAGAACTTTATACAAATTTTCCAACTCCGCCATATTTTGATAACAATGACAACTAAACGTCAAAATCATATACTATTCTGACGCGATACGAAATTTGTGGGGGCCGCTAGTATATTAGGGGTTAAAGTATGAAATTGCCTTTTTGTATGGACGAAATCGAGAAAAGTCATTTTTCCATACTAACAATTTTTTAGTTTTTCAAAAACGCCTGAACCGTTCTCGATGCAATTAAAGGTGAAAGTTAGATTGTTATAAAGCTACGCATTATAGTATTTAAATTTCTGAAAATCAAAGTATATAATACAAATATACTTAATTGAAGCAAGAAGGTCAGCTGACACATTAAAAGGGGTCTTTTCAACGACTTCCTTTGATGTAATAGGCACTAGTATTGCATTTTTTTTTTAGTCAAAAGTGACTTTATTTAGTTTTTGATACAATACAAAAAGAATTACGCAATAATAAGACTATACTTAAGAGCTATAAACAAAATAAAAAGTGGGAAAATAATCGGCAATTTCATACTTTAACCCCTATTATTAATATTATACATGGGAAAGTGTGTGTGTCCGTTTGTTTGTCCGTCTTTCCCGGCAAAACTGAGCGACGAATTGACGTGATTTTTTAAGTGAATATAGTTGAAGGAATGGAAAGTGACATAGGCTACTTTTTGTTTCTTTCTAACCCCCCACTTCCCTAAAATGGTGGGTGAAAAATTGTATGGGGCATGACGCAATTGGGGCATTCTACGCGAAGCGGACAGCTAAAAAAAGTTGATGTTTCTGATTTTAGTAATATTTGAGTATCTTTTACCTGTACACGTCCTTGATACGTGTACCAATTATTTTTGTAATATAGTGCCTAGTTAGAGAGTTGAGGGACTTTGAAATTTTGACCAACGAGTGGGCATGCAGTACTTCAAAGCCGATTACCAAGTCATAAGATGATAGATATAAATGATTAAACTAATTGTATTTATTACTTCATTTAATGAGGTTTTTAACTGAATTTTTGGATACAAAATAATAATTTTTTTTCATTGAAAAAAATGCGTTTTAATTTTTTTACTTTGACTTTCACGAAGTTAGACCGTTTCGTTTTTTTTTTTTTTTTTTAAAATAGATAATATTGTAAGGAATATTCGTGCTAAGTTTTATAATGGGCGTGAAAGTGGTTTAGGAGCTAGACTAGAAACACTGTCGAAGCGTGGCGTCCCTGACTCCATCCCCGCGCCGCGCTCGGCGCTTGCCACCTGCGTGAGTTTGTAGATTACAGTTTTTCTTTAAAATAGTTTGATATGTTATGATATTAAATATAAACGATTTTTTTAATTAATTACATGTTTAGTTACAAATGTTTACAATTTTAAATGCTTCGCTATTACTCGTGCGTTTTACCATAATACCTTCAGTAACAGGAATGAAGGCATAATATTTTTTTGTGCCTGGTATTGTAGCTGCCGACTCAAATCTGCTTTTTAAAAACAATCTATTTTGTTGAATATCCTCTTTTCGAGCATACAAAACATGCGTGCATAGAAAATCATTGTCCCAAAATGATTTTCTGGGGGGGTAATTGCATTGTTTGACGCCGACTGTAGACTAGCTCAAGTCGCCAGACGTTATAAGTGGCCCCCAAGTCCATCCATCAATAATATAAATATATTTCTTAGTTGATATGCTCTTTTCTTGAAGATTTTAATGCAACAATTTTAGAAACGTATAATACGTTGCAGTGTCATGTTTTAGATCATCCAGGGGCCTAATTCGCGTAACCGGATCGCAGTTCGATCGTGATTGAATTGGACGATTTTGACATTTAGCCCATACTATAACTGTCAAAAACCTGTCGTTCAATTACGATTGCGATACGATTCGGTTACGCGAATTAGGGTTAAATAATTATCCTGATATTACTACAAGCTTCCGTGTTTAAAGTTTTAAAGTTTTTTGTAATAATATACTGATGTCAGCAGAGTAGCCTGGTCGTTATTCCAGTGGAATGAATGGGCAGCGTCTTGAACCACGAAGCTGTAGTCTTCAGCAGAATCGCACTGAATGATAGTTTCACCTTCCAAAATCGACTCTTTTAGTAATTGAAAATACCGAGTTTGCTAGTCAGCTATGTAGGTGTGGGGTTTCAAAATGTCTAATGCTGAGTAAATACTCACTTAAAGAGAAAAATGGTGCACCCTGCCAAAAACAGGTTTAATTTCATTAATCTATTTTATTTTAAACAGGATTTTGGTACGGCAGCAGAATTTCATTTTCATGCCACTTCTCATGGCAAAGGGCCATGTGATGGACTTGGGGGCAACTTAAAATGTCTGGCGACTCGGGCGACTCGAGCTAGTCTACAGTCGGCGTCAAACAATGCAGTTACCACACCCGAGCGTTTGTACGAATGGGCAAGAAAATCATTGTCTTGGGACAATGATTTTCAATGCACGCATGTTTTCTATGCTCGAAAAGAGGATATTCAACAAAATAGATTGTTTTTAAAAAGCAGATTTGAGTCGGCAGCTACAATACCAGGCACAAAAAAATATCATGCCTTCATTCCTATTACTGAAGGTATTATGGTAAAACGCACGAGTAATAGCGAAGCATTTAAAATTGTAAACATTTGTAACTAAACATGTAATTAATTAAATCGTTTTTATTTTAATAATAGGGATTAATGGATGAAATTGCCGATTATTTTCCCACTTTTTATTTTGTTTATAGCTCTTAAGTAGTCATATTATTGCGTAATTTTTTTTGTATTGTATCAAAAATTAAATAAAGTAAGTTTTGACTAAAAAAAAAATGCAATAATGATATTAGGTGTTAATTTTAACACCTAATATCATAATATATCAAACTATTTTAAAGAAAAACTGTAATCTCCAAACTCACGCAGGTGGCAAGCGCCGAGCGCGGCGCGGGGAAGGAGTCAGGGACGCCACGACAGTGTTTCTAGTCTAGCTCCTAAACCTCTTTCACGCCCATTATAAAACTTAGCACGAATGTTTCTTACAATATTATCTATTTTTAAAAAAAAATAAAAAAAATCGCAACGGTCTAACTTCGTGAAAGTCAAAGTTAAAAAATTCAACCGCATTTTTTTCTATGAAAAAAAAATATTTTTTCGTATCCAAAAATTCAGTTAAAAACCTCATTAAATGGAGTAATAAATACATTAGTTTAATTATTTATATCTATTATTTTATGACTTGGTAATCGGCTTTGAAGTACTGCATGCCCACTCGTTGGTCAAAATTTTAAAGTCCCTCAACTGTCTAACTAGGCACTATAATTATCACAAAAATACCAAATGTACACGTATCAAGGACATGTATAGGTAAAACTTACTCAAATATTACTAAAATCGGAAACATCAACTTTTTTTAGCTGTCCGCTTCGCGTGGAATGCCCCAATTTTCAAGGTAGAAAGCATAAAATTGGTGAACTATTTGTGGCTAACAAAAAAAATCCTGCATCATTTTTTTTTGGAAAGCCGCTCCTAACTCATTAAAAGAGGGGGAGAAATTTTATTGTTACCCCGAATTTAACGCGAGCGAAGCCGCGGGCAAAATCTTGTTAATAATGAAGTCTTTGCCGGATCAGTAATTGTTTGGAAATATTTTCTAAAAGCCTAAAATTCGCATACGGCAAAATGCATGTTGTGTAAAATAATCATCAAAATAGGATGAAATTTTTTTGTTTTAGTTTTAGGTCTAGATACACTTATAAATTATGATACAGTATTGCTATCCTCTTACCAATGGCCACTTTTAGAATCACGCGGGATCCCGCAGGACTAAAAACCCTTATTCCCGCAAATACCTGGTTTGAAATTATGTTGCGGGATTGCATTCCCTAGTCTTGGAGCTGATGATGGAGTTAAATTATAGAATGCTATTTACAAGTTTTGTAACTTTTAGTAGTTGTAAATATGGCATGTTATGCAACTTACCTTGGATACTTACGGTTGTTTGAAATAAGGAATATCTCAAATTATAAACAACCTGGGCTTCTGGGTTCGATCGACGGACAAGTCAATATAGAAAAGCCCCTGTAACTTATTGCCTCGGGTCTAGGTATAGTGGTACAGTCATCCCCATTAGTCGCTAAACATATGATTATCATACCATGTCTTAGTAACAAGACAATATTGGGGCTGAATTCATAAAACAAGCGCTTAATACCTCTATAAATTGAAAAACCAACAGTGAAAGAGATGTTTTACAAATTTAATTGAAACCGTGATAATGAGTTGCAAAAGCGTTAAGCAAAATGCAAAAATTCTAATACGAATTTAAATTGCACAAAAAACAAAAAAAATAAGAATTATTTTACTGTACGTAACCGCTAATTCTCTACTCTCGTTTCAATTTTGCCAGCTTATTTATACTACAGAACGTTTTCCGCAAAATTTGATACTAAAAAGTGCAGTTTACGGCTACTACAGTCTGAAACTTTCATGCTTTGGGACATTTAGATTCAGGTGTACAGAAAATACCTTTTTGCAGTTCCGGCTATTTCAAATTTCGTAACAAAAACGTATTGAAATAGAAAGCTTCCGCCACAAACTATCAAAACGAAGGGTCCTGGAAACAAAGGGCAAAAATTGTGACCATTTTGCGTAGTTTAGTGTTAGTTTTTTTTTTGTTAACTTACTTTGCTTAGTATACAAATATGCAATTCAATCTAAAAATAAAATACATAAGTATATCAGTTTCTTAAGCTAAGCGTAGTGACTACTTAAAAGTAAACACAGCATGCACCATAGAAAAAAAACAGATAGATAGATAGAAAAAAAACAGATTCATTAAAATTTCTTTATTTTTGACTTGTTACAATTTTATACAGACGTAGTAAATAAAAAATTATTAGGAGTTGAGCAATGGGTATATGGTGCTATCCTAAAATCCACTGCAAAACTGCAATCGCCAACCCTCCTGCAAATCCTCCTCTTGAAAAGGCTTGTAAATAATCTTTATTGTATTTAATAAATAATCTTTAAATAATCTTTATTTGTAATAACAGTTTTTTACATAAACTTGACATTTACGTTAACAACTACATTAGTCAAAGACTGTATAGCAGTTATTAGCGCCCACCTCGATATTGAATCATTATATCCATCCATATTGAACGTCCAATAGCATGCCAACTAATGAAGTGGGAAAAAATGAATGTGAACATTTATTAGTTTAGTTATTCCCATAAATATTGCAACATTACAGGGTGACGTTCAGTCATTTGTAAATATAAAATTAGTAATATGGCCATAACTCTGTGCCGCGGTGCAGCGGTTTAAGTATTTATTAATGTATAAAATATTCTGGTACCCACGTCATCATCAGCCTGTTGAACTGACCTACAGGCTGCGTCTTCAAACTCGTGGTCGCTACTCGATAATTTTACATCCCCAACATTAATCAGTTCTCTTCCTATTTATTTTAAAAGGTTCCCTTGATCTGAACGATTGATAGTCGAAAGAAAGTCGACAGAGATTCGGACGACGATCACATCATTGAGGTTAACTAAATTCATTCAAACTTTTCTAAACTTTTCATTGAGTTGACTGGCCATTCCCACATAATACCAGCATTCAATTAAATGCTTCCTATGGTGGAGAGAAGTCCGTGTTGCCCGTCTTCTTTTAGCAGTACTCCTTTAGTCGCTTATTATGATACCCATAGGAACAGAAGCTGAGATGGAAGAGGCGGTGTTATTATTGCAATGTGCCAGCACCACACAACACGGCACAATCACAATTTAACTGCATTAGTATTAACAACTTTTATTTCATCCCAGGCACGGTAGACGGCCATTACAATGTCAACGAAGACATGATTCTCATTTGGGTGGATGCCCATGCAGATATAAACACAAACAAGACATCAGACTCAGGGTCTGTGCACGGCATGCCGGTGGCTCTACTCGTCAAGGAGCTGTCAGATTACTGGCCTTATCTACCTACTATGGACTGGCAGGTGCCCAAGTACGTATAATGAAGTTCAGATTTTTTTTCTAGCTTAGTCTCCAAAAACACCTTATTAATAATGCCTTACCGTACATAAGTAGGGGATCAAGAAGTCCACAAGAATCACCGATTATTTTATTAATGAGTACTTACCTACCTAACCATAAATGGTAGGCAAACCCTTAGGTACTGAATACTTTTAAAGGGGTGTCGATAGCTTTAACTAGGTTTGAAGAAATATTAAAGACCTCTTAGATTTGCACTGAGCACATACCTGCATAATTTAAAAGGTATAACTAACAACTACTATCATTTTAGATTATTTTTAAATATGTGTTTTCAAGTGTTTACTTGTTACGCATTTCTCCCTATTATCTTTCAATTTTTTACTTTAACACCCCTTACATTACAAAAACGCCAAACTGCTATGAAGTACTACGCGATATTAAACTTATTTGTCGTCGGACAGGCACTTATAAAGATGATACATAAAGAGGGCGCTGCCAAATAAAATTCACGTTTGTTTTCGCCAATAAGGTAGGCACCGCGCGAGGCCGAACTCTCGGTGAGTAAATAAAACAATAATCTAATGATTGCCACAATAGACTATTATGTTTATAAGTACCTGTCTTACTTTGCTTAGACAAAGTAAATGTTGATGTAATTATTGGTAGATAGCGATGTTAGTCTCTAAGGACGCATGAATTAGGTCTACGTGAAGTTTAAATTGTAAATATTTAATTGATCAACTTATATTAAAAAGGTAAATCTTTCGTAAAATCCTTAATAACATCACATCGATATAATAAGACTGCTCGGTACAGACTATCTAAGTATAGTAAGTGGTAGACGGATATTATACAAACCAAATTACTTATCTTTAAAGTTGACACAGCGCATCTTACAATTCCCACGCGTCTATCAAAGTCTGTCTGTCCGTTAGTTTACCCCCTCCAATCCCTATGGAGTTAGCCACTAATCCGCCTCGACAACTCAACACAACTTGATCTGTCAGTTTGTGAGTGGGTACTCAAATCAGCTAAAATATTCCAGTAGCTCAAGCTGCCATAGCCGTGCGGACCTTTGAAGTTACGTAATTCCTGCTGTGTGTTCTGGCGCGGCCAGAATAGCAATTGATACAGGTTACATACACAAACAAATGTGCTGCCTACAAATCGCCAAGTGACTTTGATGGACCTAACTAAGGTGGATTCCCCACTGCACTTATTTTTTGTGAATTGCGTAGTTCACTAACAATCGATCATAAAGATTCGTAATTCGTATGACAATAGACGTAAAACGCGCGCGGGCCATCCGCGCCTAGCTATGTAATGAATGATCCAGAAGACGCTAAGCTCGTGGCCCGCGACGCTGACCAACCGCGAAGGCGTAAGCGTTACCACACTTACGCTATTGTAATCGTTCAACAATATCATAAAGCTGAATCTATAACAGGCATTAAAGAAACTACAATGAGTCAGCAACAATTATAGTCGTAGATTCTTTGTTCTGCACCGACATTAAATTGGTGGCGTCATCATCACTAGCCCACATCAGTCCACAGCTGGACATTGATATGTTCCAAAATAGTAGAAATTGATAAGAATCGCCAAACTTAGCAGGTAGCTTGGCGATCTCGGCTTGGCCAATGTTTGAGAGAAGACTCACTTTTTCACTGCTTTATTTTGCGGTATACTGCTGCTATAGTCTCCTATACCGACACCCATAGGCTGAAACGTAGTGAACTTGACCGCATTTATGTTAATGTATGTTTCTTTGTTTAGTTTTATTGTAAAACTAATAATTGATAAGTGTATTTACAAAACTATCTAATATAATACACATTTCATAAATTAATGATCCTGCGTTGAACTAAGCAAAACAAAGTTTTTATCCTAACTTAGGATTTCAACATCATTACAGCTAAATATTAGAAGTATAGCTAGTCTTTACATTTCTTAAGATTATAAGAAATTTAATAACCTTTCTAGAAACGTATAAATTGTATAATAATAAAGTTTGAAAATATTAGAAAAAAAAATAAACCTGGCCCTGGGCGAGCCGTAATTTTATTCCGTCCGTGACCTGTGCTTGCGCAAAATAGCGAAATATAAACGAAATTTAATATATTTTACAAAGACATTATGAAAGTAGGCTTTGAAAATAACGTTAATACGTAAGTAGATGTGTTTTTTACGATAATTATGCAGAAAACATTCTAAACAAGCCAAAATTGTCCGCCCGCCATTTTGAAAAATACGTTATCGTAATATCTTATTTTCAAATCGTCTTTTGATATTGAAAAACTGATTGAATCCTAAAAACACTAGTAAACTATGAAAGCCTAAATCTTAACAAATACTTTAAAGCATAAATATTTCAATATTAAAGTACTTAAGACATTTTCTGAGCTTAAAACATATCGAAGTTTAGCGTAAATTACAGTGACAAACAGGCGCACAACATGGAGTCACTTCAGATTAATATTTTTTTAAATTTGTGTTACATAGAGTTGTTTCGATTGCACTATCTTTTAGTACGGTTAATAATCGACTCATAATCGATTTTTCAAATGTAATTGATAGCCACAGCACTAGTAAACACGGATAATAGAGGAGCTCGCGCGAAATTTAAAAAAATGGCCCTTTCGTTACACGGGACATACAACTATCCCGTGATTTTTAAATTTTTAAATTTGGACATTCCAGTGGATAAGCACAGGTATACACGTATAGGTAGACTAACTACGAGTATATTTTATTTTATTATATATATTATATATATAATATAGTTTGAATATATTATATGTATAATATAGTTTGAATATATTATATATATACACCGTGCAATTTTAACCACCTTTAAAACGAAGCCCACGTTATGTAACCATTATGTATAACATCTTGGCAATGTTGTTTAATTATTTTTACAATTTTTTTTAATTTAAATATTGAATATCGGTTCAGCTATTTATTTGAAACACGCTGTGACGCCCACAGATGTAGCTGTGTAAGGTCCATTCAACCGAGACCCCGCCTCAGCAAAATAATACGTCTGGGCGCGTCACAGCGTGTTACAAAATTAAAAGTCTGAATCAAAAATTAAAATTTTTCAAAAAATATTTTTAATAAAAAAAAACACTGCCATGATGTTATACATAATGGTCCAATAACGTAGGCTTCGTTTCATATGTGGTTAAAATTGCACGGTGTATATGTATATCATATACAGGGTGAAATTTTAACCACTTTCCAAAATTTTTATAGGCGTTCGGTATCGTATTTAGAGCCCATTAATTAAGTAAAAAATGAAAATCAAGCTTTCACCCGAAAATATTTTTCGCAATATAGTTTTCAATTTTTACAGTCTTAGGCCTGATAAGGTATAGAGGGAAAATCAGAAACGTATGAGTAGTATCGTAATGAATGAATGAGATGTGATTCGCGTAAAAAAAGTGTTGCTAGGCGGCCGTATCAAAAATTTTAGACTTTTTGCGGACATTTTCTAAGTGCTTTATCTTGACATTTTTGTACTGGGCTATACCAAAATAAAAAATACTTCATTTGTTATTTGTCTCGTAGATTGATATATTAAAATTTGGAAGGTGGTTAAAATTTCACCTGTATAATCATAATTAATCGCTGCGCTAACAAAATCATCAGTTCACTAACATAAGAACATCTTAAGATTATGGGTATGATCAATCGTCTTTAATTGCAGGTTTTCTATAAAAAATCTTGGATACGTAGGTTTGCGTTCCGTAGACACATATGAAAGGTTGGCTATTGAAAAATATGAAGTCCCAACGTTCGCCATGGAAGACATTGAACAGTAAGTTTTACATAAATCTATTTATAAAACACACATCCAAAAACTGAACGTTAATTTCCGTTGTCAATAAGAATCCTTATAATTTCATTAGATCGATCTTACATTCACCTTCTTTTATTTAAAAGCTTTTCTACGCAAAAATGCTTTCATCGTTAACAAAGGGCAAGATTTTTATTCGCAGCTATATTATTTCCGAATAACTCGTAATAAAAACACGTATAATACGGTACGTTGAAATAGATTACCTATCTATTTCAACGTACCTACAGTGATAAAATAATATGTAAAAAACGTTATAAAAGAAGGAATTTAATGCCTGGGAGAAAGAGTAGATAGATTTATCAAGTAGATTTATCTAATATGTAAAAAACGTTATAAAAGAAGGAATTTAATGCCTGGGAGAAAGAGTAGATAGTTGGAAGGTATCCATATCAAATTTTATCTAAATTAGATTAGCGGGGGAAAAGGTAACAGACAGACAAAGCTACTTTCGCATTTATATTGTAATAGACATAAGTATTTATATTTAAATACCTAAAATCAAAAATCAACAATGTTGACAATATCGCATACATATATGTACCTACTGTACTTCCACCTAAGTATGTAGCTACACTTTAATTTCCTCTATAAACATAGAATTTATTTGTTTAGTTTGCAATATTTGACCATAGTAGATATGAGATATTAGAGAGGGATGCTATATTATTTCAGACACGGTATTCAAAAGTCCATACACCACATTCTCAAAGTGTTGGACCCCGGTATGAAAAAGCCAATTCATGTGAGTTTCGACATCGACTCTCTAGACGCCTTGGAAGCACCTAGCACTGGCACACCAGGTATAATATTTTGATGGCGGAATTAGGAATCCGTACTAAGCTACTGTTTTTTGTCATAATAACCGCGAGTCAATACGTACGTACCTACTTATAGCCTGCGTAATACAAAATCACTTATACACCGTGCTTTTTGAACCACCTGGAAAACGAACCCCACGTTATGCATTCATTTTCCACGTGAGCATTATGTAGGTATAACATCATGATAGTGTAATTTATTTACATACATACATACACTCACGCCTTTTTCCCGGAGGGGTAGGCAGAGACCACATCTTTCCACTTGCTACGATCCTTACAGACTACTTTCGCTTCATCCACATTCATTAATCTTTTCATACACGCTCGCCGGTTTACTCTTGACCTGACCTTTCTTTAGAACTTCCCCGATTTGATCAAGATAAGTTCGTCGAGGCCTTCCCCTTCCAACATTTCCATTCATACTCGCCATGTATATCTTTTTTTAATTTATTTTGTCAATAAAAATATTTTTTGATAAATATTAAATATTTATTCAGACTTTTAATTTTGTAACACGCTGTGACGCGCAAAGACGTATTGCTGAGGCGGGGTCTCGGATGAAATAACCTTTTACGGTCACGTCCGTACGCGTCACTGCATATTTAAAAATAAATACCTGAAAGAACTTATAACATTTTATATAAAAAAAATCTTAATAAAAATGAAACAACACTGCCAAGATGTTATATATAACGGTCACCATGATGACGTGGGCTTCGTTTTTCAGGTGGTTGATAATGCACGGTGTAGGTATAAAGCCAGTAATTTTTTATTTTAATGTCAAAATATTCACGAATCACGATAAAATGTTTTCACATAGAAATTGTTCTTATATTCCGAAATCTTTTTTTAATTTCTATGTTTACAGTTCGTGGCGGACTAACACTTCGTGAGGCAATTTGCCTCATGGAGATAATCTACTCAACAGGGCGCCTCCGAGCCATCGACTTGGTCGAGATCAATCCTGCCTTGGGAAACGATACGGACCGCAAGAGAACACTAGAAGCTGGACTTTGTGTCCTTAAAGCCGCGCTAGGGTTTTCCAGACGAGGGACTGCACCTAGGGATGTTTTGGACCTACCAGTGCAAACTTATCATTAACCAGCACGCTGTCAAATTGCGGAAATAGGCCTGGAGTGTCTTTATATACCGGGTAGCATAAAATTTTTAGACATATTGTAGAATATAAATTATTCTTAAGATACTTACCTAACAAACTTGCCAAGTAAACAGATTCCGTACTGAATTAATCAGTTAACGGGGACGTTTATTTAGATGTGTTTCTATGGAAAACATGGTACCTAATTTACATCTCTTGAAATAAGTCTGGCCATGTTAAACATTAGGACTAATAATTGTAATAAGAGATAACATTTGTAAATATACTAGCTGTTCTCCGTGACTTTGAACACGCAGAATTTTTAAATTGAAACTATGCCACGGGAAACTTACTCTTTCAGGAATAAAAAGTAGCTTTAATGCGAATATCCACTTTCCTTCCAAATTTTAATTAAAATCCGTTCATTTGTGTAGGTGTGGTTGGTTGAGTTACAAACATCCATCCCAAATCCACATTTATGTATTTAGAGAAGTACTTAATAATAATAGAAGGTAAGAAATGTCAACAGTTAATGTATTTTTACATTTCAATATAAGGTTTTACCACGCCTTGAATGACTGAAATTCGCGTTAACATTAAGATAGCAAAAAAATAAAAAAACTTGCACGAAGCCCTCTGATAACGGCTGCAAAGACTAGAAAAGAAAATGATAGGTTAATTTTCATTAATCTCAAAATATTATCATAATTTTAAAGAAGTATGCAGAAAAAAAATATTTAAAAATTTGAGCTCATGATTTTTTATCGGATTAATTTAATAAATTGGATCAGATTATCTTTCATTATTTCATTACATTTGTCCCGTTTTCAATTTGTAACATGAACCGATCTCTGAATAATTTGTTGATAAGCGTAACGGTGGCAGTTAATCTTTGATTGAATTGTAAAGAACAATAAGTGATGTGATTGATAATAATTTGATTTAGGACTTGGCATTTTTAATTAAATTCACGCAGTATGGAAGCAAGATGATTGGTGTTCTAGTAAGTATGACTTTTCATTCTAAGAAATGTGGGGTAGGTACAGAAGTAAAAATCTAATAGTTATTAAAATTTTTGGTTAGATATGACGTTTACATAAGTAGGTTAGTAGGTACTGATTAATTTTACGATAGAGCTATGTGCTGCCCCCAATTGATTTAATTTATTACTTATATACAAAATCAATTTAAAAAAAACTAGAATAGGTAGACTGGTAGACTGTTAACTGCTTTTCATTCTGGCATTCTTTCATATTGTACATTATTGCTAAAAGCAGCCGCTTTTGACGTTAGCGACAAATTGGACTTTCATCATCAGCCAATCACAGTCCATTGCTGGACATAGTCCTCTCCAGTTGCATTGGACTTTATTAACAACTAAATGAAAAGTTTACTGTTATTCAATAAATACTAGAGGTAATTTGCTAAAATGATACTGTTCTAGTTTTTTGAGAATTTATTATGTTTAGAAGTAAAAAAATTAAATCAATTGGGGGCAGCACATAGCTCTAGCTAGTAGTCCTTTTAATCTAAGGAAATGCCATTACTTTTAGTATACTGACAAATTTACAAAGATGACTAACATTTAAAAAAAAACTGGTTGCAAAATAAATAGTATGTTAGTTTTGGTCTATTTTTACTAAAATTTGGAAACACAAACACAAGGTATCTTAAGTTTTACCTAGTTGTTTCTGGGTTTCTAGTTCTACTATCAGTACCTACCCATTTAAAAGACAGGCTAGACTTTTATACTCTACAGGTGACTTTTATATCACCTTAAAAAAATATAGGCATAAAGTATCGTATTTAGAGCCCATTTATGAAGTAAAAAATGTTGGTCAAGTTTGCACTCGAAAATATTCTTCGCAACAGTTTTCAATTTTTACGTTCCTACTAAGATGTGAAGTTATGAAGGGGAAATTAATTTAAGCCTGTAAAGCTATGAAGGGAAAATCAACAACTTATGAATAGTATCGTAATGAATGAATGAGATGCGCATCGCGTAAAAAGTGTGAGGCAAGGAGGCCGTATCCAAAATTTTTGATTTTTGGCGGTCATTTTCTAGGTGCTTTATCTTGACATTTTTGTACTGTAAAATGTAAAGTAACAGCCTATAACCATCCCACTGCAGGGAAAAGGCCTCCATCATTGAATTCAAGTTACCACTGCAATGATGGGTACTGGCATAATTACCACGCTTGCCAAATGCGGGTTGGTGATCACAAACCCGAGCAATTTTCGATCGAAATTTTTTGGTTGCCCGACCCGGGGATCGAACCCGGGACCCTGAGACCTTGGCCCGGTATTTAAACCACTAGACAATCAAAAGCCTATACCAAAAGCAAAAATACGTCATTTGATTTTTGTCTCGAAGATTGTTGTATTAAAATTTGGATGGTGATTATCCTGTGTGAAATGACGTATGAATAGGTATGTGCTATTCAGACGTAATTTCATATAGTGAATTTGCCACTAGACGCGCTAGTGTCGCGTGAGGTCCAATATCATTCACTTTTCACTGGTTTTAGCGGAATTTGTTGCATAAATTACAATTTCTTTAATTTACCTGCTGGAAAGTGATCTCCTTCGTAAAATATCGCAAATATGGATTATTTTGCGATTAATGTGAACGCTTTAAAAGCGGAATAAGAAAAAGCGCAAAAATAGGCGGCCTCAAGGGCAACTATTTCAGAAGTTAGTTTGTTGATATCAAGATAGATATGTATAAACAATATAACCTTAATTAGATTCAAGATATAACACTTTGTTTCGGCGGAAATCGCCTTTGACAGCTATACCTCCGGACCTCAGTCTACAGTGGCGCCAACTGGTGAGCAAAGAAACGGTAGTCCCCATTGCCCAGGTTGTGTGTTTAGTTGAGCAATACCTGATGTTTTTTTTTTCAAATGACGAATTCGTATATAAACAACTTTTTGAAGTTTCTTAAAAATGGTTTAATTTGTTTTTCATCCAACACTGCCAAGGTTACCGAATCATCATCACCGAATATCTAATCAGCGTACAATTACAGCTACCATAAACCTTGTGTTTTAACTGATCTCTTACAGGTTTTCTCTTGCGTTATAACTTTAGCAAGAACTTTGGACCCTCAAAAAGACGAGACTGATGAAGAAATAATGAAAATACTTGGCAAATATATCAGTAAGATACCAGACTTGCCACCTAAATATGTTATTAACGAAGGTCTTAACAATATGGTGTCTAAATATTATGGCGGAAAAATAAACACTTTTCCACTGTACAAAATAAGTTTCAAGATAGATCGGAAACCCGTTAAAATTCCCTGGACATTAGGTACACCTAGCAAATTCAACAGTACTAAACCAAATAAAAAATATACTTATGTTAAAGTGGCTAACAAACCGAACGAATAAAACAAATAAAAATCATTGAAAGTTTTCATGTTTTTATTTTTACATATTTTTTACATATATTTTCATATATTGTTCGTGATTCTAATTCTGGCATTTTGCAAACCGTAACATTACTATAAGGTACATTTAATTCCATATGGGACTATTTTGCTGTTCTAAACAACAAGGGTTATACCAAATAAGATATAGCTTCCAATAACAATGGATCAGATTTAGTATCATTAGGAATTTTAGATTTTCAAATACACACTGTCTTTCGTACCAGAGCGTCGTATTTCTAATTAATAATAACAAACATTTGTTTACGATCCATTAGAAGCAGTGGTATTGAAGTGTTGCGTTAATTATATTTATTTACATAAATACACATGTGAAAATATCAAAATTACTATTGAGACATCTTCTTGACGTTGGCGTACAAAATAATAAGACAATCTTAATATTCTTAATCCAAAATAGACTGCACAAATTATGAAGTTCGTCTATCGGAGAAATCTGTATTTTTGTAAACTACTACTTTATGTTGTTGATTTTAGCAATTCAACAAAACTTATTAAAAATATTATTACAACCGGTTTCTTGAGCTGGTTTTTCTCAGCACTACCCCACAATTAATTGTTTCGATACAGTAATATGGTAAAATATCGGGACATATAATACATGATGTAACCCTAATCCAAAATAAAATAATTTATAAAACTCCGTACATCGATGGAGTACAGTACTTCATAATATTATAAATATAATTATCTTCCTTTAATTTTGAGTTGCTCTTACTATTTCTATCAAAACTATCCGATTATTTTGTACATCCTGTATGATATAAACAGAATATAGTTCAGTACTATTCAACCTTATAAGTTATATTAAAATATTTTATGGTATTTATTTGATAAAGAATTTTATGGTATTTATTTAGAACTCGTCGTATAACATTAAAATGTTATTGCACTATGTGAACATTATTTTTAGCATTAAGTACCTATCAACATGTAAAGTTTTTTAGCATAACAATATGGTATACTTACTATGTATAAGTGACAAACTCTCGTATCGTCGCTTAAGTTCTAACACCGCGGAAGTCATATTTTGACCAAACAACGTTACAAATATCATCAAATTTCAAAATAGGATTAGTTCCTATTTTGAAATTTGATGTGTTTGCGTGAATGACACAGTACTTTTATTCGTATATTAAATAAACTTAACTCTATAAGGTTATTATATCCAAAATAAATTATTTTTTTTGCTCTTCTGAAAATTTGCGTATTTTGACACGTTAGAACTTAAGCGACGATATTGGAAAACTATTGGGAACTACATATTTAAATGTATAAACAAAGCCGACTATTTCATTTTAAATATCACATTACAATTAGGTCAAGTAACACTGACGTGAGATTGATTTAGCTATTCATTTTGAAATACGCTGTGACACACACGGACGTATTTGTGTAACGTTCATTCATCCAGGTCCTGGCCGAAGCAAAATAATACATCTGGCGCGGCACAGCATGATTTAAAATGAATAGTTTTATTTTATTTCATTTTTCTAAGTCTATTTTAATTCATAAAAAAATAAAAATAACACTGCCAAGATGTTATACATAATGGTTTCATAACGTGGGCTTCGTTTTACAGGTAGTTGAAAATGCACCGTATATAATCACATGTTATAGTATACCAGTTCCAAATATTTAAACGTCAAATATTAAAGGGCTGAGCACACCAAATGCAGGACAGAAGCGGAGCAGGCAGTGCACACTAAACTATGCGGCTGTTTAAAAGCAGTTGCTAAGGGCGCTTCGCGTTTAAACCTTATTAGAACTGCGTTTTTGGTACAACAGGCTTGACAGGCAGTGGCTGCGAGATGTCTAACTATCCCCACTCGGATCAAAAAATACCTCTTTCTTTAGTGGTGGTAAAGAAATATAATAGTCGTTAACCGCTTTAGACTGCCTGCAGTGTGTCATGTTAAACAGCGCATGCTCGCATTTAAACTGTACTGCTACTGTTTTCTTTCTGCCTTTGATGTACTCATCACATAATAGTTGAAGAAAATTAAATTATACAACGCAATTTTGATATTGACGTGAATTAGTAAGAAGGCAACATTTTCTTTTTATTCCAAAATAACATATTATTTATTTCAGATTAGGCCTTTGTTACAATTTGTATGGAAATCTGTCAACCAATTAATGCAAATAACTTCAAGAACCAAGATGTCCAAACTTGAACTTTCATTCCATGATAAATTAAAAAAAACTAGAGTAAGTAACTAATTTTATTTAAAAACAGGCATATTCCCCGTTACAAAAGATCGCCCAATAGCTTTTTGAGTGGATATTACGTTTTCAAAATAAGATAAGGTATATTAAGTCAACTACTAGGTAATCTTTTTTTTTTAATATCCGTTCACTATACTCCTAACATTTACTGTATAGAATATAGTCTAAGGTTCAAAAAAGTTTATTGAAATCGTAACCACCAAGAATATCGGAGGAAATTGAGATAAAATTACACATTCATTTTATATTTGCATATTGCTTGTAACAATTGTCCTATAATAATAAATAGACTGTAGTTTATTTTTATATACTCGATGATATAAGTTTATTGAATTCAATCAATGTACTTTTTACTATTGTCTAAAATTATATTACATAACAGGTTATTTATTCACACATCTATTCCACGTCTATCTCACAACATACACACACATACAACACGACATCAAGTTTGGACAAATTTATTTATTCTCTAGAAATATAAATGGTGCCATACTTTTTTATTGATTTCATAGTAGGACTAATTCCAAAACGTAATTCCAAAATTTTCTTTATTGAATGTTTACGTGTTTGTTTAAAACTTTAGATTTTTTTATTAATCGTCAAAGCACTTCAACAATTACTGCTTCCTCCTACATACCTTGTGTATCGAGAAACGTTTTAGAAATACCCATAAAGTTTTGCAAACGGTGATTTTAGTAGGTGTACAGTTGAAATATGTTAACTAACAAAATATTTCTAAAAGTTGACTTGAGGTCGGTAATGTTTCTGGAATTTGTTTGCCTTGAGCGATAGTTTCATCTGCCATTTAGCTTGAACTCGCTTCATGAAGTGAATATCTCGTGCTTTCCTGCAAAAACAAACATTTAATTTTAATAAGGATGGTTGAGCCTTGTGCTAGCAGTCTAAAATAAAATATAACCACTCCTTCTTGTTCTATTAAAGCACTGTACCGTAACTGGAAGCTTTATATTGAGATAGCATTTCCGTTTCCCGTCATTTGCCTACCCTGTTTAGTACGTAGTTTCCGGCTAAGTGGCGCCACCTGGCGGTCGTGTGCTTTTGAAGTTTCTTAAAATTTGCGGCACACCATTTTGCTCATTGGCGTTTAGTTAACTGTCGTAACAACACCTTCACTGCAAGCCCAGTCTCGGTGATGGTTAAAATTCAGTGATATTATAATTCTCAGAGCAGAATTTTATTATAACCAAGTGAGTTTTTATACAAACTAGTACACAAATCTGGTAAGTCCTACCCTCATTATTTTAAAATGTTATGTATTTTATTTCAAGGAATTTTATTTTCAGTTTCCAATAGCATTTTTATTGCTTAAAACATGTTTTTAATAAAACATGAAATATCTTGCTTAAATATTCGTGTGACTTAAATTAAACGGAAATTTAACGGTTTTGCCGTTCGGATTAAAGTCATGATGTAATACGTAAAAGTGTATGGTGTCTTTTCCGTTTAGCATTGAGTGGTTTGTTTGGCTCGGCTGGCAGCTCCTCGAGCTCCTCTTTATCCGGTTAACGAGGTGAACGGCACCTCGGGTGCCGTCATAAAATAAATACGCTTAATAAATGTATCTTTATTCTAATCAAATTAATGCTAAATTGCTTGACGAAATGGGCGAATTGCCTTTCTTTACATTTAAATTATAAAAGAGTGCCTTTAGAATCCCGTGTTAGTGTTAAATTTTATGGAATGGGTAAAATTGGCAAACAAGTGCCTCAAAATAGCATACCTACACACCGCTAATGATCAGTATTGATATAAGATCTCTGAGGTCAGTGGAGCCCCTTCTTTGATCAACAGATTACTAAGTATACTGATTTTTTGAATTCACGCAACCTATTCATTAAAATGGAAGAAATTTACCGAAATATTACGTAAGTCCGTATTGATAAACGCGAGTTTCAGTCGTAAATTTATTTCAATTAAACAGACGTTAATTTTAACAATTTGTACACGAAGGTAAAAGAATTATTCACAAATAAAATCGGATTCTAATAAAGTGCAATTAGTTTGTGGCCACCGGGCAGCATTTACAGAGATTCGACGAGATTTCAGTATAAGTTAGAGATCCACTTATTAAAGCCTGCATAACTTTACAAACCCGTCTTATTTAGTGTAGACCCACATTCCACTCAAATGCATTCTGGAGAAAACAGATGGCATTCGTAAAGCTTTTTGACCTCAAAAGGGCAAAAAATCCACACAGCTAAGAACAATCAATCAAAGCGCTGTCTCTCGTGTGGACGAGGCATAAAAAATTTAGAAGTCTCATAGCCTATGCTATCAATTATTCAACCTTGCGGAATGCCTACTTACAATATACATATCGTGCTCTGCATGCAAGCCTATGCCTCTAATTATTCACCCTCGCGGGGTGCCTACCTATTAACAACTACCCTCCAAATGGTATTTGATATACAAATCGGGCTCTGCCATGCAAGCATATGCCTCTAATTATCCACCCTCGCGGGGTGCCTACTTATTTATTAACTACCCTCCAAAGGGTAGTTGATATACAAATCAGGCTCTGCCATGCAAGCCTCTAATTATCCACCCTCACGGGGTGCTTTATTATTTATCAACTATCCTCCTAAGGTAAGTTATGTCAAAGCAAAATTGCTAGAAGTTAATTCTATAACCAGGGCCCTAGCGGCCCGATCAAAGAGGTTCAAGCAATGACTTAAAATCGGGCTCTGCCATGTAAGCCTATGCCTTTTAATTATCCACCCTCGCGGGTGCCTACTTTGCACGAACTACCCTCGAAAAGTGATAAACCTGCTATAGCAACATTGCTAGAGGTTCATTTCATAATCAGGGCTCGCGGCTAGATCAAAGAGATTCAAGCAATGACTTAAAATTAGGCTTTTTCATGCAAGCGATACGCCTAAAATTATCTACCCTTGCGGGGCTACCTCGCCTGCTTTGTACCAGCTACCCTCAAAAAGGAATGGACCTGCTTTTGCAACATGGCCAGATGTTCATTTCATAAAAAAGGGCTCGCGGCTCGATTAAAGTACCCGAGGTCGGTTTAATACTCCAAGAGGTATTAAAAAAGTTGACTTGAAAGAATTATAGTATCGCATTCCTTTGTGTCAAAAGTCTCAACTTGTGAACTCGAATGTAGTCATGCAGTTGGTTTTTATCCCTGTATAAGGCCAAATCGAATATTTCATGTCAGAACCCTTCTTAGTGTACTTGACACTTACTGTTACATCTAAATGCTCGCGAGGTTATAAAAGTTATGGTTCAAACATTGCAGAAGTTGCGATGGCAAGTAAATTTAGAAATATCGGTTTTTTGTCCCCAAAAAAGTATTATTAACTATATTATAATGAAAAATGGAATAATGTGAAAACATGAACGAATAGAAAAACTGCAACAAAGAAATCAATCAAGTAAAATAATAATTACAAAGATGAATTGAATTAATGATATGAACGAATTTCGTAATTTTTGTCGTGCCGCATTGTCACATAAATCATAGATAGTTGATAAGATTCCAGTCCCTAGTGGTGGTTATCGAACAACTGAAGTAGTAGATCGACAGTTGCATTGCCCTTCCCAGGGGCGTTTTTTGACTACGGATGCTTTAGACCAAGCAGGTTTGCGCTTAAACCTAGACTTGATTTCAATAATTATATTTCGAATTTTGAACTTACTAGTTCCATTAAATTCCACATATTCGGCAAATAGGCACTGCCGACTGCAAAGTCCGAACCGACTAGTACACTGTACAGATCTCGTGATTATAAAACGGGAATGTCCAATAATAGACCTATTTGCCTCCAAAGCTGCTCACATTGTCAGCAATCACTTGACCCTGGATTTGACTTGGACCTGGATCAAGCTCTTTTCCAATTCATTTTACCCATCATTACTTAGGTACCTTGAATTCAATGATTGAGGCCTTTTCCTTGCAGTAGGATGATTATAGGCCGTAACTAGGAATACAGTTTGACGCAATTGTAGCATTTAAGCATGCCAAATACGCAAGGTTTAGAAATCGAGGGTCAAGAGTTAAACTGTTTAACTTAAAAGGTATTGCGATAGCGGGAAGTTAAATTATTTAAGAAAAGGTTGTCATTGCATCCGTAAAGAAATGCTACCAATACTAAATGCTCTTCAGAGCCACATTCACTACTACATCACAGTTTGATTCTTAGTGTGACAAAATAATAACAGGTGTACCTACATCTTCGCAAAGGGAAAGTACGAAATCTTTATTTCTAATGAAAATATCATACGTTAGATCGGCATCGAATGCATTTCAGGATACATTGGCGATGCGTTCGGTTCTTCATGGTGCGAACCCATTACTTGGGTCTTCCTACAAACATTTCTAATATCCAGGGTGCTCTCACTCAACTAAATCTTTTAACATGGTTGTTTTTGCCATGATGGGAGAAAGTGTTCTGGCGTGTCAGAGACTGAGCACTTGCAGCACCACTTACCTTAGTAACCTCCAGATACATTTCCTCGATGGAAAAAAGGAAATCTGGGGGTTAGTGAGGCGGTGGAAGGCTAGACCTCTAAAGAAAAGCTTTTACTTAAAAGTTCTTGGGTGAGTCTATTTTATAAATTTGTCAAGTAACTTAGAATTGTTGTTGTTCAAGGACAATTTCAATAACAATAAAGATTAAAAGCCTTACTTTTCCGCAATTGGCGCAATTCTTATCAGGCTTACATTTAATATGTGCATTATCACATAATACAATACTTTTACACATAAATTAGCTGTCTGAAAATAATGCGATTCTGAACCATGAACAGTGAAGTACTCACGTTCTAGTAAAACATATTCTTAAATTAATTGCTTTTACAAAAAAATAAAAAACCCCAAACCGTATGGGATGTCAGTGTACTTATAAATTTATAACCGACACAAGAATGTTTCAATCATTACATCAAATAGCAATTTTAATACTTATTTGTTCAGGCAGATGCATTCATGATCTGACCTTAGAATATACCCTACCTAAAGTACCTACCTAACCATAATACAAAAACTTTACCGTATGGCCTGAATTTGGTTCTACAACCGATAGCAATACATAGGTACTGACAGACTGTCTACAGATAAATTTTGAATATAAATAATAAAAATGTAAGCCTCCTGTCTCGGTGATTAAAATTATAATATTTACTATTAGTTAAAACATCGCTGAGTGATAGATAAAAAACGATTTTAAATTATTCAATATTTTCATCAGTTGAGGTGCAGTACCTACGTCACGTAGGTACCTTACTGTTATAGCAGGAACTGTAAAAACGTTTCTTGATTACACAGCTACCCCAGATAGCGTAAGATCTGTGTAGCTTCCAAGTTGTCTTGTCAAGTTCTAGCTCATGGGAATTGGTAATCAGCTAAAACATCACAACAATCCTATATGTGTGGAATTAAATCAAGTATTGATAAACTTTTACACAACTAATGCGATTGCTAGAAGAATTTCCTAGAAAGCTTTTTAGTTTGAATTTTTACCTTTTCATATTTATATTACATGTTAATTTTTATTGTTACTCCTGTGTAACACACGGAAAAGAATATTGTCTTACTTAAAATAAAAAGTATTCAATATCATAAATACTTTTTTATTTTTAAATCTGTCACATTGGCGTTACGCTAAGGCGTTATAATATTAAGTGGCGTCACCAGGCGATAACAAACAGATCTCAATATAAAGCTTCCAGTTACGGTACAGTGTTTTAATAGCAGCGTTTTACCCTGAAATAAAACGCATATTAAAATACTTACCTCACTGGAAGCTTTCACTTTATTTCTGCCTGGTGCAATTGAGCCAATGAGCAAAATGGTGTGCCGCAAATTTTAAGAAACTTCAAAAGCACACGACCGCCAGGTGGCGCCACTTAGCCGGAAACTACGTACTAAACAGGGTAGGCAAATGACGGGAAACGGAAATGCTATCTCAATATAAAGCTTCCAGTGAGGTAAGTATTTTAATATGCGTTTTATTTCAGGGTAAAACGCTGCTATTATGAGTGCCGCGACTTAACGAGTACTGCCGAAAAAAAAACGACGGGCAACAGCGACTTCTCTTCATCACTGCGATCACCAAATCGCCTGACAAGACTGGCGATTATGGCAGAAACCTAAGCTCGTTTTAGGCGGCAACTTGACGCGTACAAAAAACAAATAACTGAACCTAAGCATGACCTAATGTCACGTAGACAAAGAATTAAAAAAAACTTGTTTTTATAAATATCAACAGTACGATTTTTTTAAACAGAATATTTACAGATTTATTTGTGCATCATAAATATTTACAATAATATTATGATCATTTACAGTATCACGCTGAGCGCAAGTGTTTAGAATTAACAAAGCGCTTAATACCACATATCTATAGCGCCTTATCTACACTTGTACATACATTAGGAGACAGCCGCGAACAAAGGATTTAAACAAAAAAGGTTTATTTTTAACTCATCAAACTAGGGTCTACAATTTAATTTGATAACAGTAATTCTTGGAGCCTACCTAATATGATAAAACTTTTTAGGTAGAAAGTTATTGATAAAATAATTTATGCGTATTTCAATTAGTCACCGCAAGTTGACTGCGCGATTAGTTTATTTTTTCCGCATTTAGCATACTTTAGTGTAAAGATTTTATTTATAGCTATCTAAGGCTACATTTTTTTGCAACATTATAAGTGCTTCTAATATCCAAATTAAATAAACGAGTTTTTGGGTCATTGTATGCAAAAATGAAATGAAAGATTACATTACGGATTTAACTAACATTTTTTAATAGATGAAAATGACAGTTACAAAGTGCACGCTATGAATTTATAAATGCAAAACGAGTGGATAACTATTGGTGAGTTTTGTATCCCGTTAGCTATGAAGTGGCGCACCTTGCTGTATGATTGGTCTCCTGCCTTATTAAAATTTTATCTGATTGCCTTCCAAATGACCCTCCCTGACTGGTCAGGTAAGTCACTCTGGAGTAACTTAGTAAGGTGGGGAAAAGCCTCTGAAAAATGTTGTTATACTTGTCGAGAGGCGATATGTACAGCAAGACACCTATTGGTGGGATGCAAGGTGCTCTTGAATAGGGGTCAGTACTCACATCGCTACGACAGAGTACTTCAAATCATACGTGAAGCTATAAGCCTTTCAGTGGCTAGGGCCCAAATAGGATTGACCACAAACAAAAGACAAATTAACTTTATTAAAGAAGGCTCCACTGGAAATTCTAAGAACAAGCCTTACTCAATCCTGGGTACAGCACCTCACTGGACTATTTTAATGGACACGTATGAAAAGCACTATAAAATCCCAGAAGATATGTGTGTTTCATCATCCAGACCGGACATTTTTCTTTTTTCTAGACCTACAAAACGGATTGTACTTGTAGAGCTTACCGTGCCGTGGAAAACTAACATACCTAAAGACCACGCAATTAAAGAAAACAAATATTATGATCTCCTAAATGAATTAACGAAAAACGGTTATATAGTTAGTCTATATGCTGTAGAAGTAGAAGCGAGAGGTATACCAGCAAAATCTCTCTATAACCTGTTGAAATACCTTGGCTTGACTAGATAAGATAAGACTAGAACTGCAGTAAGTTCTATACTAGAGCGAGTGTCTAAAGCTGCATTAGCAGGTTCGTACCAGATTTGGCTGGGTAGGGAGAGAAACACGAGTAGTGAAGGTGAGTGTTGTTGTACGTCGGAAAGGGACCCCTTAAACCTACACCCGTGTCACAAGTCCCGGGAACTATTCGGAGTTTCTCTTTCTGCCACACGATGGACCCGGCACCCGCACGGTGAATCCATGGAACGCTAAGATGTTTGTCTCATTTTACATTTAATATTTATTTACCGCGATGTTTTAAACATTTTACTTCGTTTGTAGAGATAATATGTTTCTCGTCTTACAGAAGGTATTTGAAAACCTTATGTACCACAAACTTTTTATTTTCTAAACATATAAATAAAAATAAATTGAAAAATCTCAACAAGTTAAATACGAAAGTAAATTTTTATTTTTATAAGGTCACCACGGATTAAGAGAAAAAAAATAATGGTCGGTTAAGCATACTAAATAAGTAATATTCAAAAAATTACTTCAACACATTTAAATTAAGAAGTAAAATAAAACATCCCCTTTGTTATTATGCGCTGCGCTTGACCTTCTTTGTACGATTCACGTGCCGCGGCTGATGAGTGAGTGAGACGGAGGGATCATTCAGAGTAGACAGGATGCTCTTTAAAATAATTATTTCTTTTGTAGAAAAAAATGAAATGAAAACTAACCAGTTCTGTTTTAAATAATGATAGGCTCCTATTTCCCTTATATAATTAGAGAGAGAGAGAGAGAGAGAGAGAGTACAAATATTTTCACTCGAAACGAGGTGACCTTATAATATGTCCGCGTAAATTAAAGAAACCAATATTGTTACTTACTTGGCAGCTAATGTTTGCTCCTTTGGTGCCCATCCAAGGGCTTTGTACACTCCTAAAAGCCTATGCAATTTGCGATCCGACTTCTTCACTAATGCTTGGCCGTTGTTGGTTATATGCTGTTTGTAGTATCTATAAGGTAAAAGGTGAAGATTAATTTATAAATCTTATTTGAGCCTTATATGCAAGTAAGTACTGGATGAACTAATTGATTGCAGTCAATACCGTCTTCACCAGGGCCACCATTCTCGGGGGGCCCCGAAGGACCGATAATTTCTCTCACACATTTATTCTGAAAACATTTTTGGCGGGAACATTACACTTTTTTCACAAATCAGTCATCAATTATAATAAATGGTCATACTTCCTAAAAAAAAATGGTATTATAATTCGCTTTTTTTACTTTCCAAAAGGGCCCCAAAGCCTAGGCCAAAGGCCCTGATTGCAGTGATATTTTAGTTTACTGGGCACCCAGCAGTGGGCAAGTAGTTTAGTTAGTCAAATGTGGTAGTCAATGAGTTATCATCACAATTAAGACGCAATGCTTACGTTGCAAACTGTGACGTGATTGTGTGAAATCAATTGATTCCGATTGTGTAATGGTTCAGGAGATTCAAAATGGATTAGCAACATTCTGGCTTTTATTGGCATTCTGGATTAATTAAAGCAATACTATATAATTTGAGACATCAAGAACTATATCCTGTATGGCTAATAGAAAGTCTCACCGGTTAAATACTCATCATAAGAATTAAAAAGTAAACTTCCACTAACCTCATGAGTGAGCGATGACCCACCACGACCCCAGAGGGTAGCACCAGTTGGAAATCATCGCTGTCCAGCGCTGCGGGAGCATCCACTTCTTCGTCAATATCCATGTTTTCATCGCCATCTTTTTGGTCCGGGTATGAGGAACTAAAAATTTCACATTTTAAGATTCTGACTACTAATAATAATAATAAGCGGCCCCTGCAGTAGCGTCGAGCGAAAGCGACGAGTACTTTTCCTCGCCGTCGACTCCACCACCTACACGTCGGCGGAGAGGCCGGCCACCGCGGGACTTGGGACTCACGGGGCAACCTGCTCCGAGCAGGGCCCCCGCTCCCGGTGGTTATGTGCGGCGCATGAGATGGACGGAAACTATTAATGTAAACATCATGCGCGCATTCTTTGAGGCTACAGAGGGGGGAACTAACTTCACCGCGTACCGTGGGAGAATGCTGTCTCTCTTTCAGACTCTTGAACCAAGCGTCAACGTATCGGCACAACGATTGTCGGATCAGGTACGGGTCATCCAGCAGAGTCATCTGCTGACTGACACCGTGCTTGATCGCATACGATCTGAGATACAGGGACTAGTAACCGTGTCACTCCCGTCCTTCCACGTGTAGCGAATGTCGCTCCGTCTCAATGTGCTTTGCAGCCAACTAACAGTACCAACGTGGATGGGGGTGACACGAATATTCATGTAAGTACCCATGACAATGATTTATTGAGAAGTACTTTGGAGGATGTAGTTCGGGAGTATCGATAGAGTTAGAGTTCGGCTTCCTCGCTTGCCCATGCATAACAGAAATAGAGCACTGGTGTGTACCCTGGATTAGGTGCTCTCATCCTACTTTGAAAGCAGCGAAAACCTTACGGATACCCACTCCCTCCTGTACTGCGCGGTCGTTACGATATGTCGTGTAGCTAAAGTGAAGTTTTCAAATAGAACTACACGACCAAAACCAGATGTACCTGCTTGCCAGGTACGTCTGGTACAGCAGAGGTCAGTTTATAGACTATGGGAGCGATCTGACAGGGAAAGTAGTGATGTAGGGCGGCCGGATGATGATGCCATTAAAACTTTTTGGCGCAGCATTTGGTCGATTCCCATCACTCACTCTGAGGGCGATTGGATAGGGGATGTTGAGAGCAATCATGTGAACAAATTGTCGATATGGGGGAAACTCACATCACTCACTCACTGAAGATGTCAGCAATGCAGTTTGTCGGCTACCTAATTGAAAAGCACCAGGACCAGTAGCTACGCATCGTATCAGCATACGTTCGCATGATTGCTTGGCATATCAATTCGAATCGGCTTTACAATCAAGATCGCTCCCAGAATTTATGACAACTGGGGAAACCCTTCTGCTCTGCTCTATAAGAATGGTAGAGCCACGGACCCTAAAAATTATAGGCCGATTAAATGTCTGCCTACAATTTATAAGGTTCTTACATCGATTCTGAGGGACAAAATCTCAAAACACATAGAAAACAATGAGATAATGTCACCCTCTCAGAATGGATGTAGGAGCCTGGCCCGTGGTACTAAGGAGCTGCTTCTCATAGACACGACTGTTAGCCAACAGGCTCGCCGGAACAAAAGGGATCTGTCGATGTGCTGGATAGATTACAAGAAGGCATACGACTCTGTGCCGCATACATGGCCCATGCGGGTTTTGGAATTATACAAAATAGATCCAATTCTGCGCACCTTCCTTGTGTCATGTATGGGGCAGTGGAGAACTATAAATACTTCTCTATCCCGGATCTTGACGGGCTCTTGGTAACGGTGACCCTATTAAGATAGAACGGGGTATTTTCCAGGGTGACAGTCTGAGCCCCCTTTGGTTTTGTCTAGCTCTGAACCCACTCAGCACACTGCTGGAAAGGGCTAGGCTACCGTTTGCGGAGATGTAGCAAAGTAATATCGCACCTGCTTTACATGGACGACTTGAAATTACTTGCTCCAAGCAGTTCTCATTTGATAGAGTTACTAAAGCTAACTTAAAACTTTAGTAATGATATCAGTATGGAATTTGGTGTGGATAAGTGTGTGGTTATAAATGTAAAGCAAGGAGAGATAGTGGAATCCGAGGGGATCCAACTCACGGATTCCATTCGCTTGAGAGCACTCACCGCAACCGAGGCTTATAAATATTTAGGTATGTCACAGGCGTTAGGAATCAATGGGACCGACATGAAACAGTCATTGAAGGAGCGTTTTTTGGGTCGCCTGACAAGTCTTGAAAAGTATTGTCAGGTGGAAATAAGGTACGCGCCTACAATGGGTGGGTCATGCCGGTCTTAACTTACTCCTTTGGCATACTTAAATGGACTCAGACTGAATTGGACAGTCTGGATGACTGTTCGTTCATTGCTAACCACATACCGTATGCATCACCCACGTTCGTCGGTAATGAGGTTATATATTCCACGGAAATGTGGTGGCCGTGGCTTTTTGAATGCCAAGACTATGCATAACCGTGTGGTGTATAACTTTAGGGAGTATTTTCTCCATGCCAGAGGTGGTATGCATGAGAATGTGGTTGCAGTGGATAACGGATTGACCCCAATATCTTTAGGTAAAGAGAACTGGCGCAGGCCTGTAGTTTTGAGTACTTATGACCGCAAGGAGGTGTGGTAGAGGAAAGAGCTCCACGGAAGGTTCTATCGGGCCCTTCACGGCCCTGATATAGACCTTCCTGCTTCTGTGGCCTGGCTACGCATCGGATACTTGTTCAGGGAAACTGAAGGTACAATTATGGACGAGGTAGTGATGACGAATAACTACCGGAAATATATCCTGCGAGATGACATTTTTAGAGCATGTCACTGTCCAGGTGAATCCCTCAGGCATATCATCGGTTGTTCGCGTTTTGCTAACGGCGAGCACTTGCACAGGCATAACCAAGTGGCCAGAATCATACACCAGCAACTTGCTCTGAAATACAACCTTGTGTCGTCGGAGGTCCCTTACTACCAATACGTGCCTGAGCCAGTTCTCGTGTCACATTGTACTGGGACCGATCTATCATTACAGACAGGACTATTGTAGCCAACAAGCCTGACATTGTGGTGATAGATCTTCCAGATTGCCATGCATTGATAGTTGACATCGCCGTGCCGCATGACGGCAACCCCTTAAACAGCCTTTAAAAAGATAAAGAATGTAAATATCTTGACTTAGCTCATGAGGTTGTCGACATGTGGCCCGTCGATTCAGCTGTCATTGTACCGATATAATAGTCGTCTTTGCCTACGGACTGATAGCTAAGAGCCTCGATAAACACCTCAAGAGGCTCACGTTAGGCGCTTGGCTCAAGAGTAGGATACAGAAGGAAGTCTTGGACACGGCCCGCATTGTGAGGAGGTTCCTGTCTCTGGAGCCTTAACCACCGGTAGCTTGGACCCTGATCTCGATGCCAGTTGGGAACTATTTTTTATATTTTTAAATGTGTTTATTTTTTATAAAGATATTTAAAAATGTAATTTATATGTTGTACAGTTAAATAAAGGTGATAATAATAATATAGCCTTAATTCCGAACATCAGGTTTCACAATATCAAACAGTTTCTTCATAACTAATTATAAAATGTCCCGCAGTTCGGTGTGCCTCTTGGCATAGGACTCCTCCAGCTCTCTCCAATGTGCTCTATCTTCTACAACTCTGCTCCAGTGTGGGCCCAAGGTTAGGCTGATGTCATCTCTCCATTGTGTTTTCGGACGTCCCTGTCTTCTAGTTCCATATCTTGGGTACCATAGGGTCACCTGTTTGCTCCATTTATTTTCTTTGCATCTTAGCATATGGCCTATCCAGTTCCATTTTAAGTGGTGGTTCCAATTGTACGTGCTATTATGTCTTTCATTTTTGTTCTTCATCGAATCTCTGAGTTTCTTATTTTATTTTATCTTCTGACTACGTCTAGTAGTCCATAATTATAATATTAGATAACCCAATAAGTCAAGAAGGTCCTGCTTAATTCAAACATTAATGTGTGTGAAACCAGAACAGCTAATTTTAATAAAATTTTGCCTGTCTTTCACTGTTCAAGTAGTTATTTCAAGTAAGTTTAACATAAAAAGAAAACCATGTCAGGGTAATTAAAGACAGCCCAATTTTTATGTCAAATTTGATTCATGTATAAAAATACATATACTCAAAATGCAACTCCCTAGACTAGAACAATACAAACCTGTAGTCATAATATTCTGCATATTCTGCCAAGGCAAGCCCTTCATGCAACATTTTACAATGCCCTTTGTCAACCATGTGAGCCCGAGATGCCTCCATCGAGTAGAATGTTCGGCCGGTCTCATTGCACCACAGGCACATGAAGCCTTGCGATATCTATTACAAAAAAGATATATTGTAAACTGTGTTATTGCTATTAAGAATGCTCATACCATCTTTTTCCTCTCATACATCAGGCATGAGGTTGTATCTATATACAAATTACAACATAAAAATAACACAGTGTATGTGACAGTGCTATTATGATGCAATAGATAATGAGACCAGAGAGGTGAAGTGGAGAGCAACAATGCCATAATAATAATTAACTGTCACAAAAAACTTAAATGGCAGAAACCTGCTTTTTCAATTCAATAAAGACAAAAGGTTTGTTTACTTTGATGAGTTAGACAACTTAATCGGAACCAAATCAAACTACCTACCTTTTCTCCCAAATAAAGCAAAAGACCTTTGACATCAATACAGTACTCCACATCGGGTATGAAGAATGAGTGGACCTCAGACATGTGTTTGAGATTCTTTACCATATTCTTGCTATGCTTGGTACAAAACAGGCAGTCTCGTGGCTTAATTAGAGAGTCGCTTCCTTTGATTCGGCATTCCTCCCACTCATCAGAATCAAGCTAAAATTGAAAGCAAATTCATTGTGCAATGACCTGAATATAATTTTCAAAAACAAGAAATAAGTATGTTACAATAATACATAAATTTGTTAAATAACATCATGTTGAAAGTATTAACCCTTAACTACCTACAACCCATTATTGTCACACAACCACCTATCATACGTCTGTGGGACCCGAGATTAATAATAAATATGTTAACTATAAACATTAAGGGAGGGATCCAATTTGAATAAAAATTCTATTTTGAACATTACTAACCTCTTTATTTAATAAAAGAGGAACATTAAATTTAAGAATACTTTCACAATAACTTGAAATAATTGGACTATTCTCTTTTTTTTTGCTTTCTTACTAACACTTAGATGAAAAGATATCTAAAAAAAAATGTAAGTAATAGGAAATTATTCTTATATTTTTTCTAAATATTTCAATCAACAAGGAACGTAAAAAAATAAATATATTCACACTCATTATAGTAATTATTTAACAAAATTGCGGGCTTTAAACTTAGAGCTTTTTACAACTGCGAAGACACAATATCTTGTTCGAGCATTCTCAGCAAATTGGCGCTTTGCATTCGAACACATGTATTTGTGTTTTGCGTTTTTTTTTTATATTGTGCAATTGGAACAGTTTTTAAGAACCGCCAATAGCTCTTCACAGAGTTTATTTGTAATACAGTTGGCCCTTCGTATTGGGAATCAGACGCGCCACTTTCTTCCAGTACGCGATTAACTTCGACCTGTTCCACATCGCTGCATTCGTCGTTTGCATTCTACATTCGTATATCATTGTCTGATAAACGTATATCATTGTCTGATAAACCTTATTTTGTTTTAACCAGCGATAAATTACAGCTTCACTAAGAACCATTATAACTAAAACAATTGAAAAAAATAACGTAACCTCCTAACAGGGGTCTCTCAGTCCCACGCTGGTATTAATTTACTCACCTGAGGTAAACGCGCGCACGTCTTACCTTGACAAGCCGTTGATCGGTACAAAGGGACGTGGGCAAAAGGTATAGGATCGAACGAGTTGATGCAACTCTCCGGCGCAAAAATATTCACAATTATTATGTCAACAAGATCTGTGAGACGTATGGTAGGCGGTTAAGGGTTAAAAACAAATAAATTTACAAACACAGGGAATTCATAATATGACATACACACCTCTTCTATTTCAGAATCTGTCTCTATGTCTTCATCTCCAGAATCATTTGGATTAACAACAACAAATTTACCAGGAGCATTTATTGGCTTGGTCTCCACCTTTTCAAAACTATCAGTGTCTGAATGCACACTGTGTGCATCTTCTTCATAGCGTTCCTGAGCTAATTTGTGCTTCTTACTATTGAGGTGATTGTTGTATGCATTCTTAGTGTTGAATAACTTTGAGCAACACTTACAAAACTCTGATTCACCCTGGTTTACATTCTCTGCCTGCTCTTTATGCTCCCTAGCTCTTTGTTCGAACTCTTCTAGTGATACAGGTGGAATCAAAGCAACTTTCCTTTTCAAGTTATACCTATGCCAATCTAATTTATAATGCTCACGCTGGAGTTCTGGAGTCTTGAAAAGCACCTGGCATGTAATGCACGTGAAGGTATCAGGCATTGTGGATATTCTTCAGGACTACGAAGTATCACAGATTAATGAACACAATTAAATTATATAGATAATTGCTGATAAACGTGGGGAAAATAAAGAATTAATTCAATAATATGCGATAATGCTCAGGCTGATAATGAATGATACGCGGAGAAAGAGAGAAAACTTAATATCGAATCGGATTATCTTGGTGTATGAGAGAGACGAGAAAACAAAAATTATACGAATGAAGTTAGCCACAGACAAAACGCTTGACTGACTGACATTGACTGGACAGGAGGACCAATGGGTAAGTAATCTTTTACTCATTGAGGAGGACTGATTGTCTGATACTGACAAGTTGACAACTGACTGAGGTGCCACGAAACGATGACGTCATTTAAATCGATTTTTTTTTATTACAGAGTCTACGTGGACGTATCTATACAGCCAATTTAAATCGCTTAAAAAAGCTTTAAGCTTAGATTTCTCGAGTCTAAAATTTTCTTTCTTCGTCGTGGGTGTTGCAACCGACATGGTATACAAATAACTCATTTGCGCGGTTACTACTGAACAATTAGAAATTTACTTTATTTGATATTTTAGCAACTTAATTGCACTTATAATATCTGTATGAAAATTTTTGTCTCAGGCGGGACTCGAACCCACCTGAGACAAAAAAATTTCAAGTTTATATACAGAAATTAGAAATTTTATAGAAAAACCATTTAGGTAGAGATCGTCTAACAAACTTAGCATTAACGCACACAAGCAAATTAAAAATATAGACGCAATACATATACAAATGCCGTTGTAATTGGTCATTCAGTTGCCGGTGAGATTCAAAGCTTTTCTTGGATTTGTTGTCCAACTTGTCATAATTTGCCTTAACGCGCGAGAGAGCGGACGTCTTGTTTCATACAATACGCCAGCGCTACTCTCTAAGAAGAGCGTTGTCAGTTTTATCACGCGACTAGTCGACCGTGACGTAGGCATACAGATCGTAGTTCGTGGAGCAGTCGACGCTACCACACAGATTAAAATCAGTTAAAAATCAAAATCAGTTAAAATCAGTTTTATTTCTGCAAATAGGCCCCAGGAGGCGCTTTTACACGTGAAGTGTCATTATTAAAATTTGCACTCACACATCGAAATCAACTAATTAAGTAGCGGGGCGCGTAATTTCATCTTAGACGAGCCTAGTCTTAGAGGTGGTACATACTCGTACAAACACAATGAACTAATTGAAAAATAATAATATCATTATTATTTTAGACTTAAAAAATTATGTCTCAGGTGGGACTTGAACCCGTATGCTTACCTGGCGCGGTGCTATACCATTAAGCCACCGAGACAATGCGCAAAAATTTCAAGCTTATTGTTATTGCTTTACGACATCGTAGTCTTATTAAATGTTAGGAGTTTGCATTCTTAACACCCGAAACAAACATCTATAAAGATGTTTGACAGTCAGATAATATGAAACAGCCATATCATTAGGAAAAAATATGTTTACATTTTCAATCATGCTTACGAGAAATTTCTTTGATTTCTTATAGGATAAGTTCACAGTGATTACTTGTTTGTGTCCACAGTAATTTTACAGTTAGTAATATTAAAAATAAAACTACCTCGAGCATTGAAATATGTGAACCAATCAAACCAATATACAAATTCGATTTGAAAATAGCTTAGGTTACAACAGCGTTTCCCATTTGCCGGGTCGCGATCCGGTACCGGGCCATCAAAACAAAATACCCGCTCGCATCATTCCCGCGTTGTTTATAAAATAATTCCTACTATTGATCGAGATATGGTAATAAATATTCTTTTTAGACTTTCGTAATTTTCAGAGAATTTCTATTCTATAGGGAAACATAAGCAGCGTGCAAAGTATTCGCACTAAAATTTAGTTACTAGATATGTAGTAGTATTAATAAAACATTTTTGCTATTAATAAATGTAAAAGTAGGTCACAAAGGGGCAGTGTGAAAATGGCAGAACAATGTTCGGGAAACACTGGGTAACAAGATTAGGTTTGAGGTTGTGTTCAAAAGATACAATTGTAATATAGTTTGCATGTATAAAAACGTCCAAGTCCGTGAAACTTTTAAAGTAACAGCCAAAACAAATAATGTCAATGTCTGAATGACAATTTAACTGTGAGTGAGTAGGTAGGTAGGTATATCATAGAGTACATTTTAACATTTATAAAAAACAGTATATTTATTTTGGCAATATTTTGTTTAATTTTATCCAACATAAATAAACTTAACTATGTGATAATCAAATCAAATATTACATTTAATAGTTGCTACTTGGCGTTGTAACCTAGAACAATTTAATTATGTTGGAAAATGAAGACATAGACGATGATTACTTTACTCCGGCATCAAGGTAAATATTTTGTTTTTTTCTAATAATTGTTTAATTTTGTACAAAAAGCAGGTCTACCCCTGTCTTTATATTTATATACATTATGACCTATTTACCTAATTTCCTGTCAAGTCATTATTAATAACTTAATGGTAGATCAGTCTATGATGGAGTTTCCAACCATGAGCACCAACAGATAGTTTAATAGATAGATAAGTATATATATTAAAATAGGAAATTTTATCAGAAATTAATAAAATTCTAACAATTACAGCACGTCACTGGCTAACATTTTTGGTAAATCCAGAAAAGAAGATGGAACAGAAAATGAATCCTTAAAATATACTCCTCCAAAACCCACTAAACAGGAAGAACAAAAAGCCACACAGTGTATTTTTGCTTGTGCTCTTGTGGGTTATGAATGGTTAGTGCAAATAAAACAATATTTATAATCTTAGTATAGTATAGTAGTAGTAGTATAACAGCCTATAATCATCCCACTGCAGGGAAAAGGTCTCCATCATTGAATTCAAGTTACCACAGCAATGATGGGTGTACTGGCATAATCACCACGCTTGCCAAATGCGGGTTGGTGATCACAAACCCGAGCAACGTTCGAAAATTCGAAACTTTTTGTTGCCCGACCCGGGATTCGAACCTGGCACCCCGAGATCTTGGCCCGGTATTTAAACCACTAGACCAACGGGACGTTAATCTTAGTAGCAAACAATAATTGCCATTATCTATTAATAAAAACTTTTTGGTATGTAAATCTTATTAACATTTTATAACTTTTAGGCAAAATGGTACTTATGCAGCTAAAGGAAAATTAGGATTCGCCATTTTGAAAATTATTAAAACAGGTTATCATAATGCTGTGTTGTATGACACCAATAAGATAACACTGTCATGTGCAACTATATCACCTGCTTTTGAAGTCACTTTAAAAGAAAATGTTTATTTTTCATACCATGATAATCAACAAAAATTTTGGAGTTTGTATGCTTCTGAACATGAATTAAAGAAGATAATCGATTTGTTCAAAAGTCTAAATGTTTTGGTAAAATTTTCATCAAATGAAGACAAAGAACTGCCACTGCTAAATAATGTAGATTCAACATATAAACTCAATAAACATCCTAGTAAAGAAGAAAAAGAAAGTGATACTGATTCATCAGTCAATAGAAAAACTAAGATGTCAATATTAAATAGAATGGCAACTATGGGGCAGTCTGTATTGCCCACTCGTGCTTTATCAACAGAAAGAACAAGCGATTCTTCTGATACAAATGACACTAGTCATTACAAAACTGTTAGACATAAACAAGTAAAAAGTGTGATGAAAAGAAATAGTTCTGATAAGAACCTTGCAGATTGTCAAAGTTTAATTGAAACAGGTCATCAAAATACAGAACATTCTACAAATAATCTACCATTATTTACTTATGTTAATGGACAACTTGTGCCTGTTACAAACAGTAACATAATAAGTTGTAACAGCAGTGGAAATGATATGAGTTGTTTTATTTCGGAACAAAGAGTGAGCAATAGTGAAATCAGAATAAACATGACTAGATTGACTGACAAAGTTGATCAAATACTAGGAAAATTTACAGTTATAGAAGACAAAGATAAGAACAATACAACTAACAATTTTCAGTTAGAAGTACTTCAAAAATTGTTGTCAGAATATGAAAATAAAATAAAAATTTATGAAGAGTTTATCAAATCCAAAGAATTAAACAAATGTCCTAGTACTTCAATTCTTGGACTGTTTCCAAATGATGATGTATCAAAAGCAGAAGAGGATTTTACCAAAAGGGTTAAATGCCTAGAACAATTAAATTTAGAAAAAGATGATAAAATTTCACAATTGGAAGTTGAGTATAAGTTTTTACAAGATAAGTGCAATATATTAGTTAGTGAAAATAGTACACTAACTGAAGAACTTGATAAATTAAAACAAGATATTAATATCCAAACATCTGCTGAAATGTCAAAAAACAATGAAGGTAATGATAATGTTGGTGATAAAATAAAAAACATTATGAATGATACATTCCGTTCTATATCTGCAACTTTCGATGACAATGAAGAATATTCTGGGGAAAGAGTTAAAATAATAACAGCATCCCTAATCAAAAAAGTTACAATAGAAGCTTTGAGTAAGTCATAGTCTAACTATTGCTACTAAAATGTTTAACCATCTTTATTTATAAAATATGTATATGTATGTGTATTCAGAGAATAAAATTCCTGTAATCATTTCAAATCATAAAACTCTTTTAGCAAAAAATATATTGCTACTCACAACATATTTAATTGTATTTTTTGTAACAAAGTCAGGATGGATGTAGAGATGTATGCTAGCCCAATATAAAAAAAAGCTGTTCTGGTATGAAATTAGGGCACTCGCCTAGACCCTGTGTTAGACTTGTTTAAATGAAGGACAGTCGGAACACAAAAATGTTAAGGTGTGGTTAGGAAAATAAGAATCCCAGCAAATGTAGGATGGCCCAAATTTTAAATTTTTGATGTGTATCTGGATATATGTAGCTGTAATATAAACAATTTGTCAATGGCATTTTACAGCACTAAACACACAAACTAATTACACAAAAAACGAACAAAAAATGAAAAAGGAACAAAAAAATTAAGGGTCTGAACTGCGCGGGAAACGAAAGGCGGTCCTATTTGGTTCGGATTCATGTTCTCGCGTGAAACTCCTGTGATCTTTGAAATGAATAGACACCCATACATTACCATGAGTTTTTTTTTTTTTGACGGAATTTGAAACCTTATATGGAAGGCTTTAATCAGTTAAACCGGGCAGACTGTGGCGAGCGCTGAAGGCGCTCAGCCTAGGTCCGCCACGCTAGCGGTACCCCGGCGCGGCCGAGGGTGAGCCTCAGGCTCGCTCGCACCGGGGCCCATACTAGCGGGCGTGATCGGGCCAATGTGGGGTGCTAAAGGCACCCTACCAAATGGCGAACCCACCAGTGGTGGCGCCGCCGGAACCGGAGATGCCGTGGCATGCCGGATCACGGTCGGGCTCCATTCTGGCGGGCCCGATCTGGGATCGGACAGCATTACAATGAGTTATGTTAGGTCCTTTGATTGTGTGACACCAGTGCGTCCTACCCGTCATGACATACGGAGCCGAAACGTGGACACTGACGGTACGGCTAGTTCACAAGTTCAAAGTCGCTCAGCGGGCTATGGAAAGAGCTATGCTCGGAGTTTCTCTTAGGGACAAAATCAGAAATGAGGTGATCCGGCAGAGAACTAGAGTTACCGACATAGCCCACCGGATTAGCAAGCTGAAGGGGCAGTGGACTGGCCATATTAGCCGCAGAACCGACAACCGATGGGGTAAACGAGTTCTTGAGTGGAGACCGCGTCTCGGCAAACGTAATGTAGGACGCCCCCAGGCCAGGTGGAGTGATGATTTGCGCAAGGTGGCTGGCAGGAGCTGGATGCGGGAAGCCGAGGATCGATCTAAGTGGCGTGCATTTGGAGAGGCCTATGTCCAGCAGTGGACTGCAATAAGCTGATGATGATGATGATGATGTTAGGTCAAGTTCAAGTAAGTAAGTAGGTACATATTTATGATTGTATGTATTTATTAAGAATGACAGGACTACCGTTTCTTTGCTCACCAGTTGGCGCCACTGTAGACTGAGGTCCGGAGGTATAGCTGTCAAAGGTGATTGGCGCCGAAATAAAGTGTTATAATCATAGATTTAATATAGATGATAGATTGGCAATTGAATCCTGAAAACGAGACCAAATCTAGGTTACGCTAGTGTGCATAAAGTGAGCATGTGCGTGAGATAAATAGTGCAGGTAGGTACTGCATTGTCTGCTTGCTTTCGATATCGATTCCATCGACACAGTTTACGTTGACGCAGGTGACTTATTTTTTAGTATTATTTAAAGAACGCCAAAAAACTGCAAGTAAATACCTAGATATGTTTTTTATTTTATAATTACTTATCCCCGAACAAAATCAATTTATTGTAAAAAATATCGTAGGCTTTGCCAGTATTTAACAATTTTGCCTCATTTTGCGATCGCGATCGCCAAAGTTTAAATAAAACTGATATTTATTTTTCAATTACACATTACAAACGTACACTAAATATACATATATTTAATGTTTAACTAATGGGGATTGATGGGGGCTTGAACAATATGGAGATTGATCCAGAGCGTAATTTAACAGGCTGAACTCCTCTGTGTTAAAAACACTTAGGGTCCAAATGTAAACTGCAAATGCTCCAATATTTATTGGGCGAACATTCTTTTCTATTATGCAAATTTTAACCATTTCTAACGTATTTCAACAATTTAGGCTGTATGCGGTTTACAATGTTAAATATGTCAGCTAATGAAATGTCGATAAGATATCATCGACAACGTCAATCACTAAAATACAAAAGTGACGTTAGTAATTGCTGAAATTCACGTATTTGAGATTATTTTTAATTGAATTCATATGAATTTAAATCCTTGTTCTGATGAAATGCCCTATCAATTAGTATACAAAATTTCAGTCAAAGCTCTGAAACATTACATTTTGCTGCTGATAATCGCGATTGTGTGTTGACGTGTGAAATGTACAATTATGTTGGTTCCCTTTTTTAGATGAGTTACTTCCAGGTACTGAACATGTAACCATAATGAAAATACATCAACTCGACACTTTTTTACAATAATAAAAATGAAACTAGTAAAACTAAAGGGAATATTGTGTTGCGCGTGACAGACGTCAGAACTCAGAAAAACACTACGGGTTCTTAGCGTGTACGTGAACGGCCTTGTGATCTATCTCGTTCTATCATATAGCTGCATTATATTCTGTCTCTTTTCATTGCCAATCTAACAGCAGTATATTTAAATCTATGGTTATAATATATCTTGAATCTAATTAAAGTTTATTCTTAAATAATAATCTTGATATCAACAAACTAACTTCTGAAATAGTTGCTCTTGAGGCTGCCTATTTTGGCGCTTTTTCTTAATTCCGCTTTCAAAGCGTTCACATTAATCGCCAAATAATCCATATTTGCGATATTTTACGAAGGAGATCACTTTCCAGCAGGTAAATTAAAGAAATTATAATCTATGCAATAAGCCAATAAAGCCCGCTGAAACCAGTGAAAAGTAAATGATATTGGACCTCACGCGACACAAGCGCCTCTAGTGGCAAATTATCATAAGCGGCATTTATTGTGAATTATTTGTGGTAAAGTGGTGGCATTGTTATAAAAATGTGTCAGTTGAGTAGGATAAATTAAATAAAAGTGAGAAACAAGGGTTAGACTCTGATCCACGTTCTCGCGTAAAACTCCTGTAATGTTAGGTAAAGATAATATGTGTAAGTAAGTATTTATCAATGATATTTTAAATTATAGATCATAAGTTATCTTCATAGTAATTCCCGTATTAATCCCTCAACCCCCAGGAGGCACTCAGGTGCCACGATAGTTTAACAATTGATTTCAATTGTGTCTGGAATAACTCACAATCGAGGGATTAAATCTGTTCCGACTCCGAGCAATCCAAAACTGCACACAATGACAAGTTTCACTGATAAGCAGAACAAAAAATGCAAAATAGCACGCAAATTAAAGAGATAACTATTATTTTTAGTGATTATCGCTCATGACTGCACTTAACGTGGACGTTATAAAAAATAGTCTAATTGGGTTGTATTTGAGTCTTTACAACGCGCGCGCTTGTAACATATCTGCACAAGTAGTAACAGCCTATAATCATCCCACTGCAGGGAATCATTGATTATTCAAGTTACCACAGCAATGATGGGTGTACTGGCATAATCACCACGCTTGCCAAATGCGGGTTGGTGATCGCCATATCACAAACTCGAGCAACGTTCGAAAATTCGAAACTTTTTTGTTGCCCGACCCGGGATTCGAACCTTGGCCCGGTATTTAAACCACTAGACCAACGAGGACCATCTGCACAATATCATTGGTATTTACATGTTTTATGTATTTTTAATAAGAATGTAAAGTTCCTAGTCCAACTAATGACATGGCAGCATAGTCTTAGACCTTAACCGGTTCTGATAGGCACAAAAAAACAAAAAAAAATCTGGGTATGTCAAATGTCTATGCCATTTCTTGGGGACTTCTCTACATTCCTTCAATCTTTCGACTGTCTCCAAAAACTCCATCGAAGCATTAAAACGTCTAACATCAACGTTTTAATGCAAAAATAAAGAAAATATTACTAAAGAATTGGCTGTATGGGCATAGTTCCCTTTGCCTACCCAGAATGGGTGAAGAAAACAACAACAACAACTGTCTATGCCATTTAAGTATTTTCTTTGGTATATTTACTATACTTTATGGTATTATGTAGCCTCCAAGGCCGAAAAACGCAAAACTCAGTGAGTTTTGCGCAGGAAACGAGAAGAGAAAGGTGGACTTTGTTTCGTAATTTTGTAAAATTATTCTAATTGGCATTTATTGTGATAAAGTGGTGGCATTGTTATAATAATGTGTCAGTGAGTAGGATAAATCAAATAAAAGTGAGAAACAAGGAAAGGAGCTCCTATTTGACTCTGATCCACGTTCTCGCGTAAAACTCCTGTAATCATTGAAATGTATAAACCACCCATACATTTCAATGACTTGGGTTAGTTTAGGTTTAGGTTAGGTTAGGCTATTAAGTTTATGTAAGTATACTAAATCAAGAAACTCTATAAAAGACCAGGCAGTATGGCTTATGTCTTTGCCTGTCCCGAGAACGGGATGAATTCTACTTCTCTCTCAAGTCAGTCATAATAACAGTTTAACGCAACTAGGAACAAACAAAATTTTGTATGAAGTTTGCGTGGCAAATAATGGCGGATACTGGCATCTCACTCACTCGGTACAGTTTCTCTTTCTTTCATTCAATAGTACGTCCCGTCAGCCATATTGTTATTTTGTTTCTTGTACGAGTTGGTTTTGGTCACGGAACAAAAAAAACCAGTGGAAGTGCGATATGACAAATTTAATACTAGAACCGCTGTCACCAAACTCTCACACACAAACGGTAAATAATACTTTTAATTGCACTACTAGTGAACAATGGTTTTGATTTGTCGTTAAGCTCCTATTCCAAATAGGCCTAAATTGTACAAAGTGCAAAAACAAAACACTACTGCGTTCTGCATAATATAGTTCAGTTTGCTATAGATAAAATAAAGTATTTACGACGTTTTGTATTTTGAATCCACCAGCTTCGATTTCAGAAAAAGTTCAGCTATTCCACAACAGATGGCAGGCAAAATTAGGAAAATAACTTTGTACTGTAACTTCCTCGAAATAAGGTTGACATTTCCTTAAAACATTATTTATAATGCTAGTCTAGCTAGTTCGGTGACACATAATATTGTCATTATCGATAGATTGGACCCGATTTGGGTTTGTTTAAAATGTTAAAGGATACAAAGGGTATTGTTATCTATTGTATAAGGATAATCCAGTTCAATAATTGACCAAAACTTACTGAGATCACGATTGATTTTAGATTGAAATTTATTTCATTTTTAATTAATTAAAATCAAACAAGATTTTATTGAAAAACTACGATATTGTTGCTTACCTGTGGTATGAAATACCTCCATTTTTAAGAGTATTTCTCCTACTATCATTTTTGCTCTGTGAAATGGCACAATAAGGCATTTTCGCTGTAAAATTACGCAAACAAAGAATTCCGCAGGACTACTGACTAGGCGCGATGTCGGAGTACGACTAAGGTCAAGTATGCGTAACTACGCTTAGTAGTGGCACGCGGGTCCCGCCTACTTCGCACTTCCACTTGTTTTTTCTGTTCCGTGGTTTTGGTTACAATTTTTATTTGATTTACACTTATTTAATTGCCTTGGTGACTAAATTTTAATAAATTAAGGTACAAGTGATCTAGTAAATTGTGTGAGTAGGTACTGTTTATAAAAATGAAAGGAAAAAAACGGTTTTTCACTTGTGAAATTTGTGAAGATCGAGCCAGTCTTATAAATTGCAAAAAAAGGAAGTTTCTGGCGAAATTTTCTTTGGATGAGACCCGGTAAGCATGGAATCAAATATTTTTAATCATGAATATTCTCATTTTGCAGTGTGAACCAACAAATTGGTATTTTAATTACATTTTGTTGTGTAATAGTGATGTGGTAAGATAAATATCGACACTATGAGTTATTGATAACCACAGCCTAGGGTATTACTACACCAATTACGAACACCAAACAAGTTTTGTGAAAGTTAAAATTTTACTGAAAATGTTAAATAATGCCAAGATTGGTGTAATCAAATTTAGAAAATAATTTAAAGATAATGTACCTACAGGGGCTAGCTTATTTCATTCTGAAATTTCTTCCAGCTGGCCCGAGAAAGGAAATTAACATACGGTACTCAGGGTGTTTCCAAATAATAAAACAAGCAAATAATATTTTTACCATTTATATTAGGATAAAAAAAAAATTGATATAATTTCAAAATATTTTTCACATGCAGGGCAAAGAAGATTCCTATAAAAAAACTGCGCGTATTATAATAAATGTATGTAGTAATCACTTTGAAGACAGAATTTTCAATAAACAAAGGAATTTTCTTAAAAATCATAAAATAAAATCATTATTACTTATTAAAAAGTTTTTAATTTATATCGAGTGTACATTTATGACCAATATTGTGTCAGTAATTTTACTATTTTTTCCACTATACAACACTATAAAAGTGAACTCGATCTTACTAACCTAAAGGACATAATTTTTTTACTATGGAGCTTGGTACTAAAACTTAACTTGGCACTGATTTAAACTAGGTGAGAGAATACATTTTTACGTACCCATTGATGCCTGATTTATTAATGTAAAGACCACCGTTTTTTATTAATTCACTCAAAATAAAAATATGTTTTAGGCTCATTTATAGCAACATTATTAAAGATAGCAGCGATTTAAAAAAAAACTGACAGTTGTCAGTCCGTCGTCAAGTACTCTGTGGTCAAATCTATCAGTCGTACGATTCGTACAAGTATTTATTTTGTTATTATAATTTTTTTGTATTAACTGTGTACCTATATTTTTGTTGTTGTTTGCATATCGATCGAGGCAGAAAACAATCGATAAACGCAACGGCGTGTCCTTTGAGTAGATGTTTGCCAAATCTTCACTACGCTGTATCTGGACCCGACGGACCGTTACAACGTTAGGCGATTTATCAAAAATGCATTTTAAACCTTCAAAAACTGCAAAAAATATATTAAAGACCGGAATATTTGTGTGGGAACCGTACCTATAACTGTTTCTAAACTAATATACAAAAATCTGTAGAAAACCGTGATTTATAAATAAAACTGTATGTTTAACTACAGCTTTGTCTTATTTTGCATTTTTAAACCAAAACATGTGAAATGATTGTCGTGTAGTTGTCTGGCAGTGGACTAATATTGTAAAATGAAACACATAATTATCTTAAAACAATGTATTTTAATCAACATAGTTTTACAATTTTGTTAAACATAAAACATCTCATTCAATGCACTAGGTATTTTAGGATACGAATCTAACACTATCTACTACAACTTGATTTTTACTATTTGTACTCGTACATACACACAAGCGATAATATTAGACTCAGTATTCTGGAGCAAATTATTAAAATAAATCAAAGCTCAACACTAATAATATTTGCATTAACAATTAATTTATTGTTGTTTATTTCTTCACCCATTCTGGGTAGGCAAAGGGAACTATGCCCATACAGCCAATTCTTTAGTAATATTTTCTTTATTTTTGCATTAAAACGTTGATGTTAGACGTTTTAATGCTTCGATGGAGTTTTTGGAGACAGTCGAAAGATTGAAGGAATGAAGAGAAGTCCCCAAGAAAGAGGTGAACTGTTCGCGATCCCGCGCAAAATTCACGGCCCACTTTTCTTGGTTACGACCCATACACCATGTTATTTTACCGAACTGTATATTGTTCACTCGCACGACACTTTGTTTCGCAAAATAACACCACTTTTACGACCCAAAAATCACTATAAACAATAAAAATTCAATAAAATAAACGGACTCCAAACGTATCTCACGAACTCCCGCCAAAAACTCCATAATTTATTGTTTTGTTGCTGTCAGAAAAATATTTGTTTTTACTTTCTGTTTATTTCGGAACAGGCTAAGGTCTGAGTCCATAGTGCCTTGTTATTAGTGAATTCAGTCATTCTTTAATGTCATGAAACTCAAAAAAGGCCATTTTTTCTTTTACCTTAGAAAAAATACATGTTTGACAGCTAAAAACCGTCAAATATTTGTCATTAGGCCAAGTAAAACTCGTAACTTTGGTTCGGAAACAGCTTAGGTTAATACATTATTATTTTTTACTAAAACGGAAGTCTTTAAAAATCTTAAAGTTATGCAGAATGATAGCTTTTAGTCTCTAGATTATAGTTGTAAATAAACTGTGTCAGTTCATTATAAGTACCAAAAAAATTATCTCCTTTGTAGTTAAATAATGAAACGATTTGTATCGCATATATTTTGTCGATATCGATAAAACATTTAGCGGTACCGAGCAGGGCTGCCAGATCGTATATTTGTATACAAAATTTGTATAATCGGGTGGTAAATTGTATCCAAGATCATTACGTATAATTGGATACAAAATTTAAGAAAGGCCTGAAATGGTACGAGAGTTCACCATTGCACTGGCCACCACTATTTCAAGATTATTTTAATGTGTGACCAGTATTGTAAAGAAGTACAAAAAAGTAATGGTACAGACAGCTGTGTCAATACATATGTTACTCTTATTGAATTAAAAAAAAAAAGCGTTTTAATATGGTTATGTATAATATGGTCCAATTTTGTATAATAGGCTATTTGACTGGTTTTTGAAATCCACTTTATATTATTAAGTAGAGGTTGAAGAACGCAGTAAAAGTAGTTTTTTTAAATTCTGGTACATCTTTGCTGAAAAATATCAAAATGAAAATTGAAATAGCGCGCCAAAACGCTATTTTGTCAATATGGCGCTGCAATGCGGTCGGTGACATCAACTGCCTGTCTTATTAAAACATCAGAGTTTTTGGAGACAGCTGAAAGATTGAAGGAATGTAGAGAAGTCCCCAAGAAAGAGGTGAACGGTTCGCGATCCCGCGCAAAATTCACGGTCCACTTTTCTTGGTTACGACCCATACACCATGTTATTTCACCGAACTGTATATTGTTCACTCGCACGACACTTTGTTTCGCAAAATAACACCACTTTTACGACCCAAAAATCACTATAAACAATAAAAATTCGATAAAATAAATGGACTCCAAACGTATCTCACGAACTCCCGCCAAAAACTCGTATGTAGCTTAGTTAGGTTTTGCATTTGCATTGAAATTATTGAACTATGATGGGGTAAGGTTACAACACTATTTTATTTATTTTCCGTCATGTGATATCATTATTATTGGAGTTAATTGGAGGAGTTTTGCGCGGGAAACGAGAAGAGAAAGATGGACTTTGTTTCGTAATTTTGAGAAATTATCCTAAGCGGCATTTATTGTGGTAAAGTGGTGGCATTGTTATAATAATGTGTCAGTGATTAGGATAAATCAAATAAAAGTGAGAAACAAGGAAAGGCGCTCCTATTTGACTTTGATCCACATTCTCGCGTAAAACTCTTGTAATCATTGAAATATATAAGCCACCCATACATTTCAATGAGTTAGGTTAGTTTAGGTTTTCGTTAGGTTAGGCTATTAAGTTTATATAAGTATTTATGATATTGTATGTATTTTAAATTGACATTACAACTAAAGACTAGGCTGTATGGACTATTGGATTGGACTCGTCCGAAGCCGATAAATGTTTATGAAAGAAGAAGATTTTAAAAATCTGTCTGAGACTGCCTGGGGCACTGACCTTTATTATAGAGCTCAGTGGCCGGGCCTTAATCAGCTATTTCAATCGCAGTTCGGTTTTTTTTGGCTCGAGTTCGTGAGATACGTTTGGATTTCGTTTATTTTACCGAATTTTTATTGTTTATAGTGATTTTTGGGTCGTAATAGTGGTGTTATTTTGCGAAACAAAGTGTCGTGCGAGTGAACAATATACAGTTCGGTGAAATAACATTGTATATGGGTCGTAATCAAGAAAAGTGGACCGTGAATTTTGCGCGGTAACGCGAACCATTCACCTCTTTCTTGAGGACTTCTCTACATTCCTTCAATCTTTCGACTGTCTCCAAAAACTCCATCGAAGCATTAAAACGTCTAACATCAACGTTTTAATGCAAAAATAAAGAAAATATTACTAAAGAATTGGCTGTATGGGCATAGTTCCCTTTGCCTACCCAGAATGGGTGAAGAAAACAACAACTAAGCTACATACATACATACATACTACTCTTTGATAATAAAAATTAAATTAAATTACAATTATGTACACGTCCCGAGTAATTTTTAAATCACTGAAGTTTGAATAAAGATGGATGATATTAAAACATCACTGGGTCAATACAATGATCAAGTACGTTTTTGTAAAATAAACATAAGCTTTCTGAGTAACAGTACGTGTCGTGTTTCAGTATTTATCTGTTAATTTTAATGTTTTTAGCTTTCCATGGTCAATGAAGCCTTGACGACGGTACAGGACCGAAGTGAGAGAGATTCCTTGTTAGCCTTGCAGTCTGAACTGCAAGAGCTTATACAATTAACCCAGGAGAGCTTAGAAGCTTTGATAGCTAAAGAAATTATCGGAAACTCAGGTCAAACTGATCCCGTTTCTACAGCCCAAGATGACAACAATGAACTGGATGATGAATATGCTCTATTCATGGTAAGGAGGAAAAAACTAATCAAATTCATTGCTTAGGTGTGTTTGCAGCTGGGACACAGCTACTAATCTAAATCTGATAAATTTATAAGTTTGTGCTGCTCTATTGTTTGGTTAAACAATCTAAATCAGCGTTTCCCATTTGCCGGGTCGCAACCCGGTACCGGGCCATCATAATGAAATACCGGGTTGCAACATTCCCCCTTGCTTTAAAAATAATACCTATCAATCAATCCATAAAATAACTTCTTTCATCATTTTCTGTGAACTTGGATTCTTTAGTAAGTAAAAAATAAGCAGTAGCTACATACTTCGCTCTAAATTTAGTGACTAAATAGTGTATAATAATATTTCTACTATTGATTAATGTTTATTAATCCCTCGATCGTGAGTTATTCTAGACACAATTGAAATCAATTGTTATCGTGGCACCCGGGTGCCTCGTGGGTTTCAAAGCATCAATTTACTCAAAGGGTTTAAAAGTATTAGGTGGGTCACAAAGGGGGCAGTGTGAATATTACTGGGCCATGGCCATTTAAATACTGCATTTTGCTCATAGGTATAAGAAATAACTAACCAAGTTTATTTATTGACTGTAACTTTTACAATGGAAATTTCAGGATTGAAGTATGTACATAATGTTCTTTGTTGTTAATTGCTAAATGTGTATTTGGTGCCTGCAAGTGTAAGAGTTTATTCAGGAAGCAAAACTGATTATTTTTGCCAGTTGTTAAATACACTATTTCTGAAACTTCTAGTCTTCTATATTGACTATCTCAGAATGTCTAAGGTTCTAATGTGCAGGAGCATGTGTATAAGTTTTATAAATTTTGACACAAGAAAAAATACTTACATTACGTAATGACATTATTATTACTTGGGGTTACAGCAAGAAATGGCTAAAAGTGGTGCGTATGATGGTAATGACCAAAACCAGCCAGAATGCTCCAAAGATATTAATAACAGCAAGAAAAACGATGATGTTGACAGTGATATAGAGGTAATTATTATGAAGTTTATAGGTAAGGAAGTTAAAAATAGCATAAAGAAAAACAGCTGTTCCATTCTTACATCTGAATGCTGCTGAGCTAAATTGTATGGAACAGCTGTTTTTTAATGATTTGTGACACTATTAGTGCCATAGTAAAAGTTTTTCATTTCCACCAGAAGATGATTAAACTAAGATTTTAGACTTAAAAGTCTCCCTGTCAACATATTATACATATGTACTTATTTAGATTATATTATATTATACATACAGCAGGACCTTTTTAATCCGAACTCTGAAAATTTTGCCCCCGTTCGGATTGGTGGGGCGTTCGGATTATAGGAGTATAGATGATAAGGGTATTTTTTGTGAATAAAACTACATAATAGGTACATACATAATACAATATCTGTATTCATCTATAAACATTACATATTTTATTCAACTTTTTTAAAGAAATCCAGTATTTTGGTTTGCCCTGTGGTGTTTAATGACAAATAAAAAGCTTTGTCTCGTAATTTACAGAGGTGTTCGGGGGATTCGGATTAAAGAGGTGTTCGGACTAGTTGGGGTTCGGATTAAAGAGGTCCTGCTGTATTTAGATTCATGTCTACTTTTTAAATAACAGTTGTTTCGAGGTTGTACCATGTACAGACAACGGCAGATCAATCTACCCAAAAATTTAAAGGTCATTGAATTGATTTTCAACTTAAAGTCTGGCAAGAAGAGATCAATATCAATTGAGAAAATTCGACGTTTTGTGGTAGGTTGACGTGCTGTTGTCTGTACCTTGATTTATAATACTCGCTGGTGTTTCTGAATTGTTAAACGTTCAGTTATTTTATGCAAGAAAAGTATAAAGTAAACCAACCAAACTAAGTTTATGATAGAAACCCTGAAACAACTAAATGTTGTAATGAACATAAAAACTTAATTCTGTATACATGTACTAAAAAAATAAAGGACGTAAAGAGTCCTTTAATTTTTAACTACTATTTCAACCTATTTTTAAACAGTTCATAAATAAACATTTGTTTTAGGATGAGCTAGCTACATTGTTGGGCATGAAATGTGCTGTCTATCACACACACAAATGGGGCGGTCAACCTACTCTCCACAACGCTATGGTTAGTGAAGTGGTGCCACGGCAAGATGATGACCAGTTTAAAGATCTTCAGGTATAAATATTTGCATGTGGTTTTCGTTACTTGATGATACAATTATTACTATAAATAAAACTCATAAAAACTAAGGTACATGATATAAACCCCATATCAATGAACTCTACTGACAATTATTATTATAGAATATTTTATCTGTTCAGGTCCGTGTTTTGTTTACACATCCAACTCATGCGGAAATGTTGCCTTGCCCATTCTATCTAGATGGGGATTGTAGATTTGAGGATGACAAATGTAGGTGAGTTTGTGTCACATGAAAGTAGTTTTTTTTCTTTTTAATAGAATTTTGACATAGAATATTTGCATTTTTCAGATACTCCCATGGTGCTGTAGTACCCCTATCAAATTTAAAGGATGCTATTGATCCAAACTTTGATTGCATTAAAGTTGGCAGCAGTATCTTAATTAAATTGAAACCACCAGATGGAGAGGTACTAATTGGTTTCTTCTTTTAAATGCATTTTATTAGTTTATGTATCTATAGAGGTGTTATGAATTCCAGGACATCAGTCTAACAAAAAAATCATCTGAAAAATATCATTTATGGCATAGAGCAATAGTTAGAAGTGTTGATTTAGAAAAAAAGAGTTGTATTGCTAAATTGGAACATGGAGTCAAAACAGGCGAAAAAAGGAAATCTGGTTCAGAAGAAATATATTTTAGATTTGAAGAAATATTTCCACTGAATGGTGCTCATACATTCCTATTTCTTTGCTGTTGCTTTTTTACGAATAGTTCTATAGTTTGTATTATTATTTCAGCTGAAAATGACAATAGTAGTGATTCAGATGACAGTATCAGTGACACAGAATATCCAGAAAGCAAAACAGGACGACCCCAAGATGACAGTAACGATCGGGCTTTGTTGGTTGAAAAAAGCCTTTTGAGTAATGCCCCTGCTATGGGAGAATGGGAACGACACACAAGAGTGAGTATGTATTATGAAAAACATTATTCTTAGTGGCTCCTGTAAAACACAGGCGTAATGCGTAAGCGTGCACCTACCTATGTTATAGTAGGGGCCCTCAATGTATTTATCATCTTACGTAACAAGATACATGTATTTTATTTGTGTGAAAATTATAAATGTTACTTAAAATTTCCTTGATTTTGTTTCAACATATTACATTAGTATATAAATGTATCAGTAAAATAGCGATAGGGACTCTATGACGTTTTAGTAGCTGTCAGAATATATTTACACGGGAAAATCAACAATGTTGTTCTCTAACGTGCGAATGACTTCCAACCAAGGTGATAAACCACTTTCTTGGACGACCGTACCTAATGTAATATTTTATGTTGAAACAAAATCAAGGAAATTATAACTAACATTTATAATTTTCACATAAATAAAATAAATTGTCCCAGGTCTGTTTTTCTGATACTTTAGGTAAAAAAAATAATAATATGTCATGCAGTTTCTTAATATTCAATTCGTAACTTTTTCCGAAATTTTAATAGTTATTTTACTATTCGGGGTGGAATCGAATATTAAATATATAAATAAATATAATCTAAATAGATCATCAGAATGTGTCCAACAGTTCTTGCGTTATAAATGGTGTAAGACACCCAACTTCGTGTTATTTATATTTGATTTATTTCCTACTCCAGCGGGCTAAGGTTGAGTTTATCCTGGTTTGAGGCGTAATTGTAACATTCGATTGATTTTATTAGATTGATACATCAATGTATGGAGGCGACCTCAGTGGCGGCGTACACACCGGTTTTCAAGGTGTCGCCAGCTCCGAGGTCCCGGGTTCGATTCCCGGACGGGTCAATGTAGAAAAAAAGTGTTTCCCTACATTTTCTCGGGTCTGGGAGTTTGTGGTACCTTCGTTATTTCTGGTTTCCAAAATAAGAGTGCTTTAAATAGTTATTAAAATTGGGATCAGAACAATTTATGTGATGTTGTCCACATTTATTTATTTACTAGCTGTTGCCCACAACTTCGTCCACGTCAATTTCTGTTATTATGGTCGCGATTATTTTTGCAACATTTTTCACGAATGCTTCGCTTCTATTGGTCGCAGCGTGATGTTATATAGCCTAAAGCCTTCCTCGATAAATGGACTATGCAACACAAAAAGAATTTTTCAATTCGAACCAGTACTTCCTGAGATTAGCGCGTTAAGACAAACAAACAAACTCTTCAGCTTATAATATTAGTATAGATATATTTATCGTCTTTGTATGACGTTTATTTTTCCCGCAACAGGGCATCGGGTCAAAACTGATGCTGGCCATGGGCTACGTGCCTGGTACGGGTCTGGGCGCGGCGGGCGACGGCCGCGTGCAGCCGGTTGAGGCGCGCGTCCTTCCCGCCGGCAGGAGCCTCGACCAGTGCATGGCTATATCCGAAAAACACGCGGGACAAGACCCGTTAAAGGTATTGATTTAAAATACGCAGTCTTTTACATTATTTTTGAGCAATTAAAAATTAGGTATGTTTTAATTGTAGGTCAAGTTTTATAATATTTCAGAGCATTAGTAACAGTTAGTGTCTACACAGATATAAAATTAAAAACAAGATACAGAAACAGCAACTTAAAAAGATCCTCACACCTCATAAAGAATGAACGCCCAATGGGGGCGGGCTATCGCTAGTGAATTTGCCACTAGAGGCGCTTGTGTCGCGTGAGGTCTAATATCATTCACTTTTCACTGGTTTTAGCGGGCTTTGTTGCATAAATTATAATTTCTTTAATTTACCTGCTGGAAAGTGATCTCCTTCGTAAAATTTATTATTTATTATATGGGCCTGTATTTTTTACTCTGTTGCCTGAAATAAATAAATAAAAAATAAAAAAAAATCGCAAATATGGATTATTTGGCGATTAATGTGAACGCTTTAAAAGCGGAATTAAGAAAAAGCGCAAAAATAGGCGGCCTCAAGAGCAACTATTTCAGAAGTTAGTTTGTTAATATCAAGATAGTTATTTATAAATAATAAACCTTAATTAGATTTAAGATATAACACTTTGTTTCGGCGCCGATCGCCTTTGACAGCTATACCTCCGGACCTCAGTCTACAGTGGCGCCAAATGGTGAGCAAAGAAACGGTAGTCCCCATTGACCGTTTGGATGCTCTTTTAACTTAGTAGCGTTAAAATTTATGTAATAAATATTTAATCTAGAAATTCAATTCGCTCGATTCAATCGTAAATATTTAGATGCGTCATTTGTGCATAACAGTATCTTTTTTTTTTCTTTATTTATTTGGGACTTTTTGATATACACCATGCCAGCCCCATCGTACCTTAATCTATACAAACAGTTGCGCAGGCGGCAGGAACTCAAGGGTTCAAAATCATTTCTGCTAAGTATAACAGTATCATATATTTGGACTGTTTATCTAGTTCTTATTATTTATCTGTACATAAATATCTGTTTATTAAGATAAGACTATCAATTAGGCAACCCTTAAACCAAGATAATATAGCTACAAACTTTTCAGAACTTTAGTATTACATAGTAAATCTAATTGCGGTGTTATACTCTCCAACCGAGCTTGTTTGTACCGCGGTCCGACCTATTGTACTACAATGTACTACCTTAGTACACCATGTACAAGTTACAATCTCGCTTGCTGATTTATTAGTATTGTAAGATGCAAACATAACCTCGTCATTTTGTATACCGTTCTGTATTTCTGAAGATAGTATGAATTGCTTATACAGTGCATCTAGCCTAGTCCTAGCTTAAACAATAATTATTTTACTGTACCTAGTTTATAATTATTATAATATTTTCGGCTCAGGTGGAGCAAAGACTCAAAAGGCTACAAAAGAAGGAAGAAGAAAGAAAAAAAAGAGCTTACGAGCGTGAAAAAGAAAAGGAGAGAAGGAACGTTTTCAACTTTATCAATAGAACATTAGGTGATAACACAGACGACCAAGAACCTTCAGCTACCGCTTCCATAGATATAAAACAATCGACAAACAAAGATCTGAACATCGAACAATTCAAACTTACTGAAGATACTAAGAAAATCGAAAAAGATCTCATCAAACTTAACAGTTCTTTGTGCCGATATCCACCTGGATCAAATGGCCATAACAATGTGAAAGCACAGATTTTTGAGAAAAATAAGGAGTTGAATTCACTTCATATTAGAGAGCAACAGATAAGCAAAGAACAAAGACATAGGAAAGATAAGCAAAAAATGACAGTCTTTTAATGTTAGTTAGTGTTTCTTGATTACTCGGGTAAGCTGATGTTATAGTGTAATCTTTGTGATGAAGTTATTTAATAATAGTTTACAATTAAACTGTTTTATTTTATTTTAGACATACCTTAAAACAACAGACATGTACTCTTTTCAACTGCACATGCTTGTTTAGCATTTGATATTTAAGAAATACATTTTCTAGTCAAAATATGTAGAATACATAGATAGATCATTAAAAAAAACAGCAAATATGGTGGAGTCTTCAAAAATTACACTTTTTCCCAAAATTGCACTGAAGATATGTGTGAAATAGGGCACCAAGTATTGAGTCAGCACTTAAAGCAATGATCCTACCATCTTGACGTTGATGATTCGCTTTGCATTCGCACCTTAGATGAGGCATATAGAACTTTGCTCTATTATAAGATAACATAGAAATAGTATAAAGGTTGGGAAATAAATAAAAATATATTAATTACAAATTTCTATATTTACATATGTGATGTTTTAGTTTAAAATAAGCGTACATGGCATAAAATTACAATTGATATACAAGAAATATTTTTTCTATAAATTAGATATTTGTACTATCAAACAATTTAACAAAGTACTTGGACATGTTAATGGGGTAGTGTGACTAGCAAATAATATTTGCCGAATTAAATAAAATTTTAACATTTTTAGCAACAGTGGGTCAAATATTTTAAAACTAAATTACCTAATATTATCTATTCTATACCTATATAAGGTATGGAATCGTGGCTTAGCAAGCCTGCATTTTTTAGTTTAAATTTGCAAGCATTAAATTGTATAATTTTTCATATAATGTAAATCCTTCCGAATTTCAAAATCTTACTTGATTACAGCTATTAAAATGAGTATAAGATGTTACATTAGAAAATTGCATCAAATATTATACATAACACGACAACATACCCTTAATTTTGCTACATGAGCAACACATTTGTACTTTTATCCTCAAACTTAGTAGCAGTGATGTAAATTCGCGCACAACACATCAATTAAGACCTAATTTGAGAGAATCGTCGAAAAGACCCACTATACTGTACCACTTTGCATGTACAGTCAACAACACAAATATTCAATATCAATTTATTAAATCAACTTTTTACAACGTAGAGTTGTTGACTGTACATTAATGTACGAATATCATCGTCAGTACTTTCGCTATTAAGTATCCGGTTCAAGTTTTAAGGAACGTAATTTACTTATGTACAAATTGACACTCCTAAGTGTTCAGTGCGAGTTTAACTCGATTGCTGTTGGTAGAAGCGCCTTAAAAGTATATGTTTCACGCGTTGGCGCCACTTGCTCTTACTTTAACAAAATTTATTTTTTAAATTAAAATCCAACAAATTTATGGAGCAAATACACATACTATGGAGCAGAAATTGGTTCGATTCCGGAATTAAAGATTTAGTTAGATGTTTGTTTCCGGAGGCAATTAATAGAGAATAATTTTAAAATGAAAGCATTTCAAATACATCCCCTTGTTTTCTTTTCTTCCTTTCACTAAAATTTTCTATGGGATAGGATTACTGGAAAGTTAGTGACAATCTTGGAATCGAATCCAATACAGACTGCGATTGTCATGTTAAGATTCAGTTAAATTCTGCTACCCGGACCTGCCTGCGTAATATTACTACTTATAATCACTAAAAAATAACTATGCATTGAAAATTCACAAACATTAAATTTTCCTAAACAAATTCATCACAGAGATTTGTTATATCCTCGTCACGACTCTATCGCCGCCATCACCATTCACATTTCGCTCTCGCTCTAACATACTTAGTTGAATCCGTAATATAAATTTAGTGCCTAAATTACGTTAGATATATTACAATAGAGAGTGATGAATAAAGAGAGACATTCTTTGTACTAAACTAAACGTCTTGAAATTAATAAGTACACGCATAATGAGACTCTTTCCCGCTCGATTTGTGATGTCTTTATTCCATTTGTGATTAATCACGTCTGTCTACGAATTGGAATAACGCATAACGCTTATGAAATACAGGGTGAGATTCAGTTGTAAAAGGGCTTATGAATGGCTGAATCCACATAGGTCGACTGACCGCTTCGTAGGGTTTATATTGGCATAAAAATAGAGGGACTGATTCTACTACTGAATACAACTTCCCAGGGAAACAAAGAAAACACGAAAAAAGTGTGCCTTTTCGCACAAGACTTGTGGGTAAAGAATGTGGTAGTATTTTATTTTTCGAGTATTTGATACTGTATATAGATGTAATCAGTATTAACAAATAAATCCAAGAGTTCATTTCTTTCAAAGAACCTCTATATTAAAGCCCAAAATCCAGTTACTTATGAAATTAGATATTTATTGGTTTGAAATTAACAACTTCGCCCATCAATTGAGTTTGTTAGCAATACTGCCATACAATTTATACAGGAGAAATGGCTTTTGACAGCTTAAAAACAGTAAGACAGTTATATTTAGGTGTCTCAAGGCATCAGAATCAGCTCTACAAGTATAACATGTAGATGTAATACAATGTCACCGTGTGGTTGTGCTATGTCGCTATGTGGCTTGCTGCAGCGCTCGCAAGCGACTTACAGCAAAAGCCATTGTAGAATCCACGTTATCGAAAACGGGCACGCCAGATCGTCGCGCCAGGTCTATGAGATAGTGACGGCCACGGTTGTAGTCTTTGATCGCCGCTTCACTATACTGTAAAGAAACGATGTAATGTTAAATTGAAATCAAATTGTTTAGCCATAGAATAGGTTTACCATCCAATGATACCATGAGCATAAGATTCTAATAAAAATCGTAATCGATTTTAAAATGCTAGTTTTAATTTGAAGAAGTCGAGTTTAATGTGAGTCACACACAATAAACATTATGCATCAGATAATTACTTCTACGTAGGAGCATTACAGGAGACACCATCATTTATTTGTAGCAAGAGCTAATTTCACTAATATGCCAGAATCAATGTATTGTTAAGGTTACACTATTGACTTACCATAGTGTTGGGAGCCATAGTTTGCACCAGTAGTACGATGTTGGCCCGTTGCAAGCCCATGTAGTGGGCGGCTAACACCATTGCAGCGAGGCATGGTGCGTCTGCGCTTAGGCTAAATACTAGAATGCGCGAGCCGAGTAAAAGATCCTCGTCGTACATTCCTGCAAAAGAGTAACATCAATTTAACTTTAAACAATTGCAAGATTTAGTTTATTAAATAATATTTTAATTCGTGCGTTTAAAAATGGCTTTAAAGCAATGCTCCTCTTGAGCGAGAAACATTCTTGAGGAGATCCTACAAGTCAATATATAGGCCACCAAATGTACCTAATTTAGAGATGATACCAACAACGGTCAAAGTCATTTACAAATTCTTGCTTACCTTTGAAAGGTTGCGGCGTGGAATCCTCAGTGACCGTATAAAAGTCCGAAGCGCTCAATCTTTCCGTCGGCTCTACGGCAGCCGATCTTTCTCGAAGCTGAACCTCATCTTTCGGCGATGTGGGCGTGGCCAATGGCGATGGGCGGGGCTTCTTATCGTGGCGGGGGGATTCCGGGTGCGCGGGGGCGGAGCGCCGTGCGGGAGCCGAGAACATTCGCGTGTAGTCGTTGGCTCGTGGTATCACGTACGTAAAGCCCTCCCGTCTTAGGAATTCCTCCGGGCGCGTGCTGTTCGACTGTAAAAACACGAATACGTTAATTTATAGACTTACTCAAATGATATTGATGATAATTGCTATGGAAGTAGTTTTGAACCTTGGACAAAACATAGCCTATTTTTATTCCGTTAATCATCTCTAAAAAGGTTTAAAATGTTGTCAATTAGGTATAGATATCAGTTGCAAAAATAACCGTATAACGCACGATATAACCGTATTCACGTGGACGAAGTCGCGGGCGTAGCGCTAGTTCCGTAATCTTTTTATTGTTTGACGTCATTCAATTATTACCTTCATCCAATATCGAACATTATCATAGGTTAGATTAGGATGCGATAAAAATGGCAAAATAAATAAAGGAATATCCCCGTTGATAGACATTATACTTTCAGGGATAAAGTTGATATCATTCGAATAAGTACCCGAGCTGAGTGGTTAGGATATCGTTATCATTTGAACTAGATTAATTAATGTAGAGTAGAACAGCTGTTATTATATCTATATATCAGTTACCATTACTAACGATTCGTTGAAAGTATGTTATCTAAATATAATAAAAGAACAAGCAGTTGGGGTAAATTTTGTAATTGCAAGGTGGTGGAAGCATAAAAGAAAATAAGGTATCATAGATAATGATTAGCAGTGACTAATGTATTGTCCTAGATCGCACCGGTAAACATTGCCTTGTAACATATTTATTTAAAAGGAGGCTGGCAATAGTGACTGAGTTTCTTGCGTTGCTTCTTTTTGGCACAAGTAAAAAATTATCCCGATGCATAGGTAGCATAAAATATTGGGACGTGTAAGCGCGGACTTATTTGCAGAAATAAAACTGATTTTTACCGATTTACTGAAATGTGTAATCAGATTTATCTTAAGGTACCTATTTCATTTTTTTCATACAAATGGTGTTATACCGATGACATCAGGCTATACCCTGAGGTATCTGGTGAAGTGACACAGGTGCGATTTTGCAAAAAAAATTTAAAACCTGATGTGTACTGTACTACGTCGTCGTATTTTTTTTTGTTATATTTTGCTATAACAAATTAAGCTATTTGAATGTTAGTCTATTGTTAATATGTTGTTCTAAATTTTGTGTCATCAGTAACAAATCTTATTGCAAAAATATATCATATAATATAATATTAATATACTTATACTTTGAATTGACTGATGTTACTTTTTATAATATTTTAGCAATTTAATTGCAATTATCACTACATAGTATAAAACAAAGTCGCTTTTTCTTTCCCCATGTCCCTTTGTATGCTTAAATCTTTAAAACTACGCAACGGATTTTGATGCGTTTTTTTTTAATAGTAGAGTGATTCAAGAGGAAGGTTCATATGTATAATAACATTCATTTAATAGCTGAGAAATACTGTTATTTTTGAGGTTTATAATATGATGTCGTAAATATTCACATTTTTTTCCGCTTAAATTGCAAACGCAGGCTAAACCCTACGAAATTTATCAAAATAATGTACTAAGTAATGTACATATTGAAAAGGTCTACAGAAAACTCCGCGATGGTGTATGTCTATCTGTTATGGATATCCCACAATAACATTTTTTGTCATTTACTTTTTACGACCAATAATGGCTAATTTTCGAAGCGATTTTAACCAATACAGCATTAATCCTTATCCAATGAAATACTTTAAATACATTGTTGATTTAATATTGATCTATATGGCCCTTTACAGAATATGATAAAAATAAATATTTTCGAAGATATTACAGATTTAAAAATTACGGGACGTAGCGTTTGCGGCAGTAGGCCGGCCAGGGCGGCGGCGGCGCGGAATTTAGATATTCCAAAGACAGCAGGAAATCTTCATGGTTTTAGGGAAAGGGAATTGTTTTACTCCAAATTTAACACGTGCGGGTCACGGGCAGTAATAAATAAATCAAAACTACTGGATCGATTTTAATCATTTTTTTCAGTGACATATTTCATACCCGTGCGAAGCCGGAGCGGGCCAATATGCTTTTTTTTTAACCAACGTTCACAGTTTTTTTGTAGTGTATTTAGTATCGGCATTGCACCCGTGCGAAGCCGGGGCGGGTCGCTAGTAATCTATATATAAAAGAAAGTCGTGTTAGTTACACCACTTATAAGTCGAGAACGGCTGGACCGATTTTAATGATTTTTGTGTTTTTGTATTTGGAATAGGATAATAAGTGTTAAAAACATTAGAAAGTTAACGTAAAATAACTAACTGACCAAAAAACTATAGGAACCCGGCCCACTTCGCGTCAACATGCTTCTGTACAAAAAGTTAGGGAAAAATCGGAAATATATTAAAGAGTAGACACAAAAAATATTACATAAATATAATTAGGGGTTTACGAGAAATTCAATGGCAAATTAGGCATTTTGAGGTTATGTTTTGCGATTGCAGTATTTAATGTATCTCACCAAATTTTTATAGCTAGCTATCGTTTTAATGCATACTAAATGATGACCAGAATGACTTAGGAACCAATTAAGGCGAAATTATAAGGCACATATAAATTAAAGTTGTAAAGCCTTGATTTTTGGAGCCAGATTTTACTCCTACTACATTTCTTTAAGTTGGACTGTCCTAAGCTATGTTATGCTATTGTAGAACTCTATCCAACTGACACCAAAATCAAGCTATACTTTACAAAGTATGTGATAGAATAAGTAAAACAAATAGGTACCTAGTTATTCAAAATGTATTTATTAATGTTATGTCTATGTAAGACATAACATTAATAAATACATTCTTATTATTCAATAAAATTATAAAATCTCATCAAAAAAGTTTTAAAAAAAATGGAGCAGGAGCCTGGATGTCATTAAAGCGACCCCAGCTCAGGTACCAAACCAGTGCCATAATGTGTGCGCAACAAACTGTTGTTGTTGTGAAAAACGGAATCGGGAGACAAAAATGCTTTGCTCGACTGACAGTGATTGATACATAATATAATAATAATATGACAATTACAAATCACGATAAATGGCGCTTCGTTCCGAATTTAACTAATATCAATTTCGACGTATTTATAATAGTTTCCAAATTCATAGTTCCTTGTCTCTTAACCTTTTAACCAGTGTGTGTGCACACATTGGTTAAAAGACAAGGAACTATGAATTAGTATCATTTTATCAAATTACCTCTAGTATTTACTGAATCACTGTTAACTGATTTTCATTCTGGCATTCTTTCGTATTGTACATTGTTGCTAAAAGCGGCCGCTTTTGGCATTAGGGACAAATTCGACTTTATGAACAACTAAATGAAAAGTTCACTGTGATTCAATAAATAGAAGAGGTAATTTGCTAAGATGATACCTACTGTTCTAGTTTTTTGAGAATTGATTTTGTTTAGAAGTAATAAAAGTTAATCAATTGGGGGCAGGACTTAGCTATAGTAGTCCCCGTAACGTAAGTCCCAATTGTGACATAATTTTTCAAGTTTAAATACTGATATTATAATTGCAATTAAATTGCTAAGTTATTATAAAAAGTAACGTCAGTCAATTCAGAGTACTCGTAACTCGTATAAAGTAAGTCGTACTTAGCTCTAGTAGTCCTAATATAAAAGGCACTCACAGGGAAAGCTCCGGCGAGGTACACGTCGTGCATTGGCGCGCCCAGCATCGCCGGCAGCCGCTCCAGCCGCCGCTCGGTGCCCGGCGTGAACACCGAGTCGGTGCTGCTGTCGGACGTCGCCGCTGTCCCGCCTACACCGCCCTCGCCCTCCGCCGCCGGTCGGCTGCCACCGTTCTGTAGGTTATATATATTTGTAGGCGTATTTTTACTTGTAATAATTATGATGGCAATCTCAAAACAAGTAGAAATGCGTATAAAACAGCTAATTTGGTAATAAATAATAATAATAATCATTTATTCATAACCCACAATTGCGTTTTCAAAATGATATACATCGTATGGACAGTCTAGGGTTTGTCGATACATTTGCATCAGAAGGATAAATCCCTGACATTGAGACTAGTTACAAACTGTATTTTCAGTGTCAGTGATTCCTCGACGTTTTATAAAGATAGAAAGTTAATATCACTAAATTACACATAGGTAGGTAAACTTCAGGATCATGAATATAATACCAATACATATCAAGATGAGTGACGAAATGATGAAGGATGAGGATGTGAATATTTGTGTGTGTGTGTGTGTGTGTTATCGTGATTGATTGTAGGTGATAATATTATATTTGTGTATGTGTGGACCTGTGTTATATTATTTTATTATTTAAGGAGATTTTCAGTATCTAAATACGACAACTTCAATAGATAAGCTGTAATTACGAGTACTTTTTTAACTTCAAATCTACTAAGAGTGTAGATGTGTGTCACCTTATGTATTCTATTATATAATTTTGAAGAAATAGCTGCATTGTGACGTTTGGCGAAAACTGTTCGGCATTTTAAAGTAGGACATACGTGAGTTGCGGCCCGACGATGACTGAGGATACTTGCGTCCAGAGGGAGAGAGGCGTGTCTGCGCATCACACTTCGAAGAACATATAACTGCCGAACGGTAAGGACCTGGCACTCCAAGTATAACAAATTTGTGGCGTATCGTATATGTTTTCGAGTCATTATTTTTAAGATTGTTCTTTGTGCCCGTTCCAAACTTAGCATTACATTACTGCCAGCACCTCCCCAGATCGGAATGCAGTAAGACAGGACAGATTGGCATAGAGCAAGGTATATAGTTTTAACTGTTTCTTGGTCTACCAAGTGCCTTAATATCTTAAATATATATATTAATTTACGAACTCTACCATTTAGGGCTTCAATTTGTGGGTGCCATTTTAAGTTGGAGTCGATAATGACCCCCAGGTATTTAACGCTATAAGCAGTGTTAAGTGGGACGGCAGTCACAATAGGGAGATAAGAGATGAAGTTTACTGGGTTTTTAATGTTGCTTTTTTTTAAACTTCCTTCTAAAAGGATTGCACTAATATAGGACATTAAACAGTAAAAAAAGTCGCGAAAGTTGGGTAAAGTTATACAACATTCTGAAAATCAGTACCACTAACTCGCAAAACAGCACTTATCTGATGTTTCAATCGTCGTTTAATAACAAAGGAAAAGCTCGCAAATAAACACGGTTGATTTTAGTCAACATCAACACTCTTCTCCTCTTAAAAAGGAGCCTAATTTAATCAAGATATGTAGTAAAAAATTATTATATTAATGTTTCCGTCATTATCAATTTCACGCGCACGGTCTCCTGGTATATACACCTACTTGCCATGCGGTTCAGCGGTTTAGCCGTGCGAATGATAAGAAAGAAAGCAAGTTCTATTTACTCTACTTAAAGTAAATAGAACTTGCTTCTACCCTCTCCTAGCACTCCCCTTCCCTGTCTTAGTTATCTCTACAAACGTAGTTTTTTGTGACGATTTACGTTTTTAAAAAAATTGTGTTGTATTCTGAAACCGCTTATAATGAACAATCTCCATTAATTCAGCTAGTACTTTTAATTTAACATTGTGCCCTTTGTCGGATTTATTATTTATCAACCCAAAAAACATAAAACAAAATGAATATTCTGTAAAGGTAAATTAGAATCACACTTATAAATAGGTGACGGAACAATGATTGAAAATAATAAGCAAAGAGGTTGAGAATGTGTGTCGTTTTCATATCTTGCCGTTGTCACAAACCGTTGGTAAAAAAAGGTCATTAATGGGTGCCATGGCATAGAAATGACGCAAAACACCGTCAACGAACACTGAATGTCGTATCGTAACTCAAAAGTTACGTCATTCCTAATCAAACACCGTCACGCGTCGCTACACGTTCTGCATTATGCAAAGATGCGATCAGATGATATTTGAAACAATTTTAAGTCTTTGTATTCAATAAATCGTATCAACTGACTGATAATATTTTGTAATCATAAATAACCTATGAGAACTCCCGATTTTATCGTCATTGATATGTTGATACTAAATAAAAGTCGGTTTTAAGAAAGTTATAAATTGTTATAATGCGAATATTTACTTTATGATCTTCATCATCGATCGCCTATGAACATTTGTCGAAGTAATATTCGCGCTTTGAGCTTCTTCAATAATAACATTTTGTTGGGTGTGGCTGTATTAACAATTTCATTTTTTAGAACAATAGAAGATCTTAAGGCGCTGCCAACAGGTACAAGGACATAGGTCATCGGTGATAAAAGAATAACGTTCAGCCAACTACAAAACAAAAATTTGTTATTCTACGCTAGACAACTGAACAGAGATGTACACGCGGCGTGTATAAATACACGTCTATAAAAATAAAGATGCAAATGTGGTCGCCCTTGACAAGATTTACTATTCTTTGAGCTCGGTTATTTAAGAGAGCGTCAATTTACTCTCTATCTTCACAAGTAGTAATTTTCGTTAAGACTAATAAACGAACTGAATTTTCATACTGTTTAAAACTGAAAAATAAGTGAAGTTACTGTTACGTCATATCCTGTTTACCCTCTTGCGGTAGGTACGTTAGAATGTGGGAAATATGCGTACTAAAATTTCCCACTGATATGAAAATTATTGAGTGCTGTAAGTTACATATCATTGCGAATGCAAGGAAAATTACTCCTATGAGTAAATTTTCAACTTCTTAGGTGAATATAACTAGGATTAGCGCTGTGCAATCTGAATTGAACTTAATTGTATCGCAGGAAGAGTTCATATTTCTTTAATTGATTGTGCCGAGTCAATTTCCTGTAAATGACTATCTTTATATATATAATTCTTCTGTGAGTGTGTATGTCACTGAACTTCTCTCAAACGACTGGACCGATTTTGATGAAATTTTTTGTGTGTGTTCAAGGGGATCTGGGAATGGTTTAGATTCACAATTTTGTCGGGGATAATGTTAGGGTAGGGGTAGGGGTAGGGTAGGGGTAGGGTAGGGTAGGGTAGGAGTAGGGTAGGGGTAGGGTAGTAAAATATTAAAATTTTATAAAATATATACAACCCTAAATTTTTAGCCATTTTAGTAATTTAATCATTTTTATGGCAAAACAACGTTTGCCGGGTCAGCTAGTTTATTGTACATTCTGTGGTAATACTATGTAAATAAATAGTCGCGTTTTGCCATATATCATATAAACCAATAAGCTGGAAGTTTCATGAGTACTAAAGTTAAACATTCCTGACACTGATACCGAAAACTTGTGGTAAAGAAATCATTTTAATTTTATTGAATCTATCAATTAATATTCGGCTTACTCGTTTTGTCTTTTTGTGCGACGGTTCATTCCAAATTAACTCTCAATGATTAGGTCAATACACTTATTATTCATTTTATAATTTTTAACAAATTGTAATTATTTACTACGTTAAATATTACGAAATCTAATACTTGCAAGAATAAAGCAAAATATGTCTGATTCATATTGAACTATTACCAATTATAAATTGGTACTCAGTGTCATTCAAAAATAGCCTACCTACTTTTTTGTCGCTGGAAAAATGCTTAACGCAAACCTGTAGCCCCGGGTAAGCTTATAGGGCTTGCGAACTGTCACCAAGGATTTCGGCTAGGCCTATGGCATTCTACACAGTTCCGGTTTGGCTGTACCTCAATTTGCGAGTTTACAACTAATCGAAAATAGATTACCTACTAGTTTACCTTAGGAATGAATAGTCCGAGTTTCCTCCCATATGCCTTGAGGCGTGCGTTGCATACGTGTAGCCCGTTCGACTCCCGGACGGCGTCCGAGACGCGCTCGGTTGCGTCTCGGCCTAGACTCGTGACCGCTCTCGCCTCCGCTTCTGTCCCGTTACGGTCTTGAATCTCTGAAGGCAAACATATACACAATATAATAATAAAGTAAGCAATACATTTTCATGGGAATTATTCTTCGATCTCTTTTGGTGTCTATAAAATTAAAAAGTTTTAGTTTGGGAATGAAATAATTTGACAGTTAGACAAACTATTTAAAAGTGGACTTTTATTAAATGAAATAGTTTTAAAGTCTTTCAATTTTCTCAAAACAACATTGATATAATATAAACGTTAAATAGAACGCAGCCTCTTACGTCAAAAAACAAAACAAGATTCAAATAGTACTGAAAGGAATGGGAAGCCCTCCAAACCTAGTTTATATAAGACGCAATATCGAACTTAATTATGTACAGTCATCAGTAGATAAAAAAATAAACACAAAACCTTTAACACTCAAAACATCATATTACAAGAAGGAAACAACTGATGACTGTTCTTTCAAGGAACGAATGAGACGAGCGATAAGATAATGCTTGTTTACAGCTGTCATGACGAATGTTGTTACGCATCTATGAGTAGTATAAATATTGTAGTAGCACCTATGATAAAAATTGAAAATAATTATGTGGTAGAAAATGAAGAGGCAAAAAAATCTGTTTTGCAAATCAACGAAAGCAAGCAAAAGCATTGTGATTAAGCTATATTAACAAATCATTTTAAAGAGTAAATCAATGACATTAATAAAAAATAATTCATTCATTATGATATAGTAAAACATATCGATTTTACTATGTCAAAATCAAGGAACAAACATAAAGTATAAGTCATTTATTTAGGTAAATAAATTAGGTACTTAGTATCTTATCCAACAATTTAGGGATAATTGCATAGTTACGCTTACAGCTGCGTATATTTTTCATTCTCCGTAAGATACTTGTCTATTGTACTTTAGACCTGGAAAAAATATATTGAAGTTTTGTGGCTACCATAGTTATTCGGGGGGGAAAAAATTCTACGGTCATGGAGCTCTCAATATATCTTTAACTTGCGAATGAGGTAGAAAACCGTTGAGTTTTGTTGATAGCAATCCGCGCAACCGTAAGCTTATCTATGGCATCACCTCAAATCGCTAGCTAGCTTTCGCTGAAACGCATGACCGATCTTACTGGCGTGATGCAATGGAGAATGGGTATTAGGGTGTGTTCAGTGCGTGACGCACCGGGAGCGGGAGGCGCTAGCCTGTCGCGGAGCGAGCGGAACACGCGGCGGACCGCGGCCGCCACGCCGCCGCCCGCGCCGCCCGCCGCTTGGACGCCTTCGCACGAGCGCCCTTCAAACACACACCACCACCCTTACCGACTACCGACTACCCAAAACTACACGCGTATCGCATGCGAGAACAGAATTGCTGTTCGATCGCATAATTCAATGTCATCCATGTTCCTACTGTAGTGGCACAAGTATATATTTTTTATTTATTGTAGGTATTGTATGTTATTAGCTGAATTCTTGCTTACGCGACCGCCTGTATATTGGACAGTTGTTATATTGATTGATTTGTAGGCGTCTAGGCATCAAATATTATTACGCCTACATAACAATAGTTTCTTTGGTAATAATTTTATCAGCCGGCTAACATTGGACAGTAAACAAAACACATTTTTGCGTGTTATGTAAATCTTTGATATAAAGCAAAAAGTGTACAATAATATGACGTAAGAATTACATGTTCAATCTTTTGACCGATAACGATTTTCTCACGAGCTTATAACGTGCAAACGTTGCCAACGGAAATATTAGCTGAAAATTATTTAACTCACCAGGGTCGGCAGCGAGCTCAGCGACAGCTGCGCAGAACGTTTCAAAGTCCACGGCATCGACGTTGGGTAGGCAACCCTCGGCTGCCTCACGCGAGCATTTAGTCACTTCTTTTAGAGCGTCGACTGCTTTCGTGTGAGGCAAGAGTCCGTTCCTACCGCCAGCCGCGTCGTAAGTCCTCTTCAGACGACGTATGGTGTAACCTAACAGATGACGAGGATGTGTCCGAGCCCCACGGATAACGGAACGCGCGCACAATAAAGCCTTCTGTATATCCGTGAACACAGGAAGCCCTCGCCTCTCTACAGTCTCTTGCAACGTCGCCCTAGCGCGGGATAACTCTATGTATTCGCTGAAACAAAAAAAATATCACCATAGACATATTTATCGCGTTAGCTCTAAGAGTGATTCAATTTTTCTGTCCAAGTGATGTCACCATTGTAAATACTTATATGGCCATCAACATAAATTTTATGATTCGATAGCTGTAACTACATAAAACAGAACTTATTACTGTTACTTAACTGTGAAACAGAAATAAAAAGATTCTAACAATAAATCACATTGATTTATAAGATCGGATGATGTATACGCTATACAGGATGAAATTTTAATCACCTTAATTTTTTTTATAGGCCTTCAGTATCATAGATTAAGTATACTAGTAGATCAACTGACAGCCCCATAATGCGTGACCAGTTTTGATTTGTCTATGTGTGTGTTTGCTAGTGACTTACCTTTTAAATTTTAAGACTAACGATAATAATTGCAGTTCGTCGTTTGGGAAAAATATTAACTTTCTTTATGTATTAATCCTTAGATTATTTTATACTCCCCGGCAAATCTAACCGCCCACTCTTCACATAATATGTATACTAAGAGTGGGCAATTTGATGTCCTGTGAGTATATTTTTTTATACTACACTATGTAAATATAAAGTGTAAAATAATAATTATGTACTTATATGAAAAATAAAAAGAGACAATTAATGTTTCACTTATTTAGTACGAATCAATAAGACTGTTCTGTGTGTGTAATGAGGTATTTTCTGACTGTTATTAAGGGATAGTACTATTAGTAATTGAAAAAAATAAAATAAACAGAATCTGAACTAATAATAACATTTAATAACAAAAATCTATACAACTAAATACTGACATATACAAACTGCGTTGTTGGCCTAGTTGGTTTGTGATCACCGACCCGCATTTAGCGTACTGATTATGCTTGTAGCCACCCATCATTGCAATGGTAACTGAAATTTAATTATGGAGGCCTTTGCCCTGCAGTGGGATCATTATAGGCTGTTCCTCTTTTTACAGAATCTAAAGGGAATCTGTCCGAAAACTGTACTTGTATAAAATTACTGATAAGTAACTTTCTTCTGATAAAATAGTTTAAATTTTCGATGTTAAACGTAAAATAGCATGTAATTTATCAGTAAGGAGGAAACATTACGGGCGAAAGAATTGAAAAATAGGTAAAATCTTTTGCTGTCGCGCAGTGCCAGGCGTGCCATCGGAGAGCGTGATAGAGACCACTGCTTCTTGGACCGAAAATACCTACTAAAAACACACCAAATCAACGGTTCGTAGTCCCCCGATTACTTTTTCAAAACTAGACCGATTAAAATATTTTTTTTCATTTAAAATTAAAGAAAGGCTTTGGCCGAGTTCGAATATTTTGCTTTTTTTCTAAAATTCAGCCAAATTTGTTTTCTGGATGTTTGAACACAGCGGAAAATCTGGCGAATTTTTTCGATTTTTGAGGGCTCATGACTCTTTTATTAATCAATTTATGAAAAAAAGGAAAAGAAAACAGAAACATAGAAATAGTGGTCATAGATTTTTGAAATAAAAATGATTGCTCTACTGGCGTTACCCAAAGAGGAAACAGGGGATTACGTTTGTATGGAAAAACGGCCCTTGTGTTTCCTATTAACATTCAATATAAATATCGATAATAGTATCGATGAGTTTGAGACAAGCTCTAGCGTACATGTAAAATATATTGATGGAAATTTTTTCAATAGTAAATAGAAATCAGTTAAAATCAGTTAAAAATCAGTAATCAATCAATCAATTACTATGACGACTTTCTACTTATTTACCTGTGAAATGAGCAATTTTCTGGATTATTTTTGTGGTTAACAACACAGGCACACACAGAACATGTGACCATTGGTAAATAAAATTGTATTTACTTTAAATAATCTACGATGTAAGAAATAATTTCATAAAATGTTGAAGCTTATATCGCAGTTTTCACTGGGTGTCACTGCGTCAAAGAATTTATTTATTATAGATTTTCATAAGAGGTTTTCTTCTCGTATCTCGCAGGCTTAGTACGTCTATTATGTTCAGTATCGTATTTAGAGTCCATTTATGAAGTAAATTTTCACCCCAAAATATTTCTCAAACATAGTTTTAGATTTTTACGATCCTAAGCCTGTTAAGATATGAATGGAAAATCAAAAACTATATGAATAGAATCGTAATGAATGAAAGAGATACGCATAGCGTAAAACAGTGTTACTAGGAGGCCGTAAAAAAAAATTTAGATTTTATAAGTGCTTTAGCTTGTCATTTTGTAATAAGCTATACCAAAAGAAAAAATACGTTATGTAAAAATTGTTCTATTAAAATCTAGAAGGTGATTAAAATTTCAACCTGTGTAGTTGTTTAAAAAAAACTTTACCATAAAGTTTTCGTCGCTCCCATAACTAAGATATTTACTGATCATTGTTTATAATTTTGTATCTTCTAATCAGTCTAATCACACACATAAATTAAGATGATTAAACAAGCTTTGTTCTATGTTTTGTAAGTTAAAATGAGTTTTTCCTAGCATGTTTTAAAATATTGCCAGATGTCCAGTACCATACTTAATTAAATAGAAAAACCGGCCAAGTGCGAGTCGGACTCGCGCACTGAGGGTTCCGTACAAAGTTTAACAAAAACACCACAATATTTTGATGACTGCAAAAATAACTTTGTTTTTTATAGTGTTTGTATGGAGGACAAAGTTATGTTTGCTGTTGTTGAAAATGTGCTAGATTTTCAAAACTACCAGTTCGATCTCGTTCGAACCAATTTTCGTTGAAAGTATTTGTTAAGATCTACATTATGTATTTTTTCCAAAATTTTCACTTGCTTATTTTAAAAGTTAGAGGGGGGGGGGGGACACTCATTTTACCACTTTGGAAGCGTCTATCTTCCAAATGTTAGACTTTTGGAAAAAATGGTTTTAGGAACCTCTATGTCATTTTAGAAGACCTATCCATAGATAACCCATATGTAAAAAAAAAAAATTTGTTTTAGTTCTATGTATAGGCCCCCCTTAAATATCATTACTTTTTATTTTTTGTATGAGAATCGTTAAGCGGCTAACAAGATACACCTACCTACCAAGTTTTAACTGTGTCATGCTAATACTTTCAGAATAAAGTGGCTGTGACATACGGACGGACGGACGGACAGACAGACAGACAGACAGGCTTGATGAATCTATAAGGGTTCCGTTTTTTGTCATTTGGCAACGGAACCCTAAAAATACAGCAACTTTAAATTGAATGCTAGAAGACATTTTACATATAGCAGTAAAGAGTTTTGGCAAATTGATGATTGGTGTAGTTAAACATTACATGGCCATGAGATATGGCAAAAACTTATTACCTACAATGCTAATCTACTTAAGTAGTTGACCTAGTTCCGTAGCATTTATTGTGAGTGGTTTGATATTTGATAAATAAAATAATAAAATAATAAATATTTAGGGCATGCCTCACTAGGCCACACAGAGCCATCTAGTCCCAAATTAAGGTACTATTAAGTACCCTGCCGTATGGGGTACTATAGTTCATAAAATATAGCTTGATTAGAATGACACCTGTCAAACTGAGGTGACTAGTGATGGGACTGACTCGACTGATCAAACGAAAAAAAACAGATAAGGCATATAAAATAATCGTTATCATTATGAGAATAATTGTAACAATCATAAAAATCAATTAGAAATTTTTTAACGCCTATACATAGAATCTAAGAAATTTGAAAATTTTTCGTCAACTATTAATAATTGCAATTTGATGTTCTAAGCTTCAACCAATGCTCATTAAATTATTTGTAACATTTATGTCACATTACTTCGATTTTGAAATACTGTTAGTCTGTCTATTTCGATTTGTCGATTTAACCTCATCACTAGCGATTATGAAAAATGACGTAACCTTGTAAAGACGACTTTTCAAGTTAGGTGTTATTTTTGTGCTGTATTAATATGTACAGCAATGTATAAAAAAAAATCTTAACATGCCAGTTACCAATATTTTTTTTTGTGCAAATGTGTTACACTTGTGTGACGCTGGTACAAAGTTACATCGTCTCTTTCAGTTAGAACTGTCATTCTAATCAAGCTATATTTTAAGGACTATAGACAACCGATAAACTTACTTATATACTTTATTTTGTAAATATATACTTATAACATATAGAGAACACCCAGACCAGTACAAACAGACATGTTCATGCACACAAATATTTGTACTGCTGATCCAAATGATGAAAACCTACTTTTATAAAATTAAGCGACTGTTTGCAAACGTCTTCTTTTTATTTTTCGGCTACAACAAAGTTATTTATATATTTTTATTCAATGCAATGAATAATTGTCCTATTTTTGTTTATACAACAGTGATTTTAGAAACTTCAAAAGTTTGCAGGTATAATTTTTTAGATTCAAATTGTTCAAACATATTTGTTAAACCAATGCCTTGCTAAAATTATGAGTGATCGCATTCGATGTGTGGTAACTAGGTGTTTTCAAAAATGATCTATTCGTTTTAATACCAAAAACTAATATTTAGTTGTATTTGTTTTTAATCGTTATTCGTTTTTTATTCCGGACGAATACCATGAATCCCGAAAAACGCTATGAAATTTTAAAAATTTCGTATTCGTTCGGAATAGTAAACTAATAACGACAATAACAAATCCCATTGGTATTAGTTATTAGAAAGGAATAGATCTTAAAAATAGGTGTACGGACACCTTAAAAAAACTGATATCTCTACTAACTGGTCAGTGATCTTCTCCTGGCCAATGGTTTGGTGCCTCGAGTACGGCCTTAGCACCAGAAGCAAGGCAGTCGGCGCCGCCGCAGCCAGATGCGCCGCTTCCACGCTGGCGGCAACCGCGCGCGTTTCAGAATCGAGCACGAACAGAAGCGCACGCGCCGCTGCTTTAGCTCGATGTTCCACCTCGATCAACTCAGTCGACCAGTCGTCCACTTGCTGGAAGAAGTCATCATGTTAGACTAAGTTTTATGAGCTTATGACTACGAATAATACATCTCTAGTTGATTGCTTCGGGGTTTTATTGAGTATCCGATATTTTGGCATTATTTTAAGCGCCACTATAATATAATCCGTGAAACATTAACTCTAGTGATAGTGACTATGAAAGTCTAGATCTAAAAAAGTTACTCTGGAACTCTGATCGCTTTGATTTTGATTCTACTTAAAGCCGACAAACCAGCGACAATTTTAACAAAACACTTAAAACTATATCTCGTAGTTTTTTTGACGTAGTTCTAGAGATTTTTTATTCGCAGCCTTAATATGTACATTTGAAATAATTGAAATAGAAATTGGAAAATAAGTAGATTTAGAAAATATATTCTGTGTATCTGGATATTTTTACAAAAAAATTGCACATTTCAATTGCTGAAAACATTCGAATGATGTTATATTGTATTTTTTTAAACCATATTATTGTCTTCTGTCAATCTATATATACTTATATAAATGTTATGTTGGTTTGTGTACGCTTCAAAAACTCAGAAAAGTTCTGCACCGATTGAGCTGAAATTTTAGCATCAAGGATTGTTTTTATCTACTTATCCGCGACCGCGAAAAAAAAAACCATAAAAAAACGAAACCCATTCAATCACAATGTGCTACAGCGAAGCGTGACAGGGAACAGCTAGTGACTAAATACATTTACTCAAAGCAAAAATTTTCAATGATATTGATAATGAAATTATTATTGATGTCTAATTATGTTTCTTAAAATTTGTCGTAGATGTAAATTACATCTCAAAGACATTTATCTCGGAATGATAAAAACTAAGATTAAGTAGTAATACTATCAAAAACAATCATAAAAACGTGTTTTATGTAATAATGATACATGTGTAGAACCAAAAACACGTTTAATGTTATCAGAGAAACATACGTTATCATCTCTCATAAAGTAATAAAGGTTAATTTATTCAGGATGATAGCTTACTAGGACTATTTTACGCAATCTAGATCTAGCAGACTAACAATGTTCCTTTTCTAGTCAAAACATTGGAACCATAAACTAAAAATAAAATATGAATAGAAACAGAACGATTTTTCAACCATTACGATTTTGGCTAAAACAAAGTAATAAAAAAAATGAGCTAGGTTTATGTACATTATACTGATACATATTTTTTTACCTATCTATACGGTAGGTACAGCCACTTTCCATACTACCATATATCATAAATACAACAAGGCCGCGAGTGTGCATATTATGGACACGAGGTGACCATCCGTTTAAATAGACAATGATAATTTCAAAAATATATTATCATAGTTTCTTTAAGATTACTACGCCGTCTTTGCTGCAAGTTAATTGAATATACTCGTTATTGCTATAATTTTGGTAGAAACAGGCCTTAAAAACTCGCTAAGGAATGCCGTTATTATAATTAGCTGATTAAAAATCCACCCACATAGAACACCTAATATTGGGTGATTGTCTTCTACTAACGATATATGTGCGTATTATTCGCGATGAACTCAGACATTACATTTTGTATTCCAGTACTAAATATTTAAGAACATTTGAAAATAGATAAGTTTGGTCAGGTTAATTCTTATTCATCGCTTTACAAGGTAGGAGGCTGGTGACGAAACCACGAGTTTAGCGATCACTGGACTGTAAACTGTTACTATAAGAGTTTTGAGTTAACTACGCACGACAGTGTATCAGAAACGATAATCGAAAATTGATTAGGATTAAAAGTGTTTTTATTAGCGGTCTTATAATATTTAACAAGGATTTCTGACTAGTAATATGAAGCACTTAGAATGTGAAAACATCAATTAAATCAAGTAAAAAAATAATTTGTTACATACTGAAGTATACCATGCACCTAACCAAAATGTATAGGATAGTTATTTTTGATATTTACTCTATAATAATCCATTAGTAGCTGTACAATACTGTACATATCCATGGGCAAAACATCCTGTTAACGTTACTAAGACGTTTAAATTTTCACGGTATATTAAGTGCAAACGAGCAATTTGTTGTATTCTAACTTTATAAGTTACAAAATCGTAAAATAGTAATGGACAATAAAGCTGCGACGTAAAAATTAAATTGATGATGACAACCGTATGAAGTTGTTAAAACAAGTCATAGCTTAGGTGGTTAATAAATTTATAAATAAGGATGTGTTCACTGCGGGCTAGAATTAGCGGATGGTTAAGAGCATGCTCGCTTATTATTACGCACTAGTAGTAACATGTTTGCACAATGCGATTAACGCTAACAATACGCCGTTATGATGTACCTACGATAATGACCGACAGTTAGACGTGCGGCCTACACTACGAGTTCACGTGGATCTATTACCTACACGGAACACAGTCAACACCGACATAGACAAGGAACAACATAGATGTAATACGTCACCGTAAAATTGTAAACTTCGTCAGTTCATAATTGAACGTCGATGGATTACAATCTAACCTAACCTAACCCACCATTCGCGTTAGTTGAAACGCGTTGTCGGAGCTCACAATTTTACGGTGACATATTATTATACACAGCCTAAAACCAGTGGGTACTGGTACAGTCAAGGAACGTAATTGTATGGCAGTTTTACAAAAAAAATAATTGCCGGAGATCACAAGTTTGATGAATGGCAAATGTCGCGAATTGACTCATCAGTATCATAACCCAACAAAATATTCTAATTGAGTGGCTGTACATACTATTAAATTACATAAATTAAAATTATTTCAATAAAATATGGTATCAACATTTTCAAATTACTTTTTCTTCTTTTTGTTTTTTTTTAAAAAAAAGTTCTACTACGGATAAAAGAAAAAACATATCATTATTTACATAGGAGTGATACATTATTCATCGAATATGTTAATATGTGAGAACCGATACATCCTCATTATGGTGATGTATCATCATCACTATGCAGTATCCTTATGGCGCGATAGTGCGAAACACATCGTTTCTAACGATTGTTGCTACTAATCATCTCAGTATTACTTACCGGGTTAAAATATGTTATTCCCATTTTCTTCAGCATCGGAATGGCTATGTCCGATCTCCATGTGGTGGGGTTGCAGGAGCCACCCAAGAAAACCTCGTACGGCGGCGGGGTCGCCTCGCTGCCTGCGCAACGTAACAAGTCAACCATATGCTTCAAGCACCAAACATAATCACAAGATTTATTAACTACATCAACATTCAAGGTTTAGATTAAGGCCCCTAATCCGACTTTAATGGTCACATTATGCTAATTTACAAAACCATTTGTCATTATTATTAGATGTATGGCAATATGTGAAACATATTTACAAAGTTTGTATAAATAAGTGTAGGAGTGGAAATGTTCAGTAAATATCTGATTCTATAGATACAGTTCTTATCACGTGTACAAGACCGAAACCGACCCACGCTTTTCATTATACCAACAAAGTCTAATGCTAAAGTCTACGTCAATACTTCGTAAGAATAATTCCATTGCTACTTAGTATGGTCACGAAAGAGAAAACGCTGCATTCTAGAGTATGATACCTACTTAAACTCGGTCATAAAATACGAACGTTCAGAAGACGTTTTAAAATCATAATGGCATGAATGATTCTTCAATTTCAAGTAAGTACATTATGAATAGTTGACCCTATTTCTAAGATGGAATCGTGGCTCGCAAAAGAAGAATAGTTAATTACTAACAATTGTAGTGCGGCTGAGCACGCAACTGTGCGTGAGTTGTAACCGCAGTCGTTTGACAGCAGGACACGACTATGAGATTACGTGTACGTTGCTACTACTATAATATCCTCGATGGCTGGACTGGTAACAACAACTGATTTGGAGCTTACCTCGTTTATGATAATGAAGCATCACCAAAATAATATGCCAATATAATCAATTAATATGCTTTAGATTTTGCTGAGACTAACACTGAAATAATACGAAATCCTTTGGATAGTTACGACTAACAAAACACCTTGATTTAGAAAGCATTACGTTTATCCAAGTACGATGGTCGGTTCGTTCAACCAGCAGCACTCATCGATAATTTAATGATTGATGTGTATTGGCAGCGTGGGTTGCATACGTCCGTTGGGCTATGTACCACTTACCGACACCCACTTCTCAGGTGATTCCATAAATAGACAAAAAACATTTTTTTCTAGATTAGAACCACTTTTTTGATAACAGCATTAGAGAAGGCAATCTAATGGATACTGAACTTATTATCAGGTTATTTTATAAATAATTTCATTCATAAAACCCATAAATTACCTAACACAACAATCCTATTTAGAAAACTCTTTTAATGCCTTATCGAAAAAGTAAACACAGCTGGTCAACAAACAGTACATCACATCCCCTTTCAAACCCTGCATAATATTTCACCAAACAATGTCCACAGATTTACAAATTTTGTATGATCTTTACGACCAAGGACATTTGCCAAAATCCATATTAATCGGCTAACACATTTCTCACTTTAGATAAAATTAAGCGTGGGTTTCGTATATTAATGATGTTTATATTAAAATAAAATTTATTAGAAACGGAAAGTCTCTCGTTAGTGTAATATTTACAATATCTAAAGACGCACAGTGCACTATCATAGTAGTCGGCGGCATGTTTGCGGATGGATGTACGGCACGACGCGTGCAGCCAGCGACTGCGGCTCTGCACGCTGTCCACGGTCGAACGGTCGACGGCCAACTGGCGCTCACGCAGTTCAGCACTACGCCCAAATACTAGCCAATTCCGCATTTTAAAATATTCCGTTATTTCTAAAGCAATGCAAAGGCTACGCTTGTCAGAATAATAGTGGTGGCAAGTCTGCCGCTACTTACCCATGAACCCGTTAGTGTAGTTAATACAAAAATCAATTCAATTTCAATAGTAATAATTATAACTATTTTGTAACATGATTTATAAAATTTCGTAACCGGAATATGTTGGATTTATAGAATTTGCAATTTTTCGTACAGCATAACAATAAACCCATTTGAAAAAGTAGGTTTTAAAACTGTTCATGACATCCCTTGATCAGTAACTAAAAAAAACAATGTAAACTAGTCCCTAGTTCGACCAAATGTACAAAATAAGTATAAACAAGAAACAGTACCAATCAAGTTATTCCAGAAGTGGTGTCATGATAATATCTATTTAAATTGAACAATTAGATTTTGCAAATAAGTATAACCGGTTCAATAGGTTTAATCAAAACCGGTTTCAGAACAGAGCCAAATCATTGTTTTGCTGATGTCGCTATACGGAAGATTCCCTGTGATCAGGAAGTTACGGCATGTGTTTACAGCAATAGTTCGTTTTATTGAAATAAGTTTTTTGTCTTTAATACATTTTCTATGTTCGAATTGGTCTGCGAGGAGCTGAAGCTTAAGTCGCATCGCACAAATACTTCCGTAGTCCGTTTATAGTTCGTGCGGAAGAGTCCGGGAAGGACATTTAACATATTTTACTTTACTATGTTCAACCCGCCTTATAAGATCTACGGAATCACATGGTCGGAGATTTTAGTTAATTTTATCGATCGTATCCTTATTGTCATGAATCGATGAAAATTATGCGTAATTATATGTTCGTCGTAGATACTAAGACCAAATCCTGTTTTTAGTTTTCAAACTATTAATATAACACATTAGTCAGGTGCGCCGGAAGATTGACGCAAATCTTACAAAGGGGAACGAGTACAAAATCTAAACATCTATACAATATTTACGTAAGTTCGATGGGGCAATTAAAAACGAGTGATGAGCGTACACCCTGCGAATGTAGGTACTATGAGCACGAGTATAATCACACCGCAAACAACGTGACTGCAAAATATATTCATCACTGTAATGAATAAGCTTAGAATAGTATATCAATTCAACTGCATTGAACAGAAGATGATATAATACTAATGATACTATGAAGCATTGTCGTTTTGGCAGTCACATTAAGACCATGATGATGGTCCGTTTCCGAAAGAGCATGCCAAATTAGATTGTTTACCTGACTATGGAAATCGTGTATAGAGAAATATTTGATAATCGTAAATAACACTTCAGCTAGTTAGATGGATGTAGTCTCTTAAGTTTAATTTGTAGCCGTTAGCATGTAGGTGACAGTCATGGCATGGTAAATAGCCATCGACGACACTGATTACATTGGCGTGAAGTAAACGTGTAGAGCGCATCGCCGCATTGTATCCACGGGACTGCCGCCGAGTATTTCTGGATTGGTACCGTGCGGAAAGTTTAGTCACGATTTGTTTGATCGCGGGACGCCGTCTCCGATCGACCTTCCGCACTGCGAAATAAATGAAAACTTCACGTCCTCAATCAACACGAAATATAGGTACCTACACTAGCACGGAAGCAAGCCACAGTGAGAACTTGAGAGGCCATAAAATATTTTATCACCAAATATTTACGACCGCTTTCCCGAATTGTTACTGAAAACATTTTTCTTACCGTTTATTTGTTTGATAGTTTCCTTATCCCGAAGGTCTTTGTCTGCGTTCCATACAGGCGACTCGGGCTTGTTCGATGTCCTGCGAATGAAAACTGAAATTAGAAACAAAACGCAATCTTTGTGAAAATAAAATGGTGGAGGCGTAGTAACGACTTTACTGCAAATAAATCGTGTTCTTTTTCAAAGTGAAAATAATATATGTACTTATAGGCATTATGTGATTCAGTGTATGACAAATTTAAATCGGTGTGTGGCATTCAAGGGTCAATGCACGCGTCAGCGTAGCACCAGGAGTCCTCGGTTCAAGACCGGGTAAACGGCTGGACTGGACATTCTCAACGTCATCGGCAAAGTGAAACGGATAAATGACGTGCCTATAACTTACTGAGAACACGAAGGGCGTTTGAATTTTATTATATTACACATTATTATATAACCTACTTTAATACAATTCATAAGAATTTATGTAAGACTGACGAGGTAAGTCTCGACATTCAAATCTGTCCAGTAAAATATATTGATTTGATTTCCGTTAACTATAGGTATACTGGCATGCACCAGCAGCGTTTAGAAGACACATGGGCAATTTGTGAATCTATTTAGAATAATAGTTTAAATTCAACTCAATAATTTAATCCTCGTTCTAGCTACTAAATTATGAAGCAAAACATAAAGTTGCAGATTAAACGACAAACAAATTATTTCAAGTTGTTTTGCTTCCCGGTTATATTGATGACGTAATGGCGTCACGAACCCGTGATATTCAGGACACGTTCTCGACATCTAACATCGTGCACATGGCAATATTAAATCTCAATATTAATTGTAATGGCAGGCTTATAAAACAAGCGATGCCGCAGATACAGATTAAGATTAAGTCTATTTATATAAATGGTTTCATAAAGGCAATTAAAATTGATTAGTTGCGAATATTGAGCCCTCATTCTAGTCCTATGATTTATTTTAAAAAGATACGAATTAAGTACACCTTAAAAAATAAAACTATGCAATAAACTTTAATTATCTATTAATACTTGGCCAAAACATAAAAGTTCTTTATCTTTTTTAAATTAACAAACTTTTTTTTAGTTTCTATCGAAGAATACAAAAAACAATACCTATTCAATTGTAAGTCGGTGGATGAATTGGTTTTTTCCCTTTGTGTAAAAGTTTTATAATTTTAATATTGAGAGATGCTTTAGAAGTTCATGAATCACAGACGGACAAAGCGGCACACCATTTATACGTTGGGGTCTTAGAATAATAAGCGTTATTATTCTAAGGTTGGGGTGCATACTCACTGCCTGGCCTGCCTCGAGCACCGACGCAGTTCGGCGGCGAACACGCAGAACTCGCCGAATGTGAGCGTGAGCGACTTGCGACGAGCACATTGTCGTGCGCATACAAGCATCTCGAACACTGCAACAAACAGTACATTGGTCACAACTCACCGTAGATCTCGAAACGACGAAATAAAACAAAATTAAATGTAAACTCAATAAAATACCGATAGCTGGTCAGTAGACATTTGATGATTCCATCTCGCCAAAAGATTAGCCACATAAAACATAGGTCACAAAAAAAATCCTATGAAAAGCGTAAAATGCAACACCAATTCTGAGTCAGGAAAAGATAATCTATCTATACTAATATTATAAAGCTGAAGAGTTTGTTTGTTTGAACGCGCTAATCTCTGGAAGTACTGGTTAGAATTGAAAAAATATTTTTGTGTTGGATAGTCCATGTATCGAGGAAGGCTTTAGGCTATATAACATCACGCTGCGATCAGTGAAAAATGTTGCAAAAGTAATCACGATCATAAAAACAGAAATTGACGCGTACGAAGTCGCGGGGAACAGCTAGTTGTGTATAAAGGATTTCTTGTTTGGCATCGACTCCAAATTGGTAGTCACGCTTTTAGTCGTGTTTTTTATTATACATTTTTATTATTTGCAACCCTATTTTTCTACCCTTCGAGGTAGATTTTTATATCACTACCTTATAAAAAGGCATGCATTCAAAAAAACGTGTCTTCGTCGAAATGTAAACTTCTTTTTTTCTGGTAAATATATAAAATATCAATAGACAATATTAGAGCAAGTCATTATGTTACATAGTTTTGTAACTTGATCCTAAGAAAACATTGGTTAACAATTGGAAACACTATTTATGAACTATTATTACGACCGTGTTTGTAAACATCAAGGCTTAGAGTGGTCTAATAAACGCTTTAAACAGTCTGAAACTCTTTGTAACAATGTTAACCGTGCAGTTGATTGTAACAATTTGTAATTGTTACAAATAAATTAGGATTCCATACCTCAAGAGGAAGAAAGGAACCCTTGTAGGGTCATTTTGTTGTCCGTCCGTCCGTCTATCTGTCAACAAAACCGTTTATCTCGGGATTGCTTGGTATCTAGTTAAAATTAAAATCATATAATCAAGTGATTGCAGTCCCTTCAGGCTTTGAAAAAAGTAACTAAAAAAATACGGCTGTTTATGCCGCAAAAACGTACATTATATTGACACCATCAATATTGGTCATCGCATCACGTGTGAATGGCTGGACCGATTTCAGTGATTCTTTTTTTGTTTGTTATTGTCAGGAGAATGTTCTTATGATAGAAAAAATAAGAAAATTGCGCGGTAAGTTAGAAAATTTAAGAAAACTTAATAACCATACTATATTATTTGTTGTAACCTTATCGCTATTGACAATTTAAACTTTTTTAATGTATGGCGTTTAACATAACATTGACAGAATGCGTTCTGCAAACGGTTAGAATTTCCAGTGAGGTTAGCATTTGCGATGTCGATAAATAAATTTGTATCGGTTTTTTTTTTAAATTAATTATACCAATTCGAATTCAATATTCATAGTTAAGACAGGACAACGTCTCGGGTCCGCTAGTTTAACATAAAAATGTAAACAATCAATAAAAAAGAGGATCTTTAGCCGGCATTACCTTACGATTTGTTTAGTTAGGTAGGCATACTGTCAAAGACATAAATTTAATATGCTGGTTAAAGACCATACCTTTATAATCACAGATTTGTCAAATGTCATTTGAGTTAGGCGCATGGTTTTTAATAATGTCTTTGACTAATTCAATATGTTTCTAATGCATTCTTGTGTAAAAATATTACTATAAGCTTTCTGCACTCCGAGTCTCCGACTTCATGTACTATAATCTTTGACTGTGTCAAATTTCATAATGCTTGTATTTTTGTGACACGTAATATTATGGGCGCTCGCCAGTCTAACTCGCACTTGTCCAAACACTTGATTGCGGATCTCTAGAACAGCCCGTTTGATCGAATCAGGTGTCAGTAGCTTTACTACGGGCAAGTAGTAATTACGAGGAGATTAATGTTTACGAGTAGGCCGCACGAGTAACAAAGACAATTATGAAACCGTTTCACGAGTCATACGCGTTAATCAACAAGTTCATAGTTAAATAAAAATAGAGAACGGCAAGATAGAGCGCAGATAGCGTAGCGTAACTACGTAATAACTGTCACACATTATGAAGATTTATGAATTAGCAATGTTATGTGAAATATTAATTGAAATGTTGTGTCTTTCGAGGGCATTATGATGTATTTCAAAGAACTTTTAAGTTGCAAGAAATAATTTTATTTACTTCTACTTCTCGTATGACTTTCTTTCAAGACATTCATTATGCGACAGAAACCGGGATCAACGAGCTTAACATGCCTTCCGAAGCACAACTATAACCTGGTGAGTTATAAGGTTTCCTATCTATTAACCGGTTATAGTCGTGTTCCAGACCCGAGACAATTTTTAAAGTTTTTTAAATTTAACCGACTTGGAATCGGATTGAATAACATTTCAAGACTTCATCAAAGGTCACAGTTGTATTTTTGTACTGTATTGGGTGAAAAACTCTATATAATAATATACTTATTTTAACTTTCATGGTCAGTATCGTAAGAGTTAGTTATTTCGAGCTTTCTACCTTGTACCTTTTTTTTTTGTTTCCGAAATTTCGGCACTATTGCAAGCGCCATGATCGGGGAAGAACTCATAAAAAACAAGGTACATGGTAGAAATCTCGAAATTACTATCTATTAGTGCATAAGATCCCTGAAAAAAAAAAAAATATAATATCTAAACGTGTATTTCTAAAATATTTTAATTAGTTTCATTGTATTGTTTCAGCTAAGTAAGACTTGGATCCTACTGGTGAACTCAGCATTGTTCATCGCTCCAAGTGAGCAATGAAGTGAGATCACGCCGGGTCGTACGCGCAACACCTGTCGCAATCCGCAACAAACAATACTCGTACAAATAGAACGCGTCCTAAAACATTTTATTTTATAGCAATAGCAACACACTTAATACACATCAAATTACTAATTGCATAATTCTATATAATATACTTGTCACTTTGAGCGTCTAACGTGTCACAAGCCTCAATTTCGGCACAATGATCTAAAATTTTTCCGAAGGGTTATATGTCAAACTTAATGTTATAATTCGCTATGTAGGGAATTGAAAATTGAAGGTAGAAGTTAGAATTTGGGTTCCATAATAGCTAGTCAAGGAATAAAAAAATACTAAGCTTCTCAATTATTTGTCAACAGCATCATAAAAATAAGCTTTAAACAATCTTTGTTTGAAGTTTTCTTCGGATATCATACAGAACTATTACACGAAGCATAACCTTAAACAACTTATTTGTATATAGGTATAAAGTTACTACGGCGTAGTTCGTAGCTACCTACCTACCTACAAGGACACGTCAGAAACTCTACAAATATAATTGCATATTAACAGTTACTCGCAATGTCGGTGATGTCGGTTAGGACAAAGGATACAGTAAGCTTAATAATAGGAATTACGATCGAAAATGACCTCATACTTCCACATCGGCGTCTTTGTGTCTGGCGGGAGAAGTAAAAAACGATGATTTCACATTATTCAGGGATTTAGTCACATTTAATAACATTAGGTGGTAAAACTACACAAGGGAAAAATCTTTTCTCGACAAAGTTGAGCTGTCGTCTTTCGTTATATTAATATCGTATTTCCGACACATTTTCCAAATATTATTATTATGTATGTACATAAAAACCGAAGGTCTTCTATATGAAAATCGAACGAAACCCTCAATCCGATCCGAATCCGAAGTGTTTGTCGTACACTCTTTCTGCAGAGTCCGTTGTTTGACGACTAATTGTTATTTTTGTTGTTATTATTTTCGACTAAGCCCGATGGAGTACTACGCAGTACGCTAGAAAGATGGTAAAAAAATGTAGTAAATCGTTGTAAAATTCAACAACGTTCTTTTTAAAGATGTTTCGACTACTTTGGCAGACCCAGTTTTAAAGGACTTAAGCTTAGAGTATAAGGACTTAAGGTTTTCACGCCAACGCGGTCAAGAGCATTCGGGAAAAAATGTTTTTTAATTATGCTAAACCAAGGTACCTACTGAATAGATAACGTAATAACAGACCTTAAACAGGCACAGAAAACACACCCATTTGAAATGACACGATACCATAAAGTGCTTAATGAACGTTAGCAGTTATTAACTAAATGATCCGTGGGTCGAATGCAGGCGCGCGATTTATGAACGGTAAATACTTAAACAAAGAGGCGTAACCTACGCACGGGCCCGTAAATTGTTTTACATGACAAGGAGCAATTGGCCAATGGATTGTGCTTTTGAGATACAATCGCCGCTTCATTGACCGTGTATGTCGGGAACAGTTCGTGGGTCAATCTAATGTTTTCTTGAAATCAAGTTGGATTGCTTAATATTTAAGTACTACACAGGTAGGTAAGTAATACTCATGCATTGTAAAGCATGCTAATCAATGCGCTGACTGTTTTTTGTCTGATTGTTTTGATAGATATGTATATGCGTCACCAAAAGCGCAACAACTATGTACGGCATATTCCCCAATTTCTTTTGAGATATATTACCTAAACAGCGTCTTTAATCAAACCCGATATGTTATTAAAGGCAATTCGCCGTTGATTCGTTGATTGTAGATAACTGGCAAATTGCAATAAATTGTTATCTGTGCAATGCAACAGTTGCACTGTATGATTGCTATTAGTTAAAAGTAATTTACAACATGCGGAACCGTCATACTCGTACGTAATTTTTAATTGCATATTGACATTTACTGTTGATTCAGCCTGATGGGTGATGATGACGTAAGCGTGTTATCGTTCATTCAATCGAATGAGGCATTCATCAAGTCCCGTCGAATAAACTCCTACTGGCTTTAAAGGAATTAGTGCCACTTCAATATTCACTATGTACTTACAACATAAATTGCCACAGAAGTGAAATTGATACAATCTATAGATACATAGTATCATACAAAAATCACTACCATCCAACTGTCCTTCGGACCCTTAGATTTTTTAAACTATACAACATATTTATAAATGCGGTTTTTCTTTGGTAGACACGAGTAAGTTAAGATAAAGGTTAATAAGTATATCTCCACTGTATTTAGGAGAATCCGGAGTGGAATAAGAAAAAAACAATAGAAATTTGCCTTAACTTTAACCCCTTATGCCTGAGATAACTTTAAAAAAATGCACATTTCAAAAACAACGTCATAATAATATGCCCATGTCATGCAGAACCACAGAAGTTGGAAATGAGATCATTTCACAATGCTTATTATCACCTTTACACATCCAACATTTATGTTTTGACAACACACATAGTAGCTAATGATTAATATATTAGAAATCATGCAGACTTATTATTGCATGCATATAGACTACCAACACCCATTTTAATGCATCATGCTAAGTCAGGATAGAAACCTGAAGAAAAACGTGTTATTTTTAAAATGAAATTATACGATAATACTACTTTTTTTACCCCTCTCGACACCAAAACTATAAAAGCTAGACAAGATTTATTTGAACTGTAATGTCGCGAAGATTTTGTGGTAATCAAAGAACGCTGTGACAAATAGGTATACGATAGTAGGTACACGTCCAAATATGTCTGATGATAGAATGAACACATCACGTCCACAAAACTGACAATAACGTTCGTTATCGTGAGCTTACATCATGGTTTGATAAAATGCGCCTAACGGCGATGTCTCTATCAAGTACAAACAAATATGCTTTAAATACAAACTCTTTTGTACCTACATTTATAATAAAACATGTTGTAGGTAACAGAGAAAGAATTATTTCGATGCAAAAACTACCTACAACTTAAAACAAATAACGTTGCTTGCATATTTGGGGATTTACTCTGTGGGGCAATTGATACTATTTTAATGAGTATGCGTGCACCTCAGATCATTAAATGATCTGAGGCGTGCACTAATCATCTTGAGGTGTAAGCCTTTATTCAAATATTACGTTATAATAGGACAAAACATTCAGCGACGTTTCGCTCAAAATGTGGTGTGATAGAGAGTAACGTAGAATAAAACCCCCTGACATCTTGCTTGTCTTACAACACAAAGAGGACAGTGAAGCAACATGCTAGCAGCGGGAAAACCTCGTCACTGCACGGCACTGCACGTCATCTAACTAAGAGAGTCGTTTTTATTAGGAGTAAAATCTACTAATAAAAACTTAGAACGTAGGTTTCTAATAATAAGATTACCAACGCCTTCTCAACGAGAGTCGCCCAAAGTATGCTCTTCGCCTTATTTCTGTATAATATACTTTTCAGTTGACTTTTACATTCGAAGAAACACAAAGAATACTCACCCTGCGTCTTAGTAGGGTAGAGTTCTATGTCGTTGAAGAGGCTCTGAATGCGGTCGGCGGGGGCCGGCTGGTCGGGAGGACCCACTCGGCAGCCCCAAGCGCTCGCCACCTCCCTGCAGACAATAAAAACAATACATGAAAACGGATATCAATAAAATTACTAGCGAATTATATAATTCGTATGTACGAACAATAAAAACTGGATAAAAATGAAAAATAAAAATAGAAAAGCTTGTTTATTTTGAACGATGACGGTTTTCTACTTCAAGTTTTAGGTTGTTAAACTGTTGTATCATCAAGTAATTCTGTAATTACTCAGCTGAGTCCATTAGTGTTCATAAGTATACATTATTTAAAATAAATTTTGAACTGAAATGATTGTCTATTATTTCCCTAATTATGCCTGCATTTTTATGATTTAGGTATGTCTATTTACATTCTCAAACCTTGAACATTCTATTCTTAAAAATAAATTGGCAGGTGTAGTGTAATAGGTAGCCTAAAAACTTTCTACTCGTACTCACATGTATGTTAAGCCAGAGATAAATATTTAGATACGTAAGCAATATGTGCAAATATTTGCATTTTACTATTACTTTTTTATCAAAATGTATATCTACGAGTCATGTATTAAGTAAGTCGCCGTTTTAAATATCAAAATGCAATCGATACAATACAGCAATGCACAAATAAATGACACAACGCTAAATACATTGATGATGGCAAGGCAAGGCAAGACAGTTAAATATGATATTGCATTTGCAAAATTATATTAAAATGTCGAAAATTATTAGAAAAAAAAAATGTAATATTAAACAGTACAAAAAAAAAAGTATCACTATGTGTATGTTTTCTTATAAGTTTATAAAGTATTTTACGAGATATTTAAAAAGTTTTATGAAATAATTGTATGTTTTTATAAAAGTTTATAAAGTATTTTAAGAGATATTTAAAAAGTTTTATGAAATAATGTCAAACTTACATAGGTTTAATGTTAACAGTTGTGAAATGAATACGAAAACGAGCCATTTGACTCACTGTCAGAGATAAAACGTAACGCTTAGGCTTATGGAGTCCAGCTACAACTGAAATAGAAAGATAGAGCTGCCCTTTAAATATTAGTAAAACTTATAGGTGGTACCGATCGAGATCGGGTGTCGTGAGATAGCGTGTGTCGTGCGTATGGCGCTACCACGCGTGAGATATTGTTAGGTTAACATAGCTAGCGTTTTGTTTTCTTTTCGACTGCAGGTTCTTGAGTATGTAATTATATGGTATCTATATGTAATTATATGTATTATATGGTATCTTTGACTAATCTGTAAAGGTTGCAATATTTTTAACCCCCGACGCAAAAACGACGGGGTGTTATAAGTTTGACGTAGTGTTTACTTGATGCCGTGGAATTTATAGAAATCAATACTTACGTACTTATTTGTATTTGATAGTCGAAGATACTGTGCCAGATCGACCTTCACTCATCTGATAAGAGTCAGGTCACGATAATTCAAAATAGCTATGAAAACTTTTCGATTGGCAAACTATAGTAGGCGTGTTAAAAAACAAATAAAATTTTAATGAAAAAAACATGTCTCATCTGGTTATCAGATAAGTGAAGTCGAACTACTACGTCTCCTTTCGATTAAGTGGTTTGAAACTTTACTATCTTCGAGTAATTTCGTACTCAAGTTTTATGAGCAACTAAAGGACAAACCCGTTTCCTATACAATCTTGGGCCTGACGTTACAAGGCTGGGAATTGGCCATAAATTAAAGCATATTGAAAAGATTCATAAGCCATATTTTCACAACTTTCTACAATGGGAAAGTTACTTAAATCAACCAATGAACTTATTTTATTTTATAACCTATACCATGTATCATTTTACAAAAAAATACCATTTTGGTACTTTACCTGGATAAGATCTAGGTTCCTTTTCTATCTATAGGCAATACATATAGGTAGTAAACAGAGCACTTCAGCAGGGCAGTGATAAAAATGCAAACCACATTAACTTGCGCACGATGTTAAAATGTAGTCTATGTACGAAACGAAATGTGAGTGAATTGGAGTGAATGACATGACAATTAACTGTCATTGTCAGCTGATATTCTTAATAATAGTGCAGCCTGTTACATCAGGAATTGAACTATTCAACATGTTCAATTGTTTTATCATGATTACTTATTGAACTTTCAACTTTAGGTCCAACAAGTAGAGATTAATATCGAAAATTTGACGTTTTGTGGTAGGTTGACGTGCTGTTGTCTGTACATTCAGTCAAAAAAGTATCGGGTATGGATGATTTGTTTATGGTTCCAAATTCAATTTTTTTTTTTCGTTGTTAGATTGGCACAACTGTTTTCCATTTTTTATATTAAACTAGCGGACCCCGCGATGTGATTTAAGATGTGCCTCGCTCTGGTAGGCCATCAACGTCTGCAACTGAAGTTAACATCGCAAAAGTGAAGGAAATAGTGACTGAAAATTCTCATTCAACTTTGAGAGAGATAGCCGCCGAACTTTCTTTATCTCACAAGTCGATCCGTACCATTTTAACTTTTCAGGTATGAAACATGTTGCCGCTTGACTAGTCCCGAAAGACCTGAATTTTCTCCAAAAACTCAATTGCATGAGAGTCGCTGAGGACAAGCTAGAACGAGTCAATTCCAAGCCAACATTCATGAAACGCATTGTTACTGGTGACGAGACGTGGGTTTACGAGTTTACATGCAAACTAGTCAACAAGCTTCGTAGTGGCGCCTTCCAACTGAACCGAAACCGAAAAAACCATGCCAAAATCGATCAAAAGGCAAAGTCATGTTGACTGTTTTCTTTGACTATCGCGGTGTTGTGCACTCGGAATTCTTGCCGGAAGGTCAAACGGTAAACAAATAATATTATTTGAGCGTGCGGCATTTAAGAGACCAAATTCGATGAAAAAGGCCAGGTTTGTGGAAAGAAAATTCTTGGATCTTGCACCACGATAATGCGCCTTCGCATTTGATCAAACACTTAACAAATACTATCGAGCAACCACCATATTCACCAGATATGGCTCCAGCCGACTTCTTTCTTTTTTCTAAACTCAAATTACCACTTCGTGGCACCCGTTTTCAATTGGTAGAAGACATAAAGGAAAATTCGCGGCGAGAACTGAACTCAATTACGGAAACAACGTTTAAAAAATGTTTTGATGATTGGATTATTCGTTGGCGTAACTAAGTATATCGTTTCTGAAGGAGCATACTTTGAAGGTGATAAAATAAATTTGGATGAATAACAAACATTTTGTGTAGGTATTATTGATCTTTTCCCGGTGTGCGATGTACTTTCTTGGAAAAATATTTTCATAACGTTAAATGTTTTGATTGTCTTCAACTAAATAACTTAAAACAATGCAAAGTAAGTAAATATAATGTACATCTAACTAAGGTTAAAATAAGTCGTTTACGCAAAAAAATCGATCACATATTCGTCAAGTCGCAACATGTGAGAACATGTATCGGCAGCGAAGGGAATAATATTTATTAAATTATCGCATTGGACAGGATTGAAAATTGATTTGCCGACGTACATTTCCGGACACGGCTAGACTAAATACACCTACCGGCAGACGCTATCGGGTTACCGTTGCGCGAACTGAATGGCTACCTGTCAATGAGACATATTCTCACGTGAATGAATTACGCTTATCTAATTACATTCAGAGAATGCCAAACGTATGAAATTCGTTGTACCTATCTGAATGTGAGTAATGGTAATTTTGTGTTTGTAACAAGAAGAATTCATTGAACTTCTCGATGTTGATTTTCATATTCACGACAAATTACATAAAATCTTGGGTAGATGCGTAGATTTGATAGTGTTATTTTATAGTGTTATTTCATGATTTTTCTGCTTTTTTGTGTTTGTTGCTTAATCAAAATGTAATCTATACTACAAGATTGCCTGGTGTCGATGTGGAAAACGTAAGAGCAAAATAAAGTAACATACAAGAGTCACAATCTTGAGTATGACCAAAATAAAAATCATTTTTAATTTTAAATGATCAGATCACTCAGAAATACTCAGAATCATTTGATTAACACTTTCACAGTACTCTTATATAAGTATAGGTAGACAACTTTAAGTAGGTACTTCCATGTGAGGCTCTACACAGTTTATACTGAGTTTCATACTTTACGTAGGTCTACAAAACAAATTTAAACTTTTCTCGACAAATGTGAATCTTTGTAATACTATAAATGTGAAAGTTTGAATGGGATCATCTCTTAATAGGATTATCTCGTGGGATATATCTTATTCCACGCGTACGAAGTCGCGGACAACAGCTAGTGAAAACTAAATAAATAATAATTGTGAACAACATCACGTAAATAAATTGTTTTGATCCCAAAGTACAGTAGGAGAAAGTATGCCTATTTAAAATAAGGTTTCGATTGCATCACCACCTCAATACCTGTTAATTAAATTGTGGTTAATGTTGTGGGTGACACAATAACACTGTCTTAACATTATAATATTATTTAATCTATATGTATTGTGTTCACTGTTTGTTAACCTAAATAAATAAAATAAAAAAAGTAAGTTACTATGTATTTAAAAAACTTGTTTTGTGGAAATCAGATAAGAATATGACCTTTTTGGAAAGCCTAAAGGTCAGAAACAATGAAGTTACCACAAACACCCAGACCCCAAGAAAATATAGAAAAACACTTATTTATCATTGAACCCTCCGGGAATTAAACTCGGAGCCTCGGTGCAGACATTTTAAAAACTGGTGTGTTCGCTACTCCACCACACTAATCTACATTAGTTCTTATTCTACGAGTACGTATAATAATAATAGCATAACTTGATTCCTAATATAAATAAGCTAGTTAAATAATGATTGTAATTTATGTACTGTACATACCTAATCTAATAAAATAATTAATGTCCGCTTTTGGGGAAGATGGCTATTTCCGATATTATTGTTGTTTAACAATAATAAATAATAAAATATTATAAAGCTGAAGAGTTTGTTTGTTTGTTTGAACGCGCTAATCTCAGGAAGTACTGCTCAGAATTGTTTTCTTTTTTGTGTTGTATAGTCCATTTATCGAGGAAGGCTTTAGGCTATATAACATTACGCTGCGACCAATAGGGGCGAAGCATCAGTAAAAAAAATAAAGGCTTCCGTTGCGTGCGCTGCGTAAAAGGTTTAAGTTACCCAAAAAATAAATACCCAAGTAATAACAGGAATTGACGCGGACGAAGTCGCGGGCAACAGCTAGTAATAAATAATTATTAAGGTTGGTGGCTATACATCTAACCCTAATTATATATTTATTGATTGAATGTATAGATAAAGCATGAATAAAGATAAATTACTTGTCACTATACCTGCCACTGAGAAAACGGGCCGTTAGCAAAACGCGATTTTCACTCTGCTAGTGGCGAAACTGTTATTTTCTACCGAATACTCGTTTAAAATCATCAAAAATGCTCTGCTAGTAACAACCGAGTCGATACGGTTATTGTAAAACTGTAAAAAACAGCATAACACTCTGCTAATCTAGCAGTTAAAACTGTCAATTTCAACTTCTTTAAAGTACTCTGTTAATACGAGTATCTACCAACCGATTATGTTAGAATCAACCGTGCATTCGTTTAATATTAATTAAATAATTAACAGTGTTGTAAGCGTGCTAATATTAACAGAAAAAAGAACGCTAATATCTGTAATTTGAACTCTGCTATTTCAACCGTAACTCTGTTAACAGTTTAACCTTATGCCTGTTACGTGTCAACCGTAACTCGGTTACAGCTTAACCGTATGTCTGTTAATATCTGTTAGCCGATTTAAGGCTAGAATCAACAGTAACTCGGTTAAAAGTCTAACCGTATGTCTGTTAAGTGTCAGCCGTATCTCGGTTACAGTTTAACCGTATGTCTGTTAGGATCTGTTAGCCGATTTACGGTTAAAATCAACAGTAACTAGGTCATCAGTTTAACCGTATGCCTGTTAAGTGTTAACCGTGACTTTGTTAACAGCTTAACCGTATTTCTGTTAAGTGTTTTTTACGGCTAAAATCAACAGTGACTCGGTTAACGAGTTAGTTACACTATTACTTTTGACAGTGTAATGGTTAACACCTAACAGAGATATAGGTTAATCGTTAGCCGAGTCACTGTTGAATTTAGCCGCAAAACGATTGGATTAGCAGTATCTCAGTTAGATTCAGTAGTTATTCTGTTAGACTTAAACGTATGTACTGCTACCAGCTATCCATATCTCGGTTACGTGGCGGCACAGGGCTTTAGTATCTAAATGGACGGCGGACGAAGAAGTGTGTGTGTGAATCTTTTGTCGCAGTGGGGTCTCGCGGAGTACATCCCTAAATTCCAACGTAAGTACGATACATTTTAATTTTCTTATAGCTTTTAGACCCCAGTATAGGGAAGGGATTAGGTACTGTATGTACTACTAACACGGCTTCACACATTCTCTGTGGGTTATGTGAGAAAAAATGCATGTGACGGTCGCGCCATGTTTGTAAAGATATTGGGACTGGCTTAGACTTATGCATACACTCACTCACTCACGCACAGAAAGTACACCAGATAGTAATACTTACCTAGTACCTTGCCTACTCTAATATTTAAAATATTTATTGTTTTTTTTTTATAAGAGGTCTCTCACCAAAGCATTTTATCATAAGGCAGCTTTATGATTTATGTCCTAAAAATATCTTTATATCGATTTATATCCTGCTTGTGCCTTATAAAAGAGAATCTATTAACTTTTTTTTACAGGAGAATGAATATGACATGACGCAGGCAACAACAGCATCAGTCAATTCAGCGAATCAAAGTTTTGAACTGAATAGGAAAACATGTACGGGGTGGTGTAATTAGATATTATGTATCAGATAAGACTACGTAATGTTAATTTTCCATAATTTATCTAATCATTATTTGTAATGTGTTCAATATTATAATAAATAATAATTGAGTATTTTAATGTTATACTTTTACAGCGATCCTCTGACGTAGCAGTCGGCAAGATTGGCTACCTACTCTGCTAGATTCGGATACGTACTCTGCTAGATTAGAATAGCTACTATGCTGACTAACTGGCGGATTAACGTTTGTTTATGGTGATATTCTGCTTTAAGAAGCAGAGTAGTTTTAGTGTGGTAACCAAAGCTACTCTGCTACTTATAGCAGAAAAACACTATTAAACTTAACAGTTAATTTACTGGTTAGTCAGCAGAGTTACTCTTCCATTTTAGCAGACAATTTATCCTAATCTAGCAGAGTAGATCAGCTAGTGGAGCCGAGAGCTCTGCTAATCTGACCGAGTAGGTCTGCTAATCTAACCGTGTAGATCTGCTGGTCTAACCGAGTAGGTCTGCTAATCTAACCGTGTGGATCTGCTAGTCTAACCGAGTAGGTCTGCTAATCTAACCGTGTAGATCTGCCAGTCTAACCGAGTAGGTCTGCTAATCTAACCATGTAGATCTGCTAGTCTAACCGAGTAGGTCTGCTAATCTAACCGTGTAGCTCTGCTAATCTAACCGAGTAGGTCTGCTAATTTAACCGAGTAGGTCTGTAAATCTAACCGAATAGCTCTGCTAATCTAACCGAGTAGGTCTGCTAATTTAACTGTTAAGCACTGTTAATATCAACAGTTTATATGTTAAAAGGTCTAAATAAATAAAGTATATAATGATAGCAGAATCTCTGTTAAAATTAACCGTATAAGCGTAACAGAGTTAGCACGGTTGCTATTAGCTAATTATACTGTAAGCTGTATCGTAACCAATTTACTCGGTTGTAAATAACACTTATACGGTTGCATTTACCGTCACGTTTTCTCAGTGATGAAACCGCTGTTTCTCGCAATAAAGACATCAACGGGCTACATTTGACGGTTCAAAACTCAATTTCTCGCAGTGACGTTTACACTAATTATATCATTTAACGTATTTAAAAAAATCGATATAAGGAAAATACGATTTCTTACCTACATCTTTTAGCGGTTACACTGTATCCAAATTTTACGCAATAACATTCACTTAAATTGTTAGCTTTTACACAAAACTTCAAAACACAATTGTGAGCCATTACAACTATACACATAGTTATTAGTTTCATCACTTTTAACGACTTAGGCATTCGATACGACGAGTGGTTCCCAGTGAACCTACTGACAAGGACTGACTCATTAAACGTATGAAAACAGTAAATATATTTTATTTATTTGTCATACGTAATGTAGTATGATACATATTATATCCAAAGTGTAGGTATGACGCGTAATATCAGAAGACAGGGCATTCAGACATAACCCGGATGATAACCTAACGGGCGCCAGTAAGCAAAACTAAATGCTATAAATATTACAAATCTATACTAATAATAGGGGTTAAAGTATGAAATTGCCGATTTGTACTGAAAATCATTTTTTTTTATTTTTTAACAAATTTATTTTATCAAAATAGTTACCATTATTTTATTATCTATGCATTGCTGCCATCTAATAGTAAGGTAATTTATGCCTTTGTGTTAGAACTCTGAGGATCTAGACTGCACAAACTGTGTGAAAGCATTTTGTACTGCCTCCTGGGAAGAAAACTTCTTGTCACGTAGATAATTGTCCTAATCACGAAAAAAAATGGTAGTCCGTTGGAGCAAGGTCTGGCGAATACGGAGGATGTCGAATGGTTTCTAATTGCAGTTCCTGAAGGGTCAAAACGGTTTCTCGTGCTGTATGAGGTCTCGCGTTGTCATGGAGCAATAATGGTGAAGATCGATTCATGAGTCGGGGCTGTTTTACTGCTAGTTTTGCCAACATTGTTCGGAGTTCGGCACAATAGACATCTGCCGTTATTGATAGGACCAGATCGGAAAAAAATATAGTGAATAACACCATACTGAGACCACCAAACAGTTACCATCACCTTTTTATTGGTAAGTTTTGCTTTAGGACACTGTTGTGGCGTTTGACCTGGGGTCAGCCATTGCATTTTTCTTTTACGGTTATAATAAAGAATCCACTTTTCATCACATGTCACAATTCGATTTAATATTCCTTCATTTCTGTACCGATTCAACAAGACAACACAAGTTTCAACACGCGTTTCTTTCTGCACATCAGTCAAATCATGAGGCACCCGTTTTTCGTATTTTTTTATTTTATTGATTTGACGCAAATGAGTCAATATTGTGGGTGAGGTTACGTTAAACCATGCCGCTAATTCCTGGGTAGTTTGACTAGGATCGGCTTCCACCATCTCTCTTAATTCATCGTTAATCACCTGTGTGAGCGAACTTCCTCGTGGCTCGTTCTTCAAGTCGAAGTTTCCATCACGAAAGCGTTTAAACCAAAATCGCTCGGTGCGTTCATTAGCAGATCCCTCTCCAAACGCAACATTGATATTGCGGGCTGTTTCTGCCGCGTTACTTCCGCGTCGGAACTCGTATTCAAAAATCACTCGAATTTTCGCAGTATCCATCTTTCTTGTCTAAGTTACATAACAAAAACAATTGAAACTCGATATTCAAATGTTTCACATTTTTTAAAGGAAGAACATCATAGAAACCATGTGAAAAAAGTTTCATTCGAAAACCTCAAACCATGAAGATTCTATGTCAATTCAAAGAACCTATTATCTACAATAAAACGGCAATTTCATATTTTAACCCCTAATAATACATATTATAAAGCTGAAGAGTTTGTTTGTTTGTTTGAACGCGCTAATCTCAGGAAGTACATACTTGTTCGAATTGTAAAATTATTTTTGTGTTGGATAGTCCATTTATCGAGAAAGGCTTTAGGCTATATAACATCACGCTACGACCAATAGGAGCGAAGCATCAATGAAAAATGTTGCAAAAACGGGGAAAATTATTCATATCATCAATCGGGATCATAATAACAGAAATTGGCGCGGACGAAGTCGCGGGCAACAACTAGTGTATTTTTTTTTTAAAGCCCAAAAGTATCCTAATAATTGATTCATAAAAACCTAAGTAAACTTTAATCCCTTATATAAACTCGAAAAATTATGTGATATTATAATTGCAATGAACTTGCTAAAATATCAAATAAAGTACTTTAATCCCTTGCTGGATAATTCTGGTTTGTGTATGTTGAAGGTACATGGTATTAAGTGGACCAGCTTAATAAAGCTATGTAAATCTGCCTGATTTATGATACGGTAGTGGCTATGGTGATCGAAAGGAAGGATGAATGTATTTGTATTTGAAGTGGTAGTCTGTTCGTCGTCAATTCGTCGTATAACTCCGTGATTTAATGGGCCGCCTTAACGATGTAGTTTTACTTCGAACACCGTTACACGACTTCACTGAATCTTCATTGACACTCATGATATTCATAACTTATTTTTTAACTGTTAGTGCACTTATCGACTCCCCCAACAGCTCATTGCCTACTGATGAATTTAAAGGTAAGTATCCCAATTTCTTGCATTATTAAATTGATCACTAACTTAAAAAATGCTGTCAGGGATTGAACCAATAAATATTAGGCATAGAAAAGCATGTGCGCCATTAAGTTAAAGAACCTTGAAAGCACTAAATGAATATCTTTATCCCTTCACTTGATACTCGTGGTGTTTTGTGACGAAATTCTCACCTCGCTAATAATACTTTTTAACGGTAAAAATATTGAGTTTTCCACTTGAAATGCAATCCCGTGATGTTTGTTACTCATATATTCATTCATACGTCAATACCATAGTTAACCGCTTGGAATAGTTTTCAGAAAGAATGGCCATTTTTAGTGTTAGGAGCTCTTTTTGCGAAACTTTATTATTTTACATTTACTTACTTGGAAACATTCGGTGAGTTTTAAATGTAAGTTCTATAGAGTATATTATATATACTCTACAGATAAAGTGTAATTTTGTAGGCAACAAACGTTATTTTTCTTTATGGTCGGCCAAGGCTATCTTTCACACTGATCGATAAAGTACGGTCTTGTAATGTGACTCATTGATCAAAATAATAATATGTTGTCTTAATTACACGATATAGTCAAGGTGCGTATGAAACATTAGAACTTCTCAATGGAATAGTGGTTGTGTTTGGTGCAAACTGTACTAGTACTTTACGTAACTGTACTTGTTTTGAACTCCTACTGTAACAACTCGTTTAAGCTAAGTTATTTTTGTCTACTTGTGTATTGCGATTTTAGAACACTTCAGTGACGTCTATTTGTTCTGTGAAAATTTAATCTATTATCATTTGTTAACAAAAAAGTAACAGCCTATAATCATCCCACTGCAGGGGAAAATTCCTCCATCATTGAATTCAAGTTACCACAGCAATGATGGGTGTACTGGCATAATCACCTCGCTTGCCAAATGCGGGTTAATGATCACAAACCCGAGCAACGTTCGAAGATTCGATACTTTTTGTTGCCCGACCCGGGATCTGAACCTGGCACCCCGAGATCTTGGCCCGGTATTTAAACCACTAGACCAACGGGGCGGATCAAATTATAATAGATTATATTTTGAAGGAGGAATGTCCAGAAAAAAAGAAAAGGTCTTTTGTGATTTAATGTGATTGAGTGAGGAACTTCAGGGTTTACTTTTTCAAGAAACATAATTTTCAATAATTGTAATAATTACCATATTATTTAGTTTAGGGATTCATATTATGCTATGGCCATTAAGATTTTTGTGAGCAGCGCTACAAACTAAGTATTAGCATAGGGAAATATATATTTCTTTCCCTATGGTATTAGTAGGAAAACAGTATAGACTTAGAAAGGTAGTCAACCATATTTTTGTAACTTTAGTTATTTATGACGTCCACTTTAACAGACAGAAGTTTTCTGTTTCGTTAGTCATAGTCAAACCGATGTCTCAACATTCCAAGAATACGAAACCCATCATTATCCTGAAAAAGTAAGTCTTGTCGTTATTGAAAAGATGAGTTTAGATGGCAATGAGTTAGGAATGCAATGAGATAGTTAGGAATGAATTAAGGTAAAATGGTCAATTATAGTTCATATTATTGCAGGCAAGTCTTCCGGAAGACATCAAGTTCTGACTCCTGACAGAATAGTCATACGGTTACTAACGTGTTATTTTTGCCCCTATGACTATTGATTGTAATCATTTTCTTAATCAGCGACAGGACACAAACATACAATTTTTTTGTAAAATAAATGTTGCACAATAAGATGCAAAAGCAAGGTTATTGCACCCGCTTGCAATTGATATTGGTATTGACAAAAAAAACAGCAATCGCTTTCAAAAGTCACTAGCGGCCGGTCTTAATAATCTATCTATCGCGAGTTTTGACATTTGGGAGATAGGAAACAGTTTCTGTCTCTGATTTTGCCGTCCAGAGAAACAAAGACAGAAGTTGTTTTCTATCTCCGATATGCCAAAACTGAAGATAGATACGTTATTGGGACCGACCGTTAAACAATTAATTATAAAAATATTCTCACCTAACTCTAACTCGTAACTCCAAATTAAAAATATTATTTGAAAATTCAAAGTTTAACTTTACATTGAGTCTTACCGAGAGGATGGTCTCCTTATGTGCATTTGACTATTTGAAATAAAGTTTTGTTACCATTTATTATTTACCCACGTACAACAAAAGATAATTGTTTCAAGCACCAGCTATACATAGGTAGAGTGGCTTAGATTATTACCTAGCATGCCATTGATACAATATGCTTTGTATTTTTTTCTTTAAAGATATTATGTATGTATATCTCTTAAATTCAAAGTAATATATATACTAAAAAGTAATTATAACATGATGTACAATTTTCCTAATTTATTTAAAATAATTAAATAAACATTCTGCAGGGTCAATACCAAAACGTAAAAGAAATACCAATAGTAAAATTACAAACGCGTATGACCCGGCTGTCGAGCGTCTACAAAAATATACCATGACATCATGGTGTGCGAACGAGACATGTCTCCCCACTCGCTCTCGCAACGCTTATAAATACTCGAGTGCATTTACTTTATTCGTGTTCGATTATGTTTGGTGTACTGGCGAAGCCTGTTTGACCCTTAAGGACGACCGACCCCGTAACAACGAGCAAAGGTTCGACCTTTACATTCTTGGTAACTGCTTAACATCCTATGGATCACCTTTATAACAGTCGTCATGCTACCCCAAAATTAAACTATACAAACAATTGTGTAGTAGCGACCTCAGCCTAGATTTTGTACTTGTGCTGAAGATACTGAATATCTGAAATCATTTTGAATATTCTAGTCTCGGGTAGACTAAGTCAGCTTTGAAAGGCCGATATTAAAATATTTAGTGCGCGTACAGTTATCTAATTGCCAAACGTGTCCCTGGTTCTAAATTAAGCAACTCTGATTTCCGCACAGATAACTGTGTTATTTAAAACTAAAATTGGCAATAGTACCTACCTATATAAGTGTTTGTATAGTATATAATTTCAATATCAAATCACATTTCAAATTTTCATGTTACGATAACAATGTCTGTCGACTTAGTAATTATTACATTTCGTATATAAAACAGGTTGACAAAAATCACTTAGGGTTTGATTTTCGTTTCCAACTTTAAGTTATATAAATATTAATTGCATTCTTAATATACATGAAAACCATTTCATTCAAAATTTTAATATCCCCTGACACTAAACACTTTATGTAAAAAAAAAACCGAAAAAAACTTAATTTAACTAACTTTATTATAACCCATTTCATAATCGTGAAATATTTTATTCTAAGCAACGCGTCGGGCTACTTAAAGAAGAAGGCTAAAACAAAATTCCGTAATTCCGTCATAATAACTTAGCAGAATTGTATTACTTACATACAATGACTGTGGTATATTGCGGGCACACCGCTTGGTTTACAATAAAATATTCTAAACTTAAATAAAATTTGTATTCATACTTCATTCAGCTTTATCAAGAGATTCACAAGTCATCAAAAACAACTGAGCTTAAGTTTTTATGTGAGCTTTTGGCAGTGGTGACGTCATGTAAAGTTGTTGACCTGCGAGCAAGTCATCGTGTACTTAAATCACCTGTGGATTCACCACCACCACTTAAGAAATGGTTTCTAACGCTTTTAATTAGTCACATTGTTAAGTGGAATTTGACTAATCGATGGTGACCTCATGCCCCCAATTATACCTACCTATTATTGACTTAACCAGGAAGACTATTCAGCTTGTCAATGAGACATTTTTGTCGTATCGTCATATACACACAGTTATGATAATGATAAAATATTGAAATTACCTTAAATGAAACACTATCATACAAAAAATAAATGTGCACGACTGTACTAGCACAAGTACCAAAAACGCGTATCATGCAGATACAATAAAATAATGCGTATTAAAATCAACAATTGATATAGCGACGTAATTAGCGACATCACCTCCAACCGGGGAGCTGGGTAAACAAGTCACCATGATGTCATGCTGATGTTGTTGACCCAACCAATACATGAGCGACTGCCGCTACGTCCGACGGCCATCAGCTCACAACAGCTGTCACGTTGCGAAATATTATAAATTTAAACATCTTCCCTAAATTAATTAATTTGGTATAATATGCAGAGACAACTGTTACTACTTTTTTGAATCATCATCATCATCAAATATTTTATATAATGAAATATCAAAATAGTAAGATTTTTACTTGTTAATATTTATAAGTCACTCTCCAATTTTTTGATTCTCAAAAGCAATTAATTTGTATTAGTGAAGATGCTCTATATATGAGGTTAACATGTATGTGTAAAAGTAACTTACCTAGCCAGGGTTCCTTTTAATTTCATAGTTCCATTCCGTCGGTTGTGCGTGTGTGTCTCGATGATATCATATTGGATAGGTTGCGGTTCAACCGCCGTGGCCTGTTGGACCGAGTCGCACATGAGAGGTTCCATGCGGCAGGAGATGGGCGCACGTTTTGGGGGTGTTGCCCGAGGGTATGTATGGTGGCGTGCGGCAATCGGAGCCGCCACTTCGGCCCGCCGCTGCTTCGGCAATGTTCTTGCGCACAGAGCACTTGCAGCATTCTTGAAGTGACTAGTGAATCTGTTATTAGTTGCGGTGCTCAGTATAGCACCTTCCATCGTCACTCCCGGCCGTCACTTCACTTCACTTAGTGTATATTTGAATCCATGGTTATATTTTCACCACACTGCTATGATACCAAATTAACTTTAGAACACCATTTTATGTGCCAGCTACTGACACATTTCAAACCAATCAGCTTACTTTTTCGAGAACTTCGTGGTCGCTATTAGAATTATACTCTTCATTCACAATTATTAGAACCACTATAAAACTTTTTACTGCTAAACTGTACATGTTCTTACTCGATTCTGTCCAGGCAAAGAAGTTTTCAATCATTTATTATTTATTACACATACACAGGTGTAAAAAAACATACGTTACCAATCCTTACACTATTCAGTTTTTCTAAATAAGATATGTACAAAAATAATAGCTTTAATTTATTGCATACTATGATGATATTTTATTTTATGCCGCTGTTATACGTTACATCCTATGAAATTAATATATCGTCGTCTTAAAGTGATAACCTGCTAACTCCAATAGTACGAATTTTCAAGAGACAAATAAAACTTTCCGATTTTTATATTGGGTGACTAAATAAAAAACTGAAAATACCGTTTATAGAGAATATTATTTATTAATTATTGATATAACAAAAAACATCCTAAGTCTTAATTTCATGAAGTTATAGATAAAAAAAGGAGTTATAACAATTTATTTTTAAACTTACGACTATGAGGACTATGAGGACAGGAGTTAACATCTTTTATTTTTTAAAACAGTGGAATTACGTTACTAGGTTTTAAAATTTGACCATTATAAAATGTTATCTTTAGAAATAAATTACTTAAAAACAAAAAAATTGGTAAGATCAATGTGGTAGATTACCATAATATTCGCGATAGTCTTCTGGAAGAACTAATTTAATTTGTTGCAGGTCCTGAAACTTACGTTCTTTTATTGGCAATCGATTTTCGTGTAGGTTTTGCAATTCATGGTAAAATTTATGATCAATAGACATTTTTCTTTGTGGCAGCTCTGACCATGGTTCATTGAATCTCAGTTTGTACGAAATAAGACCAGTAGGGGCGTACTGGAGTCCTCGAATATCGTTTACTTTTGCATCTCCAACTGACCTTCCTGGTCTTATACTTTTGTAGCACTGGACAAGATCAAATTTTTTGAAAAAACTGTAATTTAAATACTCCACATTGTATGGCTCCTTACGAGCATTTTTTATAATATCAATGTAGTCTGCAGGGACGTTTATGACCTTATTTTTTAGCCGTCTTTCTATTGCAGAATGCATAGAATCCACTTCCATTTGGGTGTGCCCTACTTCTAAGTATTTTTGTTCTATCCATAGATTATATTTAACGGCTACATTTAGCAACCCATTTGACATCACTGCATTTCTGTTTTGGTAACCACACCCATCCGAATAAAATATTATTCTATTACACCCGACTGGTAAATGTGGTATCACGTTTTTTTCTAAAAAGTTCGCCCAAATGGAAGTGAATTCTTCTGCATTCATGCCACCCTCACTTTCATTCCATACGTATGAGTAGGCATCTTTATTCTTTAAATTTTTAAAGCATAAATTATGAACTTGTAACTTTGTTTTGTAATACAGTGTGCTTACTTTTGACACAGGGCAAAGCAAAACTGCCTGTGTATCTACGGCAAAAACTAAACAATCGTCCGACTCTTTGTCATTAGCTTTTTCTTTCCTAGCCTCATCTTTTCTTTCCATGTGTAAGCGGTACTCGCTTTCTTCTAAAGTTCCTTGCTTGTAACTAGCACATTTCTCACATTCATCTTTTTTAGGGCGAAATAGAGAAATCTTTCTTTCCTCCATAATTTTATAGAAGGCGGTGCTCGATAATGGTTCTGAACTGTGTGTTCGACACCAGTCTGAAACATAAAAATCATAAAGAGACTTTTTAGTCTGCCACTCAGACAACAGATAGATTCTTGACGAAGACGAGCGACAATAGTGTGATTCCATGACTGGGAGAGCATCAAAAAATGCTATTAGACTCTTTTGCCTTTCTTCGTGAGGATTAACATTTTGCAATGCGACACGTTGTTGACTAGGTTTGCGGTCACTTTTCATTGTGTTCTTCCATCCAAGAACTGTCATCCTCCCAATGTTAAGAGTGTTCAGAAACATAGTTTGACAAACTCTTAACTTGGTCTCACCGTCTCCTGTTAAATAATATTCGAAAGATTGATTCCGCCTTGATTCTTCGGCATTCTTTCTGTCCCTCGGTCGTTTAATTGCTACACATTTAACATGCTCGTTAACGTAGACTTTCTTTTCTCCCCAAGTCAAGTTTTTCCAAAACATAGTAAATATTTCTTCTCTGTTTTTTTCCTGAACCTCTTTGCATAGCAGTCTTTTTAACCCTTCGCATTTGCATCTCTCCTTCATATGACGTGGTTCTTTTTCTTTTTCGTATGTCCATTTAGAATTCTTTTTTACTCTTCCATAGTATTTTGATCCCTTTTCCCTCAACTTCCTATTTTTGTCCGCAAACCAGTTTAAACGATCAACTTTTGATTTTTTGTTTCTAGTTTTACTTTTTACAGGTAACTCGATATCAGAATCAGTTGCACTACTTGAATATGGCACCAAAGAAACGTTTACAGTATTTGTGATGTCTTGTAAAGTGCCTGCATCGACCATTTCTATATCAACATTCTCAACTTCAGTAAAATTTATCATTTGCAGACTTGGTGCCTGTAGATTCGAAATATTATTCATATTAGAAATAACTTCCTCGTCATGCCTGTCAGTATCAAACTGAAAAACTTCCTTGCTGTGGTTAGGAGCTAAAACTAAGTCAGAAGAAATAAAAGATCCAACGTCACATTGAAAAGCAAAAGCACATGCTCGCATATGAGTATCTTCAATAACTTCAGTGGCTAGAGTTGGCATAAGAGAAGAATTGGTGATAGGAGAAAACGTGCTATGAGGCGGATGCAATGAGAGATTGTTGGTGTTAATTTGGGTATGATTGTATTCTATTGCTTGAACTTCACTGTAGACGGTAGGTGTTAAAATAACTATATTTGAAATAGCAGAATCATTTTCAGAATCTTTAGTAGCACAAGGAGTCATGAAATCATCAGCCATGGTTGAAAAAGCGTTAGTTAAATCAGGAGGGGTCTCATTTATACACATTTGTGCAATACGCTTCCCTCTAGATAACTTATTTGAAGCTTTAACACTATCTTTACTCATCTGCAAAGCAAAAAAAAAGCTTAATAAGCATGAAGTTATCCATGACCTTTAAATGATAAGTAAATCAGTTTATCTTTTAGGGGCTGGCCCCACAAAAAGACTTCTAGCAAGAAAGCGTAAACACTCCTATATCTTATCACGTATTGTAGTCTTATTGTATTGATGCTTTATCTAATAACAGCTTTATCCATAAAACATTTCTCAAAATAATTAAAATTAAATCTCCGCAATATTTATATAATACTTAAGCGCAATACACACAAAAAAGCATAGTCAAAACTGCTGCTAACCCCAGTTAACACGTGAACACATTTTTCATAGGTTATTATTTAGGTATCATAAACTCTGTTTACTTGTGATTAGGCGATCAATATGTAACAAACACATTCAGTGATACTTACCTTTAAAAAAACACTATCAAACAAACGTTTCACAATGATAATCTATTTGTTTTTTAATCAAATATTCCAGACACTTAATTCCAGCCCGCGCGTTCAAACAAAATGGCGGAGTTGTCAATTTTTACGCGGGGAATTTTGACACCATGGAGTTATCAGTTTTTATTGAGGTTGAATTCTATCTTTTTGAACAGCCGTTTGATTTAGCATGTTTTACTGTATTATAGGTATTTTTTTTCTCTTTCCAATGATACTAAAAACTCTTTAGGAATAAAAATGGAGTTAGCAGGTTAACACTTTAAGACGACGATATTACTCTCTAAGTCACTTCAATAATTTTATGCTCTGTTTTGAGGTTGAGGCAGTCGACGAATTAAAACCTTTAATAGGTCAGAAATTAAATTATCCTATTATGTTAAAGACATGGTTCGATGGTTCGTTATAATTGATCCTAATATCCTAATAGGTATGACAGCTAAAGGATAACAAACAACAGCAAATTGGTTTTGTTCACTGAAATATAAGGTATTAGTCGCGGTCTAGTTAGTGGGATATGGCCGACTGCATTGCGGCAGAGGTTTTGTGTAGGTACAGCTGGTCGACTAGAGCAGTGCAGTGTGCTCATATACAGCAACACATATTTAACCTACATTTAACACCTTCACTATATTACATTAGAACCTGCGAAAAGCCTTGGTTTGACATTTCATATTTGACGGTCATATTAGAATTGTTAACTTTGAACCAAAAACAAAAAAAAATGGTTCAGTTTGCCTGTGACTGAGTAATCGTGATGTTTTTAATTAAGTACCTTTGCCTAATTTAATAGAACATGATGCCAATTCCACACTTAATAACTGTTGTTTCAAAAATCACGCATGAACGAGGTGATTAATATCGTTCAGCGTGTGTATCACGTTATTCATAAGATGTGAGGACCTGAGCGCAGGCTTGCGGAAGGCTTCGCGAGGCTCGCGGGGCGGGCGTGTGGGCGCTCTGACATCACCGCCGGAGCCAGCCGATCTTACATCACCGGCTGTTTATAGGGTTGCCTATATTGAGATCGAAATACGATTCCTATCAAAGTGTTCGAAGTTGTCCTTAAACTCAAATCGTATAGTGCTCAAGATCGAGACAAGCTGTACAAAATGCTTACTTATTGAAGATATTTGAGACTGTCAGTATAAATAAAAACAATACAAAGGAAATGGTCCAATTATCCTGCTTCTTGATTTGGGTCCTTTACCTACATGCCTCACACATTACATGAATATTTGATATGCTGACTTGAGGTCTAGAAATAATAAAATAAATACCTACCTACATAAAGCCTGAATATCGATTCAGACGGTGACAAAATTTGTGTAGGTGTAAGTAATAGTTATTAAAACTATTTCATTTATTTTAGCTGCGGTTTGTTTTCGTCAAATAACATAGAAGTTAAAAGATAGTAGTGTTCTTTAAAATAGCAACCCTAGCTACCTCCCACTGAACCGCCCGCGACCCCTCGCGCCATCCATACTCTACATCGACAGCCGATCACCGCACGCGCACGCTTACGACCTATACTTTTAGACACCACCTAACTATTACCACCCAATTACAATGCTGCTCTAATTGAACCTATACCTCAATTAAAGTAAGCTAAAAGGTTTTTTGTTTCAACCATTAATAAGATACTTAATCAGATTTAGACGTACCTATGCTGTTATTTTAATGTTAGAGTAGGTATGCACAATGAAGGTCTCTAGTACTGATATAAAATATATATATTTTTCATTTAACGTTTTACTAGCTGACCCGGCAGACGTTGTCCTGCCTAAAAATTATAAATACAATCCCGGTCCAATTGTGGTCCCGGCCAGGAACCCATTAAAATTAAAGACAATTTTTTATCCAAATCAGTCCTGCCGTTTTCAGCTTAGCACGAGCTTACCAATAAGGATAACGTTATAAGATGGTTTGTTTATTATTATATTTACCCTTTACACACTATTTATGTGGATGTTGCTGAACCAGTTTTTTTTAGATAGAATTATCAATCAATTTTGCCATACTAACCTTCTCCAGACTATTACATACATAACAAAATAAATACTTATTCAATTTAGAAGTTATGCGCGAACATACATTTCGGTGATTCATTTTTATTTATTTAGATGGGTATAGATTTGTTGTACTTTTCATTACTCCTATACGTTATCTTATTTAATTTTCTAGCTAATAAACTAAACTAATAGAAACTGAAATACAACCACTACTATGATAATTACTCAAAATAATGATAAGTTACCACGAACAGGTCACATTGATGAGATTAAAATAAGCATGACGTTACCTATCGAATTTATTGCTACACACACAAAATAAGGAGTGTTGTTTTGCAGGTAGTCAATAATTCAATACAAAAGAATAATCTTTTGTACTAACAAATTTTACTTTGTTATTACTATACTTAGACATACATAGCTAAATTTAAAATAACACTGTGACTACTTAGGTCTATCTATACATTCGAGCACAGGTAGGAATATCATCAGAACTATCAGAAGGTATATTAACGCGTTGACAGTGGACGTTTCCAATGTTCAAGGCTAATGTTCGCCCACAGTCAAAGCCATATTAACCGATTTCATGACAATTAATAGTCAATTGCCCAAATTGGCATAGGCTTCATTAAGAGGAGAATAATTAAAACGACATCTTCCGCGTGTGTAACAATGCCGTGCCCGAGCTTACAAAAAACCACACGTATTGAACTTACTTCTATGAATGAGTGCTTCTTTGTTAGACATTAAATTCGTTGTTAACTTCAGTTCACAATGGAACTTACCATGTGTCAAATCACGGCTAACAAGCCTATTCCGGAGTTTCGCTGAAGCGAAAAGCGCGGTGTGTCCCACATTTCCCACGGCAATGATGTCAAATTAGTTTATCAATCACTGCGGGACGGATGCGAGCCGTGTCGGCGGCGAACCCGGCCTGAAGCGTGGGTGGTGTATGTATACCAAGCTGTTCAGTTCATGACGCGATCCTAATCGCGATATTCAATGCAAAATAATACACGAAATGACTTAATCTGGTAATGTTCTAAATAACATTCTTAGTATCGATTTCACCAAGTAACACCGAAGTGTTTTAATGTTCTGATGCAGCACAATCTCTTTACGAATACCGTTAGTTGTTAAGAACTTAAAACACTTAATAGAATAGCTCAGCCTCAGCCAATTATAACTGAACTGACTACATAGCTACATGATTTCGACGCGGATGTGGTTAGTAATCTAAGAACATTTGTCAGCAAAGAAGTCGTTCCCATTGCCCGTTAACAATAGAGGCACGAGGTCAGGCTTTGTGTCGCATCGATTGTGTTCTCCTCTAGAACGGGTTCAAGATATCCTCGCAATCGCAATAATGTCATCACAGCAAACGAGACGATTCCGTTGCTGTTGTATTGTATATTTAAGTAGAGGATAAAGCCCGGAAGTTTTGAATAGTATCTCTCTCTATATGATTTTGTATTATGTTTCTGGGAATTGTAAAATATCATACTGTATCGATTGTATTGAAAATAAATAGGTTCATTAATTCTTGTGAATTTCAAACATAGAGCTCTTTCGCGTCTTCGACTGCGTAGGATTTGGTTAGACAGTAAAATTAAGTTGGTTAAGAAATAATTTATATATATTATGTATGTCGTCATAAAAGTAAACATATTTAAATTTTAAATTATAGCTCCTATTTAGTCTTGGTATACTTCTGTTTTGGAGCGTATTCGAAACCAACTACAAATCAACATTGTAGAAATATCCGCTTTCACCTTGTTTTGGTATTTATTTTTAAAATAATCACCTACATTTAAACTCTATTTTTATTTACAGATTGACCTTACTCACTATACGATATGTCAATGATAGAAATAGATTGATTATATTATACAACGTGTTCCTTTTGATATCTATTATATTTCTATAGGTAAAAATAATATAAAACGCCCTAGAACATGTGGTTCAAAAATCAAAAGTTTCGAATATAACATCAATTTTAGTTAAATTTGTTAAAAAAATGTAACCAGTATGGCGAATCCTTAGTTTTGCAAGACGTTGGCAAACTTACACTAAAGTGTAGTAGTAAAGTTAAAGTAGCGGGAGAGCGTAACTTGCAAAAAACATTGACGTGTGTGGGTGTTTCATTGATAAGTAGGTACGAGTAAATCGTTTTCATTCAAAAGTTCGTTCATAAACAAAAAAAAATAACTGAAAAATAAGTCATATGCAATTTGATTCTTTGCCATGGTCTGTTTAATACCCTAGAGTTATGGGATATGAAAAGGAACACGTTGTATAGGAGATAACAAACCAATTTCGATTTGTCATTTGCATTCGTTCCGTAACCAGTCCATGAAATTCCTCAAATCTCTTTTTAATAGTTAAATAAAAAGTAACTGCCCATGATAATCCCACTGCAGTTCCATCGTTGAATTCAAGTCACCACAGCAATGATGGGTACAGGCATAATCATCACGCTTGCCAAATGCGGATTGGGTGGGGATCACAAACCCGAGAAATTTTCAAATATTTGAAGCTTATTTGTTGCCCGAGGATCGAACTAAGGACCCCAAGACCTTAGCCCAGTATTTAAACCACTAGCTAGACCAACGGCGCGTTAATAGAACTAATGGATATTATAGATTAATTTGAAATAAGGTTCACGCATTTCGAATGAATAAAATCGACATCTATTTTTATCTGTAAAGAATTTTTCAAAGATTTACAAAAACAGTATCTAAGACCCGAGTTCACCAATTCTAAACAGCCGGTAAAATGTCAAATAATATTTTAAACGCTGTTTAAAACTTAAACGTCTGTTGGTGAACTCTACCCTTAACTTAAAAACAGAAATGGTTCACGTCATAGGCGTAAACAACTACGGGCTCTATTTAATTTGAAATCATGAAATCCATGTGTTTAAAACTCTGACGTATAAAAAATGTAAACGATGCTATGTGATGAACAAGGTATTGAACCCGATGATCAAATAGGTAAGTATTTAAGGTAATCTATAAGTATGTATTTAAGGTAATCTATGTAGACTGTCTAGTGGTTTAAGCGGTACTTAAACCAATGGTACGTTGTATGATACGAAATACGAAATGATGATATGCTATGGTACGAACAAGATCTCGGGGTCCTGGTATCGATTCCCGGGTCGGGCAACAAAAGTTTCAAATTTTCGGACATTGCTCGGGTTATTAAGATCACCAACCTGCATTTGGCAAGCGTGGTGATTATTTTTGTAGTATTAACCAATAACATATTGATTATTATTCATAATAATATGTATTAATAGAGAGCCAATATGAGTAGAAAACATTGGAAACATCACAGATTATCGAGTTCGAAACCCGTGTCAGTACCAGACATCTTAGCACTATCTCAAAGCTCTTTTATATATCAATAGATAAGAGTTTTAATGATATGTAGCATTTTAAAATTATTATGCAAAATAACATTTTTGAAGAAACAAAATATGATTTCTGATAGGTCAGACATTACTGTGAGAGCACTCAAACGAATACGATTTAAAATGTTTGTAAGACTGCTGTACAAGACGAGTGTCAATGAAATAAATCACCGTTGAACATAAATCTAAGCAAGTTTTGTGAACAACACGCATTGAGCTGGTCATTCAACTCGAATTTGTAGTGTGATAAAGTGTAATTGGATCATTCGCTCGTGTGAAATGTTGTTGACGTACGATTCATCTGTTGAAATTGTACATGACTTTAGAAACGTAAGTAATGAAAGTTTAAAATTTATTGTATGCATATGTGAAGTTTAATAATGTACCTAATATCAGTAGGTACCGAAATCGTATGATGACTAATTAAAAAACAAGATAAAGTAATACTCAGAATACTAGGTAGGGACCGGAACCGCTTACCTTTAAAGAGGTATTTGTGCGGGTTTTGTTTTTAAAAACCCTATCCGAAAAGTAAGTTTATCAACGGGCTTACCCCGACGATATGCTAAACCAAGCAATACGATTAATCCAGGTAAGCGCTTACCAATACTGAAAACCCCTTAATAGGTCTACTCTATAAAGTGTTTTGGAATGCTGTTAGGCTATTTTAATTTCTATGCGCAACCCATAATTTGTGGTAAGCGGTTAAACCTTATTTAAAAGGTTACCCAACTAATAAGCTAACACAATCAAAGGTAACCGCTATCACATGGGTAACCTTTTCAATAGGCTATCCTTTGAATAGGGTTACTCTTAAAAAGGGGTTTTCCGGTCCCTGCTTCTAGGCCTCCAATTATGATAATATAGGTACGGTCGGTTAAGAAAGTCTAATACCCAGATTGACAATCATTCGTGCCTTATTTATTATAGAGCAAAAGAGTTGATTTTCAAATTACAAAAATATTCTGACAGCTACTAATACTAATACGTCATATTATCTGTGCTTCTCTTTCATTGTTAGGCCCGAATTCACCCAACAGACGGTTAAAATTTAAACAGCGTTTAAAATATTATTTGACATATTTTGTATGGGAATTGTGTCAAATTAATCGTCAAGCTATGTTTACAGACTGTTTAAATATTGGTGAACTCGGGTCTTAGAAAAGTAATAAGCCCATGAGATCAACGTTATTGCTTTTAACTGACACATGAAATATTGTCAAAACTGGTAGAACACTTATTTGGCCGACCGTAACCTACACAATAACACAATATAGTATTCAGAATATAGTATAAAGCCTTATATTAATAATTCAAGGTTCGTGGTACATGTTAACAATATAGTAAAGTTGTAGAGAATTTTGTCTTCTACAATATTGATTGACATATAAATGGCATTAAACCTATACCTACGAAACGAAATAATTGCAAAAAATGTGCAAAAGATCGATTTCTGTAACTTTTTTGACGCGGACACCCTTCCATACATATGAAAAAAAATCAGTTAAAATCAGTTTTATTTCTGCAAATAGGCCCCAGAAAGCGCTTTTACACGTCCCAATATTTAAACCTACTGAAGGTTTTCAGACTAGTTTTAGGATACTTTATATGATATTTAAGCAATTTTATTGCAATTATAACATCAGTTTTAGGATTTCATAACAAAAGTTTATGTACAATTTATAGCTAGGTATCTCTAATTCCGAGATTCTTACTTTATTTTGATTAAGATGGCTGGATTATTACATATTTTTACTGTTAACATTACTCATAGGTAACTTCAAAACTGTTTTGTTTTCATAACAAAGTAGATTAAAAGGAAGTCTATAAAATTCCCCACTGAGGGCACAATTTTGAGTCATATTCCACCACTCTGACGTTAGATGTCACAAAGCCACCTTAAAGACTTTACCTCTAATATACAAGTAATAGTTCATAAAATATAGCTTGATTAGAATGACAGTTCTAACTGAAAGAGACGTTACTTTGTACCGACGCGAAAAATTATTAGTATTTGGCTTGGCATGTTAAGAATCGTTTATTGGGGTTCCGTACCGAAAGGGTAAAAACGGGACCCTATTACTAAGACTTCGCTGTCTCTCACCAGGTTGTACCTCAAGAGCCGCGATAGCTAGGCAGCTGAAATTTTTACAAATTATGTATTCCTGTTGCCGCAATAGCAACAAATACTAAAAACAAAATAAATTAAATACTAAAGGAGGGCTCCCATACAACAAACGCGATTTTTAACCCTTTTTTGCTCGATATCAATAATGGCAACAAGTAGGCAGTAAATTCACTAAATTTATATGTTGTTTACCTAGTCAATGGTACGGAACCCTTCGTGCACGAGTCCGACTCGCAATTGGCCGGTTTTTATACATTGCACATATTAATTAAAATATTTATATAAAATAATCATTCAAAGTAAAAATTTTACAACAATCCAGTCTCAAAAATTAAACTTAACTTTAAAAGACGTATTTATTTACAAGGTTACGTGATTCTCATAATCGCTAGTGATGAGGTAAATGGACAAATCTAAATCGAACTAAAATGATAGCTCTAAGTCGTTTATTGCACCAATATTAATGTTACAAAATATGAATTAATAAGCATAGGTAAGTAAATGCTAGGAACATCAAACAACAATAATTATTTGTTAACGAAAAAAGTTCATATTTATTGGATTCCAGACGCGATGAAGAATGTGTTGACGGTAATAATTGTTCCAGTAATTCTGATGAATGATCAATCACGATACTGACTTACTGTTAAACTTAATTAGGTACCTTATTTGCGTTTTATTTTATTCGCTATAACTGTTTTTTTTTCGTTTAATCAATCGAATCAGTCCCAACACTGGTATCCTTAGTTGGACAGGTGTAATTTCAATCAATCTATATTTTAAGGATCATAGCATAGCTTAGGGTATGCCGACGGTCGGCATAACAATAATTTTAGTTCTTCGTGTCTGTCCGGCACGTGAGCGGCAACAACTAGACTAGAATAATATAAAGCTATATCTATCCAACTTCCAGCGAGCCTTCTGGATCACGAAGATGCCTTATATAAATGTCACGATGTAGAAAGGGTATGTTACGCATCCAATATACGGGCTTAACTTCGGTAATACGCCGGCGCTGACACCGAGCCTTCACAATCCCTTTTACGTATATAATAATTAACACAATGTTCTTTTCAGTATAACATAAAATAAAGTTAAATAAAGTCATAAACCACGGACGGACACACAGGTTTATAGAACCTTTACGCTTCTTTCCTGTAAACGAATATTCTGATAGGACCATTTACATAAGTTTCTGATGCCTGGTGGGAAACAGTTTTACATACGAGTATTACACATTCTAAACCTACGATACTGAACTGTGAATGTTATGTCCACAGGTCTTGGATCACCCCGTGTTTCGACTTGATTCGTTACAATTTCGATTCGATTTATGGCTTATCTTATAAAACAAATGTGAAATCTATTATAAAACCTTGAAGATATACTTAATATTTGTATTAAGCGTCGTTTGGCTGAGATGATGATCATCATCATAACATCATCGTTATTTGTATAAAAAAATCTATTTATGTATATAAAAATATTATGTTAGTTTGTGTACGCTTTAAAAACTCATAAAGTTCTGCACCGATCGAGCTAAAATTTTAGCATGATATATAATCCGCATCAAGGATTGTTTTTATCTATTTATCCGCGATCTCGAAAAGAAAATTAAAAACAAAAACCATTCAATCACAATGTGCCACAGCGAAGCGTGGCATGGGAACAGCTAGTAGTGAATATATTTTGTATATTAATTCAGAACGGCGGCACCTATTTAGCTAATTATTAGTATTTTTTTACTATCAGGACAAATTTTGTAAGACAGTAAAGTGTAAAATATTGTATGAAAACGTAAAAAAAAAAATGAAAACGTCTACATTCTCTCCTCACCTTACTACTTAGATACGAAACAAAAAACAACGACGTCGTTTAGCACAAACTGAAATAATACATTATATGGTTACTATTAACGTCGTATGGTGCGTATCAATATAATCGATAAAATTTTGTGATTAAATAACAAAGGATTGATAAAACAGCGATTTTCTTTAGCCTACTATAAATATAGAATCATTCTTATCCCCGTAATACGTCACACATAGAGCGTCAACGTCCTATTCTCTGATGCTAATTATTGCCAATATCACAAGTAAATCAAACATTTGCCCCGTTTGAAATTGATTGATATAGGTAGATTAACAACGTTTAGTTCAAAAAATAAACATTCACTACATACCGTTTTTAAAAAAAACCTTAGATTGTGTCCTTGGTAATTGGTGCCAATATCACCAGTAAATCAAACATTTGCTCCATTTGAAATTGTTTGATATAGGGAGGTTAACAACGTTTAGTTCAAAAAATAAACATTTACTACATACGGCAGACCGTTTTTAAAAAAAACCTTAGATTGTGTCCTTGGTAATTGGTGCCAATATCACCAGTAAATCAAACATATGCTCCGTTTGAAATTGATTGATATAGGTAGATTAACAACGTTTAGTTCAAAAAATAAACATTTTACTACTACTACTTACTACATTGGCTATTGCCAACTTAACGCGTTACCGCAATACAAGTGAACGAATGAAAGGAATACATGGTAATCTAAAATGTTATAATTTATAGAATTAAGACTATAACACACAGTCACAAAACGAAACCAGTGTAAGGATTGATAGGTACCTACGAACAGTTCCTATATTCAATACCTTGTTTTTTTCACCTGTGTAGCATTCAAATACTTTTCACTACTGTACGTTTATACATTTGTTTTACACAACATCACTGTAAATAGATTGGCGTGTTTGTTCAATTAACGAAACTTCAACGATTTAACGTAACCACACGTGAACCATTCAAGAGAGCTGCTCGCGCAGCACTGGGTGACCGGCGAACGATAGTGAGCGCCCGACCCTAATGCCGCTACCACGAGACTATTATCAACTCATACGAGTAGTACACAATTCAGTCGCTGTGAATACTACATATTATTATGTTCTGAACTGAACGCCGCAAAATATTTAAAAAAAACATGTTTGGGAGTGACTGAATAACTACGTAAAAACATTTCATCGAAAAAAAAATAAACCCCGGTCAATATGAAAGTTCTTGTTTGTCAAAGTTATGAAGTTCACATAGTACGAGCATGCGTTGTTGCCTGGTCGCTGATAAGAACACATATCAACCAGCAGTTCAGTATACCTACATTCAGTAGTGTGTGAACACCTATGTGATAAAAAAAGCCTTACTACAAATACCTGTGCAAATTTACTAAGGAATGTTAAAAATAAGTATTATGGGATAATTCCTAGTAATAGTAACTATTTTAGCCAAATAATTATTAAATTATTGTTCCACCAGATGCTCTAGCTAGAGTTTTACAAGAAACATGTGACACAAGTATCATAAGGACCTTAAAAACACCTTGTAGAAAGATGATAGACGATACATTAATACATCTTTAATGTGTTTTTTTATTAATAAATCAGGCAGGTCATTTTAATATGATTAGGTCGTAGTGCATCAAACACAGTCAATAGTGGTGTTAGTTAACCCGTTGAATGGATGTGATTCACAACACAATAAAAATCAATTGTCTTTGTAAAGTTAACACCCATGTGTTCAAAAAACCCTCAAAGGTTTAAAGAGTATTTCTAATAACACAGTATTTTCCTTATTTTCTTTCTTAGTTTATAATGAAAATAACATTGAAATTCATCATAGTTGAAGCTAAACATAAAAGTTAGAATGGGAATCATAATCGGTGTGGTGTGGAGTGCGGACGGATCGTGTTGCGGAAAGGATCTTGTGCTTATAATGATAAACACTTATTTATTATTAAAGTTTAAGGCTTTAACATTGATTCAATGACGGCAATCTAATTTTGGAAATTAATCATTTAAGGTGCACTTGGCACACGCATGGGTGTCAAAGGAGAACAACATATAACACTTTGATCGACATTATATTGGCAATGAACGAACAGACGCTTTGTTTACAACACAGCGAGTTTGCCAACAATGCCGACATAAACAAAACATTCAATTTTATTTGGTTTGGTGAATGGTGAGATGAGATAGATTAATTCTAACGAAAATTGGACTGGTACAAGCCTTACAAAAGGGAATACACTCATGCAACAAATTGATAAGTCCCTTGGCATACCTACAGAAGGAATACCTTGAAAGACACAACGTAGCCGGAAATAACAACAAATACAGGAGTTAAATGGAAGTTTATAGGGTTTTAGGCGAATGTAGAGACTGGGTCGAAATAAGGAGGAACGGCCTCAAACAAAAGCGTGTCAAGTCAAGCGCAGTGTAGAGATTTAATACTACACAAATTAACCCGTGGGCCCTGATTTAAAAATGATGACTTGTCTAACGAGACTCCAACTTTACACGTAGTGACCAAAATTTTCTTATATTATTCCTATTTCGGCATGAATAAAGTGCACTAATGGAAAATCACACATCTGTGGTACTAGAAGTATCTAAGCTTAACTGTAGTTGGACAGACGAACATGGCAGTCTATAAGGTAACTCGGGACAATTATAAATATATCCGGAGATTCAATCTAATTTATAAGTTATTTTACTGCTACAACTGCTACGAGATTATATGTAGATAAGGTCCGAGATATAAGCTCTACTCAAAATTTGCGCATTTGGACCACACGCGTTACTGGACCATTTCCAAAAGATCTAGTTTGATTTGATCAGTAGGTATCATCCTACATAAAATAAATGAATAGCGATTTCCTAATTACCTGCAGTACGCAGGTGCAAAACTTTAAGAGTGCCTAATCGGTTTGGTACACAGCCGCTGGCTATAATAATAATATAACCATCATTCATCACACTCCAAGAAAGCTAGATTAAGTGATGAGACCAGTGGCGGCACTAACCTAAATACACCTCTGGCTTCAATAATTATTACCTCTCTGTGTATACGCTATACACAATACGCCTTGTCGTCCGTTGGCGAACAATGACCAAAATAAAGTTGATGGCAAGAAGCATGCTGTGATATTTTGGCAAGTTGGCCGGTGCGTGTCGCGGACGCCCGATGGCATCATCGCTGTTGGAGGATCGTGACGTCACCGCGCCTTTTCCAAACGTGGCCGCCAGACGAAAATAGTGCCCCCTCCCCGCGTACCGCGGCCCCTCGCACCGTCACCGACCGAATTAGCGAGTCAAACGGTCGACACCAGCGCAGGCCGCCTTCTCAACAGATGTTGAGTTGGCGCCTGCAACTTTGAAAAAGAGCTTACTCTTTGTTGCTCGAACATTACCTTTCGTCGTGTTGGTGAAGATACAACAGAATCCATTGTTTAGTGCAACAATTTTATTTAAGCCATAAAAACAGTAGATAAGTTAAACATTTAAACTTTGTGAATATTTTAACATATTTTTTATTTATTTTAGAAACTCACATAACCTTACCTGTAACCTAACTACTTAAAATTTTACTTGATTACGTCAAGCTTATTTTCTATTGCGTTGTCGCCACGCCACAAAACCTACATACCTACCTTTTTTCAAATGTCACTTGAGTTTATGTGAAGCTCCTTAAATTATGCGGCATTTTATGCTCAAAACGAATTAGGTATAATACCTATGATCTGTAGTCTAGGACAACTTGCAAACCTCCAGCACTATAAATATAAATTAATGAAAGAATTTAAAATGTAATCTTAATATAAAATTAAAATAGAACTTGGGAAGAAGCACTTGATACGGTATGAAGGCGAGGCGAAAGTAAGGAAGAACTTGGGCATCTGCCATGGATAAAATTAATGAAAGTAAAAAACGCCAAAAAAAAAAAAAACAAAATAAAACTGCTTAGATTAAAACGAAATGAGTAAGATACGGTATTCGCGTTCCCGGCGTGGTCATACACAGGTAAACTGAACTGAAGGTTCGAGATTGTTTCAGTGCGAAAAAGCGTTAGCTACCTTTCTGTCCGTTTATATAATGCACAAACCACTCAAGTCACCCAAACAAGATACCTACATAGAATAACTTTTTACGCGTTGGTACACCAAACAAATCCTTTTCAACAGTTTTCTAATAAACAAGTATTCGTTGGGCCATTTTTGAGAAAGTGAGATAAAAATATTTTATGAACGTGTGCAAGCGTGATATCTATTGGTTGGACCTAGTGATGAAAGAGACTCAGTCCTTTATGTCGTTTAGAATAAGACTAGCTACTTTTTACACGACTTTGCTTAAAAAATAAGACTTTCGCTGTTAGTCTTCAATAATAAGACTCAGTCAGTTAGGCGTTTAAGTCGTTTTAGACTACTAGTATTAAACGATTTAAACGCCTCAAAGGCTTAAACAGCTTAAAGGACTTAAACGACTCGAGTCTTTTACAAAAGACCTGGGGTTCTAGTAATATTAACACCATTGAGGATCACAGAAGTATCTTTGCTAGGTGACGTAGGTACAATAGGCTATTTGACAATGCGAAAAATAAAGTGCGAATTACTATTAAGAAGTATTAGCTTATAATAGGCTACTTGACTGCTATAAATTTTGGCGCAGTTGATGAATATTATCTTTAGTATATTGGTTAAGAAACCGGTATTTATCATTTTCAGATGTTAAAAGTTTGAGATTGCTTAATATTTCTAAAATGAAATTATTATTTTTTACTTTTTAAATTAAATTTTTGAAAACGCTGTCGGCAATTTTGTGACGTCATACATCTTTAAACAAACTGCGTGCGTCATTTTAACCGTGACATTGACATTTATGACACAAGTAATTATATATATGACACTATGAGGTAGTGATGGACTAGTAGTGTTTGTTTATTTTGACTCGTATGACGTCACAGCACAGGCCACAGCTGATAGTCTAAAGCTTTTCAGCGTTTTTATCTACGTCGCATGAAAAGTGAACTTTAAACTTAAGTTTTACGGTTTTCTAGGTCCTACAAAATCTTTAAATAATTTTCTTGGTCTATTTGGACATTAAATAATCATTTAAACCTATTTCCAAAAAGAGTCAACTAGCCTATTATTATGAGTTTAATAGTTATTATTTAGTAACGGAAGTTGAAAATAATAAACGATTTATTTATAAATCCAGAAATAAAAATGCATTTATTTAAACGTTTGTCACGTGAAACGAAACGCTCCTGATTGGTCGGGTTTATGATGACGTCACCTGCTTTATTGCCTACTTGTGTTTTAGTAGCTTTTCAAAATGATTTGACAATATTTTCTTAGTATCCATTGTTTGTGTGATTTATTTACAATATTTTACAAATTTTGTCAATTACTTTTACCATGGACAACGATTTTGTAAAGCAGTAACCTGCCCATTCAATTAAAATCTGTAACAAACAAACTAGTTAGCCGTGATCTTTGAGTGTAATGTTTATTGAAATCATAAAACTGTAGCTACAATTTTAGCTAATATTATGAAAACATCGGAAATATTCTAAGTGAGTTGCAAGAGGCATTCTGATAAAAACATTTGAGGTATTATAATCTCAAACCAATAACAAAATATTTACATTCCTAATGCAATGAATTATTTAAAATTATAAATATTATAAATATTATGTTTACTTACTTCGAAATGGTCCTCACAGAAGAAAATATTTGTACTATTCGCTATGTTATTATTTATTATGATCCCTCCGAAATAGTTGCAACCACTTTCGGCGTACTTAGACTTTCTTTTGAACACTTACAAATAGTTTTCCGAAGTTTTTATAGAAGTATTTATACATTTTGGAACTGCATAAGATTTAAAACTTATTTTATTACATAAGTCACTATTAAAATATAGATCCAATCGCACTTTCGTTATTTGTTTGCAACAAATGTATGTAATGATATGAGCTACAGATCACATGACAGGCAGGTGATGTCACCGACCCCATTGCAGCGCCATATTGGCAATAAGCGTTTTGGCGCGCTATTTCAACTTTAAATTTTCAGTTTGATATTTTTAAGCAAATTTGTACCAGAATTTTAAAAAACTACTTTTACTGGGTTCTTCAACCTCTACTTAATAATATAAAATGGATTTCTAAAACCAGTCAAATAGCCTATTTACTGGTCCACACTCCACATTTACTACATCTAAAATGTACCTATTTTAAATATATTTTAATGAGGATTCACGAAGCCATGATCTACGATTTATTAAAATAATTTAATTTTAGTAGTAATGTTAATTACATTAGGAATTTATGCATCTCTAATATTTTTTATATTGTTGAATGTATGTTACAATACCTACTTACAATCTAAGTTGATTAACACAAGATTGTATCATTAATTAATTATTGCAAACTAATTTATTGTTTTGGCAAACCTAATTTTATTAATATAAACCACATTAAAACCCAGAATTGTCATAATTTGTTGAAACGTACTCCTTTTCGTACTTATTAATATTACTAACCTAAAATGGTAGGAAAAATTTAATGTTGTAAAATGTGATTGAGATGAGATGCTGCCTGGGTATTATTTTGTTGTTAAAGGTGCGCAGACCTTCGGAGTGAGCGTGCTGCCGTTGGCTGACTTAACAGATGTTGGAGTGAGCGCGCTGCCAACTATGACTACCTCACACTTGACAAACGGTCAGATGCTGGAGTGAGTATGCTGCCGGCCACTGAGTAAATCAAGCCGATTAGATGGAGTGAGAGTGCTGCCAATCACTGATTATTCCAACCAGATAATCAGATGGCGAAAAGACCTGAAGAAGATAGTTAGCTGATGGAATGTCGGAATGAGCGTGCTGCCGGCAGATAGTGTGTAGAAATTTAACAAAAGGACTGATTTTCAAGCATTCGAAATGTGCGTTTAGAATTGCAATACGATAGTTGGATAGTAGATTGCCAGCAACTGTAAGATGCATAAAGACGAATAGATTAACAACGAGAATGAGGTCATTCTCTAGACTCAGGATGGCCGAAGTACCTACATAGGTATTAAAATACCATCGAGTATAGAATAATACATTGGACTTTGTGATTTTTTTTATTTTTGTGAAGTGAATCTGAAGATATTGTCAATGTTTTTTTTCCTGTTTTAAAACCTATTGTCTGGGGTCAGACATTTGTCAGAATGGCCGAATGTTAGCGATTTCTTTTTAATTACCTACACGAGGCGGAGGTCATAGGCATCCGTAAACTGGGAAAAAACCCGGCCTACCCCACCAGCTATAGGCCCATCAGCCTCTTAAAGACTATGGGCAAGATATACGGACGTGTATTAGTTTCCCGATTAAGAGATTACCTCTTCTCTAACAATCTCTTAATCAACGAGCAAATCGGCTTAAGAGCCTCCCACTCCTGCGTCCATCAGGTGCACCGCCTCACGGAACACATTCTGGACGGTCTCAATAGACCCCGCTCCTTTGGAACGGGAGCGTTGTTCTTCGACGTGGCGAAAGCGTTCGACAAAGTCTGGCACAACGGCTTGATTTACAAGCTGTACGAACTCAAACTACGTAGCGTCGACTCGGTAGCGAATAACTCGGTAAGATGAGCACGAGACTGTCCAGTCTCGTGCTCATCTTACGGGACTTTTTGTCGAATCGCACTTTTCGCTACCGAGTCGACGGCACTCTCTCCTCCCCTCGACCCATCAGAGCCGGAGTCCCACAGGGCTCTGTGCTATCACCCCTACTCTTCTCCGTTTTCGTAAACGACATCCCCAAGACTCCAGACATGGAGCTAGCCCTTTTCGCTGACGATACAGCCATTTACAAAACCGTTCCAAACAAAAAATATGTGATCCTAGCGCTACAGCGTGCGGTCACCAAATTGGGAGAATGGTTTAGGAAATGGCGTATCGAAGTCAATCCCGACAAAAGTGCAGCGATGTACTTCGGGCGGAACATCCCCGTAGCGCCCTCCCCTAATCCGTCCTGCCCGAATGTTCCCACTGATTTCACTCTATTCGACCAGCGGATCCCATGGGTCAAGCAGGTCAAATATCTAGGTGTCATCCTTGACCGACGACTATCGTTCGCAGCGCACATCAATCGTGTCTGTAACCGAGCAAGAGTAAAATGTCGCTTAGAAATAAGTTGACAATTTACAAAACTTGCATCCGCCCCGTGATGACATACGCCAGTCCGGTGTTTGCTCACGCCGCCCCGTCCCTCCTTAAGAAGTTTCAAACACTTCAAAATTTCTTTTTGCGTCGGGCCGCGGGTATCCCGTGGGTCGTACGCAACAATAATACCCACCGAGACCTCGAAATCCAATCCATTGCCCTCTATATGAAAGAAGCCTCTTAACGCTTTTTCGATAGGGCAATCCCACCAACCACCCATGGCCATACCAACCTCGCGGTTATACTGGCCGAATCTTGAGAGATACACGCGGATTTTGCGTCTGCTAGGCAGTGTGCACTCCGCCGCGCGTAATTCTTGACTCTCTACATATTAGTTTATTATCTTATCCTTGTCCCTTTTTACAACTCTCCCCTTTCTGGGGCTTGCTACGCCAACGTGTGGCGCCCTATGGCGCCGGGCAGCTCGGGCTGTTCCTCTTCCGGTGCCAACCGTGCGCGAATTCCTGCAGCCGTGCGAAGTTCGCCTCCGAAGCAACCAGATCGGGGTACCATATGGGCCCGATATTCGCAGAGGTGATTCCATTCATCATCTTCTGCCGTAAGTCCTCATACAGAGGACAGAGCCACAAGATGTGGTGCCTGTCCTCCTCGCTCGTACCGCACTCACACATACTATCCTCTCGCTGCTTCATGTCACTCAGCCTTTTATTGAAGCATCCATGTCCAGTAAGTATCTGCGATGTTACATAATTTGGTTCAACCCAGCTCATGCTAAGTCTACCAGCCACGTCCGGGAAGAACTGGTAGAGCTCGCGACCTTTGGTGTCCTGCTACCAGCGGTGCTGCCAATCCATGATTACCGAGTCCCGAATATCGCGTTTCAGTCTGCTCATCTGTTCCTTGGCCGCGCACTGTCGCGTCGCCTCCGTCCTGCCAGCACGTTGTACTTCCAGGTCGGCAGGTAGTACTCCAGCCAGTACCGGGAGCCCGCCGTGCTGACGGACCTGTAGGCCTTAGTCAGCAGCACAAGTGCGGGCCTCTGTCCCCTGAGGAGTATACCGCCGATCGACTGCACTTGGACGCGCTGAAACCAGCACGCCGCAGCATACACAAGGGTGGCAACGAAGGTGCCCTGGTACAAAATTCGGAGGCCGGGAAATCGAATACCCCAGGAAGACGCCGACACACGCGACATCTTCCCAAAGCATTTGGCCGCGCGTTCTACTATACCTTGTGCATGCTGCGGAAACAGAAGACCCGAGTCGATCACAACGCCCAGCACAGTTGTCACGTTCACCGAGCGGATAGAGGCACCATCAAGTTTGATGATTGGGGGCCTCTGGAGTTTATCCCTGAACGTCATCATAGATGACTTGGCAGAGGAAAACTCCAGTCGATTCCGGGCGCCCCCCCCCCCCCCTCGGACGGCGACCCAAGCAGAGGTCCGAGCCTACAGAGGCGCCCTTGAGGTTGCTATCCGATCCCCCCTCCCAGATCGGGCCCGACAGAATGGAGCCCGACCGTGATCCGGCATGCCACGGCCTCTCCGGTTCCGACGGCGCCACCACTGGTGGGTTCGCCATTTGGTAGGGTGCCTTTAGCACCCCACACTGGCCCGATCACGCCCGCTGGTATGGGCCCCGGTGCGAGCGAGCCACCCTCGGCCGCACCGGGATACCGCTAACGGACCTAGGCTGAGCGCCTTCAGCGCTCGCCACACTCTGCCCGGTTTAACTGAATAAAGCCTTCCATATTTATAAGGTTTCAGTAATAGGTCCGTCAAAAAAAAAACGATCAGTAAATAGTTTGATTTAAAATATGCGCTAGTGGCGCCTTTCGGTGGCTATAAGTGACAACTGTTTGACGTAACCGAACAGAGATGCAGTAAGTTTTCTCAGTATTATTCCACTGAGCAAGTAATCACTACGCTTTAATTATTCTTGGATTTGAAATGAAACAACCTAATGTAGAACAGAGGTGTAATAAATGATTGAGGAGTCATAATAGCGGTTTTTATTAAACGTTTTCGTTCGGAAAATTTCGACCTGTAGAACAAGCCCTGTAGGTGGACGGCCGGAGACCCTAGTCGATAATGAAGAATTAAAGGCTTTCGTGGAAGCGGATTCATCGCAAACTACCTACGTCAGACTTGGTTGCAGGCTGCGTTGTTAGTGATAAAACTGTTTGAATCCATTTAAAGCAAATCGGGAAGATTAAAAAGCTTGAAAGGTGGGTACCTCACGAATTGAGTAAAGCAAGCCGCGAAACGTGCGTCGACTGCTGCGTTACATTACTTAACCGGCACAATAATGAAGGGATTTTGAATTATTACCTGTGATGAAAAGTGGATCCTGTACGATAATCGAAAGCGCTCATTGCAATGGCTGAACCCTGGTGAGCCAGTCAAATCCTACCCCAAACGAAAATTGACCCAAAAAAAGTTACTTGTGAGCGTTTGGTGGACTATCGCCGAGTCGTTCATTACAGCTTTCTCAAATCTGGCCAGACGATTACGGCAAATGTTTATTGTCAGCAAATGCAAACCATGATGGAAAAGCTAGCTGCTAAACAACCGAGGCTGGTCAATCGTTCTACGCCACTACTGCTTCACGACAACGCTAGACCACACACTGCACAACAGACGGCTATCAAATTATAGGAGCTCCAATTGGAATGCCTAAGACATCCACCGTACTCCTTTCGAAATTTTAATAATTTCTTGCAAGGGAAAAAAATCAACTCCAATGATGCAGTACAAACCGCCTTCAAAGATTTTATTGATTGTTGTCCGAATGTTTTTTTCATGAAAAGTAAAGGGATCAATGAACTACCCATGAGATGGCAAAAGTGCATAGATAAAAATGCTACATACTTTGAATAAATAAATATCACTACATAGTATAAAACAAAGTCGCTTTTTCTTTCCCCATGTCCCTTTGTATGCTTAAATCTTTAAAACTTCTCTTCTTCTCTGTCGTTTCGCTCTTGGCAGAGCGGTCGTGGTCACGTTGAGGCGTCCGTGTTAGTGGTAGAGGCGGACACAGCTCTCTTCACGATCTCCCGCCACCCCTCTCGGTTGGCAGACTGTCTGGCACAGTCAGACACGCGGCCTCCCACTGCGGACTTCACTTGGTCAGTCCAGCGCATCGGTGGCCTGCCGCGCGATCTGGTTCCTTCCATTTTTCCCTGTACAACCAGCCGCTCTATGGAGTCGTTATCACGTCTTGAGACATGGCCAAAGTACTGTAGTATGCGCGACTGTACTATGGTTGACAGACGCTGTGTGATGTTGAGCTCTCGGAGTATGGACACGTTGGTGCGGAACTCCGTCCATGATATTCCGAGCATCTTCCTCCAGCACCACATTTCCAGAGCATCTATCTTCCCCTTTTCCAACTCGCGCACTGTCCACGTCTCTGCCGCGTAAAGAAAGATGGGAAATACCAATGTTCGAACAAGCCTGACTTTGGTGGTTTTAGTGATATTCCGATTCCTCCATACTTTCCTCAGCTTCTCCATTGCAGTTCTGGTTATGGCCATACGTCGCTTCACTTCATCCACGCAGCTGCCGTTGTTTGAAATTAAAGCTCCAAGGTATATGTAGGTCTGGACCACGTCACAGTTTAAAACTACGCAACGGATTTTGATGCGTTTTTTTTTAATAGATAGAGTGATTCAAGAGGAAGGTTCATATGTATAATAACATCCATTAAATAGTGGAGAAATACTGTTATTTTTGAGGTTTCTAATATGATGTCGTAAATATTCACATTTTTTTCCGCTTACATTGCAAACGCAGGCTAAACCCTACGAAATTTATCAAAATAATGTACTAAGTATTGTACATATTGAAAAGGTCTACAGAAAACTCCACGATGGTGTATGGATATCCCACAATAACATTTTTTTTTCATTTACTTTTTACGACAAATAATGGCTAATTTTCGAAGCGATTTTAACCAATACAGCATTAATCCTTATCCAATTAAATACTTTAAATACATTGTTGATTTAATATTGATCTATATGGCCCTTTACAGATTATGATTTAAATAAATATTTTCGAAGATAATACAGATTTAAAAATTACGGGACGTAGCGTTTGCGGCGGTAGGCCGGCCAGGGCGGCGGCGCGGCGGCGCGGAATTTAGATATTCCAAAGACAGCAGGAAATCTTTACGGTATTAGGGAAAGGGGAATTGTTTTACTCCAAATTTAACACGTGCGAGCCACGGGCAGTAATGAATAAATCAAAACTACTGGATCGATTTTAATCATTTTTTCAGTGACATTTCATACCCGTGCGAAGCCGGAGCGGGCCACTATGTTTTTTTTATATCCAACGTCCACAGTTTTTTTGTAGTGTATTTAGTATCAGCATTGCACTATGTATATGTATTATAATAAAATATTTGACTTTATGTTCCTCCCATACCAAACGCCAATTTCATATGTAAGGAGTCTAATGCATGTTTCAGCTAATGATATAAAATTATATTAAATAAATGAATATTTCTACGCTAGTAGTGGCAGAATGTGCTGAACTATATGTATAATTCATAAGATCTTATACCACCACTTTCCTAGAAATAAATCTTTGCATTTACACTCTAATTTCAGCTACTTTTTAAGGACATCTATGTATTTTTCAGGGTTTGAAATATGTCAAATATACCATACCAAATTATATCTAAAATAATAATTCCTGGGATAAAAACTATTTAAAAAAATTTTCGAGACAATATTTTCCATTTATTCAAATTTCATCTGGTTTTTTTATTAGTTTATTCGTTCCAAACGTGTAAAAATAAATAATTTCGTCTTTATAACTATGTAGATTTAAAGGTGATTCCCGACGTTTTATTTCACTGTTGTGGTAATAGGACCTTATAATCTATGGTTGAAGTGTTAAGTTGTAAGCAGCGTACATATTTACATCATAAATTATTTGATGTTTAATCTGGTTCGCTGGTAATATGCCTCCCGCAACTTTGACTCTGCGTGTGGGATACCTACAATGGGGTTATACGATAACAATAAACTAGTCTATGAGAGGCAAAGATTTTTAATTCGATCACAAATCTTCTAGATTATGGAGGCAATAGTAGAGTTAATAGTACCCACATCGACGACTACATTGTTCATTACGAGATAGTCTACATTCAACATTCACATCCGTGATCCGAAAATCAAAGTCTAAACAGAAGAAAATAACATTCGATAATTACATACAGACTTTACAGAGATCTCTAAATAAAAGAGAAAAATATTTGGTATTTAAATGGATAAACCCTGTCCTAATCTAAATTCCGATTTATTCACGAGGTATATTCGTACTACACTACATCTACTAGATAAATAAAAAAAGGGTGGAAGTACTTATTCACTTAGGATTAATAATCAGAATAAAGTACATCAAAAAATTATCCAACAAATAGTCCAAATGATCTATGAGTGGCACGGTCACCTAATCATTAAAAAATATATTTACAAACGAGGTTATTTCTCGAGTCGTGTTTATGTGAACCTACGTAGATATAGGTATAATTATCTTCAATGAGGACGAGCGAGGACAGATGGTGATAGATAAGATAGCATACCTATTCTCTTGCGAGTTTTTTCTTTCTTTTGTCATTTTATTATATTATACATATACGTATAGGTACATATGTGTGGCTTGCGCCGCCATTCATTGCTGAAAATGCGCGCGACACTGAATCGGTTCTGAGAAACCTACTCGCGTTTCCTGGAAGCGCTACTATATTCGCACACATACACATGTAATATGTATGTATTGAAGTCGCATACAACGCCGCCCACGGCCAGTGATAACGCGCAACCGTGACGAGACATATCGGTGCTCAGTGCTCTCATTAACTCACTCGGTATTGCGTGCCCAGCTCAGCTTACACCTAATCAAACAATTTGCTGCACAGGAGTTACGATGCTGCTGTCAACAAAGCTAACTAGGGGAACGAGGCTACAACTGATTAGGTACAACAACCAAGTAATAAGTAAGATGCCGAGATTGGTGACATTTGTGCTGTTTAATAGTTTTCTTGTTCATGAGTACCACGAGGCAAGGGATTTAAGGAGATTTAGGTTATAACCTAAATCAATTCCAACTTATGATTAGTTTACAAACATCGTAACAGAAAAGGAAGTTAGTCAGTATCCTATTAATTAGTAAATGGACGAGTTCCTCTTAATAAGTATCTAGTTATTGACGGACCTGCCAATAGATCTCAATAGAATGATAGCAGGTCATTTGGGTCAGTGGGCAAAAGGCAGTGCAGCGGTCAAAAGTTGAGCCTCTGACATATTTAGTTCCTGTATTAATGAATAACAATTGCTGGTCTCAAGTTCTGAATTACTAAAATTTTTTTTGTAACTGATTCTTAAACTGTAAGAATCTCCAAGAAAATGAACTATTTTGTTGTGTTCTTGTACTAATCATATTGTACGCATCATTATAACAACTTATTTGACGATTATAGTATATTCTACGTGATTATCTTTTTTACTCCAGATCCCGTAATAAAATCGCAATGAACTGTATCCATGACAAGTTTACATTATAATATCACGTCAAAGTGACCATAGTATTGAATACTTATAGATGCCTCTTCTTAGAAAAGAGGGTTTGTTTACAGGACAGACAAACGAGTTAAAGGAAAACGCAGTGATCCTGAAGGGTCCTGCTTTTGTATGTAACCAATTTTTTTTTTGGACGAAAACTTTTTGGCCTGCTTACATCTAGAAAACAAATTGTTTTTTTCTTTAGTTAATTTTTAATTGTTTTTTCATAGTTTCTTCTAAGAAATAGTGAAAATTCGAACTCCGATGGTAAGACTTTCCTTATCGGTGTTCGAATTGCCACTGATAGATATCGACTATCGCGTTTTAAAATCTTCAGGTAGGCGTCGGAAACGGTTTCTATTCCGAAGCTATAAGTTAATAGTAAAAGCAACCTATAAATCAATACCGAATAAATCATAGCCTTTTTCGGGTCTTTGCGTGTAGGTCTAGTTCATATTATGTGCTCTAGTGGAAATGACTTCTCACAGAAAAAGGAAAACATCTATTTTTTCCATGATAAAAAGTACCTACGTAGTTTTAGCTTCCTATTCCGATTATCAGATCCAAGTCGCCGTTAGCCGTTGTTGCATGGCTAAGTAACAAAGATACAAAGCCTGTACCTCCATAGCAGAGCGGCTAAGACACGTTTGCCATGACTTCAGCATCGCCAGCTTTATGGTTCAATTCCCGGACAGTACAGAAAAAAATATTTTATAGTCTCGATCTAGTTGTTTGTGACACCTTCGTTGTTTCCTATTTAACAAATGCTTTAATAGTTAATAACTTTTGTCCACATTTACTATCCATACAAATAATATAAATGCAAAAGTAACTCTGTCTGTAAGCTCTCCTTCTGTCTGACCGATTTTGATGAAATTTGGAACAAATATTAGACCTAAACAGGTCATATATTTATAGGCTATTGCGTATCCCACTTCTAGTCACAGGTTTACTCTCGCACAAACACACTCTCCACGGGCAAAAAGCTGGTTATACTGTATTTGTAGTTTAATAAATTGGATTGGATTTAATAAGTCAATTTGGTAATTGGGCCCAACATTAGGACAAAGTAAATAATAATAAAAGGCAAACTGGTCGTTTACAAGTATCGTGCTAGTTGAATTTTACGTGACTCCTAACAATGATTACTTATATCGGAATCTGAGAGAGTGATACGCCGTAGACAGTGTAGAATTCTATGCGTCGCCAGTTTGTGTATTTTATCAATATTCATTGGAATAAAACCTATACTAGCAAAGTTACATTGTTTTTGATAAATATTGCGCTTAAGTACACGCATTTTGAACTCGCATTATTTTTTCATTGCAATATAGTAGGTATTATTTTCAATAGGTAATTGATTTTTAATGTTCTTTTTAATGATTTTTTATAAATATACAGAAGACAAAGTAGCAATTCATTTATTAAAAAAATGACATGTTTTAATAGAAACATACTTATAGAAAATTTTATTTTATTCAAAATATTTCATAGCTGTTATTAAAATAGTTTAAAACGAATACTTACTTGGTGAGACTGGAATCGGCATCGCTGGCCGCGGCGGCGTCCGGCCGGCGCTCCGCAGCCGCGTCCACCATGCCTCTGCATCACCGCGCCTTGCATCACTCGCCGCCTCACCCCGTGACCACCACCGCACCACCGCACCACCTCACTACCACATCACAACGCGCGATCCTCGCAACCTCGCCGATACCTGATCCACTGCGGTCGCTATGCGAATACGACACCGACACCACTTGCAGGCAGGGCCGTAACCAAGTCTTTCACTGATTATTCAGACGGAAAATTGCGACCTGTAACAAACCAAATTTAAAAAATAAGACTAAAGGGTACCTAATAATAATGAAAATTATCTATAACTTTTACTATTATCAAATGAAATAAATAGCATGATATTTTAAGAATCAAAACTATGATAAGAATTAATTTTACATAGCACCTACTTTACAGGTTGTCCTAAAAAGAGTGTGCCAAATTCAAAGAATAGATAGACCTTACATACAGGGGCCTTATTCAGCTATTTCAATTGCAGTTCGATAGTGATTGAATTGGACGATTTTGACATTTAGCCCATACTAGAACTGTCAAAAACATGCCATTCAATTACGATTGTGATACAATTCGGTTACGCGAATAAGGGGCCAGGAAACTTACTTGAAAATTGGAAAAAGAAGCACATGGCAGTTATGCATTTTATTTTTCTGATGATTTTAGTTAAATTCTCTACTGACAGCAAAATAGAGAATTTTAACAAAAAAATACAAAATAATAAATACAAAACTCGAAATTTGTAACAACCCTTTTTAAAGGGAGCCTTCTCTTTAGAGTGGCACACTCTTTGTAGGACAGCCTGTACAGAGGATAATTTGTTTTAGAAAATAGTGGGAAAACATTGTGGTAAACTTCCAAATATAGGTACCTTACTCTATTTCAGCTAAAATAGAACTGCATATTTTAACACTTTGTAATGTTTGTTTTCATAAAAGGTAGTTTTATTTGGAAGCTGGGAATCATAATCAGGTATAGTACTTTTATCTTACGAAGCAATACATGCTTTACTTGTGTTAACTTAGTGCACATATAAGGAGAATTCCTTAAGCAATTAAAATGAAACGTCATCATGGTAATGGCTATGAAGGGTTAACCAAGATTGCGAGAAGAATGTAAACAAAATTGTTAAACTATATAGGTTATTGAAAAGAGGAAATGTTATGAATTTTTATATATATTTTTAATGGTTTTGTTTTACTTTATTGATAGGTATCTTACTTTTGTTTGCAAATAAACATCATGAAGTTAATTATACCTACAACCTAGTTGAATATTTTGGTACTACCTACCCTATGAAATAAGCAAACTGAATTTAGTTAGATCATGCTATTAGGAATGTTGGAATCTTAGAAATTAAGCAACTTATCCCAACAACTAGCTAATAATAATACATTAACAATAACTAATACTTTTATTTAATCCTTCGATCGTGAGTTATTCCAGACACAATTGAAATCAATTGTTATCGTGGCACCCGAGTGCCTCCTGGGGGTTGAGGGATTAAATCAAATAGATTCACATACTAGTTTCTTTAAAAATAAGATTAGTAAGTTGTCACTTTCATAATAGTATAATTTAAATTTATATTACTATAGAATAGCTGTCATTACTGCTCTACTAGTGATATCAATTTCATTTCTAATAGTAAGAATTTTCAATATTCTGCTAGCAGCATTAGAATATTTGTGTATTTAAGAACATTTAGCATCCAGTTGATACCATGAGTGTTTAATGAAGGTAGTTATAGAATCTAATTAGCTAAGTCAGGATAAAATAAATAAACTATTTCATTAAATCCAATCAATAATGAAATAACGACCAGAGAACTGCCGATGTTTATCAGTGGAAATAAAGTACCTTCTCGCATTTACCTACTAGGTACCTACTAATAATCATGAGATCATCGATACATACATAACAAAATGTAATAAATATAAATATGACTCACCAGAGACTCTGCTACAAAAAGACCGTGTAGGTTATCATTATAATTCTCTAACGTCACAAACAAATTCACACAATACCAAAGCGACAACGATCGCACAATAAACTCAGCATTAAGTTGAGATCAATTAATATAAAATTTAAACCAAGACAATGTTTCTGCATTTTTACTACACAATTGTCATTTTGACAGATTAAATCTCCAATTTCATGATTTCCCTGCTACAACACAAGAAAAGAGTCCGGTTTTGGGAGATTTGTTTCAACATTTATGAGGACTGAGGAGAGGGAGAGAGACAACACAGAATTCATTGGTCTATTGAATTTCTGTAAATTATACTTGCACTGCCATCTTTGAACATATGGTTGAACTAAGAAGTCGAGTAGTGACGTAAATTAAAGATTTTGACACTACTATTATGCTTGTAAAGAGGTATAAATTTTGCAAGTTAACCAAAATAACGGGGCAATAATGTTAATTTTTTAAAGTTTCACTGGAATAACTTTAATAGAATTATATTGAGTATTACTTATTTTTAATTTGGTTTTTATCTTCATAAAAACTACATTTTTGTAATTTGACGTGTAATGTTGCCGTCTTGTCAAGGCCACTTCGTTCGCATTGAACAACTTTTTTGTGACAATGTCTGCATCTGTTGATTAAAATTTGAAACATAATAAGCTTCTAAACAAGGTCAACAGTTTTCATCAACTCGGAGTAGACTAAAATAATAAGATTCAGTGTTTATTATGTCTGTAGTTTCAATGATTATTCATTTTAGTTCTAACAACTTAAGGTACAAGTGTAAGTGTCCGCGAAAATGATCCGTACTTTGTTTTTCGCAATCACAACGTTACATGAACATGGATGACCTAAAATGCGAATACGTGAAGAAAAAAGATGATACGGACTGTCACAAAAGCTTTATAATAAAGATATTATAATGTTTTGTGCGTCGATTAACGTCAGTCATGAACAGAGTTCTCCCATCGCGTAACGATCGGTGATTTGTTGGACCACAAAAGTGAAAATGTGATGTGTCAAACTGATTGTTTACCTCGCGGACAGGTGAGCGGTTTGTAGAAGTGGTACGCGAGGGCGGCGGGAGGCGGGCGGCATGTCGGGTCGCACGAGTCCCGTGAACGGCGATTACGAGGCCGCGAGCGCAGAGCCTGCGATGAGGCTCACCGTCCGCAAAGACCTATTTCCTGAGGTCCGCCTATCACCTGTCGACCCTGATGCAGACTCTTCAGAGGGAGAACTAGACTCTGTTTCCTGTGTCAAACTCGAAACAGACTTTGAGCAAAGCATTGATGATATTGCAAATCAAAAACAGAAAATAGCAAATGGGCTGGTGCAATCCCCCAAAACCCGTCACAGAAAGCATAAGCAACATTCTAGACGAGATAACGACCACTCAATTCACAATGGATGTAGTCCAGCTAAAAAGAAAAGAAGAAAAAACTCACGTGAATCAAGGCATAAATCTCATTCATCGAATAGTACTATGCGTTCAAAAGTGAAAGGTGGTAAAAATTTAAATTTAGTTAGCAGCAGTAAGTGTCAGGATGAAGATGAGTGGGCTGAGGAGGAAGAAGCTGAAGATAGTGAAAGTTCAGAAGATGAAGTGCTCAGGTGCAGTGTGAAGTTACCATTAATCAACTTGCCTCGGCAAAGTGGCAAACCCTACAGTCATGAACTTAGTCAATTATCTACTAAAAAGAGGAAAAAAGACTCTAAAGAAAAACGGACACATGCTGTGACGCCTTGTAGTGGTAAACCACGTTCTATGTTGGACATTTGTAGTTCTCGTAGTAAAAAGAAATCAAAGAAGTCTGAGTGCACACCCACTTATCGAAGTCAGATAGTGGATATGAACACTATTAAAATTAAGATTAAAAGGACAAATGTTTGTGAAACTGTAAGTACAATTTTCTGCAACTTTTATTTTTATTAATTATTAACAATTGATTTACTTGGTTTAAGAGAATGTCATAAAGGTACTTTACTTCTCAGCTGTCTTATGATAACTTGGTTTTTACTAAACAATACATATACAGGTATGTATTGTTTAGTAAAAAGGTATTATTTTCAATAATTATGGTTAGATAGGGTCAATAATGATATGATTATATTGTTGTGGTAATATTACATCTATCAAGCACCTTTTGATAGTTAAAGATGCCAAATACCTAGGTAATTTAATACTTTGAGTCTAATAAGTGCATCAAAATATTTTTGAGATACAGTTGGTCAGAGGACGGTTGTAGGTTTGAGTCTCACCATACATTGCTGAACTCCCTGAACATAAACTTAAATCATTATGTCAAAGTAATTTTATTGAAAAAGGGGTACCAATTATACTATAGTTAGTTAGTTGGACTTGAATTTTTCGCACTTAGCCTCTTGAGTTGGGCCTTTGTGCGTGATTAAAATTTTAGTTTTATTCATACCATTTCAGGTCAGTCCAGAAACTCACTAGGCCTCGTATATTTTTGAGTGCCTCTTGTATGGACTGAGATTCCTTAAGGAATTCTGTCCGTTGTGTACTTACACTGTTACACTGTGCTATCACATGCTCTGGTGTTTCCTCCTCAATCAGACATCCCCTACAGAAAGGACTATCTGTTACGCCTATATTGAAGAGCTTATTGAGAGCACAGTGACCGGTTATAATACCTGTAATAATACTCAGGCTCTTTCTATCCTGGTGCAGAATTTTGCGAGATAGGTTTTTATTTGTGGTTTTTAGAACTAGTTTGCTTTGCCTGCAATCCTTAAGCTCCTCCCACTGCTTGTTGTGAAGTTGTTCTGTCCTATCTCGTATCCAAGTCTTGACCTGATTGAACGGTATTGGAACAATAGGTTCCGGTCCTATCAATTTCGTTGCGGATCCCCTGTCTGCCGCGTCGTTTCCCAATGATCCGCTGTGGCTGCGTATCCATTGTACGGTTACTTTATTGTGTTTTGCCAATTTTTCAAGCTCCTTGTGGCATTCTAATAGAAGTCCACTATTGAAGTGGTTCCTATTTAGGGCTTGTAAAACTGAGGCGCTGTCAGATACTATACGTATCGATAAATCTCGCACGTTTCTCACTGTTGCCGCAGATGCTGCTCTGGATATCCCCACACATTCTGCTTGGAAGATGTTGTTGAGGTTACCTAGGGTGGTTACTATATTTATATTCAGATCCTGAGAGAACACTCCGGCACCAGTCCCTGATTTGGTTTTAGATCCGTCTGTATATATTCTTATCTCGTGAATACCAGAGCTGTCTGTTTTTTCCTCCTGGAGTTGTATTGAGTAGTTTTTAGTAAATACATATGTTTTTGGAATTGTGTCACATATTGCCTCTATCATGGGAAGGTCTTTTTTGACCTCCTCCATGATACGCGTGTGAGCGACTCTGTTGTCTTGTTTCCAGTGTCCTGCTTTTTTAAGTCTTATGGCTGCTAGAGTTGCTTCTTGTTGCACAAAGAGATCTAGTGGTCTGATGTTTAACATTACCTCCATTGCAGCTGTTGGAGTAGTTTTCATGCATCCTGTTGTTGCTGTGCATGCAATCCTTTGGAGGCTTTGCAGTTCTTTTCTAGTGGTGCTTAGTTTAGTCCTGGGCCACCATACCAAGGCACCATATGTGAACATTGGGCGAATTATGGCAGTGTAAATCCATAGTGTGTATGATGCTTTTACCCACCATTCTTTTACACTGCCAAAACGCTACTCTTGCTTTGTTTATTTTTCCTTCTACGTGTTTATTCCAGTTCAGCTTATTGTCACTAGACAAGCTAACACTATAGCCCTAGGTATTTGACTTCAGCCGAGAGGGAAAGTTCTATGCCAAATAGCTTTGGGAGGTTAAACTCAATTAGTTTCTTTTTCCTTGTAAAGAGTACTACCTCGGTTTTTTTCGGATTAACTTTCAGTTCGTGCTCAATGCACCATTTTTGCAGTATCATGAGCGCTGATTTCATCCTGTTACTTACTATATTCTCAAGAGTTGCCTTTGATTAATGTAGTTATGTCATCTGCGTATCCTACAGTAAAATGACAGCTCTTATTCAGTTGTATGATAAGGTCGTCAACCACCATATTCCAGAGTAGTGGTGAGAGAACTCCCCCTTGTGGGCATCCTCGTGCCACTATTCCTCTCGTGGTTGAGTTTACTGTAAATTGTATTGCTCTTTGTTTGAGGAGTTTCTCAATCCAGCCACTGATGGTTGGTTCCACCCCAAATTTTTTGAGCGATTTGTCTATGCTAGTAAAATTTTACCAATTATACTATTAATGATTATTTAAATAATAGGAATGTATTGCATTAAATTGTCTTCGCTTTTACTTGCTTGAACCTTTTGTAAATATTTATTTAAAAAGAGCCTGACAATAGTGACTGAAGGAGTTTCTTGCACTGCTTGTTCTCGGCACTAGCCTAGACTTGTCCCAAAACAGTGGTAGGTTTATATATTGGTATGTGTAAAAGTGGCTCATAGGCAGCGCTGCCAGATTTTTTTTTGCCAAGTCAGGGTTTAGGAACTTTTGGAGTGAAAAAAGCGGGATTTCTTTCGTCGGAAGCGAGACATAGTAAAAAAACGCACATATTCAAAAGTTTTTAATATTTATCTTTTTATTTGAGTTCAAATTACGTTTACGTGGCAATAGATAGTAAACATATCCATAAAAATGTATTTTAATAAAAATATGATATTTTAAATCAGATTTACCCTGTCAATAAAAAGTAGAGTCTTATTGGTCTTCTGAATAAAAAAAACAGAAATCAAAATCAAAAAAGTTTTATTCCTTATAAAATATGGCATTTCAAATAATACTCTGAGAAGTGAGTGTTACAAAACTTACAATAAGTGAATAATAATTATTTATAAGAATTACTTATTCATAATATTTCTGTGAAGATTTAACTTCTTTTAAAGTATCCTTTTCCTCTTCTTCTCGCACGGTCGAGTTATTCCCGAAAAGCGGGACTAAGCCTGTCCCGCGTCAGACATTTAATTTTGATTTAAAAATCAGTACGTCCCGCTAAAATCGGGACGTCTGACAACGCTGCTCCTGGGGCTTATTTGCAGAAATAAAACTGTTTTTACCAAAGGCAATTGAAAATTTTATGTAAGCAATGGAATATTAATTTACATCTGAAATTGAATTGCTTTAAAACCATTTTTAGACATATTTGAAAAACACTTATGTCAACTCCTATTGCAAGGGCTCTTAACTACTGAAAATTAGACTCTGCATACATAACAGACCTAACAACAATAAAAACCATGCCTGAAAATTAAGTAGGTTTGCATTTTTGCACTATCTATACTAATATTATAAAGCTGAAGAGTTTGTTTGTTTGTTTGTTTGAACGCGCTTATCTCCAGAAGTACTGGTCCAAATTGAAAAAATATTTTTGTGTTGGATAGTCCATTTATCGAGGACGGCTTTAGGCTATATAACATCACGCTGCTTTCAATAGGAGCGAAGCATCAGTGAAAAATGATTCAAAAACGGAAAAAAATATTGATATTTTAGGGATGTACCGACTAGTCGGTAAAGCCGACTAGTCGGCCATATTTGTAGTCGGCGACTAGTTGGCCCGTTATTTTCTCGTATTAATATACCTACCTAAGAATTGATGAAATTGAAATCTTTACTGTTATGATTTTTTATTAGAAATACAAAATCAATTTTACAATGTTCTTTCAGTGCAATTTAGAACAGTTTAGGAAATTAGGAACCATTTGTTCGATACATTAACTAATTGGGCCTAATGTCTTGATCTAAATCCAGACATTAAACAAGTAACAAAAAAAAATTGGCTATAATTTTATTAAGCTTACAACTTACATATTGGAACACTTCTCTTGACCTATAATAATAATGAATTAGAACTTAGTACCAACCAGATATAAAAATTTATAAAAAACTTCTTAATGTGACAACAGAAAGTTAAAATAAATAAAAATTCTACTACACTACAAACAAATAATTAAGATGACAATCAGATAAAAGAACGCACTTAACATAAAAAACGGCAATACAGTGTGATAAAAACATGTTACTCTAATTATTATAACCTAAAGCAATAATCGGCTTGGCCATTTTGTAGCCGACTAGTCGGCCAAAGTGATAGTCAACCCATCTCTAATATTAATCGCGATCATAATAACAGAAATTGACGCGGACGAAGTCGCGGGCAACAGTTAGTACTAATATATATAATATAGGTAATGAGTTTTTTGTTTTTGATAAATATTTTTTTTATATTCTGGGATTCAAAATTTCTTCTATTTTCATATTACTTATTAAGGCCCAGCAGGTCAGGTAACCTTATTAGGATATTATTCATCTAAAAAAAGTGGAAAACTGATTATTCTAAGATACAAGCTAAAGAGATAATTTTTAATCTAGGTATTCTGGGATTCAAAATTTCTTCTATTTTCATATTACTTATTAAGGCCCAGTAGGTCGGCATTTATGGAATATTCATCGATGGCCTATTACGGAGCGCCTGTACGCTACGTATGCGCCACGATCCACCGCGCTCACGTAATTTGTAGTTATTTAAACATAGTAATTAAATAGGAATATAATTTAATGAAATCACCGAAATTGTCTATAAATATTTAGGAGCTTCAAACAAGCATAAAAAATTTAGATATTTAAAATGTCTATAGATTACCTAGTTGTCATATTGAAAAAACATTTCGAAAAGATGTTGGTTTGTGATTTTTTGCCTTTGAGTATCAAACCAACCGGAGTGGACATGAGTACCAATATCCATACAAATAATTCTGCCACTTTAGGCGCGGGGGGCGAGAAACGCACACTAACAGCGATTACAAACAAATGCATTTTCGATCATGTCGTTACGCACGCATACGAAGAAATTGTCAAACACAAACACAGACTACACGCACACATGTGTAAACACACGCATTTAGAACAGCCTATCAGTATACAAGATGACGTCATTTTCGTGTAAGGAATGCTAGAGTAAGACACTATCGATATGTCACTATCGATGAGTTCAGCCAATAATTAATAGGCTACTTGAAGGTAGTGTTGTTGTATCTGTTGATAGTACGATATACGAACATACGGCTGATACCAAGCTTTTGAAGTGTGTGGAATATGGCCGATGGCTCCATACCCACTTTGTGCAAGGCGATCACTGCAATCCTATGTTTTTTAACATCCCATACCATATTGTAATTTGATAATGAACACGATAAAATATGTGAAATGGCGCAAAATCGCAAGAAATTTTACCAAATTCAAAATAATGAATAAGTTGTAATAAAAAAGGTTTTATGTAACAGTATTTATGGCCAGACTAGTTATTTACAACTTTAAAAAATCTACATTATAATAACATATTGTTATAAAAAGTATAAAGTAAAAAAATTAAAAAATATTATTATAAAACCCCCGACACAGAAAGTTCCCTTTAAAAAGTAAAAAGTAATAAATTTAACTCAATCTTAAAGTACCTAATTACGTATTAAAAATATATGTCGCATAAATCATCGTCATTTATTCATCATCAGCCTATTGCAGTCCACTGCTGGACATAGGCCTCTCCAAATGCACGCCACTTAGATCGATCCTCGGCTTCTCGCATCCAGCTCCTGCCAGCCACCCTGCGCAAATCATCACTCCATCTGGCCTGAGGGCGTCCTACATTACGTTTGCCGAGACGCGGTCTCCACTCAAGAACTCGTTTACCCCATCGGTTGTCGGTTCTGCGGCTAATATGGCCAGCCCACTGCCACTTCAGCTTGCTAATCCGGTGGGCTATATCGGTAACTCTAGTTCTCTGCCGGATCACCTCATTTCTGATTTTATCCCTAAGAGAAACTCCGAGCATAGCTCTTTCCATAGCCCGCTGAGCGACTTTGAACTTGTGGACTAGCCGTACCGTCAGTGTCCACGTTTCGGCTCCGTATGTCATGACGGGTAGGACGCACTGATTGAAGACTTTCGTCTTGAGGCATTGTGGGATCGACGATGAGAAGACTCGACGTAGTTTCCCAAATGCTGCCCAACCCAACTGAATTCTTCTGTTCACCTCATCCTCAAAGTTGTTTTTACCTAACTGCAGTATCTGCCCAAGGTACACATATTTCTGAACAACTTCGAGGACGGCACCGTGGATCGCAATCGGTTGCGGTAGTACGTGTTTATTGAACATAACCTTGGTTTTATCCAGGTTCATCCGCAAGCCGATGCGTACAGAAGAGTCAGCCAGGTCATTCAGCATCTGTTGTAGGTCCTGCAGCGTTTCTGCCATAATGACGATGTCGTCTGCAAATCGCAAGTGAGAGATGTATTCGCCATTGATGTTGATGCCTCGTGCTTTCCAGTGCAGCGTCTTGAACATATCCTCCATTGCATTTGTGAACAATTTCGGGGAAATGACGTCCCCTTGTCTCACTCCTCGATGCAACGGTATAGGTTTTGTTTGCTGATTCTGTACTTGGACGGACATGGTGGCGGCTTCGTAGAGACATCTCATCACTTGGACGTACCGCCAATCTACTTGGCAACGCTGCAGGGACTCCAAAACGGACCAGATCTCGATCGAGTCGAAGGCTTTCTCATAGTCCACGAATGCTAGACACAGGGGCTGATTATACTCTTCGGTCTTCTGTATAATCTGCCGCACTGTGTGGATGTGGTCTATGGTGCCGTATCCGCTCCGAAATCCAGCCTGTTCCGGTGGTTGGAATTCGTCGAGTCTCCGCGCAAGGCGGTTCGTGATGACTCTTGAAAACAGCTTATATACGTGGCTTAGAAGGGAAATGGGTCGATAGTTCTTCAGCAGGGTCTTATCTCCTTTTTTGAAGAACAGGACGACCACACTTCTACTCCACGCCTCCGGAGTTCTCCCTTCAAACAGGACGGCGTTAAAAAGCTTTTGAAGCTCCCTCAGTACGGGTTTACCTCCAGCCTTTAGCAACTCTGTTGTAACGCCATCCTCTCCAGGGGCTTTTCCATTTTTCAGCTGTTTAAGAGCCATCTCGATTTCGCCAATGCTGACTTCTGGCAGGTCTTGAGTGTAGTAGCGTGTTAACGCGGCTCTAGGGTCCTCATTTTCGGGATCAGGTCGAGATGCATGCGAAGCGTATAACCGGCCATAGAAGCGTTCCACTTCGGAAAGGACTGCTGGCCTCGAAGCAACGAGTTCTCGACTTGCTGTGGTCAGTTTCGTCAGGTGGCTTCTTCCAAGAGATTGTACGAACACTTTCGACCCCCGATTTTGCTCGATCGCTCTTTCAATCGCAAGAGTATTGGAGCAACGGAGGTCGTGTCGTACGAGCTTTCTGATCTCTTGGTTTAGAGCCCGCTTTCCCGACGAAGTGACGGGTGGGTTTTCACGTCGTTCCTTCATTAGCCCTAAAGTCCCTTCCGAAAATCATCAATCCGTCATTTATTGATAATGTCGATATCGACATTTGTTTTAGGCTGTCACAGCCCTAATTTTCCTGCAGAATGGTCAGTTCTTAAATTCAAAAATGCGTCATTTCGTAATTAGTTTACTAGAAGGTATATAAATTATTAGAGAATAACGATTTAAAATATAAATTAGATGAAACTTGCTGATTTATTTTTTTGATTTTAATTGAATAATTGATTATAGATTACTGATTGCCATGTTTTATTTCGTCGAGACATAATTATGCAGTTATATGTTTTCAATAATATATAGTAACTAGCTGACCCGGCAAACGTTGTTTTGCCATAAAAATGATTAAATTACTAAAATGGCTAACAAAAAATAGGGGTTGGTGGTAAAAGGGTAAAAATTTAGGGTTGTATATATTTTATAAAATTTTAATATTTTACTACCCTACCCCTACCCTACCCCTAACCTACCCTACCCCTACCCTACCCTACACATACCCTACCCCTACCCTACCCCCACCCCTACCCTAAACCCTTCCCTACCCCTACCCTACCCTTACAAAAAAGACGATAATTGATCAGTTATCGAGCGGGATGAAAAATGATTAAATTACTAAAATGGCTGTTAAAAAATAGGGGTTGGTGATAAAAGGGTAAAAATTTAGGATTGTATGTATTTTTGTATGTTGTATCATAAAAAAATAGAAATTAAAAATTTTGTCTAAAAAATAAAAAAAAATTTAGGGGTGGACTACCCCTAACATTTAGGGGGATGAAAAATAGATGTTGGCCGATTCTCATAGATACCGGATAAGCACAAAAAATTTCATCAAAATCGGTCAAGCCGTTTCGGAGGAGTATGGCAACGAAAACTGTGACACGAGAATTTTATATATTAGATAAACAAAACGCATATTTAATTAGACGTTTAAATCAAGTCAAGTCAAATTTTATAAACTACATCTTTAAAATTTACCCTAAATTAGATACGATTACTATTTAGTGGCAACACTTATTGATTAGAAATTTTTCATGTTATTTTGCAAATTTATTGTATTATTTGTTAATATTAAGTCAAAATAATATGTACTTAGAAATGGAAAGTAAAGTTATCCTATTGTAAACTAGAGGATTCCAACCTCTTTTTACACGCAAAAACGCTGCAATTCGGCATTTTTAGCTCAGGTCCGTTGTGCGCTACTGACATTTACTGAATGACGTAGAACGTGTGGCAACTAGTTTTATATAACCGGTATGACCGGCGGTCTCGTACCTTTGGCAGCGGGGTACGCCTGTCAATGGCCACTCCCGTTGGTTTGATACCCAAAGTTTTTTGCTATCGAGCCAAGTTAATGTGATGTAATGTGCCAAGTATCGCTAGTGAATTTGCCACTGAGGCGCTTGTGTCGCGTGAGGTCCATTATCATTCACTTTTCACTGGTTTTAACGGGCTTTTAAATTTTTTTAAAAACTTAAATTATAATTTCTTTAATTTACCTGCTGGAAAGTGATCTCCTTCGTAAAGTTATTGCAAATATGGATTATTTGGCGATTAATGTGAATGCTTTGAAAGCGGAATTAAGAAAAAGCGCAAAAATAGGCGGCTTTGAAGAGCAACTATTTCAGAAGTTAGTTTGTTGATATGAAGAAAGTAACAGCCTATAAACATCCCACTGCAGGGAAAAGGCCTCTATCATTGAATTTAAGTTACCACTGCAATGATGCGAACTGGCATAATCACCACGCTTGCCAAATGCGGGTTGGTGATCACAAACCCGAGCAACGTTCGAAAATTCGAAACGTTTTGTTGCCCGACCCGGGGATCGAACCTGGGACCCCGAGATCTTGGCCCGGTATTTAAACCACTAGACCAATAGGGCTTTAAGGCGTGGGGCGCGTATAATGCATATGTCGCAGCCAACTAGCTTAATCAGGAATTTAGGTAACTGCCTAGGCTGTTGACTAAATGCCGGCATCCAATTAAATAGCTGCACAAAAATCAGCCTATTAAGTGACCGTAACGTTTAACCAGATGAACGTTGTGCAGTCATTTAGTTAAATTAATTTTCTTTGAGATCCATAAATTAACAAAGCTGTGTTATTTTGACAATAACACGAAACAAAGTAAACAAACCTTGACGTTCATATTCCGTAAATTACGACTTAAATTTCTAGTAAAAAACTCGTATTATTTTCCACCTCCATGTTTTATATGAATTTCACAATATATTTCGTAAATTTTCATTTAAAAATGCAGCGAAAACGAAAAATAATACACTTTGCTGTGCTACAGTAAAAAAAACTGAACTAAATTTGAATTACTTAGCTAAAAGATGGTCTTATTGTCGATCCCACAATGCCACAAGACGAAAGTCTTCAATCAGTGCGTCCTACCCGTCATGACATTACGGCTAGTCCACAAGTTCAAAGTCGCTCAGCGGGCTATGGAAAGAGCTATGCTCGGAGTTTCTCTTAGGGATAAAATCAGAAATGAGGTGATCCGGCAGAGAACATAGCCTACCGGATTAGCAAGCTGAAATTTATTTATTTATTTTTATTTTATTTTATTGATACACACAACAAATTACAATCCCAAAATGTTTCAATCAAAAATTTACAATCAATATATAAACAAGACCGTAATCCTTAAAAATGTGTACACATTCACAACCATATAACTTAAAAGAAAACAAAATTAAGGAGAATCAACATACACCGTGAAATTTTAGTGGTTGTTTTCCCGCAGTAAAATGATTCTATCTTAGTAGTACAATAGATTTGTGCAGTTTTTTTTTATTCAAATACAATATAGCAGTTTCACGATTGTGATAAACGAAACTCGAAAGCAACCTCGAACCAATGGTACTAGCCGCGCCGCAGCCGGTCACCGGCCGGGGTCATTGCCCCTCGCGCGGTGCAGTTTATGCTGTATTACTTAGTACGTAGAGCTTCTTTTGCTTTGAACATTGATTTAGTGCGGCAAGCAGTACCCAAATACGTCACATTTTGTAAAGATACTATCGTATCTCACGCTTTTGAGTTGATGATTACTTTTTTGATTAATTGAGAACAACGATATCTTTATTTTCAAAAAATAACTCGCACGATTCGATGGTGCTACTAAAGGTAAATCGTTCTGTTGCGGGAAAACAACCACTAAAATTTCACGGTGTATAAACAAGGAACAAAAGAAACCATTAAAACAACATATCAGAATTTCATAACAAATCATTAAAATATAATAACTACATAAAGAAAAAAATAATAATATCAAATTTAAAAAGTAAAATTAAAAACTAATAAAATAAAATTAAGTAATTGTATCAAAAATAATAACAATTAAAATAACAATAACAAAAAGGAACAAATCAAGATATAGATAAATTAATATTAATTTGACAACTTATTAATTTAAATTACATTTATCATTACACCAACAATATACATGCAAAATAAAAATTATGAGCAATATCAACTATGTTGAATTAATTAATGATATTGAATATAGTGAAATTAAAAATTAAACCTTATAAGTCACAATTACAATACTTATCAGATGTTATTTTCAATATTCTCTTTTTAAATGTATACATTTTTATGCTATAAATGTCATGGAAACCGTGCTCCGTTATAGTACGAAGTATTATTTCTATATACACAAAGTGCAAAAGATTTTAGATTTGGATTACGAGATTTGTATCTGGTATTAAAGTTCAAAAGTGACAGAAGCAACGGAGAATCCATAAATGAGTTAACTATTTTGTATAGACATATAAGATCAAAATATTTGCGACGGGACTCAAGTGTTTGCAAGTTGAATCTGCCCATTCTTTTATTATAGCTCTTAAACTTTCTACCACATCCAAGCCTATAACAAAGTACACCAAGAAACTTTTTTTGGACTCTCGATACATTCTATGTGCACTTTATAGAAAGGAGACCATATAACTGTGTTGAACTCAAGGATGCTTCTTACAAGGTGGGAAGAAATGGCAGTAGGCAGGCCATATTAGCCGCAGAACCGACAACCGCTGGCGTAAACGAGTTCTTGAATGGAGACCGCGTCTCGGCAAACGTAATGTAGGACGCCCTCAGGCCAGGTGGAGTGATGATTTGCGCAAGGTGGCTGGCAGGAGCTGGATGCGAGAAGCCGAGGATCGACCTAAGTGACGTGCATTTGGAGAGGCCTATGTCTAGCAGTGGACTGCGAAAGGCTGATGATGATGAAAGATGGTCAGTCATTTCCAAACGGCTAACTTTCAATATGTCAAGTTGTTAAACGTTGAGTTATCCAAGTTCAATTAACCATCAGCCTAGTGACTTAATTGAATGCCGACGTTTAATGAACGGCCTAGGCGTCAAATTGGCTGGCTATTTTAACTAGATGGCTGCGACACATATACCTATCATACAAAAATACACTTAGGCAAAAATAAAAAATAATTAAGGGGGAATTCCAACAGAATTAATTATAGACATAGAACACTAAACCTCGTTAATAATTTGATTTGACATTGAAAGATTAATACCTACATCCACTAATAATTTTCGACTTAAAAAGGTCTAAGCACTCTTGCAAGTTAGCACCACATATTAGTGTCGTAAAAGGCGAATAAAGTTGTACTGCCAAAAGAAGAAGCTGCTGCATGTCTTCCTTCCACCGTAAAATTAACTGCAAACGCCATCCCGCCTGCCAAGCTAGCGATTATAACAAACGCCTTCTTTTGTAAAATAATATTTCGACAAGAAATTTATTTCTTACCAAAAGTATGCTGCCTTAAGTCAATGTTATGTTTGGTAAAACATTACTTATTTAATTGCCAAGGAAACATTTTTTTTATTGATACAATGGACAACACATGCTTAGCTTCTCGTATCCCAAAACCTCATTAAAAAAGACAGTTGTAACTTTAAAAAAATATTGTAATGATATTACTAATGAATGATATTTCTATCTTTTAGAAGTTACAGATCACACCTGTCACACCTACACCAACTTCGATCGCCGATATTGGGCAAAGGAAATCTAAAAAGAAACGGGCTGCTTCTCCCGTACCGAGTGAGAGTTCGGGCGAAGAGTACGACCCGCGAGGAGACAATACTGCATCTATGAGCGTTGCAGCCCCCAAGGCGAAACAAGCCCGACCGAAATTGCCTAAGACACGCAAGTCTAATAATTCTAAAAGTAAGTAAATAGTAAACTCTATCAATCGCTTTTTATTTACGTGCTTTAAATGTAAATGAAGATAGTCTGAGTCAATGTCTTTTTAAATTAGTATGTTAAAGAGTCTGCTGCTATTCCGTCACTCTTTTGAATTAATATTGTTTTCGCTATGTTGAATGCAATGTGATGTATTTAGAGATTAATTTGAAAATCAGTCTTACATGAGACAAACAGTAAAAAAAGTTTGTTAACACGTTATATGAATTTTTTTTTTTAGAAAAAAGCCAAAAGACTGAAAGAAATAGTAGAAGTAGTGCAGCTGAAACTAAGAATGTTGGACCTCAAAGTCCGTGGGCGACTATGCCTGAAGAAGTTCTCATGAAGATATTTGAATATGCGGTGGCTTCACAGGGAACTTTACCTAGTGTTATAAGGTAAATAATTAAAATGTTGATAAATAGATAGCTACAAAAAGTTTTCAATTAAATGCTAGCTGTTACATAGTAGATACAAAAATGTTTTGTAGCGTATGTAAAATTGGCAAAAAATACTTCCACATAAATATTTTTAAAGGATAATCTGGTGGTAGAATTTTCCAAGCCACCTATTATAGACCTCTGATGTGACTTGTCTTACGTGTACGACAATAAGAGGCAAGTCATTGGGTATATGACACCTTAATTTAAAGCACCAATCCTATAAGTCACGTCTTATTTAAAGACTAAAAATCCGGACTCATTTCAGATATTTGTTCAGTACCACTTTTAATTACTTTCCAATCAACTAACAGATATTTATTCGAGTACGGAAATTCGTGACGTCATAGTTTACTACGTGCATACTAAATCTATGGCAATATTACGTTTTGACAAATTATAAAAAGGATGTCAATTGATCGAAGTGTCAGCTACCCAATGATATTTAAAAAGTACTATTTAAATATCAATGCATCTACCCAGTTTAGATTTAATAGATCGTTTGCTCAACTGACACGACAGGGAATCGGGTCTTCAAAAACTATAATAATAAGGTGTGATTTGTAACTTATATCTTGTGTTTATTTCTTGATTAAATCTAATATACACACGTTGATATTTAATATTTTAAAAATTGATAATTTTTAAAATTGCTGTAATGTAGATGTTTAAAAAAATCCTGTATTTTCAGATTTGGAAGAGTTTGCAAGTTATGGCATATCGTGAGTTGTAGACCAGAATTATGGAGAAATGTAGACTTAGCGCAATACACAACAGAGAATTGCAAAACCGACTACAAACTAGTGTGGCTCCTTGAAAATAGATTGTCGCAATGTCAAAGTTTAAATATAGGTAATTAATTTCGATTACATTTTAAATAGAGACTGTATCTTATAGTTCTTCTTACAATAATTATTTTTCTCTGTGGTAGTACCTCTTTGGTTATCCTTACCACGTATTTGTAAGTTCAATAGCTGTTCGACCTTAGTGTACCTTTGTTGTTGTTGGGTTAAGAAGATAACCTTGTTTATTCAATTATATCCTTCTAGAACCTTAGACCCATAAATCAGTAATCATTACTAATCATTAATAATAAAATACTAGTATTTCTAACTAGCATTCAGTTTTAATAATGACATACATATATTGTTTTGCAGCTCAATGGAAAGTGTGCAATGTATCTTGGGTGCTGGCGTGTGTGGCGGACTACTGCCCAGCGCTGGTGGAGCTCAGCGTAGCGGGATGGAGCCGTATCACGCCCGAGCAACTTTTTGAACTGGTGCAGGGTTTGCCAAAACTGCAACGGTTGGATTTGTCGTTGACGGTACGTATGCAGTAGTCTACTCAGTTATACCTACTTCTTAAAATATAGCTTGATTAAAATGACACCTGTCAAACCTAGAGACTAGTGCTGGGACTGACTTGACTAATCAAACGAAAAAAAAAACAGTCATGGCGAATAAAGTAAAACGAGGAGTTTTGCGCGGGAAACGAGAATAGAAAGATGGACTTTGTTTCGTAATTTTGTGAAATTATCCTAAGCGGCATTTATTGTGATAAAGTGGTGGCATTGTTATAATAATGCGTCAGTGAGTAGGATAAATCAAATAAAAGTAAGAAACAAGGAAAGGGGTTCCTATTTAACTCTGATCCACGTTCTCGCGTAAAACTCCTGTAATCATTGAAATGTATAAACCACCCATACATTTTAATGACTTAGGTTAGTTTAGGTTTAGGTTAGGTTAGGCTATTATGTTTATGTAAGTATATGAGATCAAGAAACTCTATTAAAGACCAGGCAGTATGGCTCATGTCTTCGCCTGTCCCGAGAAACGGGACGTATTCTACTTCCCTCTCTAAAGTAAAACGAAAATTAAGATATATTAAAATTTAACAGTAAGTCAGTATCGTTACTATCATCAGAACCACTGGAAAAATCATGAAAATCAACTATAAATCCTTTATCGCATATAGGTAGAATCTAATAAAAATGAACGTTTTATGTATAGTAATAATAATTGCAATATGATGTTCTTAGCATCAACCAATGCTTATTAAATAATTTGTAATATTTGTTTTATATTACTTCGATTTTTAATTCTGTCGTTTAATCATTAAATTCTGTCGATTCCGATTTGTCCATTTTACGTTATCACTAGGGATTATAAAAAGTGACGTAACCTTGTAAAGACGTCTTTTATAGATAAGTCTAATTTTTGTGAATGGATTATTATGATGTTTTTTTTTACTTTTTATACCCATTTGATATCATTATTTTGATGTATATGTGCAGCAATGTATAAAAAAAAATCTTAACATGCCAGATACCAATGTTTTATTGTGTGCAAATGTGTTTTACTTGTGTGACTTTGGTACAAAGTTAGGCCGTCTCTTTCAGTGAGAACTGTCATTCTAATCAAGCTTTCTTTTAAAGACTATAACTGCAGTTAATTGCCAAATGTAAAGTAACAGCCTATATTCATCCCACTATAGAGCAAAAGTCTCCCAGGGCAGGTACAGGCATAAAAACCACGACTGTCAAACCCTGCCTGCGTCTTCGTGAAATCACCCGGACAATGTTTCAAAATTCGAAACTCTTGTTGCCGGCCTGGTTTATTGACCGACTCAAGGTTCCAACCCAGGACTTCAAGATCTTTGCCCGTTACTTCAACCACTAGACCAATGGGGCGTTAAGCCTATACATATTACCAAAATTCCTGATGTGTTACAACGTTTAGGGGTTTGGCGAGGGTGTTGGGGGTGATGTAGATGAACAGGATGAGGTGGTAAATGAAGAGACGAGCATGAATTAACAGAATATATTTATTTGCTCCGGCTAAGCTTACCACCTCTTAAATTAGTACACAGAAATCTCAGGCGTGAGTCCTTTGTAAGGCTCGGAATTACCCCTACTTCTGAGCGAGTTGTACCACCAAACTTATCATGTAAATTGTACTAGACGGAAAAATCTAAATTTAATTATGAACGGAATACTAATAACGGGAACCGAAATTGTAGACTGCTAACTGGATTAAGAAGATGTTTCCACTTACTTCAACAAAGATAGGGTAGGGTAACCTTATGCATCCACGTGGCGTGGTACCAACCCGAATCTCATCGAGACAAGCTTCTTGCGTCGTTCATTAGATCAGCGGAAAGTCAGCGTAAAACGGAAGGTAATGTGCTAAGCCTGGTGGCCAAAACAAGCGGCCATCAAAAGATCTGAAAGAAACCACTTATGTTATAGAACTGCATGAAGCAACCAAATGAACGAAATCCTTCGAGATCAGCAAATATACTTACGGCACTTAACCGGAACAACATAAAAATTATTAGACACGGCGACTATCGGCCGGTATCAAAATTGAGGTGTCGGCCTCCATCTTTCTCCTTCGGTTTCCTGGCCGACAGCCAGAGCGAAGGTGTCCTCCTCGACATCTTCACAACACCAAGCCGAATACCAGAATGAAATCAATCAAATGAAATCCTCGAACGAAACCTCCAAATTGCAAAAATGCAAATCATTGTCACGAAGGAATTTCCGAGTGCTCAGTTCACTAACTCAAATCTCCCCAAAACAATCGAAACAACACAAAGAACTATTTCTTTGTAAAACACATATTAAACTAACAAGAAAACATTCAAACTTTTTAGGTTATGAATTTACATTATTTTAATATTCCAATTACAATTATAAACTAAAGGCTGGTCGTTTAATCAAATTGTTTTCTTTACCAACCAGTCCTCAAGACAAGTATTTTTCCCTAATAAATTCCCAATGTTTATAAACCTGCCACACTACTATTGTTTATTAACTTTTTTAAACATCTGTCTAAGGTCAAAAAACGTCATTCTGCCAGGCTCATGAAAATTACATCGGCTGCGTGAAGTTTCATTAAATAATTTAATGTCAACACACAATCTTAAAAATATAGAAAACAAGAATTGTTATATTTATTAAAATCATTCACGACATTTGTGAAATGAGTAAGTGTTCCGTGCGTTTGCTAAACGTAGACAGACGAACGTAACGTTATTTTAGTCATTCAGAGCATACGGACAGTCGCATGCGCATCTGACAGCTCTTTGTCATTGACAGATCAATAACCAAAACAACAAAACTCGATTATTATTGAAGTGAAATTAAATGTGTTATAATAATGAAACAATGAATGTATTAACTAAACGTGAGTATTAAGATATTAGTACGCAGCTCAGAAATCACAATGTGACAGTGTACTAGATGAGCACCACATACAGGAGGCTATTTGAGATGATACAGTGTTTGGCTAAGGTCGCCCGACTGACAGGCCCTTTGTGTCACATAATCAATAGCCTACACAATGCTCAGATTAGATGACAGAAGTGCCTGAAGAGACCTTGAAAACAATGTAAAAAAAAATATCTTTCGACATTAAAAATTTGAAAAATTACTCCTCAATTACGCGCAAAGTTTAGGCACTAACTAAACAAATTCTCCGAAAGAACGTTATTGCAACTCTATGTTAGTAATTTATAGCATTTGGTAAAGGTCAATTAATGTTTTTGCTTATTATATGGTGTGTGTCGCAGAGGCATGAGAGATGCACGGGATGCACAATCGGCGACCGGCGCCGAACAACACCGAGGGAACGTTCGGTTGAATACTCCCTTCCTAGTCTGTGGTTACTGTTATTGTGCTTGTCCCAAATTATGCCAAAACCCCTAAAAATACATACCGTTTCATTCCACCTCATCTACTGCCGAAGGCACCAGTTCTTCTCCATAACATAAATGTCATAATGTGAAACTATATTTTGCAGTCAGAGACGGGCGGTTCGAGTACGTGCTTATCAGCGGCTTCGATGGCGCGGCTAGCGGAGTCGTTTGGAGAGCGCTTCACACACCTCACACTGGCCAACAACAAGTTCACTGCGCTGCCACAGATACTGTCCTCGGTAGCGGTGAGTATAATTAGTATAGTTATCTAACTAACTATCTGTTGTGTAACCCGCGTTTTGAGTGGACTATACCATTTACGCAGCGCACGCCACGGAAGCTCCTAAAAAGGAGAATTTTACCCATTTTTGCAACATTTGCCATTGATGCTTCGCTCCAATTGGTCGCACGGCAGCGTGATGTTTATTTATTTATTTATTTATTGGAAAAGATTCACCAGCAACATATCAGTAAACATTACAATTTAGAGTATAAATGAGTAATATGTGTAAAAGATGTTATTAGCCTAAAGCATTCTTCGATAAATAGACTATGTAACACAAAATATATTTTAACTCAAATCAGCAGCACATGAGTAAATATTCCTACAGAGTACAAGCTTCTTAACTTTTAAACTATTCTGATAGGGCTGACACCTGTTGCAAGTCAAAAAAAATAGGGAGTAAAAATAAAATACGGTAAGTACATACCTGTCTACCTACAATATAAGGTTTAGTGTAATTTGACAATACTAAAGTTAAATTAGTTTATAAATGGGTAACCCTAAATAATTTATTTTTCTTTAAAAATTTCTTATTTCTTTTTAACGTGTGATACAGTGAGAATCTAATGTACAGTTTCCTTAAATAACTGATCGGAAAACATTCGCATGGCATGTCAAAAGATAATTAATTTATAATTTTATTTTTATAGTTCCAATATTTTGAATTCTCGGATCATTATTAAAATAATCTTGGTATGTTTTTCAACTGAGCCGGCGAAACCTAGTTCTTACCCCGGCGACGCGTTGGTGAACGCGTCGGTGAGATATCACGCGCACATCGCCGCGCTATGTGTGAGTGGAACAACAGCGGGCTGCATATAGGCAGCTTGGATTCTGGTGGGAATATTTATTCATGTGTCAGCAGTCCCCGAGATCCAAACAAACCAAACAAACTCTCCAGCGTGAGACAAACTTCGGGTGCGGGTGCTGGGTCCATCGTGTGGCAGAAAGAGAAACTCCGTGTAGATCCCGTGTATTGTGACACGAGTGTAGGTTTAAGTGGCCTCTTTCTGACGTAGGTACGAGGGCAGGATGATAAGTAACTAGCCTAATAAGAAAACACTTAACTTTCCGTGATAAAATTAATTTTATTTTTCGTCATAGTCTCCGTGAACCTCTACGCACTTATTCCATCTTCGTTCTAAAGCAGTAATGCCATCTCCGTTCTAAAGCAGTAATGCCTTCCATAAAATGATTTCTTTCAAGGCCTGCAAAATACTCCTCTACAGCGGCTATGACTTCATCATTTGTGGCAAATTTCTGTCCGCCCAAAAAAGTTTTGAGCTTAGGGAATGTGAAACCTAGCGTTGTCTTGGTGGAAGAAAATTTTTTTTTTGCCATACTGTTCGTTTTTGCTGAATACATTGATGAAGCTTATCTAGAAAATTAGCGTAGTATTCTCCATTAAATGTTTGACCTTTAGGAAGGTAATCTATCATCAAGATCCCATCTGCATCCCAAAAGACGGAAGCCATCACTTTTCCAACCGACTTTACAGCCATGGCTTTTTTTGAAGCCGGGTATCCCGATTGAGTCCACTGTTTTGATTGAATTTTTTATTCTGGCGTGTAATGATGAACCCATGTTTCATCTGTTGTTACAAATCGACGTAAAAAATCGGCCTTATTACTCTGAAACGGACCAGACATTCTTTTCAGTTTTGCACCCGAATCCTTTTTTGATCGTGCGTAAGCAATCGCGGCACCCAACGGGCCGATAACTTTTTTATATTTGATTCCTCACTTAGGATATGATGTACCCGTTCTTTTAAGATACCTGTAATGTCAGCTATTTCAGATAACATTTATCGTCGATCTGCTAAAATCATATGTACTTTCACGACCATTTCCGGAGTCGTGACGCTTTTTGGACGTCCGGGGTGGGCTTCATCTTGGACACATGTACGACCGCGTTTAAACTCAGCCACCCAGTTTTTTACTGTGGCATAAGAAGGAGCACATTCACCCAAAACATTCTTTAACTCGTCATAGATATCTTTCCCCTTCATGCCCTTCATGTGAATAAACTTTAACACGGTTCTTTGTACAATTTCATCCATTTTGAAAACAGTTGACTAAATAAATTTTCAAATGACAAAAAATCAATAAAAATTTTACGCCACCAAATTCAAATTTAGAACACAGTTGGCCAGAGATACGAATTTAAAAATGACATATATAATTTTTTAATTTTAACTTTTTTGATAAGTAACTAGAGTCACTGCAGTTGTGGACAAGCCAAGGTTTTTCAACAGGTAATGGATAGATTTTGCTGGTATACCTCTTGTACCGACTTCTTCAGCATATAGAATATCTATAGTGTAGATTAATTGAATTTGTCAAAATGCGATCTGGCTACCCGCCTGCCTCTGTCTGGAGAGGCTTGTGTCCGAATGATGATGATGGATTGTCATGAGTGGTTGTTTCTACAGTTGTCTGCATAAAAGGTAAATCGCAGTAGCTTAGCATAACAGTCTAAGGATAGTCTAATAATAAAACGTTTGCAAAGAACGCCAATCTTGGTAAGCTTGGTGATGGCAGCTTGGCCTATGGTGGAGAAAAGCCAATGCTGCTCATCATCCTAAGTCTTTTTTAGGTTACCCATAAGATGAGAGATTGGATTTTTCGCCACAACCACGGTCTTGAAATATCTAAAATATGACGTAATATCCATTCCAAGTGTTCACGCACAAAACGCACGTGCGGGCTAAGTAGCGGGCAAGCTAGTTATTAGCGCATCGCATTAGTATTGAACGCGTGATACGTTTGTGTGTGTTTACGTTGAACTAGCGGCGGAGCGCGCGATTCACTTGCGACGTCAGGTAATTTCTACCAGCTTCAACTTTTCGCTAGAAACTATAGCATTTTTTTATCATGTCGTTAAATAAAGAAGAGTTTATAAGTGCTGTTCAGGCTAGAACTCTTTCTTCGTCTTTTCAACCTCTGACAATACTTCGCACTCGGCCAAACGCCTGGAGAATGGTGTAAACACGGGTTCGCAACGTCTACGCGCCCGCGCGTTCCTGCGTGAACAAGCACTTATTAGGCTTAAGAGTAAGCATAAGACTCGCACTCGGTCCACGCTCGAGATGCTAGCAGGCTTTGATTATCTAACCAACCGGATTGGACATGAGTACCAATATCCATACAAATAATTCTGCCACTTTCGGCGCGGGGGGCTAGGAACGCACACTAACAGCGATTACAAACAAATGCATTTTCGATCATGTCGTTACGCACGCATACGAAGAAATTGTCAAACACAAACACAGACTACACGCACACATGTTTAAACACACGCATGAACAACCTATTAGTACTTATACAAAATGATGTAATTTTCGTGTAAGGAATGCTAGAGTAAGACACTATCGATATGTCACTATGGATGAGTTCAGCCAATAATTAATAGGCTAGGTACTTGAAAGTAGTGTTGTTGTATCTGTTGATAGTACAATATACGAACGGCTGATACCAAGCTTTAGAAGTGTCTGGAATATGGACGCTAATGGTCAGGTAGATGTCGTGTACACCGACTTTTCAAAGGCATTTGATAAAATTAACCATGACAACTTAATACTGAAACTTTCAAAGGCCGGTGTGCATGGCAGTCTGCTTAGATGGATCAAATCCTATATCAGTAATAGAAGTCAATCAGTCTGCTTGAAGGGTTTCTCATCGCAGTTCCTCCCTGTACCATCAGGTGTTCCCCAGGGATCGCATTTGGGTCCATTGCTTTTTTCCCTCTATATTAATGACATGTGCGAATCCCTGAAATGCAGCTATTTACTTTATGCCGATGACACTAAATTGTATACGATTGTCAATTCACCTGATGACTGTAAGAGATTGCAAGAGGATCTTATAGCGCTCGAAAAATATTGTTTATGTAATCAACTTTTCTTAAATACGGATAAATGTAACGTTATAACCTACACACGAAAGAAATCTCCAATAAATTTCGATTATACTATACATAACCAAATACTTAGAAGGGTCTCCAAAATCAGAGATCTGGGTGTAATTATGGACTCACAGTTGTCATACAACTTTCATTTAGACCATATAATTGGTGCTGCGTTTAAGAGATTAGGATTTATACTTAGACTAACAAAGCCTTTTAGAAAAACATTAACACTCAAAATTCTTTACTTTTCGTTTGTACGCTCTATACTAGATTTCTGTAGTCCTGTATGGAATCCTTCTTACAAGCTGCACATAAATAGAATAGAGAGAATTCAAATTAAATTTATTAAGTCACTTAATTATCGTAACAATATATTTTGCCATGAACCAGAGGCGGCTCGTGACTTTATTTTCTGGGAGTTCATTAAAATAAAAATCGATCGTCGTCAACGTGTCTTTGAACTCTAATATAGGTAATTTCGATAGGTAGAATCGCGCGCTTTATGAATATCTGCCTAATAAATGCCAGTTAAACTTTACACACATTGATTGCAAATGTTTTTTCAGATACGCTAAATCATCAACACCCGTTTTAATCCATGCAAACTCACCACAAGCGCCGGCGCCAGCTCCAAACACCAGATATGGGAAACAAAACAATTTATTGGTTTCTTTGCAACCACACATCCATCCAAGGTGTTTTTAAACACTGTTAGGGTTTAAACACACGCCTAAAGTTTTAGTTTTATAAGTACATTTTGTATCAAAGCGATTTCAGGCCGAGGTGGCCCTTTTGCTTTTAGTTCAGGGCGCTTTTCTAAAGTCTTTTCACATTTTTTAATAAAAGATACATTGTATTGTTCCACGTTTAGCACTATCACAGCACTAGCACAGAAATAATGCACAGAAACTATTGTTTAGCGAAATAACACAAAACTGCCGTATTGGCGCGAAAAGGTCCCAGTGACTGGATAAAAGATTTGACGTTTGTTTACATTAGATCGACAACAACGCTTATTTAGCCGCACGCGTAAAATATTGTCACCTCTCGGCGCGATCTGGCAACGTCGCTAAGAGCGGCGCTCCAGATTAGCCTAATTTCTCATACAAAATCTTTTGTTTCACGTTCCAGTCCGATGTCGATGTTTCTCTTTCGCACTTATTGAATTCAGTACTAGGCATTGTACTGAACTTTGTTTCATAGGAGCGCAATCGCTGGCGCTCCACTCGGTAACAAAAACTGACACCAAATGTTATGCTAAAAAACATGTCAACTTTGTGCGTAGTTAAAATTGTTTATAGTTAGCTGCTATTATTTGTGTGAATGTATAGGGTTAAAAATATATAAATAATAGCAGATTAAAAAATATATATTTATTATTTACTAATTTTTGTGGGAGTGCACTGCACCAGTGCTCCTTAGGACGAGCCGCCTCTGCCATGAACCCTACAAAGTGTCGTTAAGCAGATATAAACTATTAACTCTTTCGGAAAGGCGTAAAATGTTTGATATTACTTATATCTTTAAAATACTAAACTCGATGATTGATTCACCAGAACTTCTCAGTCGCTTATATTTTTCTGGTCCAACCCGTCTGCCGGTGCGCTCCTCTCGTAGTTTACCTCTGTTTGTTCCTCCGCGACGCAAAAATAATATACTCGAAATTCATTCTTCTGTCGATCCACCAACACTTACAATAGGGAATTTACTGATATCGATTTTTTTCATATTTCATTGAACATAATTTAAGCAAAAACTGATTAATGTATTAATTATTGAAACATGAATTACATAATTATGTAAAATCAAATTTTAATATTTAGCTTCATATTATTCTTCGTATCTGAAAATAATAAGTTTACTTTATTGTACACACTAACTTTATCATGTCCAATCATGTAAGAACTTTGTATTAATAGCATGTTACTTTTAGGCACTATTAGGTCTATTATTGTAATTATTTTTTACCTACAAAATGTTTATATATATGACTGTTTGTTGCCAAAATAAATGAAAAAAATATATATATGACCGGACCCACTTTGTGCAAGGCGATCACTGCAATCCTATTTTTTTAACATCCCATTCCATATTGTAATTTTATAATGAACACGATAAAATATGTGAAATTCCGCAAAATTGCAAGAAAATTTTCCAAATTCAAAATAATAAATAAGTTGTAAAAAAAAAGGTTTAATGTAACAGTATTTATGGCCAGACTAGTTATTTACAACTTAACAAAATATAACTATAAAAAGTAAAAAATAAAAATATAAAAAAATTAAAGAACCTCGACACAAAAAGTTCCCTTTAAAAAGTAAAAAATAATAAATGAAACTCAATCTAAAAGTAAACGTAAACGTATTTAAAAGTATTAGAGAATAACGACTTTAAATATAAATTAGATGAAACTTGCTGATTTATTTCTATGATTTGAATTGAATAATTGATTATAGATTACTGATTGCCATGTTTTATTTCGTCGAGACATAATTATGCAGTTATATGTTTTCAATAATATATATTAATAAACAAAACGCCTATTTATTTAGACGTTTAAATCAAGTCAAGTCAAATTTTATAAACTACATATTTAAAAATTACCCGTATTTGATACGAGTGATCGTATCAATTTAGTGGCAACACTTATTGATTGGGAATTTTTCATGTTATTTTGCCAATTTGTTGTATTATTTGTTAATATTAAGTCAAAATAATACTTAAAATGGAAAGTAAAATTATCTTATTATAAACTAGAAGACTCCGACCTCTTTTAACACGCAAAAACGCTCCAATTCGGCATTTTTAGCTCAGGGCCCCAATTCCGCTAATTCACAAATGGCTCGCATCGCAATTGCATATTTTGACATTACTACCATAATAAATGTGTCAAAATAAACAATTGAGATGAAATTGCGATCCTATTGAGCCATTTGTAAATTAGCGTAATTGGGGCCCAGGTCCGTTGTGCGCTACTGACATTTGCTGAATGACGTGGAATGTGCGGCAACTAGTTTTATATAACCGGTATGACCGGCGGTCTCGTACCTTTGGCAGCGGGGTACGCCTGGCAATGGCCACTCCCGTTTTGGTTAGATACTCAAAGCTAGCAGGCCGCATTTGGCTGTGTGCCTTCTGCACTCGCCTTTGCTATCGATGGCTATCTGCAGACAGTGAAAGATCTAAAACAAAAGGCTAATTGTTAATAACATTTACACAGGCACACTGCGCAAACCTAGAAGTGCTAGACATATCAGGTGCGCTGGCGTCGTCGCACCCGGCGGCCGTGCCCGTGGAGGCGCTACAGAAGGGCTGCCCCAAACTACGCGTGCTTCGCGCTGCCAACTCGCAGCTTGTGCTCGCACCAGCAACTACTTCGCAGCAGGTATAGTGGAGGAATTTAATTTTAAAGAAAAGGAAATGTTTACTTCTAGCTGTTGCCCGCCATTTTGAATTTAAAAGTATTAAAATTATTTTACCTCCTTAACGGTTGAATTTGTACAAATTTTAGATAAACTTTTTATATATTTTTAATCAACAGCCGAAAAATTAAAATTCCAAGCTTTTAGCTTTCAACTTCAAAAACTAGCCTATGTTTTCTCAGGCTTTAGGATTTTTAATTCGAACAAATTTTCAATTCGCACTAGTAATTTATGGTTAACTAGCTTTTGCCCACGGCTTCGCTCGCGTTAAATTCGGGATAACAATAAAATTTCAACCCCTCTTTTAAGGGGTTGGGGTGGGTTTCCAAAAAAAATGATGAACGATTTTTTTATTAGTCACAAATAGTCGCATACCAAGTTTTAGCTTTCTACCTTGAAAATTGCGGAATGCGCCATACAAACTTCCACCCCCCATTTTAGGGAAGTGGGGGATTAGAAAAAGACAAAAAGTAGCCTATGTCCACTCTCCATCCCTTCAACTATCTCCACTTAAAAAATCACGTCAATTCGTCGCTCCGTTTTGCCGTGAAAGAAGGACAAACAAACAGACACACAAACTTTCCCATTTATAATATTAAGTATGAACCAGAGCTTGTTTACCGGTTTATTTTTTGAAACGTTATCGTCTTAAATGCCTAAGAACGCTTGGATTTCGGTTTTGTTCGAAACGGAACAAAATAAAAACGTTTTTGAAGAAGAACATTTTCATTTCACATTTGGTTAAAATATAGGTTTAATAACGTTTTTATTTCGTTCTTTACCGTCGCGTCGATACCTACATACGAAACGAAGGACACACAGTATACGGATTTCACTCAGTTGGCGTTTACCTACCTTGTGGCCTCGCGCGACGGGATTAACCGGTATTTGGATACTTCTTGTATTACGTTCCCGTTCCAAACGTAATACGAGAACGAAACGCCTTATAACGGTTAAAACGTATTAATACCGGGAAATAAAATAACGTTTCAAGGCCCTGGTATGAACAGTTTTCAAGTAGGTAATTTAATAATTGATGGTTAATATCCCATTAAACTTTTCTAATTGCAGATGGAAGCTGTAGGTTGGACGGCTCTAGAGGAGCTTTCTATAGCTGGTGAAGCGGCGGCCGAGCTTGTGGGCGTGGGCGAGTACCGCTTCAACGACGACGCGCTGTCGCGGCTGGTGCGGGCGGCGACTCGGCTGCGGCTGCTTGACCTCCGCGGCCTTCAGCGGCTCACCGACTCAGGCCTGGTTCGCGTGCCCGCCTGGGACCTTCAGCACCTGTTCCTTGGCGGTGAGTTTGTTAGTACAAGCTGATAGACGCGGCTGGTGCGGGCGGCGACTCGGCTGCGGCTGCTCGACCTCCGCGGCCTTCAGCGGCTCACCGACTCAGGCCTGGTTCGCGTGCCCGCCTGGGACCTTCAACACCTGTTCCTTGGCGGTGAGTTTGTTAGTACAAGCTGATAGACGCGAAGCGCTGCGCGGCTGGTGCGGGCGGCGACTCGGCTGCGGCTGCTCGACCTCCGCGGCCTTCAGCGGCTCACCGACTCAGGCCTGGTTCGCGTGCCCGCCTGGGACCTTTAACGCCTGTTCCTTTTCGGTGAGTTTGTTAGTACAAGCTGATAGACCCGACGCGCTGCGCGGCTGGTGCGGGCGGCGACTCGGCTGCGGCTGCTCGACCTCCGCGGCCTTCAGCGGCTCACCGACTCAGGCCTGGTTCGCGTGCCCGCCTGGGACCTTTAACGCCTGTTCCTTTTCGGTGAGTTTGTTAGTACAAGCTGATAGACCCGACGCGCTGCGCGGCTGGTGCGGGCGGCGACTCGGCTGCGGCTGCTCGACCTCCGCGGCCTTCAGCGGCTCACCGACTCAGGCCTGGTTCGCGTGCCCGCCTGGGACCTTTAACGCCTGTTCCTTTTCGGTGAGTTTGTTAGTCACCGACTCAGGCCTGGTTCGCGTGCCCGCCTGGGACCTTTAACGCCTGTTCCTTTTCGGTGAGTTTGTTAGTACAAGCTGATAGACCCGACGCGCTGCGCGGCTGGTGCGGGCGGCGACTCGGCTGCGGCTGCTCGACCTCCGCGGCCTTCAGCGGCTCACCGACTCAGGCCTGGTTCGCGTGCCCGCCTGGGACCTTTAAAGCCTGTTCCTTTTCGGTGAGTTTGTTAGTACAAGCTGATAGACCCGACGCGCTGCGCGGCTGGTGCGGGCGGCGACTCGGCTGCGGCTGCTCGACCTCCGCGGCCTTCAGCGGCTCACCGACTCAGGCCTGGTTCGCGTGCCCGCCTGGGACCTTTAACGCCTGTTCCTTTTCGGTGAGTTTGTTAGTCACCGACTCAGGCCTGGTTCGCGTGCCCGCCTGGGACCTTTAACGCCTGTTCCTTTTCGGTGAGTTTGTTAGTACAAGCTGATAGACCCGACGCGCTGCGCGGCTGGTGCGGGCGGCGACTCGGCTGCGGCTGCTCGACCTCCGCGGCCTTCAGCGGCTCACCGACTCAGGCCTGGTTCGCGTGCCCGCCTGGGACCTTTAACGCCTGTTCCTTTTCGGTGAGTTTGTTAGTACAAGCTGATAGACCCGACGCGCTGCGCGGCTGGTGCGGGCGGCGACTCGGCTGCGGCTGCTCGACCTCCGCGGCCTTCAGCGGCTCGACGACTCAGGCCTGGTTCGCGTGCCCGCCTGCGACCTTCAGCACCTTTTCCTTGGCGGTGAGTTTGCTATAGATGACCAATATGGACATACAATTCCTTAAATTAGAATTTCGATTATTAATTAGAATTTTGTGTCCAATTCGTTCATGACCGCTCTGACCACTTCTTCAAGTAACTACTCGAATATATCACGCTGTGGATTATATCGCACTTTGAGGAGTTTGGTTAAAGTTGTTTGTAACCCAAATTTATAGAATCATGTTGTCAATGTTTATTCATTCAAAGCGCACAGGCGCTTTTTCAAATAATCTCTATGCGTTTACCAGATATGACGTCTCTTACAAAAAAAGCTTGCACGTGGTTGGTCTCGCCTAGATCACACGACTGGTGCGCCGCGATATGCCTATTTTAGCCCTACCAATTAGGAGTTCTATTTTGTGGTACAGTTTTTTTTTTGCTAAGTTAGGAACTATTATTCGTACGATTTACATGAACGTGTTCTCGATTTCGTACGCATAACCTATATAACCGTACCGAAAATTGGCGAAATAGTTTCGGAATAAAGTTTTTGTGTATAAATTATGGTAAGCAGAGTATTTTAAGTGCGTAATGGTTTAATTAGTATAACCTTACCATAAATGTAAAAACAAAGAGGATAAATGTAAAGTGCTTATTATTATACGCCTCAATTCTTTTATTTATGATAAAATAAATATTCTAAGATCTACGATTTAAAAAAAAATTATATGACTTGTAATCTTTATGGTTTGTAATCGTTGTCCTAATAACAATTATGCAAAAATGTATGCTGATATATTTTTATTTTAATAGGTGTTGTGGTAAATCATGCCAAATTATTTATTCTGTACTAGCGGCCCGTCCCGGTTCCGCACGGGTGGACATACAAATACAACAATAAATATAGCCAATATCACAGTAGTTTTTAAGTTTATTCATTACAAACATACATACACACGCAAAAATACAAATCTTTCCTCTTTATAATATTTGTTCTGTATTAACTATATTAACTTTATGTGTAATGACATGAATTTATAATCGTAATTTTAAATGTATAAAACCGTTATGCAGCTTGAAGATGCGTCTTTAATTATTCAACCCAATATGGACCAGATTTACACAATTTATTCCCATTCTATTACAGGTTGCAACGTGACCCGGCAAAATAGTGCGTGCTTGGAACTGATCTGCGAAAAGTGGTCCCATAGCCTCCTAGAGCTGGACCTTTCGTGGGCATCGGCCGCCCGAGTTCTGGACGACGCCGTCTCTGCACTAGCCGACTCACCCAACAGCAAGCTAAGGTACACCCTTTTTTCTTAATAAATAACGTGTTATATAACAAACAAACAATATTTATTTATTAATTTATATCAACGTGTATATCAAATGTTTTTACTTAGATTAGACAGAATTTGACTTCTTCAGTAACACTTAATTGAAGTTATGTTCAACAGCAATTTATTGATTTTTATAATCAATTAATTTGCTTTTCGGTTTTTTAATATTTTTTCTTGAATCAAAACAGTGAATGCTACAACTGATACACACTATACCGGTGGGCATACCACCATTATCAAATCGCCGAAAAATGTTGCAGGAACGATTATACTGCAAAGGGTTATGATAGCATCCCTCCGTTCTACGGTATACTTTAATAAGTGTTATCTTAAACTTTCAAACACATGAGTTTAGTATATCCCTGATAGTAGTAACGTTTGCGTCGATGTTCACTATTAATTCCCTTGTTCCAGAATACTCAACCTTTGTGGATCATCTGTATCTTTGGAACCGGTAAAGAAAGTGTTGTTAAGGTGCCCTCATATAGAGTCTATTAACCTTAGCTCTTGCCGAGCGCTTCCGAGAGGTATGAAGCGTCTATACACAGGGAAAGAACTTCAAGACCTCAAAGACAGTCTAGACCCACAAAAGGCAAAAACCAAAGAAAATGAGGAAAAAGAAAAGAAAAAGAAAAATTCAAACAAAACCGATGCTGATTCTAAAACGGAAACAGCTAATGAAGGGGTGCCGAAACAAGATGTTTCTGATAGTACGGGTGATAAATTAGACATGAAACCTGAAAAATCTGGTGACTCAATCTTTCAAGAACCTAAAAGTGTTTCTGATTCTGGAAGTATTAAGCAGCCTTCCAGCGATGCGTCACGCAAGACTTCTCCCGATAGCAAAAGTGATGCGTCTTCAATTAAATCTTCTGAAAGTAGAGCGTCTGTGTCGGAGAATAAAAGGGTAACAGGCGACACACCTCCGAAATTACTAAGCCCCATGACACAATCTCGACCAGACTCTTCCTCCACCCCCAGGTCTGAACAAACGAAAACAGACATGGGTAGTCCTCACTTCAGTCCTGTTTCCAAACCCGATAGTCAAGTACAAAACAGTCCTGAAGTAATGCCCGAATCCATCAAAAGTAATTCCTGGAATTTAGGTCAATTTAAAACTACACCTACACATAAATCTGAAGCTAGCCCGTTAAATAGATTAGAAAGTCACAGTAAACTCAAACACGGTAAATTTATTGAACAATGCAGTCCCACAACTTCTTTAGACAATAAACCTAGTCCCGAGACTCTAGGCGTAAAACAGGACATTAAAACTCCCAACAGTTGGAGCTACGGCAGTCCAATGCCTCGACAGGAGGCTCAGTTTTCTTCACAACGAAGTCCCTATTCAGCTCAGCCGAGTCCGGCACAGCCTAGCCCGTATTCAACGCAACCAAGTCCTTATTCTACTCAACCTAGTCCATACTCCTCACAACCTAGTCCATATTCAGCCCAACCGAGTCCAGATACCAGTCAAATCATCAAACCCGATCTTCAAAAATCAGGTGCCTGGAACACTGGCAATTATAGTCCGATGACCAAACACCACGCACCGTTCTCACCACATCCTTCGACGCACACCAGCCCGGACCCCGGGCTCGGCATTAAAAGTGATATTCGGACTAACCCCAATAAAACATCCGGCCAGTACAGCCCGATGTCTAGACAGGACCGGCACCACCACAGCCCATACTCACCCCGGCCGAGCGTCGAGAGCGTGTCCTACAGCAACAAAAAGAGCCCCGGCGTCGCGGGCGGGTACAGCCCGATGATGCGCTCCGATTGTCACCTCCCCGGCCAGGACGCGCAGGCCGGGAGACCGGTCATGAGTGGACGGCCGCAGGACATGTACGGCAGATCGATGGGAAAAGTCCCAGAAATAATACACAATAGCGTGCCTGCGCCGCCGGAACTTCCTACCTCGTGGGGAATAGATCGGTTCAATCAGCTATCGAACACGCCGACGTCGAGCATCGAGTCGCTGGTGTGGGGCGCGGGCGCGTTCGGCGAGCCGCGCGCCGACATGCCCGCCATGCTGAGCACGCCGCCGGCGCAGGCCTGGGCCTCGCTGCCGCCGTTCGACGCCGGCGTGCGCAGGTCGGCCGAAACAGACTTGAGTGATCCGTGGACATTGGGACATTTTCGTGTCGAGCCCCCTCACCAAGTGCAAAATACTTTCGTCGAGCAGAACGTTACTTTTGACTCGTTGAGCGGCCACGTCAGCCACCAATCGCTTTCTAGTTTTTTAGACGACGCCTTCACAGAAACGTCCCGTGTGGACTGACGTTCCTCTGTGTTCCCTTATCCCTCTAAGGAGTACGTGAGTTTTGTGAACCGAACGCGCGACCGCGTTGACGGCTAGCGTGACACTATAAGTGATAAAAATTGAACAATTTATCTTGTAGACAGTGTAAATAAGATTTAGTTAGATGTAAGGAGTAACAAAGCTAGGAATGCGTTCGATTTTTTTTTGCAGTCCATAGTCTATGAAAGGATATGTGTTAAGAGCAAATTATATAAGAGTTAGTGAAATTCATCAATGAACTTAGATATTGTTGAATTATACTCATGAGTTAGATTTTAGAATGAGTCTTTATTTGAATGCCAAAATCTGTTTACATCAACTGAGGCCAAAATACATATTTATTTCAATTTTATTTGTTGTACTATAACATTTAGCTACTGTATTTATTGAGAACTTCCAGTAGATTTATAATAATGAAATGATAAAACTAAAACATTCCTTTACATTTATCTCAGATTTGGTTTTACATGACATTAAAGTTACATGGTACATACAAATTTCAAGCAACTAGATCGTATATACCATTTTTAAATAATGTTGAAAGTTAAAATATATTTGGGCATTGCTTTATTCAGCACACGACTTAGCGGCAAATCTTTAGCAGCTATTCAATCTATGGTTGCCTTCTACATCGACACGTTAAGTTCTTTGTTATATGTTTGTTAATATAGTAATATGAATGCAACTTGTCTGTTCTCTTGTCAAAAGTTTAATATGTCTGTCTCGTCGACAAACTTCGACCTGAAATATAGATGGATATTGAAATAATATGTTGTTCTTCTGTACTTAGCTAATGGTTAGAGCAAATGGAAAGTAACAAATAAGCTGGTGCATAATTTTAATATAACGTTTCGAACATTTTGTAGTGCATTGATGATTTGGTCACAAACGGAAAAGTTTCATTAATTAATTTATAAGTTCGTATTTTGTTAGTGTCGTTTCAGGGATTGATTCTTTTGCTTGTAGATGAGAACATACACTAAAGAAGCACAAGTTTAATATCTTTGATGTTATTTAGGAGGAAATATTTTTATTCTATAAAGATTTCAATATCCCTATAAAATATTAGGTCTTTACCTATGAAATTGCCGTTTTGTATGAAAAAATTGAAACATATTTTTTTCATGTATTTTTTATTTGTATTAATCGAAGTAATCACCCATGCAATCAATGCATCTTTGCCAACGCAGTGGCAGTTTATTGATGCCCTTCTTAAAGAAATCAGCTGGACGGGAGGCAACAAATTCTTCAAAGGCATTTTGTACTGCCTCTCGGGTATTGAATTTTTTTCCCGTCAAGAAGTTATCCAAATTCTGGAAAAAGTTGTAGTCTGTAGGCGCAAGGTCTGGTGAGTAAGACGGAGAGCTTCTAACCCCAGTTCTTGCAACTTGGAGACCGTCTGCTGTGCAGTATGAGGTCGCGCGTTGTCGTGCAGAAGCAGCGGAGAGGAGCGATTGACCAATGCTGGTTGGAGATGTGCAGCTTCTCCATTGTGTTCAGTTCTTCACAGTACACATCTCCAGTAATGCTCACCCCGTTTGGTAAGAAGCTGTGATGAATCACACCGGTGCGGCGCTAGACCACCAAACAGTGACCATCACTTTTCTAGGGGTAAGTTTTCGTTAAGGGCATTGTTTAAGTGCTGAACCAGGATCCAACCAACTTGCTGAGCGCTTGCGGTTATCAAACAGAATCCATTTTTTATGGCAGGTAACAATGCGGTTCAAAATTCCTTTATTTGTGTGTCTGTTGAACAGTGCAAGGCACGTCTCGACTCGTATTTCGCGCTGGCGATCATTGAGTTCGTGGGGCACCCATTTGTCAAGCTTTCTTACCTTGCCAATTTGACGCAAATGGACCAGTATTGTTTTGACGCTAAAGTCGAAAGCTGCTGCTAATTCAGCCGTAGATTGTGTATCATCAGCTTCCACAATCGCCTTTAATTCGTCATTGTCGACCAAAAGTCTTTGAACGATCGCGAGGTTCATTTTTCAGGTCGAAATTTCCAGAACGGAAGCGAGCAAACCAATAACAGGTGGTGCGTTGGTTTGTAGTATTAGCTCCGTAAACGTCGTTGAGGTTGCGTGCTGCTTGTGCCGCGTTGCTGCCACGACGGTAATCATATTCCAAATAAATAAATAAATAAAAAAATAAAAAAAAAAATTACTCGAATTTTTAACGTATCCATGATGACGAAAAAGATTGAAATGCGATTAAAATGTACCACTAATCGATAAAAAAAAATAGTACTTTTGGAAAAAGAATTCCATGTATTTAAAAAAATATATCGAAATTAGATTTGAATTGGCCAGTACTGCAGAACGGCAATTTCATAGGTAAAGACCTATTAGTACTATAGGGAAAGTTGTTGTATTAAAGCAGCAAAATCACTCCCTAAAAACAAGTTAACTATTAGAATTCGAATTGACTGAGCGTGAGAACAATGTGTGAATTAATACTTTGTATGTGTTGCGACTGCAAATTCCAGACCTATGTAAATTATCATATCATTTGTCTTATATTTATTTGTAACAAATATTTTACACTTTTTATATTATCTTATCATAATTCCCTTTTAAATTTTTGTCACTTTGCTGAGTGTTGTTCATATAAGTGCCAGTTTGCCTGATGTATCAGACTTAAAAGCGAATGTGTTCATGATCCATGTGATCAATTCTGTTTTCCTTTTGCTAATTCATAGTTAATATTAAAATGCAAGTAGTTACAAGTGTTGTTTCTTGCTGATTTGTGAGAAGATACAATATAATTAATTATGTATTACAGTACAGATGTTTTAGAACAATATTACGAGATGTTATATTATTCCGAGTAATTAGAAAGCCGCGTACGCACGTACGAACACGAACATACCGAGCACAAACATCAAACATGAACATTTGGTTTGTACGTATGGACGGCATATCCGAACATAGTTCGAATCGAGTTCGCGCACAACAGTCGTGAACTCTATCTCAATAGCCATAGCGGCGATTCTATATAGCTATTCAAACATCGTTCATACGGAATATACAAATAGGATCGCCGCAAACATGTTTGCTGAAGAGAGTGTTCGATGTTCGTTAGTGTTACACATGTACGAACACAGTTGTTGCGTATCATGCATCGCAACAAATTTCTTCGTACGTGCGTACACGGCTGAATGGTTGATCATCGGAATTTTAAGTCGAGTTGTTTCATGGTTGACATTCATGTTGTTATGTAACTCCAAAATAATCATTAAAGTAACTTTATTATTTTACAAAAGATCACATCTTCTTGATGCAAGCCTTTAATACATTTATCAATAAAATAAAATAAATGCATATTAAAACATTTCAAAAATAAAATCTTTACTACTAAGGCTGCGATTGCAAAGTAAAAATGTAGCTAAAGGTATTTGAAGCAATAGAAAATTGGTAAAAGACACGTATACTTTAAAAAAATTATACCTTCCAAGCCATTGCATTAATATCGATACGCTATTTCGAAGCAATAACGAGACGTGTAGTTTGCAACAATAACTAAAGATCGAAATAGTATTTGAAAAAATGTACTTGCAGTATAATTTTGAAACAGGTAATAATAATCCGAAATCAGCTTGAACTACTACTACTTTTTATCAATCAATTAAGTACTGCTTTTTAGCTTCGATAATTGTAAAATGCTGCATGATTGTTTTTTGGTCAAATGACGTCTTGATACTGATAGATCTATAGAAGTGTGAGCTGTTATCAGATAAATGTGAAAGGATAGAATTATCAATTAGTTGCATAGTTTTATGAATGGTCCAGGTAAATATAGAACCATAATACGGATTCCAAGAAGCCAAATCCCTAATCAGGTATTGATGTTTCTCTCCCGACAACTTAACTGGTTTTTTTTTCGAAGAGCTATTACTAAATAAAGAGACAATATGGAATTTAGAAACTTAAACAGCCGTCTTTATACTCTTCCTATGAAAACGTACTCCATTGTTTTAGAAAAAAAAGTTAATATCCCAAAAATATATAATCTAGTAAGAAAAATATAAACCATGCATTTTAACCATCTGGCAAACGAAACCCACGTTATGTAACCATTATGTATAACATCTTGGCAGTGTTATTTTTATTTTATTATTAATAATAAATTTTCTTAATAAATAAAATAAAAATAAAAATAAAATAATAATCTTAGAAAGATATAAAATATTGATCAGACTATTCATTTTATAACACGCTCTGATGTGATTGGTATTAATTGTCTCCACTACTTGGTTGCGGCCGCGTCCCGGTTGAATGAACCTTACACAGCTCCGTCTGCGCGCGTTGGTTAGGTAGGTGTTACATAACGTGGGCTTCATTTGTCAGACGGTTAAAAATGCACGGTGTATAAATGATGAAATTTTAACCACCTTCCAAATTTTAATATATCAATCTACGAGACAAAAAACAAATGACGTATTTTTTCTTTTGGTATAGCTCAGTACAAAAAATGACAAGATAAAGCACTTAGAAAATGTCTACAAAAAAGCTAAAATTTTTGATACGACCGCCTAGCAACACTTTTTTTACGCGATTCGCATCTCTTTCATTCATTACGAAACTATTCATAACTTTTTGATTTTACCTATATACCTTAACAGGCTTAGGACCGTAAAAATTAAAAACTATATTGCGAAAAATATTTTCGAGTGAAAGCTTGATTTACATTTTTTACTTCATAAATAGGCTCTAAATACGATACTGATCGCCTATAAAAGTTTTGGAAAGTGGTTAAAATTTCACCTGTATAACGCTTAAGGTATTTGACTTAAGGACGCTACTCTTAATGCTAAAAAAGAGCTATTTGCAATAGAATGCTGTTTCGTATATTAAGCGGTGCTACCGCTTAAAATTGACTTGGGATGAGTTTGATAGCTGTCCCATAATAATTGACAGGGGCGAGAAAGATATACTATACAGAATTCAGTTTTAAATGTTGTGGTAAACTTGAGATCTATAATACCGTTATGAGATATAGAAGAATGTTCTGATATGTGACACTTATTGCAACTGTAGAACTTTTACCATTTTTGAACAGGTTCATGATTTTCCTTTAAAAAAATCTTATTATTTCTATGAATTTTGATGGAATTTTGCCTATAAAATCTATTAAGGCAAGCGACCACGCGAAGTAAAGGAAGCAACAATGTGGAGTACTTTTTAAACGTAATTTTTTTAGTTTGTCAATTTTTCAGTTTTAGATAGATAAAATTATGGAAAAAGTAAAGCTGGTTTTGATCGGATATTAAACAGGGCTGGGATCCGTTACTTCTTAGAATACTTTTAACGAAGCAATTACATTTCGCTAAGTTAAAAATGGTAAGACTTTTACTAATCTTAGTGTTTGCCAGACACTCAATTAATTTTGTTTATACCTACATTAAAGATTACCTGTGTTTTGTGTTATGTACACATATAAAAAAAATTGTAAGCTAATAGTTCAAAAAATATTCTGTCTAAGATACTTCACATTATATATCTCATACATTAAAGTCACATACAGAAACATAGCTGTAGCCAACCAAGCACTATCTCTTGTGTCCAAAGGAGATGTATCAAAAACAAATAGGCTTAAAACTATTTTTGTGTAAAAAGCTTTGAACCGTTCGTAAAAAGGCAAGCAGGTAATACTTTATATCAGTTAAAAAAAACATCAAACTACCTTAAGCTCCACCTAAACCTTAAACTTTCACAAAATTTCATCTAAATCTGGTACAGACAGACTTACTTTAAATACTTTGATTTTTTATACATAATTTGAAACATCTCCTTTATTATTAATTATTCGTTTTCCTTGTTGATTGTGTATTCTTAAGAACAGTGTGTTTCTTTAGATTGTTGTCCATTCAAAATCATTAATATTTTACTTTTTGTTCGTATATTAAATTTAGGGTTCCAAGCCTAATAACGGAAGATAGAACTTTTGTGCGATCTTTCGGATTAGCATACTGCCAGTTTCCTAAGAAACGCTTGAGTTTTAATTGAAAACTAATATGGAGGAGTTAGATTTCACATATCTACGGCTTTAAATACTGTAAACCAGTTTCTACTCTCAAGAGTTAATTGATTCTGGTCTATACCATGGTACTTAATATTATAAATTCCCGATATTTCGGCTCTGTCGCAGGGCCATTATAACTGAATAATAATAGTTTCTAGTTTGTTAAAAAAAAAAGCCCCTTTTTACTGTATTTTCACAAAAAAGTATATGTATAAATATTATTTCGGATGGCACAAGTGATAGAGCCCCATGTATTTTTTTGTTTATTTGATTACTTTCACTAACGTCCATGTTTAAATTTGTAAATACTAACACTTGGAGCTTTAATTAAAATCGCAGCTAACGAGTCATATTGATGGTCGTCACTAGCCATGCATAACCGCTTCTTCCTGCAGATGCCACCGACTATAAAATGTTTAGACCCTACTCGCAATGCCTTTTTGAACTCTCTCGCTTCAAACTCTGGTATGATACGGGTTTTAATAAAAAGTAAGCAACTTCCGTAAAGTGACCACCAAATGCTTACTTCTGCATTTTAACTCCTTTCATTTTCATTTGTGGTGTCGCTGGTGTGAGAACGACCGTACGTACAGCCTTATTAAACTTGTTTTATAAATAGTTTTGCCTATTTTCAAACTTTAATAAGCCAAGTACAAAGTGCTTTGTAAAAATAATGTTACATAGGTACTTCATGTTGTATTTGAAGAGACCCGAGAAAACCACCAAATATTGTTTCCAATACCTACATTAGCCTTATAAAATGCCTAATGTTTTACTGAAGAGAATATTTTATAGTTTTATTAACTTATTACAAATGGAAGTATATTATCTACTATACATAGAATGTATAAATTAAATATAATATTAGGTGAATATTATGTTAAATAATCGTGTACCATAGTTTGTATAAAATAAAGTTGACTAATAATTGTAAGTTCTGTTATGTAGAGATTTTTGTTTGTAATATTGTTACACTACTGCGTGGACTTCTCACAGGTGGTCCAATTTTTATAATCTAACCAATAAAATATCGATGTGGTTGTACATTTACATTTTGAATAGAATTACTCTATTTATTAAAACTCTTTTGTTAAAAATGATATCCCTCCCATTTCAAATTGACCTGTCTTCTTCATAATCCCATTCCTAACCAGGTAAGTATTGGTGAGTCGTGACAGACACAACAAGTGGGACATAAAAACAAAACAATATGTTTTAAAATACTTTATTAATACAACAAGCATAACCACAACTTTATAAAATATATTGCAATCGTATACATAACAAGTAAATAATTTGATTTATGACTTCGCGGGGTGTTTATTAAGACGTTTTGGACTTGGGCGAAAGTTCTTTAACTTTCTTGACTTAGTTAAGTGATATTTTAAAACTGCAGTTTTCATACTTTTTTTACTGACAGACAGACTCCTTTCATACTTAAACAAGCCAATACAATGATTATATATAGTTAAATACATTTTTACTTTAAAATATCGCGACATGTTAACCCATAACTTGATGGCATAAGCGATTTGGTTTTCTTTATTTGATAAATTGTTATAAATACTAGAATATAGCAATTTGTCCAAATGGATTCTCCTGAATAGTGTTTTTTATTGGTTAAGTATTTATCTGCTCTTTTTGTATAACAATGTTTACTTGATACAAAATCGTCAGAATGCAGAAATTAAAGATACCAAATAATGTAAATTCCTATAATAGTACGAAATGCCATAAATAGGCAGACAAGGATGTATGCATACACGTAAGCAGGCAAATGTGCATGCATGCATGCAGGGTAGCATGCATGGAGGCAGGCTAACAAGCATACAATCATGTATGCAGGCAAGCAGTATGCTTGCAGGCAATCATCATGTATGCAGGCCAGCCTGCATATCAAATCAAATCAAATCAGATTGATTTGATTTGATTTGACCTACGGTTATTTCTTTTGATCAATATTTAAAACGTTTTTACGTGGGTAACACTAAAAATGTTTAGAACTGGCCAGTTAGAAACATAGCTAAGGAAAAGGATTTTTGGATTTCAATTTAAGAACTCTTTGGTAACCTAATGTAGTATAATGCATTAATTTGTCATTTGTTTTTGTGAATTGGCGGCAAATCTAAAACTCTTGTTACACGTGAAAATGAACCTAACGCGAGAAAATTTTCTGTCAATGATTTATTATGACTTTCATTGTGGGCTTACTCAACAACAAAGCTATGATAGGCTGCGATTAGCATTTCTTAATGAAGCCCCATCTCGTGCCACTATTTACAATTGGTTTAACGAGTTTAAGCGTGGACGTAGCAATCTCAATGATGATCCGCGTGAGAAGATAATATCAGTGCTGTGCGACGTATGATAGAGGAAGATAAGAGAGTGACCTATCAGCAGATACGGGCAAGCCTAGGCATTGGTATGAGTAAAGTTCAAAAAATATTACACGAACATTTAGGCGTCAGGAAGCTTTGTACCAGATGGATTGCCCATACTTTAACCGACGACCAGAAACACCTTCGCATGGACTGGTGTTGCCAAATGTTAGATAAGTTCAACGGCGGTGACTCAAATGCTGTATTTGACATCGTCACAGGTGATGAAAGCTGGATATATTGCTACAAACCCGAAACCAAAAGACAATCAGCTCAGTGGGTGTTTCCTTTCGAGGATCGGCCAACTAAGGTAAAGAAAGGAAGAAGTCAAGGAAAAAAGATGATTGCCTCATTCTTTGGTCGGAAAGGTCATTTCGCGACAGTTGTGCTAGCATATGGAAGGACAGTTACTGCAGACGCTGTATGACTTATGTCAATCGCTGTTTGCCTGTTCTCTTGGAAAAACTTCGACAGCAGCGCCCTCGAAGTAGGATCCTCCTTCACCACGACAATGCTTCCGCGCACTCCGCAAAACGGACTGTTGAATATTTGACTATGGCAGGTGTCGAGATAATGAATCATCCGCCATACAGTCCGGACCTGGCGCCCTGCGAATGTAAGCGAATTATCTTTTTTATGTTTTACTATTTCTAATTGTTCTAACACTGACAGTTTTAAACTTTTTTTAAATGAGTGTAAAATTAAAAAAGTATGATCGTCTGGGATACTATCACATGAATAAATATACTATGTCCCGAATCTATGAGATGTGCCACTTTTTCAATTGCTAGTTAATTTTCAAAGCTATAGTACCATAGACCATACGCTGTGGCAAGTTATACAGAAGACCGAAGAGTATAACTTGCCACTTTGCTTAGCGTTCGTGGACTATGAGAAAGCCTTTGATTCGATTGAGACCTGGGCAGTGCTGCAGTCTCTCCAAAGGTGCCAAATAGACTACAGGTACATCGAGGTGCTAAAGTACTTATACCAAAACGCCACCATGTCGGTCCGATTACAGAACGAGCTCTAATCCGATCCAACTACAGCGAGGCGTGAGACAGGGAGACGTTATTTCTCCGAAACTGTTCACAGCTGCGTTGGAAGATATTTTCAAGCTTCTGGACTGGAAAGGACGCGGCATCAACATCAATGGCGAATACCTAACACACCTGCGATTTGCCGATGATGTAGTTCTTATGGCTGAGACCTTGGAAGACCTGAACATTATTAACATTACAGCTCGAAGATCTCGGTAATGCTTCTCAAAGAGTGGGTCTTAGGATGAACATGGACAAGACGAAAATCATGTTAAATGCCCATGTTGCACCCGCTCCAGTTAACGTTGGGAACATTGCACTCGAAGTTGTTGACCACTATGTTTACCTGGGACAGATAGTCCAGTTAGGTAAGTCCAACTTCGAGAAAGAGATCTCTCGTCGAATCCAGCTCGGATGGGCAGCATTCGGGAAGCTCCGGCATATATTTGCGTCCGAAATACCTCAGTGTCTCAAGACGAAAGTCTTTGACCAGTGTGTGTTGCCAGTAATGACCTATGGGAGTGAGACGTGGTCGTTTACTATGGGTCTCATAAGAAGGCTCAAGATCACCCAGCGAGCAATGGAGAGAGCGATGCTTGGTATTTCCCTACTCGATCGAATCAGAAATGATGAGATCCGCAGGAGAACTAAAACAACCGACATCGCTCGAAGGATTGCATCGTTGAAGTGGCAGTGGGCGGGACACATAGCGCGGAGAACCGATGGCCGTTGGGGCGGAAAGGTTCTCGAATGGCGACCGCGTAGCAGACAACGTTCCGTGGGCAGGCCCCCTACAAGGTGGACCGACGATTTGGTCAAGGTCGCGGGAAGCAGCTGGATGCGGACAGCACAGGACCGATCGTTGTGGAGATCCTTGGGGGAGGCCTATGCCCAGCAGTGGGCGTCGTTCGGCTGATATGATGATGATGATGATGAAATCAACCTCAAACCAATTTCAATACCAACGTGGATTGAAATAAGTAACAACCTGTTGTCGTAGTGGGGAGTGTCAATAAAAGGCCTGTTCGCCAGTCTTCACAGCTTAGTCGTCGGAGCGCAGCGAAGGCGACAACATCTCCTGAGGATGCTACGTGAAGTGGCGAAACGCGTCGAGGTTTTTTTGTATCGGTGTTGGGTACTAATAATTGCATTAACTGTACTGCATGCATTTTTGAGAGAGGGCGGGCGGTTTTCCTGCATGAAATAGTGCTTGCTCAATCAGTGTTAGTGCGGGTAGTGTGGTGAAGGTATCTAGGCCGGTGTTAAGAAGCGGAAATGATTAGCAAAATAATTTTCTCAATTCATAATTAGAAATGATGCGTATAACAAACAAATTTATACTAAATGAATGATATACATATAAAATGAGTTTTATTTTAAACGGTTGTATTCATTATGAATGTTATACTAAATGGTATTAAATATTTTTTTTTTTACGTAAAGTAATCGTTATATCAAACAAAATTATATCATGTGTTGTTGTAACAAATGATTATTATGTAAAGTGATCGTTATTAATGTTTGATTATATATCACATGAGACGCACCCCACTGAATGTTTATGTGCTCTTTGAACTTTTAAGTCATGTTCACACAATAGCAGATCAACCTACCTCAAAATACGTTTTTTTTTTCAATTGAAAACGAACTTATCAGTTGTGTCTAAAGTTGAAAATCCATTTGACATTTATGGGTAAGTTGATGTATTATTTTATCTATGGGTCCATAGATCTAAAAAAAAATACAAAGTAACTATTATGCGGATTATAATGACTCATTTGAAAACCTATACTCATTATTAATGAGTACTTATAGGTTTTTAACCATTGTGTGCAATTATTTACAGACACTGAATAAAAACCTAATGTCATATGGGCTAGATCCGTTCCTAAGCAGTAGGTCGGTTAACATAACAAACAATATTATACGATGCTAATTTGTATTACTTGCTGAGTAAGCCTTGCCCTCTATGTCAATTGAAGTTAGTGATTTCAACATTACGCGTTAGGGCTTGTACACAAACACGATACGACACGTCGCGTCGCGTCGTACTACGACACGACATCGCAACGTGCAATAAGATAGGGTATATACGACAACATCGAGCGCCAACGGTGCAATGCTGCCACGTGAATTGCCGCAGTAAATCTTGAAAAATTATGCGCACCACCGTTTTCTACTTCTGATGATATTAAGAAGATGCGTAAAGAAAAAACATAGATAGAAGATACTGGATAAAACAATTTATTTCAATTATGTTTAAAGGTGGGTACTGACCAACTTTACATGGTATAATGTAACATTCGCATCGAGCGTGTTACGCATCGAGCACGTTATGCTGTGTTCTAAAATCGGCGTAACATGCTCGTCAAAACTCTGTGCTCCGGCAGTTTACTCCAAGATGGCCGACAGCGAGGACGTGTTGGTATCTTTGATTCTACTCACAGAACATAAAAACCGATAGAAGTAGCATCCACTCCTATTTGTATAAAAACCAGTGTAACCAATGATATTTAAAAAGTAATAGATATGTTACATGCGCTCTCAATATGCGTCCCTAAAACGTCACAATTGTGACGTCTTTTCAAATCTATGAAAGAGAAAGTAATTGTTCTTTTCACGAGTATGACAAGGACAAAATAAGAATTACGCATGTGTGCAGTTGTTCGCAAGCGGCACATATATTTCGATAGTTTTGTAAGGGCATAACCTATCTATACTTTTTAAATAACATTGAGTGTAACCAAACTAACACATTTGTGATTATATCACATTATCACGCACACCAACAACGTCTTGTAGCGATTGGTTACCTTTCACTGTCAGATAGTTCTGCTACCCGACACTAGATGCCTCTTATTTACTATCAAATAGTTCCGCTATGTGACGATAGATACTACTTGAAAACCATTGATAACTAGGGGTGGGATAGTTACGATAATCGTAACAAGAATATCGACACTTGTTAGTGTCGTCATTTTTGAAGAACATAAGAGAGACAGCGTTATGTTTACTCTCTTATCTTCTTAATTATTACATCTTCAGTAACATATTTTAAGGAATATAAAATTTATTTATGACTTCTTCTAGGCTATAGATACAAAAAAAACTATAGCCCACAATAAAGGGTTAAAAGTACTTAAAAGCAAAGTTCATTATAAGGAAAGATAAACGCATGTTTAAGTAAAATCAGTTATTTATTTGTGCAAAATTTTTCCGGGATACCTAGTTTGCTTACAAATTGCTTTAATCCATTTTTCTTTTATGTTTGGATCTTTACGGAACCTCAAATAAATATTATCAAGTAATTAAACAAATACGTATGTTAACTTTTTTATTCTCATTATTTTATTTATATCTACAATCAGCCTAGCGGCTTTAATCAGATCAGATGATGCGGTCTTAGACTTTTGGAGAGTGCACATCCTGCGATGTGTCACCTCTCATAATTTTACACTAATATTAACTTATTTAACAAGTTATTATTGTATACGAAAAACAAAAGAAAAAGACTACAAAACATGAAAAAAAAATATGGGCAGGAAGCGATAGCAAAAGACTCACTGTAAACCATTTTAATTTGATACACGATGTAACAAAGACCTATTCAATAACCTTTTGTAACTTAGTACTTTTATATATTACTATTTTTTTTGTAATTTTTATTGACACCTATAAGTTACATAAAAAACAAGCAATCTTATTAATATTTTTTATAAGTTGTATTTCTTTAATGTGTAATATCATATATAATTATAAGTATTGATAACTAACTTATCGATATTTTACCACATCCCTAAATGAGTAGCGTTTCGAAACATTACAAAAATAAGTAATTACCAAAATATAGTTTCGACCTCATCTCTATGAGCAGTGGAATGGTTTTAGGTTGTACATTTTTTGGACTGTTTTATCCGCACAATTTAGAATTTCTATTAAAATAATGATATAATAACGATTCCGATGGTATTGTGACGCCTCGTTTGGATAAATTATATTTAGTGCTTGTGTTTTTGCACTATAATACTGTGCAGGTCTGAATATTTAAAGATTTCTGTCTGAATAGCATAACGTCTAACACGTTTTAGCAACTGTCACCGTCTGAAGCGCGTAAAAGGGGGCGGAAACATGAGATCCGGCGTAATTATATAATTATGCGTGGCGTATGTTTGATACGCGGGGCCCGCCTAATTACTACTTCTACTCGTTTTTTATGTTCTGTGATTCTACACAATTATTGTTTCATCCAAATAAAGAAGAAAAAACGTTACTGGACATTTTTCTTTGTTTCACTCCATGTTGCAAGAAATACGAGAAGGTAAATAATACGTGCGATCACTCGCGACTTGAGACCGCGCACCGCGTGCGCTCGTGATGACTTGGAACAGCGTACTGACTGAAACGCGTAACAGTCAAAGGATTCGCCAAAAAACCGAGAGCCGGGTGGAGCACCCAAAGCGAGAAACGAGCGGCTCGTTGCTCGCCGGTTTCTTCGTAACACGACGTACTGACTGCACGAATGCTCGCTGTGTAATATGTTACATTACACCTCGTAATGTTGGTCAGTCAGTACCCACCTTAACGGGAGTCGTTTTAAGAATAGTTAACATTAATATTAAAGTTAGGCCTTAATAACGGATCACACAAAGGAGTGCGTCGTGAATTTCTATGATGCGATGTCGTGCCATGCGTCGTTGCACGTTGCGATGTAGTGTCGTAGTACGAGTTAAGAAGCGACGACCTATCGTGTTCAAGTGTATGAACACGGGTTTTTAAATGTTACATAAGAGATTAACCTCAGATTCCTTATGTAGGTATATATTACGTAAAGCTAAGATATAAATATATAGACATTGGAAATAGTAGTTAAGTATTGCACGTACCGTACACTTTTAAAGCTTTTTGTATTCGTTTTATGTTAAATGCAATCATAATCATCATAATTAAAGTCTGTGCCTGCTGATGGCGACAAAAGATCTTGTTGCGCATTGGAGGAATGTTTTTCGCTTTTCGATTTCTTGTTCTTGTTCTTTTTTTCTTTCCGATCTGACTTATCGCTGTATTCTCCTTTGTCTTTGGATTTCTTTTTCTTGTGTTTCTTCTCTATCTGTAAGTTATAGACTATATTATATTAATGTACTATACTTATTAGACATATTAAGTAGGTATTTTATAACTATAATTCGTTTAATTGTGAGTTTTCATAACTGAAAGGAAAAAAAATAACAGGGCGGGCAAAACATCTGTTTAGGAAACGATATTTTTTGAATTGGTTTGTTAACAAGATGTTAACTCTTAAGAATACTTTTAATTCCAGACACAATGGAAATCATTTGTCATCCCTATAACCGCTGCCGCGCAAGGTTTGACGAGTTAGCCGCTCTCTTTGCATGGTCTCTTTTTCTAACGTAATAAAGTAGGAATAACCAGTCACTGGAGAGGCTTGTATTGGGGGGATCGGAATCTGACACCAGATTATCTTTAAAAGGAAGTCAATCAAATACAAAAAATTACCTTGTCTTCTGGCTCTTTAGGTATATCTGGATCTTCTCCGCCTAAAACGGTAATGAGAATGTAGTGCATGTTATCATTATTATAATGTTGATTAACAGTATTAAAATAACATAATTACCTTCTGGAGATCTCCGTGCACTTGTATCACCTGCCCAGAGTGGAAAATCATTATCAAGTGACAGTTGTAAGTTATTGTTACTTTCTAGTATGGAGTCATGACCGACACTCGATTCGTCTTGTGGCGAGCTTTCTTTGCTAATTGAGGTACGTCTTATGAATCTGTTCAGAGACTCCTCATCTAAGTCTGATCTTGACACAAATGGCAAATGTTCGGAAGGCAAAATTGTTACTGGATTACCTTTTCCACTTTCATTTGTTAGTGTGCCCTCGAAGTCTAAATCATCCTGATCAAACGTTACTTTCGGATTCGTTATGTTTTCTTCATCACTGTTAACAAAGAGATTAAAAAATAATTTGGCTAACTTACGTTAACTCACTAACTTTCTCAGCTAATATAACTGATAGTACATTTTATTACCTGTCAGTTTCGTATTTATATTCATGATTCGCATTCGACACGGGTGTTAAGTCTTCTAGGAAACTGCTGTCTAGTGTTCCTGCATAAAACTCGTCTAGTGCGCCAGAGGACGCCGATACGTTCATACGGGTGGGCGTGCTGAGTTCGCTACAACAAATAGTTAAATGTAAGTTATCAAGTCGCTTGTATTAAATGACAATTACAGCACATTTTGTTGTGTTACCTGTCTTGACTTGGTCTGGATGGGGTCATATCTAAACTGACGGTTTGCTTAGATTTTGTTAGGTCAGGACTAACATATTGATTCTGTTGCGGTTGTGTGTTATCTCCCGAAATGGTTTGTTGTTTTGGAGAAATCAACGACTGCGCCAGCTAAATAATAGTATTATGTTAGTACCGTTTAAGGTTTTAATGTACAAAAAACTTACGTAAGTACTAGTATAAAAACTTACGAGAGGATTAACATGAGGTGGCACTATTGGTTTGCCGGCGCCCAAAACGATGCTTGGTGAGTGATCAGTGGTTGGACGAGGTTCTATTTTGGCTGAATTCTGTTTTCGTTTATTTGCCAATTTGTCCACGAACAAATCATAGTGGGACTCTTCCGAATTCTATGTAAAACAATATTCACCGTATTATAAATACACATAAAACATTTATTTAATTATATCTACTGTAAAAGATTAAAACTTACTTGGAAATCATCAAGTTCCTTTTCTATCTCCTCTATATCTTTTTGATTCCTTTTTAGTTGTTCAAGTAAACTTGTTCTCTGTAATCTCAAAAATGGTACACTAAGGAATTTATGAAGTAATCGTAATCCAAAACCATTTCTCATTGAAGATTCTGCATACCGCACAGGTGCTGTTCTAAAAAAAATTAATTAGTCTTTGAACCATCGCACATATAACTGCGATAATATGTTAACTTTTTATCAATAGGGAGGACTATATTATACTTATATTAAGTTCGTATGTATTGAAGTCGATAGGGAGAAATCTCTTTTTTTTCTTTCTAGTTTGACATACAAATCGATTGTTATGTCAGTATAAAAATGCATGCACATGAACTTTATAGAACCTGTTAATAAAATAAAAAAATAAGCAAAAAATCACCTTGTGAGTTTGGCATTATGTAAAGCTTGTTCAATGTGAAATAGATGCACCTGGCGATGATGTTGCATGTCACAATGATTGCCTAGCACCACAACTGGAAGATCAGCTGGCACTCTGGATAACTCCTTTACAACATATTCAAATGTCCTGCATCAAATCATTATTATTAAAGCAACGTTAACAGCGCTGATGTGCGTAAGAAGGCGGCAACTCTTTTAACCTTGCTACCATTTAAAATCCTATTTATGTTTGTCCTATTATTTTTCAGCAACGCGACAGTAGTTTATAGTAAGTTAGTAACATTATGAATAACACATATTTCTGTAAAATGTTCTCCATTACATGCTAAAAATCTGATCAAGTAGAATCAGTAATAGTCACTATATAAACTTTTGTTATGACACCCTTAAGGTCAAAAGTAACAAAAATCGATTTTGATTTTGTGCAATTTTTTTTAATTATTTCGTTTTCTTATTATTTTATGCTATACATTTGTAGATCAATGTTGTAGAAAACTATTCCCTATAACTTTTGCCTGAACATATATATTTTTTTCATGTATATGTGTATATTTTTGTTTGGCAGGAAGTCAAAGCTTTCGGAAAGGACTTTAGGGCTAATGAAGGAACGACGTAAAAACCCACCCGTCACTTCGTCAGGAAAGCGTGCTCTAAACCAAGAGATCAGTAAGCTTGTACGACACAACCTCCGACGCTCCAATATTCTTTCGATTTTCGTGAGCGATCGAGCAAAAGCGAGGGTCGAAAGTGTTCGTACAATCTCTTGGAAGAAACCACCTGTCAAAACTATGACCACTGCAAGTGGAGAAGTCGTTGCTTCGAAGCCAGCAGTCCTTTTCGAAGTGGAACGCTTCTATGGCCGGTTATACGCTTCGCATGCATCTAGACCTGTTCCCGAATATGAGGACCCTAGAGCCGCGTTAACACTCCACTACACTCAAAACCTGCCAGAAGTCAGCATTGACGAAATCGAGATGACTCTTAAACAGCTGAAAAATTGAAAAAACAGCAGTTTAATGGGTATGAGAATTCTGCCGTTGTATGTAGGTATGTGTAATGTGTATGCCGTTACTTATTTCTGTGTTACAAAAGTGAATACTATTTGTTATTTTCAACCTCTCTGTATGACTGCCGAACTATTTAACACGTAAAAATGTCTCATGTAAGTGAAATGATGTAATTTCTTTATGAGAAATAAACGTCTTTAACCAGAAAAGCTCCTGGAGAGGATGGCGTTACAACAGAGTTGCTTAAGGCTGGAAGTAAACCCGCACTGAGGGAGCTTTAAAAGCTTTTTAACGCTGTCCTGTTTGAAGGGAGAACTCCGGTGGGTGGAGTATAGGAGTGTGGTCGTCCTGTTCTTCAATAAGGGAGATAAGACCCTGCTGAAGAACTATCGACCCATTTCCCTTCTAAGCCACGTCTATAAGCTGTTTTCGAGAGTCATCACGAACCGCCTTGCGCGAAGACTCGACGAATTCCAACTACCGAAACAGGCGGAATTTCGGAGCAGATACGGCACTATAGACGAAATTCACACATTGCGGCAGATTATACAGAAGACCGAAGAGTATTCAGCTCTTGTGTCTAGCTTTCGTGGACTATGAGAAAGCCTTCGTCTCGATCGAGATCTGGTCCGTTTTGGAGTCTCTGCAGCGTTGCCAAGTAGATTGGCGGTACGTCCAAGTGATGAGATGTCTCTACGAAGCTGTCACCGTCCTTCTAACAATAGATGCTGAATGACCTGGCTGACTCTTCTGTACTCATCGGCCTATGGATGAACTTGGACTAGGTTATGTTCAATGAACATGTACTACCGGAACCGATTGTGGTGCATGGTGCCGTCCTCGAAGTCGTTCAAAAATATTTGTACCTTGGGCAGACATTGCAGTTAGGCAGAAACAACTTTGAGGATGAGGTGAACAGAACAATTTAGTTGGGTTGGGCAGCATTTGGGAAACACGTCGAGTCATCTCATCGTCGATCCTACAAATGCCCACAATGCCTAAGACGAAATCCTTAAATCAGTCAGTGCGTCCTTACCGTCATGACATACGGAGCCGAAACGTGAACACTAACGGTACGGCTAGTCCACAAGTTCAAGGCTTCAACCTTTCTTAAAGTTTAATCTATCTTTGTACCAAATTCCATTAAAATCGGTTCAGTAGTTTCGGCATAAAAGCGTAACAGACAGGCAGAGTTAATATTAGTAAGAATTAAATTATTTGACATTGCTTAATTTCATGAATCATGCATACGTAGCAGCATCGTGTGGCCCTGTGGCCGTGGGATTGCATTTTCATTCATAGAATTACAAGTATAGAATGATAGCACGGCTGCTAACGCTTGCTACTTTGCATTCGCATGCTGCCAGGCAAGTTAGTTACTGATATACAATCCACACCACATCCACTCAATTATTTTTAGATAGGCGGCGGTGCGGTTCGCAACCCATCACGTCTCGTTTCCGACGGGGGCGGAAAGCGGGCTGAGGAAAGCCGCTTTGCTACTTTGAATGTTAGAGGAGGATTGAATGTTAAATTAAATGAAGTATGTCAGATGATGGATGACAGGAGAATTGATGTTCTGTGCGTGAATGAAACGAAGCGAAAGGAATGTGACACCACAAAGCATGGACCCTACACACCGTATTGGTCTGGTGTACCCAGCGCCAAAAGAGGCTGCCAGGGTGTCGGTGTCATTTTGTCTGCGCGAATGAATGATTGTATGATTGAGTATGAATTTATGACCCCTAGACTCTTCTGGATTAGGTTAAAAGTAGGGCTTACCAGAATTTTTGTCCTAGGTGTGTATGCACCTACGGATTTGGGTGTAAGCGGGTCTACAATAGCCAAAAAGGAAAGGGAGGAGTTCTGGGATAGCATGAGAGAAGTTTTAAAGAAGTGTAAGGATAATGAAAGGATTATCATGTTGGGCGACTTTAATGGATGGGTAGGTGTGAAGCGTGATGGGTATGAAAGGGTTTTAATAAATGAAAATGGTAAAATTTTGCTTGAGGTATGTTTGGAATGGAATCTTTTAGTAGCGAACACAATGTTTGCTCATAAAAGAATCCATATGTATACAAGGGATGAATGTGGCATAGCGGAGCCCAGAACTAATCTAGAACGCGTGAAAGGAGAAAAATTGCATGAGGAGAGAGTGAAAGAAGAATACGTTAAAGGGTTGAAAGAACGATTTGTTAATTTGTAAAGGAATGTGAGATAGAAAGTTTTTGGAAGTCTTTTAAGGAAGGTGTAGTGAATGTTGCAATTGACGTAGGTATGTGGTGTCTGTAAAAGAAGAAAAGGAAGAATGCAGAAGAAAGAGTGGGTGGATAAGGAAGTGCAAAAGGTTGTAGGTAATAAGAAGAAAGCATGGCTGGATTGGTTAGCAACCAAGGCTAACCAAAGAGTACAAAAGGCGACATTAGAGGATGTGGATAAGGCAAGAAAGGTTTATAAAAATATGAAAGGGCTAGTGAAAAATGTGATCAGTACGAAGAAAGAAGAGCAAAAGGATGAGTTTGATAGAAGACTCTCTGATAGTTTCCAAGACAATATTAAATTGTTTTGGAAATCGATTAGATTAGCTCGAGGGAAAACATCAAACTCGGAACTATCTAAAATCAAAAGTTAGGATGAAAATATTATAAAAGAAGAAGAATGTGTGCTGAGGAGATGGAAGGAATAGTTTGAAAGTCTTTTTGAAAGAGAAGAGGGCCTAGCACAAATGCAAGCACCTCCTCTTGAAGTGAACGAGAGTAAGCATGAAAGCGATATTAGAATGGAAAAGATTATGACAGCATTGAAAAGTATGAAATCAGGTAAAGCTGCGGGATATGACAGGGTTTACGTCGAAATGCTGAAGGCTGGACAGGGAGTAGTAGCAAGTCAGTTGTACTGCCTTTTCAACTTGTGTTGGAGGAACGGTCGGATACCGGGAGACTGGTGCAAGGCTGTGATCGTGCAGTTGTACAAGGGAAAAGGGTCACAACAAGTCTGTATAAATTACCGTGGAATAAGCCTCCTCAGTGTTGTCGGCAAACTGTATGCTAAAGTGATGATTGAAAGAGTAATGTTAGAAACAGATGACAGAATATGGGATGTACAAGCGGGATTTAGGAAGGGAATGGGATGTACGGATCAGGTCTTTTCCCTGCGATGCATTACGGAAGGATATTTGGCAAAAAACCAAAAAGTTTTTTGTGCATTCGTAGATTTGGAAAAGGCCTATGATAAAGTGGTGAGGAATGAGTTGTGGTCGGCATTAGCTGTGCATGGGGTGAGCAGTAAGCTGATACGGGCATTGAATTCCCCCTCTATAAGGATTCTAGTGCTTGTGTCAGGATAAACGGAGCGCACACTGATTGGTTTAATATCCAAAAGGGTGTTAGGCAGGGATGTGTAGCGTCTCCGTGGCTGTTCAACCTTTTCATGGATAATTGTCTGACAGATCTAAAAGAGAGTCATTTTGGTCTAAGAATGAATGCCGATGATCAAGTATTACTTACATCGACGGCTAAGGCTTTGCAAGCGATGGTGACTATTATGAATGAAGCTTTGGAAAGAAAGGGAATGAAAGTGAATACAAAAAAGACGAAAGTTATGGTGTTTGAAAAGGAAGAGAACATGACAGAAGTATGTATTCGGATTGGTGGTGATGAACTGGAGCAAGTGAATGAGTTTGTATACTTGGGGTCGATGTTTACTAGGGACGGAAAGTATGAAAGTGATATTGAAAGGAGAGTAAATGCTGGTAACAGAGTAAATGGTGCGCTGCGTGCCTTTATGAATAGCCAGAAGATTTCTACGAAAGCTCGTCTGGCTGTGTGTGTGGCTGTAGAGGGGTGTTGGTTCCAACACTCATGTACGGAAGTGAAAGTTGGGTATGGCAGAAAAAGCATGAAAGTAAAATAAATGCAGTAGAAATGAGAGCGCTAAGAAGTATGTTAGGAGTGAAATTGAGTGACAGGATAAGAAATAGTGTGATAAGAGAACGTTGTGGTGTGAAAGAAGATATTGTCACACGAATTGAGAATGGGATGCTTAGATGGTTTGGGCATGTAGAGAGGATGAATGAGAGAAGAATGACTAGACAGATCTATAAGACGAGTGTGAAAGGGAACGTTGGAAGAGGAAGGCCTAGACGAACTTACCACGATCAAATCGGGGATGTTCTAAAGAAAGGCCAGGTCAAGAGTACTCTAAACCGACGAGCATGCATGAAAAGATTGATGAATGTGGAAGAAGCGAAATATGTATGCCAGGATCGTAGTAAGTGGAAGGCCTTGGTCTCTGCCTACCCCGTTGGGAAGGAGGCGTGATAATATGTATGTATGTATGTATTTTTTATATAGTGAAATGTCGTAAAAATAGTTATATTTTACATAATGCACATATATAATTAAATTGGTAGTCAAACTTAAATATTTAAAATAAATTGTCAATGTTTTATGTTATGTTCTGCTTTTTGCAATTTAGATCATTATAGACATCATTATGCAAAAAAATGGTTACAATTGGACACTGTTAAACATAAGGGCATCAAGTGACATAACAATAATTACGAGATAAACGCGTTTGAATCTTTTCAATGGAACAACATTTTAATATTGGCTTATTTTTAATTTGTAGTACATATTTAGTTAAAAATTTGCATGTTTATAGAGTAAAGAGTAAGCTTTTATTATGTATGTCATATTTGTTTAAATTATTGTTATTTGAGCCAATAATTACGGCTAAATCAGTTAATACTGTTTTGCATAAATATGCTATAGTCCTAAATTATTTGTCAAAAGGTATCAAAGTGCTTTGAATCCTTATCGCAAAATGTAAAATGAATATACTAGCGACAGAGGCCTTCCATCAGGATATAAATATTAGCGACAGTTCAATATCTTCAAATAAATGTCTGCTTCAGTCTCTGAAGTTCGCATTTAAAGAATAGTTTGTTAGGGACAATATTCTGATCTCAATCTCAAAAGTTTTGGGCCTAAATATTTTCCATGCTCATGTCAACAATTTAACTCATTCCCTTAACCACTGCTTTGACCAAACCTGCCCTCTCGAGATACCGCGGACCAGAACCAATGGAAAAATCCCAATGGTGGGAACCGAACTGGAAAGACTTCGACATAAGGTAAGCAAATTGTTTAACAAAGCCAAAACACCAGGCAGCAGGAAGACTGGAACAAATACAAGGAATCAGAACGCTTACTTAAGAAGCGCATCAGATTCAGGAAAACCGAACACTGGAGACGCTTCTGTGAAGATATAGTAAGTAACAATCAGGCCACAAAGGTGAAAAAGATTCTGACGCGTGAACCTGAACGCAGCATAGGGAATCTCAAGAAACTAGACGGCAGCAGTCACCAACACAAGACGACGAAACCTGCGAACTGTTACTCCAAACCCACTTTCCTGGCTGCCGGATCACCAGTGACACAGGATGGTCTGGGGAAACGGACTACAGACCGCAGGAGTCGGACTGGAAAACCGCCATGGTTATTGTCGACCAAGACAAAGTAAGATGGGCAATCAACACCTTATCAAATCAGCAAGCCTCGACGGCATCTTTCCGGGTATGCTGTAGTGGTGTGCAGACGAGTTGGTGTCACACCTTGTCACCATCTTCTGGGCATACCTAGCTTTCCGACATACGCCACATCATTCATCCCAAACCCGGAAAAAGCGACTACACACAGCCGAAGTCCTTCAGACCGATCAGCCTCACATCCTTCCTGCTCAAAACGCTGGAAAGACTTTGCGAGGGACATAAGGACCAACGTGCTTGTAATCGAGACCCTACATACAAACCATCACGACTACAGTATGGGCAAATCCACCAAATCGGCCCTACACACTGTAGTAAATAAAATCGAGTATGCTCTTAATCACAAACAATCGACCCTAGGTGTTTTTATTGACATTGAACGGGCATTTGATAAAACTAACTTCACCAGCATAGGACGGGCACTGTGTAGACATGGCGTCGACTCAACAATGGCGGGGTGGATCGACGGCATGCTAAGAAACAGTAGCGCTACCATGAGTTGATATCGAAAACTTACATTACGTAGCTACTGTCGCTAACGAAGTAACGGGCATCGAATATTTGTTGATTAAACACGTACCATGAGTTCTTATGAGTCGCAAGCGATAGCTCGATAGGTTACGTAGCGTGCCTAACTTCACACCTAATGTAGCTGTTTCTTTCTTACCGTATTAAAAAGACAGAGTACAATAGATTTACGCAGTACAGCTTAGATGAAGAATATACAATCCTCAATACAGTGAATATAACTAAACATTTTGATAACTTTTGAATTATATTTGGTAATTATTGGGTAATGTGACAGATTTTGTTGTTAGGATGATCTATAATGTTTGTTTTGTTTAGTTATTAAATGAGAACCAGTGCGTTACAAACTTGCAATCCTAGTTTATGGTGGATTTATGTTATTATAGTTGAGAAAAATGTTTCAGACTTTGATGTTTTGACTGCCGGTAAGCTAGTTTTATGAATAAATATTTCATTTTATGTGGTTAGTTGAACTGCTGGACTAGAAGAATGTGATGTTGTAAAATATGTCAAACAGATTTTTCTTTTTGAGATTTTGTTTGACTAACCTCCTAACTCATTATATGAGCACTAATATGCAACGTCAATCTTGATATGCAGCGGCCTTAAACATATTTAAAGCCAATATCTTCTTGTCGACATTTTTTTTTTCAGAACTAATACTCTAATAAATTATTTTATTAAATAAATGACTTTTTCACGTCATATTTAGCTAGTGAGTTACTTCGCTACAGTCGTTAATGTATTTGTCGATGGCATTTCGCTCATCCGGAGCGACAGTGACACAAATGCAAATTAGTTAACTTTACACCAGATCAAAATAAAGATTATTTCTTAGTTCGAAAGAAGATACTGGAGCATCCTTAAGGCTAATTTTAATTTTCAGAGTGTCTTATTATAGCTGGAACCCTTAGTTCAAACATAGCCATATTTTTTTACTATATACTAGTCCAAAAACGGTCAAAATTTTTTTTTTTTTGTTTCAATACTTACAATTGCGTCGTTGTTTCCCTCGATGAAGACAGTTTAAGAAATTAAGTCGTTTGAATCCTCAAATAAAATAACATTTTTTCAATCATAATCTGTTTTTATTATGTTAATACTAATTTTGAGATATCGGTGACATTATTATGTATCCAATAATAACCAACACACAATAATAACAATGGGCCTCTCACATTAATCTTAAGTTACATTTAAGAACTAATCAACATTTTGTAGACTAAGTACAGTCTTATCAGTTACTAATATGGCATGTTTAAATCACAGTCATTTACTACAATTATCTTAATATTAGATTGCCTTATACCTAATTAATAATGTAAACTTTTAACAGTTTTAATCTTTTACCTTTTTAGGTACGTAAATGACTCACAGTTACAAAATAATCACGTAAATGAAAAAATACTTTTATAAAGAAAATAAATTATGTAGTATATCTACTACTATAACAATTAAAACAAGCTTTCGTAAAATCCAGAATAACATCTGGGAACAATATGTTTTTCTAGCAAAATACGCAAATCTCGCTTTTTTTGATCTGAAATTGCTAGCTTTGAATTATAAGCTGTCTCTAGGCAAATTTCTGCGGTTCCTAAATTCACGTCCGACCGTGTTTTTCTCACATTTTTTGTGGATTTTGTGCTTACTTGTTGCCATTCATCTGCGTAAGAGTACTTTATAGAGTAAGTGTCAATACTTTTTACAAATCGAATAGCTTTTATTTCTGTTAATTTTATCGGATCACCTTTCAGATCTTTGTTAATATTTAAACCAATATCCTCAAACAGCTTTTTTAAATCATAAAAATCGTCATAGTTTAGCTCGTGAACCACAAAAGCATTACCGGTTTTCTTGGCATTCCTCACAATTTGCACGTACTGGTGAGGACTATAAATAGGTCCAGACTTTTTGGCTCTTTTAATTGCCTTTTCAATCAGTGAGTGGGCGTTGTCGCCCTCATTCTGGGTGTGGCCCCGAATTAAAAATTTGTGCGTGATTGATGCAATTGCAAGAGTTTCAACTGCATAGTAGTACATGCCAAGGAGAAACCTGAAGAAAAACATAATTATTATTATTAAGCTGAAGTAAAACATAATAATAAAATAAAATAAATAAGAACATAATGATATTTAACGAACCTATTCTTCTGCTGGCCACAACAATTATCAGAGTAAAATATAATATTGCAATTAGGATGACGTTCTGAAATTTCTTTGAGAAACTTTAGTACACAGGACCCAATTTCAATAGCTCCTCTATTACCAAGCCCTTCGTGCCAGAAATAACAACTTGTAGTATTGTCTTTTAATTCGGTGACCTAAAACAAAAAAAAATATTTAAAAGTCATCAAAAGTTTTTACTTTCATGACTTGAAAAATACTCACTGTAAAATTTAAGCAATTTAGCTTGGATTTATAAAAAAATGCCGAGCTATTCCCAGTTGGAACCGGCATGACTGCTTGTAAATCGTATATTGCTACGACTGTTTCAGCATCAGTTTTAGTTAATGCTATATCTCCGGCTTTCTCTTTTCTGCTTAATTCCTTTTGCCTAAGATGTTCTTTATAAGGTTCTTCTAATTTCAGTTTGTCTTGTCCAATAGCATTTTTGTACGATTCGCAGAGATCGCATTGATCCTTCTTAGGGACAAAAAAGGATACGTTAAATTCAGTGTTAAAAATTCTGCTATACATGTCATAGGATGCTACTGGCATTACTCCTCTATTTGATACGTAATTTCGATACAATTCCTTAATAGTTAGGCCACCGTCAATAAATTCACGGCTTGTGTTAGCCCGAGTGTAGTGACTCTCTATTCGGGGCACAGAATTAATGTGATCGCGAACTGACTGTACGATTTCCTGATCAACTTGATTATGATGAGAATGTTTGCCTCTCTTTTCTGTCGGAATCACACCTGTAGAACATTTTTGTCTCCCTTGCATTACTGTTCGCAGTACTCTTTCTGATATGCCCAATGTGTTGATAAAAAAAATTTTGCATGTCCGTTTGCTTTCTCCATTCACCGTGAAATGAAAAACACAGTTTTGGTTTCTTGTTTTAGCATTTCCTTCTTTCAGTCGGCGGTAAGGAACTTTTAATGTTGTTAAACACGAGTTTATAAAATCACGTTGTCTCTGTAATGATCCCAAATCCCAATAATTTTTAAATATTTCCTCTCTTTGTTCTTCAGTTATTTTATCACGACATTTTTGCCTACATTTTTCTGGACAAGGCGGTTTAATTAATTTTTCGGCAATAGTTTTTCCATTTCTAGATACGTACTGCTTTCCTGAATTTCTTTGTTGTTTTCTAACATTTTTTATCCAAGCCGATTCATTACGAACTCTTTTTTTACCTTTTTTAGCAACAACTGTTTCTAAAGGTGACGCCAAAGCTTCTCTTGTATGTATCAAATCAGAATTAATGGGAGACTCATGAGTAGTCAAGTTAGTTACTGATGATGAGCTAGTAGAAGTACTGGATGAACTAGAGGAAGAATCAGATGAGCTAGAGGATGATGAGCTCGATGACCTCGAAATAACACGGTGGCAGCGCTTTACGGGTTTTTTTGGCACATATTCATCGCCACTATCATTTGGTGAAAAGTCTTTGCCTTCGCTGAGGTTTTCGTGGCTTTCAAGAAGACTGGGTGATAAATTACCGTTATTTTGAGGTGAAACGATGTGTCCAGTCGAAGTAGTTGCTAAAAAAAATAGGCGACTGTGTAAATAAATCTGATTCACGAAAAACCAACCCTGCAGATCAATGTGAACAATCATTAAACAACTGACTTACGTTCTTTACACCAATTCGTATCACTGTTATGGGTAAAGTTGGTATCCTGTTTTTCTTCATCAAGTAATTCTAAAACATAGTCAAATAACGTTAGAATTAGAAAGTGTTATAATAATAACACTAGCCATACGCCAAAGCCTTCACAATTCCCATTATAAACATAGAAAAAAATATAGATTTAAGTTTACAAAAAAATAATGTACAGTAAGCGTCAAAACTAGCTAAGTAGATCAAAAACTAATTTGCATAATAACTGAACTTCTAAAGGAGATGATCGATTCTAGGCCTGAATGTTGGTGAATGATATGTACACCAAAAAATCGTCTTGATTATTCTGTACGAAACTCATCCTCGTAAGCAATGAGTCAAAACCATATTCATAAATAGAGATTTTCGTGTACACTTGCAACATAACCTAAAATACTTTGGAGCACGTTTTTGTCTACTTGGGCATAGCTGATTGTTATAAAATCCTTTTTGAATGTTCTAATTTCTAGTCATACACACTCAGGCCAAAGTTTGTTTGGGAACCGAGTTTGTCCTTTAACAATAACATGAAATGTACATTTTAAAGATGAATTTAAAGGTTCAATTTTGTGTTATTTCATTAATTTTTGCAACATTCTATTGGCAATGCAATTTTTTCAAACATTCTCATACCTAGCTTCTTTTGACGCTGACTTTACAAAGTAAGTATTATATTTACCATTTGGACTTTTAATCATTGGAGATGTTTTTGAATCAAGTGGCAAGCGGCCTCCAATGCTATTAGGCGCGGAACATTCATGCTGCTCACAAAGCTTTACCAACATACGAGCACGGCTTCCCATTTTTACAGCTAAAAATAAAAATAAATATGTTTTAATGCTTTATGTAAGATTTGTAAGAAAGGATTTCAATAAGATATTATTGCAAAAAATGTATAACTTTTCGGGATAATGTAGACTTAATTATCACTTAAGTCCATAACAATACCAAATCCACGAAAGTATTCGGTGCAACAGCGACGTAATTGTATTAAACGTCATTGTATCCTCAAAAGTGATATCGATTACAAGTGAAACAAAACTCTAACGACACAAAATACAAATGAGTCATTATTGCTCCGAATTTTTGAATAAAAATATGACACATTTACCTTTGCGTCTGTGTAGCTCCCTGACACGACCACTCTTTGGGGGGCGCCCCGCACAACTGACTTTTCGGTCGCCGTTGCTCCGCACTGGCGCGCCAAAATGGAATAATGCAACAAAGACTTTTTGCCCTCTATTGGACGGTTTTTGAACTTACAATTGAGGCGTTTTCACTGCCAACGCAGATGATTATGCCTAGTATTTTGGCATTAATAAGTCATTTTCGCGTATTTTTGCAAATGTGTCACTGTCGCTCCGGATGAGCGATTTGTCAAATTTGTGACTCATGGTACCTACCGATTTTATAGAGCAACTGCTGCAAAACGTTACTCGCTTACGATATGATCTCGATAGGTTTTTATTTGTTGACTCATGGTAGCGATTTTAGTTTCTCAAGTGACCGCTAGAGGCGCTGTAAATTTTTTCATACATATTCATACTCATGGTAGGTGTACAGAGCCATACGATTCACCATGAACAACACTACCAGAGGAATAATGGCAAAGGGCTGCCCGCAAGGGGGAGTCTTGTCGCCGCTCCTGTGGAACTTTGTTGTTGATGAACTCATAGAGAAACTCAACAGCAAACACTACTTCACGGTGGGATATGCAGACGACCTAACTATACTCATCAGCGGACCCTTTGAGAACATTTTATGTAACCTAATGGATCTCAGAATCGTAGAACTTTGGTGTATAGATCATGATCTCTCGGTTAACCCAGCGAAAACTGAGCTAATCCTATTCATCAAAAAACTGAAGTTACCCAAACATAAACTACCAAAACTGTTCGGAACACAACTGTCCCTCTCAAATAAAGTCAAATATTTGGGCGTCACACTTGACGATAAATTACTGTGGGGGAAACATGTCGAACAGAAAAGTAAATGTGCCTCCATAACCTTCTGACAATGCAGAGGTCTAATGGGCATAACATGGGGTCTATCTCCCAAGATTACACTATGGCTTTATAAAGCTATGATTAGACCCATTATCACATTCGGCTCGATCGTTTGGTGGCCCAGAACCAAACTAATAACAGGGGTGAAACAATTGGAAAAATTCCAAAGACTTGCATGCTGTGCAGTCCAGGGATGCATGCAAACTTCCCCCACCACGGCCCTTGAGGCACTACTTGGCTTGCCACCGCTAAACATAAACATATTAACACCGATGGGTGAAGATAACTCGATATTCCAATACGAGTGTATTGCCATAATCCAGGCTGCCACTGCCATAAAGAAGAGAGAGATTGCTGACTACGGCATTCACATACTCTCTGATAGCATGGCGGTTCTCAAAGCGCTGGAGAGCAACATCATCACATCCAGCCTTATTTATGAGTGTCACCTGGCCCTTGAGGACATTGCCGCAAGGAACAGTGTCACCTAATAATGGATCAAAGGACACAGCGGCTCCCTGGGCAATGATGCCGCAGACCAACTCGCTAAAAGGGGATCGGATCTTACGGTTCTCGGCCCCAGGCCACACCTTCCTATTCCCTTTAACCAATATAGGTCATGGCTGCGACATCAAACCCTAGTCAAACACAACGACCGCTGGAAAAATATCAGCAACTGCAGACAATCCAGAGAGGCCATGTGCTGACATGGCCTAACCACGAGCTGTCATTCACCACGTCTGACTCGCAACTTAGTCACCCTAAACAGGAGTGACCTTCGAAGAGTGGTGGGATCACTGACTGGACACATCCCCATAAATAAACATCTCTTCACCATTAGTGCCACAGACAGCCCCCTATGTAGAGGCTGCCTGGAACAGGCAGAATCGGCTGCCCATGTAATTTTAGAATGCACAGGGGTTATTTATTTATTTGTTTTATAATGGGCCAAGTGGAGCCTAAATGCTGAAAAGTGAGCCCGTTACCAATACCAATATTTTCCAATTATTATTGTCTTTTCTTTATTTAAAAAGGCTCTACTGCTAAGTAACTTGAGTAAATTTGGAGACTTGAATTTATGCTTGCGTCGGCAATTTTCAATGCAATGTACAGGCAATTATGTGTTTTATTCCCATTCTAAGTCTCAAATTCAGAGTCGTTCAGTAAGAATGTGTACTCTGGTTGGAGAAATGTCATGGTATTTTTTCAAGCTTTTGATGGTTCAAAAGAATAGTAGCCTACAATCATCCCACTGCAGGGAAAAGGCCTGAATTCAAGTTACCAGAGCAATGATGAGTACCTACTGGTATAATCACCACGATTGCCAAATGTGGTTTGGTGATCACAAACCTGAGCAACGTTCGAAAATTCGATACTAAGTAACAACTAAACAATTCGAAATATGCATTAAAAAAATGTATAGTCTTATTTTTGCCAGTACAAGTACCTGACCATAGAATTAGTTGTTTAGTACTCTCACGCAAATTAATACTTTGCTGTGAATATTTTTAAACAATTGCCAACAGAAGTATGGAACTTGAAACCATTTTGTAAAATTGTAAATTAGAACTTAATACATTACATGCATACATTTTAATTAGTATCATGGAGTCAAGTAACATAAAACCTTTTTGTTATTTAGTGTATGCACTAAGGTAAGTTTTACAAAATCAATTTTGTTGGTATAAAAATTGAATAATTTTTATTGAAGATGGAAATTTTGCAAGCAGTTAAAGTTAATTTTTGCGGTTACAGTGGTACCAATAAGTCAACCCACGATTTTTTGTCACTTGACACTAGGGAATGCAATACCGGGATACCAGGATCCCGAAATACCGATTTTTGCGGGATCAGTCCCGTAGCGGGATCCCACGGGACTAGCGGGACTGCGCATCGATATTCGGTACGTGGATGCGCCTAAACTGACTCCCGCACAGTACTTCTAAAACGTGGGTAAAGAGTATCCCACCTTTTTTCCCACGTTCTGGCAGCACTGCTCCCGTGACACAGCCAGATAGAGAAAAGCTAGCTAATGATGGACGGGAACAAAGTAGGCAGCGCGGGGGCGGGGGCTTTCTCAGCCCCGGATCTAGGGAGGGGGGGGGGGGCAAGCCGGGGCCTATGCCCCGGGCAGCAAATTCAGGGGGCGGCCAAATTCACACTTTACAGACCAATGGACAACTCATCATTTATTTAACTTTGACCACGGAATAAATAATAACACAAGTACAGCAATTTCATGGCCATATCAACTTGACCGATACCCTGAGCGCGGAGTGAGACATGCTGCACGAACATTTATTATTCGCGAGGCGCGTAGGCATAGTTCAAAATACGCGCCCGGCTCCCGCTCGCCTGCAGGAATCGCAGATCGGGGCAGCACGCGTCAGCCAGCCAGCCAGGATTGCAGAAAAGAATGAGCTGGCCGAGTTCGTACCGTGCTTGGCTCACTCCTTAAATCTTGTAGGGGTTCATTCTGCCTCATTATGCTAGAAAGCTATTAACCTATTTGGACTAATTCAAAAAGTATATTGCTTTTTTGTTGGTTCCACTTCTAGGTGGAACATTATGAAAAAATACGCAAAAACAAATTTAAAAGGAAGTAGTCAGACGAGATGGTCGGCGAAACACTGTGAATGCCCTATTAAATAATTTGCCAGAAATAGCGGAAGCCTTAGAAGAAATTAAGCAATCTTCTCATGCTCCAGAAGCCAAGTTCGAGGCTGGTCATCTCTTAACTGCTATAAAGAATTTTAAATTTATTCTTAATTTTACTATTTGGGCGAATATTCTCCGCGAAATCAATCGAGTGAATATAGAAATTCAGAAAGAAGATATTATCCTTGCCCGTTCCGTCGTACTAATGGATGGTCTGCTCAAAACTTTGCAAAAAATGAGACAAAATCCAATGGAATATTGGATAAAAGAAGCTAGCGAAGTGACTGAAAAATGTGGTGTTGACCCTATTTTGCAAAAAAAACAAATTCCAAAACTTAAAAAAAAAATTCGACGAGATGTGTGAAGACGAATTGCCAATACTCCAACCTGTTCAACTTTTTTCTAAAGAAATAATGATGGTATTTGATCGAATCATATCTGAAATTAAAAAGAGATTTGATTGTGCTACCATGCTGAATTTGAATTTTGCTTTTCTTAATGGTACTAACATTTTGAAAATGTCAAATGAAGAACTGCAAAAGTATGGAGCAGATTTGGCTCGAAAATACGAGCGAGATTTAAGTGCCGTTGAATTCTGCCAGGAACTTCATGTTTTTAAAGAGCAAGCTCCGGCTTTATTTGGTGATATAGAAAAGGCTAACAGTTTTTATCTCTTGCAACCAGATCTATGCGCATGATTTGCAGGATGCTTTTCCTAATATTTGTATTGCTCTGCGAATTTACTCTACACTTCCTACTACGTCCGCAAGCTGCGAGAGAAGTTTTAGCAAACTAAAACTGATTAAAAATTAATTGCGATCTTCTATGAGCCAGGAACGCTTATCGGGTCTTGCAATCTTAGCGATAGAAAATCGTATTGCACACGAGTTAAATTATGATAAGGCTATAGATTTATTTGCGGAACAAAAAGCTCGAAGAGAAAAATTGTAATTTCAATTCACAAATTTAATAATATATGATTTTTATTTTTACTATGCATATTTATTTTTATTTTAACCCTACCCTGTTAAATTTATATCCTACATATTGATAGCTGAAATTATATGGATGATAAAGGTGAAAATATGTAAACATAAGTAGGTAGGCGAGGCGGTATTTTTCAGTTTTTGCCCCGCCTAAAAAAAATTGAAGGTCCGGGGCTGCTTTCTTCAACGCGCGCGGTGCTTGCCTGCCTATTTTTTGTCAGAAGCTGCTATTTGTAATTGTGCGTAACGCGTAACGTAATCAAATAACGTGATATGTTTTATTGAAATTTCTTGTTACTGTGAACTTTTGGCTTTTTTTTACTATCACAGAAGGAAAAGTAAAGTTATGTCGAACATTATTTATAAAGTCTTTGCCGGTTCAGTAATTGTTTGGAAATACTTTCTAAAAGCATAAAATTCGCATACGGCAAAATGCAAGTTGTGTAAATTAATCATCGAAATGGGATGTAATTTTTTGTTTTATTTTTAGTTCTAGGATACATACACATACATACATACATATACTCACGCCTTTTTCCCGGAGGGGTAGGCAGAGACCACATCTTTCCACTTGCTACGATCCTTACAGACTACTTTCGCTTCATCCACATTCATTAATATTTTCATACACGCTCGCCGGTATAGGGTACTCTTGACCTGACCTTTCTTTAGAACTTCCCCGATTTGATCAAGATAAGTTCGTTGAGGCCTTTTTCCATTCATACTCGCCATATATATCTTTTTAGTCAACCTGCTTTCATTCATCCTCTCAACATGTCCAAACCATTTAAGCATTCCTTTTTCAATACTGGTCACTACATCCTCTTTTACACCACATCGATCCCTTATCACACTATTTTTAATCCTGTCACTCAGATTGACTCCAACCATACTTCTTAACGCTCTCATTTCCACTGCATATTTTATTCTGCTTTCATGTTTTCTCTGCCACACCCAACTTACACTCCCATTCATCATTCTAGGATACACTTATGAATTTACTAGCTGTTGCCCGCGACTTCGTCTGCGTCAATTTCTATTATTATGATCGCGATTAAGAAGTTCGCAATTGAATACTCTTAATCAACAACATATTTATTTGGATAAGGATTAATATTATGTTGATAAAACTTTTTGGCAAATAATTGGCAAGAATCCATTAAGTTTGACCAAATTTGATTACCATAAAAAAGGTTATAGTGAGTCAATCTTAAAAGATAGACATATACTGTCGCAGAGATTTTTTTAAATGAAATAAAAAAGAATAATTCTTTCGTACATATTTTTTGGGTAACTTGAACCGTTTACGCAGCGCACGCAACGGAACCCTTCAAATATGAATAATTTTCCCCATTTTTGCAACATTTTTCACTGTTGCTTTGCTCCTATTGGTCACAGTGTGATGTTATATAGCCTAAAGCCTTCCTCCACAAATGGACTATCCAACACAAAAATATTTTTAAATTCAAACCAGTATCTACTGAGATTAGCGCGTTCAAACAAACAAACAAACTCTTCAGCTTAATAATATTAGTATAAATGATACAGTATTGCTATTTTATTACCAATGGCCACTTTTAGCATTTAACCAGACTGAAGTTCTGAGCAAAAAAAATATCTACTAAAAACACAGAGAAAAATAACGAAGCTACTATTACAAGAATATTCAATAAAGTGAAAGACATTGTATTTAGCAAGAAAGATTTGCGGGAGAAAATTAAACAGATTGTGAGTGTAGTAACAGAAGAATTTACAAAGTGGATGGCTGAATTAATAGAAAAAGGAAATATATGTAACAATTTATGGTCGTTTGTTTATGGATAAGAGACCTAACAACACATCTTCCTTGAACATATTTCAATGGAACTCACAAAGCTTAAGGCCCAAACTAAATGAGTTTTCCTGTCTTCTCCACCAAGAGAAAATACACGTAGCGATAATCAGTGAAACCTGGCTAGAACCTGAGTCAACGATAAGTATTAGTGAGTACAATATTCATAGAGTCGATAGACCTGATGCCTATGGTGGAGTTGCCATCATAACCCACAAATCGATTAAAGTACAACCTTGCCAATTATTTCACCGTAACGCAGGTATAGAATTATTGCATATCAAAATATTGAATTGTCAAGATATTGAAAACATCGTATCCATTTATTGTCCTTCTACAGTTAACACCAACCAGTCAGACTGGGACGATATATTTGCTAAGTTCCCGAAGAAGACCATTGTTGCTGGTGATTTCAATGGTCATCACACCCAATGGTCTTGTAAAAACGATAGTAGAGGTATAAAACTATTAGACTCCTGCTTAGATAATGGTTATATTTCTATCAACAATGGCGCGCCTACTAGAATCAAATTAGTAAACAATATTCTTCAAAAAACCTCTCCAGATATTACTTTTGTCTCTTCTGATATCGCTATCCAGTTCAATTGGCAGACAACTTCAGAAAGTCTAGGTAGTGATCATATAATTATTAAATATAGCGTAAATATGGCAAACAAATTTAGTTATGTACAAAAACGTAATTTTAAAAAAGCTGATTGGTTAAAATTTCAGCATCTCATAGAAAGTCAGTTGAACTTGTCCGACTTCAACTCTTCCCATAATGTACAATTTTTTTACGATAATTTTGAAACGTGTCTCAATACTGCCGCCAATACCTGTATTCCTAATCTTAAAATCTGCAATGATCCTACGAGAAAGTTCAAGCCCAAGCCCTATTGGTCCCCTCTAATTTCACAAGCGGTGGCAGCACGTAGATTGACTTTAAAAAACTTTCGAAGAAATCCTACGCCTTTAAACTACAACAAATGGCAAGAAAAAATTTTAGAGGTTAAAAAACTTATAAGGGAAGCTAAATTTAAAAGTTGGCAACAATTTTGTGATTCTATTAATGAGGCCACCTCCACATATGACATGTGGAGACGGATGCGATGGTACAAAGGTATACGGCAAAATGCCTTTTCTGTTTCAGGTGACAAAAAAGAAGAATTATTATGTTCGCTTACACCGGATTATGTTCCTAGTCTGCCACCTAGCTTTGTTTCAAATAACCCCCTATTAGAAAGCAACTTTACATACCAAGAACTTTTAAACTGTATCAAAACAAAAAAGGATACGGCTCCAGGAGATGATAATATAACATATTCAATGATTTTTAATTTGCCTAAGACCGGAAAGCTTTATCTGCTACACATATTCAACGAGATTTTCACTTCAGGATGCATTCCTCGTCAATGGCGCAGTATTCGCATAATACCGATACCTAAAGTTAGCATTAACCATGAAACCAAAGTGAGGCCTATTTCACTTATTTCATGTATTTGTAAATTATTTCATTTATTGATTGGTAAACGGATTGAATGGTTTGTGGAATCGAATAAAATATTATCACCCAATACAACTGGATTTAGAAGAGGACAATCCACTCTAGATAACCTAACTAATTTAGTAACACACATTCAATTAGGATTTTCACAAGGAATTTCAACTCTAGCGTGTTTTTTGGATATTAATAGTGCTTATAATAATGTCCTGATTGATAAAGTAGTAACTATGCTAGACAATATTAAGATTGGGCAAAAAATATGCAGGTATCTATGGAGTTTCTTAAGCGAGAGACATCTGAATATAACTTTAGACGAGGATCAGAACATAATTACATCTAGATGGACCAATAGGGGCTTGGCTCAAGGCGATCCCTTGTCGCCTTTACTCTTTAATATCACAACACTAGAAATCTGCAAACGTATTGAAACAGTAAATGTTTCGCAATATGCCGATGATTTTGTTTTATATACTTCTAATAAGCTTATACACGATAGTGTAAACAAAATGCAACCAGCCTTAGACATCTTGACTGACATATTGGAAACTTTAGGATTAGAACTACAGCCAAATAAGTCTAATTTATGTATTTTCTCGAGAGGTTATAAAAGACACCAAGTTTCTTTGAAAGCTTACAACTCTCAGCTAGAAGTAGTAGATAATATTAAATACCTGGGTATGTGGCTGGATAGGTCTTTGCGCTGGTCTAAACACATTAATGAAATCATTGATAAAGTTACGAAATATGTTAATATGTTAAAAGTTCTTGCAGGTCCCTCTTGGGGAGTTCATCCAATACACTTACGCAGGTTATATATATCTTTAATTAGAAGTAGAATTGACTATGGTAGTTTTTTATATGATATCAGTGCAAAGACTCATCTAGCCAAACTTGATAAAGTCCAAAATCAGGCTTTAAGATCAGCGGGTGGTTTTATAAAATCATCGCCAATCCATGTCATGGAAAGCGAGATGTGTATCCCTCCTCTACACATAAGACGTATATACCTTATGTATAAATTTATCCTTAAAGCTAGATCGCGGCAAAACAATGCTATAATCTCACTATTATCGCAAATGACAAACATTTGTTACCAAAGATACTGGCACAATAAGAAAAAACCACTTCAAATGATGATGTATGAGGATACAAAGGAAGAAATTGTACATTCAACCGAAGTTCTAGAAATGTTCACTCTAAAGATATGGACTACGAAAATAGATATCCTCAATATTATTGAACCCATCCTTAATTGTGTATTACTATCAAAGAAGAATTATAATCCAAATTTACTTAAAACTAAAATACTAGAAGAAATATACCACAAATATTTCCACTGGAACACTATTTTTACTGATGGGTCTAAAAGTAAAGTTGGTATAGGGGCCGCTTTCTATGATTCCAATAGAAAGTATGGCAAGTGTCTTAAAATCGATGGTACCATATGTATTATGTCCGTTGAACTGGTGGCGATTTTAGAAGCTTTAAAATATATATTGAATAATTTAGTAGATACTAAAGTTGTTATATTTACCGATAGTAAAAGCGCCATTCAACATATTGCTGGCTGTGCTTCTGGTGATCAAAGCACATCTTTAGCATATTCCATTTTAAGGAAAATAGTTGAATGCCAACAAAAGAAAATTGTATTAAAAATCCAGTGGATACCGTCACATATTGGTCTGCATGGCAACGAGGAGGCTGATCGATTGGCAAGAGCTGCAGCTAGCGATGGATCTATTGTTTGTGTAAAGCCATATTATTCAGAAATTTTACCCAAATATAAAGTTAAAATACATAGCATCTTTAAAGAATATTTCAACGAACGTTCCCTTGAAAAGGGAATTTGGTATAAAACGATCCAATGTCAGCCTCCCCGTATCCCATGGTTTACTAAACGTAAGATGCAAAGAGCATTTGTTGTAACTGCACTAAGACTGAGATCTGGACACATGCCTCTAAATAAATTTGCACATTTAATGAAAAAAGTAGACTCTCCAAATTGTGTAGTTTGTAACCAAGTGGAAGACGTACAACATATTTTGATGGAATGTGTCCAGTACAGGCAAAATAGACTGGATCTGGTGACTAGGCTAGGCTTAAATGTGTTGAACGTCGGCTTATTCCACCAGATCTTGTCTGAACCTACATCCCAGTCTGCGGAGGATCTACTGGAGTTTGTTATAAATAGTATTAATTTAAGATCAAACAATAATTATACGCCTAGTAATAATTAAAATATTTTAGTTAGTAGATAAGCATATATTGGACTGTCATGTACATATGTATAAAAGTCCTTAAATAAAGAGAAAAAAAAAAAAAAAAAAAAAAGCATCACGCGGGATCCCGCAAATACCAGGATCCCGCGGGACTAAGAACCCTTAGTCCCGCAGATACCGGGATTGAAATTATGTTGCGGGATTGCATTTCTTACTTGACACCCTTCTACATCAGTGTCCAATTAATATGTTGTGTTACGTGGAAGTGTAGATAATATGTTGACTTTTTTGGTTTTCAATGAAATTTCTTATTAGCATTTCATTAAACATCAAATGTACACAATACACAGTATAATTGTTAATATTTCATGTTTTGCTTACTTACATTTGCAGCAAAACTATGTGAATTTTAGTATTCTTCCATTACAATATGAATATCATATAAGAGTGATTAAAACACAAAAAGATTCCAGTAATAAAAAGTCTTACCAAGGCTTTGTAATATCTAGCATTAATATAACACCACTGGCATTCTTGTAAACATCTAAGAATGTGGCATCTAGAACTGGTGTCTCATAACCCTCTTCTGGAGCTGTTGGTGCAGTTTGGTTTTCCAACTTTAAGCCTAGTGGTGGCTTCTTTTTAGTGCGGCCCTTATCAACAACTTCCCAAACTTCAACCTGAAGGTAAGTAATTATTAGAACAACTTATATTGATAAAAACTTTTTTTACATATATAACTTACCGGTAACAGTATGCTCAAGACACAAACCTTTCAACATAATAGTCACACTCATCAAGGTATAAAATTTTGGTACTACACATTTACACACGCTTATGCATAATAATAAATGTTAGAACACTTAGGTACCTTTACTATATAATCAGTATTTTTGTAAGTCCAATTTATAGGTGCTACTTGAATTTGATCCGTAGGGACATATTCCTCAATAAACGGTCCGCCTTGCAGTCTTTGAAGAAGGCATGATTTACCAACGTTTCTATCACCTTTAATCAATATTTTCACTAAAAATAAAGTTTATATGTGTAAATTTGTTGTTTTACGATTAAAAAAACTATATTATATGTTTTTTACACAATTACTAAAACATGGGAAAGTTGTGAAGGTTAATATGTTGTATTAAATATTTTTTTTAATGAAAACTATTCAGGAGTTAATATTTACTATTAAAGTGAACGCCTTTTGAAAATTTCTTCTGAAGTGACGACGACATAGGAATAGGAGCTGGACAGCGGTCATCGCTGCTTTTTGTTAATTTCTTCAGAGCAGAAAACATTGTTATTGACAATAATGGGAAACAGGAGAAATTATCGAAATAACGTAAAATTACTCAAAAAATAATCAACTAATGGTATTGTTGTGGTGTTGTGCACTTGTGACTTGTGCACTGTGCTTGTGCACCACAACCACAGACCACAACAGAGTACTTTGTTATTTACATATATATATATATATTTTTTTGTTAAAGTTTAATGGCCTCGGAAACTGGTCCATACAGCCAATTCTTTAGTATTATTGTCTTTATTTTGCATTAAAACGTTGATGTTAGACGTTTTAATGCTTCGATGGAGTTTTTGGAGACAGTCGAAAGATTGAAGGAATGTAGAGAAGTCCCCAAGAAAGAGGTGAACTGTTCGCGTTCCCGCGCAAAATTTACGGTCGACTTTTCTTGGTTACGACCCATACACCATTTTGTTTCACCGAACTGTATATTGTTCACTCGCACGACACTTTGTTTCGCTACTTTTACAACCCAAAAATCACTATAAACAATAAAAATTCGATAAAATAAACGGACTCCAAACGTATCTCACGATCTCCCGCCAAAAATCCTGTTTTTTTATATAGAAATTGTGCACAGACTACTACATGTATTATCTATGACTACTAGGAGTTTTTGGCGGGAGTTCGTGAGATACGTTTGGAGTCCGTTTATTTTATCGATTTTTTATTGTTTATAGTGATTTTTGGGTCGTAAAAGTGGTGTTATTTTGCGAAACAAAGTGTCGTGCGAGTGAACAATATACAGTTCGGTGAAATAACATGGTGTATGGGTCGTAACCAAGAAAAGTGGGCCGTGAATTTTGCGCGGGATCGCGAACAGTTCACCTCTTTCTTGGGGACTTCTCTACATTCCTTCAATCTTTCGACTGTCTCCAAAAACTCCATCGAAGCATTAAAACGTCTAACATCAACGTTTTAATGCAAAAATAAAGAAAATATTACTAAAGAATTGGCTGTATGGGCATAGTTCCCTTTGCCTACCCAGAATGGGTGAAGAAAACAACAACAACAACTATGACTACTACCAACTTATACTACTACCACAGATTGTATATTGTATAATGAACTGTGTTGTATAATGAACGTATGAACCCAGAATCAACACAAAATAGTGATGCCGATTTAGCGGTGAATGTAAACGCTATGAAAGCGGAATTAAGAAAAAGAGGCCAAATAAGCGGCCTCGAAGAGCAGCTAATCTTAAGCGGTTAGTTTTTTACTGTTTACAAACTTATTTCATGCCAAAAGTATGCTTGTTTGCCGATGATACAGCTATGATTTCTTTTATTTCCTTTTTCTTTTCACTATCTTGGTTCCAGGAAAATTGAAAGGTCCAGCCGTGGGCGTCGTTAGGCGCGTAAAGTCTATTAAAAATTTTCCCTGGCTCAGTTCTTCTTTAGATTCTAGAAACTCCACCAACCTCGACTTTTGTATTGTAGTCGGGTACTGTTTTTTATTAGACATATCTTTAAAATTCCGTGAAATTCTCGTATAATAAAAAGTCGTAAAATTTTTCGTAATCGTAAAATCTGAAATCGTAAAATTTTTATTAAAAAGAAGGAAATTACGTTACGTTTCTTGCAAATTTATTTATAAAAAAAAAGTTTCCTTACTTATGAACCCGTTTTATGAGATTTTTTTGTAAAAACTATATTGCAGCAAATTGTTGATTTATGGAGTAGTTTCATATTTTATAAACCATAATAAATTGCGAATTCATTTATCTCGATTATGATTCGACACAATCGAGAAAAACGGAACGCAGAGAGATTCAAAAAACCTGCGACAGTAAATGGATCCCGAGAATACGATTATAGAAGTTTTGTGTCATTTTTCAATAAAAATTTAAAATTCGACATTATCTTGAATTAGAGGTATCTCGAAAGAACTGAGAATCGCCTTCATGATGATGAAATTTTGTGAACAGAAAATTGCAAGAGATAAATAAATAATAAATAAATAAATAAATATTGCAGACATGCCACACTGGGCCACACAGAGCCATCTAGTCCCAAATTAAGCTACTATTAAGTACCCTGTCGTATGGGGTACTGGACAACCGATAAACTTACTTAAATACTTTTTTTTTTGTAAATAAGTACTTATAATACATAGAAAACACCCAGACCAGTACAAACAGACATGTTCGTGCACACAAATATTTGTACTGTGCGGGGATCGAACCCGCGACCCATGGCTCAGAAGCTCAGAAGCAGGCTCAGAAGTCTGTAAGAACATGCTGTAGATTTTCTCTAAAAATAACTTAAAAATAAAATAAAATAAAAACAAGACCGTGCCCAGAAGAGTGCAAGCACTGCATCAAGCTGAAGTCTGAAGGATCTCGGAGGACTTGTCCTCGCTATTTGTACACAGTCCGTACAAATAGCGAGGACAAGTCCTCCGAGATCCTGGGAAGATGAGCCCATGAGAGAAGCTCAGGAAAAAGACGAAGACATACGACTGATCGTTGCATGGAAGAAACGCGGTAACGACAATCCGAGATGGCATGAAGTTGAGCCTACGAGTGCTACGACTAAAGGGTACTGGGCTTAATGGGACAGTTTCATCTTGCAGAACGGGTTACTTTACCGGAAATGGGAAAAATCTAACGGTAGAGAGTTCCACCTAGAGTCATCCCGTCTGCTGGTCGTCTCAAGGGAAAGGATCAAGGATGTTCTTCGAGAGGTACACGATGGCATATCAGGAGGGCATCTTGGTGTCAAAAGGACCTTACCAAAGCTACGGGATAGATTCTACTGGCTTAACTGAAGAGCTGATGTACAAGATTAGTGCCGGAAATGTACCACTTGTGCCGGAAATGTACCAATGTAAAAGACGCCGCAGTCAGTTCATTGTGAGCTTTCGGTGCGATACCTGCGAAAAGTGATCAAGTGCGAAGTAACGACGACCTTAGCGATACCAACGGATAAAAGTAGATCCTACTACTCTGCGGATTGCCTAATTAATGTATTGGAACCAACGAGCGAGTCAGCGAGCAACCGGACTACGATTCTTGTGATTTGGCTTGTGTGATAGTGATTGCGACCTGTTCATCGCCTAATAAAGTCTTCCAATAAGTTTGACGACCATTTGGATCAGCGGTAGTAAACACTGCTTCTGAGCCATGGGTCGCGGGTTCGATCCCCGCACAGTACAAATATTTGTGTGCATGAACATGTCTGTTTGTACTGGTCTGGGTGTTTTCTATGTATTATAAGTATTTATTTACAAAAAAAAGTATATAAGTAAGTTTATCGGTTGTCTAGTACCCCATACGACAGGGTACTTAATAGTAGCTTAATTTGGGACTAGATGGCTCTGTGTGGCCCAGTGTGGCACGTCTGAAATATTTATTTACTTATTATATTTAAGTCAACGGTGTTTTATCCAAATCCCGAACTCCACGTTCGTAACATTACTAACAATCATTTTTTTTATATGCTAAAATGAGAAGTAGTAGGTATATAAAATACCAGGTAAGCAAAAGTATTAAGGTAATGCTGGCCAAAACTAGAAAAAAAATCTATCAGTTTTGCACTTTTGACAGATACAGTACCTACAGTCAAACAAACCATATTATGTGGAACAAACCATAATCAAGAAAATTTAATAAAAAACATTATATTAGAGTAGTTAAGCAAATTTTACAGTTTATTTAGTTAAAAACATACGACAATGTTGCGATGCGGCCGCGTCGTTAATTCAGGCTTCGGAGTAAGGGCTTACAGTCTTTGTTGCCCACCAAGACAGCCGCCCTGCGGTGGCTCCGGTAAAGGCGGAGGGCGACGGATCTGTCCACCAGCTGATTGCAAGCCAGGCCTCGTTGGTCCTAACCCTTGTGCCCCACCACTTCATCATCACAGTAAAGACTCTTGGAAGAAATACAGAGCATTAGCTTTTTTTCTATGTTTCCCACTCATAATCGTCCAAGCTATACGAGCTTTAAGCCAGGAACCACCGCACAAACAGCCATGTCGAGATTATGAATATATGCGCATACGCACGAAGAAATTTCCATGGGGATCGGGCGCCGAAACGTTTTTTCATAACGAACATGTCAATCACCTACCTGGAGAATGTGAACCACCACCCCTCGACTGTGATTGATACGTAAATTTTAATCAATTAAATAAAACATACTGAAAGTGACCTGAACGAAAAAAAAAAATTTATTGTTTTTAGATTAGTTTGCGTTTTTCCCGCAGGAACAAATGCAATACTGTTTTAGGCTATAAAATTGTGTAGGGAAGCAATGGACAGAAGCTGGAAGAAAGACTTGTTTTTTTTTTTCAAATCGCTATATTAGGTATATCGAGGCCAAGGTTATGTGCAAATTAATGTGTAATACAAATGTAAAACTTTATTATGTGTAGATAGAATTGATCACTCCTATGACAGAACAGTTTTCCTATGTATCCTACCTACCTAGTGTAGGGAGGGACACATTTTTTCTTACACTATAACTTAGGTAGGTAGGTATCCTTGGATTTGCACACGCAAACGGGCACGTAAAAGACATGAGGGAAAAATCGGGTGCCCTTCGGTTCGCCTAAAATTATAGTCCTTATTTCATTTGGCCGAACCGTATTGGCCTAAACTTATAACGTATAATTATTGTCTTGTCTAACAGTTGTTTTCGCACTATTATAGATTGGTCTAAAAATTGAAAACCCTTATTTCAGTATGTCTAATATCGAAAGCACTAAAATGTATTAGCATCTTTTTTTTTGGCATTACGCTCTATTTTTTTTTAACCGAAAAAGTTTAAGAAACGAATCGCTCACAAACCGACCCCAAGCAGTCTTGTCTGCCCTACCCCTAGAGTGTAATTCAAAAGCGCGTAGGCGCGGAGGGGCGAGGTGGCCCGCGGGCTGAGGAGCAGGAGGCTGTAAGCTGATCTGATTGTTTGGATGCATGCATGATTGCTTGTTTGCATGCATGTTTGCTTGATTGTATGCATGATTGCTTGTTTGCATGCATGATTGCTTGTTTGCATACGTGCTTGCTTGCTTGCATGCATGCTTACTTCTTTGCAAGCATGCATGCATGCATGGCTATTTCAAATATTGATCATAATTTGGAACTGTAAATGGTAGGTGTTATGATATATTCGGCTAAATGTCGCTATTGGAAAATTATAATACGGCGATATAAAGTAAGGCGTAGTAAAAATAGGCTAAACACGTTTAGGAAAAGTGGAAATATGCGTAGCCTAAAATTTTTTATGATAAAAAATTTTAGGCTGATAGTTTGTGTGCCAGTCACAATTAGAAGTACAAATAATTAGGCATTCCGATGGGTATCTATCAAAACATATACTTTTTTGATACCGAATTTCATTTCACAGAAAACTATTCTATGAATGTTAATATCTTTTTTTCTTTATTTATCAAATAGTTAATCATCGCCGTTTCATAACATCTAATAACATTTCACAAAAAAAATGTTTTGCAATTGTTTTGTTAAGCAGAATAACGATATATCAAACTAATGTTTCATAGAATTATTAAGTTATCGATAAAACCATTCATAAAAACATGTTTCAATGTGTAACGGTTTTTTCCTCAAATAACTTCTAATCGTTAAAAATTAATGCATGCAAGCAAGCAGGTATGCAGCAGGTACGCATGCATTCATGCATGCAAGTAAGCACTTGCATGCATATGCATGCAAGTTATAAGGCATGCATGCATGCATTAATGCATGCAAGCAAGCAAGGAGGCATGCAGCAGGTACGCATGCATTCATACATGCAAGTAAGCACATGCATGCATACGCATGCAAGTAAGAAGGCATGCATGCAGCAAGCAAGCAGGCATGCAAACAAGCAGCATGCGCTGCGGGAATAGCAGCCTCGTCGCCCTTGCTTAACAAGGCGCAGTCACCCAAGCTCGCTTACGCAGCTTCGGCTTGCTCGCCTTCGGCGACCAGCCTCAGCCGCTCCGGCTCGCGAGGGTGCCTGCACCTTGTTACAGCGGGCGGAGGCTGCTCTCCCTCCGCGCCTCCGGCTTTTAAATTACACTCTAGTATCGGGCAGACTAGTACCACGGCGAGTCGGGATTAACGCAGTTTATTTATTATATTAATATTTATTACATATTTATATCAGTTATGCTTTAAATTGTCTATTAATAAAGTATGAAATATAATATTAGTAACAAAAATCGTTTGGCAATCGGGGTCATGTTTGAGTCTAAATCTGTAACTAACATCTTGTAAACAACATGATGCAATAAAGAACTTTGAACTTTTTGAACTTTGACTTTAGTGAAGTAAAATTGGATGTTTCAACAACTCTGCATATTGAAACTTACGTGGAAATAAAATTATGGGTAACAAAATAGTAAACTAACATTACTTCGATAAAATACATATATGAAAAGAAGTAACGATGAAGTAAGTTTGTAGATAATAAGCATTCGACCAAATGAAATTGTGATGTGAAATCATTCTAGAATATGTTGAATATCGTTTAGAAACATCTGCGAATTGTTTTATGGGAAATGAAAATCGTTGAAGAAAAATGCGATTAAGTGATGGGTTCCCCATTCCGATATAAACCCGAAAAATCAAGGCAGCAAATCAAATTTAAAAAATAATTTGTTAAATTTTTGACGGATTTTAAGGACCGCATGCTGCATCTATCTATGTTGCCTTTTCGTTGATGTAGGTAGTATTACGGGTGGTAGGTTTGGGTCCCGGGTGCGATTCCCGGTCAAGTCAATTTAGGAAATAATGTTTTCTAATTCAGCCTGGTTTGGAAGGATTAGGGGCTTGTCTGCAAGGGTAGTCGTAGCTGCAGTCGTGAATTGGAAGGTTAAGCCGCTGGTGCCGACATCTGCCGCAAGACGGAAACTGTAAAAACAGGTCAACTTCAAAGAACTGTGTAATTGGTAGCTCGGAAAACTGTGATAACTGTAGACCAAAAGGATAATCACACGATAGAAGGAATATTATTATTCTAAATGCGCGCTTCTTGGATTCGGAAGGAAACTACATAGTTCAAGCCGTTTCGCCTCTTTATTTTTTTAAAGGAAAGTTTTTGATTAGGTAGGTACTGTATCTTTGGCATTTACATAAGTAATTAAACAAATAATACATTCTGGATTTTGCCTTTAGAATAGATATCCAATCATGGAAGTAAATCAGAAATGAGTTTATTAAATTGGACATCCCCAGAACTAAGATCCGCATCGCTGGAAGACTTACTGAGCTGAACGTAACGAGAGGAACCAATGACCGATGGGCTTGGTAGAGGCGGTAAGGTTCTGCTATGGCGACCGCGCCCTGGACGACATCTGTAGGTAGGCTAGTGAAGGTCGCGTTAAGCCACTTTATAGTGCGGGGCCGATCGTCGGGGAAATCTATACCTAGACTTAATTTAGGGCTATGCCTAGTAGTAGGCGTCGTTTAGAATCAACATTCAGGAAAGTTTCATCGCCATCCAAAGCATCATTATTCTTATTCCCTCGATCGTGAGTTATTCCAGACAAAATTGAAATCAATTGTTATCGTGGCACCCGAGTGCCTCCTGGGCCCGGGGGTTGAGGGATTAATGTATAGAACAGTATTGCTTTGTACTTTCCTAAAAATATAATACCTACTATGTGCATCCCAGAAAACTATCACAAAAGCTATAAAGAAAATCGAAATTCGAGAAAGACGAAACGAAAAAAATTACCCTTCACCCTGAACTGAAATAACCCCTTGCCATCCGGAGACAAATAATCTTGATTTTGTATTTCACATCACAGAGGTTACTAGTGTTAAGTGATGTGTTTACTTAGAACATGGTTTACGTGTTATGCGCGCGCAATCTCGATGTGGAGCGGAGCACGACGGCGCTTTGGGCAGGACAGCGCGCCGCCGCCGGGCGTCGCGATCGATAGGTGTTCTGACGTCAGTGGACGGGCGAGCGCCATTGGCCCGTACGGCATTATTAAATAAACCTCCGGTCGGAGTGGCGCGCCAAGCGTCGCGCCGCGGGCACAGCACCGCAGCACGCGGCGGGCCCGCGCACCGCTCGCGGCTCGCCGCCGCCCGCCATGGCCGACATGCCGGACCTCTCGCACCTCACCCCCGAAGAGCGCGCCATCATCGAGGGTGTCATGATGCGCCAACGACAAGAGGAGCAGCGCGAACACGAGATCATGAGGTGTGCCCCGCACCCACGCCCCGCCACCCCGCAACCCGTCTCATCCTGCCACCTCCCTGTAACTTTACGATTTTGACAAATCTAGAGCATCTTTATGTGAAAGTGTTTATGTTTATCCCCTCTTGCTTGAGTCAACCTAGGAAAATTCAAGCAGTTTTTGACAACGTACTCTTGCACATCAATAATGGCCGCTCTTCCCACTTGTCGTCAGACTATGCGGAGGTTGTATTTGTACCTACATATCCATAACTTGTACAGATATTGACGTACGTAAATACAGTCTTCCATCTGCGCGATCTATAATCTTTATTACGCCATAACGATATTAGTGTTTCACCTAAAAGAAGTGTTCTGATATCGGAGTTTGTTATTGATTTTAATGTTTAATTCTACCTACTTCCATAAAAATTAGAGTTCGTGGATTGGCGTTACCTACATAAAGCCTGAATGTCGCATTGAACACGCAGTAGATGTAAGTGACGCATCACTGCACTAGAGTAGAGACAATAATAGGTGCATTAATTCAATTATAAGCCCTTTGTGTTTTTATGCTGACTCATAATCCTAGACATAACTTAGCTTTTGTCACTGCCCCTATTTTCATTACCTAGTATTCGATAGCCAAAGTGATCTTTTAGTAAATTTGTGCGAGTAATACATCTTCAAGGTATGTATTCATTCAGCATTCATTATTTCAACTGGATTGGTGCATACGGCTGTTGCGGAATAATATTTTATTTAATTCAAGTTGCAGTTTCGAGTTTGAACCTGAATAATTCTGAATATTTTAGCTGACCTACTTTTGACCTATAAAGAAAATACGCAACTTTGCGAAGTTGCGGCTGGCTAATAAATGCCATCCTTGCCATTTCCCTAGAAGGTTGTTACAAATTTTAGAGTGATACAAAAATAAATAGTAATTTACAACAACTTACTTTTCTCTATTTTTAGAGAAAATTATCTGAACTTTATTAAGTAGGTATCACCATAGGGAAAGAAATATAAGTATTTTTGAAAAAAAACAGTGATCTTGTATATATGTTTCTTATCTTTTTACATTAACTGTATGATACGTATGCTGACTAAATGCAATATAGGTACCTACGTGGAAAAGTCAAGTCAAAAAAGTTACCTTAAACCTTTGAGTAAAAGCCTTAAACAGTTGCATTGACATACTTCAGCCACTAATTATGAACTGTCTACTCAGAATTTATAAACGGTACAAACTTGTGACGTCATTAGCCAGTTTGTACTCTTAACATTCTATAAAACTTAAGAAAGATATTCAAGTTTTAACAGATGTCCTAAGTGTCGCTATAAGGGGGTTATTTGCAGCAACTGGTGATATGTATCTAAAGTTCCAACTACACACTAACCAAACGTCTTTTCTCATGTATCCTTCCATATAAGTAGTGTTCCACAGTCAAGACAAGGAATCCCTAAAATTTCGCAATGTCCACCAATATGTCTGGTCGTCCGCCGTTAATCTCCGAAGAGACTAAAATTTAAGCAGGGCTAATTAATTATTCATGGCGAAACCTAGACAAATAAAATGTTGTAATTTTTTTGCATTATTATCTCAGCCCTATAGGTAGGTACAGACATCACCTGCCACAAAAAGTTAAATTTTTTCAATTGATATTGATCTTTACTTGTTGACTTTAAAGTTCAAAATCAATTTAATGACCTTTAACTTTTTGGTTAGGTTGACCTGTCGTCTGTACATTAAAGTGTGTTTTTTCATCTATCCCATAGTATTATTTGTCGTTGGATAAGTCGTCTTGTTTTTAAAGCGTTAATTTTATTTAAATATAGTCATAAGCCTTAAGGTGTCGCCTGCTCCGAGGTCCCGGGTTCGATTCCCGGACGGGTCAATGTAGAAAAAATGCGTTTTTCTACATTTTCTCGGGTCTGGGTGTTTGTGGTACCTTCGTTGTTTCTGTTTTCCAAAATACGAATGCTTTAAATAGTTATTCAAATTGGGATCAGAACAATGTACGAGGGCGGGTCAATAAGTCCGTGACTTTTTGAATTTCTGACCTCTTTACCGAAAAAGCAACACTACTCCTGGCAACAGGTATCTGTCAGTTGACTCCTACCAAAATTTGAACTTGCTGCGTCAGTTAGTTTGTGTCTGACAGCTATCTTTATCAGACTACCCAGTAATATGAGGAATAAATGGAAAAAAGTGAATTTCGTGTGCTTATTAAGCATTATTTTTTGCGAAAAAAAACCATTACCGAGACCAAGGCTAAGCTTGATAAATACTATGGGGACTCTGCACCATCGATTTCAATGGTAAAAAAGTGGTTTACTGAATTTCATTGTGGCCGTACAAGCACTGAAGATGCCGAACGTCCTGGACGCCCAGTTGAGGTCTCTACACCCGAAACAATCGAAAAAATTCACGATATGGTGTTGGCCGACCGAAGATTGAAAGTGCAAGAGATTGTGGAAGCCGTAGGGATCTCGCATGGCTCAGTGGTTTCAATTTTGAAAGATCACTTGGGTATGAGAAAGCTTTCCGCAAGATGGGTGCCGCGTTTGCTCACAGTCGACCACAAACGCAATCGTGTAACAACTTCACAGGAAGGTTTGGCGTTGTTTAGTCGCAATATGGAGGAGTTTTTGCGCCGTTTTGTAACCGTGGACGAAACATGGATCCATCACAACACACCAGAGACCAAACAACAGTCAAAACAGTGGATTTCTAAGGGTGAATCAGCGCCAAAGAAGGCCAAGGTGGGTTTGTCAGCCAATAAAGTTATGGCGACTGTTTTTTGGGATGCACGTGGGATAATCTACATTGACTACCTTCAAAAGGGAAGAACAATCAATGGGGAATATTATGCCAACTTATTGGACCGCTTCAATGACGATTTGAAAAAAAAAACCGACCTCATTTGGCCAAGAAAAAAGTTCTTTTCCACCAAGACAACGCAAGGGTGCACACATGTGCAGTTGCCATGGCAAAAATCCATGAATTGGGCTATGAATTGCTCCCTCATCCGCCCTATTCTCCAGATCTGGCTCCGAGTGACTACTTCTTGTTCCCAAACCTGAAGAAATGGCTTGGTGGAAAAAGATTTGACTCCAATGATAAAGTCATCTCGCAAACAAAGGTCTATTTTGAGGACCTCGACAAATCATATTTTTTGGAAGGGATAAAAAAATTGGAGAAGCGTTGGACAAAGTGTATAGAGCTCAAGGGAGACTACGTTGAAAAATAAAATGATTTATTTATCAAAAAATCTGTGTTTTATTCCAAAAGTCACGGACTTATTGACCCGCCCTCGTATGTGATGTGTTGTCCACATATATATTTTTTAAAGCCTATTGAAACTATTTATTGCAGATTGTCATACATCAATAAATTCACATTTCACACCAAAATTGAGATATTTGCTCAATTATGATGGTGCTGCATGCTGGTACCTATTAAAAACCACACTTAGGTATATACCTTAGTCTGAAATAACATGAATTCTATCGGAACGCCCCGTTGGTCTAGTGGTTAAGGTACTGGGGCAAGATCTCGGGGTCCAGGGCTCGATCCCCAGGTCGGACAACAAGGTTTCGGATTTTCGAACATTGCTTGGGTTCACCAACTCGTATTTGCTAGTGATTATAATTATGTTTGTACGCATTATTCCTGAGCTGACTTGAATTCAATGATTGAAGGCCTTTGCCATGCAGTGGGATAATTACAGGCCGTTAATTTACTTTTCTATCGTAAAAGTTGCTGTATTTGAGAGTATGATAATCTCTACCTAAGTATTTTAAAATCCTTTCATAGGATGTTTTTTACTTTATTTGTGAGGTTTTTTTGATAAAAATAGTACTCGTCTTTATCTTACTTAATATAAGTAGGGTTTTATTTATCCTATAATATTTTGTTCGAAATTGACCTTTACAGCATGAGTTTCCTTCATAAGTAAATAGATGCTGGTATCATATTATGATCCCTCGATCGTGAGTTATTCCAGATACAATTGAAATCAATTGTAATCGTGGCACCCGAGTGCCTCCTGGGGGTTGAGGAATTAAGCCATACCAGAATCTGTTACTACTTACTTCGCATTTTCAATTATGCGCACCAAAAAAAAAAAGGAAACTACCTATGTGACTTGCTAGCCTATTACAGGCCTCTGACGTGCCTTGTGTTTACGACTTCTATCTTGCGAGAGGAGCCGAGGAACGGCTTAATACGTGCTTTCTGAAACAAGACTTTAACCTGCCTATCCCACCCTTTCAGACACGAGCCAATTTAGAAAATATTTTTTTGAATAATTTAGATTAGTAAATACAGTATTCCTTAAAAATAGAGTTTCCTGAATTAATCCCACCGGGAATCAAACCCCTTGTGTAATGAATGAACGTACCATCCACAGATTTAGTAGGTATATACCATCGCACCACCATACCAAACGGGTCGTTCCTTCAGTAACTTAATAGAAAATCATTTTTAAGTTTACAAGTAATTTTATACAGGATACAATTTTAACCACCTTCCAAATTTCGAAATCTACGAGACAAAAAAACAAATGACTTTTTTGAAAAACATTTTTTTCTTTTGGTATAGCCCAGTACAAAAATGTAAAGATAAAGCACATAATAGAAAGGGTCCGCCAACAATCTAAAATTTTCGATACGGCCTCTTAGCAACACTTTTTTTACGCGATGCGCATCTCATTCATTAATTACGATACTATTTATAAGTTTTTGATTTTCCGCTTAGGATCGTAAAAATTGAAAACTATGTTGCAAAAAATATTTTCGGGTGAAAACTTGATTTACATTTTTAACCTTATAAATGGGCTCTAAATACCATACTGAACGCCTATAAAAAAATTCGAAGATGATGAAAAAGTCATTCTGTATAGTGTAACTAGGTACCCACTGTACCTACCTAGGTTTAATGTGAATGTTTTGAAGTAATCTTTGGGATAGTCTGTGGTCCATGCACAAAAAGTAACAGGCATAGTATTATGCTATTGTTAATACTTTACCTACTTACCTAGGTAACACTGAAAATATTTAGAAAATGAAAAACGGCTTAATGTAGAAAGTTGCCAATATTTTTATTGTTTTTCGAAGTAATCTCCGTTCCTCTCTACACATCGTCGCATTCGAACCACTGAGAAAAGCAGTCAGCCCCTTCTTCCTTATGGCATTTTCGTACGCTTTCACCGCATCTTCAGGGCTCGTAAAGCGAATACCTCGAATTTTATCTTTAGTTCTTGGGAATAAATGAAAGTCGCAGGGCGCCAGGTCAGGACTGTATGGCGGATAACTCATTATCTCGTCCGTTTTGCGGAGTGCGCTGAAGCATTGTCGTGGTGAAGGAGGATCCTGCTTCGAGGGCGCTGCTGTCGAATTTTTTCCAAGACAACAGGCAAACAGCGATTGAAATATCAGTCTGCAGTAACTGTCCTTTCATCTTCTAGCACAACTGTCGCGAAATGACTTTCCGACCAAAGAATGAGGCAATCATCTTTTTTCCTTGACTTCTTCCTTTCTTTACCTTAGTTGGCCGATCCTCGAAAGGAAACACCCACTAAGCTGATTGTCTTTTGGTTTCGGGTTCGTAGCGATATATCCAGCTTTCATCATCTGTGACGATGTCAAATACAGCATTTGAGTCACCGCCGTTGAACTTATCTAACATTTGGCGACCCCAGTCCATGCGAAGGTGTTTCTGGTCGTCGGTTTTAAAGTATGGGGAATCCATCTGGTACATAGTTTCCTGACGCCTAAATGTTCGTGTAATATTTTTTGAACTTGACTCATATGCCTAGGCTTTCCCGTATCTGCTGATATGTCACTCTCTTATCTTTCTCTATCATGCGTCGCACAGCATCTTCAGTAGTCGCTGTTAAAGGACGTCCCTCACGCGGATCATCATTGAGATTGCTACGTCCACGCTTAAACTAGTTAAACCAATTGTAAATAGTGGCACGAGATGGGGCTTCATTAAGAAATGTTAATCGCAGCCTATCATAGCTTTGTTGTTGAGAGTTAGCCTACAACGAAAGTCATTATAAGTCATTGACCGAAAATTTTCTCGCGTTAGGTTCATTTTCACGTGTACTCGTAACAAGAGTTCAAAAAACAAATGACAAATGAATGCAATATACTACATTAGGTTACCAAAGAGTTCTAAAATTGAAATTCAAAAAAGTTTTCATTAGCAATGTTTCTAACTGGCCATGTTCTAAACATTTTCAGTGTTACCCACGTATGAAACCATGGCAATGTCTATCAAGCAAAAAAACTCTGCCATCTCTATTCATAGCACGTAGACGGCCATGCAGGCAAGCTGGGGAGATTTGACACTCACTCCTTGTTTGACTAGAGAATGGGGGCTATCGCTAGTGAATTTGCCACTAGAGGCGCTAGTGTCGCGTGAGGTCCAATATCATTCACTTTGTACTGGTTTTAGCGGAATTTGTTGCATAAATTATAATTTCTTTAATTTACCTGCTGGAAAGTAATCTCCTTCGTAAAATATCGCAAATATGGATTATTTGGCGATTAATGTAAACACTTTAAAAACGGAATTAAGAAAAAGCGCAAAAATGGGCGGCCTCAAGAGCAACTATTTCAGAAGTTAGTTTGTTGATATCAAGATAGTTATTTATAAACAATATAACCTTAATTAGATTCAAGATATAACACTTTGTTTCGGCGCCAATCGCCTTTGATAGCTATACCTCCGGACCTCAGTCTACAGTGGCGCCAACTGGTGAGCAAAGAAACGGTAGTCCCCATTGTATAAGTAGAACCCAAGTTTGTAGTCAAGGCAAAACAAAAATAAATTTTACTTGATATTAATGTGAAAATTCGGATTGATGTACTTAATTAATCACATCAGATCGGATAAACCGATCGGGATAAAATTTGGCACAGAGGTAGACTATAAGCTGGAATAGCACCTGCGCTAGACTAGTTATTTTATATCCCGTGAAGTTTCAATTTTAAGTGTCGTGACCATGATGTACCAGCCGCTCATCTGAAACAATTGTATTTTAATCTGACGAAAAAAAGAGTAGTATCACGCATATATTTTTTACTTTTTACTAGGTTGAGGTTGATCGACTTCAATATAATAATACATGGTGCATTTTTAACCACCTGTAAAACGAAGCCCACGTTATGTAACCATTATGTATAACATCTTGGCAGCGTTATTTTCATTTTTTTAGCTAAATTTTTTTTGGTAAAATAATAAATTGGATTGCTTCAGCTATTTATTTTTAAACACGCTGTGACGCGTACAAATGTAGCTTTGTAAGGTTCATTCAACAGAGACCCCGCCGTAGCAAAATAATACGTCTGTGCGCGTCACAGCGTGTTACGAAATTGAATGCCTGAATGAAAATTAAAAAAAATTCAAATATGTTTTTTAATCCAAAAATAAATAACACTGTCATGATGTTATACATAATGGTCCAATAATGTGGGCTTCGTTTTCCAGGTGGTTCAAAAAGCACGGTGTATAGTCCAAGCTTTTTTTGGAAAATTTAATTGCAAAAATATAGTAACTAAGTAGGGGTTAAAATTGATGCAAGCCATTTCAAGCTTTTCGTCGGTAAAGTTTTGTTAAAACGTTCAGTAGTGTAGGTATAGGTACACGAATCAGTGTGGGCTAGGAAGGGCTATCTGGCAATAGGTTTCTGATGTGTATAATTTCGACCTACGTTTTTATTTAACATACTCATTTATTAATTTGGGCAACAGACGCAAGCAAGATGAAGTTGCTGTCTTGGAGCAATCGATTCGCACCAGGAATGAGATGCAACGCGCAGCCGGAGTGGAACTAGCCGCCACTTGTCACATTTGCCTCAAGACTAAGTTCGCGGACGGAGTAGGACACTCCTGCCACTACTGCCGAGTGAGATGCTGCGCTCGTTGCGGTGGCAAAGTCACTCTGCGCTCAAATAAGGTAAATATTTTCAGTAGTCGGTAATATTTAAAAACAATTCTTGCATCGTTACACAACACTCAAAACATTACAGGTTATTTGGGTTTGCATTCTTTGTCGCAAGAAACAAGAACTATTATCTAAAACTGGACAATGGATTCACAAAAGCACCGGCCAAGATTCCATGTTATGGCAAATGGAATCGGATTTGCGAGGACTGCCGCCCCAAGCCGACGCTTCTTTGGATAAAAGACCAAAATTAGAACGGGCTCACAGTGCAGCGGAGAAAGAAAACCATCCTCTTCAAAGATCAGGCAGCGCTTTGCGTCGACAGTACAGTCAGCAGGAGCCGCGCTGCTACGGGGAGTTAGAAGGTTTGGCTCGCACGCATCCGCATCTCGTACACCCGCGCCAGAAGGCAGCTTACGGGGTAGACGACTCGATGCCGCCTCCGCCGTCACACCTAATGCCTCACCCGGGCACGCACCCTCCGATGCCGCCGAGGTCGTCCTCGTCCGACGACGAGGTGCCCGAGTGCGTCTCTGACGAGAACGACGAATATCGCGATCGCGGTAAGTATGCACGCTGTCCTGTCGCCAACTGCCCACTCCCGCAACCCTCGTCACTACCCAATCCTTTCAACCCAAGCTAATTTTGTTTGTCACCCCTAACACATCCACAACACTACATACAGACAACAAACAGTCAATAACAAAGTTATTTCTAATGTAAGTTATCATAACACATTATGTATGGCTCATGTTCACAACGATAAAGTTAAGGTGTTCCGTGCGAGGTATTCAATAATTATTAAGTACCTAGAATAGTTTCAGGTAACTATTTTTAAGTTATTAATTACATTTTTCACAGAAATGGATAGTGTTGAGCACCTAAACTTATCTCTATATGTACCCATCATGTCTACTCTCATGTACTCTTGTAGTTATACCAATCTACGTTTCATCGTTACATTGACTTCCTTCTACGATACAAAATACACGTCTGCGATTCAACCAATCGTTTCTTTTAAGACAGTGACTTAGCTAAAGGTTTTTGATGTGCATCAAAACTCGCACAAATATATTGTGCTAGCTTTGAAGCCTTTCAATTGTTTCCCACTTGTCATTTATATTTAATGTGTGCCGCCGCGTGCGTCTTGTGTACCCATATACGCGCCCGGTAGCCACGTAGCTCGAGTCCGTGGGCCCTCGGTGTCGACGCGCGGGTCTTACCTCATCCCACTGTTTACAGGTAATAGAGATAGGAGCAGCTCCGAGAGCTCCAAGAGCCAGCGTCAGGCGATGTTAAACGAGAAAATGAAAAAGTTTTTATCGGTGAGAGGGCGTTTTTCGGGAAGTTTTGCGTTGTATCATATTGCTAAACTTAGATGTCTCGATATTCGTAAATGTTTTCACAAAGTATACTTCTTCCTCTGGTCGACCAACTGTGATGGCTGTTTCAATCTATCTTTCAAATACTTATTTATGATCATTCTCTTGAGAGATACATTTACTTGTTTTATTTGAATGATAGAACACAATTAAAGAGTAACTAATATTATAAAAATAAACTAAGCAACTCAAACAGTAAATGTATTTCTACATAAATGTACTGTTTTTACTTGTTTGAACCATACCATTGCAAACATTTTATCTATACTCTTACATATTCTATTGGCATAATATTTTAATCTCGCTTTCTTTACAATTAAATACCAAACCAGCCGTCAAAACCAAAATTATTTATGCACTTGTGGTTCAAGCAAAAGTCGCATGCCTGGGCGAAAAGAAGTGTACATAATTGATATCATTTCTATTGCAAATCCGTTAGATCTTGTGGAGGTGTTCTTTGTTTGATTGTTGTTTATGTTTGACTTGAATAAGTTAACACACGTTCTTTCCGCTTGTGCGTGATCACCGCTTTCGATTTGTTCGTTGTTTGGAGGCATCAGGTGATATTCTTGTGGTTACAAAAAAACCGTTCGTTTGAAAAATAAAATAAAAGAACTATAAAACACATACAGTCGGTGCTGGAGTAAGAAACATAATGTTCTCTCTTCGTCGGTATATCGGTTCCGGGCGCGTACGGGTGCGTAAGGCGTTCTACGGATGCAAATGTTGTAAGACTCACTGCTATTGATGCCATATAATTCTTAGGACAACTTGAGGCGTGCGGCTCTCTTCGGCACCCCCACCTGCGCGCCACCAGCGTGGCTGCCAACAATTATTACAATTTGACTAATCATTCGCCGGGCGCTTACGAAACAGAGGCGCGAAGCCATTTCGACGCCGCTAGGACGACACCGGGCGGTGGCCGAAGCTTCGACTCAGTCACCGACTGCCGCTGGCGCGCCCGTGACGACGGAGAGGGCGCGTACCTGCGCCCGTACGCGCCGGACGAGGGCCCGCGCCCTGACAGAGCTGTATATAAGAGTGCCTATCTGTGGGAAGATTCATCCGACAACAGACGCTTTACTGAAAGGAGAAAAAAGACTGTACGCTTTGATGGGCACGAAGGTGCAGCGACCTTCCCTAGGGGCGGTCGAGACGCCTCCGGCGCGCCGCAGGACTGGGCCTCTCTCCGATGGGAATCCGAACGCCAAACCAGCCAAGATTCTGCAACTAAAGATTCGGGCATCGATACCTCTAGCACCTTCACATCGAGTGAAGATTCAAACAGAGGCGATTGCCCTAAGGTACACAAGTATTTTTTGTAACAGCCGCCATAGAAGAACAAGTTTATTATATTCGCCACTATAAATAAATATTACGGATTGACACAAAGCGCATTCCTAAAACATTTTAAATGTAGATAGTATATTGTACAAAAGGGTTGTGATCTGTGTTTGGCTGTCGCATGATTGCATTGACGGGCATGCAACGGTTAACTTCTGACTGAATGTGCACCCTGCATTTTGCCGTACACCCTCGCAAAATTGCTGAATAAATTATCGGAAATTCTTGATTGTTTAATCATTAACTTATTATTGAAATGGCCATTGTATCTCAATTAATAAATATAAGCATCTGAATATAAAGTGTTGACGTTGATGTAAACAGTTCCCGCAGAGCTGGCAGGTGTCGGCTGACGGGAGCCGCATGATTGGGCACATGGTGTTGCGCAAAAGCGTGGTGGAAGGTAGTTCCCACTCCTCCGCTGCCATACTGGGCCTGAAAGTCGTCGGAGGGAAACTACTGCCCGATGGGACGCGTGGGGCTATGGTTGAGAAGGTCAAAAAGGGTTCCATAGCTGACTTAGAGGGACAACTTAGAATAGGTGAGGATTTTTAGTCACTATGTTTGTAACGCAATCCTTGCCTGACAAGATTTACGAATGACCCGGTTTATTTATTGGCACAGGAGACGAAGTTTTGCAATGGAATGGAGTGCCTCTACAAGGCCGAAGTGCAGAGGATGTGGCAGCTGTAGTAGCGGACAGCAAGCACGATTCCCATGTTGAATTGGTCGTATCGCGTCCGCTCTCTGCGCCCAGACCTCCAGCTCAGCCTTGGAGGACGCATAAAGGTAATTTAGGTTGGTATAATAAGCTGTTTTTTTCAAATTGTTTTTTAGTTACGGTTGTTTTTTAACTTACTCTTTTCAAATGCATGGCATATCAACTAAATGAAATATCGTATGTCTGTAGAAGTATACACGGAGGTTATTGGCGGGTGTGAGAAGCCGAGTGTCCTGGTGACATCTCCTGGCTCCCCCGACGTGCACTCTCGCCGGCGCCCTGCCCGGCATAATCACCACAATGCCAACGTCGCTGGACGTATACAGGTATGTTTAATAGCATAGCAAGTTAGCAATAGCACTTAGGAGTAGGCAAGAATGATAGTCTATCTATTTAAGAGGAAACACTACGGGCGAGAGAATTGAAAAATAGGTATTTGTAAAATCTATTGCTGTCGCGAATTGCCAAACGCCTTCACCACAGAGTGTAATAGAGACAACTGCTTCTTGGAGCGAAAATACCTACTAAAAAGCACACCAAATCAACGTTTCGTAGTCCCCCGATTACTTTTCCAAAACTAGACCGATTTAAATACTTTTTTATTTAAAAATTAAAAAAAGGCTTTGGCCGTGTTCGTATATTTTCCTTTTTTTCTAAAATTTAGCCAAATTTGTTTTCTGGATGTTTGAACACAGCGGAAAATCTGGCGAATTTTTTCGATTTTTGAGGGCTCATATCTTTTTTATTAATTATTAATTTATGAAAAAACAGAAAACATTGATCCAAACATTGACATGCTAATAGTGCCCATAGATTTTTGTTATAAAAATTATTGCTCAACTGGATTTATCCAGGGAGGAAACAGGGGACTACGTTTGTATGGAAAAACGACCCTTGTATTTCCTCTTAAGGATGGAACTACGAGTATAGTCGACAACAGTAGCGGATCCAATGACTAATTGTGTTCCAGTAACTTACCTACTACATTACCGAAAAGTAAATAATATGGAGCTGTATACAGGATGACTTATTCTCATTTTCAAAAAAATTTTATAGGTGTCATATTTAGAGCTCATTTATGAAGTAAAAAATGTAGGCAAATCAAGTTTTCATCCGAAAATATTTTTCGCAACTTAATTTTCAAATTTTCACGGCCCTAAGCATGTTAAGGTATGAAGGGAAAATCAAAAAGTTATGAATAGTATCTATCGTAATGAATGAGATGCGCATCGCGTAAAAAAAGTGTTGCTAAGACATTTTCTAAGTGCTTTATCTTGACATTTTCGTCTGGACTATACCAAAAGAAAAAATACGTCGATTGTTTTTTTTTCTCTTAGATTGCTATAATTAAAATTAATATATAATTAAAAAAATTCATCCTGTACTTATGATAGCCGTCAAAGCAATATTCATAACATTTGACTGCCTGATTGACGATATTTTTTACTGCTAACAGATCCTTACTCTTAGACGAGCGTATGATCAAGCTCGAGTTGCACGACCGTTAGTGTTAAGTGTTCCTATTATAATTCTGCACGCTTAACTTTATATGCTTTATTAGGAATAGTGTAGTTTTCTTAGTGCCTATATCGTGTCTCTTCGTTACCTGTTTTATTATAAGGTCAACGTCTGAGAAACTAACGTTTTTGTCTTTTCATAGCTGAAAATATACTTCGACATCAGCGCCCTCCAGCTGTTAGTGACAGTGGTCTCGGCAAGCGGCCTTACGCCGCGAGCGGACGGCTCTCCTAGATGCCCCTATGCGAAGATATTCCTTCTGCCTGACAAGAGCGAAAAGAGCAAACGCAGAACTAAGACTTTGGCGAACACTCTTGAACCACGGTGGAACCAAACTTTCGTATACTGCGGCATTAGGATCACTGACATCAAAAAACGTACTTTAGAGGTAACGTACCCCTTAAATGAAGTACAAATATTGTATTCTATGGATGTTGCGTTTATTCCTAAATTTTATTTTCCTTACAGGTCACCGTCTGGGATTTAAATCGTTACGGCCCAAACGATTTTCTCGGCGAGGTTCTACTCGACCTCGATAACATAGTGATGAACCACGAACCCAACTGGTACACGTTGAAACCTCACGAGGAAACCGCTAGTTTTAGTGTAAGTATTATCCTTAGCTTGAGCCCCTTATGATAGAGAGGTAAGTGCAATAGCTTCCTTGCTTTACAGAGGTACCGGGAGGAGGAGGCGGACGGGGAGCACCTGTCGCCCCCCTCCACGTCGACGTCGCGCCTCTCCGACTCGGACACGCCCAGCGAGTGCGACCTGCGACGCCACCACTCACTCTCCAGTCTGGCTTCCAGCTCCAGTCCACCGCCTCCACACGAGGTACGTACCTACTAACTTTATTACGGTTATCACAACTTCGCCTTTGTAAAAATCTTTCAGACCAGGACGAGGTTTTCATAAATGCATAACCTTTTTTGGATTTATGTAGGTCAATAGGTTAAAGTTTGCAAGTTTTGCTGATTCAACAAAAATATGTTATATCGATATATTATTAGCACGACGAGATGAAAGGCAATGACGACGCGTCTTAAAATTTATTACATACTAGCAGTGGCGGCGCAAGGCCTAAACTTAATGTGGGCGAGGTACATTTCGCGAGGCCCTCTTATCATATGGGCAAGCACTTTGCGAGGCCCTCTGATGGTATAATTAATTTTATGACATAGTTTATCAAAAATATAAAGTATTTCATTCACATTTAAGCCAAAGAGTGAAATATCTTTAAGTTGATAATTAATTATAATGTATTTATTATGTACAGACAACAGCAGGTCAACCTACCTACCCAAAGAGTTTAAGGTCATTGAATTGATTTTCAACTTTAAGTCTAACAAGTAGATATCAATATCAATTGAGAAAATTTGACGTTTTGTGGTAGGTTGACGTGCTGTTGTCTGTACTTTTGAGCTTTCCATACTTTTTCAAATCTATACTAATTTGAGTTTGTTTGTTTGAACGCGCTAATCTTTGAAAGTAGGTATTGGTCCAAATTGAAAAATTATTTTTGTGTTGGATAGTCTATTTATTGAGGAAGGCTTTAAGCTATGTTATATCACGCTGTCGCAGCGTGATGTTATATCACGCTGCGACCAATAGGAGCGAAGCATCAGTGAAAAATGTTGCAGAAATTGACGCAGACGAAGTCGCGGGCACCAGCTAGTTTATTATAAATTTGTGGCGCAAGGCCCCGTGCACCGCGAGGCCGGTGTGGGCCACCGCCTACGCCTTACGCCGCCTCTGCTGCATACTAGGTGTTGCTAGCGACTTCGTTCGCATTGAAATTTGAATTTGAAATTATACTACGGGAAACGTACATTTTTTCGAGTTAAAAAGAAGCCTATAGTGGTAATCTTTATATGCCAAGTTTGATCTAGACCTATTTAGCAGTTCAGACGTGATTGAGGAACAAACATTCCTCCAAATTTTGGCATTTATAATATTAGTAGGTTTTTTAGTAAGAAGTAAGATTTATCTTTGTCATCTATTTACATAATGTAGGGACCATTATTTTATAAACATCATAATATTTATTTTTCACAGCGAATGGACATGGATGGAAATCGTAATAACCGAAGAGATATGTCGCCAGCAGGTCGAGTACGCGCTCCCGGAATGACGAGTAGAGAAAGGGTACGTAACTGCTGAAAGAGAACGTCTATCGACTTCTTAGGCTTAAAATCTAAATATGTTATTGTGTAACTATTCGGTTTGTATGATTGTTAACATTATTAAGGCCTAAATATGTTATAAGTGTAACTATCTACAGAGCGCGGGGTACAGCGTGGCACGATCGCAGTCCGCGGCGGGCGTGGCGCGGCCTCAGCGCGCGCGCAGCAAATCTCCGAGGCGCTCCCTTTCCCCGCCGGCCGACCGCAACGGGTGGCGATATACAGGTGCCGCACTCGGCGCCGAGTCGATTCTACCCACCAATCAGTCAGGCATACGATAAACCTGTGCCAAACTGAGACCCGATCCGATTGGTCCGTGGATGTCGATCTAAAGCGGGACCGAACCCCGCACGGAACACTTCCATCGAGAAACGCACGTTCTCTCGTTGCGTCCGCTCATCACCACTTTACTGCAACTTACTGTTTTGACTTCCTCGCTCTTATTCCACCTTTTTTTTTACGCATCTTCCGCTGACCTTGTCCTTCTACCTGATAAGTGCACGCTGTCACTTGGTCGTATGTAAAGTACGCTGTGTCCATGTTTTTTTTCGTGGATGCCGCGTATTCAATCATGATTCCATCTCATAAGATTTTTATGATTGCATGATATTTTAAAACAAACTGATTTCTACTTTTAAAACTTAACTTCGCAATTTTTCCCGGTTTTCGTATCTTTTTAACGTATTAAACACTACATATTCATATTTCATATTGTCTGTTTTATTTAATCAATCAATTATCTAAATTCGCGGGCACAGCAAAACTGGTAATATTTCAGAAGGCGAGGAAAGAGGAGCCGGAGACGTGTCAAGGCTGCCTACGCACGCGTACGCGCCGCGGTTTCAATCGCGGTCCGCTACGGCAACTCCCACGACTAGTCCGAAGAAACGTCAGCTGCCACAAATACCCCACCAGGTGCGCACAACTCAAATACGATCAAAGCTCTAATAAGGATTGCATTCATTGGGTTGACTACTTGTTTGTTTTGTACAGAGTGCCCAGAGGGCGGTGCGGGCGCAAGTGTCGGCGGACCTCGAGGAACGTAAGTGGATCGCCCCGCATCACATTGGCGCCACACTCACCTACCGCAGCACGCCGCAAGGTCAATACACGCGCACCCTGCCCAGTGCCTTGTTCACCCAGTTGTGGTTTACACAGATTTACAAGAGTAAATCTTGTAATATATAAATATTCGGATCCGACTAAAGATGTGTATAACACTCGCCTTGTCACAACTCCACGCAATCGTTCCTAACAATATTGGAGAACCACATGGCCATAACTTATCAATATCATTTAGCTTTCATCACATATTAGCGCAAGTAAAAAAAATAGTGAGAGTAGTGAAATGACTTCTTAGCTTCCAACATTTAAGTATGAGCATGCGTATGGTTACGGTTGAAATTATGTGTAGGTTGGGAGCGTCATTACGCGGGTTTGTCGGACTCCGAACTGGCGGCCCGCGGGGGCAGCGGCTGGGCACCGCGGCGGAGGCTGTCGCCCGATGCCGCCGCTGCCGACTCGGACCTCGAGTCCGTCGCCTCGGTCACCTCAAGTGCTTTCAGCACGCAATCTGAAAGACCACGACCCACGCGCATGCTCAGGTACAAAACCAAATAAAATTAAATGACAGCCACAAGCTTATCTACACTTCTACATGTAAAAACTTCTTAAATGGGGTTTCTTAGCCGATTTAGATGAAATCTGATATGGATATTGAGATCATAAAAATTACGTAGAATATTTTTGGATTAGATTTATAGGACATTTACGTACGGACATGTATTTGAAATCACCCCTTAAAATAGGAGGAATCGCGTATGAGGAATCAACAGTTCTGTAAACATTTTAATTAACGTCCAGGGAGAGCGATGTAATCGGGAATGCGATATAGCCAATTCCCTTGCGAATGAAATCGCGGGCGAAGCGCTAGTGTTTAATGCAGAATACAATATTTGTTGACATAATTTTCCAGCAGGCGACGAATACTTCCCCCTTACAGTACATCTTCCTCTTGCGATAGCGCTACCCCTGTCCCTAATCACTATTGCTGTGATCGACTTCCTCGTCGTTTACTACCGTGTGTCTTTGTGCCGGAGAGTGCGGAGCGCGCGGTCCGGCGGAGGCTCAAGCGGAGCGGGGGCCCCCCGCCGCCCCGCGCGCGCCCCACTCGCCGCCTACGCCGCTTACTCGCCCGAAGCCGCTCGGCCGGCTCTACTAGAGACAGCTCGCACCGCCATGCTTACAAACGCAGTCACAGCTGCCCCGAATATCCCGTACATGTTAACACTTACAAAATTACTGAAAATAGTAAAGACTATATATTTCACATAGCCTTACCTCACCCGGCAAAACACTCTAATGTCGCTATAAATAGAGAACTGAGAAGGGTCGTATCGTGTAGTACTCCATATTATGGTCAATCCCTGCCTTCCAAAGTTCAAGTGCACCGACACAGGAGAAAATTGCAACCCAGACAAGATCATACTACGCCGTGGCATTCCATGCGCCCGTTGTCTCTAGATTGCAGTTATTATCAAACTCAAAACCCAAAGGAAATAAAACGGAGGAGATTGCCTAATATGGAGAAATTACAAAACGATCGGATTAGGTCTTTGCCTAATATACCAGCGATGAGTATAGATAATAGTAGCTTCGAAAAATTTAAGGTCATTGTTCCAGCTGAGACTAGTTTCGATTACGTGACACAAAACGAAGAGACAAGTCAATATCATGGCTACGATAGCGACGGTAGCGTAGCCGAAACTACAATCCATGTCAGTATTGAAAAACAAAATAGTGTCGAAAACACTATAGCCGATAAAAGTGATTTCGTTATGACTGAAAGTAGACGTCGCAGATCGTCAATTTCTAGCCTCATGGCTAGCAACAATAGAAAGAAATTTCTATCTCTTGATTTAAAATCAAGCTATGAACCTGAAGTTACAATTCTATCACAATCATTAGACATACCAGATTACGTTAACCTTAAATGTACTACAAAAAAAGAAACTGAACTAAACGCTACCAAAAACGAATCAGAATGTAATACAATTCCAAAAATAAGCGAATGTAGCAGAACACTTGCAAATGGTAAATCGAACGAAATAAATAACAAGCGAAGACGTCATTCGGATTCTTTAGTAATGTCGAAATCTTCTACCGAAACCCTTACAACTCCTGAAAACATTATAGGCATTTTTAAAAAGATGAGTATTACATCAACCAGTTTTTACGAACCTTTAAAACATATTGAAAAGACAAGCAGAAAACATGTCAATGTTAGCATTAACGAAATACCTACTTTTCAAGAATATTGCTCGCCCTCTTCTTTGTTTCCGCAATCTAGCTTAGATTTACCTATAATGAAACCTTTACCATCTATTATTAAGAAAGCTCGTACCCGATCGCATTCTTTAGCATCTACTGACCATTTAGATCATGAAATAAGTATGTTGGCTAATACTATGTTTATTGCTCTTTCTCCCCCAAACCTCGGCTCGCCCCGTCGCGTGCTCACTCCTGTCGCCTTACACCTGCCACTCGATGACACCCATCACGACTCTCATACCGCGGTGTCGGAATCACATATCCCGGAAAAAACTACCACCGACACCGAAACACCAAATGCGCAATCCGTGGCACAACGCATCTGCGATCGGGTCAACGCGGAACATAACAAAAAACAATCTACTACTACGTCGAAAAAACAACGGGGGAAACCTGCTTCGCGACGGGGATCAAAACGCAGTAATGACTACGGCGGGCGTGAGAACGGACGCGGAAACAACCAGCAACAACCACTGGAACGACGCGAGTCGAGGCGTGGACAGTTCACGCGGAGCCTGAGCAACGCAGACGTACCTCCGGATGAAAAAGCAGGTAATAGTCAGGACTAAAAAACTTAGTCTGATGATATCAGGCGAACTGCATGCGCGCAGTCAGTTTAGTTATTAAACTTCTCGCAGTTCTTTGCATTCGAATCTGACTTTACACTGTTATTGCTGCGCCTAGCTTAGGGACTTAGTGTTGTGTTTTAAACACTTTTAATGAATGTTAGTTGTTATATATTACATATTACAATTATCCTAGCCATGCAGCGACAGAATATCTGCAGCGGACTGCGTGCAGTTTAAGTCACATCTACACACATTTGATCGTGGGAACTGCACACATACAATCCGCCTTACATTAGTGAAGTTACGATTAGTATAGTATGCAATTAAGTGACGTTTTTCTTGTAAATGAAGATGGTAGTCTCAGCGACACGGCTCTCGGTGGAGCTGGTGAAATGGAGCCAGTCAGCGACGACGTCCTGCTGAAAGCCGAACCACGCGATTACTTCGGCCCGGGAATGGGCAAGAAGAGTAATTCAACTTCCCAGCTGTCAGCTACAGGTGATTCATATTGCATCCCACACTTACAACTACTCTCGCACCAACCTACACTACTGGCCAGTCTTTCTGTAATATTCTATCGTTGTATTTGCGAAAAGGCTGGCTCTGTTAGAAGTATATAACTTATGTTTGTGTATTATTAAAATTATCGACAGGACGAAAACGGAGGTTAGGTTTCGGTAAACGTGGGAAAAATTCGTTTACTGTACAACGCAGCGAGGAGGTGGGGCCCGGCGAAATGCGCGGGGCCGCGGGTGTATCGCGCGCCTCCTCCGCCTCCAGCGAGAACGACGACGACAGGTTCGCGGCGCTCAGCCGGCGACATTGACACAATAGTGCGGCCTCGGGCGGCGGTAGATCTCGCGACGCGCGTCTCTAACCTGAGCGATCCGAATCACAATGTTAACAATATCTAGTCTTGTGTACTGTCGATACACATCATGTCCAAGACGCACACACACATCAACTTTAGAGGAATGTGCGATGTTGCTTTTGTGAAATTAGTTACCGTAGTGCTTTTACTGGTAAATGTACATACAATGCTTTTGAGAGCGAATAAATATTTAAAACTAGTTCTAGCCGTCTAGCCAGATGACATTTTACTAATATGAAAAATAATGCGATATTATTTTAAAGAAATAGTATTTATGTCCAGTTAGAAGTTTGAATTGAATAGAGATATGTGTATCGAGGTATCGATCTGTAGGCGTCGCGTCGGGCCACGCGGCCCACGCGTGCGCGTACTGACCCGGTCTGTTGCGTGTGTTCGGGCGGCAGCGCGCGCGAGCCGCGCGGACGGCGGCGGCGGCGCGCGGCGCAAGCGGTCGGGGCCCGCCACCACCACGTTCCAGCGCTCGCACGAGGTGTGCGCCGCGAGCCTCGTCTCCATATCTAGCTCGGAAGGATCCTCGTAAGTCGCTCGCTCGTCCGCTCGTATGCGCTGCAGACTGCCGAGTGCTCGCCGAACTCGAATTTTGTAATATGTGCATCGATGTTGCTCGCGTCTTCTACTATGCCCCTCTCTGTGTGCCTCTCGTCTTGTAAAAACGCATGATGCCGGTATTTATTGGTGTTTTCACTTCATTATATTTTCTGTTCAGCACGCACGAGTCTTCTCTCGCATAGGCAACGCACTCTCCCGATTCCTTCAGACTCTATTTTCGATGTTAGAAACTGTCGGTGGTTTTTCCGCATTTCTATTTTCAGTCGTGTTGTCGATATGGAACGGAACGAAACGGAGTGCTATAGCCGACGCCGATGCGCTTCACAGTATGATGCACGAGTGTGATTGGACGATAAATGTTGCCTGACAGCCTAAAGTCTTTGCACTATTTTTATTTATTTTTATCATTTGACAAATAAAAATTTTGTCTTATTGACGTATACACACCCGCCACAACACCCATGCATGTTTTACTGGACAATCACTTTTATTTCCATTGATAGTAGAAATCAATTTAAAAGAAATAACTTAATTCATACTTAGGAATTAACAAAAACATACTTGTATAATAAGGATCAATATTAATTTACCCCGCATTATGAGAAATTTTGTATCCATAAAATATTAGAGCAAAAATTACGGATTAATTACTCTTACAACAGGCCTGTAACTGATGCATATTACGTCAGCTTATATTTTTACCACTTTTATAATATTTACAATCCTTATCTTAGCAAAGCTATGACTTGTAATTCTCATTAATCACCTAATAGGTATTAGCCCTTAAAACTTGGAATTATTCAACAAATGTTTAACTAGGTTTCCATTAATCTAACTTCGACCTCTATAACTTCGTAACGAACCATTCTATAGCAATTCTTTAGCACCTAAAATTTATTCTACTAGATGTCTTGAAATTTTCTATATACATAGTTACCTAATTTCCACGTTTTACCTAACTTTTATCACTCGATGCATCCGAAAGACTACCGCCCTCTTCTTTACTATTGTATCAATGTTGTCATATTTGTAATATTTATACCAAAACTTTTTCCTGTAGTAGTTGAGAGATAAGATGTCTGGTGAATTAATATTTTTATTTGTTTCCCCTAGATTACTTTAGAAGTTGAATCTGACATTAAAAACCTATCTTTTTTGCCATTCTCCGTTATGCATTGGATCATACTACAGTCAATGCACATAAAAGTTTAGACAGTTAATACTTGTCTTATTGATTTGCCGGAGTGAAGAGTCTTATTAATTTTAAGTGTGTACTTTTTAGATTCAGTAGAAGTTATTGGAAACAACGGCAAATTGAAACCAATGCATAACATTAATTCATTTCCGATTAATCACAATATCTCGATGTTAGATAACGTGTCTATCCAAAATTATACCGGTCTTGTTGAGTGTAGTAATCATTGACACTTTGAAGCGCTTTTTATGTATAAAATTACTAAGCATGCAATATAATCCCTTGAAAACAACTCGTTCGTAGAGAGTTTAATGCCGTATCTATTTTCTATGAAGAAAGCTATGTTCCACCCGAGTGTAGATTTTTATTTGATAAGTTTGGTAGGTATTATCGAACCTAATATACAATTGGCAGATGGTCGCCGGGCATGCGTGGATCGGGTTCATCTGACGGCGGCGGTCTGTCTGACTTCATCGACGGCCTGGGCCCGGGCCAACTCGTTGGCAGACAATTGCTCGGTGCGACAACTTTGGGCGATGTGCAACTGTCAATGTGTTACCAAAAAGGATTCCTTGAGGTAAGCATAAAAGCTGAATCCAACAAATATTTTATTATTATAGGTACGTTTCGTTGTCTTGACACAAATAAATAACCAAATGTGAATTATGACGCGAATAAATTATAGTCTTGACCTACTTGGCAGCTGCCAAGAGTTTCTTGGCTTCATACTAACCATTAAGAAAATGTTACGGCTGAGACCTCTTTTTCACAAAGTTATATTACGTGAATTCAAGTTGAATAAGTTTTGCTAGAGAGATTTAGAACTAAGCAGGATTGGGTAAATATAATTTTGAACCATAAGTATGATGAGACAGACATAATGGAGATCTGACATGAAACTGAATAGTTTATTTTTCCTCATTTGTAGAGGTGGTTTTTCGGCCTTTAATTATGGTTGCTTGTTTTATATTATATCTGCAATTGTAACTTATCAGGTGGAGGTAATTCGCGCCCGAGGGCTTCAGGCGAGGCAGGGTAGCCGCACGCTGCCCGCCCCCTACGTGAAAGTATACTTGGTCAGCGGCAAGCGCTGTGTGGCCAAGGCCAAGACGAGCACCGCGCGCCGAACGTTAGACCCTCTATACCAGCAAACGCTGACCTTTAGAGAGAACTTCAAGGGATGCGTTTTACAAGTGAGTGTTGTGCTAAAGAAACTTTAAGAGTTACTAGCGATAAAGGGTAGCAGGTACTATACATTATGCTACAAAATGTTCTAATACATGTTGTGACATAAAAGACATACAATTATGAAAATATTTAAGTTAAATCAGTCAGTTATAAGACAAAAACATTCCATTTACGCACACATAAAGAGAAGGAAATGAGATTTTCATACAAATGACAAACGCAGCAAGGGGTTTTCTTTAGTTGACATTACTTACATTGAAAATACTTTATCTCCTACGAAAAGCGTGGAATACACCTATATACGCTATAATTTAATTATTTGTATGAAAATCATATTAAGCCTTGCGCAACAATACGCGCCGAATCTTGAGCGTTGATGGTGTACTGGGAAAGAAAATTTCTTTGACCACTGGTCTGCATTGATTTGAAAACGAATCTGTAATCGTTTTCAGGTGACTGTGTGGGGCGACTACGGACGTATAGAGGGCAAAAAAGTGTTCATGGGCGTGGCCCAGATTATGCTCGATGACCTAAATCTTTCCAACATTGTCATTGGATGGTACAAGCTTTTCGGAACTACTTCTTTGGTAAGTTTTTTACTATTATACACTTGTACGGAAATTATACAAAATATATTGTTATATTTATTATTAATTTAATATATCTAAATTGGTAAAGCGCCGCGCCGGGTATGCATGAAGATGCGGGTTCGAGTCCCGCTTGTGATATCATTTTTCAAGTTTAAATACTGTTATTATAATTGCAATTAAGTTGCTAGAATATCATATAAAGTAAATTTATATTGATCAGAAAAATATCCCTTTCCATACGCAGTTGTGATTGATAAATAAAAAATCAGTTGAAGGCTTAGAAAAATCTATTAAACGCTCCATGGTTTACACGTCACAAAATTACAAATATATTTTGTTCATTTATTTCAGTAACCGAGAGTGACAGCACTGTCTACAAGTGTTTGGAGAACTTATATCATCACAATAAAAAAACTTGTCCAAATAATAAATTTAGTGATACTGCTTTAATATCATGATAAATCGCAAAATATCTTGAATATAGGAAATTTTCTATAAACGAAAGGTATAAATAAATAATGATTTGTAATTAATTTTCTTTTGGAATGCCTACCGGAGTTTTGAATAGATAGCATTTTATAGCAATGAAACAAATGTATAGTGTACTCAATAATATGTAATTAAGTATTAAAAGCCAAATGCAATTTCGCTATTTCTTTTTGTTATAAAACCTCCCGTATTAACGAAATTGGACATTGGTCTCGTATAAACTCATCTAACTTTATCACTTCCTCATTCATCTAAAATTCATATTATATTATGTAACAATATAATACTTTTAGTATACAATAAAATTATATTAAACAGATGAAGTTATAGGTCTTTAAAAATAAAATGTGAATATTTCTACTATGTTTATTTAGTCCAGATAAGATATTTATACATTGACTGCAATCAGCTCTCAACAACATTCAGTCTATCCCTTACACTTCATAATCAGTCATTAGACGCATCATGGAAACGCTATTATTATAATAAAACTGACCGTTTATTTATGTCAATTGAATAGTCAGCGTAAAAAATAGATGACCTATTCACAATCAAAAAGTCTGAATGAGATTTCATTTAGAAAAATGATTAAGTAAAAAGTGTACTTACTAACCATGAAGGCGAACATTATTCACTTAGTCGACTGTACATAACTAAAATATTCTATTATAAAATGTCACGGTGTCACAGACTAACACTTAGTGCAGTATCTGTTTGGGCTGCTTGGAGGGCGAGGCGCCTGGCAGCCGGCCCTCGCCGGCTCGCTTTACACCTGTTGATTTGATATCTGAAATACAAGAAATATTGTTACTTAATCTATTATCATCATAATATATCATAATATATTTATTATTTCTTATAATGAAAACATTCCGATTGTGTGTTATTGTAGTGTCGTATCCCATTCTTATAATCATAGACAAACTGCAAGCTTCCTTATAGTCAAGGTCGACCCTTGATTGTCTGAAGTTCATGAACGCGATTTAAAAATAGTAAGTTTTTCGTTTACAATCATACGTAATTTACAAGCAATTAGTCCCGGCCAAGTCAGGGGTTCAAAATAAGTCACGTCAGAGAGCTAAAATAGGCGACTTGGAAAACTTTAACACCAGCCTGTTATCGAAGGAAAGTCATACGAGCAGATGAAGACGAAGAAGAAAAATTAACAATATGAAGATCTTTTAAAGACCTATTAACTATTTAACTTCTCTAGCAGCCCCGTAGCCAGTTGTCATATAGTTAAACGTCTCACTGTTTGGCATAAGTTTTGCGCGGCGATGTGGAAGGTATTGGCAGGATCAGTGTAGAAGTAGTACGCCGGCGAGGACCAGTAGTCAATTGACACAATTTTGATGAGCTGTCAAATCTAAATGTGTCTATAAATTTGGCATATACAGCACGTTGTGACGTCATGCTTTGCCATTTACAACAAAGATTTTTTCAATTTTGAAAACAACTAATAATGATACATGATGCTTTCAGTCATCTAGATATAGATAAAAAGGGCTCATCAAGATATGGCTTTAGCTTCTGGCAGGTCAGCCGGTCCATTCAGTTCGTCAGTTTAATCACAACAGGACTGACCTGCGAAAAAGCCGAGCTCTTGGCAGCACAACTATCTACAGGCTGTTTTTTTGTGCCTTCAATAAATGAACAAATAGTTCGGAAATCTTACAACAACAACAAAGAGATTTTTTTGAATTGCTTACAATTGTTTTGACAATCAAAATTAGCCCTAAATGATGTCAAAAAAGTTGCTAGGCAGCGTTCACGAATGATGACGTATCAACTCTGTTGAAATCATTGACACGCTTTCGCTTACACTCGTGTTAAAGATTATCGCCCTATCTCGCTCGTTAGCTTGACGCTCCATGTGACTTTCCTTAATACGTATGTGTGTGCGTGAGCGTGCTATGTAGTGGCGCGGAGCTAATTTTTTCACAGCAGAGTCAGAATATGATGTGTCTCCCCTTTTTAATTGTATCAATGCCTAAAATACGTGTTATTGAAAAATCGTATGAAGCCGAGTACGGACAGCACGTACATTGGCACTTGTGTCTTAGAAAGCCATGTCCCTACTTGCAGCTACGCGTACACAAGAGTGTAGGGAAGTACCCAGGCGTGCCGAATGAGCCACTTTCAGTCGGTTTTTGGTCGCACGTCAAAGGACGCGCCCGTCAGGGTGATATTTGGACGGCAAAATGAACACACGCACGTGTTCATCGTTTCAATGTTTCTTGCAGCAGGTTAAGGGCGGTTCGTACAGAAGCTGTACACGTGAACAGCGTATCGCGACTACGCGTAACACAGGAATGCGCAGTCCGTAAGCGGCTTTATTACTTTACTTATATCAAACTTGACAATGTATGGTTTCTGGGATATTTCGCTTATAAAACCAAAATTTAAGGATTTCAATTAAAAAATTCCAGGTCATAGCTAATATTTTAATTTTTTTTTAACTCTGAAATCGTTATGTTATGCCGTCAGAGGCCTCTAAGAAAACTTTAAGACGGATCTTACGAGTAAACTTTGTTGCTATGCCAATATGGCCGAAAGCGTTTACGCCGCAGTATACGAAAAGTAGACTTTTTAAATAAAGATTTGGTGTTTCTTAGGTATGTTTTTTTTTTGTGTTTTAGGGCAATAATTACACATTTAATACTTCTTAAAAAAAAAGCCAAGTAACCTCAAGCATAAGAGAATCAACATGTCTATTAGTAGGCACAGTACAAGCGACCCACCTTGCAGCCACCTGACTTGCGTGGCGGGCCCGTAACCCTTCTCGTTGCGGGCAGCGATGCGGAAGATGATGGCAGGCTTGGTGGACGAGTCCACGTGGGCGGCGCCAAGCGACGACTGCGGCACCACGCACGTGTTCGCCTTGCCGCAGTACACCCGAACGAAGGCGAGCTGCGATTTTGATGCCTCCTAATAAAAAACGTGGTGTAACTAAGGCCTTAAGAGGAAACACTAAGGGCGAGACAATTGAAAAATAGGTATCAGTAAAATCTAATGCTGTCGCACAGTGCCCGAACGCCTCCCCGCAGAACTGCATCTTGGACCGAAAATACCTACGAAACGCACACAAAATCAACGTTTTGTAACGATTCCTTTTACAAAACTAGACCGATTTAAATACTTTTTTTTATTAAACATTTAAGAAAGGCTTTGGCCGTGTTCGTATATTTTACTTTTTTTCTAAAATTTTGCCAAATTAGTTTTCTGAATTTTTGAACACAGCGGAAAATCTGGCGAATTTTTTAGATTTTTGTAGGCTCATATCTCTTTTATTAAATAATTTATGAATAAAACAAAAACATAGACGCCAATTAGTGGCCATAGATTTTTGTAATAAATATTATTGCTCTACTGGCATTATCCAGGGAGGAAACAGGGCACTACGTTTGTATGGAAAAACGGCCCTCGTGTTTCCTCTTAACCCCTCTCCATAAAAAGGAGAGAGACCCGTGCTCAACAGTGAGTGAAAATGGGTTGTTACTACTACTACTACAACTACTAATTAAAAAAAAAATCGATAATGTTACAAAATACGCGACAGTACGCGCGGCACGGTCTATATAGCACGGTACTGACCTAACAGTAGTTTCAGTAATTAAGAATTATTCAAAATTAAGAAAAAAAACATTCCTTTTAATTTTATTTAGTTACCGATACTACAGTTATTACAATCAATTAACCAGAAAAAGCTTCTAGTAATCATTACCAATGCGTTTTTAATTATAAAACAGCTATCACTGTCACCTGAAGAAAACGGAGTTAAGCCTACTTTATCAATATATTGATCTGGCAATAATGTTTCTGTTAATTTTTACTGTTGCAAACTCTAGTCGAAAAGAACTTTGCAAAATACACTTTAATAATAGAACAGACATACCTTTGTTGCTTGTGAATTAGACCGAACGGCAAGATAAACGGAGTATTCGAATATGCCTTCAGCGGCGACTTGAGGCGGCTCCCATGATAAATGAGCTCCTTCAACGGACTTTGATATTTTGATGGCAGACGGCGCCCCCGGGAATCCTGGCAGACATGTCTTGAATGCAGACTCCTGTAAAAATAAATTAATAAATAATTCACATTTCATACCATAACCATGATGCATTCATATAATAACATTATATTTTTCATAGATTATGGATAAAACACATTATATCAGCAGTGAACATGATCTGTTGTATTTTTTTCTGTAGTTCTGAATTAGGAGCCTGCTGAAAAAAGAGTTTAAGCAGACTTAATTATTGAGAGCTAATATAAAATGTGCAAGATTGTTTTTTGGGTATATATCGGATTGCCGAATTATTTGTACTCCTAATTGTCACTGGCACACAAACTTTAAGCCTAACATTTTTTCGCGCATTTTCACTCTTCCTAAACGTGCTTAGCCTATATTTACTACGCCTTACTGTATATCGCCGTATTATAATTTGCCAAATGCGACATTTAGCCGAATATATCCTAATACCTACCATTTACAGTTCCAAATTTTTATTCGCAAAAATTTAAAACTTTATCAATATTTTAAAGAAGTAATCATGCATGCATGCAAGCAAGCAAGCACGCAAGCAAGCAAGCAAGCATGCAAGCAAGCAAGCAAGCAAGCTTGCAAACAAACAAGCGTGCATGCAAGCAAGCAGGCGTGCATGCAATCAAGCAAACATGCATGCAAAAAAGCAATCATGCATGCATCCAAACAATCAGACTTCCGTGACGGCTTCGGTGCTGCGGGGCTCCGGCGGTCCCACGCGTGCTAATCGTCGCAGATGGCTTACACTCAGCACCGCAGCTTCGGCCTTCTGGCCGGCTGAGCCGGCCAGCCTCAGCCGCGGCGCCTCGCTTGCAGCCTCCTGCTCCTCAGCCCGCGGGCCGCCTCGCCCCTCCGCGCCTACGCGCTTTTAAATTACACTCTAGGGGTAGGGCAGACAAGACTGCTTGGGATCGGTTAGTAAGCGATTCGTTTTTTTAACTATTTCGGTTTTAAAAAAAATGGCTTTTATTACTTAGCGTTATGCCAAAAGAAAGATGCGAATATATTTTGGTGCATTCGATATTAGACATACTAAAATTAGGTTTTTAAATTTTTAGACCCAACTATGATAGTGCGAAAACAACTGTTAGGCTAGACAATAATTATACGTTATAGGTTTAGGCCAATACGGTTCGGCCAAATGAAATTAGGACTTCAAATTTTAGGCGAACCGAAGGGCACCCTTGTTTTTTAGACAGCTCAATGCCCAATTATACATTTACACGCAACATCGACGGGCATTTGGCATTTACAGTTGCTAGGGATGAGACTAACACAGTTACAAAATAGCACCATTAACGTATAAATGACTTACTTCACTGAACTCGCCCTTGCCGCATGAATTAATAGCAGCAATCCGGAATTTGTATGCAGTGCCATGTTCAAGCGGAGAGGTAGGCAAACTAGTCAAGTCTGGCAAATTATCCAGGGATAAATTGGACAAATCCACGTTTGGATCCGATATATAGTTTTGTACCTAAAATATTATAATTTAATTAATAAACAGAAACAATAAATAAAATACAGTAAATTATTGTAATATTATGTACGGTAGTATTTTATTTACCGTGAAAGTAGTTCCTCTTACAATACCAACAGTATACCACGCATCTTCATCAATTATTGGCTTTACATCTTCTGGTTCAGCCTGTAAATAAAAAAGTTATAACTGCAATACGTTTTTCATATTTTTTTATTATTTTACTTTACGATACTATTTTTTAATAACACTATGTAAGTAGACTACTCTGTCCAACTATTGGATCCTACCATAATAATTATGAATGGAACATGCCGAAAAATATAAATGGAATGTGTCCTAAATTAAACAACCTTGAAACAACCTGGTATTATGTTTGCCAACATCTTTTTTCTTTATCATAATAACTTATATTTAGTTTAGGACAATTTAAAAACTTAACTTGAGCGAGTTATATTATATTAAATTTTGCGCGTCATGACATAGCGTCGAGAAAAAATAAAAGTGAGTAAGTGCAGTGATTTTGTGATCTTAACGAATCTTTCCAAGTGTTAATGTCACTCTCTTTATTGATGCGAGCAATTATGGATGTTAGATTTGTTAAGGCAGAATCAGATAGTACAAGTCTAAATGTTGGTTAAGTGTCAAATGTTTGTTTTGACTCGTATGTGATCACAAAACAACAAATAATCTTCAATATGGCGGAGGGTGGACTTACGAAAAGTGGACTTAAATAAAGTTTTACGTTTTTCTAGGTAGGTACTAAAAATACATATTAGGGTATAATTTTTTTCGTCATTAATCATTTAGGACTTACTTCAAAAAAGTTTCAAGTATGTAGTATATTGTATTTTTAAATATAAATACACAACGGTGCCGTTAAGACGCCACATCGATAAACTACGCCAACTGTCTTCGAATAGTATAGAACAATGGCAAGACTGACAGATCTAAAATTTTGATATATGTAACTTCATTTCTTGATCTTGGATCTGGTTGCTTGAAAACACGATTGAATTAAGTTGACTCGATAGAAATTTATTGCGAAAACACCTCGAGAAAAACACTTTTTTCGTTATTGTAACGAATTTACTGGATCTATATCCTTCGAAATCACTTAAAAAGATTTGTATTATCTACGTTTATAATTCTGTTGCTTGAAATTTTGATAACTAGTATCTATACTTTAAAATTAACATTTTAAGTTTTTGTCAATTTCAAAGCGAATCCCAATATTCGGGAGCGGTGCGTATTTTCGACCTTATGACTGCTTTGTAAGGAGTATAATGCGTATGGACAACGGCTTCAGCGCACACGCCCAGTCCGGCGCAAGCCCGTGTTAAGGTTGGACCTGTGTCGACTTCCGCTTGAGCTTACACAGCATCGTGAAAATTCGTCGGGAATAATGGGTAAACCTAAAAAGAAAATCAACAAAAGAAAAAGAAAAGCACAGTATAAAGAAAATGTTCGTAGAATGGCGGAGGTGAACAAATCAAGGTCAGTAACATATACACAATTAGTTTGGAAATAATTGAGACTCGGTATGTTTGCACATTTATAAGTAGTTAAGTATAATGTGTATGTGCTGCTCATAAACGACAATGTTTATTAAATTTTACTTTTGAAGAAATAAATTTCAATCCTATACAAATTCATACATTATTTCAGTGAAATAAATATGGGACGTATAATCATATCGGCCATTTTAAGTTGGCTCCGTTCTGGTACATGTTGTAAATCAGTAGAGGTCAGGTTACATTGGAAGTTAAACAATGCGGCTAGCGCTATCGGAACAGAAACTTGTGGAGACGTCTTGCAACATTTTTTTAAATTCATTTATTAAAATGTAAACCACGGAAATTATTATTAAAATAATAACTTGTGATTTTTTTACTGTTGCTTTTTAGAAAACAAAAACTCACTGAAGAATCTCCTCAAGCAGAACTATTCGATTTAGATGCTGGCTCACCCATGGATGGTATTCAGCAGTAAGTGTCATTTTATCAATAATGAAATTAATTAATGCAGGGTGCCGCTTTGAAATGTTCGTCTACCTGAATGATCAATGTATGAAATAACTTAATAATGTTTGCTTAACTTCAATGTAATGTATTTAGCGGTGTATTAGTACCTTAAAAATACCTTGGTAGTACTTTAAAATTATTATTGTTTACGAGATATGCACCTGAGAATGAAAGTATTATAACGCTAGCAGAACCTTCCGCCATTTGAAGATTTTCATACCAATGGTATATGGGCCCATTTAGCGGTGTATACAGTATACAGTACCTTAAAAATACCTTGGTAATACTTTGGGTTAAGTTATTCAGCAAGAAATAAAATAAATTTTATTTTAAAGGTCTCTCTGAGGCAGCTTTGAATAATAATAATTAAAACAATAATAATTTTAAAGTAACACCAAAGTATTTTTAAGGTACTGATACACTGCTAAAACGGGGCCATACCATTGGTATGAGAATCTTCAAATGGCGGAGGGTTTCTCGTAAAACAATAATAATAATTTTATGCTATCAGAAATACTTTTGAAACTGTCGTATGAATTTTCCCGCTGTTTAACAAAATAACAGTTCCTGCACAAATTGTACAAACAATTTACAACATTATTTTTTAAAATATTGTTTAAAAGATATATTTTGTTTTTAGAAAATCAAGAAAAAGAAAAAATATCAGGGACTTAGATAGCGAATCAAAAATAAGGAAAATAACGGAACACACTAAACCAGAACATCAGGAATTGACTTCAGAGGTAACTGCAAAAAATCCCGAGGTATGTGCCAATTTGCAATTTGGTACTTGTATCCACAAAATAGGTGTATATTATTCTATCTAATTGAATTTTTTTGTTACAGCTAAATGATGGAAATCACAGAATAGTAGACTTTAAATATTTTACTGAAGAGCTTATGCGGATATCTAGCCATGAGTCATTATTCCAATGTTCATTCAACACCATGAAGCTTGTGTCAGAAACAAAACATGGTTTGAATTCTACCTTTCTGTACACATGTTTGATGTGTAAAGGAGAATTTAGTATCAAAAACACGTGTGAAAATTTGAACATGAAAGCGGTTGAAGGTGCGATGGCTGCTGGCTGCGGTAACGCACTATTAGGTCAAATAACAGCCGCACTAGATGTGCCTTCCATATCGGATTATACATACGGCATTTGCCAAAATAAAATATGTCAGGCGTGGGAGACAACAGCTTGGGACGAGATGAAAAAAGCAGGTGACAGAGAGAGAGAGGCTGCCATTAAAGAAGATCGAGTAAATAAAGATGGTATTCCATTAATAGATGTTGTTGCTGATGGTTGCTGGTCGAAGAGATCTTATAAAACAAATTACTCTGCGCTCTCTGGAGCCGCTGCTATAATCGGCAGACGTTTTGGGCAGGTCTTATTTATGAGCGTCAAAAACAAATATTGTTGCATATGTGCCAGGTCTGAAAAGAATAATGTAAAGCCTAAACAGCACGAGTGCTTTAAAAATTACAGCGGACCTTCCACTGGAATGGAAGCCCTTATTTTAGCGGAAGGTTTCAAACAATCAATAAATATGCATCAAGTCATATACGCACGATTGATTGCAGATGGGGACAGTAACACATATGCCAAAATATTAGAATCCCGACCATATTCTGACACTACTGTAGAAAAAATTAATTGCCGCAATCATATCTTAAGAAATTTTTGCAATAAATTTCAAAATTTAAAAAGTGATATTAAATATAATTTAAAAGACAGGAAAAAAGTAACAACTGAAAAAATATTAAGTACAAGAAAATATATTACAGATTCCATAAAATATCACAACCAAAACAGGCAAATAGATAGTGTAAAGCAACTACACACAAATATAAATCAATCCATCAATCATGCGTTTGACAAGCATACCGAATGCAATGTAAATATATGTTGTAGAACAGGAGTATTCCTGACTCAAGAGTGTCTAGAATTTTTCAACAGCTCCATGTTTCTAAAATTGAAATTTCATACTGCCAATGTTGCTTCACATGCAAGAAGCCTAATAGAAAATGTGGATAGTAACATAGTTGAACGTTTCAATGGAGTTATTGCTAAATTTGTTGGAGGGAAAAGAGTAAATTACTCCCTAAAACGATCATACCAAGCACGTTGTACAGGTGCTGTTATTTCGTTTAACAGCGGGAAAATTCACACGACAGTTTCCAAAAGTATTTTTAACAAATCCCCCACGAAGAGACTAAAGCGTTACGAAGAAAAAATAGAGAAAAGACGACAATATCACAAAAGTATTATAAGAAAAAAGAATCGCCATTTGGTGTCGAAAAAAATCGACTTTAACTACGGTGAGAACGTTGAAAGTCCTGACATGGACGCAGAGACTTACCGGTTATCCAAGTCAACGTTTTTGAACAATTTAATAAAAACTGATGCCGAACGTCACCAAATACAATCACAAACAATACTGCAGAGCGAGTGTGGTGAATGGATGGAGATACGGAGAAATCTCTTGACTGCATCAAATTTTGGGAAAGTGGTCAAACGCATTAAAACCAATAGTTGCCGTAACATTGTCAAAAACATGCTGTACAAACCGGACATAGGACACGTGTCTTCTATAAATCACGGACGAACACACGAAAAAGTAGCTTTGGATCAATTATCTACTACCTTAGGCGTAAAGATAGACCCATGTGGTCTATTTATTGATAAACAGCATCCTTTTCTAGGAGCTACGCCAGATGGCATTATAAATGGTACTACTTTGGCAGAAATAAAGTGTCCAATAGTGCCATTTAAAATCGGCATTGACGCAGCTATCCAACAAGGAAAAATGCATTTCTGGCGAAAAAATAAAAAAAGTGGTGATATTGAAGTTAACAAAAACTCTGACTGGTTTATGCAAGTTCAGGGACAGATGCACATTTGCCAAATGTCAAAATGCTTATTGGTAGCATGGTATGGAGATAAGAAAATGAAAGTAGAGACCATAATAAAGGACGACCAATTTTGGCAGGAAAAAATGGAGCCAAAATTAATTTCATTTTATTATGACTGTCTGCTTCCAGAATTAGTAGACCCCCGATTTACCAGAAACAAACCAATTCAAGACCCACCCTATGTTACTAAAAAGAATAATAAAGAAAATGCTTAACTTATATATTACGAATTTTTATTTGATTTTAATATTTAATTATTCGGAAAATACCTGCTTAGTTTTAACGAACCTTTTTTTTTGTTTATCACATTGTGTTATTGTTTATTTACGGACTCGTGAATAAACAATATACCGTAGAAAGCTATCGGCCCAGCTTACGATTCAATAGTCTTCGATTGTAGGCCCATATAGGTATCGGCACCCTAACAGCAGCCACCTTCCGCTTAAGAATCGATAAGATAATAATGATTCTATTATTTTCAAACATTTCTTTTTTTTAATTACATAAAGTACGTATGAGACTTTCATAAATTGTATTTCATTGTAGAACTATTGTACTCGTATAAGTTTTTTTAAATACATTTAATTTTTCCGAATATAGTTATTTTTCTCTTTTTGTAAACATTATATAATATTATCTGCCTAAGAAATATACCTATATGGTTAATTTTATTTTTTAATTGCAGTGCGATTCCATTGCTTATTAGATCGTTTCTATTCCGAGTGAATGAACTCTGGCTGGGAATTTAGCGCGAAGTTAAATATATCGGCTCTAGTAACGAGTGTCGCTTGAGGGGCGCGGGGTGAGTGGGCGGAGCCATTTTAGTAGTTCCCGAGTCGCGGTGTCGTCTTAAGGGGCGCAAGTAGACCGTACCTGTTCGTGTTGGTGGTGTAGAGCAGCGCTGGCAAGCGTGGCGAGCGCGTGCGCGGCGTCCGCGGGCGGCAGCGGAGGCGCCCCGTTGGGGCCCGCGCCCGTGCTGCTGACGGCGCCCTCGCCCTCCGCCGGGCCCTCCCCGGCCGCGCCCTCCGCGCCCTCCGCCGCCACTGACGACGACACGCTGCCAGCCCCGCCCTCCTCGCCTACAAACGACGAACACACTTGTAACTACACGTTGCTAGCCCTAGCTTCCTCGCCTACAAACGACGAACACATTTAACTACACGCTGCTAGCCCCGCCCTCCTCAATAACACCGATAATTAAACAACAACAAACACCACTTTTTATTGATGCCTACTCACAATTTTACATAAAATTTAACTATAATTCTTATAAACAAAACATTCTTACTTACTACTGTTTTCAGTCCAAGCTCATTTAAATGTTATTTGATACCTCAATATCACATATCTTACTGTCAAATTAATTTTATATCTTCTTTTATCTTTGATTACCTTGGGTAAAGGTGGGTGAAAGCAAAGCAGAACCGTTGGCTGTCATAGTCAGCAGCGGTATGGACTCGCTCACTGAAGGCATAGTATCCGCAGCGCCCTCCATCTCTGACGTATCAGCATCACCAAATCTGGACGAAAGGAAATTCAGATACCTTTTGAAAATTAATACATTTGACCTCTCAAATTTTTGTAAGAAATAATACCAACTCATTTGCTTGTTGCTGCTGTGGTGTGACAGAAAATGAATGTAATACTGCCGGCCCGTTGGCGGTTGAAGATATCAGGGTAGCCTCAGTCTGCCCGCTGCTGGATATATCTGGACCGCCGGCTTCTGCCGTACTTGAACTGAAATATTAACCAATTAAAAAAAAAAAAACAACACAAAGCTTAATACCGTAAAATATTTACCTAATTCCTGTGCTTGGAACTTCTTGATCAGCGCTACTGATGTCGTTAACGTCATCACTGCTTGCCACTCCTTCGCCGCCGCCCATGTCTTCGTCCATTGTACTTGATTCGTCTATTACAGTACGAACATAAATGTTTAGTAACAGAGGCATGCCCTTTAAAGGTGGTACAAGTGCAAAACTACAAAGTTTTTTAATAGAACAACTATTAAATTTAAATATTAAATACTTACTAAGTCAGGATTCACAATTTATATTGAAAATTAAGAAATCTTTCGAATCATTCAAAGTTAGCTACCGTACGTAACGTACCATCTTGGACCATAGGCGCACTGTCCCCTTCGCCAACAGCACTGTCAATAGGCATAGCAGAGCTGATTGACTGGTCAGGCGACTCCTCCGCGGCCGCGTCGGCGCCTTCCGACTCGTCCAAACCAGGCTCATCCTTAATATCTGGATCCAGCTGACTTTCCTCCTGAGGGGAATTATCTTCTGTTGCTGCCTGTTCCAAAATGTGTAGTACTCTACTTCAGACAAAACTTACATCCAGAACAATTGAAGTAGATTTTCAATTGTGGATTTCGATTGACTTTTTGGACCATAATAATATATGTAGTCGCATGCAGCTTTCTCGCCACAGCCACACAGTCGGCTTTAAGTGCAATTAAATTTATAAAACTTCTACAACAGTCGAGAAAAAATTGACTCAAAAAAACTTACGCGCGCTATTTCACTTTTTATACGTCTGTATAAATTTCGATACTGTGTAAGTCAGCAAGCATCAATCAGGTAATTTCTGTGGCTGAGCCAAGTGAAGCGAATTCGTTGATGAAAATAACCAGCAGAGTACACTTTAAACGTGGCGTTTAGGCGCAGAATGTCCAATTCACAAAATTTCCAGCGGTCGCAAAATGTCATATTCGCCGAATGTCCAATTCGCAGAATATCCAGTTCACAAAATGTACAGTTCACAGATTGTCCTATTCGCAAAAATGTCCAGCAGGTGTATTCATCATAACTATAATGAATTTAAATTTTATTAATTTAAACTTATTTTAACAAATTACATGACTATACTCAGTCATGTAATTTGTTAAAATAAGTTTTAATTTTTTCACATAACTTTTAATGCAACATAAATTCATAGAATCAACTTTAAAAAAAAATGTTGCAACATAATAAATTATAAAATAAATATAAATAAAACATAAAAGTTGCAGTCAAGTAATTGTGAAATTTGTAAATCTGTTGTATTAAAAGCAATGTGACAAAATTACAACTTAGTTTAACGAATAACTTGACTGATCATTAATAATAATTATAGTTATGATGAATACACGTGCTGAACATTTTTGGGAATTGGACAATTTAGGAACTGGACATTTTGCGAATTGGACATTCCGCACCTGAACGGAATGTGGCTGGCTGGTTAAAATTATCAAATTATCAATGGAATCAAATATTATGATTTCTCAAAATATCTATTATAGAGTCAGTACAGATTGGAGAGAGATAGAGCGAGAGGAAATGAAGGAAACATGAAATATTTCTTGAATTGAATTGAAGCACATTCTTACAGGAGTAGATAAGCAATTGTCTCCTATGTAGGCAGACTCATCAGGTGCTGTCCCCGCTGTTGTGTCATCAATATCCATTTCCTCTTCAGCACTTGCTAAAAAAAATATTGAAATTATAGTAAACAAGTGTTGCCCGTGATTTTATTCACGTGGAGTTAGGGATGAGAAAGAGCTGAATTATAAAATTGCTATGCTACCCTATAGGAACCAAGTATTTATAGTTTAGCATTACCTTCTTCTCCAGTGGGTTGATCCTCGCTATCAGCTAGTGCTGCCCCAGGGTCTGCATCTATAGCATCACTGCTACTTGTAGGTGCACCCCCATTTGAAACTGTATATAAAAAAATAAAGATATAGTACTTACTAAGTCGGAACTGTTGACTGTGGACAAGTTCATAGTAACATGAGGTCATAGTGTGATCTGATATGAGGCAATTAAAAAGGGTATTTAGTTCTTTAAACTTTTTTCAGCATATTTTAATATGATGATTGCTTGCAAAAATTTTATTTAGTTAATGTGGCACTTGGTCCAGAACTAGAGAAGACTTGCCCTACTACACTACTAACTCCTACACACTGTGTTTCCTGGAACCTTAAAATCGGACATCCCCCTTTTTTTTAATAATTGGAAAGAGTAAGGCATTACAAATGCAAGAGTAGAACTCCCGTGTTTTAATTCCGCTTAGTTACCGAGAAAAAAAATTTTGAAAATGGATATTTTTCAACACCGGTAAATCGAAATTTATTTTTAACTAAAAAAAGGTAAGCGCTAGAAACTAATTTATTTTATAAGTATTTAGAGGAATTCAAACATTAACTTTCAAACTCATTTTCAAACTTCTTAAGTGTGTATTTACGACAAAATTAAATAATTTCAATTTTTTAAAATATTTTTTTTCTCTCCAAAATTACAAACTTTGCGCATTTTCTTTTCAATTGGAAATATAGCTCAAAACATAAACTACACGTACAAAAAAAGCCGGATGCGCATCTCATGGAATCTTGTTGTAAAATGCATTTATAAGAAATACCGGTAATTGACGACCTAGGGTTGTCACCAACCGACCCATAAAATTTTACCGGTATGTAACTGCAAAACAAGTTTTAATAATTTTTACCTGTTATCGTGACTCCGTTCTTTTTACCCGACTGCAGAAGGAGGTTAATATTTTTTTGGTGTTTGTATGTATGTCTGTTTTCTTTGTGACGCCCTGTAGCCTTAATTTAAAATTTAAAATTCCCTTTGATTTAAAACTTTATATGAAAATACAGTTTAAAAATCCACATGATTGAAAGACCAAAGTATACAGTTTCAACTAGCTTCTCCTGTGGCGCTTGTCAAAATTAGAAGCACTTGTGGCAGGATGTAGGGTCCGCAAAAAAAAAAAAAAAAGTTGCCGCCGCGTTAACTAAAACCGCTAATTTCTGCAAATTTTTGTATGAAACATGGATATCATTTAAATACCAACGTAATCTACACAAGATTTACAAACTTTTACCTGCATTTAATATTAATTTATCATGTAATTACTATAAGTTATTAATTGTTACTTCCAAAGTACCTCAGTTTCTAACCACATTTTCAAAAAGAAAAATATGCTATAAATTAGTGACTGAAAGTTTTCTGATTCTAATTGTACAACAACATAGGACACTAAATAAGGTTCATTTATGGCTAAAAATATTTATTTATGGCTATACAAGTTTTTTATTTAAAACCGATTGAAGTAGTAGGTGAAAAAATGATGGCCGAGTACCGGTTCTTACAAAAATGCTTTTTTCTAAGAATTCACAAATCCTGGCGAATAGATTAATGCTTTAAATTAAAGCTTGATAACGAACACAGTCAATTTAATGTATTTAACCATTTTAATACAGCAGTTATAAAGTGTTAATTGTTTATGAGTTTTTATTATTTGAATATGTTTTGTTATATTGTGATATGTTTGAACTTTGAATTCTATTTGTAATTGTGTAAAATGTTTATTGTAAATTATTGTAAAAGGAGATGTCCCATAATAGGCCCAGACATAGTACACCATTTTCAAAAATCAAGAAAAAAATACTGTTTCTGGGAAAAATACATATAAATTTATTTAACGTATAATTTAGTGGTTCAAAAAGAAATAAGATCGAATAATTTATCAAACTCCATTAGGCGTTACAAGATGGCGTCAATCTAAAAAAACTTTAAATGTCAGTAGCTGTCAGATACCCCTTGTCACTTTTGCATAATCATTCACTTCAAGTTTTTGTTTTGCTTGTCGCGTTTTAATTGTAGTTCATTATAACGACCTCTTTTTCGTTTTCTGGATTTGGTATTGATCGACACATTACTTTCATAATGATTGTTGTTACTACAGTAAGCGATGGCACTCAACTCTTGGATGCGCGATTTTGAAACTGACAGACGTCATCAAAATGTTATCTTCCGCCATGATGGTTTTGTTGTTTTGTATAGCTATTTTCTACCTTATCTCTTTATTTGAACCACTTAACGAAGCCATTTTAAAAGAATTGGATAATAACAAAATCTTGTAGGTGTATTGGTCTATCTTTTGGTGGGGTGTACAGGTTCTGGGCCTGGCCTCCATACAATTTGGGACATCTCCTTTATATTATTATGGGAAATAAATGAATAACAGCCGGGGGTTTAGGAAACACACCCTAAATAGGCACACACCCTCGTCTAGGATAACGAGGACTAGGAAGGGAAATAGGACGCGGCTCTCTTTACGGTATTGCCTTTTCGAGTCAAAATTCAAGCCCGTATTATTTCCCTCTCTTTCTAATTGTGAGATGGCATGCGGCTCTTCCTACGGTATTGCCGATCGGCCGCGGAAAACACGCGCACGTCATCTCCCCTCTCGCTCGCACCGACCTCTCGCTCACACAGTCATTGCGTGGGTGGGGATTTTCCCGCCAAAAATTGTGAATAAAAGGCGAGCAGGGGGTCTATAGAATCATTCGATCCAGCAGCAGCAAGGAAGAACCACCTCACCGCATACAATACAGTCCACATAGTAAACATTGGGTTGGCTGTTACTTCGTAACCCGACATAAGGTGTTATTATTCCAACATCATCATCAAACAAGACATGCGTCTGACCGTCTGGCTTCCTCCCTCAATCTTCGTACCAAACCCGGCCACGTGTCATCCGGCACAATATTAGTGCCGTGTAGTGCCGGCACATAAAAAGAATAGCACTACCCCCTCTCTTCCCGTGGGTGTCGTAAGAGCCGACAGAGGGAAAACTGCCATCAGGAGATGGGCAGCAGCGTCTCCTCACAACAGCAGGCCATACTGCGTTCACCAACCCGCCTGCCAAGCGTGGCGATTATGGCAAACCCCCCCATATGAATACACAGCAAATAGAACGGCCCCCAGTCCCCGGCGGCCCCGCTAGTTCTAGCTATGGCAGCGGCTATGGTAACGGCGGGGCAGGGGGTGCTAAGAATCCCCGGGTAAGATCCGGCTGCCAACAACGACGACTCGACCTGGCAACATATAACACGCGCACACTGAGGCTCGACGCGAAGCTCGTAGAGTTGGAAGAGGCAATTGGTAAGTTACATTGGGATATCATTGGGCTATCTGAAGTCCGAAGAGAGGGGGAGGACTCGATAACCCTGCAATCCGGTAACTTACTATACTACCGGGAGGGCGACCAACAGTCCCTAGGTGGTGTCGGGTTCATCGTCCACAAGTCCCTTGTCAACAACGTGATTACTATCGGAAGTGTTTCGAGCAGGGTAGCGTACCGGATACTCAGAATATCGAAACGATATTCGCTGAATGTCATTCTGGTTTACGCTCCGACCTCGAAACACGACGATGTCGAAGTGGAGGCTATGTATGAGGAGATCTCTAAAGCCATGTATAGCTTTAAAACCCACTACACGGTTGTGATGGGGGATTTCAATGCGAAGTTGGGGCAACGTTGCGGTGATGAGTTGAGAATGGGGAAATTTGGATTTGGGCAACGGAACAAAAAGGGCCAGCTGCTGGCAGACTTCATGGAGAGGGAGAACCTCTTTATGATGAACTCCTTCTTCAAGAAGGAGTTCCTGGATCAGCCCGGACGGTAAAGTCAAAAACGAGATCGATTTTATCATGTCAACGAAGAAGCACATATTCGATGATGTCGCTGTGATCAACGCTGTTAAGACAGGAAGCGATCACCGCATGGTCAGAGGCACATTGAATATCGACGTAAAGCTTGAAAGAGCGCGACTGATAAAAACCATGCTCCGACCATTACCGGCTCAAATTCAAAACCCCGAGTGCTTTCAGCTCGAGCTTCAAAACCGTTTCGAAGCCCTTGAGAACAGCATCGATGTGGACGATCTATACAACATGGTGGTGGATACTGTCCGTACGGTAGGGTCTAAGTACTTTAAAACCCGCCGTCCCAAATCAAAGAAACTCTCCAGTCAGACTCTCCTACTCATGGATCAGAGAAACGAAATGAGGCTACAGAACTCAGCGGATGCCCATCGCTATCGGCAACTCAATAGACAGATATCTAAGTCTTTGAAGAGCGACCTTTGTCTATTTAATACCCAACGTATTAAAGAGGCCATTTGAGCGGAACAAAGGCTCCAAAGTGTTCGCCAGAGATCTGTCTATTGGGCAAAGCCAATTGACGAGGCTGAAAACTTAGACAGGTAGCATCATTGCGTCAACACCTGAAATCCTGAGGAAGATTGAGAATTTCTATGGACAGTTACATTCCACGAAAACACCTGTTGAAAGCAAGGCTAAAGACCCTAGAGACAAGCTTACCCGACACTATTCTGAAGATATCCCGGACGTCAGCCTGTGCGAGATTAGAATGGCTCTCAAGCAACTTAAAAACAACAAGGCGGCGGGTGATGACGGAATCACAACAGAGCTCCTTAGAGCGGGCGGTAAGCCGATACTTAAGGTCCTCCAGAAGCTCTTTAATTCTGTCATCCTCGAGGGCAAAACGCCAAAGGCATGGGGCAGAGGCGATGTGATGCTGTTCTTCAAGAAGGGTGATAAAACTCTCTTGAAGAACTACACACCCATCTCGCTTCTGAGCCATATCTATAAGTTCTTTTCGAGAGTCATTACGAATCGTCTCACTCGCAGGTTCGACGACTTCCAACCTCCCGAACAAGCCGGGTTTCGAAAAGGCTATAGTACCATAGACCACATTCATACGCTGCGGCAAGTTATACAGAAGACCGAAGAGTATAACTTGCCACTTTGCTTAGCGTTCGTGGACTATGAGAAAGCCTTTGATTCGATTGAGACCTGGGCAGTGCTGCAGTCTCTCCAAACGTGCCAAATAGACTACAGGTACATCGAGGTGCTAAAGTACTTATACCAAAACGCCACCATGTCGGACCGATTACAGAACCAGAGCTCTAATCCGATCCAACTACAGCGAGGCGTGAGACAGGGAGACGTTATTTCTCCGAAACTGTTCACAGTTGCGTTGGAGGATATTTTCAAGCTTCTGGACTGGAAAGGACGCGGCATCAACATCAATGGCAAATACCTAACACACCTGCGATTTGCCGATGATGTAGTTCTTATGGCTGAGACCTTGGAAGACCTGAACATTATGCTCGAAGATCTCGGTAATGCTTTTCAAAGAGTGGGTCTTAGGATGAACATGGACAAGACGAAAATCATGTTAAATGCCCATGTTGCGCCCGCTCCATTTAACGTTGGGAACATTGCACTCGAAGTCGTTGACCACTATGTTTACCTGGGACAGATAGTCCAGTTAGGTAAGTCCAACTTCGAGAAAGAGATCTCTCGCCGAATCCAGCTCGGATGGGCAGCATTCGGGAAGCTCCGGCATATTTTCGCGTCCAAAATACCTCTGTGTCTCAAGACGAAAGTCTTTGACCAGTGTGTGTTGCCAGTAATGACCTATGGGAGTGAGACGTGGTTGTTTACTATGGGTCTCATAAGAAGGCTCGAGCAATGGAGAGAGCGATGCTTGGTATTTCCCTACTCAATCGAATCAGAAATGATGAGATCCGCAGGAGAACTAAAACAACCGACATCGCTCGAAGGATTGCATCGTTGAAGTGGCAGTGGGCGGGACACATAGCGCGGAGAACCGATGGCCGTTGGGGCGGAAAGGTTCTTGAATGGCGACCGCGTACCGGACGACGTTCCGTGGGCAGGTCCCCTACAAGGTGGACCGACGATCTGATCAAGGTCGCGGGAAGCCGCTGGATGCGGACAGCACAGGACCAATCGTTGTGGAGATTCTTGGGGGAGGCCTATACCCAGCAGTGGGCGTCGTTCGGCTGATATGACGATGATGATGATGAACCGTATTACTTACCAAGATCTATGGAAATATTAAGTTTCAATGACAATTACGAAAAATTTCGAACAGCCCCGGTTTTAGTACTATTTTGAAACCAAAATCACTTCACACATCACATAATTAAGTTTAATTAGTTGAAATACATACTGGTTCATAGTTTACACTAACTTAACTATAAAAATCACTTCAAAATCCTCTATAAAATCGATCGATCGAGCACATTCGAGTATTAGGTGCTCACTAGTGGGCTCCGTGGCCTTGACCTGACCAACGGTTTTACATTTCACTAAGAAAAGATGTGTATAACTTTACTTTTATCGCTAGTTTATTTTGTCAAAAACATTTTGAACACTAACTGTCTTTACAGTTAGTGTTCAAATGTTAAGACATAGAGTTCTAAAATTTTAACTAAGAACAAAACCGACCGCACTAGTAGAGTGTTGGCCGAGCTCACATTAGAGGATGATATGCCACCTGCGCGGTAAAACGGTGTCATCCTCTAAAGGCCGCTTGCCACCAGAAGGGAGAGTGTATTGTTTTTTACAAATATTAAGTGTATTTTAAAAATAATTTATGGTCATACATAGATTTACTTTACATACCACTAGATATGAGGACTAAGATTTAAGGAATTTAATATGTAGATTAACCTTAACATATTATTACATGATTCCTAACAAAATTACCTTACTCATGACTAAGATTGGAGTAAGATTATGATGCTATTTGCTAATATTTAATGCCATAATAATAAACAAAACAAAAAATCTTATGACAATCGCAACTTTATAAATGGATCGTGAACCCATCAGGTTCAATCTAAAACGAACTAAACCTAGTAAAGAAAGTTAATCATGTACATCGTGCTACAAAAACAAAACTTAAAGATTATTTGTTATATAAATTCGTACCTGATTCTTCACCGGTAACAGCATCAGATTCCTGACTCGTAACATTATTTTCAGATAGTTCAGCAACACTATCGACTGGCTGTGTTTCGGCTAACGGAGACACTTCCGCGCCATCAGGTATATCACCATGTAATCCAGAATCCGACTCCATATTAAAAGTAACAAAAATGTGTAGTTAGAGTACACAAAAAATCATTGAATTTCACTATTTATTTATGATAAAATAACCATTACTTTATCCAAAATTGTAAAAATTACAATTTTTTTGACAATACTATAAGACCCTAACACAGACAGACAGAATATAAAGTTGGCGTCAGGTGTTTTTTTAATACTACTAAAATCAAAATGTAGCAATGACATAAGATGTATACAGACATGTCTTTTGTGATAGAAACTTGGCTGTACTTGGCCACGTGGCGTTAGTTTTTATTTTAATAAATTAATAATACCTAAAATAATTTTTAAATCTTAATCCCTCAACCCCTAGGAGGCAGGCGCGTGCCGCGATAACAATTGATTTCAATTGTGTCTGGAAAAACTCACGATCGAGGGATTAAATATGATACAGAGAGTCAGACGAAATATCTCTCTACGTAGAAACTCTAGTATCTTGGCCGTAAATAATAAAGGGATGGTGCAACAAGGTCATACACAAGCAAGTGTTTACTTGTTGTGTAACACGTTATTTCTTTAAAACGACAGGTATATCTTAATATATGTATATTTTATACGGATTTTTGTGAGTACTCTAAGCGTCCTAGGCAGAACTGGAATCAGAGCTTTATATATTTAATAGAATAGGTAGGAATAGAATGGAATAACATTTATTTTCAAGAATATATTTGAGATTGATGGTGTTAGGTGTATTTAACTAGACGTCATATTCAGTCTGTGAACAGTAAAAACATTGATTGTCAAAGTCGAGATGTATGTCATTTTTTTTATCAATCTATTTGCTTCCTATGCTTTGGACCATTCTGGTAAAAAAAACAAAGTCCAAATATGTCAACAAGTTAAAAAAATTGCATGTGCGTTTTTGAACATCTCAACTTAATGCAAACTTTCTGATATAAAACGACATATCCAATCAAAAACGATACGAGACAAAATACATAAAAGTTGACATCTGAACTTATTGCATTTTGCCCATTCTGAAGTTCTGAACCCGTTAAAAATATTTGACAAAATGAGTTATCACAATAGGACCCAATTAAATGTTAACTCAAAGCTTGATATGTTGAGTTATGTTATTTCCTCTTCAAGCCTGGCAATTTAAATATAATATGTGTAGTTTTTGAAATTGATCCAGTGATTAAGATTTAATCCCTCAACCCCCAGAAGGCACTTGCGTGCCACGATAACAATTGATTTCAATTGTGTCTGGAATAACTCACGATCGAGGGATAAAGTGAATATGAATTAAAATTAAAATTTGTCTGTACCAATTAGATTTAAAATTTTTAGCTTAATTACCTACTCAAAAAAGTTTTTATTATTAAATAGGTACTTATCAACGAGAAGAATAATATTGTTGATGCTAATATTAATGGTCAATACTTAGTTAAGATAAAATTAATTCCAGTTAAACGTATTTATATAAAAGTATAACATTAATTATTTATTCTAAATGTGTATTATGAAGCTAATTAATATTGTAATCGGCTATGTCTCGTAAAGTAGCTATATAAATGTATTTAACATGCGAAAACTATTTCAAACAATAATCAATACCGAAGAAAAGGTTAAATAGACCTAAAATCTTCATTCAAAATAGATAAAGCTTAGAGAATGTATTTAAGAACTATGTTGCCATGGTGTCACGATCACGAAAAGCTGAATCTCAAAACCACAACATTATAGACCATGTTAAAAAATACTCCAAATTATTTAAAATAGTATGCGCCAAAGCAAAGTCAATTTATCTTCATAATTTAATTTCGGCTTCCAAAAATAAAGCGAAAACTACTTGGAATATTATAAATAAAGAAACATGTAGACTAAAACCAAGCAATCCTGCTTACTCTCTCAAATTAGGGGATAAGTTAATAAACACGAGCACAGAGGTTGCGAATACATTTGAGAATTTTTTTTCAAACATAGCTTCCTCCACTACTGAAGGGCTTGCTTCTTCCGCTGATCTAGCTGAATCCCTTCTCAAGTCGGCTGTCGATGAGTGCAAATTTTCATTTAATTTTAGAAATATAAACCCTGATTTAATTATAAAAACTTTTAGAGAATTGAATATGAAAAAAACTGAAGATCTTTGGGGAATTTCCGTTCATATTATCAACACAATTATAAATTCAATAGCCCCTCATCTCGCAATAATTTTCAAACACAGTTTCCAACTTTAATGAAGTTTAGCAAAATTATTCCATTATTTAAATCCGGCGAGAAATGCGATCCCGCTAATTTTCGACCAATATCTATCTTGCCAGTACTAAGTAAAATATTTGAAAAAATTATGTTTAGTCAACTTTTATCGCACTTTAGTTTGAATAAATTATTACATCACAATCAATATGGATTCAGGAAAGGTAGAAATACCAATGATGCGGGAGTAGCACTTCTAAAACACGTATTCGATGCTTGGGAGAGTAGGTTAGATGCTATAGGTGTTTTTTGTGACCTGTCAAAGGCATTTGATTGTGTAGACCATAAAACGTTAATTAAAAAACTCAGACATTATGGTGTTTCGAATGATTCGTTAGATTTAAGTAACTCATATCTCACAGGTAGAACACAAAAAGTTTGCATTGATGGAACTGGGTCTTCAGGGTCGGCCCTTATCATGGGTGTCCCTCAGGGATCAGTATTAGGACCCTTGCTATTTTTAATATACATTAACGACCTTCCATATTATATGTATAATCTTTGTGAGATGGTATTGTTTGCAGATGACACTTCAATAATTTTTAAAATTAAGAGGGGCGAATTATCATTTGACGATGTTAACAATACCCTCTCTAAATTATTGCATTGGTTTGCTACGAATAATCTTTTGCTTAATGCAAGAAAAACAAAATGTGTTAAATTTACTTTGCCTAATGTAAGGTTTTCCGCCACAAATGTTATTGTAAAAGATGAGCCATTAGACACAGTAGACTCCTCTACCTTTTTAGGTATAACTGTAGACTCTCGACTGCAATGGGGTGCTCATATCAGGTCTCTGTCTGGAAGACTTAGTTCTGCTGCTTATGCTGTGCGAAAGATAAGACAATTGACTGATGTTGGAACGGCAAGATTAGTATATTTTAGCTACTTTCACAGTATAATGTTATACGGAATTTTGTTATGGGGCTCAGCGGCAGATATTGAGTCTATTTTTATATTGCAAAAACGTGCTGTGCGGGCTATTTACGGCCTTAGACCCCGTGACTCTCTAAGAGAGCTATTCAAAGAGATCAACATACTAACAGTTGCATCTCAATACATTTTCGAAAACATTATGTACGTCCGTAAAAACCTCGAATTTTTTGTCAAAAATAGTGACGTACACAATTTCAATACTCGAAATAAAGATAAACTTGCCGTTCCAGGATTCAGACTGCGAAAAGTAGGTAATTCGTTCATGGGAAATTGTATCCGTATTTTCAACAAATTACCACTGTCAATTGCTGACCTCCCTGTGCATAAATTCAAATCATATATCAAAGTTGTTTTAATGAAAAAGGGCTATTACACTATTGATGATTATATAAATGATAGGAACGTTTGGCTTTAAATTGTATCAGCTCGCACTGGCATATATCTTATGTAAACATGTTTATTTAAAAAGAGGCTGACAATAGTGACCGAGTTTCTTGCGCTGCTTCTTCTCGGCACTAGCCCTCATTTGTCCCGAAGCAGTGGTAGGTTAAATATTGGGACGTGTAAAAGCGCCTCCAGGGGCCTATTTGCAGAAATGAAACTGATTTTAACTGATTTTAACGCAACAGGATCCTTACAGAAAAAACACTGAAGCCACTGAAACTGACTGACTCTAATGCTGAATATTTAGAGTGTTTCAACCACGGAACAGAAAAAACAAGTGAAAGTGCGATATGTCAAATTTAATACCAGAACCGCTGTCGCCAAATTCACACATACAAACGGTAAATAATACGTTGCACTACTAGTGAACAATGGTTTTGATTTGTCGCATATCTCCTATCCCAAATTAGCCTAAATTATACAAAGTAAAAAATAAAAGATTCCTTCCTGCTCTATGATACAGTGCATTTTGCTACAGATAAAAGAAAGTATTTACGACGTTTCGTATTTTGAATCCACCATCTACGATTTACTAAAAAGTTCAGCTATTCCACAACAGGTGGCAGGCAGAAGTAAGAAAATAACTTTGAACTGTACCTATATTGAAATAAGGTTTAAATAATCGTTTTATTATTTTTTATAAAACAATCTTTGTTACACGAGTTATTATCTCTCTCTTCGCTGTTAAAGGCGTTCTTAATCTCTATTTTAATAATCAAATTGTCTGATACCTCGTTTCCCACAGCGAAATACCGGGTGGAATGTATTGCCACCTCACAACCCAATATAGTTCCAAATCCAACCTGCCTTGGCTGCAAGTAGCTGGATATTGTATCCCGAACGGATTCCTTTGAATCATAATTCTTAATTAATCTTTGAATTAGTGATTCTCAATTACAAGTATTTTGGAACAAACATTATCAAACGAAATAATACTTATAAATGGAAAGTAAAGTTATCCTATTGTAAACTCGAGGATTCCGACCTCTTTTTACACGCAAGAACGCTCCAATTAGTAATTTTTAGCTCAGGTCCGTTGTGCGCTACTGACATTTGCAGAATGACGTGGAACGTGCGGCAACTAGTTTTATATAACCGGTATGACCGGCGGTCTCATACCTTTGGCAGCGGGGTACGCCTGTCAATGGCCACTTCCGTTGGTTAGATACTCAAAGGATAACACAGTTCTAGTATTTTGCATTTGCATTGAAATTATTGAACTATGATGGGGTAAGGTTACAACACTATTTTATTTATTTTCCGTCATGTGATATCATTATTATTGGAGTTAATTGGAGGAGGTTTGCGCGGGAAACGAGAAGAGAAAGATGGACTTTGTTTCGTAATTTTGAGAAATTATCCTAAGCGGCATTTATTGTGATAAAGTGGTGGCATTGTTATAATAATGTGTCAGTGATTAGGATAAATCAAATAAAAGTGAGAAACAAGGAAAGGCGCTCCTATTTGACTCTGATCCACATTCTCGCGTAATACTCTTGTAATCATTGAAATATATAAGCCACCCATACCTTTCAATGAGTTAGGTTAGTTTAGGTTTTCGTTAGGTTAGGCTATTAAGTTTATATAAGTATTTATGATATTGTATGTACTTTATTTGATATTTTAGCAACTTAATTGCACTTATAATATCAGTATATAAACTTGAAAAATTTTGTCTCAGGCGGGACTCGAACCCGCATCTCCTCGCATGCCGGGCGGGCGCCATACCATTAGGCCACCGAGACACTGCGACACGGCGCGAATTTTTCAAGCATATTCTTACGCTGTGAGCCAGCGTTGCTTCATCAAATGTTAGGAGCTTGCACCCCCAACACCCGAAAGAAACATCTTTGCAGATGTTTGACAGTCAGTTAAGATGAAACAGCCATTTATATACTTTATTTGATATTTTAGCAACTTAATTGCACTTATAATATCAGTATATAAACTTGAAAAATTTTGGTATGGCGCCCGCCCGGCATGCGAGGAGATGCGGGTTCGAGTCCCGCCTGAGACAAAATTTTTCAAGTTTATATAGTGATATTATAAGTGCAATTAAGTTGCTAAAATATCAAATAAAGTATATAAATGGCTGTTTCATCTTAACTGACTGTCAAACATCTGCAAAGATGTTTCTTTCGGGTGTTGGGGGTGCAAGCTCCTAACATTTGATGAAGCAACGCTGGCTCACAGCGTAAGAATATGCTTGAAAAATTCGCGCCGTGTCGCAGTGTCTCGGTGGCCTAATGGTATGGCGCCCGCCCGGCATGCGAGGAGATGCGGGTTCGAGTCCCGCCTGAGACAAAATTTTTCAAGTTTATATAGTGATATTATAAGTGCAATTAAGTTGCTAAAATATCAAATAAAGTATATAAATGGCTGTTTCATCTTAACTGACTGTCAAACATCTGCAAAGATGTTTCTTTCGGGTGTTGGGGGTGCAAGCTCCTAACATTTGATGAAGCAACGCTGGCTCACAGCGTAAGAATATGCTTGAAAAATTCGCGCCGTGTCGCAGTGTCTCGGTGGCCTAATGGTATGGCGCCCGCCCGGCATGCGAGGAGATGCTCGAGAAGAGGGTTCGAGTCCCGCCTGAGACAAAATTTTTCAAGTTTATATACTGATATTGTATGTATTTTAAATTGACATTACAACTAAAGACTAGGCTGTATGGACTATTGGATTGGACTCGTCCGAAGCCGATAAATGTTTATGAAAGAAGAAGATTTTAAAAATCTGTCTGAGACTGCCTGGGGCACTGACCTTTATTATAGAGCTCAGTGGCCAGGCCTTAATCAGCTATTTCAATCGCAGTTCGGTTTTTTTTGGCTGGAGTTCGTGAGATACGTTTGGAGTTCGTTTATTTTACCGAATTTTTATTGTTTATAGTGATTTTTGGGTCGTAATAGTGGTGTTATTTTGCGAAACAAAGTGTCGTGCGAGTGAACAATATACAGTTCGGTGAAATAACATTGTGTATGGGTCGTAATCAAGAAAAGTGGACCGTGTGTTTTGCGCGGTAACGCGAACCATTCACCTCTTTCTTGAGGACTTCTCTACATTCCTTCAATCTTTCGACTGTCTCCAAAAACTCCATCGAAGCATTAAAACGTCTAACATCAACGTTTTAATGCAAAAATAAAGATAATATTACTAAAGAATTGGCTGTATGGACAAGAATCCGAGGCCGTTAAACATACTAAAGGAAAAAAAAACGCAGTTCGATCGTGATTGAATGGGAGTTTTTGGCGGGAGTTCGTAAGATACGTTTGGAGTCCGTTTATATTATCGAATTTTTATTGTTTATAGTGATTTTTGGGTCGTAAAAGTGGTGTTATTTTGCGAAACAAAGTGTCGTGCGAGTGAACAATATACAGTTCGGTGAAATAACATTGTGTATGGGTCGTAATCAAGAAAAGTGGACCGTGAGTTTTGCGCGGGAACGCCAACAGTTCACCTCTTTCTTGGGGACTTCTCTACATTCCTTCAATCTTTAGTCTCTCTCCAAAAACTCCATCGAAGCATTAAAACGTCTAACATCAACGTTTTAATGCAAAAATAAAGAAAATATTACTAAAGAATTGGCTGTATGGGCATAGTTCCCTTTGCCTACCCAGAATGGGTGAAGAAAACAACAACAACAACAACAACTAGAACTGTCAAAAACCTGCAATTCAATTACGAAATTTACGATTGTGATACGATTTGGTTACGCGAATTAGGGCAGTCTTGGTATATTTACTATACTCTATGGGGCAGTCCCCTAATCTCTGTCTGCCTGTCTAATGTGACGACTGACGATGAAAAGGGATTTTAATTGTTTCGTAACAACTTCTATAAGTTTTTTTCTTGCTTTGGTTAAATAAATAGGTACCAATCGCCTAATTTGTTTATGATTTTTGAACTTTGGTGATAAGTAGGTACGCTTTGATAGAATGTTACTTTTTAGGTAATCATGTCTACCTCAAATACTGAAAAACCTGGAGAAGGAATTCGTTCCTTAAAATCAAGTACTGCATTCAGAGTTATCAATTTCGAATTATATGCTAAGCCCGTAAGTATTATTCTGAAAAACGTTGTGTCTGTAAGGTCAAAGTGATAAGCTATAATAATATTGACATTTATTGCAAATGGTGAAAATATTTGCACATATTCAAGATTAAACAACTGCTAGAATCATGTCACACTACATTTTCATTTATTTTAATTGTAGATTTACTTGCATCTGTGTTTCTCTCATATTTGTTAGTCGCAGGCGTACGTATTTTATATTTGCTGGCATGTCTTCTGAATTTATTCAAAAAATACGCGAGATTAGCTATTAACTGGATCAAGAAATACATGATATTCTAGAGTAATGTGATTAGAGGTTTATACCATGTACCTTATTTATTATGACTTTCTGATATTTCATCACTGTTGCTAGCGCCATGATCTCTAGTGATAGTGACTATGAAAGTTTGTTGTAATATTAAATTCAAAATTTTTAAAATTGTGTACCTATAAGTAAAGACTTTTATATTAGCAATGCAGAACTATTAAATTGTCTGACCTTAAAACATTTGTTTTTCAGAATATAGTCATCATGAGTATTGGATTAACATGTTTTGGACTGACTTTGGGATATATTGCTTACATGCGGAGCAAGTATGAGTCTATGGGATATTACACAGCTTTAGACAAAGATGGAAAGGAGATATTTGAAAAAAAGAAATCTAAATGGGATTAAAATACATAAGTTATGTGTCTGATTAACTGTTTTCTGTACAAATAAATTTATGCTTAGCTGAAATTGAGAAAATTATCTTGGACTATCTATAATACTAGTGGAGTTATGGAATATATTTTTGTAAAAACTAGGAAAGTATGTGCTACACTCATGCTAAAGTGTTCTATGCACTTTGAGGCTGGCACTACACTTATTGAACCTTAGAATGAGTCTGACCTACATCTAGCCAGTTTTTATTTTAAAGTCCATCTCATTTTTGTTTTTCTGTAAAGTTTTTACTCTAATTAAATTTAACTAGATGTATCCAATTAATCCCTCAACCCCCAGGAGGCACGCGCTTGCCGCGATAACAATTGATTTCAATTGTGTCTGGAATAACTCACGATCGAGGGATTAAGATCCTGTCAAAAGAATATACTTTTTTCAGTGTTGTATTTTTTATTTTTATAAAACAGTTGATCAGAAACCCAAGCAATGTTTGAAAATCTTACTTATCGTTAAACTTACTAAAGAAAAAAAATAATTTAAAAATAAGTTGTTCAATTTATATGAAAAAAAAATATATTTATTGGAAAAAGTGTAATTTAATTAAATATAAAAATATATAAGTATTACACTTTTCCAGTGTTGTTTTTTATTTTTATAAAACAGTTGGTGATCAGAAACCTGAGCAATGTTAGAAAATCCAGGACTCCGGTATTTAAACCAACGGGGCGTTTAAATTGGTCCATAATACAAAGAGTTTAATGATTATAACCATAAACGTGGAATATAATAGACGGACAAAGCCTGCGAGATAGAAGAAAACCTCATAAGGAAATCTAGCAAGATAGAAAAAGAAAACAAATCTTTTCGTTTTGTGACCTGTCGTATTTGACAGAGTGACATCCAGTGGCATATGCGATATAAGGTTCAACATTTTATGTAATTATCTAGTACATCGTAGATTATCTAAAGTAAATACAGTTTTATCTAACAATGGTCACATGTTCTGTGAGTGTCTGTGGAGTCAATCACAAAAATAATCCAGAAAATTGCTCATTTCACAGGTAAATACGTAGAAAGTCGTCATCGTAAAAACGCGTTAGTTTTGTTGAATTTGATCTTGTTGTTAAGTTGTAAATATAAAATTATTTCAATCCACTTGTTCATTTTAATATTTTGTATAGATAAAGTTCAATGTATTGATTATTTACATTATTTTGGTGGATAAATAATATATCGAAATATTTTACATGTACGCTAGAGCTTGCTCAAATTTATCGATACTATTGTCGACATTTATCTTGAATGTTTCCGGAGAAATTTGATGTTATTTTACGTTTAGCGTCTCAAATGAATGTCAACTTAACAATTTGAAGAAGGAAACTGTAAGGAATCACATAACTAAGATAATCTTGTTTAATAGTCAATAATCAGTGTTTAATACATCAGTATGTAAATAATTATTCAGATTTTGTTTACTTGTTCTTTTTCACTTACTGCCATTAATAAGCTCACACGGCACAGCAGATGACAAGGGAAAATCTTTTGAAGAAATAAATAAAGAAATCTAATTAACAATGGCTGTTATTTTTTTTATTAATTAAGACTGTTTATTTTTAAATTATATGTGAAAAATATACTCACCGGGCACATTTATCTGCCCACTATTATAGTTGTAAGAAGTGAGGGCGGTTAGGTATGCCGCAAAGTAGGTGCATAATCTCGAGATAAAAACAGTGTGACAGTAAACATTATTTTCCAAACGACAAACTGCAATTATTATCGATAGTCTAAAAATGTTAAAGGTACGTCACTAGTTAACACACGCATTGACAAATCAAAACTGGTCACGACGCGTTATCGGGCTGTCAGTGGATATCTACTTGTATCCTATCTCTATGGTATTGTTTAAATTTCGTTACAATGCCATCAAGTGAAGAAGGATAGGTCGATGTATCGTGCGGCCGCTTTTTAATGTTCACTACAATTTGGTCGGATAATCTACCAAAAATATTACGAATGGTTTTTTATCGTTATTGTCTAAAGTAATGGGGACACACACATGATTTTTTGCATACGTATTCTTAAAACAGCGCACATATTATTGTAGAAGCATGTAATAAGTCAGCTCACAGAAAACTAGTGTTTTCGCATTCTAAGTAATTTAACTCAAGATAACCTCAAAACAAAGACAAAATCGTTAAGAACTCGGCAATGATATGTAGTAGGCCGGCGAAACTTTACAGGATCATGTGAATATATAATAGGTATCACTCGGCACAAACGCGAAGTCCTTGGTCTTGTTCGTTCGAGAGCCAGAGCATTTTTCAATTTTTTAGGAAATAATAGAATAGATCCTTCACCATGCTATTCATGTTAATGAAAATTGCGGCACAAATATGCACAAATTTGCTGTATCTGTATACAAAAACTCATGAGTGTGCGTCCAACCGTTTCCGATATACAGCAATTACCGAAACGTTCGCCCAGCAAAAAACTTAATAAGTCTGACATCTTAAGAGGCACAAATTTGGTTTTTACTGCACATTTACACTCGTACATAAGCTATCTTTTTGCATATTTAATATACAGCTAGACGCATAAATTAAAAAAAAGTTTTGCTGGGCGAACGTTCGTGCAGCAGAATCCATTTTTCTTAAATAATTCTGAAGCTGTTGGACGCATAAATATAAAATTTCGGGCACATTTACACGATATAAGGCACTAATTATCTGCATCATCCGATTTTCGAATAGGCGATACTTTTTGCTGGGAGAACGCACACGAATTGGCTGTATGGACAAGTATCCGAGGCTGTAAACATACTAAAGTAAAAAAATAAATAGATTTCGACAATGACAATTGACATTGACAACTGACAACTGTTTGTTTTGTTGATGTTGTTACAATGTCAAACAACTAAACGCTGCTGTTGCTTGCTTCGCTACAAAAAGTACCTACTTATTGTTTCAGTGTTTTTGCTAACATTTTATTCTATTAATCTAAATTGAATTTGAACATAACAACTTCGATATTATGTAGTAAATTTACCTAAAACAATAATAAAATATTTACAATTCCTGCTTCAAAAAGATGGGAAGGTGTTCTTATCATTGATTGATAAGATAACAAACAATAATTATTCAAAGTCTATCAGTAAATGAATGTTTATGGAAAAGAGTTAAAGTCTATCGATTAAAATCAATGTGGATTAGTTATTTAACGTGTAAGTATGGATTCAGACCTATTTAGGTTACATATTATTATTTTATGTACCTAGATAAAATCGAACCCAGTTCGACCTTGATTTGAAATTTCGCAGTATAAATGAGTTGAATGTTGTGGAATGAATCATTGATTTTAATCGGCAAGCGAGTGTGCGCCGTGGCTGTTTTGAGGCAATGATGATGTCATCATCGTCTAGCTAGCTAAACTATACTGACTACTGTACTAAGTTTTAGTTGTGTTGTTGCCGTGAACGCTTGCCGGCTGAAGACCAAAACTATTTAAAAAGTATATTTGTTTCAGTTTTCCTATTTTTAGTGTTTCAATCAAACAGTTCTACCACAGCCATGGATGCAAAAGCATTAGCTTCAGCTGTTGCACAATTTTCTGCTAAGTTCTGTAATGTGAGTATGTTAATAGAAAAGTACTTGTTATTTTTAAGAATTACTAATTTAGATATATTATTACCTAAAATTAATAGACTCAGGCGTTACTTTGCGGAAATCCATAACTAATTATGGATTTAGAAAATTATTTTGCTAATGATTTCCGCTTGTTAATATACCGGCCTAGATACCTTCACCACACTACCCGCACTAACACTGATTGAGCAAGCACTATTTCATGCAGGAAAACCGCCCGCCCTCCCTCAAAAATGCATGCAGTACAGTTAATGCAATTATTAGTACCCAACACCAATATAATAAAAACCTCGACGCGTTTCGCCACTTCACGTGGCATCCTCAGGAGATGTTGTCGCCTTCGCTGCGCTCCGACGACTAAGCTGTGAAAACTGGCGAACAGGCCTTTTATAGAAACTCCCCACTACGTCACAACCTGTTGTCGTAGTGGGGAGTTTCTATAAAAGGCCTGTTCGCCAGTTTTCACAGCTTAGTCGTCGGAGCGCAGCGAAGGCGACAACATCTCCTGAGGATGCCACGTGAAGTGGCGAAACGCGTCGAGGTTTTTATTATATTGGTGTTGGGTACTAATAATTGCATTAACTGTACTGCATGCATTTTTGAGGGAGGGCGGGCGGTTTTCCTGCATGAAATAGTGCTTGCTCAATCAGTGTTAGTGCGGGTAGTGTGGTGAAGGTATCTAGGCCGGTATATTAACAAGCGGAAATCATTAGCAAAATAATTTTCTAAATCCATAATATTATTACCTGTTTATTTTTAAATCTAGACTATAGTCATGACTAATTCATGTTTTCATTCTTTGGTTTAAAATTTATATAAAAACCTTTTTTTATTAATTAAAATTTTAAACCTGCCTACTTTGTGTGATTTAAATTTTTGTTGGATCCAAATCCCACCTAAGACAGTTAAGAAAAAAAAATGGAATCATATTTTCAATGACGTATTACTCAATAAAAAAAGATTACTTGTTTTGTGTGTAATAAACAAAAATATTAAGGCACTGGTCATTGAGGCTTGTTAAAGGTCTTGAAATTTTGAAATTACATTTTTTAAAATATATATTTATGTATACAAAACAAAAGGAACTTCTAAATACCTAACTGGAAGTTTTACCTTACAAAAAGTTCAACCCAATTAGTATTTAATATCTAATGAGAATGCCTGTTTAATTTAAGCAATATGACTGCTGGGACTTTAACAGTACATATTTTGTTTTTAATAATAATAAAAAGTCAGAATGTTAGTACTGATACACAGTTATTTCTAGGAACTTGATAAAAGCAAGAGTGCGGTGTCTTCACCACTGTCGGCGGAGATACTCCTCGCTTTACTCACTTTGGGTACCACAGATCCTGCCCATACAGAGCTGCTGACGTCTCTCGGGATTCCAGATGATGATTCGGTAAGTAAATATTTTACTTTGTGTATTATATTTAGTAAGTAGCTTTTAGCCCGCGATTCTGCACGCGTAAACTACACGTCATATTATGCGAGAATCTCACCGGTATTGCCGTATCCCACTGTTGATTATATATACAGAATAGCCTATATCCTTTCCAGGTTCTTAATTTAGGAACTATCATTGTACCAAATTTGATCAAAATCTATTCAGTAGTTTGTGTGTGAAAGTGTAATAAAACAAACTCACATTCACATTAATAATTTTAGTATGGATATACTTGTTTTGCACCATGTAAATATGCTATGCATTTGCTAATGCAAATGTTTTATAAAAAATATAAAAATTAAATTCGAAATCACTTATCTTTCAGTTTGAAATCATCCATAAAAGTTATCTAACGTAAGCGTCGCCAGTTGCTATAGAATGGCTTACCGTTAGTTTGAATGAAGCTTAATTATTCATAAACAAACTATGCTAGGTACTTTTAGTAATTATGATTAAGGAAACCTGTTAATCACCATTTTTAACTCTCGTCTTTTGAATGTAAGTTCTTATTACCTATTGCTAAATCCAACATGATCATGAGGAAATATTTATTAAAAAAAATACATGGGACAATTAGAATGCTTTCAAAAAAAAAAATTTTTACTAAATTAGCCGTCCAAACCGCGCCTACAACGCTCGTCCTCAAACGGCACAACAGACGGTCTTTATGTTATAAGGCCTTGAGTTGAAAGTTTTGAGTCATCCAACGTCTCACTGTGCCCTGCACCAACAGAGTTCTACATATTCCAAAATTTAGGAAAACTTCTTGACTGGCAAAAAAATTTAATAGGTAGGTACTCAAGAAGCAGTACAAAATGCCTTTGTAAAGTTTCCCTGTTTGTTTATATCTGACTTTTTCAAGAAGGACATTTAAAAAATTACTACTGCGTTGAAAGAAATGAATCGAGAGAAAAGTTATTTTTACTTTCAGTATAGGTTAATGCTATGATATTTTATGATGTTTCTCCCTGTTAGAAGCAAGTTCTGTAGCATATGCTTTGGTTAGAGTAATGTCCAGATGATCTAGAATTCTACATAACACTGCTATGCAGTCCACTGCTAAACATGTGCCTATCCCAAAACACGACACTGCACCCTATCTTCATGCCTGTTGTCATGACCTACTACGGTGCGGACTACGGTACGGACGTCTTAAATAAGTACGGAAGTCTTAAATAAACGTGGACGCTCACAATACGGCTGATCCACAAACTCGGAGTTTCTTCGAAGGATAAAATTCGTATCGAAGTTATACGGCAGATAACCTAAGTCAAACATAGCACACAAGATTGTAGCAAGTTGAAGTGGCAATGAGCTGTCTATATCTATCAAATAACCGATGGCCGAGTTTATGAGTAGCGACCGCTACTTGGCAAGCATAGCACTTAGGTAGAGTAGAGATCTTCGAATGGCAAGCAGGACGTGTGGTCGCGACAAGCCGAAGAAATGGCAGGGTGCAATGCACAGTTTTAATCTATACTAATCTATACTAATATTATATAGCTTAAGAGTTTGTTTGTTTGTTTGTTTAATTTCAGGAAGTACTGGTCCGAATTAAAAAAATATTTTTGTGTTGGATCAATTTATCGAGGAAGGCTTTAGGCTATATAACATCACGCTGCGACCAATAGGAGAGAAGCATTAGTGAAAAATGTTGCAAAAATAATCGAATTCTTATTGACAGAAATTGACGCAGACGACGTCGCGGGAAACAGCTCCTTAAATATACAGGATGAAATTTTAACCACCTTCCAAATTCTAATGTAGCAATCTACGAGACAAAAACAAATGACGTATTTTTTCTTTTGGTATGACAAAGCACAAAAATTTAAAGATAATGCAATAAGAAAATGTGAGCCTAAAATAAAAAAAATTTGATACGGCCTCCAAGCAACACCTTCTTTACGCGATGCGCATCTCATTCATTCATTACGATACTATTCATAAGTTTTTGATTTTCCCTTCATATCTTAACCGTAAAAATTTAAAACTATGTTGTGAAAAATATTTTGGGGTGAAAACTTGATTTACATTTTTTACTTCATAAATGGACTCTAAACACGATACTGAACGCCTATATTTTTTTTTTTTGAAGATGATGATAAGGTCACCTGTATACTTCTTCTGTTGAGTTTATAAAATTAAATAAGTGTGCATGGTCATAGGAGTAATACTTTCAAAGGTTATTCGCATATGCTGTCATTAGAAATTGAACCGCAAATTTTGTATGCATAGAATAAATTATACTTTATATGATACTAGCTGATGCCCGCGGCTACGCGCGCGTGGTATTTGATCTGTTACAAAGTTTTCGTCATAACTCAACCACCTCTCCTCCACTCTTTTGCTCCACTTCCTTTGCCTACGGTGCCGGGGGTGGCCATCTCGGGCGAGGTGGTGGTGGGCACTTAGTGGGAGCCGATACGTCGTTGCCGGCTTACCGGGGCCCGTTGATACAATAGTTAATCTAAAAGGGGCCGATTTGTACTATCGTTTTAAGGATCCGGTGTTGGTTCTCCTAGCGTATCGTGGTCCAAGCGAGCTCGCATCACATGTGTTTGTATTTACATGAAATAATTTGAAACTTTAAAAACTGTCAATGCTGTAGTACAACAAACCATTCAAAGCAGCTTGCAAGGCTTTATTCGAATATGATCAACACGGGCGTAGAGCCCTGAAAGAAGTGCCCCTGGTAAAAAACACATTCTTAGTTTCCAGTAGGTAAATCCATTTTTTCGATCCTTATGCGTTAAAAAGGCGATTTTACACAGACAATTTGTTTGCATACTACGTTTGGATAAAAAACCTAGATCGGACGGTGGACGACGACCTAGAAGGGGTAGTACCAACATCAACCAACACAAATAATAAACCACACAATTTTTGCACCGTTTTTCACACCCTCAAATATTAAATTATTAAAAAAACATTACAAAATATATACAACATCTAAGTATACTAATATTATAAAGCTGAAGAGTTTATTTGTTTGTTTGAACGCGCTAATCTTAGGAAGTACTGGTTCGAATTGCAAAATTATTTTTGTGTTGGATTAGTCCATTTATCGAGGAAGGCTTAAAGCTAAATATAACATCACGCTGCGACTAATAGGAGCAGAGCATCAGTGAAAAATGTTGCTAAAATAATCGCGATCATAATAACAGTTGTACAACCAACACTAATTTTATTCTATACACTTTTTTAGATTTCCCTACATTTGTCTCCGTATAAACAAAAATGATTAAGTTCTAATAATACCATGGTGTTTGTAAGCACTGATATTTATTTTCTGAATATGTAAATATAGATAAGACAGCCAATAGGAATTTTCAAGTTTTGTAAAAATTTTCGTTACATAGCCTCCTTATTTCTTCGTCAACTTTGTCCTTCAGGGCGTATGGAATACGTCGTGGCTAGATGAAAATTGGTGTCACATTTTCTTGAAGCACTAATTGAGCTTTATAGTTTGATATGCAAACAAGAGTTCCGTCATTTTTCAACAATTTTGAGTTGTAGATAATTATTTACTAACTGAATTTTAACTAACTCCTCAAATTCTAACTCACAAGGATCCCGTGGAGCACATACATATAATATAATACGTATTCCGATGTAATTCTGGGCTCAAAGATGTTATAAACGTGTATTTCCTTGTATCAGTAATATCATTACATCTGTTCAGTTTTTTAAGTAAGTATCCAACCGTTAAATGAAGTTTTTGAATGTTTCGTCCTTGTTTAATGGTACTGAGTTCAATTTAGATGTCCTAAGGTTTGTTTGTGACCGACCTTTGCTCCTCAGTACCTCCTGCATACATGCTGGAATTGTTTCGTACTGTCGAATTCCAACTCTGCAGTTTTAGTTTAAGCTGTGTTGTAATTTCCTGAAAGTTATGTTTTTCTTCAATCTCATTTTCCAACTGCGGGTCATCAGTAATATTATTATTTTTTTAGTTGTATCTCTTTAAAATTATTCTTGATAATTTTGTACACTTGTCACACACTAATTAGAAATTTCTCGTAGGGTTTGTATCTGGCTGCCGAATTTTATATATAATGCAGCCTTTAATTGAAATTCGTGTACGTTTTAACTTAGTTAATTCATCCATTTCGGCGCCTATTATTGAATTCTAAAATAATACCATTTTATATGTAAGAAATGATATTTAGTTTCTGATTGACACATTGAATGTCATAACAAACTAAGTGAAGTACAAATATGTAAAGAGTATGGATATGACGTGGAACCGAACAAACTTTGCCCCTATTTTTTATCCCCTTAAAGATTAAACTTTCAAAAATCCTGAAAGACGTCATTTATAATTTCTAATCAGGTAGCTGGATACCAATTTTCATCGACTTAGCTTCAAAACTGAGGGAGTTTCATACAAACTTATGGGGCCCTTTTTACCCCCTTAGAGCCGGAATTTCTTTCTCTTCTTAGTGCTCACCTACACTATAACAGGAAGCACGGCGAAAATTTTCAGATTTTAAATCCCAGTAGTTTGGGCTGTGCGTTGATATGTCAGTCAGTCAGTCATTAAATCAGTTTTCATTTTTATATATATAGATTTCAGCAACTTAATTGCAATTATAATATCAGTATATAAACTTGAAAAATCATGTCTCAGGCGGGACTCGAACCGGCATCGCGATTTCATGTTTTAAAATTGACATTTCATTAATATTTTAAAACACTTATATCATATCTATACTTGAAATAGCAGAAGGCCTCTCCAAAAGGAAGGCTTTTGCTATAGTTGTCACGCTTTGCAGGCTAGTTGGCTGTTGCAGTTTGACCAATAGTAAAGAAGAGACGCTTCTGCTTGTCGTCTTCTGGCAGTACTCCTTTGCCACACGATATGACGAGTTATGTTTTCTTCCAAATTGTCTCATCGCCCCATGTCAAGTCGGAAGGCTTAAACCAGTACCAGTGTTGCTACGTGCAATACATCTATGTGTCTCATAAGGAAGCACAAGGTCGCACGGCTGGCAATAGAGAGGGCGTTGCTTCGTATTTGCGAGGCCCATCCTGCCTACGCCCTGAGCTATTCCCCGACTCTCACCAAGAGATAACAAGCCTAGTCATCAAAATCTAGATGACGCTAAGTTGTCCTCAATTAAATCTTTTATTCTTACCCCACTCGGGTCACACAAGTTAACCCGACCCCGCTTTGCATCTAGTATGGCGATAAAGGCTACGTAAATTCCGTTTGTTGCCATGTTATTATATAAATGCCCGATGACTTAGTTTTGTAATGGATGTGTTTGTGGTATCTAATCTTTTCCAGTCGATAAACAATTACACAGATATGATTTGTCTTAGACTGTAAATGTTTTTTTTAAACCTACGTTTTTCAACTCAATATTAATAAGTAATTTTTTTAAATGAGTTGCATTAAGTATAAGCAACTAACAGTTTATTTCTTAATAAGATGTTTGAAATCTTTCTACCGACTAACGACCAACATTGCGTCCGACCAGTAATGGTGATCGTAGTCTCGTAGTCGTAATGTATGGTAGTTTACTTATAATTCAAATTATTTTATTGAACAAATCACGTCTTCAACCTTCCCTCTTTGATTGTTTTCTTACATGGAAAATGGCCAAGCATTGTTATTCATATAAACATCATATAATCATACTAAAATCAAATTTTAAGTCCAAGAAGGTTCAGTTTTATACAGTTCCTATCTACGCCCTCTCGACCCTCGTTTAGAATATTTTAAAGAATTATCAATTAATTGAATGGTTTTTTTTTTTTTCAAGTACCTAATACAAAAAATCTGTAACTTTTGCGGCAAGGCACCTCCTTTTTTATCTTTTAATAGTTGCCATATCTATGTGACGATTATCTCCACTTGCTTACTTTATACTTTACTATACCTACTTTACTTCATTTGAGATAGCCTGGGGCTGGAGGTGGCTATAATCTGTACTATTTTCTAGCCCCGCCACTTATTATTTTGTTAGGTAGATTATAAACAAGTATGTACATAACGGGTGTTGCGTTATGTGGTTTTACACGCTGTATATGTTTTTATAAGTTATGAATAACTTTTTAGTGAATTCTAATATAAAGTCGCCGTCGTGGCTATAAGAAGCATCTAGGTAATGAAGAAGCACAAAGAATAGACAATGGGCTTTGTAATACTTCTTCTGATTGTGGAGTCTTGAATTTAGTTTGCAATCAAATTGCTTAAGGTTGCTTTTCGCATTGTCGTTTCATCATAATGGTTCACCCACATAATAAAGTATAGCGACTTGATTGGATTGTTGCAGATTCGCTCAGGATTCTCTTTGGTATCTGAAAAGCTGAAGTCTATCAAAGGTGTCACGTTAAATGTGGCCAATAAGGTGTACGTGATGGCAGGTGACTATGACCTGCACCCGGAGTTAAAGCAAGATGCCGTCAAAGTCTTCGATGCTGACTTCGAGAAGGTCGACTTCAATGCAGGGGCCGCCGCGGCCAGTCTAATAAACAAATGGGTATGTTTACAAATACAAATATCTTTAAAGAGTAACTAACCCATTCATCTACTACGAATATTGTAATATTTACAATAAAATTAAATTGAAGGTTTTATTAATTACATCGTATCATCAAACTGTGTAATTTAAGAAGCAGATTACAATGAAAACGTATAAAATAACAGAGTCTGTGATATGTTATCTCCTTAATGATGAATGCGTAATGCAATTTATCGGTAATCCTGTTTTATAATTTGTAGGATTAATTTTCAATCATTGATTTTTAATTTTCAGGTGGAAGACAAAACTAATAATAAAATTAAAGATCTAATATCGCCGGACAGTTTGGATGGTTACACTCGTCTAGTTCTTGTGAATGCCATATATTTCAAGGTAAAGTATTTATAAAATTATAGGTATAATTTATGGAGGATTAACCTTTTTTTTATAAATAATGGGTTTGCTCTTGACTACATACTTGACTATATGGTTTAGAAGAAGCCTAAGATGGAGCGAGCTTACCCAGAGGTACTGGTTCTCCCAAACACCAGCGGAATACAGAAAAACTCTTTAGCGCTGGACTCCGGCAGGAGGGTGGTAGCATCCAGGCGGCCTCTTACCGAAGCTTACCACCGCAGAGGGATCTGTTAGCCGTCATTATTGGTTTGATAACCAAAGATGCCGTTTCCCAGGGTGGACCTCTAGGAGGTAGATCCCACCACCCCATGGGACGGTATAAAAAGGACATAACTTCAGCAGTTTTTTAAAACTAAAATGTTTTTTTTTTTTGTGTCATAATAAGATACCTTATCTCATAACATTTATATTTTCCTGTTCTTTTATCACACAACTAAACGCGACACTGACCAATTATGTAGTACTTAACTACTCATTGGTTTTTCCCGAGGTTGCATTGCCGTGCCTATTCTTTGTACAATGTTATCGTATCTCTTATTTAAATATCGTTGACATACCAGTCAGTTGCAAGACAGCAAAATTAACACCGAAATATTAACGCTCATGTCATATACATGAGCGTTAATATTTCGGTGTTAATTCATTATGATTTTATTATAAAATCCATATGATGAAAATCCATATGATTTTATTTTGTTGCTTCTCTGCAATGAGTCCCTTTTGAGACGGCTCTTCAAGATTCCTAAGCATTAGTTGGTCTAAAAGCACCAAAGGCAAATCCTCTCTCGAAATACTTAAATTATGATATATTTTAGGGAACATGGAGCAAGCAATTCGACGCGCGCAACACTATGGATCAGCCATTCTACATAAACGCATCTAGCACAATCCAAGTGCCGATGATGTACAAAGAGGATAGCTTCAGATACGGGGAAAGTCAAGCGTTAAAAGCTCAGGTACGTAAATAGCTCCTAATGTAAACACTTTCGATATTACGCACATTGAAATTGTAGCCACAATGTGTGTAGTACCTATTATCTATTCATAAGTTGGATAGCTATCCTTAAAATAGATAAGATGACGAATTGGCGAAAAAGTGCGATTCTTTAGTTAGACGCAGTTTGTAGCTAATTTTACTGCTGACCCAAAAATATGATAGCACAACCTCTTCTCTTACTCTTAAAAATAATTAATTTATGAATGTGTAAAAATTTATAACGTGATTTAAACGCAAACTTATCTTCTTACATTGCGTGACTTTTCGACCGCGTTAAATAAACGGTAAATCCTATTATTGATTTTTAAATAGTCATGCAACAGGAAAGTTCAGTAGCAGTTAATAAACGTGGGCAACATCACATACATTGCTTTGTACTAGTACAAATAGCTACTATTTTAAGTAGGTACTTGTTTTATAGAATCAGATAGGTAGTACAAACGCACTCCAAACATCCCGTCCCGGGACAGTATAGAAAATGTTCTACACTGACCTACTATTTTCGAGACAATTCAAACGTGTTAACGCTTAAGGTACCGTGGGAAACAAACATCCCTAAAGACCACGCGATGAAAACGAATATATCTAGTAACACTGAAAATGTTTAGAAAATGAAAAGTGAAAGTTGCTAATAAATACTTTTATTGTTTTTCGAAGTAATCTTCGTTCCTCTCTACACATCGTCGCATTCGATGGAACCACTGAGAAAAGCAGTGGGCCCATTCTTCCTTAGGTCTCTTCTATGGCAATTTCGTACGCTTTCACCGCATCTTCAGAGCTCGTAAAGTGATTACCTCGAATTTTATCTTTAATTCTTGGGAATAAATGAAAGTCGCAGGTCGCCAGGTTAGGACTGTATGGCGGATGACTCATTATCTCGACACCTACCATAGTCAAATATTTAACAGTCCGGTTTGCGGAGTGCGCTGAAGCATTGTCGCGGTGAAGGAGGATCCTGCTTCGAGGGCGCTGCTGTCGAATTTTTTCCAAGACAACAGGCAAACATACCAGTCTGCAGTAACTGTCCTTCCATCTTCTAGCACAACTGTCGCGAAATGACCTTTCCGACCAAAGAATGAGGCAATCATCTTTTTTCCTTGACTTCTTCCTTTCTTTACCTTACATGGCCGATCCTCGAAAGGAAACACCCACTGAGCTGATTGTCTTTTGGTTTCGGGTTCGTAGCAATACATCCAGCTTTCATCACCTGTGACGATGTCAAATACAGCATTTGAGTCACCGCCGTTGAACTTATCTAACATTTGGCGACACCAGTCCATGCGAAGGTGTTTCTGGTCGTCGGTTTAAGTATGGGGAATCCATCTGGTACAAAGCTTCCTGACGCCTAAATGTTCGTGTAATATTTTTTGAACTGGACTCATACCAATGCCTAGGCTTGCCCTTATCTGCTGATAGGTCACTCTCTTATCTTCCTCTATCATGCGTCGTACAGCACTGATGTTATCTTCAGTAGTCGCTGTTAAAGGACGTCCCTCACGCGGATCATCATTGAGATTGCTATGTCCACGCTTAAACTCGATAAACCAATTGTAAATAGTGGCACGAGATGGGGCTTCATTAGGAAATGTTAATCGCAGCCTATCATAGCTTTGTTGTTGAGTAAGCCCACAACGAAAGTCATAATAAATCATTGACCGAAAATTTTCTCGCGTTAGGTTTATTTTCAGGTGTAAGTTGTAACAAGAGTTTTAGATTTGCCGCCAATTCACAAAAACAAATGACAAATGAATGCAATACACTACCCTAGGTTACCAAAGAGTACTAAAATTGAAATTGAAAAAAGTTTTCTTTAGCAATGTTTCTAACTGGCCAGTTCTAAACATTTTCAGTGTTACCCACGTATATTACAAACCAACAAATTAGTTCACCAGATGTGGTTACGTAGTTAATCTGTTTGCGGTAGAAGCAGGAGCGAAAGGCACATCAGTGAATTCCCCTTAAACCTACTAAAAGTCCTTGGACTACCAAGAACTGCAATTAGTCCTTTTCTAAAACGAATTTTGAAAGCGCCTTTAGTAGGATCGCACCAAAAAGCGTTAGGCAAGCAATAACAGTGACTACTAACTAAGGAGAGTTTGCGGACGCGTGTCATGAGAGGAGGTCCTAAACCTACATCTGGCTCGCAGTCCCAGGCGCAGTGCCTCAAGTACCTTAGGCAATCCAAGAATGCCAAGAAATTTCGCTTCGTTTAATAAATCGATGCGGAAATTATAGTTACCACTTATCATTTTGCAGGGGATGACGTTTTCATCACCTTCCAAATTTTTTATAGGCGTTAAGTATTGTATTTAGAGCCCATAAAGCAAAAATGTAGGTCAAGTTTTCACCCGAAAATATTTTTCATAACATAGTTTTAAATTTTTACGGTCCTAAACCTGTTAAGGTATGGAGGAAAAATCAACAACCTATGAATAGTATCGTGTGAATGATTGAGATGTGCATCGCGTAAAAAAAGTGTTGTCAGGAGGCCGTATTAAAAATTTTAGATTTTTGGCTTGAAATTTTTGTACTATACCAAAAGAAAAAATACATCATTTGTTTTTTGTCTCGAAGATGGTATTAAAAGGAGATGTCCTAAATTGTATGGAGGCTAGGCCCAGAACCTGTACACATTGTCAAAAGTTTGTACAACACTTTGTTATTATCCAAATTATTTATAATGGCTTCGTTTAATGGCTCAAACAAAAATAAACTTATTAGAATAGCAATACTAAACAACAAAAACTATCATGGCGGAAGATGACATTTTGATGACATCTGTCTGTTTGACAATTTCAAAATGACTTAACTCAATTCGAACAAGGGATATTGTTTGCTTACTTGTGCTTGTCAAAATCAAATCAAATCAAATGTAATAATAACAAACAGAACAAGGAGTTTTAACTTATGTAATGCCTAAAAGATATATATTTGCGATTATATAATATTAGCTTTTTACGTGAGATTATGGACGAGTGGCAAAAACTTGATAAGAACGGTTGTGTCAAATATTGACAAAGGAAATATGACAGCTACTAACATTTAGAGTTTATGGTTTATCTTTTATTTTCTGTCAAACGCCATCGCAATTGAGAGGATTATTTATTAGATTGTATTTATTTTTGAGCCGCTTAATTATACGTTATAAACAGTTATTTGTATTTTTCCCAAAGTCAGCCTGCCTGTTACGGGACATCTCTTTTGGAAGGTGTTAAAATTTCATCCTGTATGTATGTCACACACAATCGGGCGTTAATGGCCTAATATCTGGCTTTTGTGTTTGTGAATTCTATTGTTCAACGTTAACTTTAATAAATAGTTCTATATTTTTTCAGTTGTTGGAGATGAATTATGTCGGTGGGGAGGCAAGCATGTTGATAGTGCTTCCCACAGAGATTGAAGGTCTTAATGAAGTTTTGCAAAAATTAGCGGATGGCTATGACTTATTAGGTGAAGTCGATAAAATGCACTCCACCAAGGTACAAGTAACCATTCCCAAGTTCAAGATTGAGACTGAAATTGATCTCAACGAATTGTTGCCTAAGGTATGTCAATTCTTAACTTATGTCATGTCCTATTTTTAAATTGTTTTATTTTATATTTAATGATTTTTACGATATTAATATAATTGAATACCTGTTTTAATTTCAGCTTGGAATTAAATCTATCTTCAGTCAATCATCATCTGGCCTGACCAAAGTGTTGAATTGTGACGAACCTCTGTACGTCTCTAAAGGCATCCAGAAAGCTTTTATTGAAGTCAACGAAGAGGGAGCTGAAGCTGCTGCTGCCACCGGTAAGATTGAATTTGGCCAATAATTTGCGTCATTTTTTAATATTTATGTAAATTTCAACCGCAGTACACAAGGATTTTTTCGTGTGTTTTTATGATGATGTAGAACTATGATTTTGTTCGGTTTTTTCTTGTTATTCGAACAAAATGGTGCCCAAAATTTCAAAAATTTTCGGTGCAATTGGGTATTAAAATTTTGAGTTTGCTTAACAAGCTATCATCGATGATCCGACAAATATTTTGTAGGTAACTAATTAAAATCGGATGCAAATAGGTAACTAGGCCAAGGCTTTGTTCGATAAGGCCACAAAAATATTTATTAAAAAATGATGCATATTCTAGAAATATAAGTAATTACAAATATTATATTATGTGTCGGCTGTTTTATGACTACTTATATTGTGCGTGGGTATTTTAAATGTCTGTCATGGTGCTTTGGGCTTGCATGTTTTCATTCTTACACTATAATCTAGAATATTCTATCAATGCTGTTTATGATTTGCGTTTTATTATTTTGTAAAGAATTCTGAACCATTAATTTAACACTAACCAACTCTTCACCAAGTTAATTTCTGTTTATAATAGGGGTTAAAGTATGAAATTGCCGATTATTTTCCCACTTTTTATTTTGTTTATAGCTCTTAAGTATAGTCATATTATTGCGTAATTCTTTTTGTATTGTATCAAAAACTAAATAAAGTAACTTTTGACTAAAAAAAATGCAATACTAGTGCCTATTACTTCAAAGGAAGTCGTTGAAAAGACCCCTTACAATGTGTCAGCTGACCTTCTTGCTTCAATTAAGTATATTTGAATTATATACTTTGATTTTCAGAAATTTAAATACTATAATGCGTAGCTTTATAACCATCTAATTTTCACCTTTAATTGCATCGAAAACGGTTCAGGCGTTTTTAAAAAAACTAAAAAATTGTTAGTATGGAAAAATGACTTTTCTCGATTTCGTCCATACAAAACGGCAATTTCATACTTTAACCCCTAATATTTATGTATGAATTGACGTATTACTGATTTCATTACGTTCCTTATGTCTTTTGTGATGTATATTATTTAAGTTGTTTTTTTTTTTAACCATGACTACTAACAATACTAGTTTATAACTAGAAAAACACAGGAGCTTTGTAAAATTATTTTTAAGTAATGTTTAAAATACTTAAATAAGGTGATTGCGACAATACTAGTGCAAATTAAGATTTCGGGCTCTTTAGGGTTAGGTGACTAGATTTTACTAATTTTTTTATTGATGAGGTTTAACATAACAAAGTAACTAACTTTAAGGTTTTTGTGGTAGGTGGGAATCTTAGATTTGGGTAGTCACTGTTATAATAAAAAAAATACGGGTCTCGTGTTTAGTCAATTTCTTTTTTCGGTGATGATTTCTCTAAGGATAGCAGGTACCTGATTGAGGTGACTGAACATTGAATGGGCTTGTTTTTTCAGTCATAGTCATATTGGGATAGATGTAATAATGTTATATTTGTAGTGTGCGTTCAATAACGTTTGTGTGTGGGTGTGTGTGTGCGTATTAGGCGGCATGGTTCGGACGCGTCGGTCTGCTGTGATTATGGAGAAGTTCACCGCTGATCGGCCATCGCTATGCTTCATCATGGCGAATCGACATCCGTTGATACTTGCACGCTTCCAACCGCTCACTGCGACCGCTATCCACGACGAGCTGTAGCGAGGATATCGTCTCAAATAAACTAGACAAGGTGCTCTTAATTAGATATATTCTTACACTTAGGCCCCCTATCACACTGGCGTTTTGTCAACGCCGCGGTTGCGCATCGTCGGCGCTGCGCAGACGCGACGTTGACGACCCGAGTATCTATTGATAAGTGACTTCGCAACGTCTAACGTCAATTCGGGACGTTAATGTCGCGTCTGCGCATTGTCGCCGTTATGTAAACGCGACGTTGACATTGGAGAAACTCCAGCGGTGGCAAAACGCCAGTGAGATAGCGGCCTTAAAGTTTGCTGATACTACGTTATATTTTGTTACCAATCCAAAATAATAATTATATCAATTGGTTCATGGCTTGTGAAATAAAAACGTTAGTATCTTACTTAAGCTTATAATAATATTTTTTTGTCCGCCTTAAATGAAAGATAAAATAATTACCGTTGATTATAGGATATATAAAATTAATAAACCAATGATTTTAATTTACAAAGGAACTTTAAAATAAGCTTACAACGAAATCGTTGAAGGAAATACGTCATTTCTGTTAGCTTTTAAGGACTATCCAATTTATAAGCATACATTATTGAGGTTGACTAACGATAAAATCCAAAACTAATGAGGATCAAGAAAATGTATGTCAAAGATGTATTACCTATTATATCACTAAAAAAAAAAGATATACACGCTGCAATTTAATTACGCTCAATCTCTTAAAGGGCGATACTGTTGCTTGAACACAACTTAATTACAACAATTCCGTGCATGGGAATGTTATAAAATATATCCCAAAAATGAAATTAACAAAAACGGGAATATCAATGTTTTTGAGGCTGTTTTTTTAACAAATAAATTATTAGTATAACTTGAAAACACAATTCATTGAATGTATATTTTTTCGACTGTCTTAGGTGGGACTTGACCTCTTGACCTTTCGCTTACCAGACGAATACATGCAAAGCAGTCGATTTCGATGTTTCGTCCTATACTAAAAGTTGTAAGCACTACAATGAGCATTGGGCATGGGTTGCCCAGAATCCAAATGGCCCCATTTGGGTGTTAAAATTAAACAGAGTGTATATTATCGTGATTGACGCAGTGATGTAGATCCTAGCTGTCTTCCATAATTATTATATTATAAAGGTAAAAGGAGATGTCCGAAATTGTATGGAGGCTAGGCCCAGAACCTGTACACATTGCCAAAAGATAAGGCAATATACCTACAACACTATGTTATTATCCAAATTCTTTAAAATGGATTCGTTTAATGGCTTAAACAAAAAGAAACTTATTAGAATAGCAATACTAAACAACAAAAACTATCATGGCGGAAAATGACACTTTGATGACGTCTGTCAGTTATGACAATTTTAAAATCGCTTATCTCGATTCGAACAAGTGATATTGTTTGCTTACTTGTGCTCGTTGTTATAATAACAAACAAAACCAAAGAGTTTTAACTTATGTAATGCCTAAAAGATATATATTTGCGATTATAGTATAATATTAACTTTTCACGTGAAAATAAGACGAGTGGCAAAAACTTGAATAGGACGGTTATGTCAAATATTGACACAGGAAATCTGACAGCTTCTGACATTTAGAATTTATGGTTCATCTTTTTTTTCTTTAAACGCCATCTTGTATGCCTAATTGAGAGGGATATTTATTGGATTGTATTTATTTTTGAGCCGCTAAATTATACGTTATATTCAGTTATTTGTATTTTTCTCAAAGTCAGTAGATTTTCCTTGATTCTTTAGAATGCTGTACAATGTCTGGGCCTATTACGGGACATCTCTTTTCTAAGTTTTTAAGTTTGTAAGGCGTATTCTCTGGCTTTATTGAACCTATTTTTATAATAATTTTACCAATAGAAAGCTCCTTTATTTGTGAGGGAATGGTAATATAGGCTTAGCACATAGACTACTTTTCAGCTCAGAAAAAAGTTCAGTTTCCATGAGTTAGTTTTAAATTTAAAATGCCACGCATTACGAATTTGACGGACAACAGGTAGTTGTACAATAACCCGCTCACCAACCTACCACAAAAAGGGTATTTTTCTATGACTTATTAATTTCGACTTTTACTGCACAGTGCACATATAAAGCGACGCTCTTCATTTTTCTAGTTTATAAAAAATATGTTAGGCGATAAATATAATTATTATTAAATATGATGTGTCAGTTTATGTGGGGTTTGTGTGCGCGCAGGCATGGTCCTGATGATGCGGTGCCTCCCCCCGCCGTCGCCGACATTCCGCGCTGACCGCCCCTTCCTCTACATGATCATTGACAACGCTCGCACCGCACTCTTCATCGGCGTCTTCAACGGGAAACAATAATGTAGTATTATCCCCAGAAATTATCTGTACAGAAATATATCAAAACCTGCAGCTTGCTAACGACAATTTGCTAGGAAAGGCTACACAGAATCCGTGTAATAAGGCTCTAGCAGCCAACATTTGCCAAAGAATGACTTGACCTCGTGTTTGAACGCAAAATTAGCATTTATGTGTAACTTCGGTTGACTTGCACAACTTCCTTAAATTTGGATTTTAGATCTATTCAAACTTTATTCTATAGTCAGTGTGTTTGAAGACCGATTTATTTATCCATATATATGGATGATTAAAGTGAGCACTTGTATTTTTTAGAGAATAGTGAAAAATATTTACGTAAATTATCTGTGTATTAATGTTATTGAATAAAATATTTTATTATAATCAATCCAATACGTTGTTATAATTTACACATTGGACAAAACTTCTTAATCATTGTTTTTGGCTGACCTACAACTAAATTGTTAAAGTTGTTTACTCTCATAAAAATAAAACTATCAAGTAAATGTACAATAACGTCAAAAACTGTATAATGACTAACATCGGCTTTGCAATAAATCTACTCCTACAAATTATACGTAATTGAAGTAGTGTCATCTCTTTAATATGCCGTATTAAAGAGATGATTGTAAAACAGACCCTTAAAGTGACACAATTAAATTCAGCAAAAATATGCAAATAATAAAATGAATTCTTAAGTACAGGTACATCATTACCAATATTTGCCAAGAGATGAATATTTAAAAAAATGAAATATAAGCTCGTTTTTTACTGTAATTATTTACTGTAATTTACAATAGATATCGACTGTCGCTACATTTGACATGGTTAAATTGCAAAACGTGGATACATGTACATATTTAAAAAGAAGTCTTTTAACGTTGCGCTACGACCAATTAAGTGGATTGTTCTACCTTCGGAGTTGTGTGGATCATTGGATGTACGATGCATGCATGTGGTGAGTAAGCCTAATAATTTATACATGTACGTACGCGTATATTGTTTAAACTGCAACTATAATGCTAGTACTTAACTGGGTTCAAAGGTACCTAAGGTACTACCCTCTGTTGTTCCACCGTCTGAAACAACTGTTACTACTCTGTCTTTTACCTAAGCGTACTCGTTTACGCAGTAGCAATATGTATTTTAAGAGTTATGCTTTATTTAAAGGATACTTACAATCTGCCGATCGTAGGTATGATATAAATATTGACATCATATAGACATGGGTACCTATATATTTTTTTAGATTCGGTCGACTAAATTTATTGTTAAAATTGATAAAGTTGAAGTAAACTTGAATCTAATTCATTGTTTTTGTACTACCTTTTCGTAACGAAGTGCTAATATGAATTAATAAAATTATCCCTCGAATATTTACTAACATTACATTTCAAGGCATATCGCATCAAGTACCATAATAAAGTACAGTTTCTAACAGTCATTTATTGTAAGTGGTATAATATATTGTCTTTATCGCATGTAAATTTTCTACAAATATGACAAAGTTTTGCTTAATACAAATAATTGTGTACTTATAAAATCATATGCCATTGCTATTTATTACCATTATTTGCAATTTCACACTAGTACCTACGTATTGAGGTGTAAGATGTGTTCCTGTAACATAATAGTCTAGTGTAGAAGCAACGGACATACCTAATTCATTAACAATAAACTGTTTTTAAATTAAGAAAGCACTTCTTAAAAATTAATTAAATTTCTTAAATGTTTATGATAGCACATCATAAACATTTATTTCGAAATAAAATGTGAATGTTCCGCAATCATGATAATCATTAATTTATTCACTTCATAATGCAACAGCAGACAATGCAGACATTATGATCTTAACGAACTCGATTATCTATTCGTAATAAACACCGTGAATTTTGAAAAAATGCACGGTGTATATCAATGATTAAATTTCATCAAATTAAATTACAGCAATACTTTATTTGATATTTTAGCAACTTAATTGCACTTATAATATCAGTATATAAACTTGAAAAATTTTGTCTCAGGCGGGACTCGAACCCGCATCTCCTCGCGAGAAGATGCGGGTTCGAGTCCCGCCTGAGACAAAATTTTTCAAGTTTATATACTAAATTACAGCAATTTTAAAGTATTCCCAATAAAGTTAAAATGGTCTTCAATCCTATATATTTTTACCAGAAACGTTAAAATTTTGATATAAGAACAAACTTCTGCCTTTGGCGCATTCAATATTTTTTATTTAATACATTATCGTCTCACTAGAATCTATGTTACACCAGCAAACGTGTTGCTGACGATACGGCATTACTGCATTAGTGATCATTTTTAATATTCGTAGTGTAGGTATAGAATATAGAAGTTATACGACTAATAGGCACATACTATAATAACCTGTGGTACTGCTGATGTTTAAATAAGAAATAACGATACATAATTGGACTTATACATTCAGGTGTTCGCGTGAAAATGATGCGGTGCGCCCTGCCACCACCTCCTCCGGTTCGAAAGTTCCGCGCCGATCGTCCATTTTTGTACTTATTACTAACTCCACCTCGCACAACGCTCTTCGTAGGCGTAATCAGAGACGACTGATACAATCAAAAAATATTTTGTCCCTTAGGCAGTTGTACCACCGCCGGCGAAGAAGCAAATATATTTTATCGGGTGTTTTCTCGCTCAAGAAACGTAAATTACTAGTACTTATACATTCCGTGTAAACAAAAGCGATGCATATTAGTATTATATTAATAGTTGATAGCTGACCGTTTACCTGCCGCGATGCCGGCGAGGAAGCTCCACTAGTTTACAACACACTCGCTTTACGCTGTTTGACAATAATTATTAGGTATTGAGTTTCCAGTTTCTCGCTTCATCGTCGGCGGTGGGACAAGTGCAAGTTAATTGTTTTTTCACTCGCTGAGCTGGATTCATGCAACCTTCAGAAACTATGACCGTAGGTCGTTAAGAGCTAAGGCCTTAAGTATATCCTGTAAATTATTTTAGTGTTTTATGGTTTGGTGAATGAAATATAATTGATTTGACATTTAATGATGAAGTTAGTTCTTTATTTACTGGAATTTAACAAAAGTTAAGTAAAGTAACAACCCCTTTTTGCTCACTGCTGAGTACCGTCTCTCTCCTTTTTAATTGGCGAGCTCAAGGCCTTAGTACCACCACGCTGGCGTAGTGCGGGTTGGCGGACGGCAGGGGCGACGCTGTGGCAACTTCACCCCGCCGTTGGACGTTTCTCAAACCGCCCGAAGGCCTCCAACAGGGCTTAACGACTGATATCTCATGATAACAGCCGGGAACGACGGCTTAACGTGCCCTCCGAAGCAGGGAAGCCCTCAAGGTATGATGCCACAAACGGTCACCCATCCAATTAGTGACCGCTCCCATCGCTGCTTAACATTCGTGACAGAAACTGATCACGAAGAAGCATTGGGCTATGAGTGCTTCGCAAGGTCGCAAGACCTTTCCTTTCCTTTCGACCCCTGCGCTGGAAATAAAATATGTACGGCGTTTACGGGTAAAGTATCTGTGTATGTGTACAAAAGGAATTACACAAATGCCGTACAATAATAAATGACCTATATTGCTTCTGCAATTATCGGCGAATTAAAAATCTGCACTAACTTCCGGCACCACCACTTTAGTACGGCACTAGGTTTTTCGACATTTATTTTTAATCATCTATACACTATAACAAAGCCGTACATTAATAATTAGTCGTGATTCCTCATTTGTACCTGAGAAATTCCATTCACTCACGTACTCACCTGTACCGCTCAGAAATGACGGCATAGTGCTCAGAGTTATTTTCTGATATAGTAACAACATTCTAAGCGTTATTCACTTTGGTTCATTTCACAGGTTATTTTTTTCTAAGGGCTTGTAGTCTATATATAGGTAACGTAAATTTTTCATTCTGCAAAATTGCTAAGAATTTATGTGCAGGCGCAAAAATTTTAAAAAAAACTACCTATAAAAATAACATACTCGTAGTTCAATCTGTAGTCAGTGTACTTGAATGAATTAGTTAGGATAGATGCACTATTGGAAGTGTAAAAAAAATATAATTATATTAAACTTAATAAACTGTGTACGGTAGGTATACTATATTATGACACACTCAAAACTTTTCACAAGCATTATAAATAAGTCTATTACTGACTACAATGTGCTGGCCTTATAATAGCACAACTAGAAGTTTAAAAAAGTAATATTGACAGATAATGAGTTACATTAGTTCATAATGTAACTTATTGGATATACATATACTTACTACAAATAACTTACAATAACAAAACGTTAGTCTTAAAAAACATACGCTACTCACCTGTGCTTTGCCGGATTTGCTCATCAGTTCCGAATGAGTATAAAATAAAACGGGTGATTAGTGATACATTTAGGTTCTTTTAAAACAATACCATTAATATGTGACTTTAGAATATTATTATTAAAGATAATATACCGAACGAAACATGTTAGAACATATACTTTATTTGATATTTTAGCAACTTAATTGCACTTATAATATCAGAATATAAACTTGAAAAATTTTGTCTCAGGCGGGACTCGAACCCGCAACTCCTCGCATGCCGGGCGGGCGCCATACCATTAGGCCACCGAGACACTGCGACATGGCGCGAATTTTTCAAGCATATTCTTACGCTGTAAGCCAGCGTTGTTTCAACAAATGTTAGGAGTTTGCACCCACAGAACATAACAAACTAGTAGAAGTAGCATCCACTCCTATTTGTATGAGAACCAGTGTAACCAAACTAACACATTTGTGATTAATCACATTATCACGCACACTAAGAATGTCTTGTAGCGACTGTCAGATAGTTCCGCTACCCGACAATAGATGCCTCTTATTCACTATCAAGTAGTTCCGCTACGCGACGATAGATGCTACCTAAAAACTATTGATAAATAGGTGTGGGATAGTTACGATAATCATAACAAAAATATCGACACTTGTAAGTGTCGATATTTATGTTATAACAACATAAGAGAGCCAGCGTTATGTTTAACATTGTCTCTCTCATCTTCTTAATTATTAAAACTTAACATCTTTTCCAAAAAATTATAAATTATTAATGACTTCTTCATTCTAAATGAAAAAAATACTTTCTTTGTTTCAAAATCCCACGTTTAGAGCAAATGGTGTATGTTTTTCCGGGATACCAATTTTGCCTACCGATTGCTTCAATCCATTTTCCGTATATGTTTGGATTGAATTAATTAAATACGAGTATTGATTTATTTAAACAATTTATTACTTATATACAAAAAAACAAACGACTACAAAATAAGATAAAAAAATTAAGGCAGGAAACGATAGCAAAGGCTCTCGCTGCAAGCCATTTAAATTGGGCATACAATGTACCAAAGACCCGGTATATTTAATGACTTTATGTAACTTAGTACTTTCATAGATTACTATTTTTTTTTTGTACTTTTTCAATTTTTTCATTTACATTTATAAATAACAAAATATACAAGCAATTTATAAATCTTTTTTATAAGCTGAACTTTTTTAATGTGTCATACATAATTATAAGTATCGATAACTAACTTATCGATATTTTACTACATTCCTAAATGAGTAGAGTTTTGAAACATTACAAAAATAAGTAATTACCAAAATATAGTTTCGACCTTATCTCTATGGACAGTGGAATGGTTTTAGGTTGTACTTTTTAAGGATTGTTATTATCCGCAAAATTTATAATTTCTATTAAAATAACGATATAATATTACTTAAAAATGGTATGTCACGCCTCCTTTGGATAAATTCTTTTTAGTGCTTGTGTTTTTGCACTCAAATACTGTGCAGGTAGGCATATTTAAAGATTTTTGTCAGAATAGCATAACGTCAATACGTTCTAGCAACTGTGATCGTCTGAAGCGCGTAAAAGGGGGCGGAAACATGATATGCGCCATCCGCAGCCGATGTGTTGTACGCGGGGCCCGCCTACTTACTACTTCTATCGTTTTTTGTGTTCTGTGTTTGCACCCTTAACACCCGAAAGTAACATCTTTGCAGATGTTTGACAGTCAGTTAAGATGAAACAGCTATTTATATACTTTATTTGATATTTTAACAACTTAAATGCACTTATAATATCAGTATATAAACTTGAAAAATTTTGTCTCAGGTGGGACTCGAACCCGCATCCCGCCCGGCATGCGACGAGATGCGGGTTCGAGTCCCGCCTGAGACAAAATTTTTCAAGTTTATATACTGATGTTAGAACATATTATTTTTACTAGTCATTAGTTAGAGTGTAATTTAAGATTTTAAATCTTTTCTTATTAAGGAATAGGAATGACGTTTTTTTTGTATGTCCATACTTAGATATTTTGGTAACAGGAATATAGTATAAATGTAAATAATGGAAATAAATAAGGCCGTATGAAATAAATAAAAAACTCTTCAGTGTAGAACAAATATTATAAAATGAACTCATATGGTGCTTTTTATTAAGCTATTAATGTAATGTTTTATTTACGCAGCCATGATATTACGTAAACGATGCAAACGCTACGTGGTGCACAAGCCGATTGTATTTAGAGCTAATCGGCCTTTCCTTTGTCTACTCCTGGACACCTCTTACACCGCACTCTTCATTGCTGTACATTGTGGAATTTAATTATCTAGGCATAGTTATTGTTTCATTTTAAATTTATGTGAATATATAATTATGTCATATTTCTAGTTGTAGTTTGTTTTACCTGTAAAATATAGTCAGATTCATCGAATAATTTAATATAGTAGTTAAGTATTCTTAAATTTTCTAATTTATCGAGGAATTTTCTTATTAAGATCCTTCTCCTGACAATAATAAACAAAACAAAAAAAGCATAATCGGTCCAGCCGTTCACGCGTTGTGCTGTGGCCAAGGGAAATAGGGATTCATTTTTATATTTATAGTTTAAGTACTTATCATATTTTATTAGAACACACTAAAATGTATTACTCATAGAAAACAGAACAGAAAAAGAAATGGTAGGTATATTATTGCAGACTACATGAAAAATTACAAAATGTAAAAGAGATCTGTCCTAGCGCTGCCGCCTAGTATGGTTAGGAACCCCTTGAATTGCGATGCTTACATAGTCATTTGATCCAGTAGAAGATATTCGTGAGATTATGATGATATTATTCAAATATTGATTTAATAAAATAGATGTAGTTTTAATGATAACTTATAATCGGTTCAGTAGTAGTTTAAGACTTGAACACACCAGGATAGAACAGAACAATACAGGACAGAAGCGGAGCAGGTCAGTAGCAGTTCGGAAGCGACACACAAAACTCCGCAAAAGTTTCAAAACTATCAGTTACACTATAACAGGATCGCTATCAGTATAATGTTCTTTTCTAATTTAATACGGACTAGGATGAAAAAGTAATAAGAATTTGCCCTCAAACTCAAATTAACATTTATTTTTCGCACTAAGCTGATTCGATAATGTTTGCATTGATATTCATTATGCGGTTGGTAACAAGTACAATATCGCCAGCCTGCACTTGCACTGCTCTTTGCTGCTTCTTCCCCCCTACCGCGCTTTTTCAATCGTCCGGCATTTGCAGAGTCTGCATTCAAACTGTGCTGCTTCTGTCCTGCATTTGTTATTCAGAAGGATTTAAATAAGTATCGACAATGGGCAGCCTGACATGCGGGCATATGCTTATCACAGAAATAGCAAATATATAACCAATAGTGGTTACATCATTATTACATCGTTCTTATACTATCCCACATATACTTACTTAAAAATAATCATGATTGTTCCAAAGTAAATCAATACTAAGCCTATACAATGATAAGTTATCAAATGACAAAATGACAAAAATAATAAAAATAAGCGCAAAATAATGCGCAAATTGCTTAGATTGATTTCACTTTAAGGACATCCTATTCCAATGCTTAATTAACTCAAATATTCAAAAAAATGTTACAATATCACGTTCCAAGTACGTTACATAGTATATCATAGGCTAGGAAGTGAAATCGTGAGTTTAAATGTTGTCTGGATTGGGAATGCGATGTTATTCATCGTTGCGATGTTATGTTTTATGGTGATGGTTCATTGTTGTTACGTTTACAGTGAGGATTTTTAAGATAGGGCAGTATGGTGTGAATTTTTAAGTAACAATTTATTCCTATTTATCCCATTAAAACGTTCTTATAACTTTTATAAGTACCTACAAATATTGATCCTTCACATGCAGTTTTAAAACTTTTTTCTATGACTGAATGCACTAGCTAGATGATTTGTTATCCAGTGCTACCTTATATCATTCATAAACACAGCGGTCATTTTATTTAATTTATTTCTATCGTTTGGTAAATATTTTTCGGTATTTGTTATTTTTGGTTCTCCAACCTTTATCAATTACTAGCGACCCGCCCCAACTTCGCACGGGTGCAATGCTGATACTAAATACACTACAAAAAAACTGTGAACGTTGTATATAAAAAAAAACATAGTGGCCCGCTCCGGCTTCGCACGGGTATGAAATATGTCACTAAAAAAATGATTAAAATCGATCCAGTAGTTTTGATTTATTCATTACTGCCCGTGGCCCGCACGTGTTAAATTTGGAGTAAAACAATTCCCCTTTTCCTAATACCATGAAGATTTCCTGCTGTCTTTGGAATATCTAAATTCCGCGCCGCCGCCCTGGCCGGCCTACCGCCGCAAACGCTACGTCCCGTAATTTTTGTATCTGTAAAATCTTCGAAAATATTTATTTAAATCATATTCTGTAAAGAGCCATATAGATCAATATTAAATCAACAGTGTATTTAAAGTATTTAATTGGATAAGGATTAATGCTGTATTGGTTAAAATCGCTTCAAAAATTAGCCATTATTTGTCGTAAAAAGTAAATGACAAAAAAATGTTATTGTGGGATATCTATAACAGATAGACATACACCATCGCGGAGTTTTCTGTAGACCTTTTCAATATGTACAATACTTAGTACATTATTTTAATAAATTTCGTAGGGTTTAGCCTGCGTTTGCAATATTAGCGGAAAAAAACGTGAATATTTACGACATCATATTAGAAACCTCAATAATAACAGTATTTCTCCACTATTTAATGGATGTTATTATACATATGAACCTTCCTCTTGAATCACTCTATCTATTAAAAAAAACCGTATCAAAAGCCGTTGCGTAGTTTTAAAGATTTAAGCATACAAAGGGACATGGGGAAAGAAAAAGCGACTTTTTTTTATACATGTAGTGATATAGAGATCTAGAGCTCTCTATATGATCGATTAAGGCTTTTACTACAGACATTACTCGTAAGGTTCAGAAACCCCACTTGATGTGTAATTTCGTGAGTCGTCATGCTTTTTATGAAACAGAATCACAAAATTTATACCGATAGCAAGCGATAGTAGGTACCTATATGACAGCAACGGAACACACAGCACATTTTTTTCCGAAATGTATAAATGCAGATCAAAATTTTGTCTAAAAAGACCTGTTTCTTTAAAAACTTTTCAAGAAGCTATAATACTCGTATGATGACCGTTAAAGTATGTACCTCCTATTACTGCTCCATTTCAAAAATCCAGTTAGTCTACTTCTAGGTAAGCTGCTAAATGAATATTGTGGTCTTTAAATATGGTAATAGTGGTGAAGTTGTATCAATGCAATTAAAGGAATCACATGCGTTTTATATTTCAGTTATGGCTATTGCAATGTGTTCGGCAATCATTGGAGAAGTGCCTGTTCCCAGTTTCGTGGCCGACCGACCATTCCTGGCTGTGATACTTGGAAACCGTACCCCGTACTTCATGGCTATACATCAGGGACAATAAATCTTTTACCAAAGTGTATTTATAATCTTTCCAAATAAATTATTTTTAAATTTATTGTTTCTTTAAATCATCATGATGTTAATGACATATCATCACTTCTTAGAATTATACAATATAGACATTCTACTAACATTATTAGGTATATATTTAAACCAATTTAAACGTATAAAGGTTTAATATTACTAAGTAGGGACTAGCAAATAGGTACCTCTATGATTGAACAATTAAAAAATGTATTACAGTTTAATCATAAAATGATAGAAACTATTACTAGGTTCTATGGAGCGGTAATTTTGTGGATTCTGAAAGACATCTATAATAAACTGTGACGTGTTTATGTACTTGTGATACACGTAACATTTAAAGATAATTTACTGAAGGGTATGTTATTCGTGCGTTCATATGTTACATTGCAACCGTTTTGTATTGTTGTCTATATCAAAATCATTCGACAATTAGCATTGGATTTAGATGGTTCTACTCGTGATTGAAATAATTTTTTAAAACTAAAGTTTTCGGAAAACGTACGTACTGACTGGACTTAATCTCAAGTAACATTCCCTAGCAGTCAACCATTGAGCTAAATAAAAATGAGTTGTGGGCAGAGCGACCAAGATATTATTATAACGAAAGTTGCTTACAATCATGAGTAGAAATTTCTCCAAAGAAATGTTGAATGAATATTGCTTTAGCATGTGCGAGCTCGTTTTATGTCTTTGCTTGGTATCAATTGGTAAGCTACATGTGAAATATACTTGAAATTATTTAAAACGGAATAAATTTCAGCTATGAGCATCGCAATGTTCTCTGCTATAATTGAGCCGACCGAGCAATTCGTGGCAGACCGACCGTTCTTGGCTGTAATTTTTATCGACGGGGCACCATACTTCGTTGCTGCCCATCGCGGTGAATGAATCGACGGTATCTATGGCAGTATAGTTTGTAATTTGGTTTATAATGCATTGTAGATAATTTTGTAAATGTTACATGTTTTCCTGTAATATTTAATAATAAGCCAGCCTGTATTTCTTAGATGACTTTTTTATTTATATGATATAGGTACAAATGATTTGAGGCAGTTAACGTTGGATGCGACACAGATACATAATTTTCGATGACACACAAACTATTTATAATGGTTGGTTAAGCACAACATCATATCAACCACAATGTGTCTGTCCTGTCTTTTTATAGTATACTTCTTCTTTAAATTCTAATCCATTCTTATTCTACTCAATATCTTCATTTATTATTGGTCATTTTTGATTTCTTCTAATTTTATAGTGTTTACAATTCTTAAATTTGTATCTTGATTTTCAAGCGACTCCAACACCGGTTTTCTACTAAGACTGTCCGCTTCAATGTTTTATTTTCCTGAAGAATATATTACATCAAAATTATATTGTGAGAGGTAATAAGTGAGGTCTCCTAGTTCTTCGTCCGTTCTAGCCTTAACATTCAACTTTTCCAGAGGTTTGTGGTCAGTGAAAACAGTAAATCTTTTTCCAATCAACCAATGCTGCCAATATTGAATGAATGAATGAATAAACACTTTATTGCACAAAACACATGAACATAAATTAATACAGACAAGATATAATTGTAGGTACAATAAGGCGGCCTTATCGCTAAAAAGCGATTTCTTCCAGACAACCTTTTGGGTATAGGAAATCTTATATTAGCGTAGAAGGGGTAATGCAGGCATAATATTTACTGGTGGCACAAAATTAAAACGATTCTCAAGTTGAAAATCGATTCGGAATTTCTGTAATTTTTTAGGTTGGGTATACTAGTCACACATATACAAACTGGTTATAAAAAATTGAATTTATCCAGGCATGTTTTGTCTACGTAGTTTGTAAATATCAATTTATTAGGTAGGAACAACAGCTAGTTTCTTATATTAAGAGAAGACTTCGTTTGCGCCTCGGTCGGTCAGATACTATGGGTGACGAAGGTTTGGTGCGAGTGTGTTCGTAACGTTTCGTAACGTAACGTAACCAGTATTAAAACTTGAAAAATTATGACTGAGGCAGGAGGCGGGTTTAAAACGAAAAGTTTAAAAAAGTTAAATGATGATATGAATCACTGACAAAGCTAACAAGGCACTGGATATGGAATCCGGAAATATCTCACAGTGATGTGGTTTAATATCATGTTAGGACTCACAGTAACCGAACTAAATCTTAAACTTACTAACTAAATAAGTAAGTGAAAAATTTAACACTATCAATGCGGTAATTATTCAATCCGTAAGAGTTAAGTATTTGTTTTGCTGAATTAATTCTATTAACTGCATTGTTTGAGTTTTATATAATTTAAGGGACAATATTCATTCTTGATGGTTTTTTTGGTGAATTTTGTCTTTAGCAAACTAATTTCCATTCAAGTTAGATTAGTAGTACCAAAATAGCAATACTTTAATAAGGACGACTTGGTTGGTGTAGGTGTGGTGCGGTTCGATTCCCGACAGAGAAAAAATATTAAACGATTTGTTCTATATTGGCTCGTGCTCGGAAGATAGCCATGTTGTGCTTCTGAAGACTAACATGTCTTGTCCAAGCTTCTATCACTGCTGGAAGCTGGAAGTCGTATGAATATCCTTAAAAAAAAAGGCATACAAAAAGATAAATTTTTGATTAATTGCTATTTTTTAGAAAATAAAACCTTCGTTATAGAGTTAAATTGCATTAACTGGTACAATCATTTTGAATATGTACTAGAAAGCACTATAGTAATAAAAAGTTTCCACTATGGCGGTGGTTGCTAAATAGCAGTCCAACTCGCTGTGGGGACGACAAATCGGCTACTATCAGTCATATTTAAGGCTTCAGCATAATAAACGCAGAATAGTAGCACGAAGTGGCGTGGGATCGACGCAGAGTAGAGTAGAGAATTCTCTTCTCTTGCCTCAGAATCAATAGTGCCACAAATTCCTTATCCGAGTTGGTAGGTATCATTCGACATCTAGCGGTCATTGCCTGCCTAAGCCCACATACCGAACGCTGTATTAACTCGGTCCTGCATTACAACAACAGCTTTGAAACTGTGTGTTCTAAGCTGTTGTTGTAGTGTGTCGTCTTCTGCACTGCTTGCTACTGTGCTCTGCTTATGGCCTGCGTTTGGTATGCATTCGCACCAAACGAAAATAGAATGCTGAACTCGTAGGATCACTTTGTTCGTCTGTCAAGATTAATTGTTTTTTTTATAATGTTAGCTTTCCGTAATAATTAAAAAAATCTAAATTGGCAAATTTTGGTTTTCTTCTTGCATTTTTCTATGCGTGTATTGACACTAACACAATATATTTTTAATGTTCCACCTGATCTTCAATTGATTTTGTTATTATAAAACAGGAAAGATGGTGATAAAGAAGAAGTGCGGCTTGAAGAAATGTATGGAGTTCAGGGTTGATCGGCCGTTCTTGTATGTGTTAGCTACAAAAGAATACACCACCATATTCATAGGTTTCTATAATGAAAACAGCCAAGCAGAATAAACTAATAAGACTTAATATTATCTTCAACTTAACAATTCAGATTCATAAGCGTAAAATTAGCCAAAAGTAGTTATTTTGTCGTGATTGACAATTTATGAATCTCTTCTGCAACCTGTTTCTGCATTAAATTATGTTTTTTTTAAATTATATATTATAAAACATTAACTGTCCACCAGGCATTGCAGGCAGGATATATATACCTAGGTAACACTGAAAATGTTTAGAAAATGAAAAACGGCTTAATGTAGAAAGTTGCCAATACTTTTATTGTTTTTCGAAGTAATCTCCGTTCCTCTCTACACATTGTCGCATTCGATGGAACCACTGAGAAAAGCAGTGGACCCATTCTTCCTTAGGGGTCTCTTCTATGGCATTTTCGTACACTTTCACCGCATCTTCAGGGCTCGTAAAGCGAATACCTCGAATTTTATCTTTAGTTCTTGGGAATACATAAAAGTCGCAGGGCGCCAGGTCAGGACTGTATGGCGGATGACTCATTATCTCGACACCTGCCATAGTCAAATATTCAACAGTCCGTTTTGCGGAGTGCGCTGAAGCATTGTCGCGTTGAAATTTTTTTCAATACAACAGGCAAACAGCGATTGACATACCAGTCTGCAGTAACTGTCCTTCCATCTTCTAGTACAACTGTCGCGAAATAACCTTTCCGACCAAAGAATGAGGCAATCATCTTTTTTCCTTGACTTCTTCCTTTCTTTACCTTAGTTGGCCGATCCTCGAAAGGAAACACCCACTGAGCTGATTGTTTTTTTTTTTGACGGACCTATCACTGAAAACTCATATGGAAGGCTTTAATCAGTTAAACCGGGCAGAGTGTGGCGAGCGCTGAAGGCGCTAGCGGCACGCCGCGGTGCGGCCGAGGGTAAGGCGCCGCCGGAACCGGAGATGCCGTGGCATGCCGGATCACGGTCGGGCTCCATTCTGGCGGGCCCGATCTGGGATCGGACAGCGAGCTGATTGTCTTTTGGTTTCGGGTTCGTAGCAATACATCCAGCTTTCATCACCTGTGACGATGTCAAATACAGCATTTGAGTCACCGCCGTTGAACTTATCTAACATTTGGCGACACCAGTCCATGCGAAGGTGTTCCTGGTCGTCGGTTTAAGTATGGGGAATCCATCTGGTTCAAAGCTTCCTGACGTCTAAATGTTCGTGTAATATTTTTTGAACTTGACTCATACCAATACCTAGGCTTGCCCGTATCTGCTGATAGGTCACTTTCTTATCTTCCTCTATCATGCGTCGCACAGCACTGATGTTATCTTCAGTAGTCGCTGTCAAAGGACGTCCCTCACGCGGATCATCATTGAGATTGCTACGTCCACGCTTAAACTCGTTAAACCAATTGTAAATAGTGGCACGAGATGGGGCTTCATTAAGAAATGCTAATCGCAGCCTATCATAGCTTTGTTGTAGAGTAAGCCCACAACGAAAGTCATAATAAAACATTGACCGAAAATTTTCTCGCGTTAGGTTCATTTTCACGTGTAAGTTGTAACAAGAGTTTTAGATTTGCCGCCAATTCACAAAAACAAATGACAAATGAATGCAATACACTACATAAGGTTACCGAAGAGTTCAAAAATTGAAATTCAAAAAAAGTTTTTGTTAGCTATGTTTCTAACTGGCCAGTTCTAAACATTTTCAGTGTTGGTCCATATTTATAGGCGTATTATTTTAAATTTTAATCTTACATTCTGTATTAATTTACTGCATCACACCTACCCGTAATTAAACCTTTAAACCTATTTTATCAAATGACATGTTTGACAATGAACACATGATCTAATAGATAATTTTCTTAAATTCAAAATCTACTGTTATTTGTACAAATCACAACCCTAAGAAACATACATTAAAAATATGTTTATGAAGTACATTTTTACTGTGCGTTCTTGGGAAATAATGACTTTAATCGGCAATCGCTTGCCATTAATCACCAATTACTTATAGGTATGTGTGTATAGACATTTGAAAATGTTTATTTAGGTATTCAATAAATGCGAATCTGAATAAGTATAAATAGGTATCTGAATAAATCGATTTCTCTAGAAATACCTATTAATGCTTTTTTATCCTAAAAATGTATTTACTGGATTATATGTATGTAGGTAACTAAAATTTGTAGTCAAGTAATTAAGTTGTACTAATAGTATTGAATTTATTTAAAAAAATTAAAAAGGACGCATCTTTTAATTTTTTTAACAGATCTATTGCCAATCACGCGATAACACATGATTCTTGCTACAAAATTTCTATGAGCTCAAAAATAGTGGCCGTAGCACGACGACTTGTGGAATTTATTTTGGCAACTAGGGTAGGGTTTACCTTTTCAGTGGTCTGCGCTGTGGTAAGTATGACCCGCAACTGCAGCCCTTAGTTTTTTGTCATTCAGCTCGGCTAGTTCACTCTGCGTCGACGTTTAAATTGGATCGTTATTTGTGTTGTGTTATTATTCTTTTGTGACTCACACGTTTTGTTTATGTACTAACTTTTATTATTTTATATATATTAGCTAGGAACCACTGTTTTCAAAAAGACTTAAAACAATGCCAAATTAACGACATAAATAGCGGAAATCAAAAACTTCTTACTGAACACCTTAGAATAATAACACTTATTCTAAGCTGAACACTGATAGAGACATTCATGCACGGAGTGATGTAGATGATATCGTCCTTAATGTTAGTAACGATAGTGCAAGCAGTTTGGAATCAGATGATTAAATATCACCACTACAGGTGGAAGTGTAGAACGTTCCTATGAAGTCGTTGGTAACCAACATTTTCCTAACTCCTGATCCCCCATCAATCAGTTTCCTGCCTTGCTCCTTCTGAGCCGGCGCCTTAATCTCAGCCGCCTGACTAACCATCAACAGCACCATCTACAACACGATAGAGTAGGTAGTTCTATCTACCCTCAGTAGTTTTGGAAATGAGAACAATATTATTATGACTATGTGACATTCGTACCTATTAATGTTTGATTAATATTGATTATGCACAAAAGTTTAGTCTAGTGTTATTTTGAGAGATTTATAGCAGAAATATTCATTTAGAAAGAAAATATATTTATTAAATATTCAATACAACTTTTATTTCCATTTTTTATCAGTAAATGTAACTTGTAAACCTAAACTGAATATCGCTCTATATCGCGTTATGCGCGATAGAGGCTATAATTCAGTCATGTATGGCCAATAGTAAATTTTTTCAGTATATAAATCTATTTTAATATTTATATAGATAAGCATACTCTAATAAAAAAGAAAATTAAGAAAAATATACTTTATTTGATATTTTAGCAACTTAATTGCACTTATAGTATCAGTATATAAACTTAAAAAATTTTGTCTCAGGCGGGACTTGCGAGGAGATGCGGGTTCGAGTCCCGCCTGAGACAAAATTTTTCAAGTTTATATACTGAGATTAAGAAAAATAATTGCTTGGCCACCTTACAAAATCCAACTTTTCGGCCCGGCATGCAATCCAAATTGCAGGTTCTTGTCGAAAAGTACCAGTGCTAGCGAATCCCTTGTTTTGTGAATAGGACACCATACCACCCTATAGTTTATCGAGGTCGGTAGACGAGTCGAATGAAAAATTAAAAAAAAAACTTCTTAAGAACGCTTTCGAAAGCTCATAGTTGTTAGCAGATATTTTCGTACGTAATACAATTCTTCTACTACATTTAAACGATAAAATTATTTACTTTGCTATTTGTTGAACGATGAAGAAAATTTGAGCACACATTCTGATAGGTGAATATTTGACGACAGCTACATTAGAAAAATTTTAAACAAATTACAATTCTCATATTTTTTAAGGGACATTTTACCTGGTTTAGAACAGCTTGTCCCTAAAATATCAGTACATATTTGCCTTTCCGAGGTAACTTATATAATGACCTTTATGGTATACCTACTTACTAGTGACCCGTCCCGGCATCACACAAGAACGAAAATACTGTAAAGGGCCTTATATACTAAATTGATGAGTACAGATTATTATGGCCCAGAGTCCAGAGGCACATATGTGATATAAGTATTATTATCGTTTTCCAGAGACAAAGAAGTGGGCATATAAATAAACTCAACTGTAGTCGGCAGTTAATTACTACAAAAATGTTTGATATGGTTTTTACTTTTTATTTTTAAATCTATATTTTATTTAGGGGTTTTTACTTAACCGCAACAAATAACTTTATAAAATATTATCAATATAGCGTGTGCATCTGTATCTGTAATAAAATAACGTTCACGAAATTACGAAATTTAAAATTTGCCGCACAAAGTGCATAGATAGTAGCATGATCTCACTTCTCATCATTTACCACCCGGCAAAATTAAAGCACCTTTCATTCCCATCCACAGTACCTACGGAAAAAGATATTATTATAAGCTACTTTCTTAGATGGATTTAACTTATGGTCTACTTAGAAAATATGGACTACCTATTAGCTTTTGTGCCCATAGGTAGATTTAGCATACTAAACGCAGGACAAAAGCGGAGCAGATGAGCATTGTGAAAAACGGCACATTAAACGCAATGGCAGTTTTGAATCTGTTGCAAAGCAGGACTACGGTAAAAATGCGATCAGTATGAGGAGTTGTGCTGGCAGCTAAATGTCGGACGATACGGACTGAAAAGGCGTAAGACAAGAATCTGTCTAAATCAAATTTAAATAGATAGATTAATAAAAGAGTATACTTATTTTTCGTACTGATAATATTTGCGTTGATACCATTACACTGATCTAAAAAAATCCGAAGCGCTACACCTGAGGCCATACTCTGCAACACAATATCCGTAAATTCCACTCCCATCGGTCTCTCTCCACCAACGCCCCGTTGGTCTAGTGGTTTAAATACCGGGCCAAGATCTCGGGGTCCCAGGTTCGAATCCCGGGTCGGGCAACAAAAAGTTTCGAATTTTCTAACGTTGCTCTGGTTTGTGATCACCAACCCGCATTTGGCAAGCGTGGTGATTATGCCAGTACACCCATCATTGCTATGTCTGTCACCCAGCAGCGCAGTTCGAGCGCGGTGACCTCGGTTCGGTTAGACATACCTAACTTGTGCTATAGTGCATAGAGTTTCTTGAATTAAAACTTGCTCGGGCCCTGCAGTTCTAATTCAGCTTCTACTTTCTTGCCTAAAAAACGTATATGTATAAGACAGGACTAGGGTATACCAAGTTTTAACATATTGCCCTCATTATTGTTAATTACAGCGATTTCTGTTGAACGATTGCGCGCATTCATGGGTCCTATTTTTACCGCAAACGTGCCTTTCCTGCTGGTCATCACCGTACAAAAGAAAGGCTTCTGGTTCAAAAAAGGATTGCCCAAACACACTATATTCTGGACGACTTTCAGGGGCCGTAAGAAGACCGCATTTCGTCAGAAAATCGCACGAATTTTTTCCTTGTAATTATGACGCATTTTTCTTTTGTAGACCGGCCTTGGGTTAATCCTGTATCTTATTAGTTTCTTAGGTACCTAACTTAGATATGTATTTCAGAAAAAGGTTCAATGTACCTATGTAGCTGAAGTTGATAGTATCAAGTAAGTATTGCATTATGTACAACGTACCTTCAACCGTCAACGTAGGTATACATACTTATAGGCAGTTCATGGACGGTAAGTAAGTAGTTGCAGTTGCAGTAGATTAGGTGGTAGTATAGACAGTAGCATATTAATAAAATATTTATCCAGAGAAATCATTACTGAACATTAATTGTTCTCTTGACGCTGTCAGTATCTAAGTATCTGGTTAAAGAAATAACTACTTATGTGGACCGTATACACTAGGTTTATAAAATCTTTATATATATAATTCTTCTGTGAGTGTGTATGTCACTGAACTTCTCTCAAACGACTGGACCGATTTTGATGAAATTTTTTGTGTGTGTTCAAGGGGATCTGGGAATGGCTTAGATTCACAATTTTGTCGGGGATAATGTTAGGTGTAGTCCAACCCTAAATTTTAATTTTTATTTTTTAGACAATTTTTTTTTTTTTTTTATGATACAACATACAAAAATACATACAATCCTAAATTTTTACCCTTTTATCACCAACCTCTATTTTTTAATAGCCATTTTAGTAATTTAATCATTTTTCATCCCGCTCGATAACTGATCAATTATCGTCTTTTTTGTAAGGGTAGGGTAGGGGTAGGGAAGGGTTTAGGGTAGGGGTGGGGGTAGGGTAGGGTTAGGGTATGTGTAGGGTAGGGTAGGGTAGGTTAGGGGTAAGGTAGGGGTAGGGTAGTAAAATATTAAAATTTTATAAAATATATACAACCCTAAATTTTTACCCTTTTACCACCAACCCCTATTTTTTGTTAGCCATTTTAGTAATTTAATATATTAAACAACAGTTTCAACCTAGTAAAGGTTCATGGCCGCCAAGAGAATTAAATGTTCTTGAAAAGATCAGACAAACAGGAAGGCTTAGAACCTAAATAGTTTTCAATCGTTGTAAACGTAAGACTGATAAAGATGAAATGCATCTTTTCTAATACTCGTATCTAAAGAAAGTCGAGGTTTTAAGTATGAGTGGTAAAATTACACAAAAATAGTTTTAATGTAGGACTAAATTAACGCTCCTCCATCAGCATCGGGTGCGGGCATCAGTCTACAGCTGATCATGACATAAGCCTCTCCTTCTCCAAAAGGAATATTGTGCTACAACCGCTACGCTTAGCGGCATCGCGGCAGTGGCAGTCTATCTTATTTTGGAAATTTCACAATGGTGGAGAAAAGACTTTGTTGCCCGTTTTCTGTTCGTTCGTAGTTTTTTATCAGGTGCAGGTTTATGTAAGTATTTTTCGACACCCATAGGGGTGTCGAAATATACTTACATAAACCTGCATCTGATAAAAAACCTACTAATGAATAAATTAAGCGTCTTTTCTTTTCCAATGAACATTTATTGCAGAAACAATTCATCATGACTTCGTTAATCGTGTTTTAAAACGTGTGTCGAATTTCATTAGGACTCATGGCTAATAACTGTCGCAGCTAATTTAACTTTGCTATGGTGGATTAATTACTTAGTTAAGTGTGAGCTGGTTACTCTGCATGCGTAACTGAACGTGTTCGATCGATTGCCAGTACGGTCGGCCTGACTGTGATTTGATAAAATCTCTGTTCATTTTATGTATTTAGTCTAGCGGTAGAATTATGGGCGTCTACACGCAACCTTGACGAATCGTGTGATACAATTTGCTTTAAAACATGTCATTTACTAATATATAAAATTTTGTTTAAATCTATAATAAATCGGCATAAAAACTAGTGATGCGTATACAATTATTCGCCAAACAAGTGAGTACACGGTGTATAATTCTACTGTTGATGTACCTATGAAGACTACCTATGTAGAGATACCTATCTATTATTAGATCGTCAAGAGGGAAGAATAATGACTCCATGGATTACATTGTTAGCCCGCATTTTATGGTTTTCATCAAATTATGTGGATACATATCGATTTTTCAATTTCGGACAAGCTATTGGACCGAGATCCAAACTACAGGTTCCACGTCCCATTGTGAGTCATCAGCCACTGGTAAATTGTTTTTTGAATAATAATTGGTCGGAGTGTGCAGTTGTTCCGAAAAATATGTTATTCAAAGTTATCACCAATCCACATGGTAGAGGACCTTACGGAGCTTACCACCAAAGCGAGAGACTTTTACAAAGATTATTCGAAGTAGGTCATAATCCCAATAATGAAGACAGTCGAGTTCATACAGAGAATGAAAGTCCACCATCACTCTTTTACCCTTATCTTCCTATGCATGGCACAACTTCAAGTTGGCTATCTCATCGAAGAACATTCAATGAAAATACATTATCAAATCCTTCATATCCAAGGACAACCACATCAGCCAGTCCACTGACTATAGATAGTTTATTAACAAAGTTTTTACTAAATAGAGGACAGAACAGCAAAAGACCCATTACGGACACGGATACTGTAAGTTTTCATACAACATCGAGTCCAGAAACTTCCCCAATGAGTATTAAATCAGGTGAATCGATGGAAAATAATACGATGTACGAGAGCACTCCACCTACTGGGATAGTTGATGCAAATGTTCATAATTCTATAAAAGAGGGCTCCATCACTTATCCTCCGATAATTACTGGTTCGCTCTTAGAAACATCAAACACTGACATGCCGCCAATAAAGTCACCTCATCTAATTCATAACGTTGATATTGGTGTTAATACGAAATCAGATGACATATTAATAAAAAAGTATGCAACAACGAATGATTTAACCGGAGTAACCAGATATTTAAATCATACGGTTAAAATGTTTTCTAGAAACAATTTTAGTGAAGTTTCTTCTACAACTTTAAACCCCGAAGAGTTCAAAGCACAGAAAAGAAAGAGTCTACTTGATTCATATTTGGTTGCACTTGACAAATTGGAACGTAAGTTTTACGCTGTAAGTCAATTTTCACAATTTCTAATTTTATCATTTTATTTATCTTTTATATTTTATGCTAAAATTATTAATCTTCTTTCTACTTATAGCCGTAATTATATTATGAATGATTGTAGGTACTCACGTGTAATTTTTTGCTTTAGTTGAAAGTGACTGTAGCGTTACGAAATTTCGTAGCGTAGCTTCGTAGTATTTGTCGTAACTCATAGTGTACTTTTTTTTCTGCTCTGTTGGTGGTGATGTCGTTGTTCAGTTACTCTCCAAATTGTTGGGTGCACAAATATGTTTCTTTTTTAGGGTTCCGTACCCAAAGGGTAAAAACGGGACCCTATTACTAAGACTTCGCTGCATGCCCGTCGCTCTGTTACCAGGCTGTATCTCAAGAGCCGCGATAGCTAGACTCTAGACAGTTAAAATTTTCACAAATTATGTATTTCTGTTACCGCAACAACAAAAAATACTAAAAACAAAATGAAATAAATATATAAGGGGTGTTCCCATACAACAAACGCGATTTTTTTCCCTTTTTTGCTCGATATTAATAATGGCAACAGGTAGGCACTTGAAATATTTAAAAAACACTCAGTTGTATTTTGATTTTAATAATAAATAAGAAAATTAAAATAAACCTTATATTTAAGTGGCTCTCATACAAAAAACGTCATTTTTTTGCCTATTTTTGCTCGATATCAATTAATGGTAATAGGTAGGCACTACATTAACAAAATAATGTAGGTACCTACTGTTGTTTACCTAGTCAATGGTACGGAACCCTTCGTGCGCGAGTCTGACTCGCACTTGGCCGATTTTATTTATTATACTGTACTATTTCATGGGCAGGGTACTTATATGAGTTCAGCTGCCAAATACAAGTGGCTTTCTAATATCGTTTACGCCAGACGAATAGATAACAAATGTATGAAAATGACACTACTCTTTAATAATAACTTAATCATAATAACTTTATTCAAAAAACTGACATTTACGTTTCTCCTTATAGTTAGTGTTTAGGTAGTTTACATTATTTAGCATAGATATCTAGGGTTTTGGAGTAATGACTACTGCTGCCTATGGTAGGATAAACCTGTGTTACAGGCAACACAGTCTACTCTTCTCTACTCTTCAGTACAGTCATTTTAACTAAGGCTAAAGTGTATGGGTTATATGTTACAACAATCAAGTATGTTTTTTATAAATATATATTTTTTATAATAGATTAGAAGAACAGCATGTCTGCAGTTTGTATGTGTATGTAAGTGTGTAGTGGTGTGTTTGTGTGGTTAAGTGTGTGATGGTGTGTTTTTTTGGGTGGGTTTTTATTCGTGTGTGTGATCGTATGTGCATGATATGTGTTTAGGCGGCAACACTAAATAGTTTTTCAGTATCCTCATATGACAAGGTAAGCAGCCATTGATTCACTTTCTTTTTACATTCATATTTGGATCTGTGGTGTATGTCTAAAGTGTGGTGTATTTTATTGTAAAGGAAAGCATCAAGATAACAAAAGTGTTTTCTTGAGAATTTGGTGCGGAAGCGTCTGGGGGCGCAGACTTTTTCTCGTCGTCTTTTTACCGAGTGAGTTTGAGGTTTGTACGGAGTTTGTGAATGTTGTACAAGGACAGTATTGAGGATGTACAGCTGGCGTACTGTTAGGACCTCACAAGACTTGTAGAGATCGTAGGTTGGGAATAAGTAAGGTCGAAAGGTGCAAATTTTAAGTACAGCCCTTTGAGCTCTCTCTAATTTAAGTAGGTTTGTGTTACAGATACCACCCCATGCCACGATACAGTAGGTAATCATCGATTGGCACAATGCATAGTGTGTGGATTTCAAAAGTGTGAAATCCGTTATGTGTCTAAGCTGTTTGAATACAAACATAAGTTTTCGGATTCTATTTGCGATCATCTCTATGTGGGCGCGAAAATTAAGCTGTGGATCCAGTATCACTCCCAGATACTTGACTGATTCTACGCGTTCTAGAACCGGGCAGTGACAATGCAAGGTTAGTTCATGAGGGGAATGAACAACAATCGAACAAGCCAGAGTTTGTGGTATTGGCGATTCTCGCATTGAAAAGGTCAGGTAATTTGTCTTAGTTACGTTAGTGATAGCAGGTTGTTACGTAGCCAGTTTAGGACTGTATTAAAACCAGTCTGCGCGTAATGGAAGGCTTGTTCTCAAGTATCTCCCATGAAAAAGAGGGCAGTGTCATCGGCAAACGAGATGATGTTCCCGTTTTGCAGTTGAAGATTGGTAAGACAGTTGATGTAGGTCAAAAATAAGATTGGCCTAAGAACGCTGCCTTGTGGGACCCCATAATTAATCGCCATCTCATCACTAAAGAAATCGTTAATTTTAGTACACTGATTCCTGTCAAATAAGTAGCTTTGGAATTTGTTTTGTGGAAGTCCTCTAATTCCCAGTCTCTCCAGTTTCAGCAGAAGGTGGGGTATGGAAACGGTGTGAAAAGCTTTCGCCAGATCCAAGAAAATTGCTATGACCTTTTTGCCCGAGTCCATACCTTCCGCTACGTAGTTTGTTAGTTTTAGAACGGCATCAGCCGTGGATTTAGATGCACGAAAGCCAAACTGGTTAGGTGAGAGAAGGTTATTTTTTTCTAAATATCCAACTAAACGCCTGTTCACAACACGTTCGAAAACCTTAGAGATAGAAGAAAGTACGGAAATGGACCTATAATTATTGAACGAAGTTTTATCCCCATTTTTGTGTATTGGGTGAACTAGGGCTTTCTTAAATGCCTTCGGAAAAATGCTATTTGAAATAGAATAGTTGTATGTGTATGTCAGAGGTGGAATAATGATGTTTTTGTGCTGTTTGAGAAATTTGTTTGTGATGCCATCCCACCCTACTGCACAATCGTCAGACAGGGACATTATAACATTTTCCACCTCAGCTGCATCTGTTTCGTAGAGAAAGAAAGAGTGTGAGATAGCTGGGGTTGATCTTTGATCATAGCAAGAATCTGAGGGGGCAAGTTTTTCAACAAGGTCTTAACCCACATTTGTGAAATATTTCTTAATAGCATTGGTAGCATCATGAGGAGAGTTGAAGGAAGATAAAAGCTCATGAGCTGAAGAAGTTGCTATCCCATAGTTTTTTATTGTTAGAGCCAGCTTTTTCAATTAGAGATTTGTCATGTTGGTTTTTTATTTTCTTTAAGAGGTCTTTACGAAAGTTTCTATATCTTCGATAAGTAAGACTTATGTTTATATCTGTGGGATTGAGTTTTAACTTTAGCTGTAAGCGATCCCTGTGCCGTATGCATCGTAACAGGCCTGGTGTTATCCACGGCTTAATAATCTGCTTTCGTCTAGGCATTGTATAGCTAATGGTATTAAGATAAATCTTGTTAAAACCGAAGGCAAGGATATCATTTGAAATGGCTTTTTTGTTAACGCGAATTATTCTATTTAAATCTACAGGTTTTGGCTTTTTAAGACAGAACATAACAGTATCATGATCGGTAACAGAGTGTTGAACAACTAAGGTGGTTGATGGAGCTGTGGTTTTTAATAATAGGTGATCTAGGCAATTGTTGTAACGAGTAGGATAAGTGTGTGCAGGTAGGAGGCCATGGAATGCAGTAAGATTTAAGTATTCCGGTGATCTTGAGTCGTTGTTATGTTCTTTTATATCAATATTAATATCACCTGTTAAAAGAATGGTCTTAAAAGTTTTTAAAGAATTTAAAATAGTATCCAACGATTTCAGAAAGCCTGTGACATCTTGTTTTGCTGGTGAGCGATATATTGCTACAATTGCTGTTTCATTCCTATTTAATTTCACCACAAGACAGTTGGCTCTCAGCATGATAGGCTCTTCTATCAGCAAATCAAGATTTTCCCCTGTCATAAACTACAACACCGTCATTTTTTAATTTAGAACTATACACTAAATAGCCGGCAAGATCGGGCAGCACTGGCGCATGAGATAGCTAGCATTCGGTGAGTATAATTATGTCGTTGGGAATTTGTATACGGTGTAATAATGTGAGAAGGTTATTCCAGTTACATGAAATGCTACGTATATTCTGAAGAGACTTCTTCCGGCATACAACATCTGGACTTACTAATAGTCATATTATCAATTTCATTATGTAACGTAGCGCCTTTTATTGTATTTAGGAAGTCGCATATTTGCAGTCCATGAACAGGGGACATAATTATTTTTATTGAATAGTTTTATTGATGGTCCAGAGTATTTATTTAGGTCTAGCTGAAAGGTTGGTATGATACTTAGACAGAGCGTAAAAAGAACGTTTTTTGAGCTAATGTTTTTCGTACAAGCTGTGTTGCTTAGGAAAGTGTTTGGTGATGTGAGTATTTGTAGTGATGTATAGTGTATGTAATGGGATTAATAACTGATAAAAACGTGAAGAGGGTATTGATTTAGCGCAAGCTTAATTAAGCTGTCAAACGATTTTTTATGCCTATAGGTCCTGTACATTGGTAGATATCTAATAGCTGCAATTTTATAATAGTATGGATAAAAATATGTTTTATTACTGTAGATTTATCAATAAAATTGATCATATTACTACACCCTAAAGGCTACTACACACAATGCCGGCGGCATGACCCGCCGGACATGCCGCCGGTTCGTAAGGCAACATGCCGCGTGGCCCGGCGGCTGTCTATCCCAGGGTATTTTGCCGCATAAATGGAAAGTTCGCATTTACCGCCGGCTTTGCCGCCGGCATTGTGTGTAGCAACCTTGACAGGTCGGACACCGGTGACCAGACACACTGTAGGTATATTTGTATGGTTATGTAAGCAGTTTATCTCGACTTCTATAACCGTATATGGTATCTAAAGTATGTAGATTTTATTGATATGAATGTACTTAGCAGAAATACAATGCGATTTGTTGAATAATGTAAGTAGCCAAGTAGGCCACCTAATCGTTTGCTACGTTCTTGCGCACTAACACTGAGCAAGTAATCACTACGTTTTATGCACTAATTTATCTATCAATTGTGATCGATTTTCCTTTCTTTTTGATACGTTCTCGTTTTGATTTTTGATTATTTTTTCTTAAGTGGTTGACCCGTTAGTAGCAAGGAGGTCTTAAAACATATTGGGCCCGAGATGAAATCAGACCTTACAAACAAAAAAACTCAATGCTTATGGTCTAAGTATTTGTTACTTTTTTTCATATATTAATTATATTATTGATAAAAGCACGCTAGTAGGTACGTCTGTTAGGATGATGGATCTGGTCTGGATGGCATAGACTGTTTCATTAATTAAATCATTACGTAGGATAGGTATGGGTATATTTATAATAGGTATGGGTACCTTAATGTCCAGGTGCCACCTCCAGGTTAAAAAGGCCCTGTTTAGGTAGTGATGTTCAATATCACATTACTTACGAAGCTAACTTACGGCCATTTCCAATGACCTATCTATCTTCAGTTTTGGCATATCGGAGATAAAAAACAACTTCTGTCTTTGTTTCTCTGGACGGCAAAAACAGAGATAGAAACTGTTTCCTATCTCCGATATGCCAAAACTGAAGATAGATAGGTTATTGGAAATGGCCGTTAATAAATAATTATGTTTATCTATCTATAGATATACATAAAAACCAATACCAAAATGTGTGTAGGTACTCGTATGTCACAAAACTTACTAATACGCCTATAAATTCGGAATGGCTGCAACGATTAAGACAATTATTTATGTAATGGTAGGGAGAAGGTATGTCTGTAGGAAAAGTTGTATGAAAAAAATACTGTTACGGAAATATCTCTACATGAAAATAGTAGAAATGTATAAACATGGTCAGAAACAGGCCATAGTGTGAAGTTAATAACTTTAAATAACTGCCTTACGACAATGTTGTCTACAGAATAGGAGAAAACGAGGGTCATATTTTACATTAAGTTAGTCCGCTCGTGTTAATATATATTTCTCTGAGGAAGTCGTAAAATATACACTTTTCTTTTCAAATCGTCACTACATATCTGTTACCTAGTCACAATGAATGAATTTTTCGGATTTTCAAATATTTCAAACTAATATTAAAAAAATATTTCGTAAGTTTTATTTTTATCAGTTTCTCACAGAAATGTATCATGCTTTAAGGCACGAAACTGAACGGATAGGAAATGCTTTCGTTTGCGAGTATGACTCGTATTTGTTCATCTTTTCTTAACATCATTATACCTTTTTTTGTATCTACACTAAATCATCTTTAAATTATATAATTGATAAACACTTTTTGTAGGTTTCTAAGTTTATTGAACCTCCCGAAGAAGGCAGTATAGCGAAAGTGTTTATGCATCATAGTAGTATGTTTGGCGAGTAGACAGGTATATCGAGGTGTACAGATACCTATATAAAAATGTCACCTGTCAGTCCGATTACTGAACCCGAGTTCTACTCTTATACAACTGCAGCGAAGCGCAAGGGCGGATCCAGCTTTGGCGCCAGGACCCCCTGGTCAAGTCAAGTCAAAAAAGTTATAATTTAATTGGGGTAATAGTAGGTAAAAGTAGGTATTTCATTAGTGTATGTTACTTACATACTGTACTTAAAAATCATCAATCATCATCATCTGAGCCAAACGATGCCCACCACAACTGCACAGGCGCGGGCGTAAGGATCTCCACAACGATCGGTCCCGCGCCACTGGCATACAACGGCTTCCCGCGATCTTCACTCGATTGCCGATCCACCTGGTGGAGGGCCAACCCACAGGTCGTCGTACTGTACGCAGTTCTTACTATGTGTTCCACCGTGTGCGTTCGACCAGCAAAAAGAATCGCCTATTCGAAAATTGGATGATGCAGATAATTAGTGCCTTATATCGTGTAAATGTGCCCGAAAATTTATATTTGTGCGTCCAACAGCTTCAGAGTTATTTAAGAAAAATGGATTCTGCTGTATGAACGTTCGCCCAGCAAAATTTTTTTTTATTGATGGGTCTCCTAATTTTAATACTTGCATCAACTTACTACAACTTACTACAAGATAAAAAACAATTCACATTTTATTTCATGTCCCTCATATAAACTATTTTTCAACTTAACAATTCTGTGTGCATCTGTACTATTTAAATTTCGTTACAATACTATCAAGTGAGGAAGGATAGGTCGATGTATCGTGCGGCTGCTTTTTAATGTTCACTACAATTTGGTCGGATAATCTACCAAAAATATTTCGAATGATTTTTTTATCGTTATTGTCTAAAGTAATGGGCATACATACATGATTTTTTGCATACGTATTCTTAAAACAGCGCACATATTATTGTAGAAGCATGTAATAAGCCAGCTCACAGAAAACTAGTGTTTTCGTATTCTAAGTAATTTCACTCAAGATAACCTCAAAACAAAGACAAAATCGAAGAACTCGGCAATGATATGTAGTAGGCCGGCGAAACTTTACATGATCATGTGAATATATAATAGGTATCACTCGGCACTAACGCGAAGTCATTTTTTAGGAAATAAAAGATTAGATCCTCAACCATGCTAGTCGTGTTAATGAAAATTGCGGCACAAATATGCACAAGTTTACTGTATCTGTATACAAAAAATCATGAGTGTGCGTCCAACCGTTTCCGATATACAGCAATTACCGAAACGTTCGCCCAGCAAAAAACTAAATAAGTCTGAAATCTTAAGAGGCACAAATTTTGCTTTTACGGCACATTTACACTCGTACATAAGCTACCTTTTTGCATATTTAATATACAGCTAGACCCATCAATAAAAAAAAATTTGCTGGGCGAACGTTCGTGCAGCAAAATTCATTTTTCTTAAATAACTCTGAAGCTGTTGGATGCACAAATATAAAATTTCGGGCGCATTTACACGATATAAGGCACTAATTATCTGCATCATCCAATTTTCGAATAGGCGATACTTTTTGCTGGGCGAACGCACACTGTTCCGCCCACTGCCAATTCAGCTTCGCAATTCTTTTTTGAGCGATGTCGGTTATCTTAGTCTTTCAACGGATTTCTGCATTCACACACGCTGGGGAATACCAAGGAATATGGGGAATGCCTGCTGTGCGACTTTGAGCTTCCTTAGGGGACCAATATTAAGCGACCATGAACTGATTAGCAAAACGCTATGGTCAAAGACTTTTGTCTTGGACATTAAGATTTTTCGTAACTTTCCGAACGCTATCCATACTAGTTGGATTCGACGAGAGATCTCTTTCTCGGAGTTAGATTTGCCTAGCTATCTGTTCCACGTATATGTAATGGTCAACAACTTTAGTGTAGTATGTCCATTAAAAACTCGAGCGGGTACGGAACGGTATTTAACATGATTTTCGTCTTTTGCATGTTTATCTTTGGGAAGTACCACTAAGATCTGCGAGCATTGTGTTCAGTTACGAGCCATTAACGTTGATGCCAAACCCTTTCCAATACGGAAGCTTGAAAATATCCTCCAACGCAGCATAAACAGTTTCGAAGATGTGACATCTCCCGGTCTCAAGCCTCGCTGCAGCTGTATAGGATCAGAACTCTGGTTCTGTAACTGGAGGACGCGGGAAGAACCTGGATACGGGTGGTGCGAGACCGATCGTTGTGGAGATCGTTGGCGTAGGAGTATGTCCAGCTGTAGGCGTCGTGCACCGTACGAATGTAAAAAATACAGGATGAAATTTTAACTAACTTCCAAAATAACAATCTACAAGACAAAAAACAAATGACGTATTTTTTCTTTTGGTAGAGCCCAGTACAAGAATGTCAAGATAATGCATTTAGAAAATGACCGCCAAAAATCTAAAATTTTGGATACGTCCTCCTGGCAACACTTTTTTTACTCTATGCCAATGCGCATCTCATTCATTCATTACGAACCTATTCATGAGGTGAAAACTTGATTTACATTTTTTACTTCTTAAATGGGCTCTAAATACGATACATACTGAACGCCTATATTTGAAGATGATAAAAAAGTCACCTGTATATATGTATTCTATTAATATGATTTTTGTGTCATAGCTTCTACGTTACCTCATACGTAAACATAATATTATTATATCTATGTTATTTCATATTTCTTTTATGCATGTTGACGTCAAATTCGTATATTTATTAAATTGTGTTATCGTTAAATTTACATCCATGAATAAACGTACAGAGATTGATTTTGTGGTTATGGCAAATTGTTTTACATACGTAATAATATCTAACTGGGTTAAAATAAGTAAGTTTAACAATATGTACGTATTTGTACTCAAATGGCAACTCGTACACTTACTCATTCATCTGGTTTACGCTTGATTTAATGGAAGTAACTAAATAGTATAGCAACAGCTAAAGCCGTTAAATTTTAACAGGTAGGTAGGTACCTAAGTAGACTTCACGAGGCGCTTTCACTTGTATACTTTTATGTATCACTGTTTCGAGATAACGTAGGTTATATGTACCTACCTATATTGCCATTTGCCGAGAAAAATATGCGCTCAAAACCGGTTTAAAAGGTGACACCTGCTCTGCTACAAGACCTCGAGTTCGATTCCCAAACAGATCAAATGGAATAAAAAAACTAGTTTAGTCGATAAATGTCAGATTCTACAAATGTCAGACGAGTTTAAAACGCCAAATTCTATGATTGCCAAATTCTACAAATGACAGATTCTAGAATCGCCAGATTCTAAAAATGCCAGATTCAACTTATGACAGATTTTATATGAATTGAAATAATTCGTTGTTTTTAAGTATGTATAATATGTTGTTAAAGTGTGTTATTGTTCGCCTTTTTCAAAGTTTTGCGGTAAATGTACGTTCTTAGATAATAAATAGAAGCTATGGTTTTATTTAGTAGGATGATGAAAAATCATTTATTAACGGTTGAATCATTTATTTCAAAAAAATATACTTACCTAACTTACTAAATAAAACCATAGCTTCTATTTCTAAGAACGTACATTTATCGCAAAACTTTGAAAAAGGCGAACAATAACACACTTTAACAACATAGGTACATACTTAAAAACAACGAATCATTTCAATTCATATGAAATCTGTCATAAGTAGAATCTGGCATTATTAGAATGTGGCGATTCTAGAATCTGTCATTTGTAGAATTTGGCAATCATAGAATCTGGCGTTTTAAACTCGTCTGACATTTGTAGAATCTGACATTTATCGACTAAACTAAAAAAACTTTATTTGCTTGGATCTGGGTGTCAGTGGTAGGTACCTTAGTTTTGCCATTAGATGTTTGTACCTTAAAACTTAATAATAATATAGAGTGATTAGAACTCAAGTGTTAACTTACAGATAACATTCAATAAATTAACATCCACAAGTCCGTTGGAACGCCGAGAGAATGGCATCAGCTTCGTCCAATCGGGACTATTTCTAAGTTTACAGCTTATGGCCTTCTCAACTGCAACCAATGAGGAGACAAAATCCGAAATAGATCAATGCCTTGGACTCAACATCACTGTTAAGGTAGTAGTCGTGAATAATTCCGTTAAATACTACCCGTTGTCAATAAAACATAAAATTAAAATCTTAATAAGCGCGAGTTAAATCCGTACATTAATACCTACTTATTTTATTCCAATGTATGATGTCTGCGTTAAAATAAGAAACCAATTTATTATTAGTCATTTTGTATTTTTTTTTAAATTTGTTCAATACTCAAAGTTGTTCGCATTCATCAGTAGATAATTCTATCTATTCAGATTTATATTATAAAAACCGAGTAGAGCAGACTAGACCAAAGTATTTTGGTACCGGAGTAGAATGGAGTGTATTTTTTAGAATTCATGCTAAAATTGCCTACATATTTACTCAAATTTTGTGGTTTTCAGGATAAAATTAATATAATTGAGGACGTTATATCTAACCTGCCTAAATCTAGTTTTGACCTAAAGTGGAGGTGGTCATCCCGACTGGTTCTAGGCGCTGCTCAGAACGTAAGCGACGATTTCAGATACGGAGCAGCTTCAGCTCTAAAACTATCCTTGGGAAAGTTCCGTGGTGACGAAACGGACGAGGTGCTTGCCCAAACTCTTAATCAGATGGTAATTATTTGTAATTTTATAAATTTAGGTACGTTGTTATAAATTAGGATAAGTCATCATCTGAGTTATAGTCAAATCATATCGCAGTCCACACTGCGATGTCCTGTGTTACGTAGTAAACACCAAACGAGCCCGAATCATAATACCTACTTAATATAATTTCAACTCTTTGAAATACCTATTGTAATTAGAGGCACTATAACAATATTAATTATTATTTAGTTACGCATGTATTTAGCGACTAGAAAATTGCACACTGACACACGATTAATATCTTTATTAGATGCTTTAAATAAGTACGAGTACATCAAAAATTTATTGAAAAAAATCTCCTTGGCTTTACTTTTTGTGTCCACTTAGAACTCTAAGTGTGTCCATTAACACATTCAACACTAATATTATGTGCCATAAGGCAAAAATGGAGTAATACCTAAATAAAATCACCGTCTCCAATTTCATGAAATACTACTATTATTATAATAAACGCTTTTTATTATCCATACATTCTAAACACGTTATGCACGCTCAATCGTTTGATTTGACATCTAATTATTTTTTATTATTATCAATCGATTTTTAAATGGTAAAATACAAGGCCACACGTATTCGATTAAATCACATCAATTCATACCTACTTAGTTAAAACTAATATTACTTTAAAAGGACTAAGGTAGAAAGTTCTAAGGGTAGAAAGCGTATAATTTATACCCGACAGACGTGGCCCTGTCTTACGAGTAACTATGAATATTGATTTCAAATTGGTATAATTAATTAAAAAAATATTTCAGATACAAATTTATTTATCGACATTGCAAATGCTAACCGCACTGGAAATTCTAACCGTTTCAGCACGCATTCTGTCAATATTATTTCAAACGCCATAATGACATTAAAAAAAGTTTAAATTGTCAAAAGCGCTAAGGTTACAAATAATTTAGTATGGTAATTAAGTTTTCTTAAATTTTCTAATTATGCGTGCAATTTTCTTAATTTTTTCTTTCATAAGAACATTCTCTCGACAATTATACACAAAACAAAAAAAGAATTAGCGAGGTCGGTCCAGCCGTTCACAAGTGATCAAGGGAAATAGGGATTATTTTTAAATATACGTCCTGTGGCTGTACAGAAATCTAGGGAGTAAATATTTAGTTGTTTGCTGTGATCGTATCTTATCCATGTCAATTCGACATACTTATTTGCCTTGTTTATTTTAAATGCTAAAATTATCTAATAAAAATATAAAAACCAAAAAATGTTTAATAGATAGAAAAAGATTCTGGCGGAGCAATTCGGGACACATTTGATCCCGTGGAGCTATCCGAAGGCGTACGCGCAGTAGCGCTGAGTACGCTGTACTTGCGGGGGCGATGGCGCTCCGCCCCCACTGTGTTGAACGACACGAGGCCCTTCCGCGACGCGGACGGAACTCCGCCGCGTTCCGTGCGGATGATCCGTATCAACGACTACGTTCGTTACGCAAACTTTGAAGACTGGAATTTTCAGGTTGGTAAAAAACGATGCCTGAACTTCTTTAGAAGTTAGGAATCCTTAGGGGCTTTCCCTATTTGAAGTGGCCTCGGTCCCACGTCGTAAAAGGCGTTGTTGTAACTTAGGCATTGGGACGTATTCTTCTCTTGCTACAGTAACGATCGTTTCATCATAATTTAGAAACTATTTAGTTTCACAATTTAGGTACGGAAACCGTTCACAGTCATCACGTAATAAACCGTTTGTCGCACTGAAACTTAATGGTAAAAAACAGGCACGCTGGCTGTGCTAATTTTAGGACCCTCTTATGTAAAAAAATTAAAAGAGTATTTAGTTATTTAACAGTTTTATATAATAAATCATTGGTGAACAGAGTTCTTAAGAATAAATATATATTGTTTCTGGTAAAGTCACGTTTAGTAATTGGTTTTTTCGTTTTACAACATAAACTGGCGCCCGAGAATGTTTTTTTTTTATATATTCCGTAGGTATATATTTAGTCTGGCAACTGTTTACTTACTAGTAAAATACATGGTACAGAAACAGGTAATTAAAATCTATTCACTTTTTTTTCTAAAGTACCTAGGTAAGTAATTGTATCTACTTACGTTACAATCGAAATACAAATAAAATAAAGCATAGCGTGCTAACAAAATTAAAAAGGAAATAGACATAATTAAAATAGCATCTAAAATTAAGTGATTACTTTGAATTTATCTATATCTTAATCATCAATCAATTATCGAGTTCGACAATAACGAGATTCATTGTTAGATTAGCAAGATGCAAAAAATATTAAATTCTATAGGTACTCAGCGCACTTACTTATCGTTAGGTATATAAACAGACAGCAATACTATGTAAACTATGACGAAAATTATAAAAACAATGCTGTTAAGGATATTAGCAAGATTTATCCAATCAGATGCAGCACGCGGCTGTCCGTCGTCCTGTTCATTTTCAGATAGAGTTTTTCGATCCCCAGCGTTGTCAAATTCAGTAAAAACAACGTATCTACCAGGTCCTGTAATAACCAGGTTACTCAACGACTTCAACCAGAGTGGAACCTGCTCTACTCGTTTTCTCAGGGACATAAGTAGGAGTGTCAATAAAATAGCTATTAATGTCACAATCATTGAATCTCTGATAAACAAAATTAAAATCGGCGTATCAGCGCCGTGCTTGGGAATAGAATAACCGACCTCTGTGAGAAACATAAAATGCCCGTAAAGAGAAAAACATTGCAAACCCAATCTGTTATTTTCTTTGACGTCTAACAGCAACGAGACCATGGTCATCATTATAATCACTACCGATGGGACGACAATGATCGCTGCCAAACCTGCGGACTCTCTTTTCATCATAAATGTATATTTCAGCATAGGATACGTAACATTCGGGCAGCATTCAAATTTACCAGGCAATCTTTCATGGAGAACGCGCAGCAACATCCAACCCGGCCCTGGTTGGTAATCATCGACAATGACTGCACTCTTGTTGAAAAAAGTAAAGTTGACCTGTTCCCCTGTGTGCATCCACGAACCAAAATATAACGTGCAGTTCTGTTTATCGTAAGGCCAATACGACAGGGAGGTACGACAAATTCCAGAGTGCGGTATATGTGGTACACATGTCACGTTTCCTGTGAAATGTAGCAGGCATGTTGTATAGATTTGATCCGTTTGATATAGTGCAGCGTCAGCATTGTACAATGACATACGCGGTGTCCAAATTTCGTGACTCTCGACTTGAAGCTCAGTTATGTTCCCGTATTCACTCGGATCCCATGTCAAAAATTCGTCTTTCCATTTTAACGCCACCCAGCTATGGACATTGAATGTTTCTTCTAGTGCGTCGAAACTAATATATTTTAAAGCGAAACGTACACTTACATTAACAGTATTTCTGTGATCTTTCACTGGTCGGTAGCTGTAATCGTAAGCACAAAAAAGGTCCGTGTGTAATTTAGCTTCGAAATGTTCGGCTTTCACTCGACCTGGAGGGCATTCGCCTAAGGCAAATTTAAAATAATTTAAAATTAAAAACACGAGAAGTGTGGCGTAAGCCATAGTTTCTGTTAACCCACTAACTGGCTATATTAGGTTCACCAGACACGGTAGAATAAGATATGCCTCCCGCCCCCTACTTATTATCGTAACCATGTGCCACATGTTGTCGATAAACAAACATTTGTTTCATTACAATAAACAGATTTGTTAATCATATGAGCCAAATACAAATGTCCAGAACATAAGTATTGTCACATAGTTACAGTTTTTCTTTAGGGAACGGTCGGTACTTACTGATCTAAATAAGGCCGATTAAGAATTTCCTCCATTGCCAAAGTGACAGCCTTTAATCATACCACTGCAGGGCAAGCCACCATAATTGAATTCAACTTAACACAGCAATGATGAGCACAGGCATAATCACCACGCTTTTAAATGCGGGTTAGTGATTACAGACCCCAGCATGTTCTAAAATTTGAAACTTTTGATGCCCGACCCGGGGATCGAACCCAGAACCCCGGCCCGGAACCCAGATCATGGCCCCGTACTAAACCATTCGAGCAAAGCAGCCAATGGAAAGGTAATATTATTTTTAATAAAATTTATTTCTGTTGACTACGTAGGCAATAGAGATCTTTTACGCAACCCGAGGACTGTCACTGCTGATGTTGGTGCCCCACGGACGGTCGCTGCGGGTGTTGGCCGGCCACCTGGAGACCGTCAGCATATCTGAGATCACCAGAAGGATGATACTGATGCAGGTGGCGGTTACTATGCCGCTTTATACGTTGCGCATGACCCTACTACTACCATCCAAACTCAAGGCAGTACGTAGGTATTTTTATAGTTTGAAGAACAGTACACAAACACAAAATCATACACACAGACAGAAAATGATATAGATCTCGTAGATAGTGATAGATTAAAAATTATTGATTATGAACGCCTCTGTGATGCAAGCATGCTCATAAAGCGCATGATTTAAATTTCCAATACTTACCGTCAAATTAGGCTTTTTTTAAAATTTGTTTGCTTGTTTAATTTATATTATATACTCAATGTTACCTGACAAAAACCAGCCTTAAATTTTCGATTGTCTTGATTTTCTACTTACAATAAAAAAAAATTGAATGTACGTGTTTTTTTTTCTTTGTTCCATTTAAGTAACTATCGGATATAATTAATTAAGTTTTCTATTGTACAATTTCAGCTGGGAGTTAACAAACTGTTAAACGGTAAAAACTCTACAGATAGTGGTCAATTGAAGCTGTCTCATGCCGTCCAGCGACTGATGTTTTGGGCTGAGGCTGGAAGAAATGCTTTTAAAGATGACGGTACGCAGAAAGTTTTGAATAAAGATGATAATTCAGATGACACATAAGACATCATGTAAAAATATAAAAAAACAGTAGGTTTTTACTGATACTGATTTAAACTTTCATGATCATTATTATAAGAATTAATTGATTCTATTTTTATACCATAAGTTTCCTGGTTATTAAGGTTAGAGCGGAAGCTCTGTTGTATGAACCCCAAATAAAATAACTGTTGTATCAGTAGGTAGCTTTCCTATTTTAATAGAGCTATGTGAAATCATAAAACCGTTTTTGATTCGAACCCAGGACCCCAGGATCGTACCTACAACTACCACACCAATGGGGCGTAACAATTACCTACCTTATTAAACTTTATTTATTCTCAGGTATAGAATGGGATGCAGAGCCCGAGCTAGAGATAGTCGTGGATCGACCATACTTGTTCTTTGTGCGATGGCACAATATCACACTTATGAACGGTAATTTTGTTTTGTAAAATGTATAAACTGCGGTCTAACTAGGTATATCTATTAGGGTAAATAAATAAGTCCGATTAGTTCAAAAGGGCGTCAAAGACTAAAAGCAGGGCTGGGCCTAATTTAAAGCGGGTTAAATATTATATTGTTAGTTACGAAAAAACCGCAGCGGACGTGTTAACCACACACAACACACATAAAACTACTTTCTAAAAAGGTCATTGGTCATTTGTGAGCAAAATAAACCTACTTCAGCATGTAGCTGGCTGATTATGACATTGTTAAATGAACAGATGAAATATAAGAATCGGAAACACAATCCCCTACAACAATAACATCGTGAACGAATTTCACGAAGTAATTATTAAACTTTTCTTTACTTACTTATAATTTAATTTAGGAGACTATCTATTATATCGCTGTTTAGATCACCAAATTAAACACTTTTTTATAACTTCTTGCCTAATTTACATTGCGTGTGGTTTTAAACATTCCGCATATTTAGTTACAACACGATCGAATGCTACTATTTAAAAGAGCACCCAAATGTATAAGTAGGCGCTCATTTATTGACCAATTTAATGTCGCTTATTGTGTATCCATCTTTTATTTTTTATTTATTATTTAAATCATTGTAAATATCACATTTTATATTTACACTGTTTTAAAAGTATGTCTACATAAACTACACTTAGTTAGCCATTTAATTCAATATTGTTACTTTTTTAGATAAACAAAATAAAATAATGTATTTTATATGGAATTTGTTTTATTAGTTACGTTTACCTACTAATTACTTACTATACTATACAATAGGGTCAATAGGTACTAAAAGACACACTTACTCAATTGAAATATCTTCTTAATCGAATAGACAATGTATTGAGATTTCTTTTTTTTTGCTATTTTTTATAACCTAAGTAATCCTTTATAGAAGCTACACCATGATGCGCGCATTTCTTCTAACAAATCCGTCTTTAACGGATCTGCAACTTTCTATAACAGATTACTAAATAGCTATTAACGGTTATGTATTTATTAAGACTAGAATGTAATGTGATGCTAATGTAAACACTGTCCAATATAACTCGTAGGTCCTTGATTTGTTGTAGGTACTCATTCATGATTAACACCGCAAATTGAGTATAAGTACCTGGCTGCTGTACTCAGTCAATATTTTTTTTCTTTATAAAGTTATTACGTTGTTATGTATGTATAAGGTCACATCGTTCGAAGTGAAAATATTAAAGTTTTTTTAGTAATGAAAAAAATAATATACGCGACTTTCAGAAAATATCACATAATCACATTTAAATTAAGAAGTAAAATAAAACGTCTATTCAATTAAAAAAAAAACTAGACATAAAAGAATAAAAAATATTCTATTTCTCTGATATACAATGATTATGTAACTAGAGACTGTTTAACTATTCATTTAAAACGAGGTGACCTTATACACGGTGCAATTTGAACCATCTGTAAAAGGAAGCCCACGTTATCTAACCATTATGTATAACATCTTGGCAGTGTTATTTCCATATTTTATAAAAAAAAAAATAATAAAGTATTAAATTTATATTGGTTCAGCTATTTATTTTGAAACACGCTGTTACGCGCACGGAAGTACCTACCTGTGTAAGGTCCATTCATCCGGGACCCCGCCGCAGCAAAATAATACGTCTGCGCGCGTCACAGCGTGTTACAAAATTAAAAGTCTGAATCAATAATTAATATTTTTCAAAAAATATTTTTATTTATACATTAAATAACCCTGCCATGATGTTTTACACAATGGTCACATAACGTGGGCTTCGTTTTCCAGGTGGTTGAAAACGCACCGTGTATGTATATTCCTGTGAACGGTACACAAAAAAAGTAATTTGTAAGCCTTAACAAACGATAGCTTGTCTCGCAAGCTACATATTAATATCTATTAGAAAAATATCGACTGATCGTGAGCTGGTTGGGGGGTAGATCCCTCGGCTCGCACAGCACGCGGCCCTGCGCAAGCGGCGCGATGCCGCTGCGATGCAAGATGGCGTAGAGTTCCTCCGCGCTGGGCCAGTAAGGGGCGCGGGCGAATGCTGCGGCGGCCTGACCCATGCAGTCCCGCATCACCAGCACCTCGCTGCCCCGCCGCCCGTATACCGTCCACTGGTCTGCGGTTTGTTCATGTGCCATGTAATCACCTAAGTAGACGATATTTAAAACACTTATACAGGGTGTTAGGTAAATGGTATAACAAGCCGAAACAAGCCTATGATAGAATATCCATATAAATACCATAGTGAAGTTGAATTGAAGTTGAATTTTCATACAAATCGTAATCTCAAAATTTTAGTTTATATGGCAATAGAAAAAAGTATTTATATGCATATGTTGACATAGGCTTAAGGCTGATTTCAGCTTGTTATACCCTACCTATTACCTAACACTCTGTATTTATTTTGGTATCGTAGTACCTTAGCAGTAATAACTTAGGATGCAACTTCACCAGGCCCTACGAACTACGTTACGTACGAGCTACATACTCTTTCTTCTTACGTTGGAGTTCGCCAATCCGTTGTATTTACAGGCCTCTGTGTAACTTATTCATACGACTTCCACTTTGCGGCAGAATACAAAACCAAACCTATCAACTCGGCCTTTTCTGGCGCAAGAAAATTTAGAGAATATTATTTTTAATAACTGAAAAAATACAACCAAATAAATTTCCCAACCGAAAATCGAGCCCGGAACCTTTATTGCGAAGTAGAGGCAGACCACTGCTTCCCTACAAATGAAGAACTGTCCCCGCGCCCGTGATTTGTTCAGGAACAAAGAGATAACAGTCTGCGGCCTGTCCAATATCAGGGTAGAAACCCCCGCGCAGCCGCGGGGCCCCTGCCCAATGTCACCGCTGCCAGCTCTATGGTCACCCGGCGGCCAATTGCACAGCCCCACCAAGGTGCCTTGGCTCCCACTCCACTAGGGAGTGCGAACGCACGCGAGACACCCCTGAAACCTTTCAATACGTCACCCAAACTTCCCCCCTCTACTCCGCATGAGCGTTTCCAAACGCCGCCAAAATCGCGTTCTCACCCCAGTGACGACGAATAAACAGCAGTATCCGATTTTATTGATAATATAATTGAAATATCAATAATCGCAAACAAACTGCGAAATGCCCGCTCCACCCGTGACATCATAATGACACTCAGTCATCACGAACGGTGTCTAAGAATTATAAAAAGCCTTCAATCTTATAAGATCCATTGTTCAGATCCATGATGGATCTATTGAGCTTTACATTTCTCAGTAGATCCTAAATTTAGGGTGTGGATCTACAGAGTTTTTTTTTCACAAAATATCCATTCGCCAGATCCATGATGGATCTAGTGATGTATTTTTTTCTTATTGATCTTAAGATCTATTATCCTGAATTGAAGGTCTAGATCTACTGAGATTATTTCCTTTATTCCCACTACCGTTGACCCGTTGACCGAACTAATGAGAACTTTTATCCCACTAGTTCTGTTAATATTTAGCTTGACTTTTTAACAGAACAAATGGGAATATTTCTTCCCACTTGTTAATAGTGTTCGTGTATAAAATGTACCTTAATAATGACCCTTTTATTTAAAAAATAAAACTTTATACGGGTTTCGATAGATAGATAGATAGAGAATCAAGCCTTAAGCCCCAGCTTAACTAAGCCCCACCCCCATAGGACCCTTCAGATCATCCCCAGCCCACTCAATCGGCTGTCACCCCCTCTGGGAGTCAGTCGATATTACGTGGGCTAAGTACGTGGGTAACACTGAAAATGTTTAGAACTGGCCAGTTAGAAACATTGCCAATGAAAACTTTATTGAATTTCAATTTTAGAACTCTTTGGTAACCTAATGTAGTCATGAACCTACACTTAAGCTGGACTGCGCGGTATCTAAAAAAAAAACGAGCCGAGAGAGAAGTTCGAAAGTAGATGTGCGTCCTTTTCTAATACGGTGTCCATAAAATATTATCTTTTCAGATAGCCTTAGTACTGGATTGATAAGTACTTATTGTATTAAAAACTATCTAAAACTGTTTTTAAGCACTAATAGTCACCTGCTAGCCCATGCTTTTTATCTTTATTTATTGGAATAGGAGAGTTACAGTGGATAGTTAAGTTGAAGTGGTAGTAGCCTCGTTTAGGACCGAATCGGAGCAAAGGAAATAAAACAAGAAATTAATGACAAAAAAAATATTAAAAATTTAAACATTATTGAATAAAATTATTATATGCAGCCGTTGTTGCATCGTCAATTTTTTCCCCGTCATTTTAAGAGTACGAGGGCGGGTCAATAAGTCCGTGACTTTTGGAATAAAACACAGATTTTTTGATAAACAAATAATTTTATTTTTCAACGTAGTCTCCCTTGAGCTCTATACACTTTGTCCAACGCTTCTCCAATTTTTTTATCCCTTCCAAAAAATATGATTTGTCGAGGTCCTCAAAATAGGCCTTTGTTTGCGAGATGACTTCATCATTGGAGTCAAATCTTTTTCCACCAAGCCATTTCTTCAGGTTTGGGAACAAAAAGTAGTCACTCGGAGCCAAATCTGGAGAATAGGGTGGATGAGGGAGCAATTCATAGCCCAATTCATGGATTTTTGCCATGGCAACTGCACATGTGTGCACCCTTGCATTGTCTTGGTGGAAAAGAACTTTTTTCTTGGCCAAATGAGGTCGGTTTTTATTCAAATCGGCATTGAAGCGGTCCAATAAGTTGGCATAATATTCCCCATTGATTGTTCTTCCCTTTTGAAGGTAGTCAATGTGGATTATCCCACGTGCATCCCAAAAAACAGTCGCCATAACTTTATTGGCTGACAAACCCGCCTTGGCCTTCTTTGGGGCCGATTCACCCTTAGAAACCCACTGTTTTGACTGTTGTTTGGTCTCTGGTGTGTTGTGATGGATCCATGTTTCGTCCATGGTTACAAAACGGCGCAAAAACTCCTCCACATTGCAATTAAACAACGCCAAACCTTCCTGTGAAGTTGTTACACGATTGCGTTTGTGGTCGACTGTGAGCAAACGCGGCACCCATCTTGCGGAAAGCTTTCTCATGCCCAATTGATCTTTTAAAATTGAAACCACTGAGCCATGCGAGATCCCTACGGCTTCCACAATCTCTTGCACTTTCAATCTTCGGTCGGCCAACACCATATCGTGAATTTTTTCGATTGTTTCGGGTGTAGAGACCTCAACTGGGCGTCCAGGACGTTCGGCATCTTCAGTGCTTTTACGGCCACAACGAAATTCAGTAAACCACTTTTTTACCATTGAAATCGATGGTGCAGAGTCCCCATAGTATTTATCCCCATAGTATAGGTCTGGGTAATGGTTTTTTTTCGCAAAAAATAATGCTTAATAAGCACACGAAATTCACCTTTTTCCATTTTTTCCTCAAATTACTGGGTAGTCTGATAAAAATAGCTGTCAAACACAAACTAACTGACGCAGCAAGTTCAAATTTTGATAGGAATTAACTGACAGATACCTGTTGACAGGAGTAGTGTTGCTTTTTCAGTAAAGAGGTCAGAAATTCAAAAAGTCACGGACTTATTGACCCGCCCTCGTATCTTTGTTGGCGTACGTTTTTAATCATAAGCTTAATTATCTGTTTGCGATACTTTTAATTAGTTCGTGTCTTGAATCTTGATTCAGTAGTGAGAGATTGTACTGGATGATGAGGAATATCATTTAAGCGAGGATAAAATTGATATTTTTTCGAAAAATTTTGTTGTCATTGGTGGCTAACAAATATTTTTATGCCAGTTTTCTTTCCACTTCCCAACAACAGATTCATCCTTAGGCATCCTGTACAACAATAAAATACACATAGAGTAAAATCCATCCCTTTTATTTTAAATATCTACGGTAAAAGTCTAACTAAATATTTTTATTTAATAATTTATGAGCCGTGGTAGCCCAATTGGAAAAATGCTTGACTCACTCTATGAGGTTGCAGGTTCAAGTCCCAGCAGTAGCTTAAACTAATGATTTTTAATTAGTATTTAAATTCATGTTTGGATCATAAATAATTATCATACTACACAATAATATCACACATTTTGAGGATTACTTAATAAGCTATCATTATTAAACATCAACCATCAAAATATGCAATTTTAGACAGTGATTAAAAAACCCGGTCATTTCTAAATTAAAATACTTGCTAGACAAGGACACACTACTATTTTAGTTATCTCACTTGGCTCATTTTCCTACTTTTCTATTTGGCAGAGATAAATTAATCGTAGCGCTATACGGCCGTCCAGAGAAACAAAGAAAGAAGTGGTTTTCTATCTCCGATATGCCAAAACTGAAGATAGATAGGTTATTGGAAGTGCACATTTGAAAATATGAGATATAGTCAATGATATTTGTACGGTCTGTCGTGTACAAAGGAAAAGAAAGGTCTGAGTCTTCACGTACACTATTTATTAATATTCAATATCTCACTTAAAAATATATACCATCCAACTCTAAGTCTTCGTCGTGTCGTCGTGTCTCCTTTATTCTCCCTGTCAAAGTCAATGTCGTCGTCTAAGCTGCCAGTCCTTTATTTGTCTAAGTAGGCTGGACGCCGCGACAATATTTAAAAAGTAATAGATAAGTTACATGCACTTTCAATATGCGTCCCTAAAACGTCACAATAATGGGGACTACCGTTTCTTTGCTCACCAGTTGGCGCCACTATAGGCTGAGGTCCGGAGGTATAGCTGTCAAAGGCGATTGGCGCCGAAACAAAGTGTTATATCTTGAATCTAATTAAGGTTATATTGTTATAAATAACTATCTTGATAATAACAAACTAACTTCTGAAATAGTTGCTATTGAGGCCGCCTATTTTTGAGCTTTTTCTTAATTCCGTTTTAAAGCGTATACATTAATCGCCAAATAATCCATATTTGCGATATTTTACGAAGGAGATCACTTTCCAGCAGGTAAATTAAAGAAATTATAATTTGTGCAACAAATTCCGCTAAAACCAGTACAAAGTGAACGATATTGGAGCTCACGCGACACTAGCGCCTCTAGTGGCAAATTCACTAGCGATAGCCCCCATTGTGACGTCTTTTCAAATCCATGAAAGAGAAAGTAATTGTTCTGTTCACGAGTATGACAAGGACAAAATAAGAATTTCGCATGTGTGCAGTTGTTCGCAAGCGGCACATATATTTTGATAGTTTTGTAAGGGCATAACCTATGTATACTTTTTAAATATCATTGGATATAGTAGTACTCGATCCAGGTTAATATTTAAATCCGTGAATGTAATATATTGCATTTATTTGTCATTTGTTTTTGTGAATTGGCGGCAAATCTAAATCTCTTGTTACAAGTGAAAATGAACCTAACGTAAGAAAATTTTCGGTCAATGATTTAATAAGACTTTCGTTGTGGGCTTACTCAACAACAAAGCTATGATAGGCTGCGATTAGCATTTCTTGCCACTATTGCCACATCTCGTGCCACTATTTACAGTTGGTTTAACGAGTTTAAGCGTGGACGTAGCAATCTCAATGATGATCCGCGTGAGAGACGTCCTTTAACAGCGACTACTGAAAATAACATCAGTGCTGTGCGACGCATAATAGAGGAAGATAAGAGTATGAGTCAAGTTTAAAGAATATTAAACGAACATTTAGGCGTCAGGAAGCTGCGACTTTCATTTATTCCCAAGAACTAAAGATAAAATTCGAGGTATTCGCTTTACGAGCCCTGAAGATGCCATAGAAGAGACCCACAAGGAAGAATGGGCCCACTACTTTTCTCAGTGGTTCCATCGAATGCGACGATGTGTAGAGAGGAACGGAGATTACTTCGAAACTTTTGGCAACTTTCTACATTAAGCCGTTTTTCATTTTCTAAACATTTTCAGTGTTACCTAGGTATTAACAAAAAATTATAGGTAATGGGATATTCCTAGCCTAATTAATAATTACAATAAAAATCTTAAAATGTGTAATAAAATCGTCAATAAAGAAAGGAAAAAGAAGAAACAGTTATCCGCAGTTTAAAAAATATATGCTACGATGCGATGTTCCGTCGAGTACTTAAATTTTGTTATCGAGTCCATGATAGTTAGTGAGTACGAACAACCCGCACACGAACAGAGAGACAAACTTCGCTAACTAACTACTTTAACAAGTATTAATCAACTGAATGTACCCTAATTTATATGAATTAAGGCAAGTGATTATTTAGGTAACACCAGTGCGTGCTATAAGTAGTGAACTGTTAGGAAGGAAGTAAAACAAAAATATTAAGTATTTAATTTTTTTCGGGTTCCGTACCCAAAGGGTAAAAACGGGACCCCATTACTAAGACTTCGCTGTCTTTCCGTCTGTCCGTCGCTCTGTCACCAGGCTGTATCTCAAGAGCCGCGATAGCTAGACAGTTGAAATTTTCACAAATTATGTATTTCTGTTACCAAAATAACAACAAATACTAAAAGCAAAATAAAATAAATATTTAAGGGGTGCTCCTATACAAAAAACACGTTTTTTGGCCTTTTTGGTACGGAACCCTTCGTGCGCAAGTCCGACTCGCACTTGGCATGTTTTATTCATAATATAGGTAGGATGGTACTTACGAAAAATGTTTTATTGAGGTTCGACAATAACGTCCTAACATGGCCAAATCTAGATCATAATAATAGAAAAATTCAATAAACGGGTACGCCACTACATGACTTAATTAATAGCCCTCGTTCATTCACAAAGGTAAATAAATTAGGGTCATCTAAAAATAAGTTAGGGTCAAGGTCTTTCTGCAAAACGAAATAGTTTGTCCAGATAATCATAACCGAAAACCGACCAATGATGTTGTTATATTGCTTTTTTGTATAATACCTACATAGGTACTATGCGTCTATGCACTTTTTATGTTACATGGATCATTGCAGCAGTTCTAATTGGGATGACCGAGCAAAACTACCTTTCAATAAACTATTAAAATTGAGAACTAAATAAAATGTTTAATAAACTGTAGCCCGACTAAGAAAATTCCAATGATTTCAAAGTCGCCTGTATGTTTGCTGTATTGTTTCAGCTGTTGGCTATATAATCAAAGCAATATATTGTGGTACGATTAGCCCGGGCTATAATAAGGAATCGATTGATATCTCATTCACCAAAATCCGCTCCGTAGTTTTGCCGCAAATATGGAACCCACCCACATACAAATTCTACACATAGACTTCGACTGCTAAAATCATAACCCTTCCTTTTGGCTTTGACATAGTCGGCTAATTATAACACTGGGTTCAAAATGCCACTTTTTAAGGTTGTTCCTCAATCAAAACACCCGATTCACGTACAAATAAACGAAGAAGGGAGTCTTATAAGACGCCTTTAAAGTTTATCGTTAACAATTAATAATAACTGGCCAAGTTTTCGAATCCTTTCACTGAATCTCACCGTTTTCGCCGCGTGTCACGATGATATTTTCTAGTAAGCCCGCCTCACTGCCATCACCTTGGAGAAAATGTTTTCCTAGAGGCGACTCCACTTCCAACAAACACATGTCCCAATTGACTCGTCCGCTAAAGTTCCCATATTTTATGACGTACTGTTCTCTTTCCTAATTTATACATAAAATTTAATTAAATAGTAATATCATTTTTCAATTCAAAAAAATATGAACCAATAAAGAATAAAGGAACTAAAATTGTATTTATTTCATTATTTTAATAAATAAAGTGAGTGACAATTAAGTATCTACTTATTGTTTCAGCAGTTGGAAAGAACGACATTCAATGGGAAAGATAGATTCCTGAATAGGAATCGGGTATCAATATCTAGTAGGTACCCATAGGTACTTATATTTGTAGGGTACCTACATACTTACAACAAATAACAAAGGTGCTTTCACTTCCTAAATAAAATATTAGGGGTTAAAGTATGAAATTGCCGTTTTGTATGGACGAAATCGAGAAAAGTCATTTTTCCATACTAACAATTTTTTTGTTTTTTTAAAAACGCCTAAACCGTTTTCGATGCAATTAAAGGTGACAGTTAGATGGTTATAAAGCTACGCATTATAGTATTTAAATTTCTGAAAATCAAAGTATATAATACAAATATACTTAATTGAAGCAAGAAGGTCAGCTGACACATTGTAAGGGGTCTTTTCAACGACTTCCTTTGAAGTAATAGGCACTAGTATTGCATTTTTTTTAGTCAAAAGTTACTTTATTTAGTTTTTGATACTACACAAAAAGAATTACGCAATAATATGACTATACTTAAGAGCTATAAACAAAATAAAAAGTGGGAAAATAATCGGCAATTTCATACTTTAACCCCTATTATTATCTACAACTACACCAATATATAACTACACACAGTTAGATACTGTTTGAGCATAGGTACCTATCTGATTTGTTGAAATAACACATCTGTTACGAGACATAGTAATAGGTTTCACACTAAAGTAAAAAATACTTACCAAGTCTGTGGTAGCTCGAATATGTAAAGTGAAACAATCTATTGATTTAGGTTGTGTGTAAACGGTCAGCCAACTGCCGACAAGATCCTGTACATTAAGCGTAGGTGAATTCTTATAGTAAGGACATCGTATCGACGATACATTTCCATTATTTTCTCCACTTGCAAAAATTTCGAAAAAATATAACACTTCCATCACGAAGACGATATGCACAACTGCCATTTTAAAATTAGGTATTTGTCTCTACTTTTACTTGTCAGCTTGGAATCATCAGTTGTGCGATACAATGGCGTTTCTTACCTGAACGAAGTGTTTTAACTGTTACTAAAACAGACCACTTGTATAATAACAGCACCGAATCAGATTCACGTAAACATGTAACATCATGAGCATGTAGATTAAACAAAACTTAATAAAAGTGAATATTAATACATACCTACCTATCGTACGAATAATATATTTTTCATCCCACCATCTCGGAAAGAGTTTTTTTTTTGCTCTTCGATATCTGAGTGCAAAAGCGGTTTTTATTCGCTCACTAGAGGATAAAGTAAATTTGAATTTAAAACATCGCGTGCACTAGGTATGTGATTTTAAAACATCATTAAACCCAATGATATTTAACTAGCGGTCCCCCCCCCCGCGACTTCGTCCGCGTAAATTTTGGATTTCCCACTAAATACAACATGTCTAGCCAGTTCGAAACATCTTGGCATCATTTTCAATTATAATACACAGGTTATATAATAGACAACCCTACATTTCAGGATTACCAATTTAGCTATTTGGAAAAAATCGAGTTTTACCGCGAGTTAAAAAAGGTACAGCGCCATCTATGGCCGATAAACCGAACCAGAGTCACTAAGAGCAGTAGAATCAACTGATGATTTTGATAAATATTAAACTCATGATATCTTTTGAATAGTATGTCCGATTTGAATAATTCAAAAAGTTATTTACAGGTATTGATATTACCTTGAATATGAAGTTGTTGATTTGGATAAGGATTAATACCAAGGTACGAATAATGTAACCTACTTTGTACCGTCCTTAATCTTACATAAAAAAAGAGTTATAGTGGCGTATCTGTTATAGTTAGACATATAGTATCGCAGACTTTATTGTAGATAATGATATCCTCTACAAAACTGTAGTACATTATTTTGCTCTATCGTCAATAGTTTTCGCAGCGTTCGCAATTTAATGATTTTCCTTTCACACCTTCGGTTATATAATCGAAGTTTTCATACGGATCCCTTACTTTTTTGATAATGTAATATAGCCTATGTCCATCGCAGATAAAGCAGGATTCTTATGGTAAAAGAATTTTTCAAATCGGTCCAGTAGTTTCGGAGCCTATTCGATGCAAATAAACAAACAAACAAATCTTTCCTCTTTATAATATTAGTATAGAAAAGTATAGATACTAGATAGGTTATGCCCTTACAAAACTATCGAAATATATGTGCCGCTTGCGAACAACTGCACATATGCGTAATTCTTATTTTGTCCTTGTCATACTCGTGAAAAGAACAATCACTTTCTCTTTCATGGATTTGAAAAGACGTCACAATGGGGGCTATTTGCCACTAGAGGCGCTAGTGTCGCGTGAGGTCCGATATCATTCACTTTGTACTGGTTTTAGCGGAATTTGTTGCATAAGTTATAATTTATTAAATTTACCTGCCGGAAAGTGATCTCCATCGTAAAATATAGCAAATATGGATTATTTGGCGATTAATGTGAACGCTTTAAAAGCGGAATTAAGAAAAAGCGCAAAAATAGGCGGCCTCAAGAGCAACTATTTCAGAAGTTAGTTTGTTGATATCAAGATAGTTATTTATAAACAATATAACCTTAATTAGATTCAAGATATAACACTTTGTTTCGACGCCAATCGCCTTTGACAGCTATACCTCCGGACCTCAGTCTACAGTGGCGCCAACTGGTGAGCAAAGAAACGGTAGTCCCCATTATTGTGACGTTTTAGGGACGCATATTGAGAGCGCATGTTATATCTATTACTTTTTAAATATCATTGATTAAACCTATTTACTTTCATCTCAATGGTGACGTATTTATCATACAACTTTTTTTTAATTTGTTGAAAACTCAGACTCTTAACCTCCTTGTGTGTAGTGTACTTTTGTTTTCAATTTGCTTTGCGTTCGCCATTTTGTTTTGAATTCGTATTGTTATAAATAAGAAACTTGAAAACAAGTAATTACCTACATATCATAATGTTGTAATAAATATGTACCTAAACTAAAATAAAAGCATCTTGTGATTGTAAATGTTTTATTTTGCATTTAGTTATTTCCTCGCTAAGGGGGGATGAAAAGTTACGTGTTGCACTCGGGTGCAAAGATTTTTCACCTTGAATGAATGAATGAATGAATGAATAAACACTTTATTGCACAAAACACATGAACATAAATTAATACAGACGAGATATAATTGTAGGTACAATAAGGCGGCCTTATCGCTAAAAAGCGATTTCTTCCAGACAACCTTTTGGGTATAGGAAATCTTATATTAGCGTAGAAGGGGTAATGCAGTGCAAAACAAATTGTAAGAAAAGATATCAAAATTATTTTAAAATAGTTTGAATATTTACCGTAAAAATAATAAATATACCTTTATGATACATAATATGAGTCGTTGAATATCAAAACCCAGTAAGTCACAGTCCTAACCAAAATTGACTTATGAATACCACTAAATTTTGAATTAAAAACTGATTCATTCTGTGCCTTTCAAATTAAGGTAACTCCGTCATATCTCGTTTAAAATAAGGTTTAAAGTTTATGATTTCTTTCAAATCCCTGTACGTCCAATGACAGTGATAAATCAAACTCGGGCAAGTCCATATTGACCAATCAGAACGCAGCATTGGTCTAAGATGGCTGCCATTTCTCCTGTGTTACACGACGCGAGCGCGTTGACCAGCGTATCTATAAGTCGATTTTATTATAAATAATGGAAGAAAATAGACATAATATATGTGTGGTGATTCCTAATAAAGCTAGGAAAAAACTATATCAAAAGCTAAAACTAAAAAGGACCAGGAGAGAGCTAAAAGTTAAGTGAAACTTCACGCACAGTATCCAGGTAGCCATTCCGCAGCCCGCATACCAGGGCCGTAGTTGAGCCGTTATGTTTAAAAAAAATATTATATTAATCACATTGTTACTTTACATGTTTAATTTAATTTAATTTTATATATAGCAAACCTGGACAGGGTAATAATGTAGACGAAAATGATGAGCAAATTAATAATTTGCCAAAGTATGTAATAGACGAAGTTTTAGATTTTGTATAATCTTATTTTTTATATGATTTTAGTAAATATTTTATTAATAATGTTTTTTTTTTCATATCTAGCATTCCTTCATTCATTCATCTAGCAACTAGTATTTTAATTTTTTGTAACTACAACTCTCATAACTAACAACAGACAGATAGACTGAGTTAGTTTCGCATTCTTATTAATCTAATACCCACACCTACCCTGAGTACGTCCCGAAAATGTTGAGGTACATCATATTCCTGCAAGTCCATAGGCGACATTTCAAAGTCCTGTAAGTCCGAGGTGACACATTTCAAACCCCGGTAAATTTCGCTAGTAAATATCAAAAGCCTGTATGTCCAAACTTAATTCTTATTTTATGGCTTTATTATCAACTAATACATATATTTTTTTAATAAAAAATGTTCAAACTATGTATCTAGTCGAGCCTTCATACTTCAGTACTTCATCATTTTCATAATATTGATGATAACAAAACTGTCGCGATTCCCGTACTTCACTTAGCCTGGGACCTTGTGCTCTTTTAATTCCCTCGCTAACGCTCAGGATTCTAATTTTTGAATCCTTTGCTTGCTCGGTCATCAAAGTTGAGCACGCGGTTAAAAAAGAACTTTGCGCTCTTGTATAACAAATAACTATTGTTTTTTTTAGGTAGGCTGTCCCAATAAAAATTATACACCGTGCATTACAAGTAAATTACTCGTATTTAAATCGGTCTAGTTTTGGAAAAGTAATCGGGGGACTACGAAACTTTGATTTGGTGTGCTTTTAGTAGGTATTTTCGGTCCAAGAAGCAGTTGTCTCCATCACACTCTGCGGTGAAGGCGTTTGGCACTGCGCGACAGCAATAGATTTTACAAATACCTATTTTTTAATTCTCTTGCCTGTAGTGTTTCCTCTTAACCGTCTGACAAACGAAGCCCAAGTTATGTTATTTAAATGCATCTTGGTAGTAGTTTTTATTTTATCCATAAAAATAATCTTAGAAAAATATAACTATTAATTTAGAAACACGCTGTGACGCGTAGGTAGGACGTAGGTATTATTTTGCTGCTGCCCGTGCTGGGTGAATGCACCTTACACAGCTACGTCCTTGCGCGTTACAGCGTGTTTCAAAATGAATAGCTCGATCGATTTTATTGATAAAGAAGTAATTTTTTTTATGTAAAACAAAAGGAACCCAGTTATAGTTCATTTTTATCTTCAAAAAAAGGAGGAGGTTCCACGTTCGTCTGTTTTTTTTTGTAGGTATGTTAATCGATTTCTCCGTCTTTTCAAAATTATTTTTTTATTCTAAAGAGTGCACTTCCGAGGTGGTGGAATCTGGGTAAATCGAGGGAAACCCTTAAAATTTATAGGCACGTATCACGTTTTTTCATAATTATCTTTCATAAGTTATTTCAGCATTTGCGTCTGCTTGTTCTGTTGATGAGCTGATGATGGAAGGTACAACTCCTTAACGGGTACGAGTTAGAGGATAATTCTTTAAATGTCTTATTAGGCAGATGGTTATCTTCTTTCTGGTTATTTAGGTGAGCTGAGGATGGAAAGTCAAACTCCTAAGCAATTAGGAGTTAGAGGAAGATTAGCTGGCTAGGTTAACACATTATTTAATTTTGTTATTCTATTTGTATAATTATTATGTCGATAGTTCTTGGAACGCTATCACTGTCAATACCGGAAACGGGCGTTAGTGCTACGACACAGTTTTTACTAATGTAATGGGGGCTATCGCTAGTGAATTTGCCACTAGAGGCGCTAGTGTCGCCAGAGGTCCAATATCATTCATTTTGTACTGGTTTTAGCGGAATTTGTTACATAAATTTTAATTTCTTTAATTTGCCTGCTGGAAAGTGATCTCCTTCGTAAAATATCGCAAATATGGATTATTTGGTGATTAATGTGAACGCTTTAAAAGCGGAATTAAGAAAAAGCGCAAAAATAGGCGGCCTCAAGAGCAACTATTTCAGAAGTTAGTTTGTTGATATCAAGATAGTTATTTATAAACAATATAACCTTAATTAAATTCAAGATATAACACTTTGTTTCGGCGCCAATCGCTTTTGACAGCTATACCTCCGGACCTCAGTCTACAGTGGCGCCAACTGGTGAGCAAAGAAACGGTAGTCCCCATTGCTAACGTACAATACTGTTTATACTGTAATGTAATAAGTACCATTATTCACTGTTCCAAATAAGTTTATCTTATCTTATCTTATAGCTTTGTGTAGGGGGAATTTCTTAAATAAGTTGTACGCATTTTCATCTAGATTTTTTATCACTATTTTTATGAATCATTACCGCTTAACTGAGGATTAATAACTGCGTAATTCATTGAACACTAAAAAGAGAAAAATAAATTATTTAAAAAAAATTAACCGTTTTTAAAAAAAGGAACTTAGTAAAAATAAAAAACAACACAAAATACGTTTTTATTCTGTAACCTATTTATCTATTTACAATATTATTTTAACTAACTACCTACTACCAACTGAACAGTTTGAAATCGGTGCCGAAAATATACGAAAAATCAAATTACAAACAAAACAAATCATATATCGAATTTTATTTATTTATTTATTCATTGCATAATGTTAAATAAATGTAACAAAACCCTGTAAGAGTGTAGCAAATTATACTTTTACTAATTCAGATACAAAATAAAAACTAAAATTATACAAACTTAAATAAAACCGGCTAAGTTCGAGTCGGACTCGCGCACGAAGGGTTCCGTACCAAAAAGGCCAAAAAAACGAGTTTGTTGTATGGGAGCCCTCCTTAAATATTTATTTTATTTTGTTTTTAGTATTTGCTGTTATTGCGGTAACAGAAATACATTCAACTGTCTAGCTACCGCGGCTCTTGAGATACAGCCTGTAGACAGAGCGACGGACAGACAGCGAAGTCTTAGTCAAAGATTACTTAGAAATTAATGTAAGTGTGTAACAAATGAACGATATATAAAATGAGTTTTATTTTAAAATGTTTTATTTGTTATAAATATTATACTAAATAGCATTAAATAAACTGTATGTTATGTAAAGTAATCGTTATGTCAAACAAAATTATATCATGTGTTGTTGTAAATGTTTATTATGTAAAGTGATCGTTATTAAAGTTTGATTATATCAAATGATTGTATATCATATGAGACGCACCCGATTTTTTGTATACAGATACAGTAAATGTGTACATATTTGTGCCGGAATTTTCATTAACATGACTAGCATGGTTCAGGATCTATTCTTTTATTTCCTAAAAAATAGAAAAATGCTCTGGTTCTCGAACGAACAAGACCAAGGACTTCGCGTTAATGCCGTGCCGCGTTAGGCCGGCGAAACTTTACAGGATCATGTGAATATATACCCATTATATATTCACATGATCCTGTAAAGTTTCGCCGGCCTACTACATAATATCATTGCCGAGTTCTTAACGATTTTGTCTTTGTTTTGAGGTTATCTTGAGTGAAATTACTTAGAATACGAAAACACTAGTTTTCTGTGAGCTGGCTTATTATTATTACACGTGTTGTAGATTCGATTGTTTGTTGTATTGAATAGGCTCCGAAATTACCGACCGATTTGAAAAAATATTTTACCATTAGAAGCCGACATTATCCCTAATGGACATAGGCTACTTTTTACTGCGAGACCAGGTAGGTGGCGCTGCTGCCGGTGTGTCAACTAGGTAGGTACTAAAAGGCTTGACCGATTGGGTTGAAATGTTGCATGTGTATTTCGATGGTTTCACAGACACGAATGTATTAAGCCTACATAATGTATCTTTCTATATGCCACCGCTAGGCACAGATATCTGATCGCGCGACATGACGTCGACTTCATGCGGGCAGAGGCGCGGGCGAAAAGCTAGTTAGGTACTTATAAATGTAAGAAAGTACTTCCCAAGCACCACTGCGCTATTGCGATTGCGTGACCTAATACCGTTAATGACAAAGTCACGCATAGGTTCATTGTCAAAAACATGCTCGGAGTAGGAACAGTGAAGTAATAAGTACCTACTGCAAGATGTAGTCACCGTAAAATTGTAAACTTCGTCAGTTCATAATTTATTGAACGTCGATGGATTACAATCTAACCTAACCTAACCCACCGTTAGATTATAATCTCACGCGTTGTTTTATAAACTGACAGATCTCACAATTTTACGGTGACATAACCATCTTTTTACCCGACTACGGCAAAGTTAAAACGAATAATATGGTTTTAGCAATCTTGTATATGTCGCAGCCAAGGAATTTAGTTAACAGCCTAGGCCGTTGACTGAATGCCGGTATCCAATTAAATAGCTGAACAACAACCAGCCAATTAATTGACCGCAACGTTTAACCAGATGACTAAACGTTGTGTAGTCATGTAGTTAAATTAGGTTTTTATTGATAAATTAATGACAGTTTACTACGCGTCATTTTGACAATAACGTCAAACAAAGTAAATGTTCATGAAACGCATAATTTAATTAATAATAATAACAGTAAACCAACCTTAACGTTGAAGTTCATATTCCTTAAATTTAGACTTAAATTTCCAGTAAAAACGGGTGCCCTTCGGTTCGCCTAAAATTTAAAGTCCTAATTTCATTTGGCCGAACCGTATTGGCCTAAACTTATAACGTATAATTATTGTCTAGTCTAACAGTTGTTTTCGCACTATTATAGATTGGTCTAAAAATTGAAAACCCTAATTTCAGTATGTATAATATCGAAAGCACTAAAATGTATTAGCATCTTTTTTTGACATTACGCTCTATTTTTATTAAACAGAAAAGTTTAAGAAACGAATCGCTCACAAACCGACCCCAAGCAGTCTTGTCTGCCCTACCCCTAGAGTGTAATTCAAAAGCGCGTAGGCGCGGAGGGGCGAGGCGGCCCGCGGGCTGAGGAGCAGGAGGCTGTAAGCGAGGCGCCGCGGCTGAGGCTGGCCGGCGCAGCCGGCCAGAAAGCCGAAGCTGCGGTGGTGAGCGTAAGCCATCTGCGACGATAAGCACGCGTGGGACCGCCGGAGCCCCGCAGCGCCGAAGCCGTCACGGAAGTCTGATTGTTTGGATGCATGCATGATTGCTTGTTTGCATGCATGTCTGCTTGATTGCATGCATGATTGCTTGTTTGCATGCATGATTGCTTGTTTGCATACATGCTTGCTTGCTTGCTTGCATGCATGCTTACTTCTTTGCATGCATGCATGCTTGTTTGCATGCATTCATGCTTGCTTGCATGCATTCATGCTTGCTTGCTTGCTTGCTTGCATGCATGATTACTTCTTTGCAAGCATGCATGCATGCTGATAAAGTTTTTAACTTTCTGCGAATAAAAATTTGGAACTGCAAAAGGGTAGGTGTTATGATATATTCGGCGAAATTATAATACGGCGATATAAATTTAAGCGTAGTAAAAATAGGCTAAACACGATTAGGAATAGTAAAGATGTGCGAAAAAATTTTAGGCTAATAGTTTGTGCGCCAATGACAATTAGGAGTACAAATAATTAGGCAACCCGATGTATACCCGTAAAAACTCGTATTATTTTCCACCTCTATGTTTTAAATTTTCACAATTTACCTATTACATAAATTTTACATTAAAAAATGCAGCGCAAACGAAAAATAATACGCTTTGCTGTGCTACAGTAAAAAACTGAACTAAATTTGAATTAGGTACTTGGCTGAATCTTGGTCAGTCATTTCCAAAAGGCTAACTTTCAATGCGTCAAGTTGTTAAACGTTTAGTGATTCAAGTTCAATTAACCATCAGCCTAGTGATTGAATTGAATGCCGGCTTTTAATGAAAGGCCTAGGCGTCAAATTGGCTGGCAGAAAGAAGAAAACCATCTGTCTATTAAGACATTTAAAGAATTATCCTCTAACTCGTACCCATTAAATAGTTGTACCTTCCATCATCAGCTCATCAACAGGACAAGCAGACGCAAATACTGAAATAACTTATGAAATATAATTATGAAAAAACGTGATACGTGCCTATAAATTTTAAGGGTTTCCCTCGATTTACCCAGATTCCACCATCAGATCCTGACTTGATTAAAATGGTACCACCTCGGAAGTGCACTCTTTTGAATAAAATAATAATTTTGAAAAGACGTAGAAATCGATTAACATACCTGCAAAAAAAACACACGAACGTGGAACCTCATCCTTTTTTTGAAGATAAAAATGAACTATAACTGGGTTCCTTTTATTTTACTTAAATAAATCCTCGATGGTAACTTAAAAACCCTAAAAACAAAACATATTTCAAAATTACGTTAGCTTTCTATAGTTTTTTCTTTATTATCGGGTTCTAAGGGTTCTGAGTTTTTTTTTTGCACCAATTGCTAGTCATGAATGCATACAGGGTGTCAGGTAAACAAGCCGAAACTGGGTTTTGTTAATTATACATATAAATACTATGGTAAAGTGAGATATAATGTGAAATCATCATATTTGAAAAAAAAATAAGTCTACTTAATCGGAATCTGAAAATTTGGTTTTTATGAAAGTAATAAGAATTAGATAAATAATAATAAGAAAATTCAAAACATTTTTTTACATAATAAAGTTTATAACTATGGTATGCATGTAGAGATGTGTCATTTTGTTCGATATCCTTTTGCCATCTCATTTGTTACATTAATTTATATAAATTTTGGGGATACTGATGATCAAAAAACCGCGACTAGTGGTTTTCGCAGTCATCTCGTGATGTTAACCTAATTAACTGTTTAAAGAATTCTGAAGAGACCGAAACAGGTGGAAATCTGAATATGAAGGCTATAAGGCAGATGCATATCGCCTCCCCGCCTAAGTATTGCTGAGTGGCTAATGTGTGAGGTCTAGCGTTAACATGATGTAAAACCACACCCCTATTGTGAATAATTCCGGCCGCTATCTCTCAACTTCTTGCTGAATCTTATCTGTTGTTCGCAGTAGAGTTCAGAATCGATGGTCCTGCCTGGCGGTAACAGCTCATAATGAATAATGCCCTTCCAATCCCACCATACACACAGCATCACCTTGTTTCGAGTTAACCCTGGTTTTACCGTCGATCGCCGTATAAATATATTATTGGGTTATTTATTTATTTATTGCGGTTAACATATATGATCGAAGCGGTTAACCTACCTAACCTAAACACTTTCTTCTCGTTCTTTAATGCGTTCATGCCCATAAGTAAGAATTAGTTATTTCGAGATTTCTACCATGTAAGTACACTCGACAGCACATCAAGTTAAACAGTTGAACTGCGATAACAGCTTTTATTACGTAGGGCATAAAGGCGGTCTCAAGGTCAACATGTATAGTCTGATGTGCCGCCTTGTGCACCTTGTTTTTTATGAGTTTCCGATATTCATGGCACTTGCAACAGTGTCGAAATATCGGAAACTCATAAAAAAAGACCATGGTAGAAATCTCGAATAACTAACTCCTACGATGGTATACTGATTTAAACTTTCATGGTCACTATCACTAGTTATTTGATTCGGGGTTTATACCATGTACCTTCTACCTACCATATTTACTCGTATTATGAGTTTTTTTTTAAAGAATGTGTTTGCTCTTGACTACATACTTAACTATACGGTTAAGAGAATAAGCTTAAGATAGAGCGAGCTTACCCAGTGGTACTGGATCTCCCACACACCAGCGGAACACAGTAAAACTGTTTGGCGCTGGACTCCGGCAGGAACGAAGCCTACCACCGCAGAGGGATCTGTTAGCCGTCATCATTGGTTAGAAAACCAAAGATGCCGTTGCCCAGGGTGGACCACTAGGAGGTAGATCCCACCACCCCAAAAAGTAGTTTCCGATATTCTTACAATATCTGACGATGGTGACCATGAAAGTTTAAATCAGTACCTATATGACCATAAGCAATGAAGAAAACGAAGTACCTAGCAACCTAACATTAATTTGTAATTTTTTCAATGATTGATTTAATCCCATCCGGTTCTTATCGAAATTTAAAAGTTCCCATGAGTTTTGGCATACCATGACAATTTAATACTTATGCCTCGTTCCAGATTTGGCACGAACGACTAGCTAGCTCTATTATTAATAAGTGTACCAATGTTATGTACCTAATAGTAGTTTTTCAGAAAACGTGTAATTCGAAGAAATTGGGCTACTGCCAAAACATGCATTCAGCAGAATAATCGAAAGAGGTACGGCGCATTTTTTAATATACTTACATGTATTGTAACCATTGTCCATGTCGAATCACACAACCGCAAACGGACAAACAGACTATCAGTCTGTCGTTATCGCTATAATGTGTAGCAAGCAGGCATTGCCTGCCTACTACGTCTAATAATTTAAACATATTAATTTTACTTAATATGCGAAAGTTTGGGCTTTCGATATGGAATCTGGAATAGAACCTAGGATAATATTAATATCGAAAAATTTACAATTCTCGTGGGACAGATACAAATAAAATAACGCGTACGAAGTCGCGCGCGGAAGAATGTGTTGTTAGTTAAAAAGTTGCTTTGCGCAAAACTCGAACAATCCGGCATTGTTCTGATCCCAATTTGAATAACTATTTAAAGCACTCGTATTTTGGAAATCAGAAACAACGTATGCATCACATACTGGGTGTATGCTGATGTATGCTGATGCCACCCGAGAAAATGTAGAAGAACACTTTTTTCCTATCATTGACCCGTCCGGGAATCGAACCCTGGAACTCGAGGCAGGTGACACTTTGAAAACCGATGTGTACGCCACTCCGCCACGGAAGTCGTCAATGAGTCAGAATGGTCATCGAAATGAGTTCATCGAGAAACGACTTAGGTAGGTATGTATGTCAGTATTTAAACTTTAAAAATTATGTCTCAGGCGGGACTCGAACCTCCATCTCCTCGCATGCAGGGCGCGGCGATAAGAATATGCTTGAAAAATTCGCGCTGTGTCGCATGCGAGGAGACGCGGTTCGAGTCCCGCCTGAGACAATTTTTTTAAATACTGGTATTATAATTGCAATTAAATTGCTTAAATATCATATAAAGTACATAGGTATGTTTCTTTCAATAAATTGATATAGTAGGTAACCAACCGGCATTAGTGCATTCTATTGTCTGTGTCACGTGACTTCATCAAACAATAGTAGGGGAGCCCACGATGCTAAATGGGGATTTACTCGAGCGTCGTAGAGACCTATTAGGTTGCAAAGCTTAGATGATAAACGTTATATAATATATACCTTTTCATCGGTGGGGGAAGCAGCTATAGATTTTTTGAAGTGAAAACTTCTTTAGCGGCGCTGAGCACTTTTTGTTGGATGGGTAAAAACTTCCAAACTCGCGTCAGGGTCACGTGATGCTGATCGAAAAAGCGTAAGATCGAGGGGAAGGGAGAGGAACTAGTATCTCCCACTCTTTCTACCGTGCCTGAGTGTGCTGTTTTCTATTATTTTTGAAGTGAAACTTCTTTATCGGCGTTGGAAAAAATTTACCGTCACGTTTTGCGTCAAATTTTCGTCACATTTTTCGGTTACGCGCCATCTTTTTCTTGCCCCTACCACGGTTGGTTCAGACGATAGCAAAAAGGTAAAGTGAAATAATATTTAACCAATTTAACCAATTTAACCAATTTAACCAATTTAACCAATGTAACCAATTTAACCAATTTAACCAATTTAACCAATTTAACCAATTTAACTAATTTAACCAATTTCTGGAAAGTTGCGTCAAATTTTCGTCACATTTTTCGGTTACGCGCCATCTTTTTCTTGCCCCTACCACGGTTGGTTCAGACGATAGCAAAAAGGTAAAGTGAAATAATATTTAACCAATTTAACCAATTTAACTAATTTAACCAATTTCTGGAAAGTTGCGTCAAATTTTCGTCACATTTTTCGGTTACACGCCATCTTTTTCTTGCCCCTACCACGGTTGGTTCAGACGATAGCAAAAAGGTGTGAAATAATATTTAACCAATTTAACCAATTTAACCAAGTTAACCAATTTAATCAATTTAACCAATTTAACCAACTTAACCAACTTCACCAATTTAACCAATTTAACCAATTTAACTAATTTAACCAACTTAACCAACTTAACCAACTTAACCAACTTAACCAATTTAACCAATGTAACCAATTTAACCAATTTAACCAATTTAACCAATTTAACTAATTTAACCAATTTCTGGAAAGTTGCGTCAAATTTTCGTCACATTTTACGGTTACGCGCCATCTTTTTCTTGCCCCTACCACGGTTGGTTCAGACGATAGCAAAAAGGTAAAGTGAAATAATATTTAACCAATTTAACCAATTTAACCAATTTAACCAATGTAACCAATTTAACCAATTTAACCAATTTAACCAATTTAACCAATTTAACTAATTTAACCAATTTCTGGAAAGTTGCGTCAAATTTTCGTCACATTTTTCGGTTACGCGCCATCTTTTTCTTGCCCCTACCACGGTTGGTTCAGACGATAGCAAAAAGGTAAAGTGAAATAATATTTAACCAATTTAACCAATTTAACCAATTTAACTAATTTAACCAATTTCTGGAAAGTTGCATGTAGATCATTTTTCGAAAAATAAGGCCATAAAGAAGTTTCACTTCTTACGTGTGTACACTAGTACACGCACAACTTTTTTTTTTAAACTGTTGCATGGACATACTCGAGCGCGTCAGATATTGATAGCATCAATCTCCTACGTATTTTTAATAATGAACGTATGTTAATCTGATCATTTGCATGATGCGGGTGGTTGTACATGGGGTGTTGTAAGGTTTAAAAATGAAAAAAAAATTGATCAAGCGCGTCAGATTTTCGAAGGGGGTGTTAAGTGCACCAAAAAAAAGCTCCCATTCAATAATCTGACGATTTCGATCTGACGCAAATTCACGGCCATTATTATAATGTGCAAAAAAAATTCGGCGTTATATATGGGGCTCATATTTGGTGGAGGTACTTAACCGGGTACAAGGTATCCCCCAGTATATTAATCTGGCACGCTTTAGTAAATCCCGAAATCCCCGCTAGGGCTCCCCTGCTACAATAACTGTCGTTCCATGTTGCTGCGGGCACTGCATGAAATTTCAGGATAAATTATAGTATGTTACTGTTAACTTGTATTCAAAACTATTTAATACTTTTCGCATGAAAGAGTAGGTAAGTATCATTCACACAATCATTCGTACACTTTCACAATTATAATATTTGTAGGAATAAACGTAAAAAAAGCGTGGAAAACCATTAAATCAATACTTTGTATTCCTTTCTAAACCTACACGGCGACAGGTCAATAACTTTTGACAGAACAATGTCTATCGGGACGTTAACGTTAGTAGCCAATACATATAAATTAACTAACATTCCATACACTACTACTGATACAAGTATTCTTCTAAAGTTATTATAACTACCGAATGTAAATTTAGAAGAATAGATAATAAACTGATATTTCTTTACCGATTTAGTTAACCACCTAACTAATACAAATAGGTAACTAGGTACTAAATCATTAAATTGAACGACATAAAAAACTTAACTATTTAGGTATTGTTGTAGCCTACTCATTTTTTAAACTATCAATTAGTATTATGGCTTTTAAGTTCCAGATTAGATTATAAGGTAGGACAAATTGATAACACATTGATAAAATAACGTTAGCTACTCGGAATGCGCTCTTAGCGAATTTTTACATACTTAAGTCACCCAGATTAAATATCAATATATGCCTATAAATGCGCACCTACCAGAACGGTCTACCGTAGGTTGCTTTGGCCAAGAGTTATTTAAAAATTAATAGACTCAGGCGTTACGTTGCGGAAATCCATAACTAATTATGGATTTAGAAAATTATTTTGCTAATTATTTCCGCTTGTTAATACCGGCCTAGATACCTTCACCACACTACCCGCACTAACACTGATTTGAGGAAGCACCTGCACCACACAAACACTGATTGAGCAAGCACTATTTCATGCAGGAAAACCGCCTGTCCTCCCTCAAAAATGCATATATATACCCAACACCAATACCATAAAAATCTCGACGCGTTTCGCCACTTCACGTGGCATCCTCAGGAGATGTTGTCGCCTTCGCTGCGCTCCGACGACTAAGCTTAACGCGTCGAGGTTTTTATTGTATCGGTGTTGTGTACTAATAATTGCATTAATTAACTGTACTGCATGCATTTTTGAGGGAGGGCGGGCGGTTTTCCTGCATGAAATAGTGCGTGCTCAATCAGTGTTCGTGTGGTGCAGGTGCTTCCTCAAATCAGTGTTAGTGCGGGTAGTGTGGTGAAGGTATCTAGGCCGGTAAAAACAAGCGGAAATCATTAGCAAAATAATTTTCTAAATCCTTAGTAAGAGTTATTTAGACCAAGTAAGTAGGTAGGTGTGGGACCGGTACATAAATTGAGCAAGCACCACCCCTTCTGTTCCTATTGGTGCCGTAGTAAAGGAGTACCTACTAGGACCTTATTCAGCTATTTCAGTTGCAGTTCGATCGTGCGTGATTGAATTGGGCTATTTTGACATTTATCCCATACTAGAACTGTCAAAAACCTGCTATTCAATTACGATTGTGATAAACAGAAACTGAACCAATACGATTTGGTTACGTGAATTAGGGGCCTGATAGAAAATGACTGGCTTCAGGGTATCCTCTCCACCATTGGCCAAACTGAGATCGCAAACCCCAATGATAAATATTATTTTTTTACTATTACTAAATACTTAGTTGGAATTAGAATTTCCTTTACTTTAATGTACAGTCCAGCAGATAGCACATTGGACTATATTTTTTATTGTAAAATCACACCTATTAACTAAATAAGGTGCCACTGTATTCAACTTGATAGGCTGTCGTCTGTAACGCTGTACAAAGATATACAGGAAAAATATTCTGAATGACATTCTGCGAAAGTGACCAAATTTATCGCGATGACATTTTGCGAAAATGACTATTTGCGTCAAGCCCGTGGCAAATACCAAAATCATGAAAATCGGTCCAGCCGTTTTCGACTTATAAGTAGTGTAACTAACACGATTTTCTTTTATTTAATAAGAAATCAGTTGTCATTTTGAAGCTCACGGTAAAATAGCATTAAAAGATAAGTTAGTTGACAAGAGTCACGTTCATTGTTTTTATTGAATTTACGCCTGAATTTACATTGGTCTTAACTCAGACCTTTAGAATGTGTTTCATAACTAAAGTATAAGGATAAAAGCATCAAACTATTTATCACAGACACACATTAGGAGTCTGTTGGAGCACCTAGCAAAATTTTACAATCCTGCAATGTCCGTCCGTCCGATTGTCCGACAGCTGTGTGCGTTACGTAGCGGAAAAGTATCGAATTTCTTGGCTTTAACCACTCACATAATTAGAGTGTCGGCTCGTGTAATCACAGATAGAATATTTATTGTTAAAATAATGGTAGTTATGGATACAGGCGCGCACACAAATGTACACAGTTCGTCATAATAAAATATTTCATGTGTATAACTTTATTCATGTGTATGTACAATAAAGCATTAAAGGAAAGTTAAGTACTTATTACCATTATTATAACAATATATTCTATATGTGATTAAAAAAAAAACGTACATTATTAAAAAACCTTATCAATATCGTTGTTTAATTTCTTACAAATTGTGTATAACTTGTGTAGGCACCTGTACCCACAGCAAACGCTGTCAGTTTCAGAAGGGTAACAGTAAGTATTGCGCGGCCGCTTTTTGATAGTCGTGTAAACTTGGTCGGTTCATCATGGTTTTGCGCGTTGTATTTGTTTCTTATTTTAACTTCACAATAGGTATATTTTGCTGAACAGAAGGAACTCTCTAATTATTGGTACTTATATCTGAAATAATCTGAATTCTTGGCTATCCATACCAAAATCGTTCAATCTAAGATCAAAATTCGTCATAATTATGCATCTCTTATCAGTTATTGGCTTACAGTAGGCTAACGAGACTTAACTAATACGTTGCAGGCGATCAAGTGCTATGCATCACTGTCAATAATTCATCTCTATGACTCCTATTTACAGTGCTAGGGCCGATTATAGTTTACTTTATTTTATTTTGTATCTTTTAACCGGTGCCATTTTCTAAAATTCTGTTTTTGCTTAAATCACGCACAAACTCATCACATCGTGTGTAAAAAAAATAATAAGTTTGTGCGTTTTACCGTTCTTGATATATAGAAACTATGCCCGCGGCATTTTGAATAACTTCAAAACCTTATGACGCACAAAATAAACACGCACATTTACAGCACGTTATGCTCTAATTCCCTAGCTAATTTGTTTTCAGAAAAGACTTCAGCAAAAAACAAGGTGCCGCTGGGGTAACGTTCCTTCAGCGGAAAGTGTTTTGTGCGAATATCTCCATAGGGGTTGCATGCACAAATTCAAGATTTTGTGCACAATTAGTATGCGTTCGCCTAGCAAAAAGTATCGCCTATTCGAAAATTGGATGATGCAGATAATTAGTGCCTTATATCGTGTAAATGTGCCCGAAATTTTATATTTGTGCGTCCAACAGCTTCAGAGTTTTTTAAGAAAAATGGATTCTGCTGCACGAACGTTCACCCAGCAAATTTTTTTTTAATTTATGCGTCTAGCTATATATTAAATATGCAAAAAGGTAGCTTACGTACGAGTGTAAATGTGCCGTAAAAGCCAAATTTGTGCCTCAAGATGTCAGAATTATTTAGTTTTTTGCTGGGCGAACGTTTCGGTAATTGCTGTATATCGGAAACGGTTGGACGCACACTCATGATTTTCTGTATAAAGATACAGTCAATTTGTGCATGTTTCTGCCGCAATTTTCATTAACATGACTAGCATGGTTGAGGATCTATTCTTTTATTTCCTAAAAAATGGAAAAATGCTCTGGCTCTCGAACGAACAAGACCAAGGACTTCGCGTTAGTGCCGAGTGATACCTATTACATATTCACATGATCATGTAAAGTTTCGCCGGCCTACTACATAATATCATTGCCGAGTTCTTAACGATTTTGTCTTTGTTTTGAGGTTATCTTGAGTGAAATTACTTAGAATACGAAAACACTAGTTTTCTGTGACAGCTCACAGAGCTAGCCAGCGCTTATTACATGCTTCTACAATAATATGTGCGCTGTTTTAAGAATACGTATGCAAAAAATCATGTATGTATGCCCATTACTTTAGACAATAACGATAAAAAACCATTCGTAATATTTTTGGTAGATTATCCGACCAAATTGTAGTGAACATTAAAAAGCGGCCGCATGATACATCGGACCTATCCTTCCTCACTTGATGGCATTGTAACGAAATTTAAAAAGTACATATGCGTATAGAATTGTTAAGTTGGGAAATAATTTATATTAGGGACATGAAATAAAATGTGATTTTTTTTATTTTTTTGTAAAAATACACTATAATTACTAATTTATTATTGAAAATAAATTGTCGAGGCGCCAGGAGACCACTGGTCCGTCCAAAAAAAAAGGCGGAACGAGTTGAAACACAGCCTCTGTTAACATTATTAAATATATAAATACTATGGTAAAGTCGAAATTTTGAAATCATGATTTTTGAAGAAAAAATTTTTATTCAATAATCGTTATCTCAAAATTTTTGTTTGTATGATAATGAAAAAGAAAAATGATTTTATAGATGTAATTTTAATCACCGTCCTAATTTTAATACATCAATCTACAAGATAAAAAAAAATATTTCATGTCCCTCATATAAACTATTATCCATCGTAAAAGTTCTGTATGCATCTGTACTATTTCAATATCGTTACGCCATCAAGTGAGGAAGGATAGGTCGATGTATCGTGCGGCCGCTTTTTAATGTTCACTACTAATGGTTTTTTATCGTGATTGTCTAAAGTAATGGGCATAAATACATGATTTTTTGCATACGTATTCTTAAAACAGCGCACATATTATTGTAGAAGCATGTAATAAGCCAGCTCACAGAAAACTAGTGTTTTCGTATTCTAAGTAATTTCACTCAAGATAACCTCAAAACAAAGACAAAATCGTTAAGAGCTCGGCAATGATACGTAGTAGGCCGGCGAAACTTTACATGATCATGTGAATATATAAAAGGTATCACTCGGCACTAACGCGAAGTCCTTGGTCTTGTTCGTTCGAGAGCCAGAGCATTTTTCTATTTTTTAGGAAATAAAAGAATAGATCCTCAACCATGCTAGTCATGTTAATGAAAATTGCGGCACAAATATGCACAAATTGACTGTATCTGTATACAAAAAATCATGAGTGTGCGTCCAACCGTTTCCGATATACAGCAATTACGCAATTACCGAAAAGTTCGCCCAGCAAAAAACTAAATAAGTCTGACATCTTAAGAGGCATAAATTTGGCTTTTACGGCACATTTACACTCGTACGTAAGCTACCTTTTTGCATATTTAATATACAGCTAGACGCATAAATTAAAAAAAAATTTGCTGGGCGAACGTTCGTGCAGCAGAATCCATTTTTCTTAAAAAACTCTGAAGCTGTTGGACGCACAAATATAAAATTTCGGGCACATTTACACGATATAAGGCACTAATTATCTGCATCATCCAATTTTCGAATAGGCGATACTTTTTGCTGGGCGAACGCACACGCACAATCAGACGAGCTGACACTCTAATTATGTGAAATTCGATACTTTTCCGCTGGCGTCGTAACGCACACCTGACAGCTGACTATATTTTATCTTAAAAACCGTAATAGGTAACCGAATAGCCACTTGATTTCTATTACCACTATAACAACAAGATGTACTTAATAAAACCAATAATTAATTTAGGAACCATGATTTAAAATCGGCGTTTATTGATAAATCTTAATAATAGCAATACCTACCGGCTACCTCTTAAAACAAAAATAAAAAAGTAATAATTTTGTAAATACCTAGTCTTATAGGTATCTTACCTAAGGAAACCTACTTAGCAAGTCCGTTTAGTCCGTCTCGCACTTGGCCGGTTTTATATGTATTATATACCTACCTATTATACTTAGGTAGTAAGGCTAGGTTACCTTTCTTATATTTTTATTGCCTAAGTTACAAGTAACAGACACATGTAACTTTCGCACTTGTGTTTAAAACAACATAATATTTAATAAAATATATCATAATATTTTATAAATATATCTTTAATAATCGGTATTAATTATACCTATTATAATAAGTATAATTAATACCGATTATTAAAGAAAACCAAAAAAATACCAATATAATGAAAGTCCTTTAAATAGTAGGTATGTATATTTTGGTGTGACAAACAGACAGTCACACGCTAATAAAGCATATAAAATACTTTTAGGTTGAGATTATTAATATTATTAAAAACTTAATTTAGGCTTACATTGCGTATCAATGTGCATGGTGGAGGCAATACGAAGTCTGTTCCTCATTTCTCTTACAAATAATGTTAGACTAGCTGTGAAAACTTCATGTGTATTTTGGAATACTGCTTCCTGAAAATAAAGAAATACTGTACTTAAAACCTGACCACGTTTTAAAAATAATAGCAATTAAGTAAAGGGTTCAAAAGAAAACGAAATGAAAATATGAGACATCGGTTGATTATAATAATAGATTTTGTATTTTATTATGCAGATATTTATTTGATTGAAGTTAATCAAGTGTAATTATTACATTATTAACATTTTAAAGTTAAAACCTTACTTGACATTGTCGTTATTACTCGTTGACTAGTACCATAACATTATAATACACGAACGGTTCTTCAACATCCTAATAATCTATTACAAAATGGCAAATATAATGTAAATTTCAAACCCACCAACCATTTTTAACAGCTAGATCCTTAAATAGTTGAAACATGAAATTTACAATATACCTACGCTTTAACGTTACTTGCAGTAATAATAGGAATATAACTAACCAGTGATCATGACGAAAATGAAAGCCGTATTTCTTAATTAAAGTAAGTCTAAATAATTTCAAGTCATCTTACTATACAGGGTTTGCTTGAATGTAAGCCGAAACACCTCAATAACTATATCTTAATAACAATCGACAAACATCGCATGAATATATGATATTACTTCTATTAAAACTCATTTTATCGATAATGTATGTAGATTTTTCATTTAAAGATATAAACATTTTGATAACAATATTATTTTGGGTTGGAATACAATTTTGACTGCCCACATAATACATTTTTATAGTAGATGATGCATTTAGCTTTGCACACATAAAAACAACTGAAAATTATTAAGATATTGATAAAAGTGTAGATAAAAAAAGCTGGAATTGTGTAACACCACAATAAGCATTTGTGTTAATTGAAAATTAGGCTTCCCCAAGCCCGTCACTAATTATTATTATTAAATACGCAGGACATTTTTTTTTTCTCGTACCTAAATTAACCCTAAGGCAATATACTTATCAAGCTAAATTAAGTTAAATGTCAATGCAATATAATAAGATAATACGAAACAACGTTAAAAGACAAGTAATTTCGTAAAAAGAAAAAATAAATACAAATCTATCAATTTAGAATACATACTGATTACCTAATTAATAGGGTTAGGTAATCAGTATACCTACATATAAGTTTAAGAATAGGACTGCCATCTTCTCTCAATCAATTGGCTAAGTAAATTGTAGATGATTTTAAACTTGATAACTCTTTAACCTGAAAAATTACCTTATTGCATTATTTTTTAACGAAACTCATCTTCATTGGTAGTTAGACCGCTAAGATCATTATGATTTTATGGAGATAATATCGTTGTTTTTCATTTTTAATGCATGCGACTTAAATAATTTACATCTTATAGACAAATCATTACCTATTTTTAAATGTAGAAGTTTAAAAACGTGGAATTTCAAAGCGAACGTGGGTTAGCGCAATATACATCGCGAAAGGTTAAGACTGACTAGGATATCAGGACAATTGCTATTATGACGGTCAGGAATCAGGATATACAAACAAACATATACATACAATAAAGGAAATACGTGCATCTTGAAAACTTTGCTAGATAGTGATGTATATTAGAGAGTATTTTAGCAAACTTGTGATCATCTGCTTCCTGTTGTCTTCGTGACCAGCGATATTGATACTTACGTAGTACCTACCTATCTTTTAAATTTAATTTAAATTTTAAAATATATATTTTTATTGATATGATTGTCTCTACACACTACAAACGTATTTTTAGTAAGCCCATTTTTTTATTTTGCTTGATTGTCATTACCTTTTAATTTTTTTGATGAAGCATTACCAGAATGAAATTTTGTTATCTTGATAAAAAAATGTACTTACTAAAATGCAACAGGCCCACATAACATCAAGGTTGCATTTTACCTATTGCCAATTTGCCATGTTTAATAATGATTAAAAAGATAATGTTCTTAGATTAAAATTTACATAAAGAAGCGAAGTGACTAATTTCATGGCTTTCATGCCAATATTCATCTTTTCACTGAAACAGACTCAGGTTACTCTGGAAATGAGTTTTTTTTAAATTATGCTATAAAAACTGGTAAATGGCAGCCCTATTGAATTAAATTAGGTTACAAATTTTATAGAAACCAAATTTTTAAACAAGACCTTCAGTTTAAAAGATTAAAACATTTTTTTAAATATTTGAATATCCAGAAAATGTTGTTTCTTTAAATTTACATGCAATACAAGTTGCCTATCGATAAGTCATTCACGTTCTGTTTTGTTCCGAAGTTAGAAGGTAACCAACTAAATTCTAATAGCGGGTGACTGGCGCATCTAAAAAGAAATAAAAATATATGTTAAAATTAATGTAACCAATACTAAATTTTACTGGGTTTAGGTCAACTTGCACAACCTTTTTAAACTGAAATTAAATCTAGATAAAAAGGAAGTTGTTTGCCAAGCATTCTTAAATATAGATTAAATCCAACTTTGAATCAAAATATAATTATGTCTCTTTCAGTTTTAAATAAATTAACAATTCTGTATGGCATTTAAACTCAGGATATAGATAAATCTCGATTCAAGAAGCTCATTCAAGTAGGCCAAAAACATGTTATCTAATTCAATACCCTACTTGTCGTGATAACTTACTTCACAATAACTTATATTAAGTATTTAATCATGATGTTTAAATTGATTTAATATTAAAAACATACACACATTTATTTTTTATGTGGTAGATAACATAGATGGACAGAATAAGACAAACTCAACACTCAGTATGAACATGAACAGACAATATCAGTATTTAAACTTGAAAATATTTGTCTAAGGGTGCTTACATAAAGAAACAGGTTTCCGGTACAGACAAATCTGTGCGGGTTTGTGCTGATCGGTGCATTTCCACTATGCGCTCACTTATAAAGAAACAGGTTTAAACTTGTCGGTGCCGACTTCCTGGACTGAGCCGTACGGGTTCGAGCATGAGCCGGTGTAAGGTCCATTATTGTCAATAAGGACAGATTTTCCTACCTGTTTCTTCATGCAAGTTAAGCCTGCGTCGACCGGTACCGACTCGCACAGATTTGTCAGTACCGGCAACCTGTTTCTTTATGTAAGCACCCTAAGGCGGGACTCGAATCTGCATCTCCATGCGTAGATGCATACCGGGCGCGGTGCTTTTTCCAATTAAGCTACCGATACATTACGTCACAGCGCCAACTTTTTTAAGCATCATCATTTCAAGTTAAATCAAATATTCGGAGTTTTTCACTCTTAACACCTGAAAGAAACATCTTTACAGTAAGTACTTACTTACTTACCTATCTTCATCTTTACAGATGTTTGACAGTTAGTTAAGATAAAACAGTTAGGTACTTTATATGATATTTTAGCAACTTAATTGCAAATATAATATCAGTATTTTGACTTTAAAAAAAAATATTTTTATCTGTAAAGATGTTTATTTCTGGTGTTAAGAGTGCAAAACTCTTATTTGATAAAACTATGCTGGCTTACAGCAATAATAACATGCTTGAAAAATTGGTGCTATGATTTAATGTCTCGGTTGCTTATTGGATGAAGCACTGCACCCTGTTTGCATGGAGATACGGATTCGAATCCCACCTGAGACAAAATTTTTGAAGTTTAAATACTGTTACTATAGTTGCAATTAAATTGATAAAATATCATATAAAGCATGAATAGACAAGCTTGTAATTTCACACTTGATCACCCACACACACACCTTTCATTACACTAACACATTGCCATACAGCCTACTAGGCATAATATGGTGGACAGAAAGAAAGTGATGTGTATGTTAAACATGGCTGAAGCCGGCTACTACTTGACTTGTCTTGTCTTTATAAGTTTACAGTAATACACAGATTACTTGTCAGTGCTGTAATCAGCCCATCTGTTACAGGTGAATAGAAATCATTACTATTATGTCCATAATAAAACTAAGAGTAAGAAAAAGACCTTCAGATTGCCTAATATTAACTTGATTATTTTATAAATTGTCACGAAATAAGCATGTCACCATTTATGTAACTGGTGTCCCAGTTATTAATTAATCAATACAACTGTGGTTTTTAACACTTTCATCACACTGCAAGACTGGTTCTTAAATAAAAGCTAGCATTCTATATTTTATTAATCACTGTCAAATCACATTCTCCCTTACTATCTTAACTGTAGTCTCATAAGTATAATTTTGGTCAATAACTCTAACATTCTTTTTCGCTAATCAAAACTAATAAATTGTACAGAAGTATAAATTAAATAAATAACTAGCGAAGTATGAGACAGAAACGTTAGAATTTTTTGACAAAAACAAAACTGTGTTTTACCTATTACATAAATTCAATTTAAACATAGATGTAGACATGAGGTCAATCATTAATTCATCAGTCATAATGGCTTGGTACAGACGTCGTACCTGTCCACACTGGCAAACATCAAGGATTGCAAGGATATCAATGAGATCATCATGAATCATGAATTTGAACAATTACAGTAATCACTCTCAATGAATATACCTAAGCCATTCATGGAATGCTGTTTTATTGCATTATTTCCCTAAATCAGCAACGCAAGTGAGCATGAACTCTGTAAATTTAATACTTATTTGTAGTAATATTGAAGTGAGGTAAGTTATTAATAGAAGATAAGAAAAAACATGTACTTCAAGAAAATTTTAAGGTTTTTTAACACTGGATATCATATAATCTTGAGGCCTTCCTAACGTTAAAAGTCTTTAAGTCAGTATGTCATGAAATAGTAAAGTTGTTTCAATCAAAAATGCAATAGTTCACTGTGTAATAAAATAAGTGTAAGTATGAGGCAAAACTCATAAATTATTATTGTCAGTGTATGGCATTTTAGCATAAATATAATAATATAATGTCTGAAAACTGTCTAAGAAGTAGTCATTTTATAAAACATATAATGTTAGATCAAGTACATTAATGTTTTAGTACATTTATAGGTTTTGTTTATACATATTAATCATATTCATTAACATTACAAAATAATCATCCAACCATCAGGATAACTTGTCATTAAATGCTTTGATAAAACATATATTATTGAAGTTTAAGAGTGATTATTTTACCAATTACTAATGTAGTAAAATAACAAGTATAGCCCATGAAAAATTTCATGGAACATAAATGAATGGAAAGAATTACAATACAAATTTAAATAAACATACATATTTAGTCATCTGCAACAGCGTAGGCGTTGTATTGAGTATTCTATAACAGGAGTTTTAGGAGTCAAAATTTATATGTACCTAAATTCCAAAAATAAAACATTGTTTACTAATTATCCATTTGATACATTAATATCAGCTCTAAAATAATACTGAATATTCAAAGTAAAATTTTAGCTGGAAAACTAAAGGAGGTAATGGAATATAAGAAATGATGTTTCATAGATGTTACTGTGAAATTCCATAATTAACCCCACCTGTGTTGAGGCCTGTGTTCTCTGAGGCACTGGGTGCGTAGGGCGGCGGCGGCATCGCGATCGGGGGCGCCTGTTCACCTTTAGGACGGCCTTCACCACCCGGCTGCACAGTCACAGCCTGCACGCCATCAGAATCATCGCGTTCCAGAGTGTGGTAATCACCAGATTCTTCAGGTGGACGTGGCTTGCATTTTCCACAGCAGCAGTTGCAACAACAACAGAGGCAGCCACAGAAGTAACATCCGGTCAGAATGCCACATACAACGCAAAGCACTTTACACCAAGTACTAGTTACGACGAAATAGGCGTTGACGTTTTCTTCTCCAAATTGTTCGGCGATGTACAATCCAAGGGATCCGTAATTATCGTAGATGTTTCTCTTGGTAGCATCACTTAAAATAGTATGAGCACGATTTACTTCCTTGAATTTGTCCGCGGCTTCTGGGTTGTTGGGATTTTTATCAGGATGATACTTTAACGCTAATTTCCTATAGCTCTTCTTAACGTCGTCTGCGGTCGCCGTTTTGGGCACCTGAAGAATCTGATACAAACTATCTCCAGCGGTAGATAGTTTTCTTTTATCCATTTTTGTGAATTGATCTATGAAGTTAAAGCAATGACGAATAACAAACAAAATGCAGCAAAAACTGCGCCAGATTATAGAATTGTTATAACTGACAAGACGACATTTGCAATGTCTATCTGTCGTCTCCGTTCCATTCAACGTTAAATAAAATTTTCTTCGAATTATCACCTGAGGCGGACGAATATTTTTTCGAAGACACAAAACAATTAAATGTAAGTGTGGCTTACATTAAAGAAATTCGAATCAAGATTCGAATTTCGAATGAAATCCTTTTGTGGTAATTAGATAAAACATAACTTTTATTTATTAAAATGACTTGGCAGCATGGGTTTTTTTTTGGTGTAATTATAATAATGTGTTTGTTATTAAGACAAATCAAAGTGAGAAATAAAGAAAGGATCTCCTATCTGACTCGGATCGACGTTTTCGGTAAAACTCCTGTGATCTTTGAATGAAATGTGTATTGATAAATTGATACGTACATTGTGTAAACTTTGAGTATTAAATCAACTGGAGTGGCCATTGACAGGCGTACCCCGCTGCCAAAGGTACGAAGTCCGCTCACGGATTCACGACGCATTTAAAAACCATGTTTGCGCTTTTACTAAGACTAAATTCTTTAATTAAAGCTCAATAATCTAACCAAGGAGCTTCGTCATTTTCGATTGAAAGAAAAGCAAGGGCTGAAGGCCGATCCTGTGTCATCGAATTCCTCAAATATGTTTTAATAATTTTAAGCCTCGAAAAACTTCTTTCAGCAGATGCAACCGTAACATATGTGGTGGGTGGCAATAATTCTCAGAACTATTTCGGTAGTGGGGTAAACTTCAGTTTTTTTTTCTATTTTGTATTTCACCATTTCGTAAATCTTGTTTTGTTTCGCACAAACAGTCAGGAATAATTTTTAAGTAGGTGTCACGCAGTTTTTTTTACACTTTATCAGCTTTCTCAATACTTAAAATACTATAATTTACACTTTCCAGCTCACTCAATACTTGAAACACTATAAGAACGTAATATTAAATATGAGTAATTGAAAGATATGTACGGTACAGCAACGATTTTGTTACTCATACTGCAAGCAAAATAATTCTAAGGTAAAAAAAAATGGTTGCCTGTAAAGTCGGTTTTACGGGCGAAGATTTTACGTGACAACGTCTTTTTCTCGGTAGAATATTTATTGATATGAATATAATTAAATTGCACAATAGGAACAAGGAATTGAATGAAAATAAGAATTGCACAAATTTTAACTATAGAAATATATTTTGTTTACTAAAACATTGTACATGTAAACTTAAACTTAACTAATTCCTATTTGAGTGATTTTGTTGAGGATAGGACGATGATAGGAGAAATATGAAATGAAAGGAAGTGTTTCTGCTGTAATGTGTCCGATTCAATGCGCCTAATTCTCTAGTGCTGCGCGCGCGGCAGACCGATCATAGTTGAGTGGGAGAGAGACGCAAGGCATTCGGCGGGCCTCTCTCTCGTTCGGTGACTCATCGTAACGTTACCGAGCGTTACACTTTTTCATAAGTGACTCCCAGCCGCAACCTAATTTAAGACGTTGTCACGTCAAAAAGTTGACGAACGAAATGAAACATGGGAATTCCTCTTGCGACGGGGATTCCCCTAGCGATAGACGAGCAAAACATTATGTCCCGACTCCCAAGTCACAGACTCTATAATACTATACTAGCCCCGAGTGCTATGCGTTTAAAAAAACCGATCTTCAAGTGTTTCGAGGCGCGATATTCAAGTACTAGAAAATTTATTTATCAATAATGATTTGAATAAATGAATTAGTTTAACTAACTTTATTTTAATTTACCGTTATGTTATAACCTTAACCTTATTAAGAATGAAAATCAAAAGTTTTAAATTAAAAAAAAAAAAATTAAATAAAATCTGTATTTTTTTTTTATTTGCTTGACGGGAGGTCCCTGCAAGAGCGAGGCTCCAGGCGATTGCCCTGTTCGCCACCCCCTAAGGCCGCCACTAATAACGCCGCTCGCGCGGCGCCGAGCGTGCAAACAAACGATACCTTCAAAGTACAAAGGTACCGCAATATTCTCTTTGTGCCGTGCCGCCCGCCCTAGCTACTCTCGTTCATTTTTATTTTTTTATTTTACTTTATTGAGAAAACCAACAGCGTATATACACCGTGAAATTTTAGTGGTTGTTTTCCCGCAGTGAAATGATTCTATCTTAATAGTATAATAGATTTGTGCAGTTTTTTTATTCAAATAAAAAAATAGCAGTTTCACGATTGTGATAAACGAAACTCGAAAGCAACCTCGAACCAATGGTACCAGCCGCGCCGCAGCCGGTCACCGGCCGGGGTCATTGCCCCTCGCGCGGTGCAGTTTATGATGTATTACTTAGTGCGTGGAGCTTCTTTTGCTTTGAACATTGATTTCGTGCGGCAAGCAGTACCCAAACACGTCACATTTTGTAAAGATACTATCGTATCTCACGCTTTTGAGTTGATGATTATTTTTTTGATTAGTTGAGAACAACGATATCTTTATTTTCAAAAAATTACTCTCACGATTCGATGGTGCTACTAAAGGTAAATCGTTCTGTTGCGGGAAAACAACCACTAAAATTTCACGGTGTATACAATGTTAACATACATTAATTGATAGTAAATATGGCCAATAACAGGTTTCCCTTATTTTATCAATAGCACAAGTAAAGGATGGAAATGCTAACGATATCCACGCATTATCAAATAACACACACAATACACAACAAAACAGAAATCAGCACGATAACCAACTCAATGTCATTTGAGACATGAAATTAATGTAGAACATATTAAATTGTTCTATTTATTTTTAATTTTTATTAGGAATAAAATTAAATAAATTTTATTTAATTTTATTCCTAATAAATGTTAGGTACTTTTTGTAATTTTTTTTTTGTTTTAGTTTTTTGTTATTTTTTGGTTACCGCACACACCTACACCCGAATCCAACAGTGCACCTACTTCTCTTTTAAACTTGCGCTTAGTGTTCGAAAAGAGGTCAACACCTTTAAAACGCGCGTTATATTCACGTGGCAGACGCAACAAAACTGAATTTTGAAGGAATTTCGTACGATGCCGCATAGTTTCCAATAGTGGGGTTTGACGGGTTCGGTATTTAGGCGTACGAAATGTGATCTTGGATACCAGATACGGACAGTCGACTTTATTATTTACTATGTCATGCAGCAGACCCATATCCAACAATATGCGCTCGCTGCTCCAGAGGTAAGATACTATGTTCTTTACAGCCTTCCTCATAAGTTCTAAAAGTCCTGCGACTACGATATTTTAGGTAGTTAACAAAAATTTTTTGTATACGCTCCAGTCGGGATTTGTATACAGAATAATGAGGAGACCATATAGGGCTAGCATATTCGAGGACACTTCTCACATACGCGTTATAAACTGTTTTAACGATTGATAAATCTGAAAATGGCTTGCACATACGGAGAACAAAACCTAGATTTTTGAATGCTTTCGTAACAGTATTATCAACGTGTAGGGCTAGGGAAAGTAGCATTTTGCTGTCAAAATATACACCTAAGTCCCTAACATAGGTTTTTCTCTCTATTTGTTTTCCGTTGAAATTATAATTCTGTACGACAGGCTTTGTCTTTCGAGTGAATGTTATGCATTCGCATTTACTCGCATTAACGGTTATATTATTTTTAATATAATAATCATGTAGGCGATTCAAATCACACTGCATAGAAACACTGTCTTGCAAGTTATCTAAATATATAAAAATGAAAACTGATTTAATGACTGACTGACTGACTGACTGACAGACATATCAACGCACAGCCCAAACTGGGATTTAAAATCTGAAAATTTTCACCGTGCTTCCTTTTATAGTGTAGGTGAGCACTAAGAAAGGAATTTTGGAAATTCCTCCTCTAAGGGGGTAAAAAGGGCCCCATAAGATTGTATGAAACTTCGTCAGTTTTGAAGCTAAGTCGATGAAAATTGGTATCCAGCTACCTAATTAAAAATTAAGAATGACGTCTTTCAGGATTTTTGAAAATTTAATATTTAAGGGGATAAAAAATGGGGGCAAAGTTTGTTCGGTTCCGCGTCATATCCATACTCTTTAGATATTTGTACTCTCTGACTTTTCTTAGTTTGTTATGACATTCAATGTGTCAATCAGAAAATAAATAGGCAATTTCTTACAAACAGAATGGTATTATTTTAGAATTTAATAATTGGCGCCGAAATGGATGAATTAACTGAATTAAAACGTGTAGAACTTTCATTAAAGACTGCATTAAAAAATTCGGCAGCCAGATACAAAACCTACGAGAAATTTCTGATTATGAATTAAAATTAGTGAGTGATCAGCTGGTGAAGTGACAAATGAACAAATTTACCAATAATAATTTGGAAGAGATACCTACGACTACAAATAATATTACTGATGACCCACAGTTGGAAGCTGAGATTGAAGAAAAAATAACCTTCAGGGTATTACAACACAGCTTAAACTAAAACTGCAGAGTTTGAATTCGATAGCACGAAACAATTCCATGTATGCAGAAGGTACTGAGGAGCAAAGGTCGGTCACAAACAAATCTTAGGACATCTAAATTGAACTCAGTACCATTAGACAGGGACGAAACATTCAAAAACATCATTAAACGGTTGGATACTTACGTAAAACTGAACAGATGTGATGATATCGATACAAGGAAATACACGTCAATCATACATCTTTGAGCCCAGAATTACATCAGAAAACGTATTATATTATATTTTTGTGCTCCACGGGATCCTTGTGAGTTAGAATTTGAAGAGTTGGATAAAATTCAGTTAGTAAATTATCAACAACTCAAAATTGGACAGATTACTAGAAGATTTAACAATGGTGTTTGACGGAACTCTTGTTTGAATATCAAACTACAAAGCTCAATTAGTGCTTCAAGAAAATGTGACAACAATTTTCATCTAGCCGCGACGTATTCCATTCCATATGTCCTGAAGGACAAAGTTGACGAAGAAATAAGGAGGCTATGTAACGAAAAGACAAAACTTGAAAATTCCTATTGGATGTCTTATCTATATGTATATTGGTACATACTCAGAAAATAAATATCGGTACTTACCATAAGAATGGTATTATTTAGAACTTAATCATTTTTAGGGTTCCGTAACCAAAGGGTAAAAACGGAACCCTATTACTAAGACTTCGCTGTCTGTCCGTCTGTCCGTCTGCCTGTCACCAGGCTGTATCTCAAGAGCCGCGATAGCTAGACAGTTGAAACTTTCACTAATTATGTATTTTTGCTACCGCAATAACAACAAATATGGAAGGGACAAAAACAATCGCGTTTGTTGTATGGGAATACAACAAACGCGATTTTTTTGTCTTTTTTTGTTCGATATTAATAATGGCAACAGGTAGGCACTTGAAATATTCACAAAACACTCAGTTATATTTCTAACTTTAATAATCAACAATTAAAATAATATTTATGGGAGGTTCCCACACAAAAAAATCAATTTTTTGCTTATTTTTGCTTGATATCAATAAATGGTAACAGGTAGGCACTACATTAACTAAATTAATGTAGGTGCCTAATGTTGTTTTCGTAGTCAATGGTACGGAACCCTGCGTGCGCGAGTCCGACTTGCACTTGGAAGATTTTTGTTTAGGTATACAGTAGAAATAAATGGTGGAAAATCGAAAAAAGTGTATAGAATTACTCTGTTGTACTTTATGACATTATCAACTATATTAAGCAGTTCAAAAATAATTCCTAAACTGGGCATAGACCCGTTTCTCAGGCAGGAAAAGGTAACAGGTGTGTTGCAACAACACTAAGCAGCTGACTGGTGGATTAAATCAATATAGACTGGTAGACCATTTGACAAGCTTCCATTTAGAAGATAATTTGATAAACTTCCATTTAGTAACGATTTATTTTTTCTAGGGCGCTCCGCTTTTGGGGGCCTGGCAAAGTTTGTTTAGTGAAACTGCCTTTCTAACGCATCCAAATTATCTTTTTATTTAATATCATCCATATTTAAAAAAATACACTTTTAAAACATGAATATAAAACGTTGAAAAAAAAAACACATCATTTCATAATTCCGTGTTTTTTAACTTAGAAATAGCTACCACCACGCACCCACTAATGACCAAGCCGCAGTAATTAATGATGTTTTGCTGACATCATTTGAAGCTGAAGAAATATAAAAATTTATAGGCACAGTGGTCAGTACAGTCGAATCAGTTGTCTATCCTGTCAAGTTTCTGAACACTTTTTATCCTCTTGATCATCCTCTACCATTCATGCCTCGAACCCACCCACATGGAAGTTTTGTGAAACTACGTCAGCTTTTTGGTATAAATTTTGTTATGTTGTTTATAAGGATTCTTTTATAATTAAACATTATAAAAGAATCCTTATAACACAGGGGGTGAAAAACGCTTGAAAATTTTGTGGTTAATTATTTGTATTTAACATCATATTGAGGTACTTAAAACTTCGTTTATCGATCATGAAGGGAGAATGACATAGGACTGGCTTTTTCAGAGCTCTACACCGATGCTGGCACTACACCGGTCTTCTATCCAAACGTAGTATGCAAGCAAATTGTCTTTGTAAAATCGCCTTTTTAACGCTTATGGATCGAGAAAAATGGTAACCTACTTGGTTGGAAATTAAGAATGTGGTTTTTTACACAGGGCCACTTCTTCCAGGACTCTACGCCAGTGTTGATCATATTCGAATAAAGCCTTGCAAGCTGCTTTGAATGGTTTGTTGTACTACAGCGTTGACAGTTTTGAAAGTTTCAAATGATATTGTACTTCAGATTTCATGTAAATGCAAACAGATATGGTACGAGCTCGCTTGGACCACGGTTCGCTAGGAGAACTAACACCGGATCCCTAAATAGTTTAAATCGGCCTCTTTCATCCAACTATTGTATCAACGGGCCCCGGTAAGTCGGCAACAACGTATCGGCTCCCACTAAGTGCCCACCACCACCTCGCCCGAGATGGGCACCTTCGGCACCGTAGGCAAAGGAAGTGGAGGAAAAGAGTGGAGGAGAGGGGGGTGAGTCGTGACGAAAACTTTGTAACAGATCAAAACACACGCGTGCGAAGCCGCGGGCATCAGCTAGTTAATTTTATAAAATATCTTTTTGTCTTCCGCATACATGAGATAGTGAGAATGCTCAAAGCACATACCTATATCGTACAGGTAGGCATTATAAAAGAGAGGACCCAAAAGGGAGCCCTGTGGAACCCCTGTAGGAACATTAATGTAATTTGAACGATAACCACTCATCACTACAGCCTGGGAACAATTTGTGAGGTATGATTCAGTCCAACGAAGTAAATCCCCATGAATTCCCAAGACTTGTAGCTTGTTTAATAGGATCACGTGATCCACCCGATCAAAGGTCTTCTCAAAATCGGTGTAGATCACGTCAACCTGCCCACCCCCATCCATATTTTCCAGAACATAACTTGTAAACCATGCCAGATTTGTAATGGTTGAGCGACCCCTTAAGAAACCATGTTGATTTTCAGGTATTGATTGTGCCAACGTAGAATATATCTCATTATAAACTATTTTTACTAACATTTTTGCAACCGTATTCAATATAGAAATGCCTCTATAATTTACAATATCCATTCGCGACCCCTTCTTATGTACAGCCACTATTAGGGCGGAAAAATACCCTCCCGTAAAGAGCGGTTAAATAATATAGTCAAGGGAAGGGCAAGCGATTCAGCACATCTCATCCAAAAAACAGCCGGCAACCCATCACTCCCAGTACCCTTATTAATGTCCAAGGATTTTGACATGTTTTCCACAACTAACAAGGAAGTTTGTATATTTGATACTGTGTTACATGAATATTGTTCTTGTACTACTGGAGAGTAACTGTCAGTGGGTGTGCCAAATACACTCTGAAAAAATGAGCTGAACGCATTACATATATTTTTTCCATCCGTAAATTCAACTCCCTCTAGATAAAACTTTTTGGGATATGCCGATCCACCTCGCAAAGCCTTAACGAATGTCCAAAATGCCTTGGGATGTCTTTTAATATTGTTTTCGCTACATGTTGTAAAATGCTTAAAACACTCATTTTGTACGCGTCGTTCTCTTGAGCGTAATAGTGAGAATTCATCGTAGTCTAATCTATTTCCATATTTTTTCCAGCGTGAGTGAGCTTTTGATTTTTCTTTGATTATGTTTATTAATGCTGGTGAGTACCATTTAGGGTACGACCGGTGATTATTTTTAATAGAATAAGGAATGTATAAATTTAGACAGTTATTAATGATATCTTGGATAGTGAGAATTCATCGTAGTCTAATCTATTTCCATATTTTTTCCAGCGTGAGTGAGCTTTTGATTTTTCTTTGAGTATGTTTATTAATGCTGGTGAGTACCATTTAGGGTACAACCGGTGATTATTTTTAATAGAATAAGGAATGTATAAATTTAGACAGTTATTAATGATATCATAGAAAACATTGACAGCGTCGTCGATAGTGCCTGTACATAAGAGCGATGGCCAGTCCCGTTCCTGGAAGTATTAATTTACGATATCATAACACGCCGCATAGAAATTCCGCTTTGGTGTGGGAGCCTCTCGTAAAGGTACGATATTTATATCCAAAAGTGAACAGTAAATGGATGGGTGTGCGCGGTCCTCTTTTAAGAGTGGCGTAGACACCGATTCAATACTTATTGGAAGATTAAAAAACACAAGATCTAATGTATTGCCATAGGATTTTTTTATAGTGTTATATTGTTTTAATCCACAGTATGCAACGCGGTCAGTTGTGACGAAATCATCGCGTAAGTAACTTGTCCGTAAGTTTGCGAAAATGACGCAATATTATTCCAACGTTGAGCTAGTTGAAATGATAATTTGAGTGAAGCTATTTAGGATGTTTAGTGAGTCATTCCCAAACCGTCCACGACCCTTGAGAACAGTCATGCTCCCGGCAACGCAGAGATTTTGTGATCAAGAACAGTTCCATGAACGCTCGAAGTCGGGAAGGCCGTATCGGTCTTGATGTAAGACTGCAAGAAGATATCTTGGACTACTTTGAGAGGGAACCGAGAGCGAGCACCAGAGACGCCGGCTTTTAGTGTCAATTTGTGGGCTGGGATAGTAGGGGATCAGCTGTTGGGACCTTACTTCATCGAAGGCTGCCCCACCAATGCTACATACTAGGAACTGTTGGAAAACGTCGTAATAAAGACGAGCTGTTAGAAGACATGCCTTTGTATTTCCATTCCAACCAGCACGATGGAGCACCGCCTCATTATGCTGCCCCCGATAGTTGAAAAGCCGCATCTAACAAAAAGTCAAAACGGAGAAAAAAATGTTTGAATAAATGAAATGGAATATCGTCTGCTGTTCTTAAGTAAAGGAAAATAATTACATGTTGAAAATTTTTAATATTAGCAACAATATTTTTCTTTGATTTCCATTTATAAAATATTATGTTTTTTAATTATTTAATTGGAAATATTTTAAAAACCCTTTTATTTTAGTAAATGAAGATGGAAAAAATAGAGTCCTTGAATAGACGCAAATAGCTAGATGCGCCCTTTCAAGTTTATTCGGGCCTTGTATTCCTAAGAAGAATACGCGCATTTGGCTATATCCGCCTTTTTTCTTATGTATCTATAACCATACCGATAATTGTCGACTAAGATAAAAAGTACATAAAATTATATATTTAAACCCCTTTTTATTATTGCAAAATAAAAAATATAACATCTAAAGATAAAATATTGCCGAACTTACACAAAAATATCAAACCAAAAGGGCATTTATACGTAAATGTGGCTTTTCAATTAAGTTTAAGGCAAATTCGTCTTTTCATCTTCAATCAGGTGCAAAAAATGTGCAGAAGCGCCTTTTTTTGTTGTTCTAAAACTGCAATGAAACGAGATAGAAAAATATAAAAAATACTGGAAGAAGCGCCTTTTTTTCCTGATTCCGGCAATGTATGTAGCTCAATTTGGCAAAAAATGTTAGATACGTCTTTTCAACTAAGGGGGCGTCCATAAATTACGTCAGATGTTTAAGGGGGGGAGGGGGTCGAGTCAAATCTCATCTAATCTTACGTTGGAGAGAGGGGGGGTCTCGGCAAATATCACGCAATTTTTTTTCTGATTGAAACAAAAAAAAATTATACTATTAGGGTCCATTTAATCCAGATTGTACATATACATACATGCTTAAGATTTAATCTTAAGCGTAATCGTAATACGATTAAGATTCACTAATTCGTTCGAAAGAAAAAATTTTTATTCAAGTTTACGTAAGAAACCCACATTTTGAAAAATCTCACGTGAGATTGGGGGATGGGGGAGGGGGTTGAATAAAATCTCACGATATCTCACCAGGGGGGGAGAGAGGGACAGAAAATTAAAAAAAACACCTCACGTAATTTATGGACGCCCCCTAACGGGGGCAGTATGGTTTTCAAGTGCTACCGTATTTGTACACGAAAATGACGTCATCATAATATACACTGATAGGCTGTTCTGCGCATAGTACCAGCCTATAATCATCCTACTGTAGGGAAAAGGCCTCCATCATTGAATTCAAGTTACCACAGCAATGATGGGTGTAGGTACTGGCATAATAACCACGCTTGCCAAATGCGGGTTGGTGATCACAAAGCCGAGCAACGTTCGAAAATTCGAAACCTAAATCAAAATAAAAGTGAGAAACAAGGAAAGGCGCTCCTATTTGACTCTGTTCCACATTTTCGCGTAAAACTCCTGTAATCATTGAAATGTATAAACCACCCATACATTTCAATGACTTAGGATAGGTTTAATTTCTTTTCATGTCATTTTTAATTTTCATTTCCTATCAATAACAAAATTCTACTGAAGACTTGGCTGTATGGGCATAGTTCCCTTTGCCTACCCATAAGGGGTGAAGAAAACAATAACGACAGCAGATCGATTCAATTAGAGATGTTACCCATCGCAGCAAAATTTCGACGAGCGTCAACGCAGTAACTCAAGCGCAGTCTATTGCGCCGACTCACTGCGTTAAGTTAACTCGAAATTGCATCATGGCGCTACTGATTAGGACATTAAATGACCATATAAATGACATGAATAATACAGTTCAAGTAATAATAAATTGGCTTAAAAGGAACAATCTACTTGTAAATCTTGACAAAACTTATTTTTTAAATTTTAAATACACATTATTTCAGACTATGAATATTAATTTCGAAGGACAAAAACTTAAAAAGTACAGACAATTTAAAATTTCTAGGTATATGGATAGATCAAAAACTAAACTGGAAAAATCAAGTAGAAGTCGTTTGCAAAAAAATTTACAGATTTTCGTACACCCTTTACAAACTGCGCCAAGTAGCCACAAAAAATACAGCTGTTACTGCGTATTTCGCTTATGTTGAGTCCGTTCTGCGATATGGACTTATAATTTGGGGCAATAGCACTGATGTACATAAAGCATTCATTGCCCAAAAAAAATGTTTAAGAGCAATATGTCGCACCGCTCCTGATGAGCCTTGTAGGCCGCTATTCATTTCTATGAAAATTCTACCCCTCCAATGTTTATACATATTTGAAATTTCTAAGTTTGTTAAACAAAATATGCATTACTTCATGCAGGCCAAAGAGGTTTACACACGTAATACCAGAAATGGCAATAGACTGGTATCCGAAATCATACCAAAGAGTGCTCGTTACAAAAAGAATCGCTACTGGATGTGTATGGTCATATACAATAAAATACTGCAGTCTATAAAAGATTTACCGTTTAGTAGATTTAAAGGTGCCCTCTACAAATGGCTTAATGGACATTGCTTTTACAGTGTGAATGAATACCTATCCCTTATGTGACAGTGTAGTACTGATGTTTTAATTGTATTGACCTATTGTTTTTTTTTGTTACATTGTGTCCTTGTGTTTTGTTATTTAAAATTCTGACATACTCATAAATTTTTTATTGATATTATTAATGTATAGATGCTTTATTTAAAATTCCGATATTTAATATTTAATTAATCTTATGATGTAATAGTTTGACATAATTATAATTTGTATTTTGCATGCTATTTATATATGGCTGAAAAAGCTGAACCATGCTATTATATTGACCACCACAATGTGCCCTTTTTCAAATGCAAATAAATCATTTCATTTCATTTCATTTCAGTGAAGCGGGCGCCATCTGCAGTTCAGACTAGTTTTTTCGCTATACGATAAAGCTGACCAGTTCGAAAGTCGGAGAAAAAAGTGAAATAATTTTTATTTTCGAACGTACACGTATTCCGACGCAATAGTGAATTGTCAACTGAGCCATCTGTTCAAAATTTGGTGGTTATTTCGAGTGTGCCAGCATATTTTGAATTTCCCGGTAGTGTGCTGTGCGCCAAATCATTTTGAAAAAGTGCGTTGAGAGCATAGATTTAGGATACAAGTAGATCGACTGACAGCCCGATAATGCGTGACCAGTTTTGATTTGTCAATGTGTGTGTTAACTAGTAACGTACCTTTAACATTTTTAGACTATCGATAATAATTGCAGTTTGTCGTTGTAAAAATAATGTTTACTGTCACACTGTTTTTATCTCGAGATTATGCATACCTGACCGCCCTCACTTCTTACAACTATAATAGTGGGCAGATAAATGTGCCCGGTGAGTATATTTTTTACATATGATTTAAAAATAAACAATTTTAATTAATAAAAAAAGTAACAGCCATTGTTAATTAGTTTTCTTGATTTACTTCTTCAAAAGATTTTCCCGTGTCATCTGCTGTGCCATGTGAGCTCATCAATGGCAGTAAGTGAAAAAGAACAAGTAAACAAAATCTGAATAAACATTTACATTCTGATGAATCAATCCCTGATTATTGACTTTTAACAAGATTATCTTAGTTACGTGATTTCTTCAAATTGTTAAGTTGACATTCATTTGAGACGTTAAACGTATAATAACATCAAATTTCTCCGGAAACATTCAAGATAAATGTCGACAATAGTATCGATAAATTTGAGTCAAGCTCTAGCGTACATGTAAAATATTTCGATGAATTATTTATCCACCAAAATAATGTAAATAATCAATACATAGAACTTTATCTATACAAAATATTAAATTGAACAAATGGATTGAAATAATTTTATATTTACAAAATAACAACAAGATCAAATTCAACAAAAATAACGCGCTTTTACGTTGACGACTTTCTATGTATTTACTTGTGAAATGAGCAATTTTCTGGATTATTTTTGTGGTTGACTCCACAGGCACTCACAGAACATGTTAACATTCTTAGATAAAACTGTATTTACTTTAGATAATCTACGATGTATTACATAATTCCATAAAATGTTGAAGCTTATATCGCATATGCCACTGGATGTCACTATGTCAATTAAGACAGGTCACAAAACGAAAAGATTAGTTTACTTTTTCTATCTTGCTAGATTTCCATAAGAGGTTTTCTTCTATCTCGCAGGCTTTGTCCGTATATTATATTGTACGTTTATGGTTGAGAGTGTTGACACATCCGGCGCAGTGAATGGGGACTACCGTTTCTTTCTACAGTGGCGCCAACTGGTGAGAGTTGGCGCCACTGTAGACTGAGGTCCGGAGGTATAGCTATCAAAGGCGATTGTTGCCGAAACAAAATTTTATATTTTGAATCTAATTAAGGTTATATTGTTTATAAATAACTATCTTGATATCAACAAACTAACTTCTGAAATAGTTGCTCTTGAGGCCGCCTATTTTTGCGCTTTTTCTTAATTCCGCTTTTAAAGCGTTTACATTAATCGCCAAATAATCCAAATTTGCGATATTTTACGAAGATCACTTTCCAGCAGGTAAATTAAAGAAATTATAATTTATGCAACAAATTCCGCTAAAACCAGAACAAAGTGAATGATATTGGACCTCACGCGACACTAGCGCCTCTAGTGGCAAATTCACTAGCGAGTAGCGATAGCCCCCATTGAGTTAGCGCAGTTGCGCGGCGCAGCGCAGTGTTACCCATCTCTAGATTCAATAACTACTAACTATCAAGCTTGAGTTTATATTAAATTATTCATGTTCAATTCTTATTTATTTACAGTCAAGTGTCAACTAGCTTTGCATCTAAATAACGCAACGAAGTGAACGAGAAAAATGTTCTTGAATGTTTCTGTAGCAGTTTTTTAATACCTATGAAACGTGCATGTAACTTATAGGTTAGGTTACTTTTGTATAGGATAATCAAAAGTTCCTAACCAATATGGTTTGAAAAAAGGAAATGTAAATCACAATCATGATAGCTCGAAATATATTTAAGCTATACCAACAGGCTCTGGCACGCCGGCCATACCTGGTTCAGGCCATACAAACAGGCACTTTGATGGCTACTGGAGATATAATTTCCCAAACTTTGATTGAGAGAAAATCATTTAAACAACTAGACGTGAAGAGAACCATCGGATTTTCTTCGATTGGCTTTTTTGTAGGCGTAAGTCTTATAATTTAAATCACCACAAACATATATTCTTGAAATTGATTATTAATTTTATAATGCCATTGCAATTGGAACCGATCAAAACCATAAAATACTTTTCTATATTTCGTAATAAACCTTTCTTTTTAGGGACCAGCTCTACGGGTATGGTATGGTCTTCTAAATAACCACATTGGATCAAATGGCAAGGCAGTTGCTTTGAAAAAAGTTTTTGTGGATCAAGTCATTTTTGCACCAGCATTTCTATTGTTGATACTCTCAGCAGTTGCAGCCTTGCAGGGCAAAAGCTGGGACAACATAGAGAAAGATGTTAAAGCTAATTACCTTGATGTGTTAAAAACAAATTATTATGTCTGGCCTTGTGTGCAGCTCGTCAATTTCTATTATATACCACTTCAATATCAAGTTCTTGTTGTGCAATCGGTGGCTTTGTTTTGGAACACCTATTTATCATGGAAAACTAACCAGAAGCAGTTAATGGAATGAATTGGATAAACTAGTAGAACAATATGTTAAAGTCGACTTCTCATACTATTAGTAGTATTTTGATTTAGTTCATTTTAGGTTACAATGTTGTGATATTATGTTAATGTTGTAGTGAAAGTATCATTTAAGACAACACTGACTAAGGTTTTAGGTATACTTAACTATGTAAAGTAATGAAAACAAATTACTAGTGGTTCTAATGGCAGTGACTCAGTTTACTAATAATATCAGCACTCTTTGTTTTCTATGAAAAATAAAATAAACTACTAGCACAAAACAACCTTACTTTCCCTGTTCTTGATTTAATCCCTCGATCGTGAGTTATTCCAGGACACAATTGAAATAAATTGTTATCGCGTCACGCGCGTGCCTCCTGGGGGTTGAGGGATTATTAATAAATATAAATAAATAGATATTTTAATCCCTCAACACCCAGGAGGCACTCGGGTGCCGCGATAACAATTGATTTCAATTATGTCTGGAATAACTCACGATCGAGGGATTAAGACATGCCTCACTGGGCCACACAGAGCTATCTAGTCCCAAATTAAACTACTATTAAGTACCCTGTCGTATGAGGTACTAGACAACCGATAAACTTACATATATACTTTTTTTTTGTAAATATATACTTATAATATATAGAAAACACCCAGACCAGTACAAACAGACATGCACACAAATATTTGTACTGTGCGGGGATCGAACCCGCAACCCATGGCTCAGAAGCAGCGTTTACTACCGCTGAGCCAAATGGTCGTCGTTAATAACTTTTCTGTTCTTAAAAGCAATTGACTTAAACAGAGATTTGAGCATTTTTATGTAAAGGATTTATACATTGCCTACATGCATTTTTAAAAGTCTTCCAGTTCATGTGCAATTTGTTTTTTTTAAAGTATACTGAGTTTGTTATGATTCTATTTCTTGACATTTTTTACGTCATACTATCTAGCGGTGACATGACGTCGTACGAAGTTCATACTTACATCAAAAAAATTTATGTAAAATGTTCGAAATTGTACGCTACATTAAAAAAAATGTACATCAAAAACTTACGAGAAAACAACAACCAAATTGTCACCGGTAGAAAGTATACTTCCTGGCGGGCGCTATTAATTTCGCCTATTACTAATCAACTTTTTGACTTTTCGGTTGGCCAGAAAAAATTTACGAAATATGTATATGAATATTTACCTTATATTTATTGCTCATTGAATTAGTCCATAAAAAATATTTTAAATGCAAATCTTAATTTCACTATTAGCACATACGTATAACAGTATGGGGCATTACGTACTTTCAAGTAGTTATTTAGAAATCAAACATTTTTGATGATAATTAATTTATAGTTTTGACATTTAAACAATCACACTCTTAGGTACATTAATAAATGACATGGTAATTATTGATTTTGATACTTTTTTGGCAATATCATCAAATTGTCCCTATTTTTCATTCAATTTGCGGCGTACTCGGTAATAACTTTTTCCACCAGAAATGTACGTATTCAATCACAGATGTAAGTATAAACGACTTATTTTGCAATGTTATCTGATTTGGAATATCTTTTAAAACTATCGTTTCATCTAGTTCGGTTCATTTTGTATTTTCGTTCTTCGCTTTTTGCTTGTAGTATGTATAATTTATAAATACATACGACACAATAACTCATTTATTGTTTATCGCTAAACACGATCAATTCTATTAGATTAAATATTAAACACGCACTCGTATTGTGGAAATCAGAAACAACGAACGAACAGAAGTAACAAAAACACCTAAACCTGAGAAAATGAAGTAAAACACATATTCCTATATTGACCCGACCAGGAATCGAACCCGGAGCACGCAACACCTTGAAAACCGGTGTGTACGAAACTCCGCCGTCGCCGTCGGAGGTCGTCAAATACTTTCGCAATAGCAGTTACATAAAATTAAAAATAAAACTTAAAGTACGTACATACCTGTCCTCCCGAGTCTAAAACGCAGTAATAGCAAAGATTACATTTTTGATTAAAATATATTTGTAAAGCTGAAGAGTTTGTTTGTTTGAACGCGCTTATCTGGAAGTACTGGTCCGAATTGAAAAAATAATTTTGTGTTGTAGATATAGTCCATTTATTGGGGAAGGCTTTAGGCTATATAACATCAAGGTGCGACCAATAGGAGCGAAGCATCAGAGAAAAATGTTGCAAAAATAATCGCAATCATAATAACAGAAATTGATGCAGACGAAGTCGCTGGCAATAGCTAGTTTTTCTATATATATTTTTTTAAATAGCGAGTCTACATTTTTTTTTTCAAATTCTATGCCATTTCTGGTGTTTTGTGTGTATACCTCTTTTGCTTGGCTGAAGTTGCAGGTATTTTGTTTTACATACTGAGCAATTTCAAATAATAATATAATAAGTATAATTTTAATAGAAATAAATAGTGGAATGCAAGCCTATTTATTTATTTAACCATGCTCTGGATTCTGTGAGAGCTGCTTTGATTTTGTATTGCTTTAGAAATGTTTGCAGAAGCGCGCTTTGACTATTTTAAACGTCACTATATGCAAAAGTTGCTTATTCCACGGGAGCAGAGTGTAGACCAACTCTTTGGGAACTTTTTTGACAGTGTCAAAACCTACTTCAAAACTTAAGTGTCAAATTGACAGTTTAATTTTGTTTTTAATGTTTTATGCTGTGTTTGTTGTTGTGCAAAATCCTAATGGAAGTTCTGCGCCGGTATTTTTTCTTAAAAGTAAAGGTTATGATCATCGCACTGCAGAGCAAATTATTGAATTAAAGTTACTATAGCAATTTTTTTCATAAAACTGACTTTAAAAATGCTAGGGATTTTATTAAATTGTGACAAGACAACGTAACCAATAAAAAACGCAGTATCGAAATGTTTATCTTATTATTGAACATGATTTTTAGGTGTTGTAATAGAAAGTCAAGCGATTAAAATGCAGCAGTGAAAATGAATAGATACTGCTCTTTACCTAGGAACTGAGATAATGAGGAAATAAGAATATTACGAACTGGTAGGAAACAATAGGTACATATTATACAGTTTATTTAGTAGTTCACACAAATTACATGAACCAATCTACATTAAGTTATGACAAAATTAACTGCATTTTCTCTCTATCTTAAGTTATGACAATTTATATGCAAACATAAACTATTGAAAATGGGGACCCTAGAGCCGCGTTAACACGCCACTACACTTAAGACCTGCCAGAAGTCAACATTGATGAAATCGAGATGGCTGTTAAACAGCTGAAAAATGAAAAAGCCCCTGGAGAGGATGGCATTACAACAGTGTTGCTGAAGGCTGGAGGATACTGGATATTTTCAGGCCACTGCACTGGAAAGGACGAGGGATCAAAATTAATGGCGAATACATCTCTCACTTACCATTTGCAGACGACATCGTCATTACGGCAGAAACGCTGCAGAACCTACAACAGAAGCTGAATGACCTGGCTGACTCTTCTGTATGCAACCGATTGCGGTGCACGGCACCCTCCTCAAATTTCTTCAAAAATATGTGTACCTTGGGCAGACATTGCAGTTGGGTAAAAACAACTTTGAGGATGAGGTGAACAGAAGAATTTAGTTGGGTTGGGCAGCATTTGGAAAACTACGTCGAGTCTTCTCACCGTCGATCTCTGAAGACGAAACTCTTCAAACAGTGCGTCCTACTAACTAGTACGGAGCCGAAACGTGGACACTGACGGTATGAAACGATCTATGCTCGTTTCTCTTAGAGATGAAATCAGAAATAAGCTAATCCGGGAGATAACTAAGTTACCGATATAGCCCACCGGATTAGCAAACTGAAGTGGCAGTGGGCTGGCCATATTAGCCGTAGAACCGACAACTGCTGTAGTAAAAGAGTTCTTGAATGGAGACCGCGTCTAAGCAAACGTAGTGTAGGACGCCCTCAGGCCAGGTGGAGTGATGTTTTAAGCAAGATGACTGGCAGGAGCTGGATGCGAGAAGCCGAGGATCGACCTAAGTGGCGTGCAGCTGGAGAGGCCTATGTCCAGCAGCGGACTGCTATAGGCTGATGATGATTGCTATAATTACGTTAAATGAGTTCACATAATACTGCCATTTAGTCGGTGTTTGTTGGGAATTGGTTAATGCAAACTGCTGACAGAAGTTAAATATAATATCCTGAATAACTGCAATGTAGCTGGGAAAAAATAAAAAAAAAGTTTATTTTTACTTTCACTACAGATTAATTTACTAGAATAAAAATTTCAAAAAAATATTATAGAAAAATTAATATTTGTCACACAATAAAATAATGATTTGTCACAGAAATTAGTAAATATATTTTTATTAAAAATGAAATCTTTGCTATTACTGCGTTTTAGACTCGGGAGGACAGGTATGTACGTACTTTAATAGTTTTATTTTTAATTTTATGTAATTGCTATTGCGAAAGTATTTGACGACCTCCGGCGGCGACGGCGGAGTTTCGTACACACCGGTTTTCAAGGTGTCGCGTGCTCCGAGTTCGATTCCTGGTCGGGTCAATATAGGAATATGTGTTTTACTTTATTTTCTCAGGTTTAGGTGTTTTTGTTACTTCTGTTCGTTCGTTGTTTCTGATTTCCACAATACTACGAGTGCGTGTTTAATATTTAATCTAATAGAATTGATCGTGTTTAGCGATAAACAATAAATGAGTTATTTTGTCGTATGTATTTATAAATTATACATACTACAAGCAAAAAGCGAAGAACGAAAATACAAAATGAACCGAACTAGATGAAACGATAGTTTTAAAAGATATTCCAAATCAGATAACATTGCAAAATAAGTCGTTCATCTTACATCTGTGATTGAATACCTACATTCCTGGTGGAAAAAGTTATTACCGAGCACGCCGCAAATTGAATGAAAAATAGGGACAATTTGATGATATTGCCAAAAAGTATCAAAATCAATAGTTACTATGTCATTTATTAATGTACCTACCTAAGAGTGTGATTGTTTAAATGTCAAAACTATAAATTAATTATCATCAAAATTTTTTGATTTCCAAATAACTACTTGAAAGTACGTAATGCCCCATACTGTTATACGTATGTGCTAATAGTGAAATTAAGATTTGCATTTAAAATATTTTTTATGGACTAATTCAATGAGCAATAAATATAAGGTAAATATTCATATACATATTTCGTAAATTTTTTCTGGCCAACCGAAAAGTCAAAAAGTTGATTAGTAATAGGCGAAATTAATAGCGCCCGCCAGGAAGTATACTTTCTAGCGGTGACAATTTGGTTTATATTTTCTCGTAAGTTTTTGACGTAAATTTTTTTTCATGTAGCGTACAATTTCGAAAATTTTTTTGATATAAGTATGAACTTCGTACGACGTCATGTCACCGCTAGATAGTATGACGTCATTTTTTGATTTGTGGGAGTACTCACCAATACCTTTATATCTCTGGAATCTCTTAAGGACTATTTCTGAGATTTGGCATGTCGGCATTTCGGCAAGACTATTTCATGACTACTTTTTAGAACCAAAACCACTTCGATAGACTTTACCGTTTGCTTGCACCAGAAGTGAGGATTACAGCTTGACGTTCAAGTCATAATCCTCACTAACCTATAGCTATAACGCCGAAACTAAAAGGCGACTATTTTTTTACTTGTACGACTATTTATGACGATTTGAGGACTATTTTTTAGCATTGTCAAAATTCGTTTTCATTGAGATTTCAAATATGAGGATTCCAGCTTGAAGCACACTAGCCTAATACATGATTTTTTGCATACGTATTCTTAAAACAGCGCACATATTATTGTAAAAGCATGTAATAAGCCAGCTCACAGAAAACTAGTGTTTTCGAATTCAAAGTAATTTCACTCAAGATAACCTCAAAACAAAGACAAAATCGTTAAGAATTCAGCAATGATATGTAGTAGGCCGGCGAAACTTTACAGGATCATGTGAATATATAATGGGTATCACTCGGCACTAACGCGAAGTCCTTGGTCTTGTTCGTTTGAGAGCCAGAGCTTTTTTCCATTTTTTAGTAAATAAAAGAATAGATCCTGAACCATGCTAGTCATGTTAATGAAAATTGCGGCACAAATATGCATAAATTTACTGTATACAAAAAATCATGAGTTTGCGTTCAACCGTTTCCGATATACAGCAATTACTGAAACGTTCGCCCAGCAAAAAACTAAATAAGTCTGAAATTTTATGAGGCACAAATTTGGCTTTCACGGCACATTTATACTCGTATTTAATCTACATTTTTGCATATTTAATATACAGCTAGACCAATCAATTAAAAAAAAATTGCTGGGCGAACGTTCGAGCAGCAGAATCCGTTTTTCTTAAATAACTCTGAAGCTGTTGGACGCACAAATATAAAATTTCGGGCAAATTTACTCGATATAAGGCACTTATTATCTGCATCATCCAATTTTCGAATAGGCGATACTTTTTGCTGGGCGAACGCACGCCATGACTAGCACTGGTAATGCGGTGAGTGCATGTAAATTACCCATCGCTATCGTTTGCAGTGGTAGTACATTACTCGCTCTAACAATTATAGTCAAAATCGCGAGCGTGCATAGACGGCAATGTATATTTTCAAAAAAAATATAGTGTGTATGTCTGTTTGTTTGTCCGTCTTTCACGGCAAAACGGAGCGACGAATAGGCTATTTGACAATGCGAAAAATAAAGTGCGAATTACTATTATCAGCTTATATTATGAGTTTAAAAATGGTTATTTAGTACCGAAAGTTTTAGTAATAAACGATTTATTTATAAATCCAGAAATAAAAATGGATTTATTTAAACGTTTGTCACGTGACAAGAAACGCTCCTGTTTGGTCGGGTTTATGATGACGTCATCTGCTTGATAACTTCGTTTGCCTACTTGTGTTTTAGTAGCTTTTCAAAATGTTTTGATAATATTTTCCTATAAAAATAGTAGGTATCTATTGTTTATGTGTGATTTATTTCCAATATTTTACAAATTCTGTCAATTACTTTTACCATGGACAACGATTTTGTAAAGCAGAAAGCCATTCATTTAGAATCTAACAAGTAATAGTTAGTCGTGATCGTTGAGTGTAATGTTTATTGTAATCATACAACTGTAGCCACAATTTTAAGCTAATATTATGAAAACATCGGAAATATTCTTAGTGAGTTGCAAGAGGCAAATCTGATAGAAACATTGGATTTATTATAACCTCAAACCAATAACAAAATATTTACATTCCTAATGCAATTAATTATTAAAAATTATAAGTATTATGTTTACTTACATCGAAATGGTCCTCACAGAAGAAAATATTTGTACTATTCGCTATGTTATTAATTATTATGATCCCTCCGAAATAGTTGCAACCACTTTAGGCGCTCTCAGACTTTCTTTTGAACACTTACAAATAGTTTTCCGAAGTTTTTATAGAAGTATTTATACCTTTTGGAACTGCATACCATTTAAAACTTATTTTATTACGTAAGTCACTGTTAAAACATAGATCCAATCGCACTTTCGTTATTTGTTTGCAACAAGTGTATGTAGATGATATGAGCTACAGATCACAAGACAGGCAGGTGATGTCACCGACCCCATTGCAGCGCCATATTGACAAAATAGCGTTTTGGCGCGCTATTTCAACTTTCAATTTTCATTTTGATATTTTTCAGCAAATATGTACCAGAATTAAAAAAAAACTACTTTTACTGCGTTCTTCAACCTCTACTTAATAATAATATAAAATGTATTTCAAAAACCAGTCAAATAGCCTATTGACGTGATTTTTTAAGTGCAGGTAGTTGAAGAGATGGAGGGTGACATAGGCGTGTGCTTCAAGCTGAAAGTACGACATTTATAATCTGTTTCTCATGTCAAACGATACACTAATCACAGTCTGTTACGTCATACGTGGGTAACCTCAATGTAAACAATACCGTGTGTGATAGATACTTTTACGACTAAAATTGAAAAATTGATGATTGGGTAGGTATATCTAAGTACGTATACAATGTAACAAACATATATGTACTGATTTCAGATTTAAACAAGTTATGTACGTATTTGCAAGCTTTCGATTGTAATAAATAAAAATAGAATTATAAATATTTTTTTTTGTTTAATTAGCAATTAACAGCTGCCATGGAAAACGCCTAATTGAAAGAAATATTATATTTTAAGCGGAATATTTCACAATAATATCCATGAAGTAAAACATTTTGTACACGACTGTACCTCCATAGAAATGTAGGGTTAAAAAAAAATTTTTTCAAATTAAATCAGCTCAAATTTATTTTCGCTTCATAGGACTTTCATGACTATTTTTTGGCCTATTGGGGTACAAGGGTACCTTTATATCTCTGGAGTATCTTAAGGACTATTTCCGAGATTTGGCATGTCGTTAAGACTATTTCATGACTTTTTTTGGAACCTAAACCAATTCGATAGACTTTATCGTTTGCTTGCACCAGAAGTGAGGATTACAGCTTGACGTTCAATCCTCACTAAACTATAGCTATAACGCCGAAACTAAAATGAGACTATTTTTTTTACTTGTACGACTATTTATGACTAGTTATATTGTGTTATTTTGTAATTAGTTCAATAAAAGTGTTTATCTATCTATCTATCTATCTATCTATCTATTTCAGGACTATTTTTTAGCATTGTAAAAATTCGTTTCATTGAGATTTCAAATGTGAGGATTCCAGCTTGAAGCACACACATAGGCTACTTTTTGTCTCTTTCTAACCCCCCACTTTCCTAAAATAGGGGGTGTAAGTTTGTATGGAGCATTGCGAAATTTTCAAGGTACAAAGCTAAAAATTGGTTTGCATACTATTGTGACTAACAAAAAAATCGTACATTATATTTTTTGGAAATCCGCCCCCAACCCCTTAAAAGAAAGGGTGAAATTTTATAGTTACCCCGAATTTAACGCGAGTGAAGCCGCGGGCAAATCCTAGTCTTTAACATATTTTTACTGAAATATTGTTATTGCGAAGTTCTACTATCAACCGATGATAATAAAAATACATGAAAAAAATTCCTTTTTTAATTTTTTAATACAAAACGACAATGTCATAGGTAAAGACCTAATATCAGTATTTAAATAGCTGTTTCACCTTAACTGACTGTCAAACATCTGCAAAGATGTTTCTTTCGGGTGTTAAGGGTGCAAACTTCTAACATTTGATGAAACAACGCTGGCTTACAGCGATAAGAATATGCTTGAAAAATTCGCGCTGTGACGCAGACGCCGCACCCGGCATGCGAGGAGATGCGGGTTCGAGTCCCGCCCGTCTGACATTTTTTTTTCAAGTTTAAATACTGATACATTTTTAAGTTTAAATAATGATATTTTTAATTTTTTTTTTATAAAATACTTAAAATAACATGCAAATAAAAAGAGAAAATAAAATAATACAAATTTTTATTTGTCGACTAAAAATAGAGGTAAGAAACTTAGTAATAAAATATTTCTGGATCTAGTTAGGAAATATTATATGTATAAATAAAATAAGTACATATCATAGTTAGTTTCTATATTTAGAGTTAGTTGTGTTGTTGTTGTTGTTTTCTTCACCCATTCTGGGTAGGCAAAGGGAACTATGCCCATACAGCCAATTCCTTAGTAATATTTTCTTTATTTTTGCATTAAAACGTTGATGTTAGACGTTTTAATGATTTGATGGAGTTTTTGGAGACAGTCGAAAGATTGAAGGAATGTAGAGAAGTCCCCAAGAAAGAGGTGAACTGTTCGCGATCCCGCGCAAAATTCACGGCCCACTTTTCTTGGTTACGACCAATACACCATGTTATTTCACCGAACTGTATATTGTTCACTCGCACGACACTTTGTTTCGCAAAATAACACCACTTTTACGACCCAAAAATCACTATAAACAATAAGAATTCGATAAAATAAACGGACTCCAAACGTATCTCACGAACTCCCGCCAAAAACTCCTTTTTAGAGTTAGGTTGATAAAACTTATGATTGGCTGGCAGCATGGTCTTAGACCTTGGCCGGTTTTAAAGGCCAAAGGAGAAAAAAAAAAATTGAACTTCTTTCTCTTTCCTTCGACTTCCGCTTTTAACCAGTGAGTGAGTGCCACAGACAGTGTTGCCAACTATGCGATAATTATCGTAAATATACGATAGTTCTATGCCTTATACGATATAAAATAATAACAGGGTATCGCACCATAATTTTACAATTTTATACGATAATTTATGAAAGATTACGATAATATTGAAAACTTAACGTGAAGTGCAAAAATGTGAGCGTAAAAGGGAAAGCAGCATTTAGCGATTCAATCAACAAAATCTATAGTCTTTAAAGCCGCATTCCGTTCGTAAGGCTAGGCGATTGGTTGGACGATTGTTTCTTTGGAGCCGGCATCACGGGCATTATTATAACCTATTTCTTCATGTCTCATGTATTTTGTATATAAATGGAGTTTTACTCGCAGACGAAGCTATTCGATCTGGCAATATATGCTGTGTTGATTTTAAGCCCAAAAAGGCCATGCTGGATCGCATAACACTTGTAAATACATAATATGGTCCAGAAAAAAAATAACATGAGGATAAAAACATAAATTTAGTTATACAAATTTAGGTTTTTTTTAATAATAATATTTTAGACATACCATACATAGTTATTTTTTACTTCCCCCTTTTCCTTTTTACATGCTCAAAATAATAGGTATGTACCTGGTAATCCTATAAATAACCCAAATTTTTCATTTACTTACATGAATATATGTACGCGATAAAAATACGATAATTTTTTGAGTGATTTGCGATAATTTTGGATTTCCATATTGGCAACACTGGCCACAGAGGAGACTCAGGAGAGTACCTTTGTGAGTGCCAGGCCCAGCAGTACTGCCAGTCAGTTTCTGCAACTTTCTTGACTTTTTAAATTAGTTAAGAATTAATAATCAGTCAGATTGACAGAAATAAAGTAGAAAGCGAAGGTAACGTAATATTATAGTTAAATTCTGTTACAATCAGATTTATTTATAACCTATAATTGCCGTTATCAGTATACACCTCACGTATCATGTTAGGACCATACCGGCAAAAACTTTGTACCTACTTATTTTACTTAAACATCATTTTAAATCATAGATTCATAAATGTTCTAAATAATCAGTACCTAGATTAGCTGAGGTATATTTATGTAATATGTTTTTGTTATATTTTTTCTGGTTAATGTACAGCTAAAACAAGTGTATAATTGTTAATTATTTAAACTTATATTTAGTCAGTACCATGGAAAACTTGCAATTAGTATCGTCTAATAAAATCTTTGGAGGCTACCAAAAGGTTTACTCCCATGAGTCATCAGAATTAAAATGCAAGATGAATTTCTCATTATACCTGCCACCCCAAGCCGAAGGTGATGTGAAGCTGCCTGTTATTTTCTATCTGTCAGGTCTTACTTGCACAGAACAAAACTTTATCTCTAAATCAGGATTTCAGAGGTGAGAATAACTTATTTGTATTTATTAATATTGCCTAAAAGTTTTGAAAATCAAATTAATTTATACAAGTTGGTTTTAATCCCTCAACCCCCAAGCGACAACCGGTTGTCGCGATAACAATTGATTTTAATTGTGTCTGGAATATCCGATCGTCAAAGGATTAAAAGGATACACAATCAATGGTCTAAGTAAACCAGTCAGCTTAGCAATGTTATTTTTATGTCTAACCGTATTTGAAAAAACAACATGTTTTGTCCTGTTTACTTAAGGTTAAGCCATTAAATTTGACAAGGGGTACATACAGTTTTTTGTCTCACAATTATTTCTTCAAGAAAAGTATAACTAAAATAAAGGGTTCATTCATATAATATGGTTAATACAGTGGTCAAACCACACCTAGTTTTATCCATCAATTTGGTATCTGCATAGTCACAAATTATTTAAAGATAAGATAAATAGTAACAAGACATTACTTTGTAAGCAGACTGGTGTGAGATATATTGCCATGTTTTATGTTTTTTTTAAATAAACACATTCCAGATATGCAGCTGAACATGGAATAATCGTTGTGGGTCCTGACACATCTCCTCGAGGAGTAAAGGTTCCTGGCGATGATGAATCATGGGATTTTGGTGTTTCTGCTGGTTTTTACCTTGATGCCACTAAGGACCCATGGTCAAGTAACTACAGAATGGGTACTTATTTGAATACTGAGTTATATGAATTAATCCAAACTGCATTCAGCAATGTGGTAGACCCCAACAAAATTGGAATCATGGGACATAGGTGAACTAATAACAATGATAATTACATAGAAAATAATATAGTCATACAATATTCTTTACATTTAATTTTTTATTTGTTTTAGTATGGGAGGTCATGGTGCCTTGGTATCTACTTTAAGAAACCCAGGCCTTTATAAATCTGTCAGTGCATTTGCCCCAATTTGTAATCCCACCAAATGCCCTTGGGGTGAAAAGGCATTTACTGGATATCTTGGAGCAGACAGAAGTAAGTGGGCTGAATGGGATGCGACAGAGTTGGTGAAGAAGTACAATGGTCCACCACTCACTTTGCTGCTTGACCAGGTATTTTTTATTTAATTCTATGCATAAGACACAAAGAGTAGGTATAATATAATGATTGTGCTTATAGATTAATTCATTAAATACTTATTACAAATTTCAGGGTGCTGGGGACAAATTCTACACTGAGAAACAACTTCTTCCTGAAAACCTAGTAGAGGCCTGTCGTTCAGTTGGTGTTCCAGTAATACTGAACTTAAGAGAGGATTATGATCATTCCTACTACTATATCGCCACATTCATTGGAGAACATTTCGATTTCCATGCAAAAATACTGAAAAGTTAAAAACATGATTTTGATTAAGTCGATTCAATCGACTCTAAACAATACATTTTTGGAGTGTACATAATAATAATAATATATTTATACTTCTATTTTTTTTGTAAATATGAGGCAACATTAAACCTTAACTAATTCTTAAACTTCTTTTTGTTACACGGCAAATTTATGGCAGTGATAACAGTGATAACTTATTTCAAGTTCAGGTCAGGTAGTTCATTGCCTATTGATTAGCAGTTGAGAATATTGAGTAAGAAATAACACCGAATGCAGACACGATCACTAATTATAGTATGTTTATCTGTTTTTACCTATTCTAAGGTTTTTACGATACCTATGTCCCAAAAGTAAGCGTCATTTTGGCAACTAACGGGCAGCGCCATCTATCGTTAGTGTCACGTCACTACTACTACTACTACTCGCACACAATAAATACTACTGATAATGCTTTGTCTTCTTTTGTCATGGAAATCCGGAATATTTTATAGGTATTGCTTTAACCTGTATGTTATTATAACGTCTAAGCTACATTACTGTATAGTTCCATACACAATATATCCGTACTCCCAAACTTTTGCTTTTATAGTATAGTAGTACATATTGCATATTTTATGTCATAACTTTTGAAGAAAAAGTTTTTTATAAAATCAAATATAGAGTTTGAATGAAAATAAAAAAATATATAATATGTACAAAATGTCATATAAAAAAATAAAAATAGTTTATTTCTTTAACGTAAAGGTTACATAAACAATCTGTGGCTAGGACCAACCTAGTAAGTATACACTATACCTGCAGTAGGAGGCCCCGCTCTTCTATAGTTATAGCTTACAATAATATGCAGATAGAAATTATACGAAAAGAAAAAACAATGTTATTAAACTAAATTAATAACAATACTACGGCACAATAATATGTCAGCGTGTGTGTTTGTAAGTTTTGTTATCTAAAGGTCCACATTGACGGTCAGTTGAACTGGCGTCCATCCAAAATTTGATCGTCAGTGGCGAATTATCGCTCCAGAGTTTTAACTGACGACGCGCCCGGAAATATTCTGAGACTATCATAAATCCAGCCCGGCTTTACGCCAAACTGATGTGTGAACCGTCATCCAATCGCTTCAGTTCGCTCGCTGCGCCCACGGTGAATGAGCGTGTTGAGCGCGGTGAAAGGAACGGACAAAAATTGTATGAATCGATCGTATGTCACTTTGATTTTATTATATTATATACGGTGCAATTTCAACCACCTGTAAAACGAAGCCCACGTTATGTGACCATTATGTATAAAATATTGGCAGTATTTTTTTTTATTTCATAATTTTCTTTTTTCATTAAAGTATAAAATTTTGGTTCAGCTATTTATTTTTAAACACGCTATGACGCGCACGGATGTAGCTGTGTAAGGTTCATTCATCCGGGACCCCGCCGCAGAAAAATAATATGACTGTGCGCGTCACAGCGTGTTACAAAATCAAAAGTCTGAATCAATATTTAATATTTTCCAAAAAATATTGTTATTGATAAATTAAATAACCCTGCCATGACGTTATACATAATGGTCATATAACGTGGGCTTCGTTTTCCAGGTGGTTAAAAATGCACCGTGTATTATAATAATGAATCTGTTTTGCTACTGTAGACCAGGTGGCATACGACCACGGCTACATAACAATTTCAGCGGAGGCTATTTTCTTGTTTCGTACTTTTCAGCGTGTTTTTAGTAGTCGGGTTTTCGTTTTTAGGGTTCCGTACCCAAAGGGTAAAAACGGGACCCTATTACTAAGACTTCGCTGTCTGTCCGTCTGTCCGTCGCTCTGTCACCAGGCTGTATCTCAAGAGCCGCGATAGCTAGACAGTTGAAATTTTCACAAATTATGTACTTATTTTTGGTACCGCGATAACAACAAATACTAAAAACAAAATAAAATAAATATTTAAGGGGGGCTCCCATACAACAAACTCGTTTTTTTGGCCTTTTTGGAAGTGTGTGTTTTTATGAAATATCCCGAAACTAACACTGAAATCGTAATCTGTGGGACAAATAAAGACACTGTAATAAAGGGGGTAAACTTTAGAAAAGCTATTTTATCAGAGTTTTACATGTAAATATTTTGGCTCACCTCGGGCGCCACCCGCCATTCACAAAAAATACCCATGGCGCCTCTAGGGAGCCATCCGCACGGAATCGGTTAATACGATTAATCTTTAATACGAGCTGGGAGTAATAGTATGAAAATTTCTAAATTTAAAATGTAACAGGAGTACTTATGCTTGGCTAAATCGCAGTACGGCGTGAGGTATCGTGGAATAAGCACGCGCGCACTTAGTCAGTGGTGAATACTTAATTTGTACTTAACCAAAATCCAGTGGTCGTAAACATGTTTACCAGTCAATGCTCAACCTGTAAAGATGCGGTCGGCCATGGACCGCGATGTTCGGTGTGCGAGGGAAACTACCATTTTAAGTGTGGAGGCATCTCTGAGCGTGGTTTTAGTAGGCTAGGAAAAAGCAGAGACTCATGGATTTGCCCGACTTGTCGAGACACCAACAGCTCACAACTACAAGATATTGATCCTTCTCCGTCTGCAAGCAGCACTCCAATGGCTCCACAAAGGCTATCTTCTGGACTCCCTATAGAGCGATCAGTTTCCCCCGGACCTAGACCTCAAAGTTCATCCCATCCGCCTCAGGACACAATACTGCAAGACATCTTAGCCAAGGTCACCAGTTTGGAAAACCGGTTCGTGGCGGTTCAAACCATAGAATCTGACATGAAACAACTCAAAAAGGACATCTCAGATCTTAAAAGTTCTATCAACAATAAGATTGACAGCTTATGTCACCGAGTGAATGATATTGAAAACCGTATACTACCTCTTGAAAAATCAAAGTCTGACGTGGATGACCTTAAAGGCATGATAAATGACCTTATAGCCGATAACAGCAGAAATGAACAATGGGTGAGACGCTCCAATATACAGCTTAATGGAGTCCCATACAAGAACGGAGAAAATTTAATAACAACAGTTAAGCGCCTTGCCCAATTGTGTGATTTTCCCTTAAATATTGAAACAGATATTGACTTTGTTACCCGAGTTGCGGTAAAGAACGATGCTGAAGCCAAAAAAATTAAACCTATAATATTAAAACTACAATCACGATATAAAAAGGACGACTTTTTGGCAGCTCTTCGAAAGCTTAAAACTATTAAGGCATGCGATATAGGATTCACTGGATCAGAAAATAGGATTTATGCTAACGATCATCTTTCTAATAAGAATAAAGCTTTACTACAACAAGCTAAAGTTAAAGCGAAGGAAATGAACTACGCTTATTGTTGGGTACGCAACTGTACAATTATGGTGCGACGAAACGAAAAATCTCCCGTTATACACATCACGTCGGATGAAGCGTTAAAAAAGATAACATAAGGACTATCTGTATGTTTTTGCTAAATATTACCTTTCATAATTTTGTTTTTATAGATTTTCTAAACAACTTTTTTGCCTATCATCAGTGTGACAATATTTTCATAAATGGTTGTCAGAAAAGGTTGTCATCACCTGACATTCTCAATCCGCTATTGTTTAGCTTCCATTGCTATGTTCACGCACGACCGACAATAGTAATGCTAACGAAAATATACATTGCATGTTTAGAGGGAGGATACCGCTTGCGTTGTCGTGCGCAAGAGGCGATGGATTACATACACAACCATACGTGCTACTTCGTATTAGGCGTAAAAGAATTTACTATCTATGCTTGTTTCTTTAATGAAATGTTTGCATCTTACCGACATAATTTATACAATTGTTGTCTAATAATTTTTCGTAATTTAAATGATAGAACAAACGATGTGTCAAATGGACCGTTTTGTATTTCTAGGGCCGATTTTTCATATATTGGCGACATAAATCTTATCAGTATTTACTATTGGAATCTCATATTTTATTTTTATGACTTAAATACTTGCCTCATAGTTATGATCTACAATCAAACCTCTTATAAGAGTGTTAAATATATTTTTCATTTAAACGTACTATTCAAAACTGTTATCTTCAAATTTATGTTACTGTATTGTTAAGATTTTATTACCAAAACGTACGAGGATTAAGAGGTAAAACGGGATTATTCCTCAATAATTTGTTGCTTTCTGATTATGATATTATTTGTTTATCAGAAACCTGGCTTTTGCCTGGTATTTTTGACTCTGAGTTGTTCGATCCTCGATTTGAGGTTTACAGAACTGACAGAAACTATGATAGTCACGGCACTACAAGGGGCGGCGGGACACTCATCGCGGTGCGCCGCGGGATACCTGTGGACTCGCGGTCGGTGCGCCCGTTACCCCAGCTTGCCGATGCCGAGATTACAAGCATTAAGATTGATCTGGATCGTTCGCGCCACCCTAGGAGCCTGTGTATATTTTGTTGCTATTTTCTTCAAAGTATTAATCAAGAGGCATCTGAACAAATCTTTTTCGATTACGTTTCTAACTTAAGTTTAGATGAACAAAATAGTGATTATATTATTGTTGGTGATTTTAATATCGGCCAGGCGAACTGGGACCTGGATTCTGAGTCAGGGCTGCTCTTGGTTAACCCTTTCAGGGACAAACTTGTTAGTCAACTTCACGCGTTTTTAACTTTTATGGGCTGGTCACAATATAACGGTATTGGTAATCAAAACGATAGACATTTGGATCTCGTGATCTCTAACCAAGAATGCACCGTCAGTAGGGTCGAGCCATTGTCGCTCCCGGAGGACAAGCATCACCCGGCGCTGGGGTTCGAGTGCGCGCTGGCCGGCGCGGGAGCCGCGCTGCTGCGGCCCTCGCCGCGCACTGTGCGCCGCTTCTACGCGGCCGACTACGAGGCCATTAGACGCGCCATCCAAGATGTTCATTGGGAGCAGCACCTTAACGTTGATTCAGTTGACTTGGCGGTTGAAAATTTTTACAAACTAATTAATGCTATAGTCGATCTACACGTCCCTAAAAGAAACTCAGATATAGGGAATAATTATCCTATTTGGTACTCTCGATCACTTATTCAGTTAATCAAAAAGAAAAAAAAATGCATAAAAAATGGAAATCTTACAATAGACAAAATGATTACATTAGATTTACTGAACTACGCAAAGAAATTAAATCGCTACAGAGAACATGCTATCATTCTTTTATTATCAAAACCGAAAATAATATTAAACTTAACGTAAAACATTTTTGGTCATACATTAAGTCCAAAAAAGGTACTAATACGATCCCGGACACACTTCACTATGACAATTCTACTGGATCGGATGGACTAACTATCGCAAATATGTTTAATTCATTTTTTAAATCGGTCTTCGAAAAAAATGAAGATACGAGTTCTGTCTATCAAAATGGTCGCGAATCGAACAACTCACTAATCAATTCCGTCGAAATATCACCGACTATTGTAGAAAAATATCTGTCACGCATTGATGCAAATAAAGGAGCAGGTCCTGACGGGATTCACCCCTACTTTTTAAAAATGTGCTCCAAAGAATTATCGATCCCGGTTTCCTATCTTTTAAAACTTTCACTGTCTTGCGGCCTAATGCCAGCTGTATGGAAAAAGTCACTTGTAATTCCAATTTTCAAAAGTGGCGATAAACACAATATTCGCAACTACAGACCTATATCCAAACTATCAGTGATTCCCAAACTTTTTGAGAAAATAATATTCGATTCTATGTTTCCAGCCATAAGGCCGTGCCTTATAACCCAACAACATGGTTTCATCAACAAGCGGTCCACTGAGACCAATCTTTGTGAGTTTTTAGACCTAGTACTCCACAGTATGGACGGTGGTTTCCAGGTGGATGCCGTGTACACCGATTATTCTAAGTGTTTCGATAAAATTTCACATCCAATTTTACTAAGTAAATTAGAGTACATGGGTGTGCACGGCGACCTTTTGAGATGGCTAAAATCCTATCTTATGAATAGAACTCAGGCAGTGACATTGAAAGGTTATATGTCCAGTTTTATACCTGTACCATCTGGAGTGCCCCAGGGCTCTCATCTGGGACCTTTACTTTTTAATGTTTTTGTAAATGACATCGTAGATTGTTTTCATAGTTCCAAATTTCTTCTTTTTGCTGATGACACAAAAATTTTTACTGTCATAAAATCTGCACAGGATTTTATCGCGCTACAGGATGATATTAACCGATTGTGCGATTACTGTGTTACTAATAAATTGTCTCTTAACATAGATAAATGCTGTGTAATCTCTTATAGTAGGAAAAAAGTCCCTCTTCATTTTAATTACACAATAAATGGTCATAATCTTAAACGTTCCAATGAAGTAAGAGACTTGGGGGTAACACTGGACAGTGAATTATTGCTAGCATCTCATATAAATAAAATTACAACCAAAGCATATCAAATGTTGGGATTCATTTTTAGGCAAAGTGGAGAGTTTAAAAAGGTCACCACACTGATGTTATTGTATAATAGCCTTGTAAGGTCGCAACTCGAGTATGCGTCGACTGTCTGGAATCCGCAGTACTTAGTATACATTAACACCATAGAAAAAATTCAAAATAGGTTCATTAGGAGAATGCAGTACAAATTTCGGAACAACTTTAACGCCGACAAAATTATTTCCCTTTCACAGCGAAGAGAACATTGTGATCAACTTTTTCTTTATAAAATTTTTAATAGCATGGTCGATTCGCCTTATCTTTTAAGTAAAGTTCTATTAAAATGCCCGAGAACGAACATGCGATCACGTGATACATTTTCTATTCCTACCTGCCGTACTAATTATGCACGTAATCGTTTTATCCCTAGAACCGTTAAATTATATAATAAAAAGTATTGTCACATTGATATTTTCAACATAAAACCTACAAAATTCAAATGTTTGTTAAAACAATAATTAATTAAACTGTGTTTATACCGCACTGATTTGTTTAAAATGCTTAATGTTTTTAGTGTTTATTTAAGTTTAACGATACCAAATCATGTATTAACTATATTGTGGAAACTATTTTGGCAAATGTAAAATTTAGTTGACTTAGATTAGATGTGCTGTAAACTGCTGTTTGTTTTCCAAATAAATAAATAAAATAAAATAAAATAAAATAATTAAATGCCCACTTAATTCTGCATTTTACTTTGTAGGAAAGAGAAAACAACTTCCTTAATAATAATAAAAGTTTCTCTCCTGTTGTCTCCATTGGTCGGCCGGAGTGAACACTGATGAAAAATACAGATTTCCCATCTCTATTTTGCATTCATTATAGGAGTAGTAGAAGTATTGAAGTATTAAAGTATTAGAGCAACACCTTCGTTATTTTATAAAAAAGCTATGACAGTTTGTCAACGATGGACCATCATGAAGTTTCGGTCATCGTGGCTTTGGCAGGTACACAGTACCTACTTAAGGTGTGTAAAATACTACACACAGAATAAAACACCGACTGGTCTCTCCCAAAAACTAGGTACCTGTTGCTCTCCTAATCATATCGATCAAACATTGAATTAGACAGTGTACGTCCTTAGTGTACCTACGTCCTTTCTGATTCATTGTACATTTCCACTTAAAGTTTAGACTGTTATTGTAATGCAAACAACTTGCTCTAATATTAGTATTCAAACTTGTTATACCTACTGTCGTGAAAACGTCGTGCACGTTATTTTTGTATGACATTTTTTCGATTTTGTAATTGATAGAAGGTTCCAGAAATATGACGTCAATTCAAAAACGTTAGACCTGGTAAAATAGGTATATTTCTAACAACAATATATCATTATATATCTCTGTATTTTTTGAAATCTTATATGTATATTTTTCACATAAATACATTTGCCTCACTTTTCTTAAAAAAAGTTTGTTCTATCTCCCGGTATCGCTTTTCCTAACGGCGTGATAATACTGCAGGAACTTGTCTCGATTTGCCCAAATGTGTGTGCCTCCCCAGTAGCACCATGCTCTGTCAACATAATATTATATTGTCAAGTAGTAGTCAACTTAAAAATGCAAATCTATGGATCCAATAGGTTAATAAAGAGGTAAAGGAGTATTACCCCCGTATTTATAAACAAGTAAAAGTAATTACTTGCAAGTAATTACTTAGGTGACAATTTGTACACCTTAATCTTGTAATTACTTGAAGTTAGAACTATGAAAAAATAGCCTTTTCAGCCAAATAATATGTCTGTTAATGGTTACCTATTTCCTTCACTTAAGCAATAGATAATAACATGTTAAGTTATGACTTTCTTAAGCAATAAGTAATTACTTCTTTATAAATACGGGTGTTAATATTGTCTAAATTTGGGACATGGAACGTTAAGGAAGGAAGATTTTGTCCGATTTCAATAATTATACTTTGTGCAATGTTGACAATGGAGAAAATTTCTTCATACTTTCACAGAAGAAAATCAACAACTTATGAATAGTGTCGTAATGAATAAGCTGCGCATCGCGTAACAAAAGTGTTGCAAAGAGGCCGTATCATAAATTTAAGATTTTTCGCGGACATGTTTTTGGTGCTTTATCGTTTGTTTTACATTTTTGTACTGGGAATACTAGGATATACCAAGAGAAAAAATACATAATTTGTTTTTTATCTCGCAGATTGTTGTATTAAAATTTCATCCTGTATACAATGCAGATATTGTATAGTACTGACGTCACAATGTACTATAAATTATATAGTTCCTTAAAAGTAAATTCAGATTAAAGGAGTTGTGTATTTAAATTATTTGTGAATAGTGTCAAACCCAATCGAGTACAAGATTCTTTAAAAAATATTTTGAATAGACATGGGTTACATTTTGTCGCCTTGTGATGCGACAAAATAAAAATCGTAAATCGTTAAATCAAGCATACGTACATTCCAAACAAAGCACCTCCAAGATGAGCTGCATGATCAAAAAACTTCCATCCAAAGAGAACCCCAGCTAAGTCCACACTCATTATAGCTTTAATAGCCTGGAATAATAGTGTAGATTTTATAAACGTCTTAAAAACAGCTAAGAATAAGTCAAAATACAAACATTTATGTGTAAACACAATATACTCACTGTGCCAGCAGCGAATGTGTACATGGGTAGGAATATTATGCTTAACCTGGTGTCTGGGTACTGTACACATACATATGACAGCACTGACATTATTGCTCCAGACTGTAAAAATATCAAAGTTAAAAAGCTATACCTAACTTAGTTATACATATTATAAAATAATATTGACGCTATTGATAATTATGAGCGATAATTTTTAAGAAGCATAATTTCTCACCGCTCCCAGACTAAGGCCAGGCTGATTGAAGACCACCTTGAAGAGAAAGCTGGAGAAACTGCTGATGACACCAGCACTCAAATACATGGCCACGAATTGCTCCTTACCCAGTGATGCTATTGCAGCTGTTAAACAACAAACACCAGTGTGAACATATTATGTTTACTAAATCCTACTAGGAACCTACTTAACATTTTTAGACTCCAGAATCCTTTCGGACTCGGACTGTTCGAATTTCCTTTACTTTAATGTACGCGACGCGATGACATTTTGCAAAAATCTATCATCTGCGTCAAAACCCATTTTTATTTACATGATTTAGGCTGGTTTTAGAGTGACACTGACCGTCGTGCGTCGCACAGTGGGCCGAAACTCCGTTTTGAGTGACTTGGCAAATAACTTTCTTTTTTCGCATTTTTCTTTTTACCAATGGATAGCCCCTTATGACCTTAATCAAAGTTGTCATAAGGCATTTTGTTCTAAACTTCGTAGTTTAGGTGTAAAAAATAAATAGTTTTTTTTTGTATGGGTCGGATTACTTCAGTCTAAATTATTGTTGGACCAAGAGTGATCGCGCGTTTAAACGTTTTTATTCTTAACTCTTGCCTATTCTACTATAAAAAAGCACAAAAAGCATGTGCATAAGTCTGCAATTGTTCGATTTATTGCGATCGGAAAATAATCAAATTTTATACCTTAAAAAGCTTGGTTTTTGAATATCATTTAACAAATTAAACTTTAAATGGTAGGTGATGGTTAATTATTACACCATTTGTGCTTAGGAAACAAACAAAAACAGTAACCCTCACAATCTATCTCTAAGTTCTTAAAAACATACAAAACATTAGGAAATTAATTACTAAATATGGAAAAATAAACTATTGTAGCCGATTGAGGTTCAGGAGGATACGGAGTAGCGTCGCCGCCAAACGAAAGACTGCTTCCGGTTAAGTGCGTTTATTAAAGCACAAACTATATTTGTACATTTATAGTGGACCGGCTCTAAGTTGCACTAGCGTGTAAGCAATAGACCAGTGCCGCGTAAGTAAAGTATTTGCTTAAAGACTCCGAAAGTTCCAATAGCTTGGAAGCGTTCAGAGTGCAGTAGGCGAGATTACTTAACTTCATATAAATCGAATTCACTATTAACGGAAATCGGGCCGTCGATGTCCTTGCGCGAGTCAACTGACTACCAGCGCCATCTATGCATATCTTATGAAACTAACATATGAGAATTCATGAGTGTTACACTATTATGTTTACCCTAATTTATAATGTCTTCTGTTAAAATAACTAATTATTAGGTGATCAGCAAACTATGCTTCTCATTGTTATTATCTATTTATTAAATGTAATTGAGAGATACCACTAATCACTTTCAAGTACTAATTCTTTTACTTTGCAAATTACTAATTAGGGTTGTTATGTTATTTATTATGAACATTTTATAGTTGCCGGTGTAATAAAGGGTATAAAATATCCGTAATGAGAAAATTTTAACTAGTATTCGTTTAACCTTCGTTCAAGTACAATTTAAATCTCTTATGACTGTGACTGAACGTCATTATTTTCTTTTCACTAAGATGGAAAATATAGTAAATAATTATTTAGATTTGTTTATGATTTTGAGAGAAAAGCTAGGATCACTGTCGGACAGTAAAAAACTTTTTGATTTTCTTCAAGAGAAAATGAATGCCAGAGAAGGAAAGTGGTGTCCTTAAAAAGTTTTGTGAGCGATTTTGTTCTACTGTGAGTGCTAGATGGGGAAGATGTAGTCGCGTGTTACTCCAGTTTATACGGAAGAATGGGGATTGGCTCGAAAGTCCAATAAGTTGGCCCAAAGGAGTTCTGGTAAGCAACGAGCATGAAGACCTATATGATACTGATAATATAGAATGTGGGCTCACGGCAAAAGCGAAGACGTCTGGAGGAAATAAACAAATCGCTGTCATTGTCCCCTGAAGAATTGAACGCTGTTGCCATGAGGAACTTGAAAAGTACTGGAAACGAAGATGTGGCAATATATAAACCTAAAAGAGGCAGCGAGTGAAAATAGTTTAGAGTTGTACCCTTCATACTACAAAATTAAACAGGCAAAACAGAACTGTTATCCAAAGACAGAAGACATAGTGATTACTAAAGACGGAGCATTAATTAAACTGCAAGCTTAGCTGGATTTAACAGTCTCAAGACTTTTAGATGCGATTTCTTTGAACCTGAACATTGCTACTGACTTACAGCTTGTGAGAAAATGGGGTATTGATGGTGCTTCAGGTCAAAGTAATTACAAACAAAAGTCTGATACGGAGTTTCACGAGAGTAGTATTTTTTTTATGACAGTTTAGAACCGATTAGGCTACACAGCAAAGTGATGGAACAGTTATTTGGAAAAATTACCGAGCTTCATCAACCTTTTATTGCCGCCCAATTATGTTTAAATTCACCAAGGAATCTCAAGCAACTGTTGCAGCCATAAAAGCTAGCATATCTGGCGAAATAGAAGCACTCTTACCGTCAAGAATTGAACAGATTGCAGTAAAACACCATATGCATATGACAATGATTGACGGCAAGATAGCCTCCTATTTATCAGAGACATCGTCAGCTGTCTGTGATATTTGCAAAGCGAAGCCATCCGAGATGAACGACCTAGAATCCCATCGCCAAAGACAGTATAATGAAGACATGTACCAGTATGGGCTGTCATCTCTTCATGCTTGGATAAGTTTTTTTTTTTTTTGACGGACCTATCACTGAAACCTCATATGGAAGGCTTTAATCAGTTAAACCGGGCAGAGTGTGGCGAGCGCTGAAGGCGCTCAGCCTAGGTCCGCCACGCTAGCGGTGTCCCGGTGCGGCCGAGGGTGAGGCTTTGCGCTGCGAAGCCTCAGGCTCGCTCGCACCGGGGCCCTACTAGCGGGCGTGATCGGGCCAGTGTGGCTTGGATAAGATGCATGGAGTGTTTACTACACATAGGTAAGAAAAAAAATTTTTTTTACCATGCTAAATAGATATTTGAATAACTAATTAAGTATTACTTTTACAATTATTTCATGATATTTTTGTTTGTTTTTTTTAGCTTACCGGAGTTCAAAACATGGAGTTGCAGAGGCGATGATAAAGAGAAAATGAAGCTCCGGAAAAGCGCTATACAAGAAGCATTCAAAAAGGACTCTGGCTTGCTAATTGATGTGGTCAAGCAAGGAGTTGGCACCACTAACGATGGCAATACTGCAAGGAATTTTTTCAGGGAAGCAGACGCTACAGCCGTATCACTGGAATTGATCAAAATTTAATAGAAATGTTACACGTGATTCTTCAAACTATTGCGTGTGGAGAACGCATTGACCTTTATAAATTCTCTCAATTTTGCAGTGATACTGCGGAACTATACGTAAAACTGTATCCCTGGTATTATATGCCTTCTAGCTTACACAAACTTTTAGTGCATGGTTCCGCCATTATTTAGCATTTTGGTGCCATTCGAATCAGTAAATTGTCGGAAGAAGCAGCAGAAGCTCGCAATAAAGACTTTCGTAATTATAGAGTATCATTCCCGAAAAGTAAGTAGGACAGCGACAAATGAAGATATTTTACATAATTTTCTTTCTTTTGTCTTCTGATCCTAAGATACTAGTCTTAGACCTCGAATGGTAAAAAGAAACCTATCGGTTCTCTTTTCTAGAGCCAGATAGCTTCTTCTGGATTTTCCGACAGAACCAGAAATAGGTTTTATTGATATACATAATTTACAAGATAGTAATAGTGATAGTGAATAAGTTTCAGTGTGATATGATTTTTTATGATGATTTCTTTTATTAAGTAAGATTACATGTAAAAAGTTGTATTGTAATGGTAATTAATAACCTGTGTACATATAATTTTATATATTTTTAAGTTTTTAAGTGTCATTTATGATTTTGTGTATATACATGTTTGATAATTTTGGGTAAATGTTATAAAATAAGGCAAAAAAATTAGTAGTAACAATTCGTTGCTTTTTGTATATTTTTCTTGTCTACATTTTAAGTTAATTTCTAATTATTTTTTATGTTCTTATGTACTATCTACTTTAATATTTATATTTTGTGTTAATTAAAATTAGTTGAAAAATAAATGCTTAGGTTCTTGACACTAAATTTTATTTTATTTTTCTAAACCGTTTAGCTCTGAAAATTTATTTTTTATTTTTTATTTTATTAAGGTTCACCAATGATTGATTACATTGTTTTATAGTATAAGCCTAGTACTACTTTATGGACTAAATGTAACAATCTTTTAAGGTAAACACCACTTGCCCACAGAAAGAGTATTACTTATACACAATAAAAAACTATTTAACTTTAAACATAATTAAATTAAATATTATAGGTACTATACTTACGTTAAACAAAACAAAATAATTATTTAGGTACTGTTAACTTAAAATTTTCCTGATTTTGGCAAACGAATCCGCGTTAATGTCAACCAGGTCACCAAGTCCATTAATCAATTTAGATAATCTGGGAATTGGAGAATTAGCACCTAGCACTGATTTTCGAAGAGGAAGGCGAAACGGAATTATTGGAGAGCGAGGATACCTGACTGGCACATACAGTTTAAATTTTTGGAGTAATGGGGGGCAGTATATTTTTTGTTGGAAGATTTTAGTTAAAAATGACACGTCCAGTAGAATTCTACGATTTTCTAGCGATGTGATTTTAAAGTACTGCAAGCGTCTGTCGTACGACCGAATTTTCTTATGGATTCCATTTCTGTATGCTAAATTTGCTATAAACTTTTTCTGCAGCATTTCCAATCGCAACGAGTGAGTAGCATAGTGAGGCCTCCAAACGACACTACAGTACTCAACCACACTCCTCACTAGACTATTGAATAATATAATCTTTGCCTGATTATTTTTAAACACCCTGGTGTTACGCAAAACAAAGCCCAACATTCTGTAGGCCCTTTTCGCAATATTTTCTATATGAGGAACAAAGGTTAATTTTTTGTCGAATAATATTCCCAGATCTCGGATTTGCTCTGTTTTTTTTATAGTGACTCCACCAATTCTGTACGAAGAGTTTAGTGACCTGTTTTTTCTACTAAATTTCATATGGTAGCACTTATTAGTGTTCATTTCCATGCAATGATCGCTACACCAACTCACCAAGCGGTCTATGTCAGCTTGAATTTTTGTCGTATCATCCAGTGTTTCACATATACCGACCATCTTAAGATCATCAGCATACATAAAAGGTATGGAAAACAAGAAACAGCTAGGAATGTCGTTGATAAAAGCATTGAAGAGAAGTGGGCCCAAATGAGATCCCTGTGGAACACCTGACGTTATGTTGCATGGTGCTGACTGAAAGCCATTGACGACAACGACAAAGCTACGGTCAGACAAATACGACTTTAGCCAGGCTAGAAATGAACCTGTGATACCATATGCTCTTAGTTTTTCTATAAGAATATCATGCGGTACCCTCTCGAATGCCTTACTTAAGTCAGTATATATTACGTCAACTTCTTTTCCTGCATCCACAGCCTCTACTAATGTTTCAGTGAATAATGTCAAGTTTGTGCATGTAGACCTGGATTTAATAAAACCATGCTGACACTCAGTAAGGTAGTAATTAAGGTGGTTTTGTAGAAGTGGGCAGAGCAATGACTCGAATATTTTGCCAAATGTTGAAAGAATTGAGATGGGTCTGTAATTATTAATTACTTCTATTTTATCAGCCTTGTGAATGGGCACAACTTTTGCGGATTTCCAAACATCTGGGAATATGCCAGACCGAAGGGACTCTTGATAAATAAGGTAAACTGGTGCCACCAATTCTTCTGCGCATGCTTTAATGAATAACGGGGGAATACCGTCTGGTCCTGCTCCCTTATTATCGTCTACAGATTTTAGGCTTCTCAGTATCTGATCTTTGTTTAAGTGTGGAGCCGTTAATTCGAGGCTATAATTATTCATCATGGTCCAATGGGTAGTTCTTAAGTCGGGATGATTTATATTGATCCTATCATCATATACAGCACTAAAATATGAAGCAAACAGATCACATATTTCTTTTCCATTTGATGTTTCCTTAATACCATCAGTCATCGTGTGAGGATAGTTACTCTTCGCCCGTTTTTTGATTTTGATAAATGACCAGAATACTTTGGGATTTGCCTTAATGCTTTCTTCGGTGTTCTCGATGTATTTTTTATACGATGCATTCGCTAAACTACGACTACGTTTATTCAGCATGCGAAGTTCAACTTCATCTAATGGATTCTTGTATTTTTTAAATCTCCTTCTTACCTTTTCCTTTTCTCGCAAGATCTTTTTCAAAGAAGAATCAAGCCATGGGGGGGATTTGTTTTTTCTTAAAGTTTTGCTAGGTACGTGAATCTTTATTAGACTATTTAAAGTGTTGTAAAATAAGTTTGTCATTTCATTAATATCAGCTCTGTGAAAAAGGATACTCCAGTCGCATTCTGCCAAACCAGAACGAATCCCATCATAGTCCGCCTTTCTAAAGTTATGTACCTTTGTGGCACTGTTAAACTGTAACGCCGATTCAGGGACTATATTTATGAGTATTTCAAGAGGGGGGTGTAGGGGATCCACTACACTTAAGATTTCAGTGGATTCTGTAACCGCACATATTGATGGCAAAAAGGCAACTAGTACCAAGTCCAAAATTCGGCCCGACTTATTAGGAATAGAGTTTATTTGAGTTAGACTATTAAGATTAATGAGATCCATCAACGCCAGTGTAGGATTAGGTGCCACATAATTACCCGACGAGTCATTTGCCAAACTCCAGTTTATATTTCCTAAATTAAAATCACCTATTATGCATATACGCAAATCACAAGCCCCAGATATAACTTTACTACAATTTTCTGTAAAATTCTCTAACATCGACCTGCTAACGGGGGGTGCCAAGTAAACGCCGCAAAGAGCTATTCGATGCACAGAGTCTGCAACCAAAAAATCCAAAACCACCCAAACGTCTTCACTTCTACTTTCCCATTCAAATTTACGAACTGATTTAATTGTTCTTAATACCGCAACCAAGACTCCTCCCCCATCTTGGTTGCCATGAGGGCTTATTACTCGATCTTTTCTATAAATTATGTATCTGTCATCGAATAACTCACCGCTCAAAACACTTACGTTTAGCCAAGTTTCTGTCAATACAATGACATCAAAATTATTGCAATTTACTTGTCTCAAAAAATTGTGAGTTTTAGTACGCAACCCACGAACGTTTTGGTAATATATTCTAAGCTCTGTAAGGAATTAAATCTATAGGATATAATATGTAAGTTCACTTAAGACTATGACTAAGACTACGGCAGCCTATCCAAAGATTCAGTATTTCTTATAATTTTAAACTCAGAGTCATCTGTTTTCCTCATGTAAATGCGGCCACCTCGCACCCATACATATTTGTATCCTTTATCCCTTGCTGCCTGTCTTGCCGCTGCGTGGAGAGCCTTGTTTTGGGCAGAAAGATGTTCACAAACAAAAATGGGTGTCTTGGCACCAGAAATGCCAGCATGAGAACTGTTCAACCTATCTTGTGGCTTAAGTTTATTAAAGATGATAGAAGCTGCCAAAAACTGATCTCTAGTACTAGCAGAATTAAACTGCACTATTATTGATCTCGGGCGGGTGGAATCCTTATTCAGCTTAGTGATGCGGGTGAAGTGGGCTAACTGTTCTTTGGTAATCTTGCAATTTATTGTTTTACCCAATTCTGTCACGATGTTAAGCAAATTTTCATCCCTTCGTTCGGGCACGCATTGGATTTCAATATTGTTCATGCGCGCGTTCTGCTCCATCATATTGATTCGGTTTGAAAATTCATCGATCTTACACTTCATAGCATTTTTCTCTGTCTCAAGGCATCTAATTTTATCATTTATCTCAACATGCTCCTTTGAAATAGACTCGTATTGTAAATTCATAAAGTTCATGGACTCTTTCATATCCTTGATCTCGGCCTTTAAGGTTTTCAATTCGGCTCCCAGAACATCCGATATAGCACTTCTCGTTGTCTTTTGTATCTCAACCATTGCGCTCTTTATTATTTCCTGCATCTCATTTCTAGTAATGGGCTGTTCTACTGTAGCATCGGGTGGGGAATTTAATGCTTGCCTCTTTCCAGGTCTCACAGTTATATTTGGGTTGTAACGAACAGGAGTGTTGTCGCTGTTGCCTAGCTTTTGGGTATCGTGGCACAGAGGACAAAGCCATGCTGACGTCGTAGGGTCATCTCTGCTGCCCGATATGGATAAACAGTCGAAATGAAAAAAACTGCCACATTTTGTGCACTGAATGTAGTTCTGGTCTTGCATACCCATAGAACAACAACCCCATACATGGTTTTCGCTTCCTTTTGATGACATTATTTAGGTAAGAAAAAAAAAAAAAAAAAAACAATAAACAATAATAAGTTAAGAGACTCAGTCGTGTGATTTGAAGTCAGTTCCAATCAGATATAGCCGAACGATTCTTGACCGCTACGCCAATCTAATGTAATTGCTGCCAGTGAAAATAGCTAACACTTTTGGTTTATTTCAACCTCCACACTAGCACTAATCAGGTTCAAAGTCCAGTATTTTGTGTAACTTTTAACGTTATAAAATAAAATGTCACAGTACCTTACACAAAATTAGTTCATTTGCTGTTTTTAGCACTTAATTGTTTTGATTGTATATTTTAAATTGCACTGCACAAAAGTACTCCTTTCACTATATATTTTAGCACAAAATTCCGATGCAAACAATTACTGTTGACATAATTATGGAATAAAAAACGAAGAGCAATAATCAATACGTCTTTCTTGTTTAACAAACACCGTCGAAAATGCAGAGTTAGACACACATTTAAATCGTTAAACGACTATAGAATAGCCAAAACTCAGCATCATCATTATTAAGTAACTAATTTCTTATAATCAAATAGATAATAACAATTAGAAGCATAGTTTGCTAATCACCTAATCATTAGTTGTTTTAACAGAAGACATTATAAATTAGGGTAAACATAATATGTAGTTTATTTTTTCATATTTAGTAATTAATTTCCTAATGTTTTGTATGTTTTTAAGTACTTAGAGATTATGAGCGTTAATGCTTTTGTTTGTTTCCTAAGCACAAATGGTGTGATAACTAACCATCACCTACCATTTAAAGTTTAGAGCCCTTTTAGAAAAAGAGATTTTTTAACCACCGCAATAATGTTGAAAAATCGCGGCGATATCGCTGCGATCTCGCTCCGCCGAGGAATCGCCGATTAAAATCGCTCGTGTGGAAGGGCTCTTAATTTGTTAAATGATATTTAAAAACCAAGCTTTTTAAGGTGTAAAATTTGATTATTTTCCGATCGCAATAAATCAAAGAATTGCAGACTTATGCACATGCTTCTTGTGCCTATTTATAGTAGGATAGGCAAGAATTAAGAATAAAAACGTTTAAACGCGCGATCACCCTTGGTTCAACAACAATTTAGACTTAAGTAATCCGTCTGTAAACTACTATGTTTAGAACAAAATGCCTTATGACAACTTTGATTAAGGTCATAATGGGATATCCATTGGTAACAACAAAAAATTTGAAAATAGAAAGTTATTTGCTAAGTCTCACAAAATGCAGTTTCGACCCACCAGTGCGTCGGTACGGATTGCTCCGTACCAACCAATAAACGTATTAACTTTAAGAAGCGCTTTAGAGTGAAGCTGACGGGTCCGAGCGGACGACCGCCCGCGCGGATATGAAGTTAATACATTATTGGTCGGTATGGAGCAATCCGTACCGACACGGTCAGTGTCACACTAAAACCAGCCTGTTTTGTATTGTCTATGGAATAAAAAAACCGACCAAGTGCGAGTCAGACTCGCACACGAAGGTTTCCGTACCATAGTACATAGTAAACAATAGTTTATTTTAATTTTGTTATTTATACAATTAAGTATTTAGTGAATATTTCAATTTCAACTGTCCAGCTATCGCGGCCTTAAGATACAGCCTAGTGAATAGACAGATGGAGAGACAGACGGAAAGACAGCAAAGTCTTGGTAAAAGGGGTTCCGTTTTTACCCTTTGGGTATGGAACCCTAATAATATGTGAAACATTTAATCCAAATACTCACCTGGCATAAAGCTGTATAGAACATACATATTTGCAGCCAAATGTAAGGCTGAATAGTGGCTGAATGTGGATAGTAGCATAGGTAGACATACTGCACCTGAAACAGATCTGATTAAAAATAATACTACACATAAATAGATTATATAACTATATCTAATTTGATAAGAGAACAGAGTGTTACTTACACTCAGTTCTCTTAATCTCTTAATCCCTCAACCCCCAGGAGGCACTCGGGTGCCACGATAACAATTGATTTCAATTGTGTCTGGAATAACTCACGATCAAGAGATTAATGTTAATATTATACATACAAAAATAAATTAAGGGATAAACTACTAACTGCCTGAGGGGTTTGAACAGAAGTATTTGACCATGATTGGCTGGAGTGACCGGATTCGCCAAGCTCCAAACACTAGCACATTTGCAGCTAGAATAGGGTAAAACACTTTCTCACTATCCCTTAGAGTATTCCACCATTTCTTCACAGGTCCTGGTTCAGATTTCTGTAATTATTTATTATGCAACAAACTTTATTGATGTCACTTAAAAAACATGTTCATATAATATGATTTAGTAGTAACATGAATTACTTCAATTATCATACTTACAAAATGTGTCATGAGTTTTTTTTGTTGGGCACTTAACCAGGTGCCCGGCCTCTTGAGCAGTGTAGATGTGTGCACTCGCAAATTTTCATATTCCCAAATTACACAGCCACCAAGACTGGCTGTAGATACCTTAAATATTGTATTTATTTATATTTTTATATGTTTCTTTCTAATTACATGGAAAACAAAACCAATAAAACATTGAGTTAGCAATTTGTATGATTTTAAACAATTGTTTCCTCACCCCAATAGCAAAGAAGAATGGCTTTAGTAAGCCTTTAGCATTCAGTGGCCCAGATTCAATACCGAGGTGTTCGAGGGGATCAGTTTGAAGGTCAGGACGCCGCACACTTCGTTTAGCTTTTTGAAACGAGTGTCGAAGTTGAATGCGGGCATGACCGAAAGAGCTACGGCCTTGGTTTATTAACGCAGGGTGGCTGAAACATTGCACAATTTTGATGTTAATAATTAAATTCAACTCTTAAAAAATTAAGTAAATCTGTAAGAAAGATAATAGAACTGTTTTATGAGGGAAGGCGGAGAAGTTTGTTTTGCAATAACCTTTTAGTATGTTACCTACTTTACTCACCAACTTTTTGTCAACTCCGCAGCCGACCAAACATTTCTGCAGAACATGATAGTTTATTATTTTTGTATTTCTTCTACGTTACATTTTCTGTATTATTTTAATTTTTGGTTTGTTGGGCAGAGTTGCAAAATTTCTATGAATTATTTCAAATTTAATATTTATGACATAAGTTAAGTGTCAAATTTTTTTTTTCTTTAGTATGTTTAACGGCCTCGGATACTTGTCCATACAGCCAATTCTTTAGTAATATTGTCTTTATTTTTGCAATAAAACGTTGATGTTAGACGTTTTAATGCTTCGATGGAGTTTTCGGAAACAGTCGAAAGATTGAAGGAATGTAAAGAAGTCCCCAAGAAAGAGGTGAACTGTTCGCGTTCCCGCGCAAAATTCACGGTCCACTTTTCTTGGTTACGACCCATACACCATGTTATTTCACCGAACTGTATATTGTTCACTCACACGACACTTTGTTTCGCAAAATAACACCACTTTTACGACTCAAAACTCACTATAAACAATAAAAATTCGATAAAATAAACGGACTCCAAACGTATCCCACGAACTCCCGGCAAAAACTCCTAAGTGTCAAAGTCAAAGTCAAAGAGTAATTTTTTTTTATTCTTTAGAATGTTTAACGGCCTCGGATACTTGTCCATACAGCCAATTCTTTAGTAATATTGTCTTTATTTTTCATTAAAACGTTGATATTAGACGTTTTAATACTTCGATGGAGTTTTTGGAGACAGTCGAAAGATTGAAGGAATGTAGAGAAGTCCCCAAGAAAGAGGTGAACTGTTCGCGTTCCCGCACAAAATTCGCGGTCCACTTTTCTTGGTTACGACCCATACACCATGTTATTTCAACTGTATATTGTTCACTCGCACAACACATTGTTTTGCAAAATAACACCACTTTTACCACCCAAAAATCACTATAAACAATAAAAATTCGATAAAATAAACGAACTCTAAACGTATCTCACGAACTCCCGCCAAAAACTCTCCTGTCAAAGAGTAATATAAGTTGGTCAATGTCAAAATAGACAGAAAATAGTGAAATAATAGATGATCGGTGATATAGAATTCGTCCCGCTCTCGGGACAGGCGAAGACATAAATATACATTATTGGTAGGATTACATATCGACAAAATCTTTAACATACTGAATGTCCCTGTAGCATTATTTTCTAATGTAGTTTTATTTAATAATGCTATTTACACTCAATCCTTGTTAGTAAAGTAAATATCATTTTAATAAAACAGAAAAGAAAATAATTATAACTACATTTACAAATATGTCAACCTTTAGTCAACCAACTGTATAGGATGAGCATGTTATTTTGTTTGAGTGGATTTGAGGAATTGTTTTGAGGATTTACATCATGTCACTAAATGATTAAAAAAAGTGTTGGGAAAACGCCGAAAATTGTATAATGGTAAAAACATTTTTCTATCTTGCTGAAAAAAGATTGGGTTTGACTGGCTAAGACCAGACGCTATTCAATAAAATTTTCCGGCGGTAAGTAGTTAAGCCATATTTAAAAAGTGCAATGGTGAATTCATTTATATAGTATATTGAACACTAATAGTTTTTTTTTCTTTTTAGATCACATCTAAAGGTAAAAGTATTGCTGTCGTAAGTGATATTCTTTTACAATCTGCGGGAAAGTGGAAAATTCGTTTATGATTAATTTTATTCGTATTTTCAACAAAATACCACAGGGTATTGCTGAACTCCCTAGACATAAACTTAAAAATCGTATGTGAATGTAATTTTAAATTTGAAACTATTATTATTATTTAACTCATAGGAACGTATGGCATACAATTTTCCTAGCTCGTACGTGCATAAACCTTTTGTAAAATAAAATTATTCCCCTTAACTAAAGAGGCTGAACATATTGACCGGAGTTTCTTGCGCTGCTTCTTCTCTGCTCTAGCCCAGACTTGTACCAAAGCAGTGGTAGGTTTAAATATTGGGACGTGTATAAGTGATTCCTGGGGCCTATTTATAGAAATACAACTGATTTTATCATTTGAAGCATGTGTAAACAATCTAAACAAACAAATTATTGTACTGTAAAATAAATAAAGTTTTCAATTTCATACCTTGTTTGACTTTTTTTAAGTCTCAACCTTGAATAATTTAAATTTGCGATTTAAGAACTTTGGGTATTGAAACGTTCACATATCGTTTTACGTAACTGAGGAACAGTGTTATACTCTGTAGCCGCGGCCCTATTTGTACCGCGGTCCGATCTATTGTTCTTAAATATACTTACTAAATAAACCATCTACGAGTTACAATCTAATAAGTACGTTCAGTAATTTTGAAGTAAAAGAAATATAATTGCACAGAAAATCTGTAGCGACAGATGCAAATAAGTATAAATCTTTTAAGTGAGATAATACGGTAACGGATTACAATTTCCTTATCATTTTATTACGTACATACTAATTACTATTTGTACACCACCTGAACCCAAAATCAACACTACATTGCATCTGGAAATAAGGATTCTAAGGTGATCGAACATGATCTCTAGCCGCAAGTTAGAGATCTTGCTCTTCAGCCGCGCCCTATGAAATGTTCAGTTCCTTCAAAATTACTGTACGTAGATACTAGATTGTAACTCGTACACGGTCTACTTAGATAGTACAAACAGGGGCGCGGCTGCAGAGTATAACACGAGGAACAACATCTGGTAACAGAGAAATATTGCTACAACATATTAACAATTTAATTTTGCCGTTGGTATGCTGTTTTCAACCTGGATACACCCACGTACCCAATCCTTTTTTAACATTATTTTAGGATTTCTACTTTTAAACGCTAATATGTAAAATAAAACCAGGTGAAATCGGCCATCAAGCTAGAAACAGTGAATACAAGTATTTTATTATCATTGTATAGTTTCTGCGTTACACAAAGGGTGCCCTTCGGTTCAATTTCAAATTCAATTTGAAGTCCTAATTTCATTTGACCGAGCCGTATTGGCCTAAACTTATAACGTATAATTATTGTCTAGCCTAACAGTTGTTTTCGTACTATCATAGTTGGGTCGAAACCCTATTTAAAACCCTAATTTTAGTATGTCTAATGTCAAATGCACTAAAATATATTCGCATCTTTCTTTTGGCATAACGCTAAGTAATAAAAGCTATAAATTTTTTTTCAAACCAAAAAAGTTGAAAAAACGAATCGCTCACAGACCGAACCTAAGCAGTCTTGTCTGCCCTACCCCTAGAGTGTAATTTAAAAGCGCGTAGGCGCGGAGGGGCGAGGTGGCTCGCGGGCTGAAGAGCAGGAGGCTGTAAACGAGGGGCCGCGGCTGAGTCTGGCCGGCGCAGCCGAAGCTGCGGTGCTGAGTGTAAGCCATCTGCGACGATTAGCACGCGTGGGACCGCTGGAGCCCCGCAGCGCCGAAGCCGTCACGGAGGTCTGATTGTTTGGATGCATGCATGATTGCTTGTTTGCATGCATGTTTGCTTGATTGCATGCATGCCTACTTGCTTGCATGCACGCTTGTTTGTTTGCAAGCATGCTTGCTTGCTTGCTTGCATGCATGCATGCTTACTTCTTTAAATTATTGATAAAGTTTTAACTTTTTGCGAATAAAAATTTGGAACTGTTAATGGTAGGTATTAGGATATATTCGGCTAAATGTCGCATTTGGCAAATAATAATACGGCGATATACAGTAAGGCGTAGTAAATATAGGCTAAACACGTTTAGGGAGAGTGAAAATGTCGCACCCTTACAACAAAAAACGACTAACTGACACATTTTGCAAAAACTAGTTTTTTACACCAATCGATAGACAATTTCAAGCTGCGTCTACTGGTAAAACCCTAATACGATGCTTAGTTTAGATTCTATAGAAAGTTAAAAACAAATAATTACACTTGGTTAAAAACTATCTACATGTCAAACTGTCTAACATACGGTTACGCTTCTTTTTTAATGTCATTTTTCAAGTAGAATTGATTTTAGTTAAGTAATTCATTTTCGCTGCAGAAAGGAGATGTCCCATAATAGGCCCAGACATAGTACACCATTTACAAAAATCAAGAAAAATTTACTGTTTCTGGAAAAAATACATATAAATTTATATAACGTATAATTTAGTGGTTCAAAAATAACAAGATCGAATAATTTATCAAACTTCATAGGCATTCCAAGATGGCGTCAATCTAAAAAAACTTTAAATGTCAGTAGCTGTCAGATACCCCTTGTCACTTTGGCATAATCATTCACTTCAAGTTTTTGTTCTGCTTGTCGTGTTTTAAATGTAGTTCATTATAACGACCTCATTTTCGATTTCTGGATTTGGTATTGATCGACACATTACTTTCATAATGTTTGTTGTTACGCACTCGACTCCTAGATGCGCGATTATGAAACCAAAACTGACAGACGTCATCAAAATGTCATCTTCCGCCATGATGGTTTTGTTGTTTTGTATTGCTATTTTCTTACTTAACTCTTTATTTGAACCACTTAACGAAGCCAATTTAAAAGAATTGGATAATAACAAAATCTTGTAGGTGTATTGGTCTATCTTTTGGTGGGGTGTACAGGTTCTAGGCCTGGCCTCCATACAATTTGGGACATCTCCTTTTTAAAGCCATTTCTCTAAATGTTACAACTGAAATAAGATAAATAACATTAGCTGATTTTTCATGCAGAGTATGTAAGCTAATGTATGTAAGCTTTGTGTAAATTTATTCAGATAAATTTGGTTAACGTATTTTAGTCGGTAGATTATGACCAACATTTATAACTTAAATACAACCAAAACGAATTACCTGTATAGATTATAATCATTTTGTACTGTAATTTGTATGAAAAACTTTCTATTAAATTGCTTCTTATTTTACTTTTTACACACACGGAAGTTCAATGGCTTAAAATGAAAAGGATGAAGTACGTAAAATTACAATTACGTTGTGTCAACCAATTTTATGACATTCGACGTAACTTGCTCTGCACTGTAGCAACCGTTGTAGGTACCTAAAGTACTCACGGCTACGAGACTAGACGAAAATCAAAGCAGCTGGAAGTTTGTGAACCGGCAATGTCTTTGACTAGCTGTGAATTCACATTTCCTCCTTTGCAGGAGCTATACAAGAAACCACTGTCCATATCTGACTTTAAAAAAAAAAGATTTAATCAATTTATGCGAATGGAGAATAATTAAGTTCAAGAAGCTGCACTGGAAAGGACGAGGCATCAACATCAATGTCGAATACAATTCTCACTTGCGATTTGCAGACGACATCGTCATTATGACAGAAACGCTGCAGGACCTACAACAGATGCTGAATGACCTGGCTGATTCTTCTGTACGCATCGGCTTGCAGATGAACCTGGATAAAATCAAGGTTATGTGCAATGAACATAATAATAAATAATTTAATAATAAATTTATTTATTTATCTTCCACACTTAGACACTAAAGTACAGAATATTAAGAAACATTTTTACAGTATTACATCTAAGTTGTGGGAGACTGGAGCCTGACACTGAGCTTATTTAATAAGCTTGTTGTTTCCAGGTCACCAGGCCCCCCTTCTAAACTAACACTAGTCTCTAAAATTTGATGACATGCCTATTAAGTGAGTGTGTGTGTGTGTGTGTGTGTGTGTGTGTGCGCGCGCGTGTTTGAGTAGGTCTGTGCGAGATTGGGTCCGTGCGTGCGTAGGAGCGAGCAAGCGTGCGTATGTGTGTGCGTTAATTAATTTGTCATTCATTTAACTATCCTCATTACCTATCCTAATAAATTTTCAGTATCATCATAATTTAGAGTATTAAGCCATTGCGTTACTGCCCTTTTACAGTCGTTCTTAGTCTTAGTAAGAATTGATAATCTTTTGTTTATTTTATCATACAGACGCCCTCCTTGATAAAAAAAGAATTTTTTTGCGAAGTTTGATTTAGTATGTTGGTACTTACATACATCAGGTTGTCTTCTGCGATTTCGTTTTACAGCGTCGTTATTTTCAGGGTTAGTTAGCTTGTGTTATTTCAGGACCGTCAAAAGTATATAAAGCTGTCTAACTGTTAGCATACCGCATTTTGTGTATAGAGTATGAGTTGGGTAGCGAATAGGTTTAAATAGACAAACTTTAAGAACGAAACGCTGAGCTCGTTCCAGGTCAATTAAATGCGTTTTAGCTGCACCACCCCACGAGGTTATGCAGTATGTTAAAATGGATTGGCATAGGGACACGTAAACGTCTTTTAATATTTTACTATTGGTCACATATCTAAGATTACGAAAAATGTATGTTAATTTTCTTAATTTTTGAGTCAGTTGCCTGATGTGCTCTTTAAAGTTTAAATTTTGATCAATAATAATTCCCAAATATTTTATACTTTGTACTCTCTCAATTTTTGGACATGAACAGTTTGCTTTTGGAGGAAAAGCACAGCTATGCGCCAGAATTTTTGAGTGCATGACTGATGGTCCAAAATTGTTTCTAATGCTGAAAGCTACGTATTTTGTTTTTTTAGAATTCAGTGACAACGAGTTTGCAGCTAGCCAGTGGCACACTTTGTCAAAGCCTTTTTGAGCAAAACTATAAACTTCTTCCCAAGTGTTACCATAGAAAGTAAGTGTAGTGTCATCTGCATATGTGATTATGTTACAATTTTCAATATTCATTTGACACAATTCATCTATGTAGCATAGGAACAGAGTTGGCCCCAGTACGCTACCTTGGGGGACTCCACAGTTGATGATGGCTTCGTCGCTTCTGTGCAGTCCGATTTTAACACATTGTGTCCGGTTATGCAAATAATTTTGTATCAAGTTTAGTTGTGTGCCTCTGATACCCATTTTCTCAAGTTTAGTTTCGAGATGAGAGTAAGAAACAGTGTCAAAGGCTTTTCTTAGGTCCATAAATATAGTAATGCACTTCTCTTTACCATCCATTTTTTTTACAATTGTGTCCGTGAGTTTGTGTACTGCATCATCGGCTGATCTTTTTGGCCTAAAACCGTATTGCGCGTCAGACAACAGCTTATTTGATTCCAGGTAATTTACTAATCTAGTATTTATTACCTTTTCAAGAAGTTTTGAGACAACAGGAAGAAGAGAAATCGGACGATAGTTATCAACACTGCTTCTTTCTCCTCCCTTATGGATTGGAATAACTAGAGATTTCTTGAGTACATCAGGAAAAATAGCATTTCTTAGGCAGGCATTAAAAATGGTCACAAGAGTAGGAACCAACAGTGATGACACCAATTTGAGCACTCGAGTTGTAACTCCATCTACACCAGAAGCACAATTAGATCTCAAGTCAACTATAAGTCTTTCTACTTCTTCATTTGTGGTATCTAGGAGAACAAAAGATCCGCAAGTTGACTTTTGTAATTTAGAACACATAACAAATTTCGGCACATGAGATGGTAAATTTTGTGCTATTAACATTCCAATGTTTGAAAAAAAGTCATTTACTTTGTTGACCGATAATTCGTTACTCACATCTATAGAGAGCAGTTCTAACGCATTATTATTTTTTTGTTTGTAATGTGTGATACGGTTTATTGCTGTCCATAGTTGTTTGTTATTTTTAGCACTTTGTATCTGATCTTTTTCATATTGCTGTTTAGTTTTTCTTAACAATTTAGTACAAAAATTTCGGTATCTGCAATAAATTAATTTAAGGGTCTCGTTTTTATTATCTGATCGGAATTTTAGGTGTAATTTGTCTCTGTGTTTTAGGCATTTTAGAAGTCCCTTTGTCATCCATGGCTTTTTATTAAAATGTTTATGAGATACCTTAACTAGTTTTGTGTTATTGTCTATGATTTCTTTTAGACTTGTATTTAACAAACTAAGCGACGACTGAGGACATTCGACGTAATATTTTTTTTCTGAAATAACATTATTAAAGTCTTTTAAAATCCCATCATAATTAACTTTTTGAATAGTAAGATTGTGTGTTGGTTGAATGTTACTTTGTTTCATACATATTATTGTTGACGCGTGATCCGTTATGCTTGTATTTAACACCAGAGTACATGATGGTAACTTTGTTTTTATCATAATATGATCCAAACAACTTTTTCCTCGAGTGGGGAAATTGTGCGCGGGAAGGTAGCCCATAAATGTAAGTATATCTAAATATCTATTTGCTGTAGGGCTGGACTCTAATATATTAATATTTATATCTCCTATGACTATAACGTTTTTAAAACAGGCTAGTTTCAAGAGAAGTGCCTGGAAAGAATTTAAGAAGTTGTCAAGGTCATTAAATGCATAAGGTCTATATATGGCCACTACAACAGTATCATTCTCCACTTTTACAGTTAAGCAGTTCGCCTCCACTACATATGGTTCTTCGACAATGTAACTTAGGCAATTATTTACGTAAATTACAACGCCATCATTTTGATTGTAATTATCACTTGATTTATAAGATGAATAGCTATCAACTATGTGTATGTCCTTCATATCAGTGAGCCAACATTCTGATAGGACTAGGATGTCAAATTTAATATCGATCCGTTTCATCAAAGCACAAAATTCATCAAAGTTTTTGTTTATGCTTCGTATATTTTGATGCAACAGTTTTAGTTGAAGTTTTTGATTTTTCAGCGTAGGTTTACATTGTTCAGGTTCGCACATTTTAGCACTAGATACCTCGAAATTATCTAGTTTATCAATAAGTTCTGCCATATTACTGCTAGCCATTTTTAAAATTATTTATTGTTGAATTAATGATATCATTGTACGTTGGGTGTAACAAAGGACAGTATTTTTTTATCAAAAACGCACCGCCTTTATTGTATAGGTCTTCACGGTTAGTTAAATTGTAAAATAGTTTGAGAATGGGCATTATAATAGTGTGTGTAATGTATGTTTTAGTGTGATTACAGCTTAGGAGTTTGTTAAATTCTATTATATGTTTGTATGTGTGTAGTGTAAATATTTGTATACATGAGATAGTGGGTTTATAGGTAACAGTAATTACCATCATCAAGCAATTTGAGTTAGGGTAGTCCTTATCAATGTTATGGTAAATTGACAGTATATTATGTAAGTTGTGAAGGTATAAAATTGACACAATTATGTAGAACAATAGTCAAGCAAGGGCAATCTCATGCAGGTCTTTCTCGTCTTTAATGCGGATCTGCGGCGCTCCTTGATTCTTCCGTAAGTAGACTACACCTCTTGAAGTCCAGCAAAAAGCAAAATTATTTATTTTAGCAAATTCTCTTGACAAGTAATAAAGTCGTCTAGCGTGCGTTGTCAGACTTTCTCCTATGAATACTGGTTTGGCAGGTCCATCAATTCGCAAATTCGTTGAGTTAAGTTTATTATCTTTATGCTTTTTGTTGAACAATTTGACGGATTCTAAAATTTCCTCTTTCAGAATGACGCTGGACAGTTCTACCACAATTGGTTTAGCATTTTCCGACCTTTTCCCGACGCGATAAATATCTTTTATTTCCGATTGGTTCAATGTTATGTTTAGTGTGTTGCTCAGATTTTTTATTATTACGGATAGGTCTTTCTTAGTTTCAGAGGAATTTCCAGGTATATTCCTCAATTCAATACACGAATTACGCATGTTCCTTTCAAAGTATTCAATTTTAGATTCAAGGGACTTGATGTATTTTTGGTCAGATTTTCTTTCAGCTTCTAAATTAGATACCTTGTCCAACATTTCATCATATTTTTGCGACAAGAAGTTCATGGCATCATGTATATCAGAGTTTTGTTTTTTAATATCTTGCATGGAATCCAATAATGTATTGAAATTTTTATCCTGCTCTTGCTTTAGATTAGAAAACATATCAAGAACATCATTTTTACTTAAACACTCGTCCTCCCTTTTGCGTTTTCGTAATATAATATTATTAAGCGCCGCGCTGGAAGCTTGCTCAGTGTTTAGAATGGGCTCTGAGTCATAGCGCGGCAACGGCGGCAGCGGTGCAGGTAGCGGGGAGACGGGAGCGGGCGGCGGGGTACGGCGCAGCGGCATAGTATACTACCAGGCGGTTAGAAACGAGCAGGCTGAGTGCTTGAGGTGAATGGGGCTTGAATGTGTGCGTTATGAATATAAGCAAACAGCACGCACTCACCCGTGTGTTACGCTGGACTTATCACTTCCTAATGCTGTCTGCGATCCTATTATTTCACTGTAATTATTTTGTAAAATTTTATAGTTATTTTGAAATAAATTTTAATAAGGTTACAAAGTAAACACAACTGCACTCCACAGTGGTCCAGACGGGAGGGGACATGTACTACCGCAACCGATTGCGGTGCACGGCGTCGTCCTCGAAGTTGTTCAAAAATATGTATACCTTGGGCAGACATTGCAAATAGATAAAAACAACTTTGAGGATAAGGTGAACAGAAGAATTCAATTGGGTATGAGGTGAACAGAAGAATTCAGTTGTGATGGGCAGCATTTGGGAAACAACGTCGAGTCGTCTCATCGTCGATCCTGCAATGCCTCAAGACGAAAGTCTTCAATCAGTGCGTCCTACGTGGACTCGAAACGTGGACATTGACGGTACGTCTAGTCTACTAGTTCAAATTCAAAGGAATAAGCTATGCTCGGAGTTTCTCTTAGGGATAAAATCAGCAATGAGGTGGTCCGGCAGAGAACTAAAGTTACCAACATAGCCCACCGGCTGGCCATATTAGCCGCAGAACCGACAACCGCTGGGTTTGGGACGCCCTCAGGCCAGGTGAAGTGATGATTTGCGCAAGATGGCTGGCAAGAGCTGGATGCGAGAAGCCGAGGATCGACCTAAGTGGCGTGCAACTGGAGAGGCCTATGTCCAGTAGTGGAATGTGGTAGGCTGATAAAAGTGATGTGAAAAGGATGTTAAACCCGACGAATACCACGGCTGGTTTCAGTCTTTGACCACTGAAGCCACAAATGTTGATCGGTTACCTGCACCGACTATTTCTGATACTGATTGTGATGCATCAGATAGTGTCTAGATGCACAGGAAAAAAAAAGCTTAAATTTTAGTTTTAGTATTACATTCTAACCTTTTTTTAGCTATAATAAAAAATGTTTTTTATTAAACTCGTTATTTACTTTACTTCATCTATTTGTCTTGTTCGTTCGTTCGTTGTTTTTCTGTTAAATCATACCCAAAACTTGTTATAATGCAGTCAATATTTGAGTTTGATTTTGTAAATTAGTAAGTTTAAACAGGTAAAACCAACTAAATATTAAAAAAAACATATATTTACGCATTCCTTTAGTAATTACATGCCACTTACATACTTCGGAGTTTAGTTTTTACTATTGAAGAACTGACAAACTAATCATAGTTATAATAATTTATGTTATATAGAAGATACAGTATAAATTAAATATTTGTGATTATACAGGTAAAATCAATTAAGTGCATCACCTAGTCAACATTATTTTTATTTTTAAATACTTTACAGTTGGTTTTCTTAGATTCTTCATGTGTTTGACGACCATTTGGATCAGCGGTAGTTAACGCTGCTTCTGAGCCATGGGTCGCGGGTTCGATCCCCGCACAGTACAAATATTTGTGTGCATGAACATGTCTGTTTGTACTGGTCTGGGTATTTTCTATGTATTATAAGTATGTATTTACAAAAAAAAAGTATATAAGTAAGTTTATCGGTTGTCTAGTACCCCATACGACAGGGTACTTAATAGTACCTTAATTTGGGACTAGATGGCTCTGTGTGGCCCAGTGTGGCATGTCTTAAATATTTATTTATTATTTTTATTTAATACAACATCTATTAATCTATATTCCATAATCTAATCTATAATCATAGTGATACCAACATTATGAGGTTTATTTTAAGCGTCAAACTTTAAAATTGCTGTACTGTAAAGTTAAGTTGAGTGCAGATAATCGTTTTTTGTTGTAAGGGTGCGAGGTGAGAAAAAATTTTAGGCTAAAAGTTTGTGTGCCAGTGACAATTATGAGTACAAATAATTCGGCAATCCGATATATACCTTTACACAAAACTTCCTTGACCTTAATATTTAAGTGGTATCAATAAGTTGTGTTATGGGTTGTCAGTGTCACCCTACAGACGTTAGAGCCCTCTATCTCTGTCACTCGGTCCGCGTTTTGTCACTATTGCACGTGCCAGTTATGTAATATGTAAATTCCTTGCCTCAGAATAATTTATTTTGATTTGACGTCTTAGATGTCATCATTGTCACCAAATATGGCGCTTACTTTACCAAGTCTATAGAGTCAAGAAACAAATAATTAGCTATAAAATTATATTGCGACTATAAATTGGAATGCTATCCTATCTTTCAAGTTGGATCAAACTGCACACGGTGTGCAAATTTGATTAAAATCGGTTAAGTAGTATAAGAGTCCATCGCGGACAAACAACTTTTCCATCAGGCCCATCTCTATACTTAGTTGTTTCCTTTACGATTAATAAGTTAACAAATAAAAAAGTGCCTATGTAAAAAAGCAAAGCAAACAAGGAAGCATGCAAACACGCATGCATGCAAGCAAGCTTGCAAGAATGCTAGCAATCATGTTTGCAAGCATTTGCAAGCAAACAAGCTAGTATATGCAAGCAAGCTATCAAGTAAGCAAACATGCAAACAAGCAAGCACACATGCAAGCAAGCAAGCACACATAGAAAACAAGCACACATGTATTAGGATTTTCTCGTCTCCGGTGCTGCGGGAAGTGCAGCCTCTCCGCCCTTGCGTAACAAATCTCAGTCACCCACGCTCGCCTTCGCAGCTTCGGCTTCTGCGCCTCCGGCTTTTAAATTACATTCTAGTATTGGGCATTTGGGCCTAAGTATTGGGCACACAAGTACCACGGCGAAGTGACCACGGCGAGTAACATAAGTAGAGTTGTTAAGGATAAAAAAATACTCAAAAACCACGGATATTAAACAAAAAATTTAAGTGAAATAAAGTATTTAGAAGAAATTTAAAAATTTTATATAATAAAAGTACCTACCTAATAGGTATGATATGGTACAGATTTTTTGACAACAATTATGCATGTTCCAATAATTTTTTTCAATAAAAATAAATAAGACGATACAAACTTACTCGGTTTTTTAATGAATAAATCATGTTAACAAATAAAAAAGTGTGTAGGTATGTAAAAATAGGGAAAAGGTTACTTTGATTTTTAATACATCTAGAAATTAAAATTATTGTATGCAAAACAACTGTAAAAAGAAAAAAAAAGTGTATTAATAATCGGGTATCTGTAGTTCTGGTGAGGTGCATAAAAAGAGCCTCCCCGCGGCGCACCCTGGAAACAGCTAGTCACCTTAACGGAGTGGCTAGGCTGGCGAATCTTTTTACCACGGCAAATGGGCGACCCATGCTTAAACCAGCCCTATCAAGGGCCCCCAAAACGGTCCTTTTCAGGACCAACTAAAAGGCTCTTTTCAGAGCCAGCCCTGACTGTCATCACGATTAATATCGAAGGCTTCTCAGATGACAAGTCTATCTTACTATCCAGACTCTGTCAGAGGCACTCATGCGACATTCTGTGTATCCAAGAAACACACCGTGGTTCTGACCAACAAAGACCACATATAGCAGGTTTGGTCCTTATCGCTGAAATTAAGCACAAAAAGTATGGCAGCGCAGTTTTTGCAAAACCATCCATCACAGTTCTTTCAGCAGACTGTATATCAGTGGGTTCGATAGAATTTATCACCGTCGACCTCGGAAACTGTACAGTGACCTCTGTCTATAAGCCCCCGAAAGACGACTTCAGATTTATCAAAACCAACAACTTTGATAATCACCCCACTAAACTAATACTTGGCGACTTTAATAGTCACAGCACCACCTGGGGCTATGCAGCCAGTGACTCAGACGGAGAAGCTGTAGAGCGATGGTCAGATTTGCACGGCCTGGAACTCATCCACAGTGCCAAACTCCCTGCATCGTTCTACAGTCGCCGTTGGCGCCGCGGCTATAATCCGGACCTCGCTTTCTGCAGCGCGAATATAAGACCACAATGTACCAAACAAATGTGCTCTCCAATACCTAAAACACAGCATCGGCCTGTGGTGATCCAGGTGGTGGCTACTGTGAGACCTTTACAGGTCCCATTCAGAAGACGGTTCAACTTTTCCAAAGCTGACTGGACCAGCTTCTCTGAAAAAGTGGACCAACAGCTTCTCGACGTACCGCCTGAACCTCAAAACTATGACGAGTTTGTAAAAGTCATCTGGTCAGTATCCCGGCAGACCATACCCAGAGGCTGTCGCACGTCATACGTCCCAGGCTTGACATCAGAAGCTTCCACCCTACTTACACAATATGAGGCACTTTTCGCAGAAGACCCCTTCTCTGAACAGACTATCTCGATCGGAGAAGAGCTTCTTAGTCTGGTAGGCGATAGTAGGAAGGAAAAGTGGATGAACACTGTCTCGTCTATCGATATGACGCACAATAGCAAGAAAGCGTGGTTCACTATACAAAAACTGACAAATGACCCGCCCCCTCCATCATTACCGGGTCAAAACACAGCCAATCAAGTAGCGCACCAGCTTATACTTAATGGAAAGCCTACTGGAAGACTCCCCAAAACACCAAGATCAGCCCAACATACGCAACAGACCTGCAACTACATCAGCTTGCCTTTCACACTCACTGATATCACCACAAGCATAAAAACACTCAAAAACGGCAAAGCTGCTGGCTTGGATGATATCACAGTCGAACAGCTGAAACACCTGGGACCAGTGGCTATATTCTGGCTGCTTAGTTTATTTAACGCGTGCATGGCATCAGCGAAGATCCCGAAATTGTGGAGGAAGTCGAAAATTGTGGCCTTACTAAAACCTGGGAAACCTCCATCTGACCCTAAGAGCTATAGACCAATTTCTCTCCTGTGTCATACCTTCAAGCTCTTCGAGCGACTAATACTCAACCGACTCACAGGTACCATTGACCCCACTCTCATCCCAGAACAGGCCAGATTTCGGCCGGGAAAATCATGCACCAGTCAGGTGCTTAACCTCACTCAATTCATTGAGGACGGATTTGAGCGGGGCATGGTCACAGGTGCTGTATTTGTCGACCTCTCAGCAGCGTATGACACAGTGAACATAAAAAAATTGCTGTCTAAAGTATCGAGTGCCACAAACGATCCCACTTTCGTGTCACTGTTGAGTGAGCTCCTTCGTAACCGCCGCTTCTGCGTCCATTTACATGGAAAGTTAAGTACGAGTAGTTAAGTTTAGATAACAATACCTAGGTAACACTGAAATTGTTTAGAAAATGAAAAACGGCTTAATGTAGAAAGTTGCCAATACTTTTATTGTTTTTATAAGTAATCTCCGTTCCTCTCTACACATCGTCGCATTCGATAGAACCACTGAGAAAAGCAGTGGGCCCATTCTTCCTTGGGGGTCTCTTCTATGGCATTTTCGTACGCTTTCATCGCATCTTTAGGGCTCGTAAAGCGAATACCTCGAATTTTATCTTTAGTTCTTGGGAATAAATGAAAGTCGCAGGGCACCAGGTCAGGACTGTATGGCGGATGACTAATTATCTCGACACCTGCCATAGTCAAATATTCAACAGTCCGTTTTGCGGAGTGCGCTGAAGCATTGTCGTGGTGAAGGAGGATCCTGCTTCGAGGGTGCTGCTGTTGAATTTTTTACAACACCAGGCAGACAACAGGCAAACAGCAATTGACATACCAGTCTGCAGTAACTGTCCTTCCATCTTCTAGTACAACTGTCGCGAAATAACCTTTCCGACCAAAGAATGAGGCAATCATCTTTTTTCCTTGACTTCTTCCTTTCTTTACCTTAGTTGGCCGATCCTCGAAAGGAAACCCCCACTGAGCTGATTGTCTTTTGGTCTCGGGTTCGTAGCAATATAACCAGCTCACATCACCTGTGACGATGTCAAATACAGCATTTGAGTCACCGCCGTTGAACTTATCTAACATTTAGCGACACAGTCCATGCGAAGGTGTTTCTGGTCTTCGGTTAAAGTATGTTGAATCCATCTGGTACAAAGCTTCCTGACGCCTAAATGTTCGTGTAATATTCTTTGAACTTGAGTCATACCAATGCCTAGGCTTGCCCGTAGCTGCTGATAGGTCACTCTCTTATCTTCCTCTATTATGCGTCGCACAGCACTGATGTTATCTTCAGTAGTCGCTGTTAAAGGATGTCCCTCACGTGGATCATCATTGAGATTGCTACGTCCACGCTTAAACTCGTTAAACCAATTGTAAATAGTGGAACGAGATGGGGCTTCATTAAGAAATGCTAATCGCAGCCTATCATAGCTTTGTTGTTGAGTAAGCCCACAACGAAAGTCTTATTAAATCATTGACCGAAAATTTTCTCGCGTTAGGTTTATTTTCACGTGTAACAAGAGTTTTAGATTTGCCGCCAATTCAAAAAAACAAATGACAAATGAATGCATTAAACTACATTAGGTCACATGAGTAAATATATTTATTCATGTAATTAGGTTACCAAAGAGTTCTAAAATTGAAATTCAAAAAAAGTTTTCATCAGCAATGTTTCTAACTGGCCAGTTCTAAACATTTTCAGTGTTACCCACGTATAATAAAAACCGGCCAAGTGCGAGTCGGACTCGCGGACGCAGGGTTCCGTACCATTGATATAGGTAAACAACAGTAGAGGTAGGTACACATATTGTAACCTTTTTTAGTTTTCCTTCCTTGCATGTATGAGTATGAAAGCTAATTACGGAAGCCACAGCCGGAGGTTGCAAAGAATACAAAAAATTTATTAAACTAATTTATTTTAAATAAAAAAATACAATATTAGTTAGGTACTAGCTAGGAGATGACGATTGATCGAAGAATGATCTAAAAGTGAGGACATTTGGGATGGCATCGATCTCATTAGAATATGCTGCGTCGACCGACGCTTCGTGCTTAGCCGTTTCCGTGCGCAGATGTAACCGGGTTACCTACGATTGCATCAATGCTGATTGTCAGTATCCATGGTCTACCAATATGTAAGAAGCCCCCCCCCCCCTTAAATATTATATTATTAAAGTAAAAAACAAACTGAGTATTTTGCGATTATTTCAAGTGCCTGTGTCGATAAAAAGGCAAAATAACTCGCGTTTAATGTATGGGAGCACCTTAAATGTTTATTTTATTTTGTTTTAAGTATGTAATATATATATGTTGTTATAGCGACAACTGTACTGTAATACATAATTGTGAAAATTTCAACTGTAGCCATCGCGGTTCTTGAGATACATCCTGGTGACAAACAGACGGACGGAGAGACAGCGAAGTCTTAGTAGGGTCCCGGTTTTACCCTTTGGGTACGGAACCGTGATAAATCTTTAAGATCAGACCTTTTTTATCTGAAAATCTGTCTCCAAACGGTATTTCCTGAAATAAAATGAATTATAAGTACTACTTTTTTCACAGAATTGTAGTTTCAATTAATTTTAGTGATTTGATTGCTGAAATTCTCCGCTACACAATACGTCTTGGTAGCTCAATGGTTAGCGGCAGGTTGTGGGTTCGAGTCTCAACTTAGGCAACCCAGGTTTAAAGTAATTGCATTGCCTGAGTACTTACATTATAATTGACCTTTCAAGTTTTTTTTTTATATAAGGATAGCTACTCCTGACGTGGTACAACAAAAGTTACACAACCCTATTAATGTCGGTTAAAACGAGTTGGATTCTTTAGTAGGGAACAAACATTTTTTATTGTGTCCTGCGCCCTGCTACATAATAGGGGGTACCGCAGACAGAGTGGGGTGTCCCTTGTTCGCGCATGCCCTGTATAGCTCGACTCAGCGCGGCCCAAGGTTACCTCAGTCTACAGCTAAGAGGCTAGAGGCGATAGATATACCTCCTGTTTCTTATTTAAAAGAAGTGGTTAGGACCATAAAATCCTATACTATACAAAAGCGAGTGAGTACTTAAATATTTATTTTCACCTCGGATTATCAATGCGTACCTACCAGATGTTTATTTATGCGCAAGCAAGCATTGATTAATTTACACGCATCATTAAAAATTCACGTCAGTAGTGCTTTTTAAAAATAGTGACGCAAGTGATCGTTAATTAGTGTTATGATCAAAGATGGTTCATTATAAAAGACTTACAATTTTGAGTTTTAAACTGCATATAACTTTGAAAAAGCGTAGATAGTGCTAACACGTTAATTTTAGCGCGAAATTTTGGCTAATGGCGTCATAAATCGATATCAGTTTAGACCATGTGGTTCCTTTTAGTACTTAGGTAGGTAGGTATACTAAACATTACAACAGCTGCATGTCGAAATTTAAGTGAAAGAAATTTTTTCTCAAAATGTTGTCAGAAACTTAGGGATTATTACTACAGTAGGTACTTTTACTTGTAGCATTTTCATTTCAGTATGGGACATTTTCGTACCGTATAAAAATTAAAACAAAAAAAAGTCATCTTTGTATTTAAATAATCAAAAAATCATCGTAGTATCTGCATAAGCAGATAAATTATTATTTTATTTGTTCTTTTCAGAAATGATGAAGCCAAAACTATTAGGACCGCTTCACCGCCCCGAAAAACTTTTTAAAAAGCATTCATTGTGACGCACAATTATTTATTAAGCTTTTGAAACAAATTAATACTAATATTTTGAATTAAACATTATAACAATTACTTTTGGAAGCGTAATTATTGTCGGTACTGTATTTAGATATTTGTCTATTCTCTACTTAATCTTATTAAGATAGCTATTTTTTATATGGATCGATTAATATTTAGATTGTCTCCTATTAGGGGAAAAGGATTGTTGTTACGTAAACTCTAATGAATAAAGCAAAGCTTACTGTTATAATTGAAAATTAATAAGCTCGTTATTAGGTGCTATTTAGGACAATTTCAATTCCGCAAACAATGTGTGTTACGTGAAATTGTAAGTAAATACTAGAACATGGAACCATACTCCGACGACTTGTTCTGGTTAGTGATATGCGGATTCGTGGTGGCTTTCATCTTGGCATTCGGCATTGGCGCCAACGATGTGGCGAACTCTTTCGGTACCAGCGTTGGGTCCAAGGTGTTGACGCTGACGCAAGCTTGCATTCTCGCGACCATCTTCGAAATTGCAGGGGCAGTATTAATCGGTAAGTTGCATGTCATGTATTTTACAATTACACATAAGTATTTATTATTGAAAACAAACGTTTCGGGAAATGATTCCGCACTATGATCCGATTCGGTAGAATCAACGAGGTAGTTTTAAATATGGCAATTGTAGTAAACTACGAACGTATCTAATTGTCAACTTTTTAAAGTTTTTAAACTTCAATAACTATCTATAATAAATACTATCCACAAAACATTTACGAAACGAGAACAAATACATATTTTTGTAACATTTTCTAGCATAAGCGACACACAAAAAATAACAAAAAAAAAAAACTTAAAATAAAAATAAAATAAAAGTTAGAAAAATTTCTAAGATGTGATGTTAAAACCCACACATAATTGGTAATACTAGCTAGACATTGTTTGAAACTTGTTTCTTTAACCAAACATCTCATTATTTCTAAAGCCTTCCTTACTGTTTGATATTGCGACGGGTTGGTTTATATAGTCTAGTTTACATACTCTTACTGCTAGGAAAACAAGAGCGTACCTGCCTATCTACTTTTACGTGGGAAGTTTGCATTACATCCGTGCACATACATAGAGTTCCTATGTAGGTACTTTTTACCCGACTACGGCAAAGCCAGCGGGAAGGGTGATGATTTCAGCAGTCTATGACCTATGTATATATGTATGTGGCTATTAAGTGGGTATTTATGTGGGTTCCACACTTTCAGCTAAGCTACTTAGCCGATTTCGGTTAAGGCACAGCCGCCCGATTTCCCATCTAAGTTATTATAACCTAGATCGATTTATCGCCCTCAAAACAACCTGCAATGACAATTTATGAAAATTGTTGGAGCTTTGTCTGAGATACAGATTATAAAGAAATGCTTGTTTAAAGGCATTCGATTGTTGTTTTATGACGCTGTTTTATTTTATATGCTTTTTGTAGGATACAAAGTGTCGGACACGATGCGCAAAGGCATTCTTGATGTGAGTTTATACGCGGACGGCGGAGAACGTCTCCTAGCAGCGGGTTGTCTCGCTGCACTTACAGCTGGAGCCACTTGGTTAATCGTCGCCACAGCCTTGCGTCTGCCAGTCTCTGGAACACACTCTGTAGTAGGAGCTACAGTGGGTTTCACTCTGACTGCCAAAGGTCCCATTGGAGTGCGATGGTCTACCCTCGGCGCTATAGGTGAGAAAATTTAAAGTTTATGGCAATAAGTCTGACGAGGAGTCTTTTAGAGTGCTACGTGACAGGGCTAAGAAGGTTGAACTGGAGTCATACAACAACTGTATTTCTTCTATCGAAAATTCAATTAAATCGAATCCGAAAGCGTTTTGGACTTTCAATAAAAGCATGCGTGCTTGTTCCTCGATTCCTACAAGTATGTCCTACCGGGGCGAATCACGCCACGACGCGACGGGCCGGGAATAGGTAACCTTTTTTCAAGTTATTTTAGTTCAACGTTTCTAAAATGTGACTCAAGTTCAAACTCAAATATCCATGCAGACACTTCAAGCGGGCACGTTGATGACTGTTCTGGTGATATTGCTTCCATCGCAGTAGATGTGGATCATGTCTGTAGACTTCTTAAGTCTTTGGATTTGAATAAGTCTGCGGGACCGGATGACCTGCCTGCAGTTCTTCTAGTGAATTGTGTTAATGAATTAAGTGTCCCTGTTTCCATTCTTTTTAGAAGGTATCTTCAAGATGGTATAATGCCAATGAAATGGAAGCTTGCATACATTACTCCGATCCACAAAAAAGGTCCTAAGGACTGCGTTGAAAACTATAGACCTATCTCGAAGCTTTGTTTACTTGCGAAGGTACTCGAGCGTTTAGTATTCAACCAAACTTACAATAGCTTGAGACTCTGCTTTTCACCCTACCAACATGGGTATTTAAAGAATCGTTCAACTGTCACTAACCTAGCAACTTTTACTGATTTCCTTACTGATCAGATGGATCATGGTAATCAAGTGGATGTCATATATACTGACTATGCAAAAGCATTCGATCGTATCGACCACAATATTTTACTGCAAAAACTTCATAGTATTGGTATCAGGGGTGATCTGTTCAGATGGTTCTCCTCGTACATTCAAAATAGATCTCAAGCGGTCGCTTTAAAAGGTTACATGTCCTCTTGGATCAAGATTCCCTCAGGAGTGCCTCAGGGATCACTGCTCGGACCTTTATTATTTACAATCTTTATCAATGATATCGACCAATGCTTCCCTCACGCTCGCTTTCTACTCTTTGCAGACGACATGAAAATTTTTCGAGTTGTTAATAATCTTAATGATGCAAGATGCAATACAACTTCAAGCTGACATATCAAAATTGGATGCCTACTGTCGCATTAATGAACGTGACCTTAATGTATCTAAATGTTTTTCCATGAGTTTTACTCGAAAAAAACATCCATTTTCTTATAATTACACTATTAAGAATCATAAATTAACCTCTCAAAGCGTGGCGAGGGATTTGGGAGTGTATCCAGATAGTAAACTTCTATTTGATAAACACATAATCAATATGACAAATATAGCATCTAGAGCCCTTGGTTTTGTCATTCGTATGTCTAAGCCATTTAAAAATATGAAGACAATCAAAATAATTTACTTTGCCTATGTTCGCAGCCACTTTGAATACGCTAGTGTGATTTGGAACCCGCGTTGATTGATGTTTATAGTACCTGAATCGAAAAGATCCAAAGAAAATTTACTAGATTTCAAAATTTCAAATTTCGTATTCCTAAATTATCATATGAGGAGCGTTGTTCTAAGTATCATCTTTTGCCACTTTGTTTGAGGCGTAATATCTTTGATATTGTATTTCTCTTAAAGTTGGTAAGAGGTGTAATTGACTGTCCCTATTTGCTTAATAGGATCGCGTTTAGATTACCCTCGCGTGCACTTCGTAATAATGTTTATAGACCTTTTAGTATTCCTTTCTGTCATACTAACTATAGGCGAAATAGCTTTCTAGTTAGAGCGTGTGAAGCATTCAATAATATTGGTGTTAATGTTGACTTATTTTATGGTAGTATTGATAGCATCAAAATGGCAGTTTTGAGGTCGGCTGACTCCGTGGCACTTTAGCCCATTTGTTTTTTCCATTTTTTTGTTTTCCTTTTTAAGTGTATTTATGTGGTTAATACTTATCTGACCAACACTGTTGTCGCACTTTTTGTAACCTATATGTGGTAGCTTGTTATTAGCTTGTAGTTATTACTTTCTTAAATCTGTAAAAATGTAATGTAAGCTATCCTAAAAATGAAAAAAAAAATTGAAGTAATAAGTTTGTTGCTGGTCGAATATTATATAGTCATCATAAACGTTACATCAAAGCTCGAAACAAGAAGCTTCGAAGCTGTTTTGACGTCTTTATTAACCTAGGCACAATATAATACACCTAAGGATGTTTTCAAGGATAATTGATCTTTAATCACCGAGGTTGATACTAAGTACTTATATCCTTTGTTTTCAAACTACCAAATTTCATTTAATTCTGTTCAGCGGTCTAAGTTTGAAAATGCAACAGAGTTACTTCCGCATTTATAAATATTAGTAGTATGGGCTATGGGTGTTACATCTATAATATTTAAGCCCGAGATACACTAGGGGGGACAAAATGTCCCACGACATGGTGTAGGTAACATGTCAAGCGTAGCCGGGCTATTTCGCTTTACATATCTGGCGACATCGCGCGATTTATGCCCGTTACGAGATCAGCGAGCCCGTCATGTCGAGTGAATGAAGTCCGGCAGCGTCCTGACCCGTCCGACCTGACGTCGTGCTGGCGAAACGTGTCGCTGGACATTTTTTCTCTTGTATCCTTGGCTTTATAATAATAAACGACACATTTTGAAAGTAACGTAAACTTCATCGTTTAATTTAATCTGTATTAATATCGTAAATACGACTGGTATTTTCAAAAGTTGAAAAAATATTTTCTAGTGGCTTCATGGTTCATCTCACCGGTTCTGAGCGGAACTGTATCAGCAGCTCTGTACTGGCTGGTCCGTCGGTTCATTCTACGTGCACCCCAGCCACTGACAGTCGGGCTCCGAGCGTTGCCGTTCTTTTACGGGGCCACTGTTGCCATCAATGTGCTCAGCGTTGTCCATGATGGTCCAAAATGTAAGTAGTGATGACTTCTGTCAAGACATGTATATTAGGTACTGAGCATAATATGAAACAGAAATAAGTTTGCCAAATTTTCACATGATCCAATAATACAATTTGCTTGTAATTCGCGCAATAGGCTGAGTGTGTGCAATAATGACATATACTTAGTTTAGCTAAAAACCATTCAGAATAAAAAAGCATAAAAAATGTAGGTAGATATTTTACAGATGCAGCAACTGACGTAATTTTTCAGTGATGGCTATGGACAAAATTCCACTCTGGGGAGCGATGGTAGCTTCCATGGCATTGGGCGCAGTTGTAGCCGGCTTCGTGTGTGCGTTTCTAGTTCCACACTACCGCAAAAAACTTTCTTCAAATCCTGTCAATTTTACATTAGGATTATCAAATGGTAAGAAAAAATCTTGACATAACCACGTTATCTTATCTTGATTAATTATGTTACCGGTAACTAAAATTATTGTCATTTATTTGCAGAAACGACGCCGGCCAACACCCCAACGCATTCGACCAAAAACAGCGCCCCACAACGTCCAACGTCTTTGATTTCTGAAGATGGAAAAGTTTTAGAAGCCATCGCGGAAACCTCTGAAATGGTGACTCTCAGTGATGCTGATAAAGTCTCTATTGGGGTTCGGGAACTGAACGCACGAAACCGCGCATTGCTTGCTACCATGGATGACTGCAGTATTTTATCAAGAAGCTTAAGCCCACCTAACAAGTCTCGACTGCAACTAATTGACGCCGATCCACAAATTAATAATTTAAAGTATATAGATGAAACTCTCAGTTGTTGCAAAAGTTTAGATTCCTCTCAACTGGCTGGAATGGGAGAGAGCTATGATTCGAGGAACGGTTTTTTTGGAGGGTCCTGTGAAACCATAGCACGTGGGGAATTTGATAGATTTGCCGTTGCAAGGGCGATACCAGCCACAGTAGAGTTTGACACACCACCTCCGAGAGCAGACAAGGTCAGTCTTTCGGTTTTTTCTTTTGTTGCAAACTACCGTGAATGTGTTTGATGCTAGACTAACCAAACATATGCCTCCAACACATGTTATTATGCCGTATATGGCACTTTAGTGCTGGTGGGTGCTTGCAGGAGCCAGGAGATAGTTCTTGTGTTGTTAAAGTTAAGGATAAGATACTGACTAGCTACGCGATTTATAGTTATATAATTTATTGTATAACATTTCATAGTCTGAATTCAAGTCAAAACTTCTCATCCTATAGTTATTTTAATCCCTCAACCCCCAGGAGGCACTCGGGTGCCACGATAACAATTGATTTCAATTGTGTCTGGAATAACTCACAATCGAGGAATTAATCTAATCTCACGAATCGTACTTTTTTTAAATTTATAACATGGTAACTACATCAAGATTATGGGAACCCCTGCTTATTAGGTACCTAACTCTTTCTTAGGTTCAAGCAAGCGTGAAGATTCTTTTGTTGCTTTCGCAACTTTTGTCCTTCAAAACTTTCGTCTTTGGAAACGATTTGGAATATGCGGCAACTTAGTACTAGGTCTCGTCTTGCGATTGCTTAACGAGACCTAGTGCTAAGTTGTCATTATAACGTCTTCTACTTACAACATAACCTTTCTAGGCTCCAGAAACCAGTGCTTGGAATATTGAATGTGATGGGCGGACTACCAAGTTGCCTGCCATAACGCCAAACTCCAGCGCCGCCCCACTGCTTCGGGCCTGTACACCACCACCACCCGTCCCATCGAACGCGCCACCGCCTGACACCTTAAAACTTTTTTCGTTCCTACAAGTGCTCACTGCCACTTTTGGGGCGTTTGCGCACGGCGGTAACGATGTAAGGTAATCATGTCAAATGAAAAATTTCATGAAATCATCAATATTTCGTAGCCAGAATCAGAAAGCGAAAAAGCGCATGTGATTAGCTCAATAATAATATTAGGGGTTAAAGTATGAAATTGCCGTTTTGTATGGACGAAATCGAGAAAAGTCATTTTTCCATACTAACAATTTTTTAGTTTTTTTAAGAACGCCTGAACCGTTTTCGATGCAATTAAAGGTGAAAGTTAGATGGTTATAAAGCTACGCATTATAGTATTTAAATTTCTGAAAATCAAAGTATATAATACAAATATACTTAATTGAAGCAAGAAGGTCAGCTGACACCTTGTAAGGGGTCTTTTCAACGACTTCCTTTGAAGTAATAGGCTCTAGTATTGCATTTTTTTTTAGTCAAAAGTTACTTTATTTAGTTTTTGATACGATACAAAAAGAATTACGCAATAATATGACTATACAGTAAGAGCTATAAACAAAATAAAAAGTGAGAAAATAATCGGCAATAACCCCTATTATCATCCAAACAAAGTGATCGCTTATTTTCAAGGAAAATTTATGGTTCTCTATGGTACAGCTCTAATCCACACAACATTTAACTGGTTAATAGAGACGTTTATTGTTTATTTTGATGGGGATAATATATACATGAAAACACACATTGCATATTATTTAGTTTCTCCTGAATTCCTGATAGATAACCCTCGTTATATTATAATTACTGTATTCTTTATACATCCAACGCAGATGCTTTTCCAGAGTGAATGTATCATCCGTCAGTCAGTGAGATTGTAAAGAATGTAATGCACTCCACATAAAATACTGCTGTGCGGATGGACTATCGCTAAAAAATCTCATTAACCGAGTATGGTTGAATATTTTTCAGTAACGCGATCGGTCCCCTCGTGGCTCTGTGGCTACTTTATTCCGAGGGCAGTGCGCATGCTAAAGCGGAAACCCCATTGGCGATCCTTGTGTTCGGTGGCGTCGGCATCGCGTTGGGCTTGTGGCTGTGGGGCCGTCGCGTCATCCGCACCGTAGGGGAAGACCTCACCAGCATCACGCCGGACACGTAAGCAATGATGATGAACCACGACTAAACGATGCGTTACAGCATTAGTCACTGTTGCGCGTGGGCTGCTGCGTTATCTAATCACCTTAAAAACAATAGAGTAATCAGTTCATCCGCAATTCTGCTCATCGTAGTTTATATAGAGTGGTGACTGTTCACAGACAGTTGTATGCCATTTTATCTCATACTAGTTGACCCGGCAAACGTTGTTTTGCCATAGACATAAAATATACCTACTGTGAGTTAGTGGTTTTGTTTTTAATGATGAATATCATATTTATTATTATTGTTCTATTCCTGACGAAGACAAATTCAAAAAATCAAAATCATAAATATCGGTCCAGCCGGTCTCGACTTATAAACTAAGTGGTGTAACTAAAACGACTTTCTTTAAAATACATAGATATAATCGCGCTCTATATCGCGCTTTCGGTTAATCCGAGTTCGGTTATTGTGCCCTGTTAAAAGATTCTTCTTAGCTAATCTCGTCTACTCATAAACTCTCTTGCGAGAGTACTTTGACTACCTTAACTCACTGCCCAATTTCATTTTTGTAGGAACGTTAGTTTTTAATAATGCGTGATGAGAGAGAGACCTTTTGCTTTAATACACCTACTTAAAATACTAGCGGATGCCTCGAGACGTCGTACGCATTGATCTACATACTATCGTGATCTTAGATCATATAAAGAAGATCGTGATAGTAAGTAGCCTTAAAAGCTATTCCAGCCTTTGCTAAATTTCAAATAGTTCCGTTCAGTCTTTCTGGCGTGGTTGAGTATTAAACATAAATATATATTTATTACTTAACGTCTTCTGTTATTATCGTCTATCAATTAATTTATTTGATGTGCATTAAAAAGTATTCATACATTCATTCAAGACTGTAGATAGTTAAGTAGCTCACGTATTATGAGAGGACTGCGGTTCCAATGATACTTGTGTCCTGTGTACAGAGGATTCACGATCGAGCTAGGTTCGGCGCTGACGGTGCTAGTGGCGAGCAAGGCGGGGCTGCCGGTGTCCACGACGCACTGCAAGGTTGGCTCCGTCGTCTGCGTCGGGTACTTCTCTGAGAAGGCTGTCGATTGGAGTCTGTTTAGGTGAGGTGATAATGGTTTAATCCAGTATTGGATCCAGTCTGAGATCTGAGTCCGCCCTTAACAAATCGAACTCCGGTAACTTAACTACCGGGAGTCAGACACTACTTCTTTGATGAAGCTACCCTCTACCATGACAAGCCCATCCCAAATCAAGATCTTGAATCTGGCACTGGTGCAATCTTCTTATCGAATGACTTATTTAAGGATAGTCTGGTATTAGAGTTTTTTCTAAGGCCTCTTATGTGACTTGTTTTTACGTCTTCCTTCTCACAGTAGAAGTCGGGACCAACGGCTTAACATGACTTCCGAAGCATAATCTATCTACCTATCTGACTATCCTGCGCGCGTTGATAGCCCGCTGGGACTCTCCGGTGCTGGCGCACTGGACGCACTGCATGCAGTTAGTTAGGTAGTCCGTTTCGCTGGCGCCGGAGAGAACATGAGGTGCTTTCACCTCGCCTTATAAAATTGATTGTTTTTTTTTCTTTTTTGTTTAACAATTTATTTCTTTTATTTCTTTTATTATATACTAACACTAGCCTTAAGTTACTCTGTAACTAAAAATTATGGATCTAGATGTCCGAAATAAATATATAATAATTTTTAAGACATGCCTTACTGGGCCACAAAGCACCTCATGTTCTCTCCGGCGCCAGCATTTTATTTATTATTGACATTGGTCAATAATAAATAATATGATCCCCTCCTCTTCCAAACTCAATCTGATTTAAAAAAATAATGTTTTCTAAATTGACCCGACCGGGAATCGAACCCGGAGCCGTGGCAAGGATATGATATTGAACTATTTTAAACATACATTTAATTATTAAATCTATGATTTTAAACGATTGCTGCCATTGACTACTATGCCCAGGAGACTCCTCAAGTTGTTGCCCAAAGTAATTCTGTGTAATTATAAAAAAATATCAATTATTTTCAATAAGTATTTAATTGGCCATGTCGTTTTTTATTTGGTTTTGGGTTATTTCATGGTGAAATCATAAAATATCGACCTTCCAGTATCATTAGAGCTTTAAGTAGGTAACCTTTTTAAGTAAGTATAGTATAGAAGTAAAATCTTGAATTAGGTTTTTTCCATGGAACAATTACTATTACTGCTATTTTGAAATATCTTGAATTCGAAGTTATAAAGTACCTAATTTTAAATACGAGATAATTTGGTTTTCGGAAACTAGGTACTCGAGACAACCTTTTAGACAGATAGCTATTATAGACAACATTCTAAAAAAAATACGTCAATGATGTTATGACCAGACAACAGAGACCTAACTCTTTTTACGTACGTTTTTACTTTTGGAATCTTCATCAAAAATCCAACTATTTATAATGTAATGTTGTTATTGACCAAAATATATTCCTTCTTGAATTTCAACATTGTTTTATTTTCCAGGAACATAATATTTGCGTGGGTGGTTACTGTACCGGCTGTAGCAGGCATAGCATCTCTGTCCATGTTGGCGTTAGAAGCTTTCGCAGTTTGACTTGACCACCAGCTGTTATCAACACACACAGAACTTAACCCTGAAGGGCAACTTTTATTTTATTGAGAATTTTTTTAGTTATATTTTGCACAACTGCAGATTTACATGCATTTTTATTTTATTTAGCCATCAGAAATTTAGTACAATCTATTAAGTGAGTACCTATTCCTTTTCTTGTAATTAATTATGTATAATTTCAAACTTAACGTACTTATTTTACCATACAAGGATAAAAAAAATATCACCAAGTGATTTAAGATGAAATGGTAAAAAAGAATCATACATTGTCTTCGTGATTAAGATGCAAAGTGAACAAACCTACAATACATTTTAAGTAATAAAGTAACCAAACACAGGTAACAACAATTTGTTTATATTTTTTTCCGTTAATGTCGTTACTTGTTGTCACAATTTTTGTAGCTAGCAAATAAATAACTTCAGATATTATTCACAATAATGTCTGAAATTTACAAATGTTACCAAAATAGATTATGAGTCGTCGCAAAGATGTTGTCTGACTCTTCTTTCTAGTAGGGACGAAGTATTTTTTATAAACGATGTATTTGCATTGTTTTTATATCATTTTTACCATCGATATTTAAATACTTAAGTACTTAAATATGCAATATTGAAAAAAAATACCATTCATTTTGCATTTCGGACTGCCACCATTCATAATTAAATACCTACTTATTACTTACTCAAATTAAAATATTGTTATCAGTGATAAATATGAATCCTACCTATCTTCTTAAAGGTATGTGCTTAAATCAGGTTAACTATCTATCTATGTTAACTAATATCAGGTACCTACATAACATGATTCAAGCACATATTTTTATGTAAAGCAAAAGTATCAGAAGTTACACATTCTGTTTTCCATAATTTGTACCTTACTTCATTATTGCTGGTTCTAGACAATCATTATTTTTACAGGATTATTTATTAGACTATGACATTTTGTAATATTTAACCAAAAATTCTTGTGCCATAATTTTTTTTAAAATTAAGTTCTAAGTCTAACATAGCTTAGCTGATGTATAGGTAATTTAAGAATTCGTCCAAATGAGTCGATTGATTGGTGTGATTATTTTTATCAATTAACTATTAACATGTATCGATATAAACTCAATGAGTGCACATGTAATTGGTAAATTCACTTAATGGCCTACTACTTTAAGCAGGGTGGAATAAACGAACCTTAAACAGTTAATACAAGATAAGCATTATAGTATGAGTAATATAAAAAAAACTCAAATCATCGTAAGTGACTTTATTTGAAATCCAGTTTTTATTAGAGTCAAAATTCGTAATCTGTCATAAATTCTCAGAGTAATCCCAAATCACAATCTTTCAAATACATGTAGAGTAGATACTAGGGACAGAAACTTAACCAAAATTGATTCTGTCTGGCGCTTTGTGGGCTTGGCTCGCAAGATTCTGTGTTGTGTTGTGACCACACCATTGTATTTGTAACCTACCTAAACGATCAGTGCACAATAATTTGCCAAGAGAAACCCATACAATTATCGCCCTGATATAATTTCTAGAGAAGAAACAATACTATAACAACTACACATCTTCGAAGATTTCAACAAAACCCCAAAACCACATTCAATTAAAAACTCAATTCTTGGACTCAGTGTTTTAGGTAATCCGATTGCTCGGTGGGTAAACTTTAATATCTAATTAATATTAAGCTTTAAAAATTAAAGTAACATAACCTAATCGTAAAGGATATGTAGCTAAACCTACTTTTACGCAAGTAGGTAGGTATTTGTTTTAAAAGTAATCAAATTATTTTGATCGGCAACGAGTTTTGACTAAATATCGATCGCAGTTATAAATATTTAAGAACATTTATATTTGTATTGTTGCTTTAGTTTGTTTTAAGTAGGTACTCGTATTTCCGGTTAGGGTAAATTAGTTTATATTTTTGAATTTCTAATACAATAATTGGTTTAACCAGTCCATTAAGATTCGTTTATGAAACCCTGTATCTGTATCAATTTGATAAAGGTAATAATGTGATTTGGTCTTCTAGTATTTTTTAGCTGATATTTTCTATCTTACCGACCAAAAACTAGAACATGGAATTTGTACTGTACCTTAGCGTTTTAAAGCATTTATTTAAAAATAAGAGGATACTTAGGTACCTACCCTGAATGTTTGTATGTTTTAATTAGTTGATAAATACACTTTTCAACTACGTAGAGAAGCCGTTTACTACATAATACTGTTGAATAAACATTGAATAGTTTGAATGCATTTTATTTGGTTCTCCTTTTTGCATGAAATGAGATCTAAAAACAGAGGGCGTGCGTGAACTTGTGTCCAAAAAAATTATTACTAAGGTAGGTTATATCTTTTCATCTATTAATCCCTCAACCCCTAGGAGGCACGCGCGTGCCGCGATAACAATTATTGATTTCAATTGTGTCTGGAATAACTCACGATCGAGGGATTAATATCTTAAAAAGGAAAACAAAAACTTAGCAATACCTAATCTACATGTGTATTAAGCAAGAAAAATAATTTATAAAACCGATTTAAAAAACAACATTATTCAACATCTTCCTAAATTAAATAAGGTACCTAATAACGATAAAAACAAGACGCAAAAAATTAACCTATGCTATACAACTGATTGATTGATAATAATGTTGAAGACGGCACATTCATCCTACTACTAGTGTTGAACTAACACCTACCATAGGGAAAGAAATATATATGCACCTACTGAACCAATTTCAAACAGATCAATTAAATACCTGTCACCAATGATATTGTCACAGTTTTCATATTTTGTAGGTAGGTAGGTATACCTAAGTGGTAAAAGTTTACGTTTACATGTTCCATAAATGTATACAAAAATGAATACTTACTGTATACAATTTGATATTAATACTCTACAAAACAATTTATATTTATTGGAGTATTTTTTTTTAATTCTACTATAATATGTGGTCCTATTTTTCCTATACTTATATTTATTATATCTTTCAACTTCTGGAGTCAGTTCTACATGATAAGCATCGGTGTACCTACTAAAAAGCACTTTACCAAAGTTACAGAAGATAAATAATACGATCTTCGTTTAGTTTTGAAAAAGTTCTAAACTAAAACTCGATCAATCCAAACAGTAAAACGAATCCCATTAAAGGTTGGCTTTGTTTTGGAAGTCAGCTGCCGAACACCCGGGCGCGTCTTGTTCTCTCTCAAACATATCAGCCAATAGCCATCTACTCGTATAATCAAGTATCAACCATTGCCATTCCGCGTCGGACTCTCGCCTAACGCACGTGTGTTGTCAGTGAATCGCAAATATTTTCAAGTGGTGCTCTATTTACTGATACTCCGTCAAAAAACAAGGTAATTTTAATCACAGATTCTACCAGAAGTGTCTTTTATAAATAATAGAGATTAAGAAACGTAAAATCTTAATAATTACGTACCAGATTCCAATAAAACAAGTGTAGCTTGTTTAGTCTCTTGGCAAGTCGTAAGCTGTGCGAGTTTCTGTATTCTGTAGTTCGGTCGCTTGGTGTACCTAGTGCTTTTGATTTTGTTTATTGATAGGCGATCTATACACAGTTGCAGTGTAACAGTTATAAATTCTTCATGTATGTATAACATGGTTTAGTTAGATTAAGAAGTGAATTGAAAACAACTTTTAATTTTAATAAAATAATAGTGATTAATTACTGTAAATTTCTGTAAGTATTACGTTAACAATGTTAACATGTCCTAGATACGACTTTTTTTTTTAAATTTGAGAATACATACCTACCTACTAGTTAATCCATTAAATTATAGTGCCGTATACGTTATCGTTGTTGAGTGTTTTTTTTTTTGGCACCGACTAGAGTTACCTAATTTATAATAGTACTATTACTCAGTTAAAAATGTAAACAGTATGGCTCCATACCATGGTCGAGAAGGGACGATTGTGCGTGACCTCATCCTGATAACAATATCCTATACCTACCCACAAAGGTATTATTGCAGTGAGCCATACTAAAAGGAAAAATATGCATATGTTCCAATGATATTACATGAAATATCATTGATATGTTCACTACCTACAATTGAACTTTTTCCCATTCTTATCCTAACAAGTTATTACGGAATAAATTCGATGTTATATTATATTAAAATGCGATTTCGTTGGCGTATTTAACTAAGTTTTGGCTAACCTCAAAATAATGGAAACATGACTAAATAAGAACATCTATCGTCGGAATTTAATCTGGATCGACAAGTGGTAGCTATGTGACTAAACTATAATAAAGTAGACTAGATCATCATTCAATCGATCATCATCAACATCCTTACTATAATACTTTAGTTTACCTACTTATTATCAATGCGAAAATAACTCTGTTTGTCTGTCTGTTACGCTGCCATGCCTAAACTACAGAACTGATTTTAATGGTAAGTGTTATTTTGTATTCAACTGGCTGGGCACATGTTTCTGATATAATGTGTAGGTGTAGTTAGGGTTGCCAGATGGCCAAAAACAACTTCGATAAACAACAAACAACTCCCGAAAAACAACTTCGATAAATTTAAGTTCACATTTTCGTCAAGCTAAACGCTCGGAGCGGCTCTTTGTAAAAAAAAGCTCTCCAAGTTTTCTTCAAAAAAATAGACTTTGTTAACATGGAGTCAGCTCGTAGAACTTGTAGGAAATTACAAATTTTAAATTAAATCGACACCGATGATTTATATGTATAATGACAAGCTGTTTCCCGCGACTTCGTACGCGTTGAATTTAAAAAAACTTAAAACTATTCCACGCTTAGAGCATTTAAGATTCCACGGGAACCGTAGCCTACCCGTTATCTATCTCTGAGACTTTCATCCAGATGGGTTGCGCCGTTTAGGCGTGATTAGAGTAACAAATATCCATCCAAACATTTGCATTTATAATAGTAGTAAGATTATTGTTCTTTTAAAGAAGTCTTTAATTAAAATCGGCTATCTGAAGAAAGAAAGAATGAAAATTTTTACAAGAGGTATGTGTAATGAATGTCACAGATAAGGTAATGTATACTCTCTATTCCTGTGAGTAACGCCTACTGTGAACGAGTTTTAGCTTACAAAATAATCTTTACACATAAGAAACCGAATGAGTAATAGACCTAATAAAGGCAAAATTGATAATTCGGTTGAATTTTAACTAAAAATTGTTAAAATTTTAAGACTTTTTTAAGCAATGAAAAAGGAAAAATGTTAATCCAAGCTGTAAAAAGCAATGTTAATCCCTCGATCGTGAGTTATTCCAGACACAATTGAAATCAATTGTTATCGTGGCACCCGAGTGCCTCCTGGGGGTTGAGGGACTTTGGCAAGAAAAAAAAATATGAATATGTACATTCGGTTCCTTCCTTTTGTGTTTTTTTTTTGTTATTTTTCTTTGGAAGTTCGCGACTCGTAACTAATATATTTAATATTTTTATTTTTCCCGACGAAAGCCCTAAAATCCCGACAATAGGAAGATTCGATCTGGCAACCCTAGGTGTAGTAGGTACACGCGGACAGAGCCGCGATGCGCGAGTGAAAAGCTAAAGTAGTTAGATCTTATTTTTGTGATTGATTATAAAAGGAAAACATTTTTGGGGCAAGTATGTTTGGCCTAAAATTAAATTGTACGGATCTGAATCTAATCAACAATCTGCAGTACCATACCTACCTACCTACTGAAAGTAAACTAGGTATAGTTAAAATACCCTAATGCATTCCATTTTTGCAACCCTGTATCTAATTAATATTTCATAATTTATACCTACATAGACTAAAATTGTAACAGGCCGTAGTCGGTACATTATACCTGTTATCGAACAAAAAAACTGGTATATTAAGGAACTAGGATCTGGCTTTAAGTATCAGAATCTAAAAAGAAAGTTCTTAGAATATCGTCTGTCTCTGTCTGCATGTTTACGCGTATCACGCAGAAACTAAGTCGGTAGGTACCTACCTACTGCAGAATTAAAAACAGGTTATTAGATGTATTGCTACGTGTTACTTAAAATACAAAATTAATTTTATGATTTAATCTAACTAAATAAAAAACTACTTAGTAGTTAATCAGACATGTTATACAGTTACACTTTATTAACTTGCTTTGCCCAAGCTATGCAGCAGTTTGACGGTAGTTAAAAGGTTAATATGGTAGTTTTAAAGGGTATTATTTAATATCGTGCATTACCAGTCATATATCTAAAAGACAACCATTTATGTACATATTTATATTATCATATTCACCAATTTATTTAATCGGATCTCAATATCTAAAAATTCAACTAATATAATTACATACACGTATAAGGATAAAGCTATGTGAAATATCAACGGTTCATACCTAATTACCTACTCATCAATTATATTTCTTCATGGGTAATATCTAGTATAATCCTAACTGTGGTAATACAATCTAACAAACATGGAAAGTAATACTGCAAAAAACACTAAAAGGCAATGCGATCTGTGTTCGTGTTGCGTTGTAGCACAGACAAGAGTTAAATAAGTACAGGATGTCTCAAAGTGGATGAATCAAATTGTTGTGGGAGGTAGCTTGGTTAGTGTGAATGAGTGTCTAATTGCCAAATTAAAAAGGTTATTTTAAATATATAAGCAAGCAGATCAAACTAACAAACCGACAAGTACGAGTCTGACTCGCTTACCGAGGGCTCCGATCAATTTTTTAGGTACACATGTGACATTATAAATAGTTCACAAATCGTGGCTCGCTCTCGCAGTGTTTTTCGAGGTTTTCCCGAATTATGAATGCATTACAAATGTATAGTTTTTAGATTTTGAGTACCTTTTTTTCATAATTCAACGGGAAACACCCTATAAATTTCTGTTCCCTGGAGAGTGTCGAAATATTTGTTTTTTGCGGACGTAAATATTTCACGTTAACTTAGAAGTTTGATATTTCTCAAACTTCAAGCGATTGTAGACTTGGTATTTACTTTCAACTCTATACCTTCACACGTTCCCGACCTAAAGGGTCGTGTAGTCTCGACAGACAGGACGAACGAACTGACAACAATGTGATCCTATAATGGTTCCGTGTTTGTACGGAACGGAACCCTAAAAATTTCATGTGGATAGGATGGGATTTTTTTAATTTTTTTCCCTGTAACCTTCTTCTTCTTCCCTTTGCTTTTGTTATGTTGTTTTCATGAATCCTACCTGTAAAATAATATTACCTAGAATATGATGATGTTAACTTAATATTAAAATCTAATAGTGAGCATATCGAAAATACGTCAACCCTGTCTATTAATTAAAACATTTCGAGTACCCACTACAGTTCATTGCATAGGTATTTTTTTTTTTTTTTTTTTTTTTTTCATGGAAAACAAACAGCTTTTATATAACAATAAACACAGGTCGCAAGGACATAAATAAACACAGTAAGCCTAAAGTTTTCACCGATAAGTAATAAAAAGCATAATTATGGTACATAAAAGTTACATAATCAAGTAAACGGAAGAATAAAAAAAAAATATATAATAATATTATCACAATTATAAGTGACAGTTAGTGAGGTGGATGCATAAAATTATTAGTGAGCTGGCGTCTAGCCACGGTGGGGTTGGTGCAAAATAAATCTAAATGTGGGTAGGCGTTCATTGCCTCGTTGAAACTTTTGCTAACTCTATAGAAGAAAGCGTTCCGACGATAGTTGGAGCGCGAACGCGACAGGTGTAAATATGGGTATGGGCGATGTCGGGACGGCTTGTTAGGGATTCGTAAGGAAACATTTTCTAAAAGTTGAGGACTGTCAATACGACCGTTGGCAATGTTCATCAAATAAGTGATTGAATGAATGAATTTTACACCGAATCAATGACTAAATATGTAGGTACGAGTATATGGCAATTGGTAACTCTTTCTTTTCTTCTTGCGCTTTGATGCGGTTCTAAATTCAGTCGTCTCGTTATTACACTACGTTTGGGGCGATGACCATCTGACCTTCATAATATCAGTGCACAGTCTTTTAGTATTGTGCAGATTTCCCCGCGGAATGCATATAGTAACTGGAATATTTTCAAAACATGAATTAAAATAATTGAAGACACGAATTTAGGTACTAACAAATTAAATAATAATAAAAGTAGGTAACTACATAAAGGTGCGCAACGAATACAATGCCAATAAAAATAACCATGAATAGGAAGTGTTAAGTAAGATAAGAGAAACGTGCAGATTCCAGTATAATTATTCTGTTGGAATTATTTTTGTATTTGCGCACACAGTAATGGATGCCACTGATAACAAGAGAACTTAAGTAAAAAGCTAGAAACCGGCAAAGCGCATAATTATTTCAATTTGTTGTTCCATCGTTTTACATCCAAACTGTGTCTTTCTGTCTATGTCTGTCTATTTATTCTCACCTCTTTACGCTTAACCGCTCTGGACTGATTTAGATGAAAGTAAAGAAATTGTTTGAATTCCGATAAAGGAAATAGAAAAGTCATAACATAGTTTTATCCCAGAAATCATTTTTGAAGTGGTGTGAAAATTTGCAGTGAAATATCAATAAATATATAAACAGATTTAGATGAAATTTTGAATAAAGATAGTTTGAGACCCTGAAAATCACACAAGAATATTGTTTGGTCCTTGAAATCATCGGCTCATCGCACACATACAGTGCCACTGACTCGCCCGGCCTAATTTTTATTCCAGTGCCGATGACTTGCGTGGCGAGTTCAATGTTTTTCGCTAATAATTTCAAAATACAACCGTATTTTATTAAGTATACCTACCCTTAACTGTAGATATACAAGGTGGGCCGGGTGTGCAGACCCAGATTATAATCGAAAGAAAAAAACCATTCTACAATGCCTTGAACTCACTAGGTGATATATATCCCTAACCTTTAATGAAATATGCACCTAAAAGACAACGACGTCAACATACTCGTATTAGCATGGACTTGCATGGACTACTTACTTATTAAGGATAATTAACTGTCAAAACACTCTTTTTCTATGGAAAATTTATGGAAATATTTGAATTAAAAGCTCGTAAATATCAAATATTAAAGATATTTAGAAAATTATTATGCAAAGAATAATGGCTAAATTTTACCTGAGTGTATTTTAAAGCGTCTAAAAATGTGACTTATACAAAAACCAATTAAATTAGCTTTTTTTTCACGTAAACTGTTTTCAATGTATCAACGATAGGATCCCATTAGTAGCCATATTTTTAGATATGAGCAAGGCTTTTTACTTTGTAAACCACAATAAAATATCATATAAATTGCACAAATATGGAATACGGGGTTTGTAAGTTACTTAAATGAACGGACACAAATGTGTAAAAATAAATAGGTTACAGTACAATAAAAACCAAGATTTCATTTCAGATTTTATAGTTAATATGTCTGGGGTTCCTCAGGGGAGCATCTTGGGACCGTTATTGTTTTTACTATATATTAATGACTTGCCTGGTGTTATACGATATAATTGTATTCTTTACGCAGACGACACGACATTACTTATTAAATCAAATAATAATAGTAACTTTGACATTGATATTAATGATACAATTGCAAATTTTATGACATGGCTAGATGATAACAATTTAAAAGTAAATATGGATAAAACAAACATGATTTGCTTTAAAACTACTAAATCGCGTGACTATAACTTGAATATTCACTATGGAAATAATGTTATCGCAGAGGTTGAAACCACAAAATTTCTAGGTATCTTACTAGACAAACACTGTACATGGAAACACCATATAGAAAACATGTGCAAGAGACTTGATAGATTCGTATTTGTACTTAGATGATTAAAATATGTTGCAACAAGAGAAGCTATGCTATCCGCATAATATTATGGACACGTGTCATCAGTGCTTAATTATGGTATCATACTCTGGGGAAACTCTGTAGATTTGTGATAAGGCCTTTAAAATTCAAAAGAAATGCGTTAGAGCGATGTGCAGAGCTGATTATAGGGATAGTTGTAAACCCCTTTGGAACTTAAAATATTGTTTCTTCCGTGCATGTACATTAAAGAAATTTGCATATTTGTGAAAAAATATCCTCATCAGTTTGTGACGCACGGACAGATATTAAAGAAAACCAGTCGCCACAAAGATAGACTGTACTTACCAAAAATAAATTTGGCTTTTCATAAAAAAAAAAATATTGCATGGCTATAAGAATTTTTAGTAAACTACCGTGTAAATTGCAAAAAGCTCCTTTACCAGAGTTCAAATATTTGATACATGAATGGTTACAAGAGAAATGTTTCTTTTCGACTAATGAATTCTTCAATATGTAACTAAATTTACCAACTAAGTTATAAACCTAAAATACCGAGCTTTTTGAACCTTACATTTTCAACTTTTGATTATCATTTAGTAACGGAAATTGACGCGGACGAAGTTGCGGGGAACAGCAACTTCGTCCGCGTCAATTTCCGTTACTATGATAGCGATTATTTTTGCAACATTTTTACTCATGCTTTGCTCCTATTAGTCGCAGCGTGATGTTATATAGCCTAAAGCCTTCCTCGATAAATAGACTATCCAACTCAAAAATAAATTTTCAAATCGGACCAGTACTTCCTGAGATTAGCGCGTTCAAACAAACAAACAAACAAACTCTTCAGCTTTATAATATAATATTATTGCATTTCTATGCAGAAAGATGTTAATACAGAGTGAAATTTTAACCACTACCAAAATTTTTATTAAGCCCATTTATAAAGTAAAAAAATGTTAAATCAAGCTTTCACCAGAAAATATTTTTCGCAATATAGTTTTAAATTTTTACGGTCCTAGGCCTGATAAGGTATAAAGGGAAAATTAAAAACGTATGAATATTATCGTAATGAATAAATTAGATGCGAATCGTGTAAAAAAGTGTTGCTAGGCGCCCGTATCAAAAATTTTAGATTTTTAGGGGACATTTTCTAAGTGCTTTATCTTGACATTTTTGTACTGGGCTATACCAAAAGAAAAATACGTAATTTGTTTTTTGTCTCGTAGATTGATATCATATACGTAGATATTCATTCTGTATATTATCCTTAAATCTATTATATGTCTATCTATCTTAAATATACATACGAGTATATCAGAACGTTAAAAGATTTATTAAAAAAAAGTCGACCCTTAGCAGAAACCCTAAAATACAATGGCAACACTGATAAACGTGACAAAACAAAATATAAACGTTATTTTGACAGTAGAGACCCGGTATCGAATAGAAAGTATGGTATCGATACCGACTCATGAGTAGTATTAAAAAAAGTATCGAACTAATAAAAGTATCAATATAAAAATTTATTAGCTGTACCTAAATAAATAAGTAGGTATACCTATATTAACAGTTTATTTTACAAAGCCAGATTATTTATCTTTTTTTTTATGTTTGACTACCTAGTTGCTTCTTAGGAACGTTATTTTTGTAGGTATTTTAGGAAATTAAAATTTCTGATTATTTCAGTTTAACCTCAAAATACAAAAAAAATATAACTTTTTTTTGTGGCCTCGGTAAAACAAAATTTTTTTTGATAAAGATTATGCAGTGCACCTTCTATTATTAAAACATTTTTTCAATCGTAGGCGCTTCAAATATTTTCCAGGTAAAACATTGTATGGGAATTTGCCATTGTTCCTTAATACTCGTAATAATTTCATTTCAATTTCATTTTAAATAGGTAGATTTAAAACGTTTTCAGAAACGATATTTAAATTGAAAACAGAGCATTCGTCGTATATAATCCATATTAAATCCGATATCCTATTCTTAGGTCCGTATCAATACCCAAATTGAAAACCTAACATAGTATTTTACTCTTATGTAGTGCCGGTGATGTCGATTTATTCTTAACCCCTCGATTGTATGTTATTCCAGACACAATTAAAATAAATTGTTATCGTGACGCGGCGGTCTTACGATCCTGTAGGAGTAAATGCAGTGCCGGCGACTCGCCTAAGGAGTCCACCGTAAAATGTAGGCGGCATCTCAGAAGACATAATGAAAATCGTAGTGGTGATGAATGTTAAAAGGTTTGAATGGGGGGTGAAAGTGTGTATCGGGCGGGAATCAATATATTTATAATTTGGTATAGACAATAGCAGATACTGGTCACAAAAGCGATGTAACCGGAAGTTTGCTTAGTCAATTTCTACGCGTACAAAGTCACAAGTGCCTAGGCGGAGCGCTTGCAACATATTTAAACATAATGTCCATGCGAAATTATACTTTAAAAGAACTTTGAGTTACGAGTCTAGGTTGACCGCAGATGGACATGGCAAAACTGTTAAGGTTCCTAATGGGCTATGAGACAACAAAAAAAACTTAAGTGAAAATATTCAGTTATTAACTTTAATAGATTTTTATAAAAATATCTTTTCACACAGTTTGAGTTAAATATAAACGAAATTTAGTTTTATTATATATTTAAGGTTTCAGCTAAAAAAACTTATCAGGTAGGTACATATAAAAATTCACAGATCTCGTGCTTTTCACGACCTTCTGGTACATTGATACAGTATATCATTTAAAAATAATACTTAATCATGCCCGAAAACATCACATTTACATGTAAAATTTCATAAACATCTAATAGACGTTACCAATCGTATCAGTCCGCGCGCCATCCAAAACCGCTTCCAAAAGGTTAAGCTTTTTTCTACACCGTGAGAGCTAGAGAGGACTGGTTTTTTTAAACTGTAGCCCATCTCCATATCTTTAGCAGATGTCTTCATTTGATTTAATGAAACGGGTGCCCTAAAAATCTCGCCATTTTTTGTCATTTTTGGACTTTTTCTAAAAGTTATTGACTTTTTTTTTAAAAAAAAACACCATCTTGTAGCCCTTGCCAGGACGCATCTTTTGACATCTTACTTGTCCACGTAGCCCTAAAATCCACGATAACAGGGCGATGTCGCACTTTCGCTAAAAACGGACCCCTACCAACGCGATATAAGAAACATTTTAAATGTTAATACTATTCCAAATAATACATAAGTAGATACTCAGTTTTATATTACTTATAAATATAACTGTAAATCCTAGAGGATTGTCAATCATGTAGGTACGAGTATACCCACTATTCAAAGCTTTGAATATTCTACCAATGTCATGTTACATTTGAAATAGCAAAATTCTTTAAACAAGACTGTTTACCTACATAACCCAAAGACTGAAATACTAGTAATTGCAATAGTCTGGTCTTTTTGAATCTTTTCCCAAAGAGCGCTAGTATAAGGACAAACGCTACTTCAAAAAGTTACCCCAGTATATATTATTATTAGAAACTTCAATCGTAATGTAAAAACAACATTAATATTGACTTTTCATTGTTCTAGAAACGATATGGACAACGACGGTTTGCCGCTTTATCCTCAAGTATACCCCAACGCTAAGGTATCGTAAGATTTTTTTCATCATCTTCTTATTGTATGACTATCCTTCAAGGATAGTCTGAGGGCTTGGACGATTCATTCAAGTCTGAGGGTTATCCAAACCGCCTAAGTTGATTGAATTAAATTGACGAAATGTTACTTACACCAATACGCTCGCTGGTTTGTATAATTAGGTTGCAATAAAACGGCGGGACTGCTCGACATTTGATTCGTGTAAGGGTGATACTCTTGAACATAATATCATACAGTAGCTCGTTGTTCCGTTATAAGTAAGTTATAATAAGTAAATTCTCTAGTCTAGGTATATACTAACTTTTATATACCCTTTAGGTAAACAAGAGGATATTGAAGAAGTGGGAAATTACAACTTTATATTTAAACTACTTACTTGACTCTAAAACCGTTGTATTGCTAATTTTACTGCCTTAATACGTTTCTAATTCGACTTTAAAAATACGAGTATCTATATTTATAGAAATGAATCCCTATTTCCCTTGGTCATCGCATCACGCGTGAACTGCTGGACCGATTTCGTTAATTCTTTTTTTGTTTTGTTTGTTATTGTCAGTAGAATGTACAAGAAAAAAGTTAGAAAATTTATAAGAGAACCATTCACCATACTAAGTTATTTGTTAATGTAACCTTATAGTATAGGATCCCACCATACAACGACCTTCACCGAGCTAGTTATTGGATGAAAAGTATTTTATATGCAATTAAATATGCCAATAAATATAGGTATTGCAAATGGGTTGACTAAAAAACCTTCAGTCCAGAGTAAAATTTTTAAAATTTGACAACCGAATTTCAGGTCTGGTTTTTCGCATTCAACCCTATACCACCGTGTTCATAATTAAATAATATTTATTTGCATTTAACTTTATTTAATCAACCAAACCGGTGCAAGTTACTAGTATCGATTTAGTAATCGATACTAGTATCGATTTACCTGTTTATACCTGCCTACTTAGTTAAAGTTGTGACGGGAAACAAAGTCAACCTAACGTCTAACGTTTGCATATTCTATGGGCTTCATACTTTCGATTGGTATGGAATTTGTCTAATTACCAAACCAGTGAAAAGTTAAAAAGAAAAGAGAATGAATCATACTCTGGACTGATTTTTTTTAGGCAACCCATTTGTAATATATTTATTGGCATATTTAATTGAATAGAAAATTCTTTTCATCCAATAACCAGCTCGTTGAAGGTCCTTGTATGGTGGGATCTAGTATCGCTTTTGACAATTTTAACTTTTTCAATGTATGGCGTTTGACATAACATTGACGGAATGCGTGCTGCTAATATCGTCAAATAGGGGGTAAAAAATTTAATTTTGCAGATGGCCTGTATGTGGCCTGTTACCGTGTCGGAATACCAACAAAACTATTTATATGTATACCCGCCAGAAAAAAAAACAATAAAGAATGTTGTATGTTGTATATAAAGCATAATAATAATAAGCAATAGGTATCTTTTTTTTTATTAAACCATTTCGTAATCAATATTCATAGTTAGGTATTACCTAATAGGTTAGACAGGACAGCGTCGGTCGGGTCCGCAAAGGACCCGCTAGTTTAAGATAATTATTAATTTAACTCTTCTACTCATGGATCAGAGAAACGAAATGAGGCTACAGAACTTAGCGGATGCCCATCGCTATCGGCAACTCAATAGACAGATATCTAAGTCTTTGAAGAGCGACCTTCGTCAGTTTAATCGGGTATTAAACTGACGTATTAAAGAGGACATTGAGCGGAACAAAGGCTCCAAAGTGTTCACCAGAGATCTGTCTATTGGGCAAAGCCAATTGACGAGGCTGAAAACTGAGACAGGTAGCATCATTACGTCAACACCTGAAATCCTGAGGGAGATTGAGAGTTTCTATGAACAGTTATATTCCACGAAAACACCTGTTGAAAGCAAGGCTAAAGACCCTAGAGCCAAGCTTACCCGACACTATTCTGAAGATATCCCGGCCTGTGCGAGATTAGAATGGCTCTCAAGCAGCTTAAAAACAACAAGGCAGCGGGTGATGACGGAATCACAACAGAGCTCCTTAGAGCGGGCGGTAAGCCGATACTTAAGGTCCTCCAGAAGCTCTTTAATTCTGTCATCCTCGAGGGCAAAACGCCAAAGGCATGTGGCAGAGGCGATGTGATGCTGTTCTTCAAGAAGGGTGACAAAACTCTCTTGAAGAACTACAGACCCATCTCGCTTCTGAGCCATATCTATAAGTTGTTTTCGAGAGTCATTACGAATCGTCTCACTCGCAGGTTCGACGACTTCCAACCTGCCGAACAAGCCGGGTTCCGAAAAGGCTATAGTACCATAGACCACATTCATACGCTGCGGCAAGTTATACAGAAGACCGAAGAGTATAACTTTCCACTTTGCTTAGCGTTCGTGGACTATGAAAAAGCCTTTGATTCGATTGAGACCTGGGCAGTGCTGCAGTCTCTCCAAAGGTGCCAAATAGACTACAGGTACATCGAGGTACTAAAGTACTTATATCAAAACGCCACCATGTCGGTCCGATTACAGAACCAGAGCTCTAATCCGATCCAACTACAGCGAGGTGTGAGACAGGGAGACATTATTTCTCCGAAACTGTTCACAGCTGCGTTGGAGGATATTTTCAAGCTTCTGGACTAGAAAGGACGCGGCATCAACATCAATGGCGAATACCTAACACACTTGCGATTTGCCGATGATGTAGTTCTTATGGCTGAGACCTTGGAATACCTGAACATTATGCTCGAAGATCTCGGTAATGCTTCTCAAAGAGTGGGCCTTAGAATGAACATGGACAAGAAGAAAATCATGTTAAATGCCCATGTTGCACCCGCTCCAGTTAACGTTGGGAACATTGCACTCAAATTTGTTGACCACTATGTTTACCAGGCACAGATAGTCCAGTTAGGTAAGTCCAACTTCGAGAAAGAGATCTCTCGTTGAATCCAGCTCGGATGGGCAGCGTTCGGGAAGCTCCGGCATATATTCGCCTCCGAAATACCTCAGTGTCTCAAGACGAAAGTCTTTGACCAGTGTGTGTTGCCAGTAATGACCTATGGGAGTGAGACGTGGTCGTTTACTATGGGTCTCATAAGAAGGCTCAAGATCACCCAGCGAGCAATGGAGAGAGCGATGCTTGGTATTTCCCTACTCGATCGAATCAGAAATGATGAGATCCGCAGGAGAACTAAAACAACCGACATCGCTCGAAGGATTGCATCGTTGAAGTGGCAGTGGGCGGGACACATAGCGCGGAGAACCGATGGCCGTGGCGGCGATGGCGGAAAGGTTCTCGAATGGCGACCGCGTACCGGACGACGTTCCGTGGGCAGGCCCCCTACAAGGTGGACCGACGATCTGATCAAGGTCGCGGGAAGCCGCTGGATGCAGACAGCACAGGACCGATCGTTGTGGAGATCCTTGGGGGAGGCCTATGCCCAGCAGTGGGCGTCGTTCGGCTGATATGATGATGATATGATGATTAATTTAAATAAAGAAATACGTACCAGCATATTATATTCTGCTTGACTCTAAACATATTTTAGTAGTCAAGTGGCTACAAGTGGCGAGGAGACCAAAGGTTCCAAGGACAAAGGCCCGCGCTGAGGGAAGTGGAGGCAGAACGAGCTCGACTCCAGCAAGATGCGTTCGCACGCTGGGAGGAGCGCCTGGCGGATAGTTCTACTGGTCGTCGCACCGTGGGGGCTATCCGCCCGGTACTTGCTGAGTGGGTACAGCGCCAGCACGGCCGTCTAACATACAGGGCAACACAAGTGATGTCTGGCCACGGATGTTTCGGGTCCTACCTAGTCAGGATAGGTCGTGAGCTCACGGCTGCCTGTCATCACTGCAGCCACTGCGACGATGACACTGCGCAACATATTCTTGCGATATGCCCGGCCTGGGCGAGGGAGCGCAGTGATCTCGTCGCAGTCGCGGGAGGTGACTTCTGCTTAACAACAATCGTGGCAAAGATGGCGACAAGTGAGACGGCCTGGCAGGCTATGCTCACTTTTTGTGAAGGTGTAATCTCGCAAAAGGAAGCAGCAGAGCGAGAGCGGGAGGCTTTAGTGGATGCCCCGCTTATACGCCGCCGACGTACCGGGCACCGGAGGAGGATATACGCCCTCCACCTGCCCCCCCTAACGGGCCCCGGGCTACAGACACGAGGGTGTCTGCCGTCCGCTTAAGGGGGCCCGCGCGCCGCACGCACAGTGGCGGGGGGAGGCTCTCCTCCCCTCTAAACCGGGTGGCGCTTCCTTAGAATTAGTTAGCGAGCCACAGCCGATCTGGGACTGCGGAGCATGCCTGTGGCCATAGGCCTAAGGCGAAACCCGTAGTCTCGGTTCATAAAGCACCGGAGGGATACCACTGGTTTTTTAGTGGGTATACGGACCTCATGTAGAGGTCTGGAGTCCCACATAACCTGTCACTTCCCCCGGGATGGCAGGTATGCGTAACGCATTTGCCCAGCGACAAAAAAAAAAGTAGTCTGCAGCAAAATTTAATGATTCGTAGTAGCAGCAGTCACGTAGCACGAACATAAATTTAGACTATCACTAACTAAGTAGGTAATCATTTAGGGATTCTGTCTTAGCCTTACTCACTCTATTGAGGGAATAGGAAATAGGAATCATTGAAATATACATAAAACATTCACTATTTCACCGTTTGGAAGTTTTTTTCGAGTTCCGCATAATAAGTCGTTGTTAAAGGTTGTTTACTGTTTAAGGTGGAGCATAAGGATTACCCTCCTCAAATGGGGTCGACGGTCGCGCCTCCGCCAATGCAGGTAGTGGAGCTTTCTTTTTGGATTTAGCTTTTGTAATACTTAACCATCGTTATTTAGTGTTTATCTTATTATATTTACAGCCAGATTCCAATGAATGAACTTGCATGATACTAATTACACATAAATATTATTAATATTTAGACTTGCATTTAGATTTTATATGTTTCAAATTGACATGAGATGAACCTCTTAAATGATATCAGAATAATAGTAATCAAATGTCGGCCCCGACTAGTCATGTTAGGTCCCAGTGATCAAATTAGCATCTTCTTTCCAAAAAAATAATAACGCTTTAGTATAGTATGGTAAGTAGGTACCTAGACATCTTTAAAAAAAGTAAATTTTATACCACATATCTAAAGGCGTGATGAATTCGCCGGGTTTTTTTAACCAAGACCTCACTCCGCAACATAATGTCAATGTCAAGTTGATGCCATCTGACTCTCTTACTCATGACATTTATGTTGGGTGAAACTGTTAATAATTCGTACTAATGTTTATCATAGTTCTAGCTCGTTAATTGTTATGGGCATTATATTACGAGTATCTTAACTACTATGTAATCATAAGTTGTAGAGAGTTAATTGAGCTAAATAGATGGACTTGGGGAACATATAAAGCCTAAATGCTTGTAGCATTTCTCATATTCATCAAAATTCCATTACCGTAAATACTAAAGACGTTTTTAATGGATAAATACGAACGAGCGTATGTTGTTTCTTATACCTACTTAAATTAGGTTACACAAGGTACCTCCTACACTCCTACTTTAGTTTTATATGTATTTTTATGTAGGTATTGCAACTCGGTTTGTACTATGAATATTTAAAACCGGTATTTCTAGTCATTAATTGACCTCATATAAGATGGTTTTAGTCATCATTGCACAATGACCTACAACTTTTACATAATTTTAAATGAATTCGTAATGTTAAGACCCTTCTCTATTTAAATCAAAAGATAAGCTGAGACACAACCAATGTTCATATTTTTACCATTTCATTAATAAAATTTACCATTAACGTATTGTAAGCGCAGACGTATTAAGTTCCACGGCTAGATCGGAATTTAGTGTGAACAGTAGGTAATCTTGCCCTCTCCCTCAGACGGTAGCTAATACCGCTTAGGTCTGAATAGGCCTTTTTTAGCCTACGTCAGACCAACGCTGCACTAGCTGGACATATGCATGCCTCTCCAAAAGGAGGATTATGATTATTTAAGAAAACCGGCGATTGGCCAAACACATTGAACGGAAAGATGAGTGCATGACTCTTGTTTCAGACTGGTCAGTTGCTTGGCCCGGAAAACACGATAACGACGTGCCAGTTCTGCAACGCGTCCATCAAGACTGCAGTCAAGTACACGACAACTTCTCGCACTCACATTGCGGCTGCATTGTGGGGTCTGCTTTGGTAAGACACAAGATGCTTAGCACTTTGTATATTTTTTTTATTTTACAAGGACCAAAACTATGTTGTAATTTAAAAAATCTAACTGATAACAGTGCACACTCATCTAAGTCGGTTGAGTTTTTTTTTTCGCACAAACTACCTATGTACAAACGGCGGCACATCAGACTATACATGTTGACCTTGAGACCGCCTTTATGCCCTACGTAATAAAAGCTATTATCGCAGTTCAACTGTTTAACTTGATGTGCTGTCGAGTGTACAATCTTTTAATGAATAATTTTTAATATGAGAAATACACAAAGCTTTTAAGTTTTTGTTCCAATTTACATTCGAAATAATTAAGCGGGTTTAGTGTGAAGGCTTCGCATAAAGAGTTCGAAATAAAATATTATGGATAGCACTCGTGCAATACTAGTTGCAAATAATTTAGAACTTTTGGGAGAACCTTGGAAATTATGGATTTAAAAAAAGACTTTACAAAAACAAATACTTCATTTCACCCATCCCGATAAAAGACGGGTTATCTTACAACGCCATATATCGAGTTGTATTTTTTTCAGTTGCCTCTGCTGTGTGCCATATGGAACTGATTCTGCGAAGAATTCCGACCATTATTGTCCTAACTGCCAACGTTACCTTGGAACCTATGTCAAGTAGACGCCGGGTATATTAAAATTTAACATCTGTTTATGCCGTTTTATAAAACGTCACAATAATTCAACAGCACTCAACTCACAAGCGCTGCTTTTATTGATTATAATATAAGAAAAGCTGTTTATAATTTAAATTTAAAGTGTATTGTTTGATTAAAGCATTTATTCTTCGATGTGTATTAAGCATAGTTATAGCGTTAAGGCATTTTATATTTTAATACTGAAACTTTTATAATATTGTATTAACGAAATATTATTAACATGTTCTAAATACATATAATAAAGTGACCAGTGTAACCACTCAGGCCAGAAAAGAAAAATAATAATTTAGAAACCGTAAGAATTAGTAGAATATCCTTGTATACAAAACACTTGCGGTTTCTGATAAAAATATTTTTTATACCTTCCGTTTTTAAAGAATATCAATAAAAGAGTTAAAAGAATGCATTCTTTTCATTTGTCTGACTGCCCAAAAAGAATCATAAAGTGTGCTGAAATAAAATGACCGCTGAGTAATAATTTATAATGCTAGAATAAAAAATAATATATGTATAATAAAAGGTAGGTATACTATGTATATCAGACATAACCACAAAATTCACACGATGTTAAAAGACCTACAGTGATATACTGATTTTAAGGCTGTGTCCCCAGTAAGCAAACTGTTAGCGCCCGACTGAGTGAGTCGCAAATTTGTAGCAAACTGAAATTTGAGTTAGCTACAGACTTAGATCAATTTTCGTGCGTCGCAAGTAAATTACTGTATGAGTTAGCTGCTTATTTAGGTCGACCGACTGAATAAGGTGCGATGCAAAAAAACACGTTAATACACGTCGATAGCTTCTTTCCTACTGTCCGCATGAAGTTAGCGGCAAACAGATTCACTACGCCCGAAAAACCATATCGCCGCCGACGCGACTGGAACAGATTTTGCTGGGAGTCGGCTGCTCACTGAGATAGTCGACGCGCGTAACGCTGCAAACTGCGTACAATGAGCGCAGAACTACAGCAAACTGTGTGGACACTCCATTTCAAATACAATATGTTATAAAAACCCTGTCCGATCCATTAAGGTGTTATTAGGTATCTATTTAAGATTCTATTTGTGTAATAATTTTCATGAAACATTAGAAAGAAATTACCCCATGAAAAAAAAAATACAAAATTCACTACATTAAAAAAGCTTACATGGTAATCCCAAGAGGCGGTGACCGGACGCGCGGGAGGCGCGGAGATACGCCGGCGCTCGCACTCGCAGGTAGCGAAGTCATGACCCCAGTTGACCCCGGTACTTATTAGTCAGATAATAATGTGTCAATTGTACGAAACTGAGACTTCTTGGAAGCTCTGCAAGTAGCTTTTTTATTTGGTAGTATGAGGTCACTCAATAAGGACACTGATTTGATGGTTGTGGCGAAGATGTTGTTCCATATTTCTGCCACCGTCAGAAATACAGGCTTCACGGCGTCGCACTAGGTTGTCCCGCACCGATTGTAACACACTCGTATTCGCTTTAAGCGCAACAATCCGCACACGCATTTTTGCTTCACTGTCACATAATTTTATGAAAACTATTTGTAGAATACGACATTTCGCGGAGCAGAACGGTACGACCACTCGAAAGTAATGTCTTCGCGAAACTGACCTGTCGTAATAATAAATAATAATGCATGATCAGGATATATCCACCGACACGTGCCGCACGGCGAGTTGAATCAAAGCGGGCGGCTACCTTTACGCTATGTCAAAGGCGCCGCCTATGTTTATTGCGGTGTCGAAAAGCGAGTAGTTTGCTTGCGTCAATGCCGACAATAGAGCCGCGCGACGGGGAGTATTTACACATTTTGAAAATTTCCCCGTTGTAGGGTAAATGGGTGATAAACCTGTTGACTTTAAAAATCGATAAAAAAGTTGTATTCATGAATTACGTAATTTTGATACTTTTTTTGGTTATGTTAATATAGCAACTTTATGACCCTTTCGGATCTGACAGGGTTTTTGTAACATATTGTATATGAAAGGGCGCGCGGGCGTACTAAATCGATAGGCCGCAAACTCAGTCGGCCGCTAACAGTTTACCTACTGGGGACGCGGCCTTAAACTTTAAATCTTTAACTTTTATTCTTTTATTACCTACTATCTACTTTGTTTTATAATATAGGAAACTGATAATAAACAAGGTACAGTACATTGTATGATCCCCGAATCAATTTAGGTACTATACCGATGGCGATATATTGGCGATGTTTTGAGCTACCTCTGTAGGTACTATAGTGACTATAGCATAAACGTAGAATATAATAGACGGACAAAGCCTGCGAGATAGAAGAAAACCTCTTATGGAAATCAAACAAGATAGAAAAAGAAAGCTAATCTTTTCGTTATGTGATCAGTCTTAATTGACATGGTGACATTATAAGGAATTATCTAGTACCTACATCGTAGATTATCTAAAGTAAATACAATTTTATTTAACAATGGTCACATGTTCTGTGAGTGCCTGTGGAGTCAACCAAAAAAATAATCCAGAAAATTGCTCATTTCACAGGTAAATACGCAGAAAGTCGTCATCGTGAAAACGCGTTATTTTTGTTGAATTTGATCTTGTTGTTATGTTGCAAATATAAAATTATTTCAATCTTTTTGTTCCTTCTAATATTTTGTATAGATAAAGTAATATGTATTGATTATTTACATTATTTTGGTGGATAATTAATTCATCGAAATAGTTTACATGTACGCTAGAGCTTGACTCAAATTTATCGATACTACTGTCGACATTTATCTTGAATGTTTCCGGAGAAATTTGATGTTATTTAACGTTAAGCGTCTCAAATAAATGTCAACTTAACAATTTGAAGAAGGAAACTGTAAGATATCGCATAACTAAGATAATCTTGTTAAAGGTCTATAGTCAGGGATTGATTAATCAAAATGTAAATGTTTGTTCAGATTTTGTTAACTTGTTCTTTTTCACTTACTGCCATTGATGAGCTCACATGGCACAGCAGATGACACCGGAAAATCTTTTGAAGAAATAAATAAATAAAACTAATTAACAATGGCTGTTATTTTTTTTATAAATTTAAACTATTTAATTTTTCATATGTAAAAAATATACTCACCGGGTACATTTACCTGCCCACTATTATAGTTGTAAGAAGTGGGGGCGGTGAGGTATGCCGCAAAGTAGGTGCATAACCTCGGAATAAAAACAGTGTGACAGTAAACATTATTTTCCAAACGACGAACTGCAATTCTTATCGATAGTCTAAAAATGTTAAAGGTACGTCACTTGTTAACACACACATTGACATGTCAAAACTGGTCACGCATTTTTGGGCTGTCAGTAGATCTACTTGTATCCTAAATCAATGGACTATAGTATACCTATATCAATTTTAACACGTAAAGACAAATACGACTGAAATGCGTAATACGATGCCGGTATATTTTGCACTTTCTGTCCCACCTACTTACTCACTTGGGAGATTTTGTATGAGTGAGAGAGCTCGCGTAATCGTGATCATGTTGCTTATTTTTTGTAGTCAGCTTAAAGTTAAGTTTACAAGAGATAATTAAGAAACATATATGTTTTATGCCTATAAGCAGTGTTGCCATGACACAAACAAACTTAATGAACCGAATTTTCAATGGTAATTTAACTAAAACCAGAAAAATATTTTATATATAGGAAAATTATGTAGGTATCTACATATTGATTAATTGGTTTTTAACTTAAACATAGAGGTGGTTACAAATAACGCCCACAAAAATAACTACACCATAGCTAGCAAAGCACAGATGACTAGGTATATTATATATAATTTGAGTGGAAATCATGAAATTCTGCATGACGGTCGTCAATTATTGCTTGATAATCATTTACTTATAATGTGTTGGTTGGCGATTAATTACGTGAGGCATGCTCTGACCCTTGCGGTTCTTGATTGTGAGATTTGCCTCCCATCTGGATATTATGTGCGTGTGGATTGAGTGTTCTTTTCAAAAGTTTACGAAATTCGCGAATGTTTTAGGAAAAATTGTACAAATGCAATGGTGAAGATCAAAAATTTGTGAAAAGTATAGAGAGAAAGTTACGGTCAATGAACTGGAACACTCACACCGCCAACCTGAGAAAAATGCTGTATCTCGTTTCTCAAAAAGTACTAGACCTATAAATCAAATTTTTTGTGAAATAATTGGGCCTAATTTGTGACGCATATTTACAATTGTTCAATCATTTTTAACGGTTTATTTAGATTTTATAAAGGTATCTTTAGAACACTCAATCTGTGAGGATTTACGCACAAGGAGTGTTCCTAAAATATCAAACTTTAGCTACATAAATTCGTGATTTTGTTAATCTATTACACGAATACGATCCCGAATGAATTTGTGAAACAAAAATCTTAACATAAAATATAATATTTCTAGAGTACCTAATTTAAAAAAAATCCTTTTCATATTTCCATACAAAGAAATTTTAAGGGTGACCATGTATCTGTATGAAACATATCTGTATGAAAATAAGTCATTTTTAAATGTGTTATGCGTATTATATAAAATATTGATTATTCGATTTGTGTAATAAACAATTACCTGTCAAAACAACAATATTCATAGTCAACAAGACAAGACAACCGACGTCCGTCGGGTCCTCTAGTTAAAAAAAATAGTAAATGACTCATGCTACAAATATTTTCATTGCACATTTAGATTCGTAAAACATTGGCGATAAAAGAAATAAAATGCCGATTCATTAAATACATATTTTAGTTTTTAAGAAAACACAAACACATAATTGTGGCACTAATAAATTGTTAAAGGTTAAATGCGTGTGTTGAAATGCTGTTCATTTTCGAAATTTCTTTCCCTAATACTGATGATACACAAGAATGGAGGTAAATGGTGAAAAAATTTTAACTGTCGTCACTAATGCCCTTTCAGAGATTTCGTTTGTTAATATTATCTGTTAATATTATTATTCATATACCTAAATCAATTATTATCAGAGATAGACAATACGACTTGGTTTGGCTTTAAAGAACATTGGCCAAATCCCATACAAGGTGGACCTAGATTCTTATGATTATGTCCAAGGGAAATTTATTGTAAATTCATTATTAAGGAAGTAACAATTAATATTGTTTTTTAGTAATGAATAAAAACTAGTTCGTTAAAAACTAGCTTGTTTTGGAAGCACATGCAGTGCTTCCAAAACGAGTTAGTTTTTACAACACCACGTCGTCCGACAATTCCAACACGAAAGACGATAGCGATGTCCAGAATTACAAGCACAGTCGTCGTTATATGTTACCAGATATCAGGATCTGTAAGTCGATGCAAGGGTCATACAAATAAAGAAATCCAAAATCGCAGGACACCATCACAACAACGCAGAGATAGAGAATGACGGACGTGTTAATTGACAAGTATGTCAGTGACATTGACAGTTTGACGTTTCGTTATATACAAAATAAATTAATTCAGATTTTGTACATTATTTGTGCAATGTTAAACACTTCTACAACAAATTAATAAACTTCTACTGTTTTTAAAATAGGTAATTTATTCTTTAATCATAATTAAATATTTAAAAAATACTTTTTATTAAGCTTGAAACAATTCAATGCTGTTTCAACTTCATAGAACGAAACGCATTAAAATGAAACATCGGTTGCGTACCATGCATTAAGCATTATGCCAAAGCGTTCTAAATGGTAAATTATCATAGAAAAATTTAAATCTCTTTTTTTCATGGCCTTGTCCTGTAAAATGACCGACATTAATGATTTAAAACTAGAAAAAATAAGGATTTTTTCGTATTTAAATCATTTACGGTCACTGCAAGGTCCACTTTGACCAAGGTTCTTTGTTTCAGGAATAGATTCTAATGATCTTGGCAACTTTTAATACGAGAAATAAAGATAAACTCGCTGGAACGGCGAGTTTTCAGACTGCGAAAAGTAGGATATTAATCATTTATGGGAAATTGTATTCGTATTTTCAAAAAATTACCACAGGATATTGCTGTACTTCCTGTACATAAACTTAAATCGTATGTCAAATCAATTTTAACTATTACACTGTTAATGATTATTTAAATGATAGAAATGTATGGCATGTTGTCCCAGCTCGTACTTGCTTAAATCTTGTAAAAATTACCTTACCTTGTAAAAATTTATTTAAAAAGGCTGACAATAGTGAGTAGTTTTTTACTGTACACGATTTTTGAGATTTTCAGACCCCCCCCCCTTGTCATGCATTGTTACGAAAATTCCCATACTATTTTGCCCAATCTCACCAAGAGTAAGACCTCCCCCCCCCCCCTTAATGTGTGAAGTAATTTGTGGACGGCCCCTTATTTTAAATTTTTTATCTTACGGGCTTCTAGATATAGAAAAAAAGCACATACACGGTGCATTTTGAACCACCTGGAAAACGAAGTCCAAGCTATGTGAGCATTATGTATAATATCATGGCAGTGTTATTTAATCTATTAATTAAATATTTTTTGAAATATGTTAATAATTTGTTCAGATTTTAAATTTTGTAACACGCTGTGGACGCGCACAGACGTATTCTTTTGCTGCAGATGGGTCCCGGATGAATGAACCTTACATAGTTACATCCGAGCGCGTCACAGCGTGTTTCAAAATAAATAGATGAACCAATATTTTAATCTTATTTAAAAAAGAAAAGTTTAAAAAATGAAAACAACACTGCCCAGATGTTATACATAATAGTTACATAACGTGGGCTTCGTTTTACAGGTGGTTGAAATTGCACTGTGTTTACTCGTACATAAAATAAATAATTCATATTTTCTTGAAATAAAATGCAAAATGCAATTAAAAATGTCTTGATATTCATGGTCACCCTAAAAATTTCTTTGTATGGAAATATCGCACACCCAGATTAACTCAAAATAATTCATAATGGAGTTATTACAAGCATCGGAATCAGCGTCGAAAACTACGTAAACTGCAAAGACACCTGTTCAAAAATCTCCATTAACAAAATGTAGATGTCGCTGTATGTTAGTCTTGCTGAGTTGCTAACGGGACACCCCCCGCCAACAAGAGTGACGCATCACCAGTTACGACCGTTTCGCCGTTCGGTAGGATGTTGTCTATACACTTCAAGACTAGATTATTTCGAGTTAGTTTACTATTTGTGATTCAGAACAGTAATGAAACGTGAATTATTAAGAGTTGATTTGTTATTGGTGAACGAACTTGTTTAGTTTTTTTCGACCCCCTTGTATTATTTCTACTTGTGCTTGTATTGTTTACAAAAGTAAGTACTTTTTATGACACTAACCAAAAATACTTTGGTATTAGTGAAATTATGTGACAGTGTTAGAGTTTATTGGGTATTGTTGGTTAAATTTAAAATCGCTCTTATTCTGAAGCTATTAATGGTTTTATTTATTTTTATATCTTATTATTTAGAGATAACCGACTATTTAAGAAAATTATTTTATTCTCATTTATTTTCCAATAAGAAACTCTCCTATGAGGGTATTTTTTGAGTTAGTTTAGTATTCGTGATTCATAAAAAAAAAAACCTACAGATGAAAGGTTGCGGCCTTTTAATTCTCCAAAAGGTGTCTGGAACTGAAACAAACCATGATCCTGACACTGGTAACATGGAAAAGGAGGTTCAAGAGCATTCAACATCGCATTCGACTTCCACAACAACTAATAAATATAAATATAAATATAAATATATCTTTATTAGGAATTTTAACATAGGTTCTTAATTTAATCGGGAAAAACGATGACCTCTGCAAAAGTTAAAACTGTGGCGCAGAAGTCAACGCCCCCCTCCGGAGAAGTTATACAATTCCATATGCAAACTAATTTTAAAATTTAGTGTAACGTGTGTGGTGTGTGTGGGTGTATGTGTGGTGTGTGAGTGTGTGTGTGTGATGTGTGCGTATATGTGTTCATGTGTGTGTACATATGTGTTCATGTACATTGGTGTGTATTTATGTAAACTGCGTGTAGATATAGGCATTTGTAAGTTTGTAAGTTTGTCAGGAATTTAAAAGGATTTTTTAATTAAGGCCTCGGTATCTTCATAAGATAGAGTGAGAAGCCAATCCAGGCATTTAATTTTACACTTATAGGAGGGTAACGGGTAGATATTTAACTTTTTATTTACTTTATTATACAGAGTGGGACTTATATAATAAAAATGACGAGCTGCAAGAGAAGTTCGAGGAGGTACAATTTTACAGACCCTGTCGGATCGACGATGGAGCTCTGTAAACTTAGGGTCGTACGGAAGCTGGGAGTGTTTTCGAAGAACAGTGGCAAGAACGAAAAGCTGACGCACTGTGGGAACCCTGCATATGGAATACAGTTCCGTTGTAGGAAAGCGAATAGGCTTTTTGGCGAGAACTTTTAAAACCGCTCGTTGAGCTCTTTCTAGTCCCAGCATATGAGATTTCACCGACCCACCCCAGGAAGTTATGCAATAAGATAAAATTGATTGCGCTAGGGCATAATAGTACACAGTGATGAGACAGTTAAAGTCAGCAGCTGAGCGTAGATGTTTAAATACAAATATAAGCTTCCTAATGCGTGAGATCATAGCTTGTATATGCGGTGTCCAGGTCATCTGACTGTCTACCATGACGCCTAGATATTTAATTGAGGCGGTGCGTTAATGTGAGTGCAGAAGCAGGGTAATGTTGCAGTCTTAGAGCAGCAATGTGCCTGAATAGAAAAAGTGTGTGGTGGGTTTGAAGCTACATGTGGGGCAAATGCTATGAATTTTGTTTTAGAAACATTTAAAGTGAGGAGATTCCCGCGCAGCCAACATGTCACAACAGATACGGCATTCTCAGCATAGGTGCGAGCTTCTTCCCAGTTGCTTCCATGTATGAGAAGTACGGTGTCATCAGCATATGTGATGATCTTGCAGTTTGTAAGAGCGAGGTTGCACAAATCATTGATGTAGATCAAAAAGAGGGTAGGCCCGAGGACGCTACCCTGTGGAACACCAAAGGAGATGTGCTCTTCCTCGCTTCTTAAACCATCAATCAGGACATGCTGGGTACGATTGCTGAGATAACTGTGGAACAGCTCAAGTGCAATACCTCTCACGCCAATGTGCTCAAGCTTAGAAAGAAGAATCGGAACAGACACAGTGTCGAAGGCTTTACAGAGGTCGAGAAAAATGGCAACAGATTTAAGTTTACCATCATAATTCTTAACCACAGCGTCAGAGAGCTCTAGAACAGCATCCTCAGTAGATTTTCCTTGACGAAAACCAAACTGATTCGGGGAAAGAATATTTTTGTTTGTAATAAATTTAATAAGACGAGTATTTATAATTTTTTCAAAAATTTTCGAGAAAACCGTTAAAACTGAAATAGGTCTATAATTTGTTACATTATCTTTGTCACCATTTTTAAAAACGGGATGCACAACAGCTTTTTTAAAGGCACGCGGAAATATGCCTGTGGAAAAGGCAAGATTAAAAATAAAATTTAAAATAGGGATAAAAACATGTCTTGCAGACTTTACCAACAACGTGGGAATACCGTCCCATCCAACAGAACTTTTATTTTTAAGACTCAGTATGATTCGTTCAATTTCGTCATTATCTATACTAGATAACACCATAGAGTTTAAGGCAGGGTGAGTGTTTGAGTGTCTATGTAAATTATCAGGGCATTGGCACGCTACCTGAGGAATTTGATCTGCAAGGTTTTTTCCAACGTTAACAAAATAATTACTAACTAAATTAACCGATACTGATTCCTGTTTACATAAGTTAAGTAAATTTTTGGAGTTTGAGTTCTTATTATTTTGAATATTTGCAATTTTCTTAATAACGTCCCATGTTGCTTTGGGATTGTTTTTAGCATTTTGAAGTTCTTTTTGTTGGTATTCACGTTTTATTTTTTTTAATAGGTTATTGCAATAATTTCGGTATCTAATATATATATTTTTATTTAATTCATTATCCGGGTTATTTTTAAGTTTTCTATAGAGCTTGTCTCGATGACGTATACACCTTAACAAGCCTGGAGTAATCCAGGGCTTGATTATGCGCTTCCTGCTAGGTACAAGGACAGTACTTGTATGTCTTTGTAAAACTGATGAAATTTTGTCAACGAAAATATCAACAGCTATATTTGGATCAGTATTGTCAAAAACAGATAAAAAATCAGTTTTACTTATTTCAGCTACTGTCGAGGAGAAATCTGTTTTTAGTACAGAACGATTTGTCAAATATTTAGTATTGAATTTATTATTGCAACAGAATAGAATTGGGTTATGATCCGTAGGAAGGGAGTTAAATACTAAAGTAGTGGCAGTGAAGGGGGTCCGGACCATAACATGGTCGAGGCAATTCTCTTTTCTAGTTGGATAAAGATGGCCAGGAAGCATGCCATGCGATGCAAGCAAATTCAAATATTCATCAGCGGAGAAGTCTGTCTTTCCCGGAATGATGTTAATGTTAATGTCGCCAATTATTATTGCAGATCTAAAACTTTTTAAGGAAACTAATACGTCGTCAAGACTTTTAAAAAAGCGAGTTAGATCTCTGTAAGAGGGCGATCGATACAGCGCCACTATTGCTAATTGGTCCGAAGGTTTCACAATTAAACAGTTAGCATCATTAAAGTCTGGAAAAACAATACAATAGTCCAAAGTCATGTCTAACGTAGGCAACCACCCCTTCATTTTGATTATTGAAATCAGTTTTATGAGACACAAATCCAGGGAGTAATGGCAGATTAGGTGATTTACTTAGCCAACATTCTGATAATATTAGAATATCAGGCTCATATTTTAACCGATGAAGCAAGGTTAGAAGACTATCAAAGTTACAGCCTATGCTTCGAATATTAACATGAAGAATTTTAAAAGCATTATTAACTCTAAGATAATTAATACTTTCTTCCGGTGAGCAAATTGCGGATTCTGAGACTGAATAGTCCTCTATATCGCTACTAATCGCATTTAAATCATTCATTATATGATTAAAGATAATTAACAAAGGAGTAAGACGATGGTACTTTGGAGAAGATGGCAAAGTGTACTGTATGAGCCCGAATCCAATGGGTGCCGGAAAGAGAAATAGTGCTAGTATAATGTAAAATCTCCTTTATGCAGCGCAAGATAATATGTGTACGAAATATGTGTATGTGAATTTTGTAAATATTCATGTGTGGTTGTGAAGTGTGTGTTAATATGCAAGATTTAAAGTATGTATAATACAAATGTTGTAGTTGAATAGATGGAAAATTATTTCTAAATTGTAATATAATATTAAGTAAAGGCAATTTGTAAAGACAATTCTTAAGATATTTAATTCTGGCCTTTTGCTTTGTCAAAATCCAGCTCGCTTGTGATGCGCAGTAAGGGCCCATTCTCTTTTCTTCTAATGAAAATTTTCCCATGAGACACCCAGCAGTACTTAAAATCGTTAACTTTGGCGAAGTCTCTGGCCAGAAAGAATAGTCTTTTCATCTTGGAGGTGAGATTCTCTGAGATAAATATAGGCTTAGGTAAGCCGCCGATTCGGAGATGCTCAGTGGTAAGTCTAGACGCGCCTTTATTAAATGTGCGGTACATGGAAATGACTTTTTCCTTCAGGAGTGCGCTAGTGAGATCAACAATTATAGTTCTTTTATCGGGATTTTAGGAATTAATGCGAAAGATATCTTTTACTTCATTGCGTTGAATGGGCACATTAATAACACTGCCAGCCTTGATAAAGGTCTCCAATAACGAGGCCTTGGTTTCTGAGGTAGAAATTGGAATGTTTCTAATTTCTAAGCAGGTTGATTTTGAAACCGTTCAAAGCCGTCCAATTTTTCTTCGAGAGACTTAATATATTTAGTATCAGCCTCTCGCTCTGTTTCCAACTTTACAACCTTAGCCTGGAGCAAGTCATATTTTTGGGCTAAAAAATCAATTGTTGTGCGGAGGTCCGCGACTACACTGCATATTTTATCTGTACTTTTTTCCTGATCCACCCGAAACTGTTCAAATTGCGCCTTCATTCCAGTCATAAAATTATCTAAAGTCTCTTCATTTAGCTCCGAGCGCTTACGCTTGCGTAAAGTTACGTTATCTTTCTCGGTTAAGTTAGGCTCCGACGAACAATGGTGAAGTTGTTTCGTATGCGATGTAGGCACCGTCAGTGCAGGCAGGGGAGCAGCAGAGAACGCACGCGCGTGTGTCGGCGCAGGCCCGGGAGTGGGCGCGGGGGCCCGATCGACCGCCGGCGCAGGGGCAGGGGGGGGTGTGTGTTCGAGAGGCATAGTCGTATGCAAAAATACCAGGAGCGCAGAAACGTAGCGTAGGTTAATAGAAGAATTCACTCACAGGTGTGCGTGGATGTTGAATGAGTCCGCTGCGTGCGTGATACAACTGCGATGTTGTTATGTTGTCCTGGTAGTTCCCGTGAATAATGAAAATGTTTTTTCTAATTTCGCGAATAAATATTTTAATATTTTAATTTTATAACTACGGAGTAACTAAATTCACGTCTGTACAGCACAGAGGTCCGGAGGGAAGGGGGAACTAAAACAATCTTTGAGACCAGTGCAATTGAAGTAAAAGACAACACGATGGTAGCGTTAGAAGAAAATGTGGAGCAAGAAGAGAAAATAACTACTGTCGAAACACCTGTCAACGATCCCCAGGTAAACCCTTCGTATTGCATTTCAAGAGATAGTAGTGGCTATAGCGATTTCGACGATTCCGATGCCGATCCAAACTTCAACCCATCTTCGAAAGCAACACCACGCCACGGTCTTCAAGTACTTCCTCCTCCAGCAGTTCCTCGTCTGATTCTAGTAGCTCTTCTTCTAGTTCAAGTAGCTGTACACCCTCCGAGATAAATTCGAACAATCTTCATAGTCAGACTCCGCCTGCGGAAGCTTCAACCTCTCAATCGTTTGTTGGTACGTCTGCTGATCCTGAAGGATTACAAGTATTATAAGGGGAAGAAAAAGGACAAGAAACACAGCAAAATGGTTAACGAATATTAAAAAACTGCGACGAAACACCGGAAAAGCCTATGTAAGTTCTACTAATAAAAATGTTCCTGAAAGATCAGTAAAACCTCCTTGCAGCGACAAGTGCCGATTGAAATGCAAAACAAAAATCTCTGAACTAATACGAAAATCTTTGTTTGACCATTTTTGGCAATTAGGCGACCTGCAAAGACAAAGGGAGTTTGTTGTTAGGCACACTCAAGTCATTAAGCCAAAATACAGATACAGCACTACCCAAAATTACAGGTCACTTAATTCTGCATTTTTCTTTGAGATCGAAAACAATCGTTTATGAGTCTGCAAGGCATTCTTCAAGGCTACTCTGAGCTTGAGCGACCAGTACATTAAAACGGCTCTTTCAAAACAAACTGACTATGGATTCATTGGCGAAGACCAAAGAGGTAAACACGGTCAACACTCGACGGTTGATGATGAGATAAAAGAAAGTGTCGTCGCTTTCATTAACTCTATACCTAGAATAGAGTCTCATTATCTTCGAGCACAAACAACGAGAGAATATATCCCTAGTGATAAATGCCTAGCGGATCTATACCGTGATTATATATATCTACGAGAAAATCAGCAGTTACAAGCGGCATCGTCATCAACATTCAACCGGATTTTCAACACCCAGTTTAATATTTCTTTTCACATACCAAAAAAAGATTCTTGCGATGTATGTGAAACATACAAAAATGCTTCCACTGAAGAAAAGGAAAAGCTTCGTGAGGCTTATGAGCAACATTTAAAAGAAAACAGCTCTGTCTCGATCAGAAAAAGAAGCAGACAAGGCAAGATCTGATGTGGTAGTAGCTGTATACGACCTCCAAGCAGTGATGCAGGTGCCTAAAGGCCAGGTATCCTTGTTTTTTTACAAATCAAGAATCAATTGCCTTAACTTTACAATAAGTGACTTGTTTGCTAAAGATGTCGTATGCTTCTTTTGGGACGAGATTGAGGGCAAAAGAGGTGCTGTGGAGATTGGGTCATGCGTACTTCAATATCTGCTAATGCTGGTTGAGAAAAATACATCAGATAAAGATCTAGACGTTATATTTTACAGTGATAATTGTTGCGGACAGCAAAAAAATAAATATATTTTATCGCTATATGCCTTTGCTGTTGCTTCTTTGAAAATAAACTCAATCACTCACATATTTTTGATTCGTGGTCATTCCCAAAATGAGGGTGATAACGTCCACAGTGTTATCGAAAAACAAATCAAAAGGTACACGAAATCCGGACCCATTTACTCTCCACAACAATATGCTACACTTATACGGACAGCCAAAAAGACTGGAAAACCGTATCATGTGCAAGAACTTACTTATGATCAATTCTATGATCTAAAAGCTCTTCAAGAGGAATGGGGTAACAATTTTTCTGTTAATGTCGATAGGGAATAAATAAAATGGCATGACATCAAACAATTGCGTGTTGAAAAGCAGGAACCGATGTCATTCTATTATAAAACTTCCTATGAGGAGACAGTTTTCAAAAAAGCTTTAGTGAGAAATCAAAGAAGGACACAGGTCCACCAATTTTCCACTCTTAAAAAAGCATATTTTATATTATATTTTATGTTAAGATTTTTATTTCACAAATTCATTCGGGATCGTATTTGTGTAATAGAGTTACTAAATCAAGAATTTATGCAGCCAAAGTTTGATATTATTATTTTAGGAACACTCCTTGTGCACAAAGTGAGGATTGGGTGTTCTAAAAATACCTTTATAAAATCTAAATAAACCGTTAAAAATGATTGAACAATTGTAAATATGCGTCACAAATTAGGCCCAATTATTTCACAAAAAATTTGATTTATAGGTCTAGTAGGTACTTTTTGAGAAACGAGATACAGCATTTTTCTCAGGTTGACGGCGTGCTCTATACTTTTCACAAATTTTTGATCTTCACCATTGTATTTGCATAACTTTTTCCTAAAACATGCGTGAATTTCGTAAACTTTTGAAAAAGAACACTTAATCCACAGGCACATAATGTATATTATGCTAACTTAAGATTTAAAGAAATGCGAATATTAATCGAATTTTACACTGTTTTTAATGTCATATAATGCGCGATACATGCAACCCACTGTTAGGCGCGTTATTTATTAAAAACCGGCGAAGTACGTACATCTCGAACCACGCAATGTAGAGTAACGTAGTTGCACATCTCCTATTGGATTTTCTTGTTCTATAATTACTCATTAATCGTAAAATTAGAACATGCATTGACTAACGACTTTATCTTCAAATACGTTTTATAAGTTATTAACTGCTCTTAATTTACTAACCTTGCTTAATTTGCTAGATAGTTATCCGGTTAACTTCGTTTATAGATATGCCACTGCTGCAATTTTTTCTTACGTATTCGTGAACAACTGTTTTGCTGGCGGAGGGAGCACAAATAACTCCTGTACAATTCCACAATATGGTAAAAATATAATTCAATCCTCACTTTACGTGTAGGGAGGTACCCTAAAAAATTACGTTGTATGGGTACTATATGGTCTTTACTACTGAAAATATACTCTAAAAAGTAAGTATTGTGTTGTATGCCTATAATAACATGCATTATTAACAAAATCCATAGTTGTATATAATATAAGATAAATAAATAAATAAAATTGAATTCTGACGTTTGGCAACACTGGAATATAAACGTCGCCTCCGGTGACTTTCCTCGCTTATATCGGTCCTGCTACAACTTGGTCTAAACTCCAACCTCATTCCAGTGTTCAGTTTGCTGATATCTCTACCAAAAAATAAGGTATAAATATTTTAATTACATAATATTATTAAGTACAACTAGATCGATTTATAGACTAGAAGTCGTTTAACTAATTAACTCCGAATAAATTTGTCTTACACAAACAATGTCTCGGTAGCTCAATCAATTGAAACAACCGCCCAGTAGGCTGAACGTTGTGGGTTCAAATCCCACCGAAAGATTCGAAGTTTTGGATCAGGAAATTATTATATTAATATTTATTATACCAATACCCGGCATGTGTTACTGCGTGTTTTATTCAACGTTATCGCGCTTACTAATGCACCAAATTGTCTAATCATATAGTTACTTTACGTTACCATTTGTGTCATGTTGTTCCGGCGTATAAAATATAGCAGAAGAAGAAAAATGATACAAACAAAACTGGCCGCTCGTCTTGCGTTCATCATGCGGTGCGCGCGGCAGCATGGACACTCCGTGGACACAGTTTCGTTTGTATAGACTATGAAATATGCACGCAAGCTGTAAGCAATCGTCAATATTGACGAAAGCGTGCACATGACTTGCGGTTTACGTGCACATTAGGCCTTACATCGTGTGACAAAATTTGTTGTAAAGAACGAATAAGTTTCAGATATTTGTTCTTGCGGCTTTTGATAATGTAGTAAATATATTTAGCAAATAAATGAATGTTATTTAAAGTGTAAAAGTATATATTTGTTTTTAATAACACATGATATATGTAATATACAATCCCGTTTTTTATAAGCGCTGAGTAATAAGAACCAAATTTAGTCTAACAATAAATCTGTTACTACAAACACTGTAGAATGCGTTACAATATCTAAGAAAACACTTGAAAATTTCGTGGAATTTTTCAAGTGCGCGTTCGAAATAGGTAGTTCCAAGGCCTTTAGACAGCTTTCATATTATTTGTTGTTTAAAGTAGTTTTAGGTTAAAAAAAGACATAAACAATAAAACTATGAAATAAATAATTGCCAGCTCGTCTGTTTGTACTCGTAAGTTAAAACGGATATTTATTCCAACTGATATTATTAAGAGGTGAAATGTGTGACTTTGAATTAAAACGGTTTCACATAGTCAAGACATACATGTGGATAGATTTAAGAAGGTATGTAGGTAATTATATTTTTGTAGATTTCAAAATTGTTGTTTTCATGACTAATATACCACATTTACAAAAAAAAAATTTATGGTAGGTATGTTTCATGGATCATTATTTCGATGAACAATTAATAAAGTGAAACATTTTTATAAATACTTTTACAATCGGTTAAGAAAAAGATGAAACTGCTTTTTAAGTGATTAAATTAATAAATGTTTTTAAAACTGATTTAAGAAATTAAGTACTTATATTACCTACTGCTGCAAATTAGTAGTATAGTTTTTATTCTAGGAGCTGTATTTTCAATTAACACCAACAATATAATTAGTTTCAAAAGCATATTGATAATAAATACTTATGGTGACAATGTTCGTTCGTTCAATGTTTCTTACGACCTTTGTGTGGAGTGGCGTATACACTGGTTTTACCTACTCCGAGGTCCTGGGTTCGATTCCCGGACGAGTCAATGTAGAAAAAGTATTTTTATGTGTTTCCGTGTTTGTGGTACATTCGTTGTTTGTGATTTCCACGTTTATTTGTTATTATTATAAAAGAAGGAAAAAATACTGCTTTGGAGTAAAAATAATCGACAATAATTACATTTAATATGTATTTTTATCGCGGTTAAGCTATAAAACAACACGCAGGTTTTTATAAAAACTGTAGCAAGTAGATATTTTACTTAATTTTCCTTGTGACTCATTCCAATAAAGGGTTTAGAAGATATGATTTTCAACAAATTGTTACAAACAAGTAAGAACAAGAGAGGCGTTGAATAGAGAACTAACACCTACCTAACTACCTATCGTGTTTTGTTTTAGTATCAAAATGGAAGATGATTGCGTGCCGCTCTGTCCTGCAGCTCACCCTAACGGAGAGGTAAATTGTATTTCATTTAAGACATTCTATGGCACCTATAACATAATTAATTCGGTTCAGTAAAATGTTTTAACTTTTATGTGAGTTTAAAATGTTTGTTGATGCAGCTAGAGCCTAAGGATTTGTCACCTCAAGTCAGCTCGGCTGTTGTTCTGTCAAGACTGGTCAGTATGTAAAAAAAAAAACACCAACGATGAATGCCTCTTCGCTTACAAAGATATAATATATCGTCGTAAATATTTCTTGTTACAGATTAATCCCTTGCTAGGTCCAGAGAACACAATTACAGTATGTCAGTTCTGCAAAGCGTCTTTTAAGACAGCAGTCAAGTTCACCACTACATCTCGAACTCACACGGTAGCTGCACTTTGGGGCGTGTTTTCGTAGGACACAATATCTTTTAATTTTTTTTTGAATAAGATATACCACTTCCCATTGTCAGAATGGTACTTCTTGTTAAATAGAAATAGTAAGCTGGTCTCATGAAGAGGGTATACACTGTATACACAAGAACTATTATTATAATAATTTATGGTCACTATTATGAACACCCTAAGGAACACATCTAAAATAATAATATAATATGCTTTTATAATCACGGTGATTTTTTTAACAAACTTGACTAGCTGCATTTTTCAAATCGGCAATCTTGAACCCATATAAACTGATCATCATCGTGTTACAAAAAACTTGATTTCACGTTTTGTGTTATGAGTGAGGATAAAGCTGAGAATTTGAGAAACAAAATAAAACAACGCAACCAAACTAAAAATCCGGTTGGTAATACGTATTTGGTAGAGCCTTCGAATACCTGATACTTATACTTATACATATATATACTTATTTAAAACGTAAAGTCAGGCATATTATCTTTGTTTTTAGTTGCCTCTGCTGCGTGCGGTATGGACTTGACTCGGCAAGAAATACCGACCATTACTGCCCTCATTGCCAACGTTTCCTTGGAATTTACGTCAAGTAGACAAGAAGGATGGGATGATGACACAAGAGTCTGAAGAAAAAGAGCGTTCAAAAATATTTTTCTTAATTAGGTATTGTTTTTTAGTTATGCTGTGCAGATATAGTTATTAAAGACTAGCGGCCCGTCTCGGCTTCGCACGGGTGAACTCGTTAAGTCTTAGTAAGGATCCCTAATCTTTCCTAGCAATAAATATAGCCTAAGATGTCACTTAGAATGTAGCTTTCTAATGGTGAAAGATTTTTTAAAATCGGCGGTAGTAGTTTTTGAGTTTATTCATTACAAACATATACACACACAAAAATACAAATCTTTCTTCTTTATAATAAGTATTATTAGAGTAGATAGATGTAGATGTAGACTAGCTGTCCGATCCGATTTTGCCCGGGTTTACCAATGAAGATAATTTAGGACCATGCTTTTACCCAATTTTCATGTTGATTCTAAAATAGTTTTATTTTTCATAAAATTATCAAACATTTTCTTCTACGCAAACCTGAACATCCTTCTTCTCCTGAACATTACAAAGTTACAAACATAATAAAAAAATAATATTATCCAATTTTGTGCAGTCGATCGGAAATTATGCGCGTACATACATTTCGGTGACTCATTTTTATTTATGAGATGTGCGTTATAATAACGATAAATACAACGCAAAATGTATTGTTTTTTATTATAATGATAAGCAGGTTCATAGATATCCACTCATAATGGTAGGTATATTTAACATAAAATAAAACATTATTTACCTTTATGTGTCGTAAGAAATGTGGTGAATACCAGGGTAAACTTGTAAGGAAATCACGGTGCATATCCTAATTTTTAATACCAAATAAATGAAAATTTGTTTGGATCTTTTAGAGTTGTTTTAGATATTTTACATATATTAAATAAAGATGTCACTCAGGGTGAATGTAGCTTTGTAATCGTGAAAGAATTTTAAAATCATTGCAGTAAATTTCTTTTAGAGTTGCCTTAAGCCTTCGATTAGGAGCATTCAATTCTGTTCCACATCTCTGTACTTGTGGAAAGGTTGTAGATCAGCTTGCTCACCATGGTCTCTCTTGCTGCAGAAGTGCTGGCAGAATTCCCCGTCATGCCAGTTTAAACGATGTCATCCGTCGGGCTCTTGTCAGCGCGCGTATACCGGCCGCTTTGGAACCAAACGGTCTCGCTCGTAGCGATGGCAAGCGTCCTGATGGTATGACTCTCGTTCCTTGGAAGATGGGTAGGCCTCTAGTGTGGGATGCTACATGTGTTGATACTCTAGCGCCTTCTCATCTTTCATCGACTGGCAACAGGGCAGGTTCAGCTGCTGCTTCTGCGGAGCCCCTCAAACGGCGCAAATATGAAAGTCATGGTGAGAATTACATATTTGAACCGTTTGGGGTAGAAATCTTGGGACCGTGGGGACCAAGCACCCACAAACTGTATCGTGAGTTATCTAAAAGGTTGATCGAGACATCTCATGATACCAAGGCTGGCCTGTACCTGGCCCAAAGAATAAGTTTGGCTATTCAACGCGGTAATGTGGCCAGCCTGCTGGGCACCTTTACACGAGATAGTGATCTTATACTTAATTACATATTGTAGGTAAGTAGTATAGGCTTTGTTATGTAAATATTTATATATTTATTATTATTACTCTATTCTTTATAATAATTATATTTAAATAAATCATTTAAAACGTGTTTTAGTGGGTTTTTTTTAACCAGCGTTGTGTTAGCTTTGCACCAATGATTGAAAGAAAACAAAATTCAATAACTTTGCCCGATATAAGTAGCAAATGTGTAAGAGATGATACCATACAAAATTCTATAATGATTACTGTTGCTTTAAAAATAGCATTTATAATATTGCATATACTTCGCACACCTAGATGAAAACGGCTGTAACTAAAAATGTATGTAAGACTTATAGACAATAATATTCCTTTTATCTATCTTATAAACATAATTACCTACAGGATACAAACAGCAAGAAACAGATAATTTTTATGGTACCTATTAACTACAAATACAGGAACATTTTCAGGATCTGAAGTTAAAAATCAGTTAAAATCAGTTTTATTTCTGCAAATAGGCCCCTAGAGGCGCTTTTACACGTCCCAAAATTTAACCTACCACTGCTTCGGGACAAATGTGGGCTAGTGCCGAGAAGAAGCAGCGCAAGAAACTCGGTCACTATTGTCAGCCTCTTTTTAAATAAACATGTTTACATAAGATATATGCTAGTGCGAGCTGATACAATTTAAAGCCAAACGTTCCTATCATTTATATAATAGTATAATAGCCCTTTTTCATTAAAACAACTTTGATATATGATTTGAATTTATGTACAGGGAGGTACACAAAAGTGTGAAATTATATCTGTAATATCATTTTTAACTTAAGTTAGCTTATTTTTAAGCCAGCCTACCTACGTCTGTTTTGATCGAGGTGTGCAATATGATGTATCACTTACTAATAAAAATCCATTTTATTAACTACTTAAGTAAGACTGAATAACGTAGTCATACACTATTGTTAAAAATGCCTTCATATTACTGGTAATTAAAAATTCCCAGTAATCAATAGTCCGTCTTTTTAAATCTCAACCCAATAATGACAGTAGGTAGTACATTAAATGGAAAATATCTTTAATAAAGTCACATTTCATTGCTGATAAAACAGTTACAACTTGGTGTGTGTTTTTTTTTAAATGCTTGAAGCTATGGTGACATGCCCATGGCAAGCATCAAATTATTTTAGCTTAGTGTTTCTCAGCAGGAGAATACGCGTGTCCAGTGTGGGCTAGGTCAGCACATACCAGAGTCGTGGACGCAGAGCTGAACGACACCTGCCGCATAGTGACTGGCTATCTTAAGCCAACCCCGGTCGGTATGCTGTTTCCTTTTGCGGGAATAGCTCCACCCAGAGTCCGCAGAGAAGTGACATGTTCGCTTGAAAATCAAAAACAGGAAAGCGACCCGAGACATCCACTCTATAAGTTCTCCCCCGCCAAAGGTCGGTTGCGAAGCCGCAAAAGCTTCCTGCGATCTACGCAGCCTAGCGACGAAACCCCTACTGACATGAGGTGCAGGCTTTGGGCAAGCGAGTATCCACATTCACTGTACCCCCCCGATGAAAATCTGCCTCCAGGCTATAAGAAACCTTGGCCAACCCGGAGAAGTCTAAATAGGCTGAGGACCCAGGTTGGTCGAAGTAAAGATAGCCTGTATCGGTGGGGGTACTCAAGCAGCGCAGACGCCATGCAGCTGTGAATGTGGAGAACCCCTGCAAACCATGGCTCACCTCACTAACTGTCCCGCGTGCCCGACCACCTGCTCGCGTGAGGACTTACTTGTCAGTAACCAGAGGGCTACCACGGTAGCCGCCTTCTGGGCAAGTAAGAACTAGCCCGTGTTCTTGCCGACACGAAAGAAGAAGATCAAATTATTTGTAACTGTTTTCTGCTTAGTAAATTATATATGGTTGTAGAATCAGATATTTGTTTCTTCAAAAAGTGCACACTTAAAAATTAGTGAAACTTAGAACCCGATTTATCAAACTAAAAATAAAATATCGATATATTTGTATTTTTTTATCTATTTTTATCTAGGTATTGTTGATTTTAAATTAACGATAGGAAGACCTTATTATTAATAATTATGTAATTAAAAATAAATTAAAAAGTATTTTCAATTTGTAAAAATTTTATAGTATTTTTTTTTTTAAAATATTTTTAACGCGATAGGTAGTAACCTATCGCGTTAAACAATGATGATAGGTAGTTAATGATGCGATGATAAATGAGCGATGACAACAATATTCATACCTAAGATAAAAGTAGGACCTACCTACCTACTTAAGAAAACAATTCATGGAAAATCTTTTTTTTACTATTTACTCTTATCCTAATCTATTAAAGAAAACGTAAGTAGATATAATATTTGGTAAACTGTAAGAAAACGAGTTCCTTCCTTTTATCATACACTTTATAAAACAAGATTGTACACACACACAGCGCACTATCTACCGTTGATTCGATTTCAGCTCTAACATTGTCAAGGTTAAATTGCAGCTTTTTTAAATGCAGACCGGTATACATATAAACAGATGGATATTACATAAATGTGTAAATAAAGATACACTGTGAAGTGTTTGGTATGGCGGATTGGTGGGTGGGTACGTACTGCCTGCCTGGCAGTCTCGGCTCCTTGCTTGTTATAAGCACACGCGTGTAGTGCCGTGTTTTTTATATTCTGAAATTTAAGTAAAAGGTAAACATATTAATATTTCATAATAAGTACTCTGGATGGCTTAAAACTATGGTAGGCCTAGGAAGTATTAGGATCAGTTAAATATATGCAAATTTACAAATGATTTGTGTTGGTTATTCAAGTTTTAATATCATGGTTTAAATTAAACAAAAATGTCATGAATTCAAAGAAGCTTTAGATCACATCTTAGAGATTTCACTGCTTAGTTTTATAATGGTTTCTTTTCTTAAAGCTGTTTTAAGATTAGTCGTGAATCGTTTTCAACCGATGAAACAGGACATTATTTTCAACTCGACGCAAAATACTTTTATTTATACTTAACACAATAAAGTATTTAACTTTTAAATAGGTATTTCATATAGGTACGACACACCTACATCTAAAGGTTTATTACAATACAATGATTTTGGTTTGATAGGGTATGGGGTAGGGTATTTTCTAGTAAAAAAATTATTTATAGGCATCCCATCATAAAAAGCATGTTTGAAAGCAAGTTGATAGATAGACTTAAAAAAAATAACAACCCTAAAAATATTTTTTTTTCCAAAAAAATACATTTTTATAAACGAGTGTTTTTACCACGCTTTTATTAGCTTGGGTTGTATCTATGTAATGGAATCTTTGAGCATAAATTTGACCGATTTCCAGAAGTTTGATTAATTTGAAACTTTGCACACGTATCAAGGGCCGATGACAATGCAATAATTTAATAACAGTTTTCCCAGTTTTCCTCTGTAAGAGGGAGTAAAAGAGATAGAGCTAGCGCGCGATCTGTATCAATTATGTTTCCTGCATAGGTTTGGACTTACAGTCGGTAAAGAAGGAATCAAATCTTATAAACTAAACTAAAAAGTAAAAAATAAATTATAGTTTAAAAAACTAAAAAACCACGCTTTTAAAACAGATTGAACTAAAAAATTAAAAATAAAACTGTAGTAATCAATTGAAAAATTCATATTATTGTACAAAAAGCGTGGGGGCTTGATTTAGATTGTTGTAAATATTTTATCAATAATTTACTATATCTGTGGATATCATAACAAGCACCCCACGCTTTTTGTACAATAATATGAATTTTTCAATTGATTACTACAGTTTTATTTTTAATTTTTTAGTTCAATCTGTTTTAAAAGCGTGGTTTTTTAGTTTTTTAAACTATAATTTATTTTCTTTTAAGTTGATATACATAAGAGGGCTAACTTTGGGCACCTACATACCATACCTCGATCGTGAGTTATTCCAGACACAATTGAAATCAATTGTTATCGTGGCACCCGAGTGCCTCCTGGGGGTTGAGGGATTAAGGAACAAAACAAATCATCAAATTGGATCCATTAGGTAAAATGTTCGGGGTTTTAAATAAAAGTAAAAGTAACAAAAAGAACTACGCTTTATTTTTGCAATTCTGAACTGCTCGTCACTACCCTACATGATTACATGAGTGCCTGGTCGTCACAGCAAATTTTTTTTTTTATTGTACCTACTTGCGTAAAAATTTGTCTTTTGAAATAATATGTCGATAAGCTTAAGTTTTTTCATGTATTTTTTCGAAGTAATCACCCATGCAATCAATGCATCTTTGCCAACACAGTGGCAGTTTATTGATGCCTTTCTTAAAGAAATCAGCTGGACGGGAGGCAACAAATTCTTCAAAGGCATTTTGTACTGCCTCTCGGGTATTGAATTTTTTTCCCACCAAGAAGTTATCCAAATTCTGGAAAAAGTAGTTGTCTGTAGGCGCAAGGTCTGGTCAGTAGGGCGGATGACGGAGAGCTTCCAATCCCAGTTCTTGCAACTTGGAGACCGTCTGCTGTGCAGTATGAGGTTGCGCGTTGTCGTGCAGGAGCAACGGAGACGAGCGTTTGACCAATGCTGGTTGGAGATGTGCCAGCTTCTCCATCATTGTGTTCAGTTCTTCACAGTATACATCTGCAGTAATGCTCACCCCGTTTGGTAAGAAACTGTGATGAATCACACCGGCGCTAAACCACCAAACAGTGACCGTCACTTTTCTAGGAGTAAGTTTTCGTTTAGAGCATTGTTTAGGTGCTGAACCAGGATCCAACCAACTTGCTGAGCGCTTGCGGTTATCAAACAAAATCCATTTTTCATCGCAGGTAACAATGCGGTTCAAAATTCCTTCATTTGTGTGTGTGTGTCTGTTGAGCAGTGCAAGGCACGTCTCGACGCGTAGGTACTTCGCGCTGGCGATCATGGAGCTCGTGGGCACCCACTTGTCAAGCTTTTTTACCTTGCCAATTTGACGCAAATGGACCAATATTGTTTTAACACTAACGTCGAAAGCAGCTGCTAATTCAGCTGTAGATTGTGTATCATCAGCTTCCACAATCGCCTTTAAATCGTCATTGTCGACCAAAGTCTTCGGACGACCGCGAGGTTCATTTTTCAGGTTGAAATTTCCTGAACGGAAGCGAGCAAACCAATTACAGGTGGTGCGTTGGTTTGTTTGTAGTGTTAGCTCCGTAAACGTCGTTGATGTTGCGTGCCGCTTGTGCCACGTTGCTGCCTACTCATATTCCATAATTACTCGAATTTTTAACGTATCCATGATGAAGAAAAAGACTGAAATGCGATGAAAATGTAACACTAATCAATACACAAATGACTACTTTTGAAAAATAAATTCCATGTTTTTAAAATAAAATTAATTTAAAATTTGAATTCTTAGCCAAACAAAAATTAATTTGATTTGAAATGGCCAGTATTGCAGAACGGCAATTTCATCGGTAAAGAGTGTGCGTTCGCCCAGCAAAAAGTATCGCCTATTCGAAAATTGGATGATGCAAATAATTAGTGCCTTATATCGTGTAAATGTGCCCGAAATGTTATATTTGTGCATCCAACAGCTTCAGGGTTAATTAAGAAAAATGAATTCTGCTGCACGAACGTTCGCCCAGCAAAACTTTTTTTAATTTATGCGTCTAGCTGTATGTTAAATATGCAAAAAGGTAGCTTATGTACGAGTGTAAATGTGCCGTAAAAGCCAAATTTGTGCCTCTTAAGATGTCAGATTTAGTTTTTTGCTGGGCGAACGTTTCAGTAATTGCTGTATATCGGAAACGGTTGGACGCACACTCATGATTTTTTGTATACAGATACAGTAAATTTGTGCATATTTGTGCCGCAATTTTCATTAACATGATCTATTGAGTTTGAGAGTTGAGGATCTATTCTTTTATTTCCTGAAAAATGGGAAAATGCTCTGGCTCTCGAACGAACAAGACCAAGGACTTCGCGTTAATGCCAAATGATACCTATTATATATTCACATGATCATGTAAAGTTTCGCCGGCCTACTACATATCATTGCCGAGTTCTTAACGATTTTGTCTTTGTTTTGAGGTTATCTTGAGTGAAATTACTTAGAATACGAAAACACTAGTTTTCTGTGAACTGGCTTATTACATGCTTCTACAATAATATGTGCGCTGTTTTAAGAATACGTATGCAAAAAAGCATGTATATGCCCATTACTTTAGACAATAACGATAAAAAACCATTCGTAATATTTTTGGTAGATTATCCGACCAAATTGTAGTGAACATTAAAAAGCGGCCGCACGATACATCGACCTATCCTTCCTTCACTTGATGGCGTAACGATATTGAAATAGTACAGTCGCATACAGAATTTTTAAGTTGGAAAATAGTTTATATGAGGGACATGAAGTAAAATGTGAATTGTTTTATTTTTTTGTAAAAATACACTATAATTACTAATTTATTTTCGAAAATAAATTGTCGAGGCGCCAGGCGACCGCTGGTCCGTCCGAAAAAAAGGCGGTTACGAGTTGAAACACAGCCTCTGTTAACATTATTAAGCATATAAATACTAATTAACGTCAAAACGTTTCCGATATACAGCAATTAATGAAACGTTCGCCCAGCAAAAAACTAAATAAGTCTGACATCTTAAGAGGCACAAATTTGGCTTTTACGGCACATTTACACTCGTACATAAGCTACCTTTTTGCATATTTAATATACAGCTAGACGCATAAATTAAAAAAAGTTTTGCTGGGCGAACGTTCGTGCAGCAGAATCTATTTTTCTTAAATAACCCTGAAGCTGTTGGATGCACAAATATAACATTTCGGGCACATTTACACGATATAAGGCACAAATTATCTGCATCATCCAATTTTCGAATAGGCGATACTTTTTGCTGGGCGAACGCACACGGTAAACCTATATAAAAGAAAGTCATGTTAGTTACACCACTTATAACTCGAGGAACCTAAGGCTGGACCGAATTTATTATTTTTGTGTTTTAATATTTGTATTCGGCGGGAATAGGATAATTATTACTATTAAAAACATGAAAACTTCACGTCAGAAATAGATCAATAAAATGTATTTCTTTATGATTTTATCCAACAACGCTAATTTTAATGACAATGTGTCATTCAGGACGTCAAAAAATCAAATACCTACTATTCTGAGGCGATACGAAGTTCGCGGGGTGCACTAGTAGGTATGTACATAAAAGAAAGTCGTGATAGTTACACCACTTATAAGTCGAGAACGGCTGGACCGATTATTATAATTTTTGTGTTTTTGGATTTGTCGTCGTCGGGAATAGGATAATAAATATTGAAAACATTGGAAAGTTACCGTCAAAAATAACTACTAAAACTATCAGTATTTCAACTTGAAAAAATATGTCTTAGGCGGGACACGAACCTGCATCTCCTCGCATGCCGGGCGCGGCGCTATACCATTAAGCCACCGAGACACTGCAACACAGCGTGAATGTTCCAAACATAATTATTCTTATCGATTTTAAAAAATGTTAGGAGTTTGCACCCTTAACACCCGAACCCGAAAGAAACATCTTTGCAGATATTTGACAGTCTTAAACAGCTATTTAAATACTTTATATGACATTTAAGCAATTAAATTGCAGTTATAATACCAGTATTTAAGCTTCTGACTTCTGAGTCCCGCCTGAGACATAATTTTTCAAGTTTAAATACTGATATTATAATTGCAATTTAATTGCTTAAATATCATATATAGTAACTACTAAGAAACTGTTTTTCTTAATTAATTTAATTTTATCCAACCTCATCAAAATCAAATATGTACCTATTTTTCCATTCTCTTCGCCTTTAGTGTTTCCTCTTAATACTTAATATGATATTTTAAAAACTAAATTGCTGTGATAGCATTTCAACTTGAAAAAAACTGTCTCAGGCGGGACTTGAACCTACATCCCCATGCATGCCGGGTACGGTGCTTTGTCAAGTTGAAAGGGCTTGCTGAGAATTAGACAAAAAATAGAGCGACGTCACTCTAACTAAACCAATATAGCGGAGTAAGTTTTAATACGCTAGTGCTTGCCTATATTAACCAAATGAGAGGATGGTTTAGCTTTTGACAACTAACTTAATAGTTTTCGAAAGATCAATAATACTGTCATTCTGAATTAGATTATGGTTGAACAATGTACCCAGATATCATTTATTATGAGTGTTATGTTTAATACGACGTAGTTATGTAAAATGTGTTTTGTTGTAGGAATCATCTACGATAATGCATCCGGTGACCAACGCAGCAGTCGCGAATACGGTATGTCCCACCTACTATAAATAAATATGTTGGTAGGTAATGTTCCGATAACTCCGTTATAGTTTTCAATTGTAGGTAGGTATCCTGTTAATCACATTTATCCTTCTGCAGCCACATAAGTGTAATGATGATGCTAACTACAATGTACAATTTTATATACCTATAGGTACTATACAATAGACTTACTTAAAATAAAATATATAAAATTGTACATCTATAATAACATAGCCTCTTCTCTACGTCTAGTGCACTTGCCATTATTCATCTGCCTTTTCTCAAAATTTTATTATATGTAGTAATAGGGGTTAAAGTATGAAACGCCGATTATTTTCCCACTTTTTATTTTGTTTATAGCTCTTAAGTATAGTTATATTATTGCGTAATTCTTTTTGTGTTGTATCAAAAACTAAATAAAGTAACTTTTGACTAAAAAAAAATTTGCAATACTAATGCCTATTACTTCAAAGGAAGCCGTTGAAAAGACCCCTTACAATGTGTCAGCTGACCTTTTTGCTTCAATTAAGTATATTTGTATTATATACTTTGCTTTTCAGAAATTTAAATACTATAATGCGTAGCTTTATAACCATCTAACTTTCACCTTTAATTGCATCGAAAACGGTACAGGCGTTCTTAAAAAAACTAAAAAATTGTTAGTATGGAAAAATAACTTTTCTCGATTTCGTCCATACAAAACGGCAATTTCATACTTTAACCCCTAATATATTTCTTCCAAGATTTTGGGTAATATTTTCACAAATTTGTAAGTATTATTATTCTACTTAACACTACTAACTAGAAATTTACGATGAGAACTTGTTTACTTAAAAAAATCTGAGTAAAAATGAAAAGATTAAAAAATACCTTCATACATTAATCCCTCGATCGTGAGTTATTCCAGACACAATTGAAATCAATTGCTATCGCGGCACGCGCGTGCCGCCTGGGGGTTGAGGGATAACGTGTTTTACAGTTACCTACTTAAGTGGCAGGTTTGTAGTTCAATGGAATAGTTTCAATTAGTATTCTTACCTACATCAGTCGTTCTAAGATTGAATTGTTTCACTAAAAGTTAAAGTTACAGACATCACAATTTTGGGGAGTGAGTATATCTAAGTAGTACATTACAAAGACCATTCATTGCTGCGTGCAATTGTTACTGAAGTAGGTTTTGATAATTCATAGATAATAAGCTTTCTTCTTCTCTTCTCTGTCGTTTCGCTCTTGGCAGAGCGATCGTGGTCACATTGAGGCGTCCGTGTTAGTGGTAGAGGCGGACACAACTCTCCTCACGATCTCCCGCTACCCCTCTTGGTTGGCAGACTGTCTGGCGCAGACAGACCCGCGGCCTCCCTCACTTGGTCAGTCCAGCGCATCGGTTACCTGCCGCGCGATCTGGTTCTCTCCACTTTTCCCTGTACAATCAGCCGCTTCTATGGATCGAGTCGTTACCACGTCTTGAGACATGGCCGAAGTACTGTAGTATGCACGACTGCACTATGGTTAACAGACGCTGTGTGATGTTGAGCTCTCGGAGTATGGACACGTTGGTGCGGAACTCCGTCCACGATATTCCGAGCATCTTCCTCCAGCACCACATTAATTTCCAGAGCATCTATCTTCCCCTTTTCCAACTCGCGCACTATCCACGTCTCTGCCGCGTAAAGAATTAAAGAAAGTGTAGGTACCTAAGCTTTAGTAAAGGTAAATTTTGAATTCCTCTTACAAGTGAACTTAATTCCTTAAGAGAAATAATAAATGACTTAGATTCTCCACTGAATATTAATATTAAATGGGATTTTAAACTTCCTTGTATCATTTTTTATACTCATAACCCTTTCGTTCCAGGGTCCATTACTTCTAGGCCCGGAAAGTACTAAAGTAAGCTGTCCATTCTGTCGCAGTGAAATCAGATCGACCGTGAGGTACACCGATCACTCAGGCACGCACATTGCTGCCGCTATTTGGGGCCGTCTATGGTATGTAGAACTTTGTATTTATTTTTTTGTATCCCATGTACCTACATACTTATGTGTACTTTTGATTAAAATAACAGATGGCTATGCTTAGAGCTAAGCTTATCTTTTCTAACACGCCTTGTGGATGACCTAATTTGCAAACGAAGAATTTTCAATTTTACGGGTTTTAGTTTAGTCTTCCTGTTTTATAGGGTTCCGTACCTCAGAAGGTAAAACGAAAATATTCAAAACGTTTAAATTTCGTGAATTAAAGTACCTAATCACTAAAAAAAAATATCGTACCTACAATAAAAGCATTAATAACGTTTTTTGTGTCTCCCAATTAAGAGAGACCCGGGCTGAATCTTTTAGGACTTGAAGACTCAGCCCAGGTCACTCTTAATTGGGACCAGTATTTTTTAAACAAACAATTATTATTTTTCCAGTTGCCTGTTCTGCATCCCATACTGTTCCGATTCTGCAAAGAACGCTGACCACTACTGTCCCGGCTGTCAAAAATATCTAGGAACTTATCGCACATAAGAAGCAAACAATTTATGAACATGTATAGATAATGTAACACCTCATTGTAGGTCAACACTCAGTGTCCTTAAAAATTAACCTATCAAGTGATGAAAGTACCAAGCAATTAATATAATCGTCTCATCAACAGTATATCTATCAACGTTACTTTTATATGTCTTAAGCTAGTGGCAAAATTTGTGCTTATGTAAGTATCTACGTATAATTACATTTATTGATTAAATGCTAAGAGGTCGTTATGTATCCTGTCAGTAGGTATAGCATTGCAATCATAGGAGGGCAGACTATTTTTATAAGATGTAACATGAAAAAAAGTTGTATTATTTGATTCATAATCTGTTTATCTAGTATAATGTAATTCTTAAGTTAATATTAGGTAGTTATAAACAAATTGAAATGTAGATAGGACTACATTAATCTAGTTTGTTTTCTTTAGTTGCCGTCATGAGCACCATTAGATTGATGTACCATTTATTATATTTCTAACTAGGTATTAGCGAAAAACTACCTATTTTACCACAGAACATGGAAAAAGGTTAGAAGGGCTGTCATGGGCTGTCACGCGCAATTTGTATGAGAACCGATGTCGCCGCTTGCGCATTACTACACATAAACCAGTTCAAATAACGCCAATCAAGCGATTTCTTTTTGACCCTATTGGGCGCGCGCGCCACGTCAAAAGAAACCAATCACAGCGCTCACTTACAAGGTTTTGCTCATAACCTCTGTGGAACGCCTGCCCCGCCTACATCGCCGTTCTAACCTTTTTCCATGTTCTGTGATATCTATAAAACTGTGGTTTTTACGCTCAGAACAACACATTATAAGAGTTAGTTATTTCGAGATTTCTACCATGTACCTTGTTTTTTATGATTTTCCGATATTTCGGCACTGTTGCAAGCGCCATGATCGCGGAGTTCTTCCGCGATCATGGCGCTTGGCTGGCGTTTGGTTGGCTGGTGGCGGCATGGCGGTACATGGTAGAAATCTCGAAATAACTAACTCTTACGATAGTGACCATGAAAGTTGAAAACAGTATAGAACAACACATTGTGTTGAAATTTTGTTAGTTTATTGCTTAGATTAAAACAAAAAGACGAAGATACGGTACGCTCCTTCTTCGTAAATTCGGTTTCTGGAACATTTACGCACAGTGTTGTGGCGGTGGCACGGCACTATTCTGTGTTCTGCTGCGTGCCGACACTGCCGTTGTTGTAACTTAATAAATGACGTCAGTTACCTGAATCATTTTATGTGCTTGAAATATAATTAAAAATAAATACAACATATTTTTCCCAAATAATTATTTATTGTTTTTCTTACATTGTCAACAAATATTTTCGCTTTTAATATACATGATATTCCTACACGAGAACTTTACTTCTGCACAATAATTTTCTTAACTCAAACCTTCTTATTTTGCGGTATAAACCTTATGTTATTTATACCATATAAACATCGCAAAATCGTGGTTTATTAGATATTCGATCAAAGATCTATATTGTTTGGTTTAGGAAATTGCAAGGATTTTTATAGATATCTGATTCAAATGAATTTACTTATTTGTTATGAGAGTCGCACATACAATCTACAATTATTACAACTTCTAGATTACGCAACGTATTGATTCGTGAGCGCTCTAAGCAATCTTGATCTTCTTATAGCGGCCGCTTCTCTTTGTATGTCTTCGCTATTATTTGCATTCAACTCGAGGGCACCCGAAGCTTTGACGGCGCGGGATCGTCGACCTCCTTCTCCCCGCCGGGCGTGTAACGCCACGCTCACTTCTAGCAGTGTACCGTCCCATATACACCCGTAGTACGCGTCCATCGCGTCTGCTATATTGTTCGTCTGAAAATGATAATAATTAAAGAAAGTAAATAAAACATTATGCCATATTAATCCCAAGAGGGCTAACATTAGCGCTACTTCTTTAATAAAATGTTTTCTCGTGCTTAGGCACGGACTTAGGACAAGAACAAAAGACAGGACGCTCTGCAAGTTTAGAATTTTCTAATACTTTATCATACTGAGACATGAAGGTACAAAATTCTAATAATCCTTTCTCAGTCACTAATGCCAGACATTATTCAGACTGAAATCACCCGACACGGCCGGCAAATTACTTTATCTTCTAGGTGTTTGATAAATCAATTATCTACTAAGTATGTTATTTACCTTTTCTGCGAGGCACTTAAAAGCCGTAGTGTAATCTGGCTCGTCTGGCAACTGACATAAGGCAGCGGCTTGGGTAGGGGCGCCCAGCGCTTGGCAACACCTGGCGGCGCGTCTGGCGAGCCCTGGCTCGTCTGGAGCACGCTTCGCAAAGTGCCAAGAACCAGCGGCCAAGGCACAAAGGTACCGGCGTAGCGCCGCGCCCCATCGACCACCGCACATTTCTACATCACCATATAATCGGAGCCTAGAAAAAGATAGTGTATTTTTATGTATGTTATAAATGCATAGAATCGAATTTATGTGTTGACAGATTTCCGACACATGTAACTATGTAAATTACCTGTTTAGTTAACTGTTAATTACTTAATTTTGTTAATAATTATGAATTTTTTCGACTAAATACTACTGCATTTCAGCTGTATTGAAAGACACAAGTGATACGTTGCTTGGTTTGGATACGTGCAAGTGATGGCTTTACTCCTAAGATAAGTCATCTTATTTTTTAAAACCATTAACAAATAATTTCTCTTAAAAGTTATATGTACTTATGAGATTCAGATCCTTACTTTGTAGTATGTTATACCCAATAAGGCGATAGATGGTCTAGGTGAGTTAATGTTCATACAGAATCGATTAGCTTAGCGTTTTACATGGTTATGATTTTACATTCATGATTTCCATGTTACATATTTGGTACGGTTTTGGTCTGCTAAAAGCTATCTTTTTTTATTCCTGTAATTATTATATTAGTCTAGTAATCTGTAATTTTTAGTTATTTCTCAAGTTTCATGTGTTTATTTATTAATAGCATTTTATATTTAGTTATTGTATACTTTGATTAGTTGAGATATTTTTTATCCAAATCAGGCTGAAAGACTCAAGCGCTGCTGTACCGAACTCATTCAATCACTTAAATCAGTGTCAATTAGATCATGATCTTATAGCAATATGAATACAATAAACGTACTTACCAAGACGTGTTATACGGGTACAGCTTCAAACTCCTCTCGAGCATATCAGTCAGAGATTCCAGCACATATTTCACGTTATAATTATTCATGTTGGAGATGGTAGCTGGCCACAGGTTCGCGTACTCCACCACAAGTTCTAACGAGGCGTCGTCTATGAGTAAGTTGTGTATTTTCGCTAGAAGGGAAAGCATGACGCTGACGGCCAGTGGTTCCCTTAGTGTGGCGAGGAACGCGTTAAATGCGCTTCGGGCTTCAGCAGCCACGTTCGTTACGTCGCGCGAGTGAGACGGCATGCCCCCCGCGTTACGCTTCACAGGACCGGTTGTGCCGTTACTGTATACTGATAAAGCTGAAACATAATACAAACACGTCAGAATGTTTTTTAATTGCGTTTATGTATATATTCAGTTTCAAGCCAGAAGGCACTACTTAGTCAGGGTATTCGTTAGAGCAAACCATAATATAATGAAGCATAAGTTGTTGACAAACTATCACTTGCGATACTTAATATTAAGTCAATAAATACTTAAAAAACTTAGTCTGACCGGTGTGACCAGTGAGTGCGAGAGAGAGAGAGAGAGAGAAAAAGAGAGAGAGAGAGAGAGAGAGAGAAAGAGAGAGAGAGAGAGAAAGAGAGAGAGAGAGAGAAAGAGAGAGAAAAAGTAAGAGTGAGAAAATAAGAGGGGTCATAAATTCCATCTATATTGATCGAATTGTGTAAGGTTAAGAAGAAAAGAGATAAAGAGTGTGCGAAGGTTGTAAATCCTACTAGCATCAATTTTCTGATGTTAATAGATGCGCTGTGTGACCTTGAGTCTATTAACATAAATTTTCTGATGTTAATAGACCGGACGACGATCTGTGGGTAGGACCCCCACCAGGTGGACCGCCGATCTGACAAAGGTCGCGGGCAGCCGTTGGATGCGAGTGGCGCGGTACCTATCGTTGTGGAGATCCTTATGGGTCGGGGGAGGCCTATGTCCAGCAGTGGGCGTCAATTGGCTGATATGATGATGATGATGATGAATAGATTCCGGGAAATGTTTCTACATACTTTAGCACTTACCATAATCCCATAATAGTCTTGGGAACTTCCTAGTGGCCTTGCCTCGCTGTAACTCAATGCACGCGGCACACAAGGCTGCAGCCAGCTCGCCTGGCCCAGTCACAGCCCCTGCGCCTTCCCATTCACAAGCATTCACCAGGCAGCTCCAACAAGCTTCTACAACCTAAACAATATTTTAAAACAAGTTGTTTTTTTTATAAGGGTCACTGTGAACATTGTATACTACGGTATGTCTGGTTGTTACCTTCTAGGTAAGTTTGGCTTGGCCAATATATCACAAACCAACCGAGAGTGACCTTTCTAAAGTTATTTGTTAATTTAGATGCATCTTTGGTCAACAAAACTACAATTTCTCTACACTTGTGTACATTCGCTTCAAAGATTACTTATTAGTGAAAGGTGCACAAATAAAAACAAGGAGCCCTTAAACGAACTTTTTTCACATATAATATACGAAACAGGTTTAAGAACAGATAATTTTACCTGGGGTCTCGGCACGATACCATCGCCGGAGCTCGCAGCTGCGATACATGCTTTACATTTATTCGCCAAAGCAGATAGATTCAATCGGTGGTGAGGCCACTCGCTCAGCATCACATTAACTTGCAACAACAGAACTTCCCATGATAATTGCCGACAGAGTCGATATAGGGTAGGATCTGATCCCCCTCCAAGTTGACTCCTTGCCTCACCTTCTAATACTGAAAGCAGAGATAATGCCGTGCGGGCACAACCTGCTTCGGCACGCGCTCTCGCTGATCCAGACACTACATATCCAAAATCTTGCAAAAACCCTCTGGGTAAAGATACCAAGGCATTTCCCAACCCACCAGCGGGCTTCCAAGACGGACTCAACTTCCAAAGAGGCGAAGCGGGCGCCATCATTGCTAACTTTACCAAACACATGCGAACGTCATCAGCAGTCGACGCTTCGATAAGACGCTTCTTCAATCTACCCATCTCCAGTTCTGGCACCGTTTTGCATTCAAAATCTGGTGTTTCCCAGTCATCTGTCAGCAATTCCTGGGGAATATCCATGTTTTCGTCATCATTATTCAATGCGTCATTCAAAATTGTGCGTAGATGTTCATCAGATATCAGTTTTCTTCTAATACTGTCTGCAGCTTCCCCAACATGTTTCTTCAGATACTCATCAATCCTTTCTATTGGTATCCTACATTGAGACGTTGCCAAATGGAGGAAAAACATTTTCAAATTGTTCCAGTCCTCTTCAGAAAGATCAGACAGAAGTACTGGAGCTAGAGCCCAGAATAAAAGATCAAAGAATTTAATGCCTACAATTTTGAACTTATTGAGGAAGTCTGGGTGAGTGGAGGGAATACCACCCTCTAAAGCATACCTGACAGCATTTAACGCCGAAACTCTATTTAACAAGTCTCTGGCTACAGTAAATGCTCCACTTGAGGCAGATCCTTGTATATCTAGCTCAACTACTTGTCTATGAACCATTGGAATTTCTCTTGCAAGATTGTCTGCCTGTAATACTGCAATGATGCCAGTATAATGATTGGCTATTGATTCTTGTAACTTTTGTAGTAAAGATGGTTCCTCTTGTAGCACTTCATATCCAAGATTCAATGCCCTTAAATAGCCCAGAATGTCCTCTTTAGTCATGCTGGCATAATAAAATTGACCCCAAGGCACAGTTTTGTGAGGACCATACCCAAAGAGAGAGACTTCTCTTTCTAACAGAGTTAAATTTATTTTGCATCCGAGAATATGATTTTTCGCTAAATCATGCTGTCCATAAAAAAAGTAATTGTAGCACAAGTCGAAGTGTATTTGCATGGCAAGTTCGTATTGACTGATGATGATTTCACCAGTGTTCCACTCATGATTCATATCATCGGTGTCTTCATTGAGGTGGACAAAAGATTCCATGACTGGTATTCTAATTTTCCTTGATTCTCTAAGATTTGCGTTTGGTGGTATTTCATAGTATACCAGCATGTCTTCTAGGTATCCAATGCTTTGCATTCGTGAAACTTCTGACATTCTCAGAATTTTTTCAAAGTTTTGGTTTAAGGGAGCATATGCACTATCAGTTTGCATACCAGGCCTGTAGATAAAAAATATGAATGAAATCTAATTACTAAATGAAGATGTAGAAATTATAGTAAAATTTTGATTATCCACTTTCTATTAAATATATAGTACTAAATAATTATAACACACAAAGGAATGCAAGACATATTCAAATAGTTTTTTTGGATAATGTATAGGTATTTCTAGATGTCATGTCTCATGTGTCACTTACATATGGATGAAAGCCATCTTATTTGATTTAGCATAGAGAGCAGCTTTGACAGGAAATCTAAGTACCCATCTGTGGTACAGTGTAAGAGCAAACTGGATTTGAGATTGCTGAAGAAGATCTTGAGTAATTTCCTGAAAGTATTTCATTTCCTAAGTTACTGAAGCTCATTCTGTATTGCAACAAAGTTCATGCATTCGTGAAAGCTTCATGCATATCCTTATTGGATGCTTTCTTGCAGATATATATATGTTTTTCAGGTAAGTTATGATATAATCTTTGCATTTTTATACAAAGAAAAAAAAATAGATTTTATTTAAAAATCCTACAAAAGAACAAAATGTAGGTAACAAGCCGTCTAGAAAACTAAGTTTAAAAAATCAACCATAATTTGTAGCAGTATTGGTTTTTAATTATAAAATTAAATAGTATAATTAGAGTGAAGAAGGAATTGATGTAGGATGATCAGAGCCCGGATTTAGGTAGTTAAAGACTATACTATCAGTTACAAGATTTTTGGTTCGTCAAAACGAAATTTGAGTATCTTATGAAATTCATCACTTCTTTTATCAAGCTTAGATAAACTTGTAGGGAATGCTAGTTCCTAAAATCTCAGGTTCAATCCAGGGGTTGTCATCAACATCTTATGAGTTGGAATACAATAGTACATGACACTACCTTATTCCACTTCTGGTATAAAAAAAATAATTCACTGTGAAGTTACCATTGGTGGAACAGAAAATGCAGTGTCCGTTGCCATGTAGACTAGATCTTGCATTAACTGCTGCTGTATTTGAGGAGGTAGCTTTGTTTCAAATATATCTGAAGACCAAAATAATAATTCATATAATGTTAGTAGGTACCTACATAATGTTTCCAGCATTTCCAATATGAATAGTGTTTTTAAAACTATTCATTAAAAAATAAACTGACTCATGGGGAATAATACCACATCATAACATAACCATTACATTAATAAACATATGCTGGCTGAAAAAGCAAACCACTTGTAAAAATGCATTTTCATAATTAATGTCCATTTCCTTAAGTTGATTGAAAGGGTCACCTAAGTAAATGTTTAGAGGTCTTACTTTTGAATTCCAGTAGAGGTAATAAAAAATTAGATACAAATAGAAATTTCTTATATGATTCTTAATATTGTATAGGAAAATAAAATAGAAAATTGTGAGCTAACTTTGCATACCTAATCCAAAACTTTTTGGTAGATTATAATGCTAATGCAGCAATTCTTTTGAGAGTTTTTATATCAATCTCAAAAGATAGTTTCATCAACGTCATTAGCCCATATCAGCCCGCTGCTGGACATAGGTCACTCCAAAGAAGGATTTTGCCATAATCGCCACACATGGCAAATGGGTTAGTTAGTTATTTCATAAGAAACCAGATAAGGGATTGTGCTATTCTAATTTTATGTAGGCACCATAAAGGAAGATATATCACATATTAAGAAGTATTATTAATAAAATCGAATTTCTTATTCGCAAAAATTATAAGTATTTTACCCAAGTTCCAGTTGAGAGTAGATGCCACCTTTAATGCTAATATCTTTAGTGCAAGCTGTTTCCTGGTGTACTGTACTGGTGTGGCAATAGTTAATGCCGGTGGACTGGGAGGAGCATCAATATCAACTATCCTCTCACTAGTTGGTTTAGAGTTGGAATTCTTTGTGTCAACTGACAAGAATTCCTCAATCAGTTCACATGCGGATGGTTCTAAAAATAGATAAAGCATTAAATATAAGCCCTTCTTAACGCTTAATTGGGTGGCATACACCATAATGCATGATTCCAGACTCTTAACTTTTTCAAATACATCATGATCAGTTAGTAGTAGAAGGGAACAATATTTGTTAAAAGATAGTTAATTGTTACGTAAAAACATCTGAATATCAACTAACTGCTAGTTCAGAGTGTACTATAGGATATTAGGATTGAAATTACAACTAATAATATGGGGATACAACTTCCTTCATAACTTACAGAATTGGTAGAAAGAATAATGATGCTATCTATGCTAGGCTGCTTATGCTGCAACTAGCTATTAGTTGCAATTTTAAACAAGCTTAATTAATCTAATGCCCAGTTTCTGTCTAAACCACAGTGGACAGTTGTTTACTCAAGAAATAAAGGTTATGCCATGAGTCCATCACTTCCTTACAAATTTTATATTTAAGTTTGTTTATTAGGCTCACCTGGGTTTGGTTTACTAAGATGTTTCTTTAATAGGTTGGGGTCAAGAAGAAATTCGAACCACAAAATAGTGTCGGGAGATATAGGCACAGTGCCCGGTCTTAGTAAGTCGACATCCATTGTTTGATCCTTATTTAGTATCTTCTCTGTACAATCTATCGGTACATGTTATACAAGATTAGTGCTTTTGCCTTTGAAGAGCAAACTACTACTAAGATTAAGCTTTTTTTAGAGCTTGCTTGTTAGTTGTTTGTGTCACGGATTTAAGTTAAGTAGGTTGTTGTTGTTTGTTTGGGTTGATGGCGTTTTCTTAAAGATTTCGCCAGTGTCAAGTGTAATAAGTAGGTTCATTCATGGTTTGTGTACGTACAGTAAGTGACAGTGACGGACAGATGTTGTTGTTGTTGTTTTCTTTACCCATTCTGGGTAGGCAAAGGGAACTATGCCTATACAGCCAAGTCTTCAGTAGATTTTTTCTTTTGATACGAAATGAAAATGAAATTCAATGAGATGAAATGAAATGAAACCTAATCTAAGTCATTGAAATGTATGGGTGGTTTATACATTTCAATGATTACAGGAGTTTTACTCGAGAACGTGGATAAGAGTCAAATAGGAGCGCCTTTCCTTGTTTCTCACTTTTATTTGATTTATCCTACTCACTGACACATTATTATAACAATGCCACCACTTTATCACAATAAATGCCGCTTCGTATAATTTCACAAAATTACGAAACAAACTCCATCTTTCTCTTCTCGTTTCCCGCGCAAAACTCCCTGACAGACAGATGACTGACAGACAGCCAGCAAACTTGTTTTTTAATTTATTTGTTCCTTTCAGAACCCGCTATGGTCTAAAAACTATGCTGCCATGTCATTAGTGGGAATCCTACATTCTTAATAAATACATAAAATATAAATACTTACTTACACGTAATAACTTAACGTAACATAAACCGAAACTAACCTAACTCACTGAAATGTATGGGCGGTTTATACATTTCAAAGAGTTTGAGTTGAGCCAAGAATACATTTCAGAGGAGTTGTACGTGAGAAGGTGGATCCGAGTTAAATAGGAGCGGCTTTCTTTATTTCTCACTTTTATTTGATTAATTAGGATTAACTCACTGACACATTATTACAACAATGCCATCACTTTATCACAATAAATGCCGCTTAGGATAGTTTCACAAAATTACGAAACTAAATCCATCTTTCTCGCTTCGTTTCCTAAACTCCACAGTCAAACCACTTTTTTTTTACTTTTTGTTCCTTTACGCGAGAACGCGGATCCGAGTCATATTAGGAGAGCCTTACTTTGTTTCTTACTTTTATTTGATTTATCTTACTTACACATTATTATTACAATGTCACCACTTTATCACCACAAATGCCGCGTATGATAATTATATTAAAAAGTAAGAAACAAAGTCTATCTTTCTCTTTTCGTTTCCCGCGCAAAAAAAAAAAACCTTATGTGGACTTGTTTACAGACAGCTTGCTTATTATGTATCTTTTTAATGTAGGCTTGTACGAAATGAACTCCAATTAAACCAAATTAGTGTAAACATTGGCAAAAATAAAGAAAACGTTAGGTACAATCAGTCAGTCCTAGTTTTTTTTCTTTAAATCATATATTTTGTTCACTTATTCAATTGCGCTTTAATAATGCTTTAAATTGTGAGGTGTTTATTTGAGTAGATTTGAACATTTGAGTTCCTTTTGAATATTTTCTTAGTTACAAATGACGTGTTTTTTCTTTTGGTATAGCCCAGTACAAAAATGTCAAGATACAGCACTTCGAAATAGTCCAATAAAAATATAAAATTTTTGATACAGCCGCCTAAAAACACTTTTTTTACGCGATTCGCATTTCATTTATTCATTACGGTACTATTCATACGTTTTTGATTTTCCCTTTATACCTTGTCAGGCCTAGGACCGTAAAAATTGAAAACAATATTGCGAAAAATATTTTCGGGTGAAAGCTCGATTTACATTATTTACTTCATAAATGGGCTCTAAATACTCGTACAATACCGAACGCCTATAAAAATTTTGGAAAGTGGTTAAAATTTTCACTCTGTATAATAGTTTTTGGTTGTGGCGAGGATGACTCCAACAACCGTTTTTGAGATAATAATATGTGTGCGGGGTAACTCCGTAGAATAATTTATTGATGACAAAAGTTTATAGTTTCACTAGTATATTGTTCTACACACGCAAAACACATATGCAATTTAAAAGTCAGAAGGAAGAAGATAGACAGTACAGATAGAAATATTAAGCAAAGCTTTAGCACTAAGAAAATATCACTCGCGAAATAAGTAGCTAACGTAATATTCATACACGCGGTCATCAAGCGACACAGGCTTCGCGAGGGAACGTAAATCTCGACTGGTATGCCGTCCTAGCGGCCAATGCATCTACGCATTGCAATAATGCTGACACTCGCAAAATATCAATGTGCGTCTTTCCATCGCACTCGGCCGGCAATTACACTGTTCGATCCGTTACGTTATTTAGATAATGTAGTACGATAAATCGTTATGTTCATAATGTTATATAATTAAGTTTATAATTAAGTATAAATATGTAATATTAAATATATGTTTGTAATAGTATAATAATGTTTTTAATATGTAAATAAAAAGTTATAAGTTGTTTTAATATAGGCATAATTTAAGTTTGCATATTTTGTTTTGTATTGTGTATTGTTAATTAAATAGGTATATGAAGATAAATATAATGTAAGTTACCTACAAGTTCTTTCATCTTAACTGACTGTCAAACATCTGCAAAGATGTTTCTTTCGGGTGTTAAGGGTGCAAACTCCTAACATTTGATGAAACTACGCTGGCTTACAGCGATAAGAATATGCTTGAAAAATTGACGCCTATGACGTAGCATCTCGGTGGCTAAATGGTAAAGCGCCGCGCCCGGTATGCGAGGAGATGCGGGTTCGAGTCCCGCTTGAGACATAATTTTTCAAGTTTATATACTGATATTATAATTGCAATTAAATTGCTAAAATATCATATAAAGTAAATAGCTTACTTATCAATATTTTCGCCTTAAGTATGAAAAATTTGTCCATCAAGCAGCACTACATAATTTTTCACTGGAAAACACTAATCGGTGGAGCTGACTTCTAATAAGAATATATAAGAAAATAGAAAATAGAAAATAACTTTGCCGAATCTCGACCTAAACCGAAACCGAACATTTGGGCGGACACTAGGTCGGGAGGATTTAAATATTTTCAAGTTACAACAACCATATTGGGAAGCGCCGATGAGGCTTCAAGGCCTTCAGCAAAAAATACAAATGCGCAATGGAGTCAACGACCACAGTCACCAATAGCTGTCGATTGCCATCATCTTTGTAACGGACCACATTCACAAATAATTCGAAAACACCTTGCATTTTTAACTGCACTTATCTGTCCTGAAACCCATTGTTTCATATTTAATTGCATTGTTAAAATTGATGTGGCTTTTATGCAACTGGTACAGTCAGCGTTAAATAATACACTGAACACTTTAGCACCATGTCAAAGTAACGAGTATGTTTGTTTGCAGAGATGTGTAATGAGAAAGGGCGAATTTTTACTTTGTCCTATAATGCTGACCGTACTGTAATTTAATTGTAAAATAATATTTACGTTGCCGGCGTTTAATTCCAAGTGCACCAATTATTATTACAATAGATTTAATCCCTAGATCGTGAGTTATTCCAGACACAATTGTAATCAATTGTTATCGTGGCACCCGAGTGCCTCCTGGGGGTTGGGGATTAATAAATACCTAATGCTTATACAGTCTATAGGTAATCCACTTGTTAAACGATGTTATTTACTTATGTCAGATGGTAACCAATGGTTTTAATATTATAACTACTAGGTATCTACCTACTTCCTACAAAACTACACGTTGAAAATGAAGTAGATACTCTAACAAGCTAAACGTTATCTCTTCGATAACTATATTCATTATCGACATTTCAGTGTTATCGTTGCCACTCGTTTAGATCTCTAACACCCTGCATAGTAAAAAAAGTATTTATACTTGTGGTGATACCTATCTAGATATTGTAAATTTTAACAGTATTGCCTTACATAGTTTATAAAATAAATTGCTTCTTGAATAAAGTTATGTCATGGTGTATTATGTCGTGAAGTAAAAGCGCTATAGATACAAACATGTTTGATTTTATTACTAAATTGTACGAAGTTCTCAAGTGGTAAAGTGATAACGTGTATCAGTGGTTAACAGATTCTTTTTATTTAACAAATGACACAAAGTGAGTACCTGACACTAGTTATTACTATATTATATCTTTCAATAATAAGAGCATAAATAAAAAGAAAACATGTGTGTAGGTAGGTACTTTCCTAATCTAGGTATTGTCTATTGTTAATGGAATTGAAGTCTTGCTCTACATTTATCTACGTACGCCAGAACTGATTTCGAAAATAAAATAAATTACATTTTATTATTATGACATATGGATGCGACACTATATAGCCAATACCCGCCCTTTCAATGTATTTTTGAGTTGTTTTCATTGAGGGTGTTTAATTCTCCTTGAAGCACGCTCAATGTCACACTTGTTATTAGCAGTCTAACAAAAACAGTTACATAATATGGACTCGGTACGATACGGTTACCTGTAAATTTAACTACTATGAGTTTTATTAGAGCATGTCTTACACTTGCATGCACCGTTAAAAAACAATTTTTAACGGCAGGTAGGTAGAGCTAAGAGAAATAAGTTGTAACTTCTAAACGCGTAAGTCGATTCGTCTCTCCTCTGGGTGAGTTATCCAATTATGCACATCAAATTAAAGAAAAATACAATAAACATGTTATTGTCTTTTAGGTTGTTAGCGCGAATGCCAGTAACATTTTACGGGTTGCTTATACAGCCCATATTTTTTCAAAAAGCTTGTAGGTAATTTTAAACTGTAATGTATGTAACTCTTTCTGTCTATCTGTTACACTTCTACTCTTAAACCGCTTATCTGAATAAGATAACGTTTGGTGTAGAGATAGTTTGAGACCCTTCGAAGGATCTTAATTTGGTACCTACCTGATATAACTAGGGACGCGATTTAACCGGGAGTGCCATATGACCGAATCTCTCGCTGACGAAGGCAAGGTAAGCGGTACTATAGAAAAGGTACCTACATTATAAAGCTTAATTATGATATATAAAATAGTTACTTTGTTTTTTTTATTAACCCTATTCTACTGGCTACATTCCGTTTTTGTTCGAAACTTTTAGTACCCTCACATGGATTACGTAGTCATAAGTTAGTCAGAAAACTGTGAGTAAGCATGCAATAGCAAAACAATAATAATATTATTTTAATCTGAATTTGTTATTACTGTATGGAAATAAGCAAATAATAATAACATAACTTACAAATTACCTAAATTGTCCGTTCTTGGTTACAACAAATAAGCTTTGGGGCTATTACATCTGAAACAATTTCGTTCAAAACCAAATTTTCAGAGGTTTGGTAGGCCAATATACTATGTCAATGGGTGGGCCAGTATATCAAAGGCTACCTTGTTTTTAAATTCATAAATGCAATTCGATGGCCCGTGTAAGGACGGCTTGCTTTAGTAACTCTTTCGTAGATTCGTTTACCCAAAAATTGGTCTCCTGGCCAACTTATCGCACAAGCAACTTTTTAACTCTGCCGCATAAGCCCAGACGATAGAGAGTATAGAATTATTGGTCTAATTTTACTAATATTTTCAGTGGAGTCCAGTTCGTATCACCAGATTGGGCAGAGTTCTAACGTGAGCATCGAGCTGGACCTGCTGCAGGTGGGTTCTGAGCCGGTTGGAATTCGCTGCCCCCACTGTCAAGAAGATGTGATGACCAAGGCCAAGTACAGGAATACCAGAATCACGCATATTGTCGCCATTATTATGGGAATATTCTTTTGGTAAGCTAGGTATAGTTTTATGTCTGTATGTGATTGGTCTTGCTTCAATTTGAAATCTAACTAAATTATTAATGTGAAAGTCTGGATGAATGGTATTAGCTTTATCACGCCCGAACGGCTAAACTGATATGGATGAATCTCACTAGTCTTAGGTACATCCTACTTAAATGCGAAAGTTTACACTAGAACGACGAAGCGGATCTAAATAAAATTTGGCATGGAGATTGGATATAGGCCAGAAATAATACATAGGTAGACTTTGTGCATAAAATTTAAGGTAGCATTAGGATTAGTGTTCTCGGCTGTTAAATGATTATATATATTCTTTTGAGTTATTTTGTTATGTCACTAAGTAATTTGTTACCGTTTGCTGTACAAAAAAGGCGTTTTTTTTATTCACGGAAAATAACTAGTTGCGAAATGTTTTGAATAAATTATTTTCAAAGTTGATCGACAAAATTAGCGGTTCTGAAACCAGCCAATTATGGCAAAAACAGAACCATTGTACTTTCGAGTAGTCTTTCTGTCTATTTGTATGTCAGACCCAGTTTATTCGCAACCATTAACTGATAGAAGCAAATAAATTATATTAGAAGTCAGTATATTACCTTAATATTTACGTTACCTGTGTATAAAAGTTGAGTAATTAGTTTATACTCACCAGTCAGTCATACACTATATCATAGTTTATAACGCCCCTTGGTCTAGTGGTTTAAATACCGGGCCAAGATCTCGGGGTCCTAGGTTCGATCCCCGGGTCGGGCAACAAAAAGTTTCGAATTTTCGAACGTTGCTCGGGTTTGTGATCACCAACCCGCATTTGACAAGCGTCGTGAATATGCCAGTACACCCATCATTACTGTGGTAACTTGAATTCAATGATGGAGGCCTTTTCCCTGCAGTGGGATGATTATAGGCTGTTACTTTACTTTACTTTTAGTCAGTCATAAACAAGTGAAACCACTAAACCGATTCCTCTTATAATTCACATCATTATCATTATATTATTATTATTGACATGAACTTGCATTCAGTCAACGGTTCCTAATTAAAAAGACTTCCATTAATTACTAACCAACATAAATATCAATTCCAAAAATATAGACATTAAAAATAAAATGTACTTACCGAATTGAAATCTCCTTGCGTTAATCAAACAATAATGGAGAAGCAGCCATAATAATTTACAGTTAAAGTAGTTTTATTTTAAATCTCTGTTAAGGTAATCGTTCAAGAAATTGTTTGGCAGGAGACTGTAAACTGTAAATGTAACAATGTAGGATCTAATAGAATTAGCAACCGCGCTTATTTTCAAGAAAAAACAATCATCATCATGATCCATTGGCAGACATAGGGCTCTTTAAAAGAACAATTTTGCCAGAATCCTTACTAATTAAATTAAATTAATAAAATAATAAATCAAACTAATTAAAATGAAATAAAGTTGTAAGAGTACCTTCAGTAATAAACACAAACATACACACACACAGACACACATACACACACTTTATTCATATTGTTTATAATTGTTTCATTATTTGTAATGCTAAATTTTTAATTGTTTTTGCTAAAACTGCTAATGCACGCCGCGGTACTTCGGTGAATGCAAAAGTAACATTTTTTGTCTGTGTGTCTGTTACGATTTCACGCCTAGACTACTGAACCCATTTTGATGAAATTCGGTACAAAGATAGATTAGACCTTGAGAAAGTACCTAATACCTTTTTCCCTATGCTAATACCTACCTACCTAAGTACCTAAAGTACTTACAAAGGGTATTTTGTATTCCACTGCTGGGCATAGGTTTATGCTCGAGCGATTTAACGTGTACTTCAAGCGGGTAGAGCTGCGGACAAAAAGCTGGTAATAATAATAAATAACTATAGACGATTATGTTTCACGTTTTGATCGCACAGTATGTTGCTATGTAACCACTTGTTTTTGTGGAAATCAGATAAATACAGTTTGTACTTTGAGGCATCCACGAATCAAACCTGCGACCTCAGAGCTAGTGACCCTTTGAAAACCGATGTTACCACCGGTGTTGGCAGGTGGGTAGGCTATTGCAGTCAGGCTATTGCGGAGAGATGACGCTGCTGCCCGCTTCTTCTGGTAGTATCTACTCCTTTATTCGCTTCTTACAACTAACGGTAAGTTCCCATAAGTTACCGTTAGTTGACACAAAATTTGAGTAAACAGATACCTACTTAACTTAAGGGGGTACCTACCTACTTTACGAAAATATTACCTACAGTTGATGCCTTATTCATGAGACAGAGGGCCGTGTGTTGGTATCCACTAAATTCCGTTAATAGGTAGGCTTCATAGGTAATAATTAATACTCTCCGAAGTATGTTTATGTATTTAGTCCATGTGGCCGGCGTGTCCCTTCAATAACACTCATCACTCTCCAAGTGCCAAAAAACACCGCAACGTTCGATGTTGGCTTTAATAATACGATGTGATGGGTATTACATCGATCATTTTTTGTGTCAACAAACTGGTGTTCCGCTATGAGAGCCAAGTAGAATTGTGCGTTGCACAGACGACAGCCTTACCTAATGTCTGCTGGATAATAATTAATACAGTCGAACACTGACTTTCGAAACACAGGCTCAGCCTAGTTTGGAAATCAGGGTCTTATATTAATTTGTGCTATGTATTTACAACTTGACTTGATACCTACTTAATCTACTATGTTAATTAAGGGTATATATCGGGATGCCTAATTATTTGTACTCCTAATTGTCATTGGCGCACAAACTAATAGCCTAAAATTTTTTCGCACATTTTTACTAATTCTAAACGTGTTTAGCCTATTTTTACTACGCTTAACTTTACATCGCCGTATTATAATTTCCCAATTGCGACATTTAGCCGAATATATCATAACACCTACCCTTTTGCAGTTCCAAATTTTTATTCGCAGAAAGTTAAAAACTTTATCAGCATGCATGCCTGCTTGCAAAGAAGTAAGCATGGATGCAAGCAAGCAAGCAAGCAAGCATGAATGCATGCAAACAAGCATGCATGCATGCAAACAAGCATGCATGCATGCAAAGAAGTAAGCATGCATGCAAGCAAGCAAGCAAGCATGTATGCAAACAAGCAACCATGCAAGCAAACAAGCAATCATGCATGCAATCAAGCAGACATGCATGCAAACAAGCAATCATGCATGCATCCAAACAATCAGACTTCCGTGACGGCTTCGGTGCTGCGGGGCTCCGGCGGTCCCACGCGTGCTTATCGTCGCAGATGGCTTACACTCAGCACTGCAGCTTCGGCTTTCTGGCCGGCTGCGCAGGCCAGCCTCAGCCGCGACGCCTCGCTTACAGCCTCCTGCTCCTCAGCCCACGGGCTGCCTCGCCCCTCCGCGCCTACGCGCTTTTAAATTACACTCTAGGGGTAGGGCAGACAAGACTGCTTGGGGTCGGTTTGTGAGCGATTCGTTTTTTTTATTTTTTCGGTTTTAAAAAAAAATATGGCTTTCATTACTTAGCGTTATGCCAAAAGAAAGATGCGAATATATTTTAGTGCATTCGCTAATAGACATACTAAATTAGGATTTGAAATTTTTAGACCCAACTATGATAGTGCGAAAACAACTGTTAGGCTAGACAATAATTATACGTTATAAGTTTAGGCCAATACGGTTCGGCCAAATGAAATTAGGACTTCAAATTTTAGGCGAACCGAAGGGCACCCGTTAATTAAGTACGCTGCACAAATATTTTACGTGAATAAAGAATAATTTTTTTTTTAGTTTGTTTCGGTAAAATAATCATAATTTTATGTATTTAAATACCAAATAGCAACTATATCTGGCGACAGAGAAAAAAATAATTTTCTTGAAATAATCGATCTATTGAACAGACTTTGAATAATCAGATTATTCAATTATTATAGTATGAAAAGTTTTGCACTAGGTGCATGACTCAAAGTTATTGAAATAGCAACAACACGTAAACAACAATACAGTCATATATCTAATCCACGCTCCGCATGCATAAACTAACAGTATTTTCAGTGAAGAATGTATAGTACAAAACCTCACTACGTATCGGGTATCTGATGGACAGTCGCTATGTAATTGTTCCAGTTTCAGTTGAAGTAGGTACCTCTATGTCTACTGTAACAATAATATTGCATTTGGTAAAATCTTTGGTATATATGTAACGCTCAAAGATCGAAAATGCTCATTGAGCGGAAAAATAGCTTACAACGCGTTGTGGTCACAGTAAAACATCCACATAGCGAAATTCGTGTCGTGGCTTACATGCTATTCGATCTCAACGCGTTGTGGCAATGAAGAAAAGCCATGATGGAATACTATTTGATTACGACGCACACTACTTTCCGATATGGATCCTACTAGGCCTAGGCTGGAAACGTTTTGGTAGATGTCCTTAAGAAATATTTTTCATTTTTTAAAATCACGGCATAACGTGTTTCTCATTATCAAATACATTAAGTATAGAATTATATAAATTTTAAAATGAAACGATATTTATTATTTATTGAGATTACTTTATTTTAAAAAAAAAATCAACGTATTAAGTAATAAATAACTGAACACAAAATATTCATATCATTAGTAAATTACTCATAATTCACATAAAATTATAAGGGTTTTAATTATTTCATGACAATTAAAATTCTTTCAAGAAATAAAAATATTTAACACAAATGTTTATTGATCACCAATAAATAACAACAATGTACACACGGCGGCACATCAGACTATACATTTTGACCTTGAGACCGCCTTTATGCCCTACGTAATAAAAGCTGTTGTCGCAGTTCAACTGTTTAACTTGATGTGCTGTCGAGTTTACCTATATTAGAAATTACTATAATTGTGAAAAATAAGTATTTGATTGCTATTTATTTTTACATGAACTATTACTGTGGCATTTTGCCACTATTTTGCCATTAACTACCTGTCCATCGTGATATGGTTAACACAATGAATGCTCAGAACGCGTCATGGCTTTTCTTCATTGCCACAACGCGTTGAGATCGAATAGCATGTAAGCCACCACACGAATTTCGCTATTTGGTCTTTCTTTGATTGCCACGCGTCGTGAGCGTTTTTATTGGAGCCATAACACGAATTTCGCTATGTGGATGTTTTACTGTGACCACAACGCGTTGTGAGCTATTTTTCCGCTCAATGAGCGTTTTTGATCTTTGAGCGTAACATATATATACTCGTAATATCTACTGTAAAGATCTCTTAATCGTGTAAAGTTTTTTGGGTAATACAGAATAACAAAATATTTTAAACATGATATATTCTTGCAAGATTATAGAAGAGAGTCATCCTTTTTCGTAGGTATACCCAGATTTTCATAAGATAATAGAGATTTTAATAAGTTTGCTTTGGTAGATAACGCATTAACACAATCAAGTAGCATATTATATTTTAGAAAACAAATGGTTGTGTGGTTGAGAGAGTACTTGAGAGTTTCTAAAACATATAATATTTATTCGATAGAGATGAACCATTTGTTTTCTTACAGGTGGCTGTGTTGCTGCATTGCACCTTATTTGGTGAAAAGATGGAAAAACGTCGAACATTATTGTCCAAGATGTAAGAAATTTCTTGGAATTTTTACACGAACCTCTATCATTTGAACATATTTCGATTATTGGATACATTTGTTTGTGATTAGATATTATAACATAATACAATCCATGTCATATTTTATTCAGTACAAGGAAAAAATAAATTGATTCAGACACTTTATTGATATACCTATTGCAAAGTATCAAATTGAGATGATGAGAAAAGTAAAAAGCATGTAACGATAAGTACCTATCTGTAAATGACTCATACAACAAAAATACTTGAACGTCCAATTAAGTTTTTTAATTGATGGTAAAATTGTCACGGAACAATTAATATCCCATATTTTAGGTATTTACGAGTAGATCCATTCAACGGAAAGACCTACAAAAGAACGTGTACCCGCGTAGATTAAAAACATAATTATATTCCAGTATTAAACTGACTGGTGATAATTGACGGAAACCTTTTTGTCGCAGGTGACTTTACTTTGAGCTTCAATAATGTAGGTAGTTATAGTAGCTAATAAACTTTTTACCACCTTATAGTAATTAATAAAAATACATACAAATTGAGATTGTTATTCTACTGTAGAAAGTTGTTGGTACGACGTACTCGACATAACGTAAATAATATGTTTTATGAATTAAATTTTAATGAATTATTTATGTATATTAAAATCTTGTTATTTTGTCATTTCTCCCGTTTTTTATTTACGGTGAGTCACAACACTGGGATATGTTTACGATGCGGTTATAGGTACCTACTTTTATATTAACAATGCTATCAGTATAAATAAGTTTATCCTTAAACAAGGCTCAATTGCAAAAATGCAACTGTCAGAGGCCGATTCTAGTGCTCAAATACATACAAGCATAAAAAAAAAATTGAACATCGAAATTGATTTTTTTTTGTTTTTTCATAACAAACGTAACAACTACTTGGTTATTTACTACGGAGATGTATAATTTTAACTTTATTTCGATATTGGTCACATTAAGATTTTCGTGTTTGAACACTGGAATCACCAGTTAAGAAGGCTTTTGGTTATGTTTATACTTTGGTTAAAGTGTTAATCCAACGACATTACAGACTACAACGTAAAATTAATATGTAGAGTATCCTTCTAAAAATTGATTTTAATGTTTAATTTTATCAGTTTTGGCGTGAATAATACATATTTACATATCAATGTCGAATTACAGCTTTATGGTACTTATAGTCTCTTGAGATTAACCGCTAACGGACAGACAGACTGGCAGAAGGACGGAGTACGGACACTGTAAAACTATAATTTCGGTTTCGTTATTGACTATGGACTCCTTAAAGTTATGACAATGAGACGAATAGTGAAGTCAGTATCTTAGAAACGTCTGTTCTATATTCTGTAGACAAAACGATGTATACACGGTGCATTTTAAACCACCTGTAAAACGAAGCCTACCTTTTGTGTCTATTAAGTATAACATCATGGCAGTGTTATTTAAACTAAACTACTTAATATATATATATATATATATATATATATATTTAAATACTAAATTTTTATTCAGACTTATAATTTTGTAACACGCTGTAAGGCGCACAGACGTATTTATTAGTTTGCTGCCGCGGGGTCCTGGATAAAAAAAAAAACTCAGACGGCTACTAAATATAATAAGAGAGCTAAATAAGATAAAAAATTACAATAACACTGCCAAGATGTTATACGAGGGCTTCGTTTTACAGGTGGTTGAATTTGCACCGTGTATATTAGACAGGTAAATTTTTACAACTTTTCTTTTATTTTTAGTTATCTCTTGTTGCTCATATTTTCTTGTACTGTGTGGACAAATATGTTTTTCTATGTACATTGCATCTTTACGACTAAGTTCCCTTCAAGAAGCCCATAATATCAACATCGTTCGACCTTACACCCTGTATGATGTCAGTAGGTAAATTTTATTACGTAAGTACCTACCGTACTATTCATAAATTCCTACTGGTCTTAATAAAATAAGTACATATAAAAACCTATTAGTTTTTGAATTAGTTCGAAGTACTTGGAAGGCAAGAGGTTTATAGGCAACAGAAATATTATGTCAACTTAAATATCGAGAGTAAAAAACATCATTGCCTTTCTTATTTAAACATAATTCATAAAATGTGTCATCCTAAAGTATTATTCGCTAAATATTTACAAGTTTATAACTTTCGTAGATCTATAAATATTTTTCAAGTGATGCGTTTTAGACGCTTCAGATCGAGTCGAGATCATTGTTACAACGGCAGGTCAGTCATGAAGGAATGTAGGTGCCAACGAACGCTTGACAGTTGGGGCAGTAGTGATTGGCAGTTTTACACGACCTCATACAGTATGGGAAAAAGCACCCGCAACAGCATCTGAAAAAACAAATTTTAGTATTCAAAAAACTAATCGTAGATAATAGGGGTTAAAGTATGAAATTGCCGATCATTTTCCCACTTTTTATTTTGTTTATAGCTCTTAAGTATAGTCAAATTATTGCGTAATTCTTTTTATATTGTATCAAAAAGTAAATAAAGTAACTTTTGACTAAAAAAAAATGCAGTACTAGTGCCTATTACTTCAAAGTAAGTCGTTGAAAAGACCCCTTACAATGTTTCAGCTGACCTTCTTGCTTCAATTAAGTATATTTGTATTATATACTTTGATTTTCAGAAATTTAAATACTATAATGCGTAGCTTTATAACCATCTAACTTTTACCTTTAATTGCATAGAAAACGGTTCAGGCGTTTTTAAAAAAACTAAAAAATTGTTAGTATGGAAAAATGACTTTTCTCGATTTCGTCCATACAAAACGGCTATTTCATACTTTAACACCTAATATGTATAGAATGTTTGATTCGGTTCAACGTAACAAACGTTTTAAATTGACCTTCACAAGAGATTATAAAATTTCTGTTAATTGAATGACATATGTTTTAATCTCAAATAAAACCTACACGCAACTATTTTCCTTTACTTATGTATTTTAATAAATACTTAAGTTAACATTTCAAGATATTAACTAACAACGTGTGCATACATTTTCACCCGGAAATTTAAGAAGGCAGTTATTAAAAGTGTTTTTTCTGGTTCCGGATATTGTGTACTTAATTATCTACGTTCAGCGTAAATTGTATATGTTATTTACGTCACAAAAGCTGATTATTACAAGTTGAAGATTTTTATATCATTAACCTTTAACCACAATACTATTATAAAAATATATAAGACTTAAGTTCATCCCGCGACAGGTTCATCATAAACTGTGAATGGTGACCGAAATTATTTCAACTCATTATTTATAGAAAAAAAATCTTCTCAAGCTGAATAATATCTAACATCATAAATTTTCAAAAACGTGATGGAATGGTGTATACTATATTGAACTTTACAAGATCGTTGGATGAATATTGATCGGTTTCGACATCATTGCTTTGCGTTCTATTGCACGAATCACCTACGTCAAAGGTGTTGCTTGGTGCGTTAGTAAAGAGTCATTCATAATTACTCATATCTAAGTATTCTAGCCACATTTATTTTTCCAATTCAAGTAGCCACGGTTATAGTAGTGACTACAACAGATTGGGTGGCCAATTTGCATAAATGTTTTATGATTGCTGGTACTTATTTTTATGGACGCTGCTGTCTTTGCTTGAATTTACGACCGAGGCTACTAAATACGTCATTCAAGTATCTACAGCTAATTGTTCATGCGCATTAAATTTATCAGGATCGGTTACGCATTTGACCTAAAGGGATTTCAACAGATGTTGGTTCATCATATTACTAGATAGTTGTAATCAAAACATCAGTATACTGATAGCATTGATGTTATCGGGGCAATATTGTGTACTGTATTAAGAAATATCAATTTAAGTTTAATGTTATCGCCTTGATGAAATAAAATATGATGATGATGATCTTTTACTCTAGCAAGGGCGATAATCAATGTTTTTCTTAATCAATAATTCGCTTATCAAACACTTCTATCAATACTAACTAAAATTACAAATACAAAAGTCTGTTTGTCTGTATGACTTTCAGCCTTAAACCGCTAAATGGATTTGAGATGGAATTTGGAATAGTTATAGTTTGAGCCCGGTAAACAACATAAGTTAGTTTTTATCACAGAAATCATATTTTAATAAGGTGAAATGGTAGAAATTTGTATGGGGAATTAATCATTTGTCTATTTTGTTATACAGGTGACTTTTTCATCACCGTCAAACATTTTTATAGGTGTTAAGTACCTATCCTATTTAGAGCCCATTTATGAAGTAAAAAATGTAGGTCAAGTTTTCACTCGAAAATGTATTTCGCAACATAGTTTTCAATTTTTATGTTTAACGATATTTATTCCCATTAAGAACTACAAATTTTTACGGTCCTAATAATTAAGCCTGTGAAGGTAGAAAGGGAAAATTAACCACTTTTATAAGTATCGTAATGAATTAATGAGATGCACATCGCGTAAAAAGAGCCGTTTGCTGAGCCTTTTCGCATTTTTATGATAGGTAGGTATATAGTTATTAGTTTTTTAAGTATCTACGTACGTTATAAAAATCTGATGTGATTAGGCAAGGGCAAAACAAATGATGTAATAAATAGGTTGGCTGCTGCAGGAAACCTTTTATTTTCCAAACAAAACTTAATCTTTGCTTATTTCATCATAAGAGACTTATTTCTAATAAAGTCTCATTGAATTCTTTCAACAAAATGGATAAACATAATTACGCAATCGTATAATTGCATTCCAGTTCAACAACAACTTGCAACGAACAATTAACAAAAGAAAACTGATAAACTCACCCAGCCAGAACGCAGAGCGCTGCAGAAACTATGTGCGTCCGATTGTTGGGTACATAATCAACCCTCGTCACAATAGATTTGTTGCAAGTAGCGCAAGTTGTGCCTGTCGGGCCTGGACCTAGCTTGCCAGGTGCCAAGCCTGCGCCAGGCGGGGATGTGATGACGGTAGTCCGAGGAGCGGTCGCTGGCGGGATGACGAGACCCGGCGGCGGTGGAGGGTGGTTGCCAAAGTACGAAGGAGGCGGTGCCGGATTAGGCAGAGTTTGTTCGTACGGAGGAGGCAGACCCATTTTGTTTTCCACTGGAAATTAATAAATAGGTTGCAGTCGATAAATACTAATTTCTTTAACTTCGGCTTTTAGTGGAATTAAAACTACCCATAGATATGCAAGAATAGTAGCATTTACATACCATCTATAGTACTAAGCAGGTTTTGGAAGATTCTGTTTATCTTTGAACACAAACAACAAAAATAAAATAATTTATAACAAAAATAGTAAGATGTTTTATTTATTAAGAAATACAACTATTATAAACCGATGCTGATATAAGCACGTCCTAATTATGCATGTGGCGTATTGCTTGTTTTCATCAGTCCTTGGATCATACAGTCATTACACAAAGAGGCTGAGGTAAAACGGACGAATACGCTATAGACAAAGGCTAACATTTAAACATTATGTAGAGGCCAAGATCAGAGGTTTTAGTTTAAACCAAGAAGCGGTTATGAGCTTGGCATGTCGAAATAAGAACGCAGTATTTAGGGCGTAACTCACAAGGTTTTGCGAGATTTGAAAGTGATAGGCTGGATGATTTAGCGAAGCGATTTGGTAACCTTATTAATTAATGATTCAGACTTTTGTAATTTGCGCTCTTATTAGATCACTCCTTAGTTTGGTTTTATCGGTAATTGGACGGTGAACCAAACTGGAGATATCTCATCTTACCTACAAAACAATACATGCCTAATAACAGTATACAGTGTTTGCCCAATGATTAAAATTGTGGGGTTTTTGCGATTGTTACATAAAGTCTTTAGTATTTGTTTCAATTCACATTTGTAAATGTAAGATGAGTACCTAAATGTATGATGCTAGCGTATCAGTTAAATTTAACAGTTAAATAAGGTTTCTAATGTACAGATTTTTTTTGCATTATACCTAATTTGTTTGACTGCTGCAAACCTTGCTACTGGTTAGACGGAGTTTATATGTAATTAGCAAATAATGTAAGTTATGGCAATTTGAAAATATCCATAAACGCTATACCTTTATTTCGCAGACGTGCATGACTATTTTATGTTATAGATGATTTACAAATATTCAGTTTACTTACTAGTTGCGTCCATCGCGAAACTTTAACCTTCGCGCAGATTTCTTATTGCAACACAAAATTTTCACTTTGCACGTTACTGGCAATATAGACACACGATTGTAAATTGGTTTAAACTTTTTTGAAAATCACGAACTAAATAAATGAATGTCACTTTATAGTAAAATGATGTTACGTTGTGATCTCGCGCTGTTTACGGGCCGAGTGAATGCACCAAGCATGAGTTGCGCGGGCGCATTGCGTCACGCGAGAGCAAGACGCAGCACTTCTAACTCAATGTGCGATAGAGAGGCGACGCTACTTTGACACGTAATATAAAATTATTTCGTGTTTACCAGCTGTATTAAATTTTATGCGGCATCATTAAACTCGTCAATCTATAGACAGTAAAATAAATGTTGCGTATTTCAAATGATTTGGAGGTTTCATTGTTGTCACTGAAATAACAGATACAAATAGTAGTTTTAACGATACTGAAAGAACCTTTACTTACAAAAATTTAAGCGACAAAACATCTGACAATAAAAAAATCATATGTTTTATATTATTTTATAATTTTTGACGCCTGATAACTACTTTTTTCTACCTAATAATGCGTTGCATTTTCAACCCAGTCAAAGATATTATACTGTATACGCGTCGAATTGTGTACCTATTTTTTTTCTGTTGTAAAACCCTTCTTTGTGTATGGAACCGATAATAAACTATGCGTAACTACAAAAAATCTTAAGCGCGTAAATTTAGGAAAAAATCGTTTTCTAAATTGGCTTGGATCTTATTCTCCCAGTCCCCTAATTCGCGTAACCAAATCGTATCACAATCGTTATTGAATTGCAGGTTTTTGACAGTTCTAGTATGGGCTAAATGTCGAACTGCGATTGAAATAGCTGAATAAGGCCCCAGTCGTGCTTCGGGAAGCACGTTAAACTCAAAAAATATTATATTCTCATTCAATTTGGATATTGGTCCCATTTTCTGTAGACAGAGGCCTGTCAAAAGCGGCTTGGTAAAAGGAAAAGTATGACTCTACCTTACCTTAGAAGAATAATCATCAATATATTAGGGGTTAAAGTATGAAATTGCCGTTTTGTATGGACCAAATCGAGAAAAGTCATTTTTCCATACTAACAAATTTTTAGTTTTTTTAAAAACGCCTGAACCGTTTTCGAAGCAATTAAAGGTGAAAGTTAGATGGTTATAAAGCTACGCATTATAGTATTTAAATTTCTGAAAATCAAAATATATAATACAAATATACTTAATTGAAGCAAGAAGGTCAGCTGACACATTGTGAGGGGTCTATTCAACGACTTCTTTTAAAGTAATAGGCATTAGTATTGCATTTTTTTTTGTCAAAAGTTACTTTATTTAGTTTTTGATACAATACAAAAAGAATTACGCAATAATATGACTATACTTAAGAACTATAAACAAAATAAAAAGTGGGTAAATAATCGGCAATTTCATACTTTAACCCCTATTATTTATAATAGCTGAAATAAACTGTCGAAGCACATAGCAATAGTTTCATGCAATCATCGGCACAAGATGTTTATTTTTATTTAATGATTTAGTTATAGAAAAAAAACTTATTGGCAATAATTAATGCTAAGCACACGGTTCCCTCAGGGGAATTCACCGGAAGTCTTACTCACTTCAGTTTTAAAGTTAGAATGGGGAATTTAAATTCTTTTTGAATGAATGCGCTGGCAAAAGCTAGGTAATTTATATAGTACAAAGAGGAATATTAAAATCTGAGATTATAATTATCCAATAGAAAAAAAAGTGCCCTCTAAGGAGTGCGTTAAGATTATAACCGAATTAAACGTAGACGAAAAAGTCATCAGTCGTGAATATTTGGACTGATGACTACCATCCTTCTTCGTGGCCAAATTAGCGGCTTATTTGATTTTACAGTTAAAATTACCCAAATAAGCAAGCATTTCTGACCTTTGCACTTACCTATGCAAATCTGTGTATCTTCACTGGAAGATATGAATAAACATTAGATCATTTTAAATGAGATGTACCTAAGTGATAATACAGCAAATGTTTAGTAATAATATTTCGTGTGATGATGATGAACATTACTCGGCAGCTTTAAAGAATTTCGGTTGCTCAAAAACTATTTTTATTAATCTGAGTTTTCCGTCAAAATTTTTCCCTGTCTGGACTGGTGATTGTGTTGACTTTCCCAACCAATTTTAACAATGCGTCGTACTATCAATAGATTAGTGACTGTCTTTGTGTGATTTTGCTTTTGTGGATCTGCAATTCCATGTTAATCAGCATTCAACGCAACCGGTATCTTGGTATAATAAACACACGGAATACCTATATATTCTGAAAAACGCATCATGAGTATGAATTTAATACTCCCGTTTAGCATTATCACAAAACTTGGCAATACACATCGAGAATATTCCTGAGTCATTGTTCAACCAAAACATTGTTGAAGCCAAATGGGTTATAAAACTTATTACGGGGACTGCAGGTGTTATAACGTTGTATGATTGTAATTTGTAGGCTTCAATATTCGCGCTGGCTCCATTAACGGCCGCTACACAAAAAGGTGGAAGTTGAAAAATACAAAATTACGCAGTTTCGGTATTACTTAAACTCAATCTACGCTCGACTCTCTCAGATTTCCTAATAACCTTTCATAATGCAGAAATATCGAAATGCGTTTAGTTGATAATGCTCAAAGTGAGAAATGTCAGATCATTAGGTGTAAGACTTACCGGGTTATTATTTTATTTTAGTTAAAGTTTAAAGAAAATTATTTAATAAGTTGAACGCCCCGTTGGTCTAGTGGTTTAAATACCGGGCCAAAATCTCGGGGTCCCAGGTTCGATCTCCGGATCGGGCAACTAAAAGTTTCGAATTTTCGAACGTTGACCGAGTTTGTGTTCACTAACCCGCATTTGGCAAGCGTGGTGATTATGCCAGTTCTCATCATTGCAGTGGTAACTTGAATTCAATGATGGAGGCTTTTTCCCTGCAGTAGGATGATTATAGGCTGTTACTAAAGTTTAAGCTGCGATGAAAGCACATATTAATACCGTGTTTTTTTAAAAGTTTTGCCAAAATAGTTCAATGAATTAATGAACGAATTTATTGGATTTACCTGAATTTCCATTATAGGTTCTTACGTATTGAAATATCAAGTTTTTAAATGCTTCTGCTTGTTGTGAAAAAAAGGAGAGAGGGAAAGTAATGAAAGGTTGAAAAATGAAGTTTCATGTATATCTAGTTCTAGCACATACTTAGCTACTAATCAGATATGAGGACAATTAGGAGATTTACCGTAAGCACCTACTACCAATACGTAGGTACGCAAGATTTACTTTTGCAAAGGAAGTACAGATATCTTGCCACAACCTTACAGAATAATCGTTAATCAATTATTTCAAAACATTTATAAATTGTTTCGTCATGTATAACAGAACATCAGATTTTAAATACGAATATCGGATAGTTAATAAGAATTTCACGGCACCAATTTAAATCCAGTCAGATACGTTCAGATTTCCATGAATCTTACTTGGTAACATTTATACTTTTTATGTATTTTAATTGCCATATAGCCTGTAGAGATAATGATCTAATAAGTGCAATGATTTTTTTAATACCTAATTCTTAGGCCCTGTTCAAGCACGGACACATAAACGTTTAGGTACTAAATACAGAGAGGAAAATGCCATCTACTACGTTACCGTTTTAGTAATAATATTTTTATAGTAAAGTTTATGACAAATGTATAGAATTAAGTACAATGCTGTGTCAGTCATAATTCAGGATAGTCATAATTTGTCTTAACTTTATTTAATTAACTTGTATAAAATTAACTCCGGAATTAACAACCGTTACCCATTCTACTTAAGTTTCTGTTTACGCCACCTCATTTTTGTTTGTGCGACCGTTACTAGTTAACTTTTAACTCCTACAGGATCATAAGACCGCTGGCGGTCGCGATAATTATTGGTTTTAATTGTGTCTGGAATAACATAAAATATTCTTTATTACAATATTTTCGCGTCTTTGCGAAAAAAAAACTTTTTCTAGTTTATTTTTCTGACTACACAGTGATTGTTGTAGTTTACAAGTGATATTCCTCACTGGCAAGTAAGTATCTTATTTCAATGACACGAATTAAAGCGGCTACTTCAGTAGTATAGGTAGCTATACTTAACTACTTACGCAATATTTTTGTTTATCCTATTCGAAAAATACATAAAAAACCTATTACACTTAAAATGTGAAATAAATAAATACTATTTTTCATATTTCAGCAACTTAATTGCAACTTCAGTATTTAAGCCTGAGACATAATTTTTCCAGTTTAAATACTGATATTAATGTTAAGTAAATACCAAAAATATAAGAAATAAATAATCTGACTAATAAAAAAACAAATAACTACTCTCTACGTAAAAACAGTAAAAAGTACTGCAGCTAGCTGTTATAGGTACCTAGAACTCTTTTTAGTCGTATTTGAGTTGATCTGCTTGATGTCAGTGCCAGTCGGTACCTAGTACGATAAATTGTTTACTATTTATTGTTATTACATAGATAATTTTTGTTTTAGCTTTTATAAAGTAAGTTTTACACTATGAAGGCTTTTTTTTGAGATTTTACTTTACCTTACCTATAAAAATCTACCAACAACTGATATCTACAAGTATAATTTTAAAGCGAAAAATATTTGTTTTGCGACTTATACAAGTGTTCATGGCACCCTTTGCTATGAATCTCATTATGCCATGTATGCATCGAAAGGACCACACAAGAGGACGATTTGATGAGCTATAGACTACAGGTGTAATTCATTATGCAATTAATGGCCTTATCTGAATTCCGCTTAGCGCCATCACTAGTATAGATGTAAATAAATTGTGTTGTGTATGATTACAAAGCACTAATTAATTAATTTACATGTTTTTAAACAATAGAGATGTGATACCAAATCTAAATCTAACGTGTCAAGGCATATAAGACAAGTTATTCATTTTCTTTTATTTTCGATTAATCTAGTGATTTAGTGGGTACTAGGTACTAGCCACGATCTGGGTCGACCCGACCCCTGGGTCAGGTAACCAGAGTTTCGAATTTCCGAACATTGCTCGGGTTTGTGATCACCCGGCATTTGCTAAACGTAGTGATTATGGCTGTACTCATTATTGCTGTGGTAACTTGAATTAAAGATGTAGCCTTTTGTACTGCAGTGGGATGATTATGTAACGGAATGCGTCTATTATAAGCGGGAAAGAGGGACCTATAGTGTTTGTAGAAAACGAATGTTCCCAAGACTAAAGAAATATGTGGATATCGGGGTAATTTTTTGTTTCGTAGTCCTAGTTTTTGTCGTTACTTAGGCACCGCCGTTTTTTGAGGACAAACTTTAAAGTTATTTTCTTTAATTAAATTCCTTTTTAACGTACTTTATTAACTTATGATCAAAAATAATAATAATTATGCTTCGATTGCAGACAAATTAATATAAATAAATGTAAATCTGGGGTATTATATCAAACTGTAAACTTTATGTGGTGTATTTTTTTTAATTTTTATTTAAACTTTATTGCACAAATTAGTAAAATGTACAAAAGGTGGACTTAATGCCAGATGGCATTCTCTACCAGTCAGACCTTTGGGTCAAACAGAAATGTTTTGTAGGCAGTGCGATATTTAAAACAAAAAAAAAACCTTTACATTTGATAGAAAAAAAAAATATGAAGATCAGACTTATGTATGGTGGACATGCTGAATTGTGCTTTTTAGCAATACAGTTTTGCTAATATTTTAAATTTAAAGGTGATTTCACCGATATATTATAATTAAACATAATCAGAAATTGTTTATGTAAAAGAAATATTATTCTTGCTAGTGAAATTTTATAAGGTTGCTAAGAAATTTACGATTTATTTTGGTGGACAACACTTATCTGGACTGCCTATTTTTTTTGAAAAACGCCCAGGTATGAACACTTTAACTTAGAATGTTATTATTCTAAGCACTTTAAGTTTTGACTTTCTTAAAAGCAATAAGTAATTACTTCTAATACGGGGGTAAATGATTAAAAGTGTTGGAAAAACGGCGAAAATTCTATAATGGAAAAAAAACATTTTTCTATCTTGCTGAAAAAGTTGGGTATCTGGTAAATTGCGTGTCCCCATAATAAAGTATAATATATCGATCTGATCCCTGTATCCAGAGGCTACTAAATTATACAATAAGGTAATACTGTAGCTGCACGTCAATCACAAAAGTAGAAAAAACTAAATATCTGGGTGTAATGATTGACCAAAACTTATCGTGGTACCCCCATTTGGAACAGATTATGGCTAGAGTTCGAAAACTGATGTGGATTTTTAGGGTGCTGAGACATGTTGTGCCAAAAAGAAAAAAAGAAGAAAGCTCGAAAAACCTATTAAACGAAATATATATCTCTTTGGTTCAGTCTACTCTGGCATACTGTATTCCACTGGAGGTGCAGCAAAAACAAGGTTTTTTGATGTCGAACGCGCGCAGCGTGCCTTATTGAAGGTCATGTATTTTAAAAAGAGGAGATTTCTAAACACTGATCTCTATCGTATTACTGGCCTCCTGTCTGTTAGGAAACTATATCTGTTTTATTTAATTTTAAAGAAGCATAAAGAAGTACCTTATGACCCCTCAATTATCACGAAAAGGAGAAAACATTCAGTCTTTCAGGTCCCTGCAGCAAAAACGCAATTTTATAGAGCACAGTACACAATAAAATCCGCTAAGTTATATAATAAGGTTAACAAAAATCAATTTATATACGAGAAACAGTTATATCAGTGCAAAAAACTAATTTTGAACTGGCTTCTAAACTTATGTTATGAGGAGAAAGAATTTTTCATTACAAACACATGCTAGATCGTCATACACACATTACACATCATTTTATTATATTCATACAGATCCATATAACACGTTAACATACATCCTTACCTCTACATATATGCGCATACTCTTGTTAAATAATTTCCTTTTGCTTTTATTTTTAAGTTTTGTGAAAATATGAAATCATAAAAATGTTCTAACTACTAAATGTATTACTTACAAAATTTGTCTAAGGGAAGAGCGGTTTCACCTAACACAGGCTTACACAATTATACGTGTGATGCTATCCAGCAAAACCCAGTTAAATGCAATGATTATGACTTGCAGAATTAAATGTATGCAATGAGTATAAATTTGTAGCGAAGTATCAAAAAATGTATACTTATGACTCCATTGTCAAAGATTGTGTAATATGTTTATACTGAAATAAATTATTATTATTTCCTTTATTTAATCTTATAACATATAAATTACATTTTTAAATATCTTTATGAAAAATAATACATTTAAAAATATAAAAAATAGTTTCCAACCGGCATCGAGATCAGGGTCCAAGCTACCGGTGGTTAAGGCTCCAGAGACAGGAACCTCCTTACAATGCGGGCTGTGTCCAAGAGTACTGCCTTCTGTATCCTACTCTTGACCCAAGCGCCTAACGTGAGCCTCTTGAGGTGTTTATCGAGGCTCTTAGCTATCAGTTCGTGGGCAGAGACGACTATCGGTACAATGACAGCTGAATCGACAGGCCACATGTCGACAACCTCATGAGCTAAGTCAAGATATTTACATTCTTTATCTTTTTCAACCTTTAAGAGGTTGCCGTCATGCGGCACGGCGATGTCAACTATCATTGCATGGCGATCTTGACGATCTATCACCACAATGTCAGGCTTGTTGGCTACAATGGTCCTGTCTGTGATGATCGATCGGTCCCAGTACAATGTGACACGACTGTTTTCGAGAACTGGCTCAGGCACGTATTGGTAGTAAGGGACCTTCGACGACACAAGGTTGTATTTCAGAGCAAGTTGCTGGTGTATGATTCTGGCCACTTGGTTATGCCTGTGCAAGTGCTCGCCGTTAGTGAGACGCGAACAACCGGAAATGATATGACTGAGGGATTCACCTAGACAGTGACATGCTCTACAAATGTCAACTGTCCCATCTCGCAGGATATATTTCCGGTCGTTATTCATCATCACTACCTCGTCCATAATTGCACAGACAAACCCTTCGGTTTCCCCGAACAAGTCCCTGAAGCGTAGCCAGGCCACAGAAGCAGGAAGGTCTATATCAGGGCCGTGAAGGGCCCGATAGAACCTTCCGTGGAGCTCTGCCATACCTCCTTGCGGTCATTATTACTCAAAACTACAGGCCTGCGCCAGTTCTTTTTACCTAAAGATAGTGGGGTCAATCCGTTATCTGCAACCACATCGTCACGCATACCACCTCTGGCATGGAGAAAATACTCCCTTAGGTTATACACCTCACGGTTATGCATAGTCTTGGCATTCAAAAAGCCACGACCACCACATTTCCGTGGGATATATAACCTCATTACAGACGAACGTGGGTGTCCGTCCTATCCAGAGTGTCGAATTCAGTCTGAGTCCATTTAAGTATGCCAAAGGAGTAAGTTAAGACCGGCATGACCCACCCATTCTAGGCGCGCAACTTATTTCCACCTGACAATAGACTTTTTAAGACTTTTGTCAGGCGACCCAAAAAACGCTCCCTCAATGACTGTTTCATGTCGGTCCCATTGATTCCTAACGCCTGTGACATACCTAAACATTTATAAGTCTCGGTTGCGGTGAGTGCTCTCAAGCGAATGGAATCCGTGAGTTGGATCCCCTCGGATTCCACTATCTCACTGTGCTTTACATGCATAACCGCACACTTATCTCCACCAAATTCCATACTGATATCGTTACTAAAGTTTTGTGTTAGCTTTAGTAACTCTATCAAATGAGAACGGCTGGTAGCAAGTTATTTCAAGTCATCCATGTAAAGCAGGTGCGATATTACTTTGCCACATCTCCGCAAACGGTAGCCTAGCCCTGATCTCTCCAGCAGTGTGCTGAGTGGGTTCAGAGCTAGACAAAACCAAAGGGTGCTCAGACTGTCAACCTGGAAAATACCCCGTTCTATCTTAGTAGGGTCAACCTTACCAAGAGCCCGTTGAGATCCTGGATAGAGAAGTATAGTTCTCCACTGCCCCATACATAACTTAAGGAAGGTGCGCAGAGTTGGATCTATTTTGTATAATTCCAAAACCCGCATAAGCCATGTATGCGGCACAGAGTCGTATGCCTTCTTGTAATCTATCCAGCACATCGACAGATCTCTTCGGTTTCAGTGAGCCTGCTGGCTTACAGTCGTGTCTATGAGAAGCAGCTCCTTAGTACCACGGGCCAGGCTCCTACATCCATTCTGAGAGGGTGACATTATCTCATTGTTTTCTATGTGTTTTGAGATTTTGCAACCTTATAAATTGTAGGCAGACATGTAATCGGCCTATAATTTTTAAGGTCCGTGGTACTACCATTCTTATAGAGCAGATGGGTTTCCCCAGTTGTCATAAATTCTGGGAGCGATCCTGATTGTAAAGCCGATTCGAATTGATATGCCAAGCAATCATGCGAACTGCGTAGCCACTTTATCCAGAAGTTCAGCAGTCCGTCGGGTCCAGGTGCTTTCCAATTAGGTAGCCGACAAACTGCATTGCTTACGTCTTGGGGGGTTATGTGAATGTCCCCCATTTCCATAATTTGTTTGCATGATTGCTCAACATCTCCTATCCAATCGCCCTTAGAGTGAGTGATGGGAGTCGACCAAATGCTGCGCCAAAAAGTTTTCATGGCATCATCATTCGGCCGCCCTACATCACTACTTTCCCTGTCAGATCGCTCCCATAATCTGTAAACCGACCTCTGATCCCTTTGAAACATGGAGTCCTGGAAGTATCGATCCACCCGTACCTTGTATCTCCGAATACGGCTTGCCCATGCGTACACTTTCTGCTTCAGGAAGTCGATGCGCTCTGTGACACGTGACATAAAATCTCGGGGCTGAATATCTGTCCCGAAAAATGCCCGCCTCACAAAGCGCATCACTCTAGGGCTGTGTTGCCCTCCTTGAAGCAGCTGAGCTTGCCAATGAGTACCCTAGCTTCGGTGATACGCCGCTCTATCCTGCACTGCCAAGCCGGTACATCTGGTTTTGGTCGTGTAGCTCTAGTATTTGGAAACTTCACTTTAGCTACACGACATTTCGTAACGGCCGCGCAGTACAGGAGGGAGTGGGTATCGGTAAGGTCTTCGCTGCTTTCAAAGTAGGATGAGTGTAATGGATTGGGACGTAGACTCTAAATGATACAAGTCTTCCGTGGAGTAATCCTTTATTCACCAATGATGGCTAGCCTTATATACTATTTAACAATACGTGACAAGAGAGGCAAGCGTGACTATCTTCAAGAAAGATATTGTTTTAACTCAATATCACGTCCCATAGGTACGTGATACAATTTGTCATCACATACCACACCTCCCTTGAAATGTTCAGGCATCCCTCCCTTGAAAGAAAAGCGTAAATTTTCTAAAAACTTCAAATGGACCTAAATCATTTAACTTATTACAATTTTCATTCCTAAATTTAATATCTCTTTTATTATATCTATACATAATTTGATCTTTACAATTTATTTCAAAATTATTTTTCCTATTCTGTTTAGAAATAAATAATTTTATATATACTGAATCGTAATTCGGATACAATGGACAATGGATAATTGTCGTATACATTTATATATCAATTTTACTAACCAAATTACTAGGTACATTACAGATTTTCTTAAAAACTAACTCATACGGGAAGTACTTACTTAGTACTTGTATTTACAGAAGTATTATATTATGCAAAACACCAATAATTTAAGTAAATTACAAACATTTTATATAATGGAATTAATAATTTCCGTTACATAGCCAGTCGCAATTACCTTGGGAATACCCTAAGGTAAAATAAAATAGTCATATCAGTTACTCAAAAAAAAATTTTTTTTGGCTTGTCGGCAATAATAGCAGCGTTTTACCCTGAAATAAAACGCATATTAAAATACTTACCTCACTGGAAGCTTTATATTGAGATAGCATTTCCGTTTCCCGTCATTTGCCTACCCTTTTTAGTACGTAGTTTCCGGCTAAGTGGCGCCACCTGGCAGTCGTGTGCTTTTGAAGTTTCTTAAAATTTGCGGCACACCATTTTGCTCATTGGCTCAATTGCACCAGGCAGAAATAAAGTGAAAGCTTCCAGTGAGGTAAGTATTTTAATATGCGTTTTATTTCAGGGTAAAACGCTGCTATTAAAACACTGTACCGTAACTGGAAGCTTTATATTGAGATCTGTTTGTTATCGCCTGGTGACGCCACTTAATATTATAACGCCTTAGCGTAACGCCAATGTGACAGATTTAAAAATAAAAAAGTATTTATGATATTGAATACTTTTTATTTTAAGTAAGACAATATTCTTTTCCGTGTGTTACACAGGAGTAACAATAAAAATTAACATGTAATATAACTATGAAAAGGTAAAAATTCAAACTAAAAAGCTTTCTAGGAAATTCTTCTAGCAATCGCATTAGTTGTGTAAAAGTTTATCAATACTTGATTTAATTTCACACATATAGGATTGTTGTGATTTTTTAGCTGATTACCAATTCCCATGAGCTAGAACTTCGTCGATGGGGTGATTTTCTAACCAGTTCTTGGAAGCTACACAGATCTTACGCTATCTGGGGTAGCTGTGTAATCAAGAAACGTTTTTACAGTTCCTGCTATAACAGTAAGGTACCTACGTGACGTAGGTACTGCACCTCAACTGATGAAAATATTGAATAATTTAAAATCGTTTTTTATCTACCACTCAGCGATGTTTTAACTAATAGTAAATATTATAATTTTAATCACCGAGACAGGAGGCTTACATTTTTATTATTTATATTCAAAATTCATCTGTAGACAGTCTGTCAGTACCTATGTATTGCTATCGGTTGTAGAACCAAATTCAGGCCATACGGTAAAGTTTTTGTATTATGGTTAGGTAGGTACTTTAGGTAGGGTATATTCTAAGGTGAGGTCATGAATGCATCTGCCTGAACAAATAAGTATTAAAATTGCTATTTGATGTAATGATTGAAACATTCTTGTGTCGGTTATAAATTTATAAGTACACTGACATCCCATACGGTTTGGGGTTTTTTATTTTTTGTAAAAGCAATTGATTTAAGAATACGAGTATGTTTTACTAGAACGTGAGAACTTTACTGTTCATGGTTCAGAATCGCGTTATTTTCAGACAGCTAATTTATGTGTAAAAGTATTGTATTATGTGATAATGCACATATTAAATGTAAGCCTGATGAGAATTGCGCCAATTGCGGAAAAGTAAGGCTTTTAATCTTTATTGTTATTGAAATAGTCCTTGAACAACAACAATTCTAAGTTACTTGACAAATTTATAAAATAGACTCACCAAGAACTTTTAAGTAAAAGCTTTTCTTTAGAGGTCTAGCCTTCCACCGCCTCACCAACCCCCAGATTTCCTTTTTTCCATCGAGGAAATGTATCTGGAGGTTACTAAGGTAAGTGTTGCTGCAAGTGCTCAGTCTCTGACACGCCAGAACACTTTCTCCCATCATGGAAAAAACAACCATGTTAAAAGATTTAGTTGAGTGAGAGCACCCTGGATATTAGAAATGTTTGTAGGAAGACCCAAGTAATGGGTTCGCACCATGAAGAACCGAACGCATCGCCAACGTATCCTGAAATGCATTCGATGCCGATCTAACGTATGATATTTTCATTAGAAATAAAGATTTCGTACTTTCCCTTTGCGAAGATGTAGGTACACCTGTTATTATTTTGTCACACTAAGAATCACACTGTGATGTAGTAGTGAATGTGGCTCTGAAGAGCATTTAGTATTGGTAGCATTTCTTTACGGATGCAATGACAACCTTTTCTTAAATAATTTAACTTCCCGCTATCGCAATACCTTTTAAGTTAAACAGTTTAACTCTTGACCCTTGATTTCTAAACCTTACGTATTTGGCATGCTTAAATGCTACAATTGCGTCAAACTGTATTCCTAGTTACGGTCTATAATCATCCTACTGCATGGAAAAGGCCTCAATCATTGAATTCAAGGTACCTAAGTAATGGGTAAAATGAATTGGAAAAGAGCTTGATCCAGGTCCAAGTCAAATCCAGGGTCAAGTGATTGCTGACAATGTGAGCAGCTTTGGAGGCAAATAGGTCTATTATTGGACATTCCCGTTTTATAGTCACGAGATCTGTACAGTGTACTAGTCGGTTCGGACTTTGCAGTCGGCAGTGCCTATTTGCCGAATATGTGGAATTTAATGGAACTAGTAAGTTCAAAATTCGAAATATAATTATTGAAATCAAGTCTAGGTTTAAGCGCAAATCTGCTTGGTCTAAAGCATCCGTAGTCAAAAAACACCCCTGGGAAGGGCAATGCAACTGTCGATCTACTACTTCAGTTGTTCGATAACCACCACTAGGGGCTGGAATCGTATCAACTATCTATGATTTATGTGACAATGCGGCACGACAAAAATGACGAAATTCGTTCATATCATTAATTCAATTCATCTTTGTAATTATTATTTTACTTGATTGATTTCTTTGTTGCAGTTTTTCTATTCGTTCATGTTTTCACATTATTCAATTTTTCATTATATAGTTAATAATACTTTTTTGGGGACAAAAAACCGATATTTCTAAATTCACTTGCCATCCCAACTTCTGCAATGTTTGAACCATAACTTTTATATGCTCGCGAGCATTTAGATGTAACAGTAAGTGTCAAGTACACTAAGAAGGGTTCTGACATGAAATATTCGATTTGGTCTTATACAGGGATAAAAACCAACTGCATGACTACATTCGAGTTCACAAGTTGAGACTTTTGACACAAAGGAATGCGATACTATAATTCTTTCAAGTCAACTTTTTTAATACCTCTTGGAGTATTAAAACGACCTCGGGTACTTTAATCGAGTCGCGAGCCCTTTTTTATGAAATGAACATCTGGCCATATTGCAAAAGCAGGTCCATTCCTTTTTGAGGGTAGCTGGTACAAAGCAGGCGAGGTAGCCCCGCAAGGGTGGATAATTTTAGGCGTATCGCTTGCATGAAAAAGCCTAATTTTAAGTCATTGCTTGAATCTCTTTGATCTAGCCGCAAGCCCTGATTATGAAATGAACCTCTAGCAATGTTGCTATAGCAGGTTTATCACTTTTCGAGGGTAGTTCGTGCAAAGTACGAGGGTGGATAATTAAAAGGCATAGGCTTACATGGCAGAGCCCGATTTTAAGTCCTTGCTTGAACCTCTTTGATCGGGCCTAGCGGCCCTGGTTATAGAATTAACTTCTAGCAATTTTGCTTTGACATAACTTACCTTAGGAGGATAGTTGATAAATAATAAGGCACCCCGCGAGGGTGGATAATTAGAGGCTTGCATGGCAGAGCCTGATTTCAAGTCATTGCTTGAACCTCCTCGAGCCCTGGCTATAGAATTAACCTTCATTTTTGCTTTGGCAGTACTTACCTTAGGAGGGTAGTTGATAAGTAAGTAGGCACCCCGCGAGGGTGGATAATTAGAGGCATATGCTTGCATGGCAGAGCCCGATTTGTATATCAACTACCCTTTGGAGGGTAGTTAATAAATAAGTAGGCACCCCGCGAGGGTGGATAATTAGAGGCATATGCTTGCATGGCAGAGCCCGATTTGTATATCAACTACCCTTTGGAGGGTAGTTGTTAATAGGTAGGCACCCCGCGAGGGTGAATAATTAGAGGCATAGGCTTGCATGGCAGAGCACGATATGAATATTGTAAGTAGGCACCCCGCAAGGTTGAATAATTGATAGCATAGGCTATGAGACTTCTAAATTTTTTATGCTTCGTCCACACGAGAGACAGCGCTTTGATTGATTGTTCTTAGCTGTGTGGATTTTTTGCCCTTTGGAGGTCAAAAAGCTTTACAAGTGCCATCTGTTTTCTACAGAATGCATTTGAGTGGAATGTGGGTCTACACTAAATAAGACGGGTTTGTAAAGTTATGCAGGCTTTAATAAGTGGATCTCTAACTTATACTGAAATCTCGTCGAATCTCTGTAAATGCTGCCCGGTGGCCACAAACTAATTGCACTTTATTAGAATCCGATTTTATTTGTGAATAATTCTTTTACCTTCGTGTACAAATTGTTAAAATTAACGTCTGTTTAATTAAAATAAATTTACGACTGAAACTCGCGTTTATCAATACGGATTTACGTAATATTTTGGTAAATTTCTTCCATTTTAATGAATAGGTTGCGTGAATTCAAAAAATCTGTATACTAAGTAATCTGTTAATCAAAAAAGGGGCTCCACTGACCTCAGAGATCTTATATCAATACTGATCATTAGCGGTGTGTAGGTATGCTATTTTGAGGCACTTGTTTGCCAATTTAACCCATTTCATAAAATTTAACACTAACACGGGATTCTAAAGGCACTGTTTTATAATTTAAATGTAAAGAAAGGCAATTCGCCCATTTTGTCAAGCAATTTAGCATTAATTTGATTAGAATAAAGATACATTTTATTAAGCGTATTTATTTTATGACGGCACCCGAGGTGCCGTTCACCTCGTTAACCGGCTAAAGAGGAGCTCGAGGAGCTGCCAGCCGAGCCAAAAAAACCACTCAATGCTAAACGGAAAAGACACCATACACTTTTACGTATTACATCATGACTTTAATCCGAACGGCAAAACCGTTAAATTCATTATTTAAGTCACACGAATATTTAAGCAAGATATTTCATGTTTTATTAAAAACATGTTGTTTTAAGCAATAAAATTGCTATTAGAAACTGAAAATAAAATTCCTTGAAATAAAATACATAACATTTTAAAATAATGAGGGTAGGACTTACCAGATTTGTGTACTAGTTTGTATAAAAACTCACTTGGTTATAATAAAATTCTGCTCTGAGAATTATAATATCACTGAATTTTAACGATCACCGAGACAGGGCTTGCAGTGCAGGTGTTGTTACGACGGTAAACTAAACGCCAATGAGCAAAATGGTGTGCCGCAAATTTTAAGAAACTTCAAAAGCACACGACCGCCAGGTGGCGCCACTTAGCCGGAAACTACGTACTAAAAAGGGTAGGCATATGACGGGAAACGGAAATGCTATCTCAATATAAAGCTTCCAGTTACGGTACAGTGTTTTAATTGATAATCCTTAAGTATAACACGTATCGATCAACTTCGGCTTTAACGACACATAAGTTATGTCATAACCGCGGTAATTCCTAATTTTTCTCAAAGTTTTGGGCCAAAAATTTTTATATAACTTTAATTGAACCCATTTTTAATAATGTCAACTTTTACGATATTATGTCTTTTACATAATAATTTTATCAGGTCTCCTATCGTTGCGTCTCGGCGCACCTCCGTTAGTAGAGATTACTGATCTATATAATTAGCAATGTGTAAAACATGCTTTTTTATTTTTTCTCATCTTCACAAAGATTTGACATGAACAAATACAATTCTATCAGGTCTCCTATCGTTGCGTCTCGGCGCGCCTCCGTTAGTAGAGATTCCTGATTTTAATAACTAACAAACTTTATGCTTTATTTATTCTCATTTTAAAAGTTTAATATTAACAATTATCTAAACTTACATCACTTTGTGATTTTTCAGATAAAACAACATCTCTTGGTTGCCTATAGTCAATAGGAAGCTCCTAATATTCGCTTCTAGAAATGTGGGTTTAACATTCATGGCTCGTTTCTTTGAACGAGTTACAACTCCCACAAAATTAATATTTTTAACGAAATATCTGATTTCGACATTTAAGTACTTACATAGAACTTTAATTAGTTAGGCACATTAACACACACTTTAACAAATTAATGGTACATATTTACCTTTCAAGGTAATTATATCGGAAACGAAAATATGTGTGTACACGTTGACAGTTTTTTTTTAAATTATTATTATGTTGTTTTATATTATTATGCTGGTCTGTTTCCGATCACGGGACTATGGAGTCCCGGACATTTGGAAGGCGTTCGAGGGGCCGAAGCCAACTCGCAGAGGCCCGTTAGACAACATTTATCTTTACGATGTGATATTGTGACACCAACCGACGATTATTCCTGTACGCACTATATAAATGCGTCCAAGGAGAACCTCCGGTCAGTGCAGGACTATTGTAGAATGTGGATACAAAGGATACTGGGCTATGGGTTTGGGTGCTAGTGGACTGGGTAACTGGGACTATGGAAGGACTATGGCCCCTGCCTGACCTATGTTACTAACACGGATAAAATGGCAGGGGGTGACTCGCACACTCGTTTAATGGGCCCCCGAAAACGGCCGCTAGCACATAGTGACGTAGCGACAAGGGGGCAACATAGCCTGAGGTGCTTGAGGAGTGGAGAGGTATCACACGGCTCTCAGGACAATCCCGGTAATCCGTTCAAGATCCCTACAAGCATCTTACTGCAATACTTCCTTCCTCCGAGCATTTCTGCTCTAGCGACTCTCCACTCAAGCCGGCCAATGAAGGCAAGCAAGAGGTGGGAGATATGTTCCTCGTCAGTGTTCACTCCGGCCAACCAATGAAGGCAAGTCAGAGTTGAGGAACAGGGATACTTCCTGGAGCAATCAGGTTCGTGGGGTCGCTACTGCCCAACAGCAGTAAACAGTATTAGTTTAGTATTATCTTATCTGTGGTAAGTATTCGTTATTTACAGCGCTTGTTTAATTTAATAAAACAAGCGCTAGTCTTACATGACAAAATTTCAGATTACGTTTGACTTTAAAACAATTAAGTTAAATGAATGCACATTTACATTGCTTTGTAATTCCATTATAAAGCGACACCTATACTTAAACCTCTTAACGAAATCGCATTCTGCCGTCTCGACTTATGTCAAGGCGGGCGGTGCGCCCACCTCATCCGGTAGAGGGCTCGCGTATAGGCGGGCGGGGCCCAGGCCTGCGCGCGCACGGTTACATAACGTCTTTGGAGGCTTCTCAAGCGCGCGCAGCTACGAGCGCGGGGCGCGGGGCGATCGATGCGCGCCCGGGGGGAGTCAGTCGAGCGGCGAGCGAGCGACATGGCGGCGCGCCCACACCGCGCGGCGGCCCCGCGGCCCGGGCCGCGCGAGTAGGTCGCCATGCGCGATGCGGTATGAGGCAGCGCCGCGCCCGGCGGGCCGGCCCCCGCTAGCGGCGCCGCCCCCGCCATGCGAGCGCCGCCGCTGCTGCTGCTGCTGCTGATGGCGGCCTCGGGCCTGGCCGTGAGTCCGCTCGCGCGCCTCAACCCCTGGCTGAGCGCGTGCGACCTGGAGGAGGAGGGCGCAGGCGGGCGCGAGTGCGGGGGCGCGGCGTGCGGCGGCGGCGGCGGCGCGGCCGAGGCCCTGACGGGACGCGACGTGCCGCACCTGTGCGCGCTCGGGGCGAGTGCCCGCGCGCGGCGCCTCGCCTCGCTGCGGCTGCGCGCGTGCTGCGAGCGCTCGCCCGCCTCCGCGCTGGACCAGGGCGCGCGCGACGACGTGCTCGCCGGCGGGGAGCGCTGCGAGCGCACGCTGCACGACCTCCTCGGCCTGGACGCCATGGTCGCGCGCGTGCACTGCGACTTCGTCGACATCCTCAGACGCTACGATTGCGGCCAGTCTTACTCTGTACACACGTGTGATGAGTGCCAGGTGAGTGGACAGCATGCCGGTGATCAGCTAAGCACGTTCACGTTCACGTTTTATCCCAGTGGTTGCTGCTATACGTTATTGGATTTGATATCGAGGATCGAACTAATACCAGGTTCAAACCTACAAAGCGATCAAACAGTTGTGGAAACACTTGACATCTTGTTTCACGACCACGATTTCAAAACATCGCAATTATTTAAACTGGAAAGTTAAAAGAACGGTGACTGGTACCATCATACGTTAAGTAATTTTGTTGAGAGTGGCAGACATTCACAATGGTCAGGCAATCAATCATGCTTGAAGGATGAGGAGAAAGAGGTGAGGTTGCGTAGGGTGGCAGGGTCGGCCATGAGTACTCCGCGTGACCCGTTTCTCTGGTAAGGCGATTATATGCGTGTATTGATCCACTTGGTCGAAGTCACGTTTCTAAACATCAAGTGCTGACAGTAGACCAAAAATCTGATTAAAGTATCTTCAATTGATTGAAAAGTATTTCCTACTAAATGACCAATGATGTTAATTCGATACGTTGCTCATGTTATGTTATCTAAAATTTATAAAATTGCACAGACACAATATTAAGACTGTTATTAAGTTTGGACAAATTAATATTGTGTCTATGAAATTTTATAAATTTTAGATAAATCATAACATGACTACAGGAACTAATAACCTAAAAAACCCAGCCAGAAACATTTAGATTTTACTACAACAGAAGTAGAAACATGTTTTGAGTAATAATTAGGCAAGGTACTATCTTTATAGATCGCACGCACGGTAAAAGTTGTATCTGATTAACCTATTATTGATTTGATTCAATACTAAAAACCACATTTAAATTCACTTTTACAAAATTGAGTGCCATCGAAATTCGACATCCATTTCTGTCCGAATACCTGTTATGTCATAGTTGCTAGCCTACATTCGTACTGGATGCTAAGTTGCCCTGTAACTAACCTCTTAAAGTATTGCAAATTTTTTGATCTTTTGTTGTAATAGCTTATTTAATCTACATTAGAAAATAAATAATGGAATACTGAAGTTGAAATAATTGGCAGTGATACTATCCATGTAAGTGTCGTTTTACGAGTTTTCCCTCGTTATTATATCATTCCTGAACGGGTATGCTCTAATATCCTTATCACACCAATTTTATATAAAATCTATTAAACATTTATTCTTAGGTTAGTCTCTTTAATAAAGCAGGACTGCTTTCAATTGACTATGATAAGCTGGACGATACTTGATCCTAGCTTACGTTTCTAAGCTTAAGCATTTAGGTTAATGTTTCATTTTAACCCATTGTTGTTATCAGTTGTTATTGTTGTTTTATCTGAGACAGTCACACGCTAATTGTAATTATGTTTTGCGATAAAAATCTATTTTTTAATCAAATGCGTGACACACCCGACGGCGTGAGCGCAGTTTTGTCATTTTGACATGAAATTTATTGTATATGAATCGTTGGATATGAATTTATCGGGATGACTAAGAAATCTTACACCATACGATTTAAAATAAACATTTAGAAATAATAATGAACTAAAGAATTAACAACCATTTCCAACCTTCAGTTCATATGGCATTACATTTGCTATCCAGTAAACACTGCAATATTCATGTTTACAAAAGGAACGTCGAGTTTCCTGTAGCGGCAATCAATCAATCAGCCCCTTCCGCTAGACGCGTCATGAACCTGATACTTTGACTGGTTGGACACGTGCTCACTATCAATATACACATTTAAAACAAACTAAAACAGGCTTTTTATAAATAAGAAGAATAGTAAACCTACTATTCTTCTTCTTGCATTCGTATCAAAACTCTTTGTATTCGTATCGTTAAAGCGACCACACCGATAAACTAGATTTAAAAAAAATCTACTATAGTCGTGAATATACTAAAGTGATCTTAAATACAAATAATTTCCGCTTGCTGGATTACAATATGCAACCACTGGCTTCGTAACCGGGTCACGCGCTAGACCAGATGGTCGTCGAAGTAATTTAGTTATATCTGAAACTAAAACCATACCGATACTTGTGAATTTTAATTAAAACAATAGCAATTATTGACGTAGACCGAGGACGATTTTAACGTTTAATTATATTTCACCAACTTATATAACTTACATAAAATAGTTAACACAAAATAAAGATTACTAGAATTAATAGGTTTATGCTCAAACCTTTGTCACATCTAATTGTCAATCATATATACAAATAGAGTACCTACTTCTTCCTTTTGCATGACTATGCTTCTGCTTTAGAGTTTTCAAATCGCCTGTTACAGCTCTCCGGTGAGACTTGTTTTTAAGACTTCTTACTTGCAAGGGCTATCTTGTTTTTTGAGAACTGGAAAAATTACACTAGGTATTTAGATATATACATATATTATACATGGCGAAGTTTGTCTTAATAAACTGAACTATGTAAAACTGCTATTTAGAAATGATTAAATTACCTGCTTAGAATGTTGTTATTCCATTGTTCTATTATTATCTAGTAGTATTGAGTCTAACCCCATAAAAGATAAATTCCACCTTAACACAACTGCTGTCAGATACGAAATTAGTTTATCTTACTAAGCTTACTAAAGTTAAGTAATTTTTATCTCGTACAAAATTTTCGGTTCCTGTGGGAATATCTTTAACATGTTTCTTTTTTACACAACTTTCTTTTCCGTACACTAATTACGTAATAATAATAATAAGGCTATATCATTGGCAATATTACTATTAAATTACTTAACGGTTGAGGGTATGGTATTGTAAAAGGTAGAGCCAACCAAAAGTAAACTATTTGGTAAATTTTTATGTTCACTTTGGAATACCCAAATTGCCTTTGTGTTTTACGTTGCTTAATAGTTTTACTATGACAAACCAAAATCCATGCAGACCGAGCTGCGTGCCAGAGCTAGTCGGATCTGAAAGTAAACGGTGGCGTGTCAGCAGCCATTTCCCGTTCTCCAAGATGTCACCTGCAGAACATCTGAAAGCTTTCAAACGTTTACCACTCCGTTAGATTCATTTATTTTTATTTCTGTTTAAGTGCTGCTACGGCTACCATTTTTTGTTTTTATTTATCAGCATTGTGAACCGCTATAAGTTTACTATAAAAGGATTTAAGTACGTGATTGTTATATTTTAAGAGACTCGAAACAATTAATATCTTCATTAACTTCAGAAGTGACAAGTTATTTAAACATATAAAGTAATGTCAAATGTAACCCAGAAAGCATAAAATATTGTTTATTGTTATATCTACATCATTGATTTTCGTGTGCTTTTGGGAATCATCAGGTTATAAAGTGATATTGATTTAAATAAAATACAAAATGTCTATTCACGCCTGGGTGATGGGAAAATGGGAAAAGAGGTTTTTACGGAGGCCCGTTTTTCTTACCTTTGACCTCGAATGTCTGAATCTGTCCGATGCAGCGTAAGAAACTTATGACACGATTTTTACGACACCATAGTATAAACGGAGGAGCAACCCAGCGAAACGAAAACATGCTACTAAAATTCATAAGTTTATTTTAGGTTGACGGTCTTATGTTAGTTTTGTCCATATAAAATTTTAATATACCTAACCTTCTATTAACCTTAAATATAAATATTTAAATGGAGACAAGACTAGCTTTTCTGACTGCCTTTCTGATCTATTAAAGCGCAGATTAAACCGCTGAAAGAGTCTTAAGTAAATTTGTACATACACATAGCTTTTATATATGATACAAGCATACGCCATGAAAAGATTTAACTTGACGATAAAAAACATAATTCGAACACTAAAATAATGATCATCAAATCTGTATAATAGCTACAAAATTATCCAAATTTTCTAAATAACTGTACCTACTCCTAATATGTCGGGTCGGTATAGTTGTGCTGATTGATGATTAATTTATCCCCCCAGGGTCGCTCGTCGCATTTTACAATGTCTTAATGGGTTACTTATCATTACAACTAAATTTCTTATAACTTTTTTTTAAAATAACTATAGTCGATTTACTTATGTTATTCTACTATTTAATTCACATAGTTTTGTTTAAACTAAAATCAATTGGAATACGATAATTAATCTAATGGTTGTTTAAGCTATTGGATGTTTCAACTATGTACGAAATACCTAATGGACGGTTAAGGGCCGGACCTACTTACGGTTGCTAAAACACTAACAATTTATTAATACTGCGCTGCTTAAACGATATTTTTTGGGTTTTATTTGTGTCTGCAAGCATTTATAAAAGCTAGCATAGCATGTGTCAAGCGTGAAAACATGCAAGCGTAATTGCATATGTGCATCTCTAACTAAATTTCCTCGTCTCCGACGCTCTAGTATCGGGCAGCCTAGTACCACGGCGAAGGACCATTGCGAGTCAGGGACATAAAACATTCTTATTTGTCTAAAAATATTGACCATAGATAAAAAACAACAACAATTGAATCGTCTGTTAGTGCAATCAACCTTAGTTTCATTAGCTATATTTGAATAAACCGTAGGTAAGTTGACCGTAGGTGAGTTGACCATGGGTGAGTTGACCGTGGGTGAATTGACCGTAGGCGAATCGTTCGTTAAGGATTTCGTCCATTAGTTAAAACAAAAATATGTGAAACGATCTTTAGGCATATTAAACAGTAGGTCTGCCGACCGTAGCTATTTTGAAAATAGATGTAGCAAGTTTAGTTGTATTTATACGTAACCATTAAATGTTCCATGGATACCAGAAAAATGCCTAATATTGATAATCTATAGTTTACTTGTACGTATAATAACTCACCAGGTTGGTTGTTTAAAAAGTCATACATATGGATCGGTAAAGGTACCGAAAATAACGTAATAAGTAGAGGTAATAACATTTAAATCTTAAAAAGAGATATAATACTTCTGTTTTGTCATGCAATATTATAATGACAATGTTATAGACTATTTAGTATGGTTCAATATATTTCCTAGCGAGAAACGTAGTCATTCTCACCTACCTATGGCGTTTAGTTTTTTTAATCGCAAAGACATCCACATCCCGAATATATGTTAACATTAAACCAGATGGACGGAAACCACGTGTCAGTGCGTAAGATTCTCCGTAAATAATAAACGCCACACGACGGCAATGCACACGACCGCAACTCGTCGTAGCATTGCGATACGTGCGTTCTACGCTATAACGTGCCGTAGCTGCGTAGGCAACACGTGTGTTATCGCAGCATTGTGATCTGTGATAGCCAAGCTACGGTTAAGTTACGTAGCTACGGATGCGTTTCAAGCAAGCGAGCTTATTGGTAAGTTTGCTTTAATAGCCCCAACAAGCTTAACAAAGTGGAAAGTATGTTGGTTTCTTGAATTTAAGCTAACACTGTACATTGAAATGAAATATATATTTAACTCGCTAAAAAGTATACGTATTGTTCAAAACGTGATGAATCCAGACACTATTTAAAATCCTAATAAAAAGCAAAATATCAATCATCCCACAGCAGAAAGGCCTACAGCATTGAATTCATGTTACCACAGCAATGATGCGTATTGGCATAATCACCACGATTGCCAAATGCGGGCTCACAAACCCGAGCAATGTTCGAAAATTCGAAAATTTTTGTTGCCCGACCCAGGGTTCAAACCCAGGACCCCGAGATCTTGAAAGTTAAATCCGTAAATATATCTTTTAATTTAAAAGATATATCTGATAAAATGCCAGCTAACAAAGTGTATTGAGAGAGTCATCTGCGAAATAGATCTAAGTGTTGCCTGTTAGATATGACTTATTTTTGTGTCGGTTTTATAGGGTTTTTATTATACATCCAATAAATGTTTTATTATAGTTATTATCATTTTAATTTACCATGGTAAATTCATATGCGTCAACATTCACAGTTCGGTCCAAAAATCTCTTTATATGTTTACCATAGCAATTGATTGCTTACAAATACATTATTTTAAATGTCAATTCTTGAATACGAGCTGAAAGTAGATTTTACAGCAGATAAATATAATGTATTCGGAGCCCACTTGTATTATTTTAGTCCGTATTCGTGACGGTCACTATAAATAAAACCCCAACCTGAACAATGTAGCCCACCTGCCCCTAGGGACCGTTAAACTGCCTTGAAATTCGCAAAGAATTTTAACTCGAGTGAAATATAGGAACGTAGTGAAATATAGTGAAATATAACAGATAATGGATTTAGAAAATTATTTTGCTAATGATTTCCGCTTGTTAATACCGGCCTAGATATCCTAACCACACTACCCGCACTAACACTGATTGAGCATGCACTATTTCATGCAGGAAAACCGCCCCCCTCCCTCAAAAATGCATGCAGTACAGTTAATGCAACTATTAGTACCCAAATACAATAAAAACCTCGACGCGTTTCGCCACTTCACGTAGCATCCTCAGATGTTGTCGCCTTCGCTGCGCACCGGCGACTAAAACGCAGCGAAGGCGACAACATCTCCTGAGGATGCAGGCAGGGCAGGCTTCGAAATATGCAGAATAGAGTAATTTAAAGTTACGTAAGCTTTATAGCGAGTCTTTCATTTGAGGAATGAGTTTCGTTTGCAAATTTTTGACCATATTTACGAATTCTTTATTGGAAAACCAAATGCTCAATAAACAAGCAGCCAAATGCTCAACCAATACACGTAATGATGATATATTTAATCAATTTATTGTGATGAAAGAAAATATGAAGTTAACGAATATATAATTTATAAACCACAATAAAGGTTCTCAAGTTACAGCGGTATAAAGGCAGTAGTGCTATTTCATATTCTCAATAATTCAGAGAGGTGATTCAAAGTATATCCAAATTGAATCAGAAAAAGTAAATAATGTATGAAACAAAAAGAAAAGATATCCCTAAGTCCGTAATATGTTTTGCATAAAGGCTTCAGCTAGTCGTTTCATAGGCATAATAGGACTCTTTGAACGAGTATAGTCCGTCTTCATTTGTCAGACGAGGAAGCAATCAGTCCACTTCGCTTTGACTACGAGACTTGTTTTCAACTTCTAACAAAATCTTACTTAGATATTGACCTTCTTTTGGTTTTTCTGTATAGGTTTGTTATATTGTGAAGTTCTGGTACCGCTTTTGTGTAGGCATTGTATCAGTAAAATTTTTGCTGTAGGATTCGGATCTGTAAAAATATTTTCGTTGAAAAATTAATCAAGCTTACATTTCGCGAAAAAATTTTGTTACCTATTCGAATATAATTCTAAAATCTTATTTCATAATATCTTAGTAATGAATTTGGCAAATATTGTACATTTTAGTTGACATGGATGGCCAGATAATCTTTATTGTGCAATAAATAAAAAAATAAATTAAACGAAGTATGTGTATGGCTTTTATCGGTATATTTAATTGATTGTCTAAATCTTAAATCGTCACTTAATTTACAGTTTTCATCACATGGTTTTAATAAGACATAACTCTAATTAAAACCGTCATATTTCTTGTCACTTCCACTGTTGAGATTCTTGCTTAATTAACTCGTAGCAAAGTTTCATTAATAACGTGAGTTCCGAATTAATCTTATATAAGTAAACACTGCAGTCATACTCAATAAGGTGGCGAATAGTTTATTTGCGCCCCTAAGTAGCTCAGGGTGGGAGATCTCCTAAAAGCAAAGTACGATGGGCCGTGGGCCGGTTCGCGAGTGAAGTTTCATTCAAAAACACGCCACAGATTGAGGTTAAGTGGCAGTGCGCAAGCGTGCGGACCGCGCACGCGCTCACCGCCTGTCTTCCGCAATGATTTCACCTATCTTCCGGAGCATTTTGATTTTTGGACAAATCTTCTTGCACGGTAACCAAATGAATCGTCTTTTATTTTGATCTGCTTTTAATCGCCGTCCGCATTGATGTAATGTTCCAATCAATGGCCGTCCTCTTATTGTTTTTATATTCTTAGAGCATACAGTTCGTGCCATGATATTTGCGGTATGGTCAACAGTCTTTCCAACTTCAGCATGTTTTTTCTAAAGTATTACCAGTATTTACCAGTTTTCTTTGGTATATTTAAAAAAAAAACAGTATATGCAGCACAAAAACCAGAATCGCAATTGTATCAATTACAATGAATATAAATAAGAGTGTTTTAAGATTGATAATTACCTTGCCTTGCCTTGAAATAGGTCTTTTAGAGGTCATTATCATAATGTGAGCTAACTAATTCGTAATTCCTCAACATTTTTTGCATGTAACTTGATTACGCTTAACAAATGCTTTAAAGGCACATGACATAAAACTTCTTGCAATGATTCAAACCTCAAACAAAGCACGCTTAGTTCTTTGGGCTAGATCATCGGCAGAATTATACCTCTTAATTAAACATTGTTCGTCAGATTGATTACTCCTTATCAGGCATATACCGTAGGTACATACATAGTGTATGTGCGTAACGGCTCCAAATATGAATTTGGTCATTCCAAAGATGAGAGTAATGCCATAATGGTGGTGAGATTAAGGAAACAATAGCTAAGAATTAGGGTGCAAGTGTTTCAATCCCTTCCAAGAACCTTAATTAAAACCTACGCTTGTGTGATGATGATACAATTACCTACACTTGCATAAATAACGCTATTTATTTGGCCTGTATTAATTTTTGCATGTTTTATTAAAAAATCAAGTAGGTGTTGTAGAATCCAGTCCGCAACAGAGAAGGCATACCTAGTTTTAGAAATCCAGTGTAAGTTAGGTACCTATGTATTTCGGGGTTCGCATGGAAAACTTATTTACATTGTAGATCTGTGCTTATTTTTGTCTTGAATGTTGTGTGTAATACTAACTTTTACTACTAAGTCAAATATAATACTACTTATTAGGATTGTTTTAATCATAGATTATTATATATGGTACATAATATATTATATATGGTTTTAATAGACCAACCAATCTTTATTATTTTTTAACTTAAAGAAATATGTGATCATTTAATGCCATATCTTGTCTACCTTGACTTGACCAAAAATCTGCGTTTTAAAACTGAACACTTCACAAAATTATATTTTATCAACTTGTTGGCGTGTTTTTATATTATTATACCTATATCTACTACAGCGTTAGCTAGTGAGCCTCTGAAATTAACCACGGACGGAAAAACAGATGGATTAAGCAAAGCAATAGAAGTTTCTTATTTCCTGCGAAACCCTAAAAACCTTTCAAGTGCGTGTCGGGCGCGAAGTGAGGTTCAGTAGTTGCACTGTCCACACGTCGACTGACTTGATTTTGTTATTACATATTTTTACATTGTTCGCAAATTTGTTTGTGTTTAAAGTAACTAATAAAACTTTATCAAACTAATTGTTTAATGTCAAAGTGGATCAAAGGTACGGTTTTTTTTCTTAAAAATACAGTTTATAAGTTGGTTCACCATTAAATTCTAAACCCAGCAAATCCGAGTTTTATTTATTTATTTGTTTAATACACAAAGCAGATTACAATTATGAGAATACTAAAAGTAATATTCGAGGGTATTTGTTGAAAAACTAAGTGAGCTTAAACTAAATCATCATCCCGACATAAAATCTTTTTTTTTAAATAACATCGTAATGCGAATTTTTTTACGTATGATCATAAATAACGGTTAATTATGAATACCTGCGTGAAAAAATGTCATAGACTTACAAAAGTCCAAATATTTTCACATTTATAATATAATATTTTCACATATATATTCTTAGAATTATTTTAGTATATATTAATACGGGCTTCAGAATAATAAACACTTAAACTCACGAGAGCAAAAAATCTAGATAAAGAACGTACTCTATCAAAACCTCAACTTGTTTTAGTATCTTATTGTATTGATATTTATCCAAAACCGAACGACTTAAATCCGGAACAGGCACGTAAAAATGGAGTAAAAGTTTATGATGTTATAAAATAATAGTTCACTAGGATCCTAACTTATTTACCACTTAATGCTGGAAACTTCGTAAAATGAAAATGCGAACGGCGGAGTAAACGGGGACACAGTATCGGATGTAGCGACTACAAGCAATTGCGTGCAGTATGGCGTATTGTCGTCTCCGCCTGCCGGGAAAAGCGAAATATTCTCTTCTTGTGCTTTACGGCGCACTCCGACGATGTCGCTTGATATTCTATTAGCTAGCGATTGTATATTTACTCCGTTTTCTTTCATTTATAGGTTTGATATCAAATTTCCACTAATCTTATTTTACTAATATTATTAATGTGAAACTTATTAGGAAGTTTATAAATCAATCATGCCTGAAAGACATAACGGATCTGGATGACATTTGACACCGAGATAGACCATATTATGCAGAAATAGTACATCGGCTACTTTTTACACAGTTCCCACGGGATAGATTCTCCACGCGTATTACAAAATCGAGTACAACAACAGCTATTATCGAAAGTTTTTTTTTGACGTGTGTTTCTCAATTACGCTAAAACGAGTGAGATAGAGTATAGACTGAAATAGCAGACAGATCCCAAAAAAATTATGGTTCCTGTAGGATAATATCAGATTTAATATATTATGCGTAAAAAGTCGCGGACAACATCTTATTTTGATATCAAACTTTTTTATCAAAAAAAATTACTGACGAAAAGTACTCTTAAAGGTCACTTTTGAATCATTGCATGATTGATGATTATTGTCAGTTATTTCTTGTTCTGGCCTTTCAACTTTATTACATCACACTTAATGGAACTTGTGTTCCGAATTTGATTGGGACAAACTTCGGTTGGGGTCTATCTATAGATGCTGGTTGAAGAAAATATCGAAAAAATAATATATACCTACCCTCGAATTACGCTATCTTGGTTTCGTCAGTTGTAAATAGCAGTGTATCCGTGTTGTCTAAGGACCGGACTACTAAGTTTACGCTAGCCAGATGACCGCCCAAAGTCAGCTTTGTAGTCCTACCTTTAAACAAGTTATTTTGTGATTAATGTTTGTATAAAATTATGTTACATGTTTAGTATCGTCATCCTGTGTAATTCACCGGTGACCTGCGACCAATATTCTCATAATATATGTGGGAAAGAAAAGGTCGTAGTTTAGACGAAATCAAAGGTGAAAATAAGAAACCTTTAAGCTTAAAGAAGCATTAGCTCACAAGCAATTGTTATTTAAAGTATTTAAATTGAGTTCTGTCCTTACATTAATCCAAGTTTTAAAGTGTGTAAATACTAAATACAAGTTACAGTTGGATTCCCTTACTTGATTTGGTGTTAACTACTTCTTATAATTTCTATGATACCTACTAGAAAATGCTACAGTATCTTACAACTGTCTGAGAACCTAGGTTGTCATAAAAACCGGGTGAGCGCAAGGGTGCTGTACCACCACACAGTACTGAAAGATGACAGTGAAATAAGAACAAAATATTTATTATTTTTTCCTATATTTGTGCAACAAGATATTACTTTTTGCTAATGGTACTAGGTCAACAGAAAGCGCCCTTTAGGTTTTGGTTCGCTTTTAACGAATGAACGGCTTAATTTTTTGATTGTCTAGCTAGACAAAGATGTTGCTTTTTCACTGATCCAAGTTACTGCTGTTTCTGAGAAAAAAGGTCTTGAAGCACAGACAGACAGACAGAAGGATAACAAACTAATACTATAAGGGTTCCTTTTTCCGTATATGATGTATGTATGAATATAGCACTAAAAATAGAAACATAAAACCAGTTTTATACTCTTCATTAATCTTCTAGATCCTATAGTCCTAGGTGTAGCTATTAACACCAGACAACTCCTCTATGTCTAGTATGGTCTGTTGATACCAACAAATATTCATAAGTACGTATTTATTATGCCCATTAAACAATAGTTCATACAGTATACCTTGTTTTTTGCTTGACACAGCGCCGAAATATCTGAAACACATTAATGTGATAAATAAATGTGTATGTGTAAGGTTGGCACATGTTATAAACCTCGAATCAATTTATTCTTGTTTTACTTGGTTACTATAAAAGTTTAAATAAGTATAAATAATAGTATTGCTTCTATAAACCGGAGACTTTATAATTCTCAGTCTTTTAATAAATCCGATATAAAACAATTCATCTTCTCACTAGCCTACTTTGGTACTAACTAAAAGCAAAATTTCGAAGCTAAACATGATTTTACAAAACAGTATTCCTTTTTTTTGTTAAGTAATCAGTTTAAAGTAAAAACAGTGTTGCTTGCTGGCACAAGAAAAACTTTCGAATGAACAACATTGTCTATAAACAAATAACCTTTGTGAAAAAATATTCCCTGGATATAATAATAGTTTGCAAAGAATTTCAAAATTAGGCTACTCTTCCTATAAATTAATTATTAAGCTAAGTAATTAATATCACGTAATAAGTTTTATCTATTAAATAAATTAGTTACACTATACTCATATCTTTTCTGCTAATTATAGGTACTGGTGGTGGTATCTTAAACGACTGCTTGAATTGTTTGTGAACAGAATTTATGTGTTTACTTTCCTATTTTAAGGGTTTCACTGAATGTGATATTATTATATTTATCGTACGTAGATTTATCAAATTACCGACGATTTCTTACCTTTTCCTTATTAAACATTATGATGAAGCTTTTTGTAAGTTAACAGGATACTTTTAACTAATAGTAACAATACCAGAAACTTGATAAAATTCTTAATAAATTCAGAGATACTTACTAGCTTTCTGGATCCAACCAGAAAGCTAGTAATTCTCCTAAAACAGGATGATTTTAGATTACAAAGTTTGGCGTAAAATCAACATGTATGTGCTACTAGCTGTACCCGTAACTTCGTGTGTGTTTAGAAACTGTACCACGAAAGCTGTAATTTTTCCAAGATAAAATGTAACCTATATACAATACCTGACTATTATTCTATCTTCGTGTCAAAATCCATTTAGATTCGTCCTGATGTTCTAGCGTATTTTGTACTAAAATCTATCCACATTTTCGCATTTATGAATACTTTTATTGATATTATTTCGATCGCAATAGTTAGGCTGCCATTATAACCAACAAATAGGCAATGCAATAGCCAGAAATTGTAATGTAAGAAGAATAAAACAAGATGTTTTCTTGAGTTTACGCGCACACTATACATTGAAATGAAAGATATATTCACGGATTTTAATTCGCGTTTTTCCAGCACTTTACAGCATTCATGGTTATGTGCAGGTCTGTCCGTTTTATAAAACGTGAATTAAAATTCGTAAATATATTATACATTTCAATAAAACAAGATTTTAGAAACAGGCCACAAGTAATCGCCGGCACCGCCAAGTCCAAACGCTATGTAGAGGTGCGTTGCTGCCGGGCTCCGTCTCCGCTCCCAGTCTGACCTACTTGCATTACGACCCACTTTTGGGAATTTTAATATAACTTGTCACCGAGGACGTGCCGAATGAAATTGTAGACTAATGGTCATACGGAGAATGTGGATATTTATTTGCGGAATCGCCTCTTTCAGGAACCTTAAAAATTTAGAGAGTAGTTAAATAGAGCGGTGGTAGCTCAGTCCTAGTCTCAAAAATATGTTACAATTTTTTTTTCAAATTCGAGTTTTAGGAAGTGACGAAATGTGTGTTAAGTATTTTTTTATGTATGATCATCATCAATTATATATGTATGATTCTGTTTAAAATCTAAGGGCAAGCACAAGCGCTGAAGAAAACGCGGTGTAACTAGTTCATAAATTAGATCATTGAAAAAAAGTCTTTTAGGCAAGAATTAAGTGACAGTGCTCGTCAAAAGATCATAGCGATTGGGTCGTTACTGTTTCTCGGTAGTTTCCGTGAGGATCTAAATCCGACCACACTCGGTTGGTTTCGGACTCAGTGAGCGCTTACGCCCTGTAAAGAGGGATCAAAAGAGTGAACCGATCGACTGATCTAATAAGAGTCGCGAGACGAAAAATCAAATATCTACGGACAAAGAAGCCGTCCGGTCGCTAGTTCTAAGTACTTATGTTACAGAAAAAATCTAGAAATTAAAAAAAAAACGCCGTTAGTGTTTTGCCTGGTATTCGGCTGGAATCAGAGCGAATCGTCCTAGTCAAAACGGTTTTATATTGTAAACTTTCATTAGGTAATAAAACTAGGTAGAAAATCAAAATACACTTATTAACACGAATGAAAAAATATCATTACTTGTCTGTTGTCTCATTTTTATAATTCATTTTCATACAATTTGTACGCGTCAATTTCTGTTTATAGAAATTTTTTCACTGATGCTTCGCCGCTCCTATTGGTCGCAGCGTGATGTTATTAAGCCTAAAGCCTTCCTCTATACATGGACTATCCAAAACAAAAATATTTTTTCAATTCGAACCAGTGCTTCCAGAGATTAGCGCGTTCAAACAAACAAACAAACAAACTCTTCAGATTTATAATATTAAAAGTAGTATAGATAGGATGATAATGTCTAAACTGTCTTAATCAAATGTAAAAATGACAGCAAATCAGTTCAACACTGGAGCATGTAAAGACTTATCTAACAATATATTAAGTATAGATCATAAATAATTTAAAAATAATAGACAATAACAATAATAAACCAAGATAGACAAAAACAATACTATATATACTCTAGATGTAGCGCCCTACAAAATTCTTTGGGATTTCCATTCTTTATTCAAATTCAAATTCAAATTCAAATTTATTTATTTCGGATAACTTTAGATCCATAGTGTTAGTAACATAGTTCTTACGTCTAGTATTAGTAAAATTGCGATTCGAATAATTACATAATAATAATAAATAAACCAATTCAATTCAATTTAAAATTAATTAATTTGTATAATATATTTGCTCCGACTTTGGGTTAATTAGGGCAGTGATCCAGTGCTTAATTAGGGCACTATCCCATCTCCCCGCCAAAACCTTTAAAATACTGTTGGGCCGACTACCGTACTACCGAGCATTCTTTTTTGGATAGAAATAATCCTTTTCCGCATTAAAGCATGAAAGCAGTTTACGTGAGCGTCAGCAAACATGCCAGACGCGCTGCAAAACCTCGGCAGTCCCACCAGCACCCGGAACATATTATTATAAAGTACGCGCAGAGCGTTGTAAGCTTTTTGCGTATAGCTTACCCACAGGCCACTTGTGTAAAACGATTGGCAGTATGATTTAAATAAGGCTATTTTAACCTCCAATGAGCAACGCGAAAACCGTCGGGCAAGCATATTACCGCGTACTGCCAACGCTCTGCGCTCCCTCCCTATGTCACAATCATCATTGAGGTCGGCGGTGACTACATGACCTAAGTATTTGAACGTAGGTACTATGTTCAACTCATCACCGTTCAGTCGAATGGGCGGCACATGCTTATTGCTTACTCCGCGCGTTGCGAACACCACGACTTCGCTTTTCTTACAGTTATACATAAGTCCGTGAGCTCTAGCGTACTGTTCGCACACGAGGAGCATCTTTCTCAACCCACCAATCGACGGGCTCAGCAACGCCATATCGTCCGCGTAACTGATGTTATTGATCATTTGACCATCTATCGAACATCCCGCATGCATGCTGCTGAGCCCGACGATCAGCTCGTTGATGTACAAGCAAAAAAGCTTAGGAGAGGTTAACCTCCCCTGCCTAACTCCACATTCCAACCTATACGTGTCAGACGTTTCTCCGTTATTGCATGTCTATGTTAAGAAAAATAATTATAGGTATTACCTGTGTTCTATTGCGCTGTGTAGTTTTGCTTGTTCACAGATCGTGGGTTCGGGTAGCGTAATATTTGAAACTCATACACCAAATATGGTAATAAAAAAATTTTTTTGGATGGTTTGATTGAGTAACGTGATCTACATTAAAAAAAGGGCACAATAATAGCTTAATCAATGCTTAACTTTAAAGAAAATTCATAATACAAGTAAAAGTTATTATAAATCCATCGCAACTTCGCAACGGTCATCGGTTCTGTTTGCTACGTATTCCGCTCACTGCTAAGTACTCAGGAATTCTCCGATCGATGATTTACGCTGATTGAGACATAAGGTTTCAAAGTGCTGGGGTGCCTATTGCTCGTAAAGACCTTTTCCATTTTCATCTTAGACTTTAAACTCCTTTAATATTGACATTGATAAGAACAATAAGCATTGAGGTCACGTTGCAAGACGTATGATAAACATGATTCTTTTAATTTTGCGCTTGGGCAAAGAAAGTTTTGTATTGACACAGCATTTCAAATGCGTTAACTAGTAGGATGTTTGAGGACTTACATGATCACCATATAATATTAAGGACCTACACTAAAATCAACATTTTTAAATACTGAAAACAAATAATCGAATATTGCTTGCAACAATACGGTGTCCGTATGGTATGAGATTATACAATTTTCATGCGCTAGAGCGACCGCAAATTACTGAAGTTTAGACATCCGAGTCTTGAGCGTAAGAGCCACTCGGGCCTTGTTTGCATACTGGAGCTCTGCAGCGGCAGTGGTTGTCAAAATATTAACCGCAGTATTGTTTATGCCTCAGTACTATCCCAGCCGTCATCTATTTTAACAAAGCTATATTGTGAACTAGTATTATTTGTGAACCGATCAATAGCAGCGTAGATTAAAGTCTGAAATGTAGTAAAATATAATAATTTACGATTGATTATTAGTATTGATTGATTAAAACGAAAACGCCACAACAGAAAGTTAATTGAGGACCAGGATTACATATTTTTAATCATTATATAAAAAAAAACAGTTTTTGGTGACTATAGTTACTTAGAATTACAATTATGAAACTGTGTACATAACTACAATAAGGGTCATGCATTAAATTAATTTAAAACTGTATGGACAGCTGAATATAAGGATTACTTTTTGCTCTTTATACTACTTTTGAATATTACCTTTACAAACTTTACTTAATTAACTTTAATTTAAAGCAAATTTTCCGAAAAAAATTTTTTTTACTTAACTACATCAAATAAGGACTTTATAAGACTTTGTAACTTTGCCTTAAGCATATAATAATTTAGAATACATTTTGACAAGCATTACTTGAAGGAAACACCCTAGAGGTGTTAAATTTTAAGCACTACTAACGGCTTAATAGCTTAACTTTGCATATTTGTTATGTCTGTGAAAACCTGCTATGATACTTAATTATGATATCATATAGGTAGGCAATAGTCAAACGTAGATATACTTAATTACGCATAAGCATATTTATAACCATATGTAAGTAAATTTATCAAAAATATTGGAGCGAACATAATTATAGAATTTGATAATATTTATGGTTAATTAAATATTTCTGTTTGATATTTTCATGATTATTGATTACTAAATTGCTCAGTATAATTTTCGAGTTTGTGTTGCGTAGTAGCTATCTTTTAAATAAGTGATCTGAAAACAAGACACCGGATGTATGTTTTGGTCTATGTAGTTATAGCGGATCATTTTGAATCTGAAGAGCATAATACGAATATAACTTTCGTCTAGTTTGCATATTTTTGAGTTATAACTGTATTTAATCTAGGGTTGCGATATGCAAGTTAGCTGCTGATAGTATTTTAAACCGTACCGATTTTAATTGCGTGTAATTAACGGGATCTAATAATAAAGAAAAAAATAATATCAGCTGGTGATCGAAGTAATCAGAGTCGCACCTACTTATTTATCGAATACATACTGCTGGCCTAAGCATTAATATCAGAAAAAAGAATCAGTCAGGCTCGATATTTTAGTAGATATAGATAGAGTATTAAAAATTTATTTAGTTCCGTTTAGTGATTCTGACGTAATTATTTTTTAAAATTTTCAAACATCAATATCAACAAGATCCACTAGCGATTGCGTATGTGTGGGCAGCTGCTATATGGAACACCCACTTACATCGTGATTTCAATTACATCGTTTTCCTTAGAGATCAATTTAAAATTCAGAAAGCGCTTACTGTTCTTCTCTAATTAAAACAATATTAATTATTTATTAACACTTCCACCCCTCTTTCAACACCTTTAAGGAATGATTTCAAGAACAAGAAATGTATTAAAGTGATTAAACTAAATAGTTTTGAGAGTCTCAAATTTTATACAAAATTTCATCTAAATCGGTCAAGAAATTATTGATTAATTATATATACAAACTTCCACGTCCCTCCTCACTGTCTTAAATGATAGTGTTTAAGATAAAACTATCTTTTGTCATTTCCGGAGATGTAAACTCCTTTTGCCAAGATTTATCTCAAGGAGTCTATTATTTTTTCATTTTATTCTCTCTAAACATACAAAAAAACAAATCCTTCCTCTACATAACGTTAGTAATTAATAATACTCACGTGGCATTCCACGTTCATAAATCTTTTGCTGAAAGTACAACACATTTTTTGAGTAACAATTAGATTGGCATCAACCTATTGTATTGGAGCCCTATTATTTCAGAGTGGCAAGCAAGAATAGTCCTACATCTATAAAGAACGAAACTTGACGTGACCCAAACTCCTTGCCCGAGGTACTCCTAGCTCATCTCTTTCATTTCACCCGCATTTTATTAATCTTTGCAAAGAAACACGGCTGTTCCGAGAGCTATTCACTCTGCCGTCAGACACCACTCGACTAATCTAATTTTTATTCTTCAGCTCCGGCCTGCCTCTTACTTAAAAATTGAAATTTATTTAAGTGAAACCTGTTCCGTGTTAAAACTATACGCAAATAATTTTAAATAACTCGCATTTGCATTAGTTGTTATTGGCTCCGTGTTATATATAGTTTTTTTGATGGGTAAAATGTCTGTATGATTTAAGCTGGTCCGGCTATGGCCTAGTTACATGAGTTTAAGACAACGTTTAACACATAAGCACAATTCGGAAAAATGAGGTTATAGTAATGTTTTTTTTAACTTGGTAGGGTTACTATAAAGTTAAATAAACCATTATTTTCTAACCAAAAGCTGTTAACTAAAACTGAATATACTCGTTGATCCCAAGCAATATTTGAAGGTGGTACGTTGTAGTTTTTTTATAGTACATACATTTATAAAAAAAGAAACAAGGTTTATCAGTTAAAAACTTGAAATCTAGGTAATCAGTCCTACATAGACGTACAACTTTAGACCAATATTGATTGAAAATAAGGAATAAAAAATATAAGAAACACGGTATTCGATCGGTCACTAAGTATTGTCAATTTCATTTGTACTATCTTTGTAACGCCATAAAAAAATGTAACACGATGGGTGTCGTAAGAAGCGAATAAACCACCAGAAGAAGATGGGCGAATTAACTCTTCGCCATAGACCAATGTGCGATCACTATCTCGTTAGCCAAGCGTGGGGATTAATGTAAAATATTCCTTATGTAAAGGCCAGCAATTTGCCATAGCAGATTTCCAGCATCCAGATTATTGTTTTGGTGACTAAGTATAATGCAGACCTTCGTTTTAATAAACTTTTCGGAATTCGTCAATATGAGTCGCACTAATGCTAAAGAGTGAACCCCCGGTACCCACCCCGTAATCGCCAGTTTTTTCTAGCTTGTTATTTTATAACAAGGGTTCAGCTATTATTTTATACTTAATTAGTTAGTCCCGTTTTGGTAGGTGTCTCTTACCGTATAACAAGCGCCGGGCCCGCCCAACAGATCCGCGTCAACACCTTTACATAGTCATGTTTTATTAATGGGATGCATAAATTACTTAGTGCAACTCTCGTTTAGAGCTGAAAATTACCAGGTCTCAGCCTTAGTGGAATACTTTGGGACTCTGCCATATGGAAGATGTCTGCGAGACATCGTTATGACAAGCTGGTAAGCAGGATTTTAATTAGCCATCTCAAGACGCACGAATACAATCCGGAGTGCAATAGCGCGGTGATTTACTGTGAGATCAAGATTTCCGGGTTTGATAGACGATCTTGAAGATTCATGAATCTGTCTCGCATTTGACGACCTCCGTAGCGGAGTGGCAAACACACTGGTTTTCAGGGTTCGATTTCCGGACATAATGTAGAAAAAAAAGTTCGTTGTTTCCGATTTCCACAATACGAGTGCTTTAAGTAGTTACTCAGTTTGGGATCAGAACAATGTATGTGATGTATGCCCACAATTGTTATTTAAGAGGTTTCCCAAGTTCTACTTTTAGTATCCCCAATACTAAAACTAGAACTTGGGAGATAACTAGCCCAAAAATAGATTACCATCGCTACTATGACATTCAAATTCTATTCTACTAGACCAATATTATATTAAATTATATATGGCATATTTAGGGGTATATATCGGGATGCCTAATTATTTGTACTCCTAATTGTCATTGGCGCACAAACTATTAGCCTAAAATTTTTTCGCACATTTTTACTATTCCTAAACGTGTTTAGCCTATTTTTACTACGCTTAACTTTATATCGCCGTATTATAATTTCGCCGAATATATCATAACACCTACCCTTTTGCAGTTCCAAATTTTTATTCGCAGAAAGTTAAAAACTTAAAAGAAGTAAGCAAGCAAGCAAGCATGAGTGCATGCAAAAAAGCATGCATGCATGCAAAGAAATAAGCATGCATGCAAGCAAGCAAGCAAGCATGTATGCAAACAAGCAATCATGCATGCAAACAAGCAATCATGCATGCAATCAAGCAGACATGCATGCAAACAAGCAATCATGCATGCATCCAAACAATCAGACTTCCGTGACGGCTTCGGCGCTGCGGGGCTCCGGCGGTCCCACGCGTGCTTATCGTCGCAGATGGCTTACGCTCACCACCGCAGCTTCGGCTTTCTGGCCGGCTGCGCCGGCCAGCCTCAGCCGCGGCGCCTCGCTTACAGCCTCCTGCTCCTCAGCCCGCGGGCCGCCTCGCCCCTCCGCGCCTACGCGCTTTTGAATTACACTCTAGGGGTAGGGCAGACAAGACTGCTTTGGGTCGGTTTGTGAGCGATTCATTTCTTAAACTTTTCTGTTTAAAAAAAATAGAGCGTAATGTCAAAAAAAGATGCTAATACATTTTAGTGCTTTCGATATTAGACATACTGAAATTAGGGTTTTCAATTTTTAGACCAATCTATAATAGTGCGAAAACAACTGTTAGACTAGACAATAATTATACGTTATAAGTTTAGGCCAATACGGTTCGGCCAAATGAAATTAGGACTTTAAATTTTAGGCGAACCGAAGGGCACCCCATATTTAGACATGTATTTATTGCTTAGTAATATTTTTGTTCGTTAAATTAAATTTGTTGGTAGCTAAACGCTATTGCTACCGCATATTATGTTGCAACAACGTTCGCTTTTCGACTTGCGCTGTTGTCGTGTTAGTAATTTAAATTATAAGACTTCACTTGCACAAATGAATGAAGTTTTTAAAAAACTAATTGGCAGCACATATACACCTACTGTGATTAAATTTAATGTCATCACACATCTGACTCATAGGAGCTTTAAAAAGATCGATGGAAATAGACAAGCCTGACTCAGCCCCAGTTGTTAGCTACAGTTCCTATTTTATGGCGTTTCAAAGATAAGTTAGCACCATAAAATCTAAAAAGAGTTTCATTGTACTGAGCGAAATGTCTTCTTGAGGATTATATAGTCAGGGATTTTATCCACAACAATTATTCCTGAACTCTTTGGCACATTTGGCACGAGAAGATCTTGCGATATAAACCTAAAGCTGACATAAATCATTAAATACAAAGTTTCAAGAGAAAGTTGGTCCAGTGGTCCCCAACTTTGTAGCGTTCAAAGCCCCAGGAATCGCTCAAAAAGAAGTTTGCGATAGCATAAAGACTAACAGCAGTGTGTAACGCGAGCTGAGTTGCCAAAAGTTGCCCGTTATAATTAGAGAGTGGCAGTTTGCGAAAATTAATACTCTTTTTGCGGTGGCTTGGGTCACAGAGCAAAGATTTCAGCTAGTCTGGCTGCGAAAATCGTAAATACACAAATATATATTTTTTACCATATTTTGACGAAAATACATGGAAGCTCTACATCTCCTTCTGCCGACATATCATTTATACGTATTTTAATAATCTGGGGTTATGTAGCTTTTTAAATGTATTGTTGTTATACTTATTTTAATTCGTGTCATTCCTGATAAAAGTATTAAGTACCACCGAAATTGTTAGAAACAATATCCCTCTTTTTGTTTTCCGCAAAATGCATGTCGTTGTTGTCAAGTCTATTCAATTAATTGAACAATTGTACTGGCTGCTTACTAATGGCTTTTCTTTTGATATGGGACTATGTGAGGACGGGCGGAGTCTCTATGAAAAACGTAACATTGTTATGCTTGTGCTTAATTAACGGATAAGGGTTATGCTGCACTATTTTAGTTATGTACCTATATGTATGTTCCACTTTGAGGTCGAATAAAACGTGCGAGTCAGACTCTTAAACTTTTTGTTTTCTTCCATAACCATTTGTACCCGATTGAACACAACTTTTAGATTATTAAAATAAATCAAAATAATTTAGCCCTATACGTCTTTTCATCGATATGAGAGTGGTTGATATGTTATGTACAGATAACGGCAGGTCAACCTACCCAAAAAATTAAAGGTCATTGAATTGATTTTTAACTTTAAGTCCAACAAGTAGAGTTCAATAGCAATTGAGGAAATTTGACGTTTTGTGGTAGGTTGACGTGCTGTTGTCTGAACATAAATAGATACACTTATGTACATACCTGCTCTCTTAAACCAATGCTTATAAAATATAGCATCGCACCTAAAAGATAGATACCTACTATAAAGCTTGATTGTACAAGGGGACATCGTAAAACATTTTTATTTTATCCATTTGGTGTGGCGTGTAAATAGCCACACCAGGTGGGATAGGGTGGAAGGTTTATTAGATAAACCAACCAAAAAAAGATATGACTAAATACCTAGGCGCAGGAGAATATAATGGTGCGGCAGTACTAAAATTACTAAACCTACAATTGAAACAAATTATGCGCACAAGGCACTTACCTATCTGGTGATGCAGTTCCCTTCTCTCCTGGGTGGGGTTTCAAGTTAATTGGTGAGCGAGGACAGGGAAGCCAGGAACGTGCGGTGATTTTGATGATTGAAAAAGCTTGATGTTTTTTCAGGTGAGAAGAAGATCAGTCTCAGGAGTTGAAGTCTCTAGTTTAATTTTGACAGCTAGTTATCTTCTTTTTTATGACAGGAGTTGCTGTCTATGGCAGTGCCGAGTGCGTGCCATGGAGGGCAGATGCAATAATTATAAATTTAATAATATCAATACTACGCGCAACCATATTCTCCCGGCCTTGGAAGTTCTCAGAACTTTCAAAGAAAAAGAACGAAATAAAAGTAAAAGATATTAAAGATCAATACATTTAAGATCAAGGGGTTTAAAATGGTGAAGATAAATTAAATAAGGAGAAATGACCTGACACCAAACTATATCCAATGTGAAGTTTGTCAATTATTATGTAGGTATAGGGTAAAGTTTAACAACAGGTCTTTTAAAGGTGCTAGTCGAAGTTTAAACTAAAGCTGTTCTGACCACACCATCTGTGCCAGAATAAACTTCCGTCATAATGACGGTTGGCCAATGTAGTGGTGGATTATTATCTTGATAAACAAGAACTACAGTTCCAGCTTGAATGGAGTTGTTAAGAGTACACCACTTTTGTCTGGTTTGCAAAGTATGCCAATATTTAATTTTACACTTCCTCCAATAAAACTGTAATAAGTTCGCTGTAATGAAACCGAAACTAAGTAATATTTTTGCAAAACGTAGAATGTACACTAACACGAGCAAAAGTTTGTTCCAAGAGGAAATGCGTTTAGAACATTCGTAAAGAATGGGTGACATTTTTTGAACAATAGTAACTAAAGTGTTTGTTTTAAACTCAGGAAGTTGTTCGAATTTTGCGGGTAAAAATGGTTGAATAGGCCAATCGACAGTTGGCAAATGCACCCAGAATGGACCATTCCACCAGAGACTGTTATCAATTAATTGTGTAAGTAACAATCCCCTGGACAGATAATCGCTAGGATTTTCTTGTGAAATATCGATAGCACTTTCCTCGTCAGGAATTGAGGTTACAAGACCATTCATGTACAAATTAGAACGAGCAATAGAAGGTGCTGTTGGAAAACGGTGCTCTTCATCAGCAGCTAGCTGGCAGACAGTGCGCATAGCGATGAAGGGACTAGATTTGAGTCCAAATGGAACATGGTTAAATTGAAATGTGGGTAACTTTTCATTTTCATTTAGTCGAAATAATATTCTGAGATATTTACGGCGATCTTCTGGAACACCTATTTGAAGGTAAATCTGTTTTATATTAGCGGTCAATGCAATAGGACATAATCGGAAATCCAGTAAAAGTAAAAAAAGATCAGCTTGCATGTTCGGACCGGATTGTAAAATGTCATTTAGTGACAAACCAGTGTGACTTTTGGCACTAGCGTCCAGAACAATAACTCTCAACTTAGTGGTGGATTTATCTTGCCTGATAATAGCGTGGTGCGAAATAAAATAACCTTCATCTGCATTTTCGGAAGAAGGTATTTCGGATAAATAACCATTGATCAAATCTAGAATAACTTTATTATAGTCATCACGAAGCTCTGGGGTCTGTTTTAGCTTACGTTCTAAAGCAAGAAAACGTAGGTGAACAACTGCACGCGAATTTCCCCAATCTGCGGGATTCCTACTGAAAGGCAGCTCCACTGAGTATCGACCGGAACTATCGCGAGTTACAGAATTAATAAACTGATTTTCACACTCAGTTTCGTCCGGCGATAAAAAACGCTTATTAGGCATTTCTTCTAGTTCCCAAAATTTATGAAGAGAAGACTCCAAGTCACTCAATGTGACTGTATGAAACGAGGCAGATCCATCAAGTTTCTTAAACGAAGAGGGAACATCTCCCATGATAACATACCCAAATGTGGTCAAAAAAGCAGGTAAAGCATCAGTGCTAGAAATATGACGATCACCCAAATAAATATAGGGAAATAATTGAGCGCCTATCACCATGTCTATATTCCCAGGTACATTCCACGTAAGGTCTGCTAGTGGTATTGTCTTAAGAAAATCGAAATCACAATTATTTATTTCTACTGCAGGTAACTTATCCGTAATGCAGTCCACCACCAACGCTTGAATAGCGTATTTGTGCGGAGAAACGCGAGATTCAATTGTCATAGAAACGTAACCCAGTATAGGACGGGATGACAGACCGACGCCTTTGAGAGATGAATTATAAAGTGGTTTGATATTTAAATTCAGTGTCTCACAGCACTGCTTAGTGATTAAATTATTTTGGGACCCATTGTCCAATAATAAACGAATGACCTTTCGTTCTTTATTATTGCTAACTGCATACACTTGAGCGGTCGACAATACAATCGTGGTGCGGGACTTCATCTCATTATTACGAGATATCATAGTAGCAGGAGAAACGGTAGAGTCACCGACCAGAGTAGAAGATATACATGAAGCGGGCTTACCCGGCTGGAGCTCCGGTACGGGCTGTACAACCACAGGAGCTGGCCTTGTGGTCGTTGGAAAAGCGACATTATTGTCACACGAATAAGGTTGATCGATATGAGCGCAATTATTACGCGAAGTATTATTCGATAATACTAGATTCTTATTGAAATGCAAAAGTGTGTGGTGCTTTCTCTGACAATAATTACAGACATGGCGTGACTTACACGACGAAATTAAATGATTGTTGTTTAAACAGTTGACACAACCATTTTTAGATTTTATGAAATCATATCGCGCTTGCGGCGATGGTAAGCTCTTAAATGCATTACAATTGTATATAGAGTGGTCACAACTATCACACATTAAGCATGGAGTTGGAGTTTTGTTAGAATTACTTTGTGTAAAGAAAGTTCGGGTATTACGGTTATTACTATCGTATTTACGTGAATTATTTGACGTAGACTGTCGACTTTGAAGAAATGAAGTATTATTATTAGTGGTGAGGTCTAATATTTTAACTTGGTCTTGGACAAATGATATAAACTCTTTGCAAGACGGAATGTCAGAATGACGTGCAGACAATTCGAAAGATTGTACAGTTTGTGTGTCAACCTTTTGACAGGCAAAATATAAAAACATGAAATCCGCAAGATCAGGAATATCAAGTTGTTTTAATGCAGCAATTGAAGCCGAAAACTTGTCAATAAATGTGCCTAATGAAATTGAGGAATGAACACAATTTTTTGAATTAAAAATATTGTTTAAATAAAATGTACCTAAGGCACGCTTGTTTTGGTATTTTTTCTCTAAGTTGTTCCAAATAATATTGTAAGTATCGCCAGTCGGAACTATCCCGGCTACGATCCTTAAAGCATTGTGGGTTAATTTACCTATTAAATATTGTACCCTCTGCGAATCAGACAATTGCGGATTGTTATGTACGTTAGTCTTGAATGACTCGTAAAAGGTAGGCCAGTTATCAGTATTCCCATCAAAAGTGGGGAGTTCTATTGGTGGTAATTTAATTACATTTTGAGGATACTGAGAAACATTTGACACAGATGGTGATGGTAGTACGATTCCTGATTTTTGATCAATTTTGTTACGAATGCGCTTTAATCGGCTATATATTTCGTCAAAGTCAGTTAAGCATTTAAAATCAGGCACGTAATCAGGAACATAGGTTAAATTCATCTGATTAATATTATCTACAATGGATATAAATTCATGACGCACTTCAACAATAGTTTCAGTGTCGGCCATGAAATTTTCAGTTGAACGTAAATCTAAATCGGCAGAAACATTAAGTTTTTTAGATTGCTCGTACAATTTAGAGAGTCTTTGAAATAAAGCTTCTTTTTTAGCTTTTAATAAAGTAAATTTTTTGACATCCATTTTCTAGGTGAAAAAATTGGTGAAAATAATTAAAAGAAAACGTTACAATATGGCGGGAGCGAAAATATGCGTCAAATTACGCAGGTGAAAATAAACGCCGATTGGAATCCGTCTCGTTAGGACCAGAAAATAATATGGTGTGGCGTGTAAATAGCCACACCAGGTGGGATAGGGTGGAAGGTTTATTAGATAAACCAACCAAAAAAAGATATGACTAAATACCTAGGCGCAGGAGAATATAATGGTGCGGCAGTACTAAAATTACTAAACCTACAATTGAAACAAATTATGCGCACAAGGCACTTACCTATCTGGTGATGCAGTTCCCTTCTCTCCTGGGTGGGGTTTCAAGTTAATTGGTGAGCGAGGACAGGGAAGCCAGGAACGTGCGGTGATTTTGATGATTGAAAAAGCTTGATGTTTTTTCAGGTGAGAAGAAGATCAGTCTCAGGAGTTGAAGTCTCTAGTTTAATTTTGACAGCTAGTTATCTTCTTTTTTATGACAGGAGTTGCTGTCTATGGCAGTGCCGAGTGCGTGCCATGGAGGGCAGATGCAATAATTATAAATTTAATAATATCAATACTACGCGCAACCACCATTTAAAAACAGTTATAATACTATTAGGTAGGTACAGTTAACAGGCTATTTGACTGGTTTTTGAAATCCATTTTATATTATAAAGTAGAGGTTGAAGAACACAGTAAAAGTAGTTTTTTTTAATTCTGGTACATATTTGCTGAAAAATATCAAAATGAAAATTGAAAATTGAAATAGCGCGCCAAAACGCTATTTTGTCAATATGGCGCTGCAATGAGGTCGGTGACATCACCTGCCTGTCTTGGGATCTGTAACACATAATCATCTACATACATTTTTTGCAAACAAATAACGAAAGTGCGATTGGATCTATATTTTAACAGTGACTTATGTAATAAAATGAGTTTCAAATGGTATGCAGGTCCAAAATGTATAAATATACTTCTATAAAAACTTAGGGAAATTATTTGTAAGTGTTCAAAAGAAAGTCTAACGGCCGGTCCCAATAATCTATCTATCTTCAGTTTTGGCATATCGGAGATGAAAAACAACTTCTGTCTCTGTTTTTGCCGTCCAGAGAAACAAAGACAGAAGTTGTTTTCTATCTCCGATATGCCAAAACTGAAGATAGATAGGTTATTAGGACCGGCCGCAAGTGTGCCGAAAGTGGTTGCAACTATTTCGGAGGGATCATAATAACATAGCGAATAGTACAAATATTTTCTTCTGTGAGGACCATTTCGATGTAAGTAAACATAATATTTATAATTTTTATTAATTAGGAATGTAAATATTTTGTTATTGGTTTAGGTTATAATACTCGTACCTAGGCACCTCTAATGTTTTTAACAGAATGCCTTTTGCAACTCACTTCGAATATTTACGATAGTTTCATAATATTAGCTAAAAATTGTAGCTACAGTCTTATGATTTCAATAAACAATACACATAAAGATCCCGACTAACTAGTTTGTTACAGATTTTAAATGAATGGGCAGGTTATCGCTTTTTGCTTTACAAAATCGTTGTCCATGGTAAAAGTAATTGACAGAATTTGTAAAATATTGGAAATAAATCACACAAAAACAATGGACACTATTATTATAGGAAAATATTATTGAATTGACTGAATTAGGGGTCCACTTCTTTCACTTAGCCAAAATACCACATTATTTAATTTACTACAAAATAACTTTGTTTTTCATAGTATTTGTATGAAGGACAAAGTTATATTTGCGGTTGTTAAACATATGCTATTTCTCGAAAACTACCAGTTTGATCTCGTTCAAACCAATTTTCGATGAAAGTAAGTATTTGTTAAGATCTATATTATGTCTTTTCTTCAAAATTTTCCCTTGCTTAGTTTGAAAGTTAGAGGGACGCCCATTTTACTACTTTGGAAGCGTGTATCTTCCAAATGTTAGACTTTTGGAAAAAATGGTTTTAGAAATCCCAATGTCATTATAAAAGACCTATCCATAGATATGCATAGGTTTGAGTAAAATTTTTTTTTGTTTTAGTTCTATGTATGGGCAGCAGTATTAGTTATATATATATATATTTTTTTAAAATTTTTTGTGAGAGAATCGTAAAGCGGTCAACAGGATACACCTACCTACCAAGTTTCAACTGTGTAATGCTAATACCTACAGAATAAAGTGGCTGTAACATACGGACGGACAGACATACATACAGACAAACAGACTTGACGAAACTATAAGGGTTCCGTTTTTTTCCATTCGGCTACGGAACCCTGAAAAGGTCAGTTTACAAGGCAATAACGAAATGTGTCAAACTGCACCACATGTTCAATGTAGGCTTGCGTAAATTTGCGTACGCGTTATGCGGCATCGTTATTTACCGTTGTGTTGTTTAACAATTTGTGTTGTTAATGTTGTGTACGCCGCGATCGTTTAGGCGCGCTGTATTCGTTTTGCTGTGCCGTAACTACGTAAAGTATCGGTACACTATTTTATATCGTTAAAAACTAAATTGAAACTGTAACGTAAAGGTAGTAATGAATCTTAATTAACATAGAACATTGTAAACAGATCTATTATTATGTAATTAAAATACAGTCGTCATATTTTTTATACTAATAAACTATTTTATATACTTATATTGTTTACAACGGCCCCGTGCTGCTACGCGCGGACATCATGTATCGGCCCCCAGCCTCCTCTTCGATGTATTTTATTGCTTTGTTCAGCATCGGCAGCAATTCCTTTTTTCATGTACGATGTTGCTTACTTGCCCCAAAGGAAGTGGACGTGGCAAAGCCCCGACACTATGACGAAAAATGAGATTGACTTCATCATGACCAACAAGAAGCACAATCAGAGACGTCTCCGTGATCAACAGGTTTAATACCGGAAGCGATCACCGACTCGTTCGAGGCTCTCTGAATGTCGATTTTAAGGCTCAAAGTGTCCGTCTGATGAAGTCAAGGCTCTGACCTACTTTGCTCCAAACCATGATAGGATCTAAAACGTTCCAGTCAAACCTGGAAAACCGACTCGCTGCCGTGTAAACCAGAACCTCGAAAATGTGGTTCGGATCCTCAGGGAAGAAGGTACGAGATTTTGTGAAATGCAGCGTAAGGGCAGGAAGTCAAAGCTTTCGGAAAGGACTTTAGGGCTGATTAAGGAACGACGTGAAAACCCACCCGTCAATTCTTCAGAAAAGCGCGCTGTAATCCGAGAGATCAGTAAACTCGTACGACACGACTTCCGATGTTCCAATACTCTTTCTATTGAAAGAGCGATCAAGTAAAATCAAGGGTCGAAGTTCGTACAATCTCTTGGAAGAAGCCACCTGACGAAACTGACCACAGCAAGTGGAGAAGTCGTTACTTCGAAGCCAGCAGTCCTTTCCGAAGTAGAACGCTTCTATTGCCGGTTATACGCTTCGCATGCATCTCGACCTGATCCCGAAAATGAAGACCCTAGAGCCGCGTTAACACGCCACTACACTCAAAACCTGCCAGAAGTCAGCATTGACGAAATCGAGATGGCTCTTAAACAGCTGAAAAATGGAAAAGCCCCTGGAGAGGATGGCGTAAGAACAGAGTTGCTAAAGGCTGGAGGTAAACCCCTACAGAGGGAGCTTCGAAAGCTTTTTAACGCTGTCCTATTTGAAGGGAGAACTCCGGAGGCGTGGAGTAGGAGTGTTGTCGTCCTGTTCTTCAAAAAAGGAGATAAGACCCTGCTGAAGAACTATCGACCCATTTCCCTTCAAAGCCACGTTTACAAGCTGTTTTCAAGAATCGTCACGAACCGCCTTGCGCGAAGACTCAACGAATTCCAACCACCGGAACAGGCTTCGGAGCGGATACGGCACCATAGACCACATCCACACAGTGCGGCAGATTATACAGAAGATCGAAGAGTATAATCAGCCCTTGTCATGCACAGTCTAGCATTCGTGGACTAAGAGAAAGCCTTCGACTCGATAGAGATCTGGTCCGTTTTGGAGTCCCTGCAGCGTTGCCAATTGGTGGTATGTGCAAGTGATGAGATGTCTCTACGAAGCCGCCACTATGTCCGTCCAAGTACAGAATCAGCAAACAAAACCTATACCGTTGCATCGAGGAGTGAGGCAAGGGGACGTCATTTCCCCGAAATTGTTCACAAATGCAATGGAGGATATGTTCAAGATGCTGCAATGGAAAGGACGAGGCATCAACATCAATGGCGAATACATCTCTCACTTGCGATTTGCAGACGACATCGTCATTATGGCAGAGACCTACAAAAGATGCTGAATGACCTGGCTGACTCTTCTGTGCGCATCGGCTTGCGGATGAACCTGGATAAAACCAAGGTTATGTGCAATGAACATGTACTACCGCAAACCGATTGCGATGCACGGTACCTTCCTCGAAGTAGTTCAGAAATACGTGTACCTCGGGCAGACATTGCAGTTAGGTAGAAACAACTTTGAGGATGAGGTGAACAGAAGAATTCAGTTGGGTTGGGCAGCATTTGGGAAACTACGTCAATTCTTCTCATCGTCGATACCACAATGCCTCAAGACGAAAGTCTTCAATCAGTGCGTCCTACCCGTCATGACATACGGAGCCGAAACGTGGACACTGACGGAACGGCTAGTCCACAAGTTCAAAGTCACTCAGCGTTCTATGGAAAGAGCTATGCTCGGAGTTTCTCTTAGGAATAAAATCAGAAATGAGGTGATCCGGCAGAGAACTTAAGTTACCAACATAGCCTACCGGATTAGCAAGCTGAAGTGGCAGTGGGCTGGCCATATTAGCCGCAGAACCGACAACCGATGGGGTAAATGATTTCTTGAGTGGAGACCGCGTCTCGGCAAACGTAGTGTAGGACGCCCTCAGGCCAGGTAGAGTGATGATTTGCGCAAGGTGGCTGGCAGGAGCTGGATGCGAGAAGCCGAGGATCGACCTAAGTGGCGTGCAATTGGAGATAAAGTAATAGTTATCTGTTAAATGTAATAAAATGCTATAGTCGGAGATCTGGCACGAATTCTGGCACCCAAGTGGCGTGCAATTGGAGAGGCCTATGTCCAGCAGTGAACTGCGTTAGGCTGATGATGATGATGATGATGATGATGTTGCTTACTTACTACTTACTAGGTACATATGATTTAGACTGTTTAGAGTCAATAGCTCTTATCGATTCAACTTTTTATTTAATAAAAATGTTTGTCTCGCTCTTTAATGTTATAGTTGAGAGATAGTGAGTATTTATTGTCTTTTTGAATGAATTATTTGAAATCGATTTGTTTTTGTGAAATAGAGCATACAAATTGCCCTTTTTTGCTCGACATCAATAATGGCAACAGGTAGGGACTTGAAATATTTACAAAATGTTAATGTTTTTTTTTTACGAATTTAATTAGGTTTTAAATGTCTCTTTCTGATTCAAATACTGAGTATAATTCCTTTAATTCCTATTCAAGTAACAAATAATAATACACTTATATAAGTAATAGTTATCTGTTAAATGTAATAAAATGCTATAGTCGGAGATCTGGCACGAATTTTTGGGTAGGTATTTGAGGCAAGCTGAAAACTTTTCCTATACCTCTCCTATTATACCCAAACACGGAACTGCAGACCTGGCTTGTGAGCAGCGGGGCTAAATCAAACCCAATTTATTTTATTTTATTTTATTTGGTAGACCACCTTGCAGGTAGGAAAACCTACCGAAATGATCTGTCTTTTTGAAAACCTTATTTTTCAGTTATAAATAATACTCTATTAAAATTTCAATCAATCTAAAAATCTCAAATACATTTTTTATATTTTTTTGCAAAATAATTTCAAGCGCCTAGCAATGTTAAAGACTCGACTGAATCGTCTGGCTTATTTTTTTTCTTTTATTTTTAAATATAAAAATTGCAGATTGCCTCAAGTATATTTTTTCAATAAAAAAAAAAAAAAATTAAATATTTGGGGTTTGATTTAGTCCCGCTACTCACCAGCTAGGTCTGCAGTTCCATGTTGGGGTATAATATGAGAGGTATAGGACAAGTTTTCAGCTTGCCTCAAATACCTACCCAAAAATTCGTGCCAGCTCTCGGACTGTAATAGATTAGGATTAGATTTAGATTTTTACACTTGGCGCAATTTTAAAATGATCATTAATAACTTTTAACCGACAAAAGCGAATAAGATTCGCATCTATTTACAGAGGAGTCTGAATTCGACGATTCTTTTTTTAAGTTTGTTACCCTAGTTTGAAATAGAAGGTAGACTAAAAAAGCGTTTGATAGATTTTTATCATGTGAGTGAGCTGACGATTTTCTTTAGTTTTTTTTTTATGTAGCTAGAAAGCATAAAACTATAGTTACCGATTAAATAAAACAAAAGCTAAATTTAACACACATTTTGTGTCGGTCCAAATGAATCATAAAAATATTTAGGTATTTTATCAATTTAATTGAACAATTTTAGTTTTACCTTTATTTGTCACACTAATCTTAATCAAGCCAAAAAAGTCGTTAAATAACCTAAACTTAAAATTAAATAGTCCTTCCTTACACGTATAGTGATCCCACTATACGTGTAAGGAAGGACTATTTAATTTTAAGTTCGTAAATGGCAATCTTGCAATGCATAATTTTCGATACAAAAATTGCAATAAAAAAAGGTTGGAGCACAGTGCAAAAACGGTGCAATTATGTAACGACGTCAACGAATTAGTGGGGCACTGGCTACGGGCCAGCGGGTCAGGCTGGCTGTAGCGAACATGAACTTATCGATATGGGCCTAGACTATACAGCTCTTACTATATAATACCAACATCTCACATCACTAGATAGAGTTTGCGTCCCTGGACGCCTTGCAAAGGTTACTCACGAAGTTTATCGATGTTAGCTTGGAGGTTAAGATAGCAATGTTTTGCAACGTTCAAAAAGATAGATATTCGCCAAAGCTCGAAACGGTCGTAAATTAGCTGAACTTCATAAACAGGTACTTTGATCGCGCTCGTTTGGTTATTAAACGTTATAGAATAGTTGTTTCATTCCACATAACGATCACAATCAACATTAGGGTTCGCAATTTACAAGGTAGGTACATGACACATCAATTCCACTCGACCCTAAGCACATCTGGCCTGAGATGTGACTAATAACTCAACAATTACACAGCAGACTGGTTCACATCGTAGCGCAAATATCGGAAATGACTCGGAATATTATTAAGAGTATGCAATTAATGTCAGCGACGGTGTCAGTTACGTAAACACGCCTAGCGGAGTTGCGCAACCAACTTGAAAGCTATGTTGAACATTTTTATATTCTGATTTTATTAAATCAAATTAAATAACGGTACATGTAAAGGATGTAAGATAAGCGTTGTTTCTTAAAAGATGAACGCTTACTTTGAATGACCGCCTATAAGTAAAAACGGTAAACAGTGGATGAAAATCTATTGGATTGACTAAGATAAAGAGTGTCCAGCTTTTGTTTCATTATATCGAGGACTTATTACAAAAAAAAAAAAATATTTCTTATTGGTAAGAATGCAGAGTTACAGACTATCGTTTGGTCACTAAAATTTGGAGTCATCGTGAAACGATAAAAATAAATGATTTACTATAATTTTTTTTTACCGCATTCGTGCATTCATCTACAGTACTTTTTGTTAGCAGATGTTTACTTATGTATGCAAATGATTCGTTGAACTACAAGTAATTTAGCATGCTTAAATGAAAATCAATAATTTATACGAATGGCCACAATGTATACAAATATCAAAGTAAAGGTTTAATTCGTCAAAGATAAACACGCGTCGCAATCACATTATATGATTAATGTACTTAACAAATAATCACACCGGACATTATTTATTCACTTCATAATATAATTTTGCAGACAATACAGGCATAAAGATATTAATTAGATTATATTATGACCTCAATGAGGTATTCGTGATTTCGATTATACTCGTACATATCATTTTAATTTATCCTAAATTATCATTCAGAATTTCATTACAAATTAAATAAAATAGCAGCAGTCAGTACAATTTTACAATAGTATGTCAATTTTTAGTGATTGAATTAATTATGTTATGCGGATACTATGACATTGTGCATTTTTATATTGTTATGGGTATGCAACTGTATGCGATTCCCACTAAACATAACCATTTAAAGAAACACATTTAGTTAATTAGAAAAAGAGAAGACAAAAAAATGTTTTCGTACTGGATGCTCGTAGTAGAACAAAGTATTTCTACGAAATTTACCACACCTTTAGTAAAAATAAACCCACGTTTTATATACCTTACCGAGCGATTGGTCTGACTGCTGAGCTACCGAGGATGATTAAATTACCCATCAATTTTATCCAAAAAGCTTATCTGTTATACCTTGTGTTCAATCAAATAACAATGTTCCGGTGGTTCATAAATATACAAGAGCCTAAAATACTGTTAACATTTGATAGAAATATTTCATTATCAATGAAGAGAGCATACTTAAAAATTAAGGAATCACGAAAAAAAATATATAAAGAATATGTATCACTTTTAATGAAAGTGCCATTTCTTTAGAAAATTCATACGCGAATGCGACGAAGAGTTTAAAAATCTACAATGAATGTAGTGCGAAAGCTTCGCTATAACACACTTATTCAAATTAAGCAGGTACGTCGTTATGCTCGCAGCAAACTTCATTGTTCGTACGATGTTATAAATTTATAATTCGCTCCCGTCGGGAATAATCCGAACTATTAGGTAGTCAACAACGGTGAAATTTATGGCCGCTATAGCCAATTACGAAAAGTGGCGAAATAAAAAGTGAAAACTTTCCAGTATCCACTCCCCTTTAGAGTTACTCGAAAAATAAACATTCATTTTCATTCAACCGTTGCACTTTGGTGGTGTTTTAAGTTTAATTCAGTTGGTTAGTCCGGTGTGATTTCGATTTAACTAGGGTATAATTAATTAATCTAAAGGTTGAAGAAAGAGTACGAACACAGTAGGTTTTTACACTTCACCAATTTACTTGAACTATCGAGCTACATACAATACACTTTAAATCGTGCCTATTTTAAAAATAACTCTAATTATCATAATAGTAATTCTAAAAAAGTATTTGATCATGATTTATAAGCACACCCATCAAAAAAGTCTAAGCAACACGTCGTGTATCATTTGCAGAAAAGCGTTTTCAATAAATTGATACTTTATTTTTTCTTAACAAAGGGAGATTAGTATACTACCTTTTTTGCTCTCGGAAACATACTAGCTGATTTTAAGAATTAATTAAGGGAGATTGGTATACTACATTTTTTGCTTTCGAAAACATACTGGCTGATTTTAAGAATAAAATCTTTAATATTGTGTTTTGTTTTCATTCAAATAAGAGCTATTCATTTTATTCCGGATTTAATGTAGTTTAGTTGCTTCATAAATTTTATATTTATCGCACCTTCATTACTATGAAGACTAAGTAACTATGTACAGTTTTTGTAAAAATTTGTGAGTTTTTTTTTGTCATGGAGCGACGCCATTTGACTGCTGGTGAAATGCAGAGAGCTGTAGGAATGCTAGAAGCGGGAAGAACTCAGTCCCTGGTATCTCAGCATTTTGGTGTCAATAGTGCCAAATAATAAAAAATTGTTATGAAAACATGTAAATTGTAATTTAACTTTATTTTATACTACGTGACGTTACGGTACACATATTGGTAATGACTGTGATTAAATGAACAGTTGTATGAAGAATTTTGTTGCTTTAGTCAGTATCAAAAAATGCTTAATTATTATACAGGATGAAATTTGAACCACCTTTCAAATTTTAATATATAAATCTACGAGACAAAAAACAAATGCCGTATTTTTTCTTTTTGTATATCCCAGTACAAAAATATCAAGATAAAACACTCAGAAAATGTCCGCTAAAAATCGCCTAGCAACACTTTTTTTACGCGATTCGCATCTCATTTATTCATTACGATACTATTCATACGTATTTGTTGTTCCCTTTATACCTTATCAGGACTAGGACCGTAAAAATGAAATGAAAACTATATTGCGAAAAATATTTTCGGGTGTAAGCTTGATTTTCATTTTTTACTTCTTAAATGGGCTTTAAATACGATACCGAACGCCTATTAAAACTTTGGAAAGTGGTTAAAATTTCACCCTGTATATAAAAGAAATATAAATAAATTACAATAGTTTAAATCTCTTACAAGTTCTAATGATGCATGTTGCTTAGACTTTTTTGATGAGTGTATTTTTTCAGTAGTACTCTAAACAAAACTGAGGCGTGCAACTAGTACAGTGTAAATTAGATAGTAGGTAGATATATTTTAATAATTGTTTGAGTGAAAATATAATTATAATTTGACGTAGTTACATATCAAAAGCAAAACTATAACATGCGCTTCTAAGACCGTTCGTACCCTGCTAAAATTTGCCAAATTAACAAACCTGTATGACCCCTTACCAACGATTGTGTAGAAGCACCAGTGCTTTTCTAATTGGTTGCTTAATATCGCAAACCATGTATGATGTCGTCGTAATTACCGCCGCCTGGTACAGGAAACCTACACAATTTAGTGCCCGCCCACTTCCTACGTGCTTATTTTGTCTTCCCTTCTCATGATAGCTCATAAAATATGAGACTGTGAAATGATGTGTACTACTTACTCATACTTTTGACATTAGGTTATTATAATACGATAAGTTTTTTTTTAAATACACGGGAAGGTACATGTAATGAAAAATATTTTTGCTTTTAGTTGGTATAAGATTTTTCAATGCTGGTTTTTCTTTGGATTTTACATCAAATTTAAATAGGCAAATTTAAATAATTTGAACGTCTTTGATGCAAACTCCTCTACTAATCAGTTAATGTTGTGTTACAGAAAAATGAATAAAAATTGTCACTAACAATATAATATACTAATAATAGAGATTTAAAAAGGGTGGCAAAAACTTACGTTTGTAAGTAAGCATTTGGAACATAAACGATAAGTGAAACATAAATTTTAAGAAATAAGAAGATAGTAACATTCCGGAATAACTTCGGTAGGACAAGCTTTCTCTAAACAGGAATCCTGAAACGGGTCCCGGAGCAGCAACAACAGAAACCCTCAACCTTTTTTCTATGCTATCAGCATAGAAAAAAAGTTAGATTTCCCAACGCAAAACTTGACTGAGTACAAATATATATAAAGTGACGACAATAAATTCACATTGAATATTTAGTCGACACGGATATGTCAGACATAAATGGCTGGTATTTGTAGCTGAAATGGATAGAATGATAAATGAAGTGTCGAATCCTACCCCCCAACCGAAGCATTAAGCTTGTTTGATTTGAAAAATATTGGGAGTGCACCCGTCGTCAATTAATCAGACGTTTGGCGGAAAACATTGTTTTATCCATGATGAAATCTAAAAAGTTTTTAGGGATTGCAAGGAGCAAACACATTTTCTAAATAGTAAACTAACTTTTTCTGTTGAAGTATCTTTAATAATTTAAATACCAAAATTCATCAAAAATAATATGGTACCTATATAAAGATATCTCATATTATTTTTGATATTTAAATTATTAAAGATTCTTAACGAAATAGGAACAGGCTAGGTACATTTTATCGCGAAAATAAAATTTAAAGGCGATAAAAAATGATGAAACCTGGAACCAATGAGGTTCTGAAATTGAGGATAAATAAATCATTCAAAGTACTAATAACGTAAAACGATGAGTTGCGGACACCAACGTACGTACGTTACGTATTTTACTTCACAGTTTAAACATGTACCAATTATCGTTTTCTTTTACACACCAAAGAGTAGATTCAAGACTAGAGATATTTAGAGTAAACAAACATGACCTCAAACATGTAACATTCTAGTATCTCAATGCTCAAGTATATCGGTTCCTCGCACGATACTTGAAAATTACAGGCGAGAGCGCGTGCCACCCCGGTACTCATGCACGCTCGCCTTCTTCACCTAAAAGAAACACTTGAAATTCGTCTACGCCGCGGCGCCGCTCGCGCTCGCTTCGCTCCTACTCTACGTAGGCCTCGTTCAATTTAGAGCCCGGTCGAGTTGACTAGTCACGTCTCGATGAATCCTTGTTTTGAATTTGTGATCGCTCAGACGCGTAGACGGTTTCGGCATACTTTGTAATTAATTAAGATGCGTGCGAAGCATCTTGCTCTATATTTTTATTTTTTTCGTATGTTAGATTTTAATCCTTATAAGAAATCCGGTTCAGAATTATTCACCTCGCTTATCATAGCATTATTAGACATTTCTAACATTTTGTTACCCGACCCGGGAATCGAACCCAGAACCCCTAGATCTTGACCCGATATTTAAACCACTCGATCAATGGGGCATTGTTATGATTTAATGTTGATAAAGGTTTAAATATTAAAAAAGTCTAACTAAATACTAAATACGTGAGTGGTCCAAGTCTGGAATCTGAATATTACGGAGACAAAAATTAGATAGGTTTTATGACTACGGTATTTCCTACACCTCTAGGCACTTATTAAATCTAGAAGATCCAAAATGAACTGGATCACATTTAGATACGATCTACACAAATCCCGTCCCTAATAACCGGATTTGAAAATTGTAAACAGTAGACTTGTTATATAATAAGGTCGTCGCAAGCGGGATAGAGTCGCTAACACCGGCACGCCTCCGTTTGTCACGCTCTTTGCAGCTATTAATTAACCCTTACAAGTTACAGATATGCTGTAATTACATGAAGCTCGATTCGGCATTCAAAGCGGTATTGCCTCTGGTCCTCAGCCCGAGAGTAAATATAAAAAAGTTCGAAAATTTGTTAATCCCTTTTTCACCAACACCTTTTATTGGTGTTTAAATGTGCTCCCCGTACATTGTGATTACGGCTAACACGCGTTGCGTACTCTCAACGGGCAGTTGTTCTCGAAAATGTCCTTTAGATGATGCGATTGTTTTGTATTCTGCGTGCGGGACGGGCAGCGTACGGTCCTTTGGGAGCTGTATTGTATGCGAACCTGTGCTCGTTTGAATCCCTATTTCTGTTACGAAAGGAGTAAGCTTCGACAAGACCAATTCATAAATGAATATAATTTACCATTAATTGTATTTATTACACCCATTTCCTTTAGGCGAAAGGTTAAGTTATAAGAAAAACCACCTACACACTGGTAAAGGTTAGGGCGCGTGAGTCGGTTTATTCCACCTTACGTTAATTCGGTTCGACTATCGCTTTTCGTATTTATTATAGACTACCGTCCCGTCTACCGGGATATTATAGACATTTGGTCGTCGCTCTGTTTGAGTTGAAATCATAAAAGTTGTTCTCGTCTATTAATCCATGAAGCGGCGTGTAGCGTGGCGGGTGTAGGTGGGGTGCGCGCGGGGCGTGCGGCGCCGATCAAACAGGCCGGGGAATCAATATGGCCGCCGCCCAGCTGATCCGTGACCTCCGCGCCCCGCGCCCCGCTCGCGCCCTGGGCCCGCGACGCCGCGCCGCTACGACGCGGCAACGGTCTCCCGCAAACTTAACGCTCCTCTTCCTAACTTTTCTCATGACGATTCGTGATTATACGACACTTGTAATCTATTTCTGATGTATTTCGGTGGATTATTTACGACTGTGTAATATTTACTTATGGTTTCTTTTTTTATTATGGTGTGCGTAAATAATGTTGGCACTCTTCGAAAGATTTAGCATGCAGACATATTTTTAAAGCAAGCTGTCGCTTTTTCGCAAACTTTTTAAAAGTAACTGTGGATATAAATTATTGTCAAAGGTCGTATTTTTTCTTTTGGTATTGCCCAGTACAAAAATATCAAGATAAAGCACTTAGAAAATGTTCGCCAAAAATCTAAATTTTGTAGATTTTTGCAACATTTATTTGGCAACACTTTTTTAACGCGATGCGCATCTCATTCATTAATTACGATATTATTCAAAAGTTTTTGATTTTCCCTTCTTACCTTAACAGGACCGTAAAAATTAAAAACTATGTCACGAAAAATATTTTCGGGTGCCAAACCGTAGGAAAAATGTAGGTCACAAATTTTTTTACTTCATAGGCTCTAAATACGATACTGAACACCTATAAAAAAAATTTAAGGTGATGAAAAAGTCATTCTGTATTTATTTTTATTAACTGTAACAAGTAGTATTAAAAATTCAAATAAGATTTCCGGTCTTAAATTCGTGCACGTTTTCCATAAGTCTATTGGCTGAGCAGTTAATTTTAAATGGTCGCATTTTCACCTCAACTGATGCTTCCATAAACCAAGGAATTTTACGAGTAGTAATATGAAGAAGCATTTCGGCCTTAAGACGATTAACAAGGTTAGTTTGTAAAAGTGTGGTTAATTAAAAGTTACGAGCGAGATGGACAGGGCTGCATCAGGCTTAGGGCGGCGAGGCGTTAGGTCTCTATGTTTAGGACATCTTGTTTTCAAAAATCAGATTTGGGGCGGCATTTCTTGCAACGTGTACTATAAGTAGGTATATGCTGTCTGAAAATGATATTTTTAAACACGAACGCCATACACACTACTCGTACAACAGTTTTAATCCAAAAACAGTAGCGTTTACCTTTCCTGAGTACATATTCCTTGTGGCGCTGTTAGAGAGTATGCTCCGCAGCAGAGCCACAATCAATGGCTATTTTATTTTAAACTAAGGCACGTACAGTCGACGTCGGCATACGTACGTTATGTTCGTTTGACGAACATCCTTTTAAGATATAATTGATCGGTTTCTAAGGCAGTGGACCACACCTGAAAACTAATACTATTGAATAGTTTTTGTTCTTGTAATCATCCCTTAAAAGAGTTGATATGGGAGTAAAAAGCTAAATAATAAATAAATTTTGACGTAAGTATTTAAAGCACTCGTATTTTGGAAATCAGAAACAATAACCACTGAGACACTTTTTTCTACATTGACCCGTCCGGGAATCAAACCCGGGGCTTCGGAGCAGGCGACACCTTGAAAATCGGTGTGTACGCCTCTCCACCACGAAGGTCGTCAAAAAGTTGTAGGTAATCATAAAAAAGTTACTGGTTCTGGAGTACTATTAGAGAACGTATTAACATTATTAAATTTAAATAAAGTTTATTTTAAAGTTTGCAAGTAACTGTAGTATTCAGTGTAATTTGACGAAATACAGTTATATAACGTTTGTCCAATATACAGATCTAACGGTTGGTTACCGCATGCCATAAAGCCGGCCCAGTTATGAGCCGGACTGGCATAATAACGTCTTACTTGATATACGCCGCTACGAGTAGGTATAAATGTCTTCTTTCCGGAAAATAACTAGTTATAATGGAGTATGAGATTCTTCCGGTTTTAATCTATCTTCTTACTCTACCCGTGACCACGAACGCCGCAAAGTGTTCAAAACGTCGGGATAAACCAAAATATAATGTAAAATTAACGCGAGTTTGAACCCGCAAACATTATATCTATCATTACAATATAAAGCGTTCGCTTAACAAAAATGCAGTATATCTTCTTACTGATTATTTAACGTAAATCACTACATAAATAAACATAAAAAAAGTATCTATTTTTTCTATGTGTCTCTATAAGTCTATGACTTAAAACGAATATTATAACTTATAATGTGAGATTAATAGCTACTTGAAATTTAATTTAATTTGGTATTGGTCGCATTTCCAGTGCTGCACAATGTCACAGTATAAGTCCAGCATCTTTAGGAGGCTGTTTGTGCTACCCTGTAGGTACTCGCCGCATCAGGGGCGCAATGCGCTTTTTAATGATGGCCGAGAAGCTATCGACCTCGGCTGCTACTAGCATCCCTGACGCACCGCAGTTCTCATAGTATTTCCCTTAAAACTTTTACAAATATATCTTCAAATAATTGCTATTTCATAAAAGCAGTTGATTTTGATGTTGTATTTAATATACATACTTAGGTATGTGATAATTCTTAAAACATGCTCTACCTAAAATAACTTTGGTGAAGATGTAAGCAAGAAGGCTGTTAATATTTATTTTTCCATGAAAGCCACCATTGCTCATGACAAGGTAAACATAAATGTTCATTATAGTTCACGGTTAACTGTTTTCATACAAGTAACATTTTACCGCTGAACTTCAAGCATCACTAAGTGTAACTTTAAAGTAGATGTTTTTCTTTCTATGCACTTGACGACTTAAGTTTTAAAATGTGTTTTCGCTAGGAGTTAAAAGTTCCTAACGATAACTATCTCGCGGGCGTATTGCCTTTGATAGAAGTGTTTTACTGTTCCGGGCTCAAACTGACTTTTTGTGTGTTTTTAAGGTGACTAAAATAAATCATATATTTAAATGATTTACAGTTCGACATTTCGTTTTTCCTAAGTATTTCTTATTTTAAATACAATACAAGTACATGAATAATACATACAACATTAAAATGGTAACCCAACCAAAATATTTTCTAAAAGTGAACACACTAGAGAAAAAAATGTCTGTGAAACACAAAAAAAAAGGCAACCAGCCTAGCCCTAGCACGCTTTAATATATCAGATGACATTTACAATACATTATAAAATACATAAAATAAAATCTTTATTGTAAAACTTATTGGAGATAAAGTAACAAAAGACTACTCGTAAATAAACTTATGAACACACAAAATACACTTGTGCCTGAACTAGGATTTCCTGTATTTCAGGCTAACAAGGCTTACATAATTAATTGAATCTATCACAAACAAAACATAATCTTATCCATACTAAATAATATTCTAAATACAATGCTATACATAATAACTTATCAACAATTTATTAAACATAAAATAAAACGATTACTTTAAAACAGTCAATAATTTTTCTGTATTTTCGTAAGACATGTTTTGAAGAGCTTCTTGGAGGACTTTTTTTGTATTGTAATAACTAAGAGGATATATTGATAACTAGGCGTTTAATCTATTATACGGTAGAGGTCCAAGAAACACATGGAATCTTGTATGTACCTCCTAGTGGTCCACCCTGGGCAACGGCATCTTTGGTTTTCTAACCAATGATGACGGCTAACAGATCCCTCTACGGTGGTAGGCTTCGTAAGAGGCCGCCTGGATGCTACCACCATCCTGCCGGAGTCCAGCGCGAAACAGTTTTTCTGTGTTTCGCTGGTGTGTGGCAGAACCAGTACCTCTGGGTAAGGTCGCTCCATCTTAGGCTTCTTTTTAACCGTACAGTTAAGTATGAAGTCAAGAGCAAACCCATTATCTATAAAAAAAAAATGTTTTGTTCGTATATTCCCGGAGCAAACTATATCTCTCCTCCTTTTGTTAGTAGTTTCGGGGCTGTAGTGTAGTGTTGCATGCTGTTTTAGGACTGTGCTCAGTATAAATAACTGTCTAACTGTTAGTACCCTACAAGATTTATAAAGAAGGTCAGTGGGATAAAGGAAAGGACGGAAATTAGAGACTTTCAGAACCGCTCGTTGAGCTCTCTCAATTGTCAGCAATGAAGTTTTAGCCATACCACCCCATGACGTAATGCAGTAGGTTATTACTGATTAACACAAAGCAAAAGTAAACTTGCTTTATTATTGTCAAATTCGCGATGGTACGTAGTTTTTTAAAAACAAACATTAACTTACGGATTCGGCTGCTTAGAACCTCGATATGGTGTACAAACGAGAGAGTCTCATCAATTATAACACCCAAATACTTTATCTTGTTAGTTAACATAAGGTTCGGGTAGTTGCATATGTTCTTTGTAGAGTCCTTACAATGGTGAGCAAGCAGTTTTAAGTTAGTTGGGGCAGATTTTGATTTACGCATAGAAAACTGTATATAATTAGTTATATCTGCGTTTAGTGTTAGTAGATGTTCCCGAAGCCATTTATTTACAATGTCGAAGCCTCGTTGTGCATATTCATATACCTTTTCATCCGAGTTGACGGAAACAACAGAACGGTGTCGTCATAATCTTACCACTTTCTATTTCTAGATGACAAAAGTTATTAATGTAGACCAAAAATAGGGTTGGGTATAATGAACTTCCTTGGGGAAACCCAAAAGATGTATTTTTGAGATCGGAGCTGATAAAATTGCCTATTTTTACGCACTGAGACCGCTCGCTGAAAAAATCTGCCAATAGTTTTAGCTGGATGCCTCTTATACCTAGAGATTCGAGCTTTTGCAGTAAGAGGGGAATGGACACTGTGTCGAACGCTTTTGCGAGATCCAGAAATATTCCCACTGTCCGATTACCCTTATCAAGTGCCTGAACTAGATAATCAGTGAGTTGATGTACAGCGTCGGCAGTGGATAATTTAGATCTAAAACCAAATTGATTTTGTGACAAAATAGCTTGTTTCTTAATGTATTGACCAGTCTAATATTTTTATTTTTTTCTATTAATAGGGGTTAAAGTATGAAATTGCCAATTTGTACTGAAAATCAAAATTGTTTATTTTTTAATTTTTAACAAATTTATTTAATCAATATAGTTGTTATTATTATCTATACATTGCTGCCATCTAATAGGAAGGTCATTTATGCCTTTGTGATAGAACTCTAAGGATCTAGACTGCACAAACTGTGTGAAAGCATTTTGTACTGCCTCCTGGGAAGAAAACTTCTTGTCACGTAGATAATTGTCCAAATCACGAAAAAAATGGTAGTCTGTTGGAGCAAGGTTTGGCGAATACGGAGGATGTCTAATGGTTTCTAATTGCAGTTCCTGAAGGGTTAAAACGGTTTCTCGTGCTGTATGAGGTCTCGCGTTGTCATGGAGCAATAACGGTGAAGATCGATTCATGAGTCGGGGCTGTTTTACTGCTAGTTTTGCCAACATTGTTCGGAGTTCGGCACAATAGACATCTGCCGTTATTGCTTGACCAGATCGGAGAAAACTATAGTGAATAACACCATGCTGAGACCACCAAACAGTTACCATTACCTTTTTATTGGTAAGTTTTGCTTTAGGACACTGTTGTGGCGTTTGGCCTGGGGTCAGCCATTGCATTTTTCTTTTACGGTTATCATAAAGAATCCAATTTTCATCACATGTCACAATTCGATTTAATATTCCTTCATTTCTGTACCGATTCAACAAGGCAACACAAGTTTCAACACGCGTCTCTTTCTGCACATCAGTCAAATCATGAGGCACCCATTTTTCGTATTTTTTAAGCTATTGCATAGCTTCTATCGCGGGCCTTGAGCGTGGAGACCGAATCCAGAAATTCCGTAACGAAAATAACCTAACCTAACACTCAGGGCGAGGCACGATCGAACAATTTTGAATTTCCGAAATTTAAAAGAATTTAGTAGAAAATAAGGATTTTGACAGTATGGTTGCCTATGGTAACCATATCTGCCAAAATAACAGAAAAATTTAATTACAAAAGTCAAAATTAATAAAATTATAAAATTAAGCTATTGCATAGCTTCTATCGCGGGCCTTGAGCGTGGAGACCGAATCCAGAAATTCCGTAACGAAAATAACCTAACACCCCCCACTCCGACCGGCACAGCGGTGATACTTTTTAGTTTTATAATTGCATAAGTTGATAAAAAATGCTATGCAATAGCTTTACCCTGGCAGTCTCCGAGTGCCACACGTCTTTTTTTTATTTTATTGATTTGACGCAAATGAGTCAATATTGTGGGTAAGGTTACGTTAAACCATGCCGCTAATTCCTGGGTAGTTTGACTAGGATCGGCTTCCACCATCTCTCTTAATTCATCGTTAATCACCTGTGTGGCCGGTCTTTCTCGTGGCTCGTTCTTCAAGTCGAAGTTTCCATCACGAAAGCGTTTAAACCAAAATCGCACGGTGCGTTCATTAGCAGATCCCTCTCCAAACGCAACATTGATATTGCGGGCTGTTTCTGCCGCGTCACTTCCGCGTCGGAACTTGTATTCAAAAATCACTAGAATTTTCGCAGTATCCATCTTTCTTGTCTAAGTTAAATAACAAAAACAATTGAAAGTCGATATTCAAATGTTTCACATTTTTAAGCTATTGCATAGCTTCTATCGCGGGCCTTGGGCGTGGAGACCGAATCTAGAAATTTCGTAACGAAAATAATCTAACACCCACACCCAAACACTCGGGGCGAGGCACGATCGAACAATTTTGAATTTCCGAAATTTAAAAGAATTTAGAAGAAAATAAGGATTTTGACAGTATGGTTGCCTAGGTAACCATATCTGCCAAAATAACAGAAAAATTTAATTACAAAAGTCAAAATTAGAAAATACATAAAATTATAAAATTAAGCTATTGCATAGGTTCTATCGCGGGCCTTGAGCGTGGAGACTGAATCCAGAAATTCCGTAACGAAAATAACCTAACACCCCCCACTCCGCCCGGCACAGCGGTGATACTTATTAGTTTTATAATTGCATAAGTTGATAAAAAATGCTATGCAATAGCTTTACCGCGGCAGTCTCCGAGTGCCACACGTTTTTTTTAAAAAGAAGAACATCATAGAAACCATGTGAAAAAAGTTTCATTCAAAAACCTCAAACCATGAAGATTCTATGTCAATTCAAAGAACCTATTACAATAAAACGGCAATTTCATATTTTAACCCCTAATATTTTAGATATTTTGCTTGTAATTTCAACATTGCTCCCAAATTTTTACACAGGAACAACGACAGCTTTTTTTAAACATTTAGGGAAAACTCCATCGGTCAAGCATTTTTGAAAAATATATGTCATGGGAGGGACTAAGATGTGCTTGAATTGCTTAAGGGTTCTGTTAGATATATTATCCCAGCCAACCGCAGAATCGTCCTTTAAACTCGTAATGATTCATCGGTATCTAACGTCACAAATGACCCTAGACAACAAGTTGATTGAGAGCTTAAGTCAATGTTGCATAAATCTTTCTCGAGTTTATTTATGTAACTTTTTGATGATTTTTTTTTTAATTTATTTAAGGCATCAAACAGTCATATACATGAAATATTAAATAAGTACATTAGTACAGAATTTTTCTTTACAAAAGACCAAAATAGTGCCTATAAAGTAAAATACAATAAAAATATAATATAAGAGCCACTATAGGTGATCAGACATGCTGAGATTACCTCTAAATGATGATTGATGTTTTGAGATTAAGTAACATAGTAATATAACAAAGGATATAGTTACAATCTGTTTCTGTAATAAATGGAAATCTACAGTAATATAATCTAGACATCAAGTACCTAGGTAGGCATGAACCCACCTAGTTAGATTTACAAAGCAAGACTCATTAAGAGAGTCTCTTTTAATTCAGGTAGGGATAAATTAAATAAGTCTATGTTGGTGTATTTTTTATTATAAATGGTAGTGGAACGGAATAAAAATGAGTTACGTGTATAGTTCTTACGATAACGCGGTGGATTAAAAAGTGGTCGGGTACGTGAGGGTCGCACGGGGAGTCGCACGCGAGACACGAAGGAGGTGCTGCTGAGTAGCGATGGAGAATCGACTAAGTTGGAGAGTATTTTGTATAAGAACACTATATCGAACATTTCTCGTCTGCTGCGCAAGGATAGTAATTTATATCTTGTTAAAGAGGATGTATACGATTCATTTGTAACATTGAAGCGATAATTCATGGACTTGATAAATTTCTTTTGAACCTTTTCTACTCTGTTTATGTGAACTTCATAAAAAGGATTCCACACAGTACTGCAGAAGTCCAGAAAGGAACGAACAAATGAGAAATATAATATTTTAAGGGTATCTGGTCGCTTAAAGGGTTTACTGATACGCAATATAAATCCTAAGTTTCGGAATGCTAAAGCTAACATATCTTCAGTCCATAATTATACCTAGATCTCTGATCGTTGTCACTCTTTCTAAGCGTTTTTGGTTTATATGGTAGTCAAAGTGTATAGGGTTTCTTTTACGTGTGTACGAAATAGTATAGCATTTGTCGCTGTTTAGAAAGAGTTGGTTTTAACCACAGTAACCATGTAGGGCTTGTAAGTCCTGTTGTAGCCTTTCGCAATCACTAATTGATCTAATAACTCGAAATAGTTTCATATCATCGGCATAGAGAAGGTGGTGACTATGCTTTATAGGGTCACCTATATCATTGATATATACGGAGAAAAGTAGCGGTCCTATATGCGATCCCTGGGGAATCCCTGAGGGAACAGGCAGAAATTGTGAAGAGAAGCCCTTCACAAAGACTGCCTGACTCCTGTTACTGATGTAGGACTGGATCCATCTGAGAAGGTTGCCGTGCACACCGGCCCTCGCAAGCTTATTTATGAGAAGGTTGTGACTAATTTTATCGAATGCTTTGGAGAAGTCGGTGTACACGGCATCCACCTGCAGATCTTGGTCCATGGCTTCTAGTAAAAAGTCAGTAAACGTTATCATATTTGTGTCCACGCTTCGGTGTCTAAAAAATCCATGTTGTTGTTCAGAAATATGATTACGAAAAAAGAACGCCATTTCGGTCGTTATCATTTTCTCTAGGATCTTACCCAGTACACAAAGCTTAGATATTGGTCTGTATTGATCAATATGACCTTTTTTATGGTTCTTTGGAATTGGAGTTATTACTGACTTCTTCCAAATACTAGGAAATATCCCGGTCTGGATGGAAGCATGAAAAATGAGTGTTACAGGTGTAGCAAGCTCTTTGGCGCAATTCACTATGAGAAACGGGTGGATTCCATCGGAACCTGATCCTTTATGAATGTTTACAAGCTTCAGCTCTTTAAGAACGTTGTCATGTTCGATATTTACAGATTTTATGTCCACAATTGAATTGCGTACATCGTGACTTCTCTGAGTACAACAGGGTTCACGATCACCTGCTGGTATAAAGACAGACTGAAAATATTCGTTAAAGGCATCGCATATCTCACTACCGCCGAAAACACTTTTATCTTGATATAACATCTTTTCAGGTATAGTAGTAGGGGATTTTTTGGACTTTACAAAAGACCAAAAAAGTTTTGGGCAAACTTTTATCTTATCGTCGGATATCTGAATAAATTTTTGATAGCATTCAGCTTCCATTACTTTAAATCTTTTACGAAGAATGCAAAAAGTATGATAGTCCAATTGATTGCGGTAACGTTTCCATTTTTTATGAAATTTATGCTTCTCTTTGTTTAATTTTACGAGAGATGTAGTGTACCATGGTGGATATTTATTTTTTGATGTGATATGATGTATGTGTACGTCTTATATTTTTTTACTTTAGTAGGGCAGCACTATGATCAGTTATCGTAGAGTTAGTAACAAGTGCTATAGATTTGAAATTAGATTTAAGCATTATATGATCCAAACACCAGCCGCTCTGATGCGTGGGAAGCATGTGCGCGGTAACTACCCACCATGAAAGGTACAAATATTTAGGTAATGTTGTGCAGTGAAGTCCATGTCCTCTGGGATAATATTAATGTTTAAATCCCCTGTTACTATTACATTTTTATAAGTCGATAACGACTGTAAAGTATAATTTAGCGAGTCGATAATACTCGTAGTATCCACATTTTTAAAAGAGGGTATCTGTATATTGCTAATATTGCAATATCTGATCCAATTTTGATTAACAGCTGACTACAGTCTAACATATTTCGCTTCTCGACGGTGACATTTAAATTACTTCTAGCATACACGACTAATCCGTCATTTTGGTTATGATTTACCTTACTATTGTATATACTATAACCTGGTATGAGTAGAAGATAACTATGATTAGCTAACCAGCACTCGGTAGGAATAATAACGTCACAATTAAGGTCTAATCTCTGTTCAAAAGTACTAAAGTTTTTTTTTTTTAAATATATCTTTATTAGGAATTTTAACATAGGTTCTTAATTTAATCGGGAAAAACGATGACCTCTGCAAAAGTTAAAACAGTTATATGTATATTCTGTGTTAATATGGTTAGTGGATTACTATAAGAGGATAGATATTGTTTGCACATTTCAACATCACAAGCTCTCGACTCAGATACAGAAAAACTATCTAAATCTATATCTAACGTATCTATGTTAAGTTCTTAGCTAAATAGGAAGTAGCGCTCCTAGGCGCCTTCATAATTTATTGAGTTTATGTACCTTTTTCCAGCCAATTTTTTAGCGGGACATTCTATATCACTGGTCTTGTGATTGCAAGGCTTTTTAAAGTGTAGGCATGTGGCACATTTTGGGGGCTCAGCTTTTTTAGTGCAGTCCTTAAGTGCGTGACCAACTTCGCCGCAGTGACCGCAGGTGTTGGCCTCGTACCGACATGTCTTGGCCACGTAACCGTACTACTGACACTTGAGGCACCTTGTTACCAGGGTGAAGTCTCTCACAAGGCACGATGACCAATTTAAAAACACTCTATCGTTAGATATAAGGGCCTTGCGTATAGGTGCAGATACTTCAATCACATAATTGCAGGTCTCGGCGTCCTTCTTTCCCGATTTATGACTGAGCTTAATAGAGGACAAAAATGTCTCCAGTGTCATACTTCGCAGTTTATTGGCCAGGTTCTGATGGAATATACAGTTGTACACTTCCGTTTCTTGCATGGACGTTGGAACTCCGATAACTACAATTCTCGGCTTACGTTTAATGTGGCTCGTACACTGTATGGCCAAAGGTAGTTAATTGCGCCGATAATTTCAGCTTCTCGATGTCGTCCTTTGTATCGGTGCTAATGATAACACCACCGTTTCTATTCTTGCGTAAACCTCTCACGTGCAGTTTCATTTGTTCAGGTCTTATGATTTTGAGAAACAAGTGATTTCGTTTCCTCACTTGACTTCATTTTGTCAGTAGGGTATGTAGCTACTGAGTTTATGCTACTGGGCTGAATGAAATGGCTGGGACTTTTCTTAACCATGTCGGGAAACTAAACTGTTCCAGCGGCAGGTTTTGAGGACTCTTCAATACTCTGTTTAAGATCATGAAGTTGTTGTGAAAGGTCATGCTTTCCTTTCAGAGCTTGAATGTTTGTATGCGCCAGAATATTTTTTTGTTTCAGGGACTGGTATTGAACGGCTAAATGAGATGTTACATGACTCACTTTTCTGCATAAGTTAGGAATCCTTACTTTTTGGTCCGAGATCAGTTTTTCTTCCGCTGAGATGGTGCACACCTCGTTCAGGCACAGTTAAATACTGAGCATCCAGTTCTGAATCTCAGGTGTAGAGATAACGGCGAGGTCTTCTTCCTGCTTAGCGGGCGCGGCGCGGGTTGCGGCGTGAGGTCGCGGCGCGCGGGGGTGGACGGCGGGCTGTGGAGCGTCAGCGCGCTCCGTTTAAAGGGGCTGCCTTCCATTTCTTTACTCATATTAAAATATTTTTTTAGATTTTATTTTTTAAATAATATTCACATACACGGAATGACACAGATAAGTTGCTTACGCGTTATGTAGAGCTAGGTCACGAGTTTTGCAAGTTATAAATTTTATTCTAACAATAAACCGACACGTCCGATCGCATTGAAGATCAATTTATAGATGTTAATTATGAGACCGGGACTGAACGCTATATATATTGCGAAACTGATATAATATCTATATTTAACGTTTATTATGAAAATTAAAAGTCTAGTCTACTACATTTTGTATATGAAATGAAAATATTTGAATACTCAATAACATGATGAGATACAGTTATTGTAAATGTACAGACAGGAAATGTTCTTTTAAAATGTGAGTTAAGCAAACGAGATATCTACAGCATGTAAAAATAAGAAAGTGGAAATCGTTCAAGTGACACTTGATTAACGTACAAATGAAGCGCACCAATGTTATAGCTAATGTTCGTAGTAGGGTACCAAAATCTTCCTTCACCTGTAAACGCTAGCCTTGAGCAAGTCTTCACACGTGCGGTCACAACGCGTGCCTGGCCGCCCGCCCTTCCCAGCCTTCTAATAAATAACACGTCAATTGGCTATTTCACTGTCTACGTATTTATTTTCTGCTGGCTTTTATTGTGAGATGATAATTGTGATTCGTATGGAAGGTCCTCGAGGAAAATGAAAGTGGCATCAAATCTTGAATGTCAGGAAATGGGACTGAAATGGATTTTTCCTTAAAGATAAAGTGAGTGAAATCTAACTTACTATAGTTTTTATGGTACAAGATTTTTTTTAAGTAAAGTAAAAATCAACAGAAAATACTTGTATTAACAGAAAGGTGCTATCTCATCCACATTGCTATGTATGTGTACTAGTCTAATCAACTACATACCTGTGTACTTGCTTTTGAGATAAGTTAAAAAACATAGATAGATAACACTTTATTGCACAAAATTAAAGAAAACAAATAAATTACAAAGAAGAGAAAATGTACAAATAGGCGGCCTTATCGCTTTAAGCGATCTCTACCAGAACATATCATTTTGGTATTGAATTGAATGACTTTTTTATAATAATCAATAATAATGCCTTTCATAATTTTGATAATTAGTTTAATAATTTGATTTACCTATTATTATATAGGTATCACGAAAAGAGATATATATATATATATCTCTTTTCGTGATGGTGATCCCGTAGAAACTATAAAAGCGTTCACTAAGACTACAGATACCCTAATGCTTAGAATTGTTTCATGGGACTATTAGCTAAAATTAATCGATTCACTGATATAAATCCATTGCAGTCATGCAGCACTTTGTGGTAGGAATTATTTTTACAAGCGTTTGACCTGACAACAGATTAGCTTTGTCTAACTCAGGGACAAACACATTAGAAACGATTGCTCACTGCATTCAATCTATAAACGTGAAAATCCTGATTTATACATAAATTAATACATAAATAAAGCAGAGTATGTTAACATAAGTGTACAAATAATAGGACGAAGTCAACGTTATACTGAAAAGTAGGGTTGTTGTACTTCTTATGAACGCAAAATTTAACAGATTTAACTTTCAAACACAAGCCTTAGTATCAAATTATATCTTATAGTTAAATTATCGTTTTAATTAAAAATAATATAATTACAAAAACGGGTCTAAATAATATTTAGACCCGTTTATGATATTCATTGGTTTGCCTTCAGTCACCCGAAGAGTAGGTAGGTATCATGTTTAGTCCCGTTAGTTAACAGTAATAATGAAACACGAAAGTCTTTAAACCTTACAAGTATTGGAAATTATAACTTATAAATAAGAATATTAACATAAACATAAAAAAAACTACAATATTTACATCCTATAAATAAAAATTAAGTGAAAAAAGAAACAAATACTTATAGATAAAGAGGGAAAACAAAGAGAAAAAAAAGCTATAAAAATGGTCGTCGTGGTAAGGTGCCTAAGATACTGGCAGCATTACCTCGCTGGATTGCGATGCTCAGTCGCTGTGCGAGATAGCTGCCAGCTCTTGGGTCACCGCTGACGTCAGATAAACGTTTAGCAATCTCATTAAGAATATAATATTGAAGTCTTACCAGGTAGGCGCGACAGATATTTCAGCTTAATAAATTTGTCGACTGCTTAGAATAGGAATTTATTCTTAAAATACCCATTTTAATAATTAATCACATTATACACAAAAAACATTAATTTCCATATTGGATCAACCCAGAAGTATATTAAAAAATAGAAACTATAGGCAACATTACCTATTTATACGAGAATAATCGAATACTCTTTTTCTAAACAAATTTGCATGCAACCAGTCAATGCAATACATAATAAAAGGTTTTTTTCAGTCAATAGGTATATGTATAAACTAAAAACAATGAAAGCGTTTTGTGTTGACTTTAATTGTTTTTATGAATAACCTAAGACAAATTCTCATTTTTAACGGTTTAAATGTTGCACGCTTATTTGCGCGTTGGTGTCTTTTTTAGGTATAGAAAAAAAAATTGAAGGACCATAGTAAAACAAAAGTGTTTCACTATGTTTCCGTCATCCATTTTATGAATAGCTTAGATTTGACGTATAATAATGTTCGATAGTATGAAATGAATCTTTCGTGTGCGAGTCAGACTGGAATCGGACCAAATTTATTGACAAAACCTTTTAGAAGCTAGACATGAAACCTATGCTCAAATAGTTGACAATACCAAGTAATAACAGGTAAAACGTAAAACAAACAATAAAGTACAATAGAATCATCAATCCGAGAAACAATCAATCATTACAACAAGAGACAAGAGAGTTGTGGTTATTTACAATTTAGCGAGACATTGTTCTACTACTTCCCGATAAATCAATAGGTTCCTATTAATGCGGCTCCCGGCTGGATGTATCTGACAATGGCATTGTATGTTGGATACTAAAGCGGTGATAATTTACAAATAACTCTAATGTTAAAGTTTGTTGTGTCACTACTACAATATTATATTGTTTACACCTCGAATGCTAACTTGATTAGCACCAGGACTGCTCTTCAATAGTAGTTTTAAAGTTAACCTGTTTATGCATTAGGGCAACCTATTTGTCGTATTTGCGTGCCATTAGATTGGGATGTTTATAGGGTTCCGAACCCAAAGTGTAAAAACGGGACCCCTATTACTAAGACTTCGCTGTCTGTCCGTCTGTCCGTCTGTCCGTCGCTCTGTCACCAGGCTGTATCTCAAGAGCCGTGATAGCTAGACAGTTGAAATTTTCACTAATTATGTATTTCTGTTACCGCAATAACAACAAATACTAAAAACAAAATAAAATAAATATTTAAGGGGGGCTCCCATACAACAAACCCGTTTTTTTGGCCTTTTTGGTACGGAACCCTTCGTGCGCGAGTCCGACTCGCACTTGGCCGGTTTTGTTTAAATTAATAACTTTGGATAATCTTGACTGCAGCTAAGAGCAACATTTATATTTAATAATATTTCGAGCAGTATAAGTATTTTTATTTTAAATACCTTTTTGAACCCTATTTTTTGCTTTTACACATATGGGCTTTGGCCGGTTCAAAAGCGATGTAATGTTATTTCTTTTACGGATTTCAAGAAAAACTTTAAAAAAAAAATCATCGATAAAACAACGTCCCCCTCCAAATGAGAGCCCGCATAAACGTTTGGAAACTCTTTCAATTTAGTAGCACTCGATAACTTCATTAGTAAGGTAAACATGCTGCATATTTCGTTGAATATTGCAAAAATTACACGTCTATTTTCGATAAAATATTCCTTTATTGAAATACTCAACTTTCAAATCATGAAGCATTTTTGAACATCCGATAATAAATTAGTTAAATCTATAACAATTGGGTAGATATAACTACAGCAAGTAATTCTTGAGAGTTCCTAAATTTTTACATAAAACATAAAATATAATAACCACTTGCATTCGATTTTATATTTGTATAATTGTATCTAGTTCTAATTTTTATCAGAGAATTGCTTGATGTCTACTAACTAACAATCGCAGAGCCGACTACAAACATTACCGGATAGTCGGCTTTACCGATTAGTTGCTGACTAGTCAGAACATCACTTCTAAAAATCAAAAATAAATCGTGCTATACCTAGCAGATACCTACTGTCTCTACTGTACGAGTATGTCAAGAATGATGATTCACTTCATTCTTCTATCTTTCTTCATATCGTTGGAAAACTGTAGAGAAAAACCACTCTTACCCATCTTTATGAGGCTATACTTAAGAACAAGAAGGATAATGAGTCCGATGGCATAATTTTCCTATTATAGTCATTTTATTAAGGAACACAAGATCTCGATTCTTAAATTAACCAGTCGACACATCAATATTGTTAGACACCCACATCCCTGATTAACAGCAATTCAAGTTAACTCCGAATTCTCGAAGGAGAAACTAGAGCGGTCTAAATGCAAATAAGATTACAATTAGATATTTAGATCCTTTCACACCCCGCTTATTTCGGAACAAGCCTTTTAAATACAGAGTATGTTTTGCTTAATTAAGCAAATAATAGACATAAATAGAAGCAAGCTATTTTTAAGAAACAAAACCTTCGTCAGAAATTTTAGGACCTTATCATCACATCATCACTGTTATTTGCATAAGTCAAAACTACATCTATATATATAAAAATGAATCCCTATTTCCCTTGGTCATCGCATCACGCGTGAACGGCTGGACCGATTTCGCTAATTCTTTTTTGTTTTGTTTGTTATTGTCAGGAGAAGGTTCTTATGTAAGAAAAAATTAAGAAAATTCCTCGAAAATGAAAATTAAGAATAATTAACTACAAAATTATTTTTAATGTAACCTTAGCGCTTTTGAAAATTTTACTTTTTTAATGTATGGCGTTTGACATAACATTGACTGAATGCGTGCTGCAAATATCGTCAAATGGGGGTAAAAAAAAACTGAATTTTGGTCATGACCAGTAATGCCGGTCGCCTGTTTCCATGTCGGAATACTAACAAAACTATTTATATACACGTCAGAAAAAAAAGGATTTTGTATATCTTAGAGCATAATAATAATAAACAATTGTTTTTTTTTTATTATATCATTTCGTAATCAATATTCACAGTTTAGGCAGGACAACGTCTGTCGGGTCCGCTAGTACGAAATAAAAATCACATCATGCTCGCTGCGTTTTGTGTGCGACAAAAAGCAATTATTTTTAGGATTTTCAATTAAAAATTCTTTGATCTATGAACATAAAACGAGGCACAAAATTAATATTGAAACCTGTTCTTTATAAATAGGTTAAAATATGGTACAAGCGTCGCTTTCCCGGCGTAATAACCGTCGAGCGCCCTCAGCCGAACGGCCACAATGCGCTGGATTACTTCTCAAACAACTCGAAAACTGGAAATCCATAAAATTCACCTTCTATATACGAGCTTTGTCCGGAATATATCCACCTCGGGTTTCTGATTGCTATTTATTAATTTCAAAAGTACCATGTCAAAAAACTACTTATCGACGAACTAATCGACGAACAAGATTAAAAACTAAATGAATTAAAAAGGCCTTCTGTTGATAATAAATTAGTTCTCAACTGAGAGCCTGCCGAGGCGTTAACATATCATAAATTATTAAAAAGTGCATTCACTTTGGGGCGGTGCAATTTGTACTTGCATATATTATTATTAGGAATGCTTATTCGAGCGCTAATCAGAAGAAATCATCTGTAACATAATTTTCCTTAATAAAATATCATGACGTTTGAACTTTTGATATTTAAAAAAACTTATATAATTAGGAGTTTTTTTATTAAAGCAACGGAAGCACATACAATAGTTATTGGATTTTTAATCTATATGTCTCGAAGCTTTATTTGCGTAAAAACTACGGTATGTAATTAAATATTCCTAATTTCACAATCACAAATTTGCGGTCTAATACAAGTACCAGTCGGCAATCAATGTTAAGGAAATATTTGTTATATTAGTTGAACATTGGAATTACATAATATTATGTTAGTTTTTTTATTAAAGCAACGGAAGCACATACAATAGTTATTGGATTTTTAATCTATAAGTCTCGAAGCTTTATCTGCGTAAAAACTACGGTATGTAATTAAATATTCCTAATTCCACAATCACAAATTCTCGGTCTAATACGAGTACCAGTCGGCAATCAATGTTAAGGAAATATTTGTTATATTAGTTGAACATTGGAATTACATAATATTATGATGGCATAATGACGATCGCAAGTCGGATACTTTCAGGTTAGCATTCGTATGTCAAGCCCCGAACGCGAACGCCACCTTTCGGCAACTCATTGCTTTGGGCCTTGGTTATTTTCGAGTGATCTGTAGATGTGTACGCGACTTTAATATGTATACACTATACATACATACGTGTATCAAGAATGGTGCAAACAGGCACCGCCAACATACAATGCTAATTGCTAATTGTTTTGCACGATTGGAGCATTCACTTAACTTCGCAAAAGATGTTACATAAAATTCGAATTTTATGTTATGCTTTCCAACGGTGGCATATAAAAATATATGGTAATAAAGACGTTTAGTAGATACTTTATATGGTAAAATGTTAGTTACATGATTTTACAACCCTTTACCCAAGTCTTAACTATCTTGCCATGTGTAGGTGTTTAACAAAAACTCATTATTACAAGATAATATCATTACAACTTAAGTTTTTTAAGCCTTTGAGTGAAATCAAATAAATAATGTACGCATTGATTACTTCATGTTTTTCAAAAGTTTATAAGGACTTATTTACCTATTTTGTGTTGATTGTTCTGTGTTTTGGTCGTGATTTAATTAATCACTAAACTCAGAGTACCTATTTCAGGTACGTACCCAAACTTATTTACGTCGCAATAATTTTGTAACAATTGGCCCAATTTGTTATCCAGACAATTTAATTTAATTTAGTTGTTACACAGCGAAAGAATTGCAAGGCAGCTATTTTATAATGAAACAACTTCAGGACGTACGGAGACCGCAAACGAAAAACTTTTAACAGCTTGTTTAAATGTATTTTGTTGAAAATACAGGGGTCCATTTTAGTTAGTTCTTTGAAGCGAATAAAGCTTTAGAAAGCTTGTAAAACAGTTATCATATGCGAGAAGATTCTTTAAAATTGAATCATTTACTACGAGTATTACCTGCTTCAAAACAATAGTAGTTCCAGGTCAAAAAATTTTTTTTAATTATTAGGTTTTTTTTTCTGCATTGTAAACAACAAAAAATATTAGAGTACCTAGATAAGTTCAATTTGAAAAATGCCCTTAAATTACAAGGTTAATTCATACAATTATTTAATTTATCAAATCATTTACATAATAGTCGATAGGGTCACATTTCCGTTGTTAAGTGTTACATCCGTTAATAATAAAAGAGATAAGACTGAATGAGCAAAACGATTTCTATTGATTTTAACTGAAATTTGCGTTTCTGACTACTGAATATTGCAAGTACAAGTCGAGACTTCCGGATACCTTTATATAATTATATATTATATTATATTAATAAATATATTAAAACGATTAATAGCGACTTGTTAAAGTCATCTTGTTTTCGCAGGTTACAACACAGTTTCTAATAGCGCGAGTCTAAAATATAACCCATAATATGAGTTGTTTAGACTATCTCAAAGAACTTGGTACCTTTTTTTTTTATTCACTCAGCGTGGAATAATCTTACTGTATACACCTTCCATGGAACTATTATATAAAGCAACGTTTAGTCAATAGACTGGAGACGAGTTGCAAGTCACTTATACTAAGGACACAACACAGAAGATCGCAGACGATGGGTTAATCAATTAGACGAGTGATATTAAGCAAAGCTTGGGAACGATTTCAGTTAAGGGAAAAAGAGAAAAAATATTACATCTGATATGATTGTAAATTGGTTCCTACTTTGGCCTCATCTAATAAAAACAAGCTATTTAACTTTATATACAAGTAACGATGATAAATAATCTATAAATCATAGAAAACTATTCATAATTTCACTTGGTAGTCCTAAAGAAGTAAGCAAGTGCTTAACACTGCAATATTCACACCATATTCCAATCAATGAAAATCAGACTAGTAAAACTAGGTACATCATTAAATTATGTCAATAATAGAGAAATTTCAGGAATAGGTGGTATCTTGTGAATAAAATGGAAGTCTAGGGGTATATCAGTTGCGGCCATTCTCCTTTAATTGTAATACATTATATTTCTGTTGATAAAAATGGATTAGTTTTTGTGAAGTAGTAAAACAGGCATACAATAAAGGCTGTTATATCTAGTAAATGTTTTTTTTTATCTCCCATTGGTTTTAAACATCATCAGTTAAAGAAAACCAAAGGTCTGAGACTTTAGGCCTAGTTCCAACACGCTTGACCCAAAAAGATAAAGTGGCGGGCGGGCCGAACGATTGCGCCGATAGCCCGCTTGCCTGCTCTTGCGATAGATAGTGACATGATACCGGCTCACGAGATTTATGCCAAACAACCTACTAACATAATTAAATATCAATGTTTTCGGTACAATTCATTACTCACTTAATAATGTCCGTAATTTGATGATTATAAAATTTTGAACGTGCTGCTTATTGTTTTTTAATAACTCGTTATGAATGCTACTAATATCAAATTCGCCTAAAAAAAAAACTTTTATCAGTTAGGAACTAAACTAGGGTCATCACGTCCAAGTTAATTAGATACTGTCTGTGAAGCAATTAGAAAGTGCGAATAGAAAAGCTTTTTGTGTAAGGCACTCGTAAGTATCGTCTAGGCAAACAGCGAATGTTCAATTTCAAATTGCTCGCGTTATTGCTCGGTGGAAAAATCGACTCCAGCGCCCTCGGCAATTACTTTTGGAGTCAGCGGCACGTTCAAATGTGACTAATTCTTTTTCTCTATCCTACTTTCGTTTGCCAACCGTTAACGCACCTACAGACAAAGTTTTATTAACGTTCAACGAGACTAAACTCAAAATGTATTTTGAAAGGTAATAAAATGATTGATAAGAAGTTTGCTGCTAGTTAGGGTAGATCGGTGAACTTGATATCAATGAATTTAGATGTCGTTAAAGTTTTTTATAACTTGTGTTGCAAATCCTGTACGGATCCAGTCTAGACATGTTATTAAACTATTAATATTGATAGCTGCATTGAAATATGAACTAACGTTCACTAATGTTAATTTGATTTTGTTTAAGACGTTATAAGTCCCAATAACATTCAAAAAATAAACGTGGAAATCCTATTCAGTTCACAAATAAGCAAGTATTCAGGTTCATTTTTTAGAGATTTGAACACAATATGAAAATGTAGAATTTAATAACAAAAGCAGTAATACCGGCATCGGCACCCAGTTTGAGCTCAATAAGGGCTAGTCTCATAATATCACATGGCACGGCCGGCTTGCGGGAGGCTGCCACGCTCGCCTGCGCGGGGCGGGACGTTGACCTGCCCTTCGAACTCCGCACCCCGCATCCCCGCGCACTCCCTAAAAGGCACAACCATGAACAATAGATGTCAACCTTAATTCTAAGCACTTAAAGCTAATTTTCCTATAATGAACCAAAATTTTCCCTCGTAGGCTTATCGGAAAAATTGTATAGCGCTGTTCGCAATCGTATTTCAAGCGAATTGGGTGTGAATTGTTTCGCGAAGGCCACCCGCGTGTACGTGCCCATATGAGTCCTGGCTACTTACTTTCTGGAACGGATTTCAATGTGAATATTTAACGATTATGTCATATAAGTATCCTGTACCTCCTGTACCTACAGCGTATAATATTTATGAGAGCTTTATTGTTTTAAACGTGTACAGACAAACAGCGAGAGGTAGGCGTTTTAATAAATGATAAATCATAAAGTATTCAACTGAAGCACGGTCGAAATTTCAAAAGGCACTCTGCCTCTGCATTTGTCAAATGGTAAGTATCTTTAGTGACTCCCAAATTTATATAAATATTACAAAATTAATGGTGTCCGTTACCTTCACACGTGTATGATACCTGCTTAAACAACTACTTACTTTGCTTCATATTAACTTAAATTATTCATGATTAATTATACATTACAACCAAGACCACCAACCAACCAATTTTGTTTTTATTATGAGCTTGATTGACATTGGATTTCTTCAGTGATCAAGGCGGTTAAAACTGCTCTAAAATATTTAGATACAAACCTCTCACTTCGATTTTTTTTGCAATTTGACAAATTAACTGTCTTCAATTTCAAAATGAATGCTTTTCATACAAACGTGTAAACTTTTATCTATACTTAATCCTGTTAATACACACATCAACACTGTCTAGGTATACTTTGGATTTACTCAATTTACTCAAAATTTATTAAAAATAAAATACATCACGTATATATTTTTATAAAGCCTATTTTTCAAACTACTAGAATAAAAGAAATAAAAGAAAACTTTTTTTTTGCGTTAGCAAATTTTTATTCAAATAAAGAATAAAACGTGAAATAATGGTAAAACTAACAATGAATGTGTTTCTCAAGAAAAAGTAAAAATAAGGAAAAATTTATCTGTTTTTAACAGTTATGTGAAAAATAAAATAGTCAGTATAACCACCCATGACGTTAATAATCATGCAACAGTTATTCATGCTTTGGATTAAGTTATCCAAGTCTTGTTGCGGTATATTGTCGCAATGTTTACAGGGAAATTCCTCAAAGCCCTTCTTTGGAGCATGTCTTACGCGTGTTCTATGGGGTTTAGGTCAGGCGATTGAGCGGGCCAGCCTAAGACAGCATTCTTCATGCAGCCTTCTCCTCACAGTTTGGTCACTCACAAGCAACTGGTGCTCTGACTGGAGCCTCTGAACCAACTGCAGCATGGCTGTAACATTTGGTTGTCTTCTCGCGGCAACTTGCAATAATCGGTCTTGTCGTTGAGTTGTTATGCGCTTCCCGCCTGGGTGTCTTTCAGCCACTTCACCAGTTGCACGATAATGTGACTATAATCTTGATATCACGTTTGGTCTTGTTCCGATATCCTCAGCAATACTCCGGTGAGTAGTCCCAGCTTGGAGCATGGAGCATGCCTACTGCCCTTAACTAATAAATTTCCTCTCTTGTTAAATGACGTCGCTGCACGATGCACTCAATAACATTAATTCGAAATTAACCGATAACTTGTAATAAAACTTAAAGGACAATAGGCATCCTGGCGCATGAGCGGCCATCAATGAAACTAGTATAATTGGAAAGGTACAAGCTTTTTGACAAATATTGTTCAAGGAGTACGATTAAATATCATTTGGGAAAAAATATGTAGGTATAATAATATGATAATGAATTATTATATTTTGTTCATGCTGTAATATTTGTTTTTGTAACAAAAAATACGGAAAATCATTGCATTTTGTTTATTTTATTGACACATGCATCAATAAATAATGTATAAAAATATTGGGCTGTAATATTCGTCATAATATTCAATTCCATCCATAACCTTTATTATCATAATCTTTTGTTATTTTTAATGGACCGATGTTATTACCGACTTCTACCTGCTTTCTGTGACCAATCAGCGACGAGCGTGACTCGACCATGCCACACCCGGGGATTGCCTTTAGCGCAGTCCATCGTTAACATTTGTTTCGTTGAGTACTGTTTATTATTATATCAATGTAACAACATCTCGAGGTGAACAAAATATTTTATTTAAGGTACGAGTACAAACTCTAATTATTCCTTTAAATGATTTATTAGATCGTTTTAAAGATATAATTAAATCAGTTAAATTCTATAATAACTTTTTATCCAAGAAAATTACAGAAAAAGTCTTTTGTGGTCTTATTCTTTGCATATTTACAAACAGTACTCGTTGAGTACTGTTTATTATTATATCAATGTAACAACATCTCGAGGTGAACAAAATATTTTATTTAAGGTACGAGTACAAACTCTAATTATTCCTTTAAATGATTTATTAGATCGTTTTAAAGATATAATTAAATCAGTTAAATTCTATAATAACTTTTTATCCAAGAAAATTACAGAAAAAGTCTTTTGTGGTCTTATTCTTTGCATATTTGTCTACTAGGAAATAAATAGTACAACTGTGGCCGCCGATGGGACAAGCGCCATACAAATTTGGCCATTGTCCTTTGACACAAAAAAATAGCCAAAAACTACTGTAGGTAAATGAAAACTTCGGCCCTCGCTACCATTATGCCGCGTAAATCTTTTGTTTTTAAATATATTTTTTCAAATTCAAATTTAGAATTGTTCAAAAAGGTTTACAAAATAAGCTTTCTTCAAAAGAATTCAACACTGGCCAGTATTTTTTGAGTTTAAGAACTTTATACAAAATATCCCTAGATGGTGTTGATGTGTGTAAATAAATGATTGTATTCAAAAATTTATGTTTATCTACCTGTCTGAAAATTGCTTAGCAGAAACTGTTTCACTTTTATTATTATGTACTACGTCATGTCTTCTTTAAAAGGCCTCGGATTGAATGAATTTGGGAAATGAAATAGATATCTGTTTCACTTTTATTATTATGTACTACATGTCTTGTATCAAATATCTTATATCTTGCAATACATATAAAAACTTAAAAGTTCCCACGCATGTCAACACGCGAGAACAGCTAGTATATAGCAACATAAATATCATATATTTATTTTCTTTTAATCCACATAATATATGCACGGTAACCTACACAAACAGTTTTATAAACGAAATTCGAAATGTTAAAGGAATCTAATTAAATCCTCCTACACTACAACCCACGGCAGCAGGCAAACTGAGCTTTTAAATGTTTCTTACAAGCGATTTAAGAGAATATAATAATATTGGGTTCCTTAATTTTCTCGAATATTGTATTCGATAGAAACTTAAGATATTTCATATTTACGATGTAATTCGCGTTTATTTGGATTTTAGATTGCATTTTGTTTTATTTTATACCAACGTTTCGTACGTTTTGAAGGCTTTAAAGTGATTCAAGTTTTAACTTATGTTTTTGCAACTAACACAATATTTTTTAGTGACGTTAGTAGGAAATGATGTTAATTCGGCTAAAACTAAGTGGAAATCAGTAAATATGTAAATACGTTTTAAAGTAAAGACCGCCGCGACTAATAGCCTGTTATTAATGATGATAATGTTTTGATAAGCCGGCATTTTTTTTGTTGGATTTATCTTAGCATTCCAAAATTCCTTACATTATTACGTTAATATGAAAAAAAGTAAAATATGAGTAGAGCAAAGTAAAGTATATAAGATCAATGAAAGGGCATTATTAAACCTTTAAAAAATAACTTGTTTTGTTATATAGTAGCGTGATTCTCATCTACCACCTACTCCTCCCCCTTATTCCATGTTCATTGACCTTCATTGATAGACAAAGTACCTACCAGACTGAATAAACCAACGTTAATGGCATTCCGAATTCATTCTGGGATGAATGAGGCTGAAGTTTTATAGTAATTTATGTTAATATTATTACATTCCGAGTATTGCAACAAGCTTTTGAATATGTTACAAATAAATATTGTAAGCTGATGTTCGATTGAATGATTAACGAATAATAAGGTATATTTATTCGCTAACGAATGTAACTTAACTGGTAATTAATTCGTTTTAAAGCAACTTACAAAATCTACTTAAATATTTTCTAAAAATATTTAATAACATTATAACTTCCATATTCCCGAGATCACTGTCTACTTATAACTATGAAACGATATTATTAGGAATCTCCATTATCATAAAATAACTATAAAGTTTATAGTATGGTAAACTCTTTTTTTAATAATACTAGAACCTTGCTATGTGTCTTCTATGTCATGAGATGGACTTAAAACAAACAATATAAAATTATATGGCTTGTCAAAATCCAATGAAATATTGCAGCACATTATTAGCTGATTAGTACGAATTTTCAGCATGTCTTAAAATCAAAAATACTGGATAAGAAAGTTAGAATGACATAAAACAGTAGAGACAATCTTAATATAGTTAGTATTATCATTTCAACTAGTATGAAGTAACTCCCTATGTAATTATTAAGCTAGAATATCCAAGCAAAGAAATAATCTGGTGCATGCGTAATCGTAAAAAAAAAACCATTTTCAAGTCACTCGACAGAGGTTATTAAAGTTAAGCAGTTATTTCTCGACTGCGAGAATCATTAATGAATCTATTCTTAACGATGAATTGACTTCACTTTCCATTTTATTTTACTTTAAGGAGCCGAAAGTCGAGACTTGTTAATATTGTTAGACGGTTTTAGTTTTTATTATTATAACGGATTTACTAGTATTAAAAAATTTTAGGTACCTACTTTACTTAGTTACAATTTCTTAGGCAGAGGTATAAGGGTATAAGGTATAAGGGTACGGTATAAGGGTATACCTACTAGCTAAAAACAGCTTTTCAATTTTGTTACATGAAGAAACGAAAAAACTATCATAATTTGTTGCTTTAGAATACTGGTACATATTAGCAAGGCTTAGCTATGTCTTCTAAATGATCGACTACATTCATGGAAAATCCATTTCTTTTCCCAAACAGGAATTTTTGGAAAAATTTATTTCTTAATAATTTTCAAAATAAATTAAACCCTCATTTAAAATCCAGAGGAGATTGAATTTTATAAAAAAATCTTAGTGAAGGTATATGTGTCAATAGCTTTCTATATTATGCCAAATAGCTGAGCTAGCAGGAGCAGAGCGTTGACAGACAAATAGTAAGGCTTTATGTTTTCGTTTAATGTTTTTACAACTTAACTGTTCTTGTAGCAAATAAATTGCTAATGTAAATTTAAAATACAATTCCTAGAATAAAATTTCAACTACCTGAGATGGGACTCAAATCATTATATTATTTACTCAATTCTATGTTTATAGTCACAAATATGTAGTTATATTTAAAAGATCTATCTAACGACTCTCGATTCTTTGGGATGCAGGAATTTGCATGTAATAAAGTAGGTACCTAGTAGTTGTAAATATCACAAATTTTCAGTCTGGGCATAAGTTTTCAGGGAGGTAGTAGCACGAATTAATGTTATCTTATAAAAATAATTATTTTCTATGCTTATGAAAATAATTATTTTCTGTAATTAATTTGTCCAAGAAATATATTACTACTATACTTAATATCAGTTACAAATTACCTATAGGTAGTATTTAGCAGTTCAGCGTATAAATTTTTTAAAGCACATGCTATTATTATTTGCAAAACAAAGGTGTTGTGAACTTGGAAACAAACGGGGTTTGACCGCAAACACCTGAGCAAATATGCAGAAACAATGGAGGAGTTTATTTTTACGAGGGTAGGCATATTGTTATGAGTTTTTTAATTTCGCTATGCCTATAGGTACATGTTTAAGTACAGCTCTGTTCTGTTTCAATCATTAAAAGTGTTATCTAGCGGTTTTTGTATAAAAGCAATCTGTACCAATTCAATCGAAGATATGGAAACACTGAATATGGACTCCAACACAAACATTTCAAAATCCAATATAAATAATACCCTGCGTCGATCACTTTCTTACATCTTAACAATTAAAAGTATGAAAAATCTTTAGTTCATAGAGTAGGCACTGGCAGAAGTTTTGTTGTCAAAAAATTGTATTGGTAATATTTTCTTTAATCATTGGGACGGATGCCACTAAAAACAAATAAACTGCAATAAATCCGAGAGCTGAATATATAGCGGCCTAGCTGCCGTATACCTACTGCAGGGCACATCGAAGCGCTTGCACGCTACGACATCGCCGCACCAGGTCGGCACTTTAGGGGCCGTTCGGCCGACTTTAGGTTGCATAGGTACGAGACAGTACGGGCTGGCTAGCGGGCCGAGTCTAGCGGAAACATCGCCAATTTTAGGCGACACGAAAAAGTGCCCGCCATCTCTTCCCTTTCTTGGCTCGCTGCCATTTTTATCTGAACATTATAATCATGCAATACTTGGGAGTGAAACCACTTATTTTACAGTTGAAAATCTTCGCTATGATATTGGTCTTAAATTTATTTTGGCGGTTAGAAATTCACTCTCCAAAATGAAAGTGCTAATGCTTGCCAGAACTGGTATAGTTTATTTAAACGAAATTGTAGACAGGTTCCGTCTTATTATTATGTTCATAAACGAGTGATTATCGTTTTGAGATTCCAAATAAATACTGGGCAATGCGTGGCTTGAACTTAATGAACCTAAAAACAATCATTTATGAACCCAAACAATACTTAAACAAATTAAGGGAAGATAATTTTACGGATTTACCAAAGGTATACTTAAAATGTTAGTTTATCCTAACGTTTTGAACACTTTTCTACTTTCATGGTTACAGGTACTACCCGTCCAAAATATAATGAAAATCACGAATTAATGCGATTTAAGTCCGTTTATGTATCTTTTATTTAATAGGTGTTTGCGTGTAAATTCAAGAAACGAATACATTCATACAAAAAAAGTTAAAATCATAACCATATTTTTTGATATATTGTAATGGTACGTATTTATCGATACATTTTTAACTTTTAATCTGCCACCAACACAAAGATAATTATTAATTGAGTTTCGACAGTCTATCGTAGGTTAATGAGCTGTTGACTGCAAATAAAGCTTTCAAATATTCAAGCAGAGGAATGCCATTAGTAACTAATCACCGTTAGCAAATTTAACTGGCAATGTAAAGGGTGTCCTTTGTTGTTGTCCAATTTGTTGACATTGTGCATCAAACATTAAAATCCAATCGTAAACTGCACCAATTTTCTTTCTCTTTAGTCAGTCCCTCATCTCCGAGGATCGTGGTCAGCTGCGGGGTTGCATCTGGAGCGGATGATCTGCCTTCATCGGTTTCTGTTCAGCGCGTCCTTTAGCACCGTGTGGAATGTGGAGGATGTCCTTATTTGGTCGATCTATCTTGCTGGCGAACGACTTCGCGACCTTTTACCTTCGGTGTTTCCTACTACTATCTGCTATCAGCAGGAGTAAGGGGAGAACGGAAACAACATCTTTATCCGGCTATTGAGTCAGACAAAGATGTTGACTATTGTTGACTATTGAGTCAACCTCACCTGCACGCGTCGGTGGTTCGTTACGAATAGCTGACGGCGGTGGCCTCGGGAACGCCGTGGTGCTCCCTGCTAGATAACGGACAAGGCTCTGGCGACCGAGCAATGGCGGAATAACCATACCACCAGTCGGGCAACCGACTAAAGAGGCTACAGCGGCCTTGGAGTCTAAATAACTTCTTAAATGTCTGGGGCAGAAGGCAACGGGAAACCACTGCTTCTTTTTTCCCAAGAGAGTCAGCACAAATATTACAATAAGCAATAGTGTCTCGGTGTCAAATTGAAATAAAAAGACAAATCGCAAGGATACAGAACGTCTAAAAAAATTAATAATATTATATGCATTAAGTATTATGCAAAAAACAAATACCAATGAAAATACATAATGATATAAATAAATATATCAATGAAAATAAAAATACAGATTTTTGCAAGGATGTATAATACGAGTTATCTTCTGCCAATATTTATTTGAATAGGCTCTTTAGAAGAGGAATTTGAAATGAATAAAATTTTACTACGATTACCTCAGGTTCTTCCAAGAACACATTTTTTACAAATAATACGAGTACTATAAAAATCGATAAACTACTAAAGATTGTGGTAAAAACCTTGAACAAAAACCCAAATTCATTTCAAGCCTAATGCCAAATATACAACATATCTTTGGGACGGGTGGTGTGACCTACATGTTTTAATTTTATGGATACAGGTAATTAATGACCTTAAAAAAAAGGTCAACTAAAAATTTATCGCCAAATAATAAGTAATTATTAACAAAAATGTGAAATCAAAATTAAGTAATGATAATCATAATATGAGTCACATTTGAACAATAATTATTACTCTTAAAAAGCTCTAGTTAGGTCCTTATGTTAAAAATCGCCATACGTAAAACCATTCATAAAATATGTAAACAAAACTGAAGCGGCCCGTGAAATTCATATAACAGGGCAATCCAAGAGTAATAAACCATACTTTAAAAAAAGGGTTTTCCTGTAACTCCTGGGTACATCGACGCCACGTGCGGCGCGCCCCGTGCCGCGGCCATGTGAACGGACGATCAATCAACTCCCGGGCTTCCCGCGCGCCTTCGTCGCCAACTTCTGCTCTAAGTTTGCTTCGCAGAATGCCCTGTTCGTTTTGTTTTGGATTTATTATGAAGTTTTAAAAAAACATGTAACTCTTGCCACAAGATGAGAGGAAATCATTTTTCACGAAGGATTCATTGTTGAAAGAGATTTTACAAGAATTTACTACCTACAAAGGCAAACATAATTTACCTTTTCCTTTCATAATTTGCTTTTGTGAGAATTCTTACTTGTTTATTTTCTTCTCATTTTGCAATAAGTGTTACGCTGTGATCGAGCGATAGAACGGAACGACTCAGCGTATTATTTCGTGTGAGCTACATATTAAAATGGTAAAAATTTAATATATTTCTTGACCTGAAGTAGTCTATTGTTTTTTTTAGTTATATTTTATTAAAATAGTACATGTGTCGCAAAAAAAGCATGCAACAGTTTCAGAATCGACCACAAAATTTTCCTTTTTTTGAGTCTTTATAAATAAAAAGAGAACAGTGCCCATTTAAGATAGGTACCCTTCTTCACAATTTGTGCAACCGACGCAAGTGGAGATGTCTGCCATGTTAAATTTTCGCAATACGAACAGATGGTTATACCTATCAGACGAAACAAAATCCCAATCCTATTAGAAGAATCCGAAATAGTTTCTGACACGTCGGAGTCAGTGTCATGTCGGGGCAACTCTAACGTATCGAACTGTCAAGATAGAATCAAGATTTCCATTTCGGATGTTGAGTCTAGAGAGAGGTCGGGGGGTGCCCACTCGAGGTGGGAAGTGTGTTGCATATTTGATGTGTGCCGGCGGCGCGGCATCAACCATTTACGTCGGCTCTTACCTAAAACAGCCCGGGGCGTCGGTTTAACAAGTCGACGAGTGAGCTCGTCGATCGATGTTGCCGTTTAAATCACAATTAGGGTCGCCCCGTCATCGCGTCATTGTCCGGTATGATATCGACGCGACGCCTGATGATGTCGAAAGCGTTTAAAACAGTTGAAGCCTTATGATACACCTTTATACGTTTATGCGAAATTGAGCCTATGTTTTAGTCCAGACTGAAGTCTTATCAATTCTTTTGCGACCAATATCGAATGTTAGATACTGTCGCAGTTACATCGTACTTAATTTGATAAAATTTTATTCGTAGATGAAAGATTCACACTCATTGGCGTCTAGAACTTTATTTACTAGTCATGTCTGTTTTTTAAAACCTGTACTCTCTAATCAGTTGTGGTATGGCGCATGCTACTATTCATAATTAAAATCAAATTAATTTCGTAACAAATATCAACCTAGACCACTATGGTGTTTAAGTTTATACACTGTAAGTATTAATAAATTGTATTTTTAAATAACATTTGTTTTTATTATTTATGTTATCTACCCATAAATATATATATTTATGATGTCTGCAAAGGCTTAACTAATTCTGATGTTACCGTAAAAGCCGAGAAAAGAGCTTAGCAGGCTCACCGGAGCACTTATGATTTCAATGGGATTATAGGGAAGGATTGACCGCAACGGACGCGGTACATGAGGATAGGTAGACCACTAATGCATTGAAAACTTTTATATAATTTATTATTTACATAGGTTGGATACCTTTGTTTACCTATTTAAGTAGTGTCTATTAATAATTTAATACCTATAGTCTGAAACCAATTTTCTAGTTTTATTAAACATGGTAGAAAAAGCGAAGGGTTTGATAAGATTCGCCCTAAAATGTTCTATGGTAAAGAAAATTCAAGTCTATTTTGTTTTCTCCATATCTAGTTATGACGACAAGTTTACTTATAATATATTACAACAGTTACTTTGTAAACTCCAAATCAAAATTTTCCTAGGTATATATTTTGGCAACCGCTACCATATTTTTTTACTTTGTATCTTTGCCGCTCATATTTTTATGTGTCGAGCTTATGAAGTTACAAATTTTGGCAAAAAACAGTGAGTATATGTATACGAGAGAGGTTTTCCCGGAATATTGCGAGACGCCGCGGGCACTACGCGCGCTGCATCACAATTGCGCGCTGATGGGTTTCGTAGACGCAAGGATCAAGCCTTTCAGCGCATCTGAATGCGGGCTTACCTTCTCGCCACTAGTAACTATTTCAGGGCCCTATGTTTGAACTTCTAAAATTTTGTTAATATAACACAGATATAAAAGTGCTTGCTTAATACTAATGCCTTTCATGAGAAAAAAACAATAAATTATTATAAACTAGCCATCTGCCCCGGCTCTTCTTCTAGTCTGTTTATGACAATGTAAGCCTTTTACACAATTTTCATGTGAATATTTTGAAAACCGTTTGTTTTAACTATTTTTAAACGTTTTTGTTAGAATTAGTTATAAACCAAACAGTGTATGTTGTCTTTTGTTACACATAGTTTTTTCCATACAAACCTTCTCCTCCAAACTGTCATGAACGTAAAAAAAAAACAACTTGGTACACTCGAAAGTTATTGGCGTAGGTACATATATTTTGATGATACTCCCTTTGTAATAATCTTAATACAGTCACAGTTATATATCCCAAATCCAAAGGTGTAAGTTAAAATAATTTGAAATATTTTACAGCAATAACGTGAGAAGATATGTATATTAAAATGATGAAGGTGTAACATTATTACAACAAACATAAAGTTCATTAGAAAGTTTTGTTCAAAAGCGGTAGGAGAAGAAATAATTATGCCAAATGATATCCCGTGTAGATTCGTTAGTTCTCTATCGAGCGAGAATAATCTTAATGGGCACATACAATTGCTGTGGAGAAACAATTTTATGGCATGCGTTATTAAATTGCGTCGCGTCGACTTGAACATTGACGAGAAATTTTAATAAAGCACCGAGGATTCTCACAGTTTATAGGTACTATGATGTTTTGCGTTAGTGACGTATTCGAGAACTTCTCTCCCTACTTTTGTTTATAATTAATTCAGGATGCTCGTGCCTCTAAGGGGACTGCGACTGGACCTATACACTTTATGTGCGCTTTAAGTTATTCAGGCTATTTACTTTCTACGTGCAATGTGATTTAAATGTCATCACATTGGGGACTCATCCTCTACTCACTTCAAATCAGATTTACTGTTTTTGAATACAATTTCATACACATAAAACTTAAATAAAACATCAAAATGATTGATAAAATCTGCCGCTGCTGAGTAGAATTGAGTAAACTAATGCTTAGAGCACAATATCCAGTGGAAAGTTAAAAGTAATAGTTTGCTCGTGTGAGTGTTTTAATCTAGTTAAAGTTTCTGTTTCATTTGGCGATTCACGCTAAGCGGCGAAACTTTGTCTAGCAGGTAACGCGAGTCGAATCAGGTTATGCAATCTGGAAATCTGCCTGAATATTGCATCTGTTGGATGCAAATAGCTATGAAAGGGAAGAAGATGTTGGCATTTATTTATTGCGCTCTAAGAATCGTTTGAGTTTCGATCGTGTAAGCTAACAAATTGTTACAAATGGCGTCGCGACGGGCGGGTTCGTTTAACGGGCGAAACTTGCACAAAGCGTGGGTCCGTCCCGCAGACGTCTATGCAGGCGAAAATGGCAGCTATAATGTACTTAAGCTCATTGACTCAAGTGAAGTTTTCAACTTATTTTACAGTATCTATTGTTCCAAAGCATCCTACTAGTATTCTACCTATACCTACTCAAAGCATTATTATATCAAATTATTGCAATAGCACTGTTACCACCTGCTGCTCTGGAACAAATGTTTATTTGTATAAACTATACATGAATGAACCTTTTGGTTTGATACGACGACAAGCCTTCAATAAATTTGTTACAATTAACATTTGTTACACAATTAACAACTTGGTGACTCGATTTAAGAGAGGCCGGCACAGAAAGCATAAGCTTCGAATACAATAACTCCATTTAAGGTCAAAAATATATTTTTTCAATCATAGGAGTACAATGCTCCTAATAGACGCTGAGGTGGAATTTGCCGAAAAACAGGGTGCAAGTGTTTCCTTTTTCGATGTGTGAAAACATATTGCGGAGTAAAGCTTTTATTGTTTGTCATTTTCATATTAATTTATGACTGGGTGTAACAATAATTAGCATGTATTTTCTAGTGAGAAATGCTCAATGTGATTGACATAAGCGTTATTGAGAATAAGATATGAACTTGTTGTTGCGATTCTTTCACTGATCCATACTACTGGAGTGTGCTATAAACCATGCGAAGCTAACTATCTCTTAATTTTTGCTCTTATTAACTTTTTTAAAGACCTAAGTTGTCTAATTTTCGGATAAAAGTCCCAGTGTAGAAAGGGATAGAGATATGATTCTCCTGCGCAAAAAATAATTATTATATCTGTTTGTTTTCTTTCAAAACGAAAAATGTCGATTAACCTTTTTGAATAATTTACTTGAAAATCCTTATAGCGCTAGGACTCCACGGACCAAGGGTCTCGACACCGAATGGGACAAAATTATATTCGGAGCCTAGACCCCTGTATTTGCAAGCTTTATCTTTTTCAGCCGCTTCACAAGCCGTACCAGCTCTGTTGTTGGTTCCATGTAGATGGGAAGGGGCCAGCGTGTCTGAACAGGTTGCATGTTTAATGGTTATATCCATTATAGGATTGTTTATTTTGGTGCCACAAAATCGACGACAAGCTATATTTTACAAATAGTTTTAAAAGTTTTTTCAACTAAAAGATAGTGTCTTGTCCCCAAGAAACACTCGGCTATCAACATAAAATTTAAGTGCTATGATGATGTATGTGTATTTTATGTGGGTATAGTCGTAGCTACAGTCTACAGTCTAGACTCTCAGTTTCATGATTTAGGTATACTTACAACTTTCCAATAAGCGATCTCTAAGTTTTATGTGTAGTTTACATAATACATGTTTTGGAAGTCTACACTTGAAATGACAAGCTTATTTACTTATTTATTTGGAATTAAATAATAAAATTAGTCTTAGGCTGCTTCATACTGATGATGTGTGAATTATAATACTAGAGTGTGAAAATCGGTCCACCCATTATTGACGTCTAAGTGATGTGACACACAATTTTTTTTTTATATAACGAGATTACTTTGTATTTAGATTACATATACGTTTAAATGTGGAAGTTAGAAAACCTAATTCTTATTCGCAAGTCATTCAAAAATGTTCACGATGCTTGGAGCGTGTTCAGATAAAACTCGTGTATAAAAATTTGTAAGTGCCTTGGCTTAACTTGAAATTAAAATAATGCTCGCCATTAGACAATGCAATTTTTTTCGGGAAAAGTAGCTGATAGAGCTATTAAGTATTAATTTTAAACCAAAACTAAACTAAACTAAATTATTTCTAAAGGGTTCATTATAACTAAATACTATTTTATTTTTAAGTCAACTACTGTTTCGAGTAAGACAAGAACATTATTTCTTAAATCAAAGCTCTGTTTCCTGCATCACAAATCCATCATAATTAACTTGTTGTTGACATTTAAAATATCTGCCGCCATGAAACTCAACAATAAAGTTCCACGTCAAACGCACGATAGCGATCATTAATTTTTAAAAGAGGCAAGCTTTTGTCCCTTATTCAAGAAATCAAGTTAAGAATTAACTTCAAATAAATTAAAAGAAGTTTCAACTTTGCCGTTTTCTCGAAATGATGTTCAAACTTTGAGGATTGGTGTTAGGATTGCAATTAATTACTATTATCTACAGGATACAATATCGTATTTATCTAAACAAAATATATGAGTTTCTTATCAAGCCCATCTAAAACGCTTTCATAATAGCTGTTTAGTTTAAAGAATAAAAAGTTAGTAGTGGGATACTCTTACAAAATTAAAGTAATGTACCTATTCGGGTCGATTTATTTTCCCAGAAACTTTTGCGATGCCGGCTAAAAAGGGAGCACCGAGATTTTTATTGCGATAAAGAAGACCCTTGAGACATGCAACAGCTTTTTTCGATGTCTTTTGTGTTAATTAATTAAAAACTGTCCGGCTTTGTTACCAAACAGGCTCGGAAAAAGTTTTTGCAGAAATTACGTAATCTTTAAAAGACCTGAATTATTTTTTATGTTCTTAAATGAAATCAAATGTACTGGTTTATTCTTCCGTGATCATAATGCTTAAAGTAGTGCCGAATTATCGGAAACTCATAAAAAACAAAGTACTCTGAGACAATTAAGTCGCATTACTTAAATCCAATTAATATAATTTAATAATAATCTGTAATTTTAAAGACGTAAGAACTGTTTGGCATAAAGTGAATTATTAAAGCGGACAAACAATCAAAAGTATAAAAATTCTCACATAGGACCGTGTTTACTCATCATCATCATCATCATCATCAGCCTATCACAGTCCACTGCTGGACATAGGCCTGTCCAATCGCACGCCACTTAAGTCGATCCTCGGCTTCTACTTATCGATCTTCGACGTGTTTACTCGTAATCTGTTAATCTTAATCCTTACTAATATGAATTACTAAATTGATTTAAATTAAATTTGGTGGGTTTAAAGGTTAGTATAAAAGCATCGCATCGGCATGCTTATACCTAAAAGCTTGGATTTATTTTTTAGGCTGTCGATTTTAGGTTGTTGAAGATATAAATAAAAATGTCATTTAAAGTTTATACAAAGTTTACCCTCAAGGGGGTAAAAAAACAAAGGGAATAGGGGATGAAAGTTTGTATGGAAACGAAATACATAAGTAGTTTTGATTTAGCGGATTTGAATGAAATGTGGCACGGTGTTAGTTTATAGCTTATTATTATCGAGGCGAATGAAAAATTAATGGGGTGTTACCTATGTATTGTAAAGTAAAAGCCTATAATCATCTCACTGCAGGGAAAAGGCCGCCATCATTGAATTCAAGTTACCACAGCAATGATGGGTGTACTGGCATAATCACCACGCTTGCCAAATGCGGGTTGGTGATCACAAACCCGAGCAACGTTCGAAAATTCGAAACTTTTTGTTGCCCGACCCGGGATTCGAACCTGGGACCCCGAGATAAAATCTTTACCTATTGACATCTACAAAAATAATTGGGCCATGTTTAAATAATTTGGCTTTAATTATATTGGATAAACTGCAATTGCATTATATTATAAAAAACTAAATAACGGCTGCGACTTCATGTGGAAGTTTTTTTTTTACGCGATATTGCGGTTGAAATGCCTATCTCAATCCTATTAAATATTACCTAAAATAATTTTAGCTGAAATCTCTATTTTACAATTTATGAATGCCTATTTTGTACTTTTAAGTTGCTTCTAAGTTTCCGCTCAACAATAAATTCAAAAGCCAAAAGAAAAACTCGATGCTAGTTTAAATTAAACCAAAGCTTATAATGGATTTTAAAGCTGCTAGTTTTTACTTAATACTGTACTCCACCGTTGCTGCCAACCTATTATATTTGCTATCCACTTAAATTATTTTATAAACCTTAAATCAGATTTATAAGTCGCTGCGTTAAATACATGCCTTAGTTTAATGGCTATGGCTTAAAATGTACGGGTCTGTTGGATAATTTTAATACATAGTTTTTAATTCAAATTCCACGCACACGAAGTCGCGGGTGACAGTTACTGTGATATAATAAAATAATCATTTTAACCGGTCAAGTAAAAAGAAAGAGTAGGAACGATACCATAAGTTCCACCTACGCAACCTTCTATTTGCTCTTCGTCGGTATTTTCATCGTCATCATCAATAAAAACAAAAATATTAAGATAGACATTATAGTTTGTTGCTTAATTTTAAGCAATACGATATTGCCACGCACTGCCGCGCGCTGCGCCGTAGCAATTTTGCTACGAATATTTGTACAGAAAGTTATTCAAATAAAATCTCATCATAGAAATTATTAACAAAAAGCCATTACAGTTTCTAAATATAAATAAGATAGATTAATAGCTTGCAACACTGTTAGGTGGTTCATGATATTACACGAATGCAAAATATGTGTGTAATATACTTTTTTTTTCCATACATTAGAGACACTTTTATTATCTGTTCACCTTTCTCCACTTCTTCGTACGTAATCGTAGTACCCATGCTTGATTATAATCGGACAGAAGAAAAGTCCAGATTCATTTTAAGCGATTGCCATCAAGCCTTCGCGGCCCCATAACCGTTACACAGGAGAAATAGACCCGTTTTAGACCATCTTCACACACATTCAGTTATATTTAATATACTAGGCTTCCTTGCTATTTTTTCCCTTACAATGTCGACCTCAGTCGTGTAAATTCAGAGGTTTACGACTCCGATGATAAATGGCAAAATTAATAATTAAATATAAACCTGCTTAGTGAATCGATTTTTCACTTTTTACTTTCACGTTCGTTGTATGCTGTATGTCGGCATTACGTTCACAATCAGTTTTTCATTGTATTCTAATTAAATATCCGTGGCATGAGTTCAACAAGCATATTTAGTTTTTTAAACCTACTCTAAGATAAAAAATGCTAAAATTTCCAAGCCTCTGGAATTTTCAGGATTTTGACAACATTTAAGGCTACTTCATAATGTCATTATTTATGCGATCCAGAAACACAATGAACAACATGCCTGCTTAATCTTAATTGATCTTAAAGGCAGGTTATGCTATTAGCATTATATTTATAGAGGTACATTGCAGGCAGCGGAGTTATATTCCCTAGTTGAACGCATTATGAATGATGAAGCAAAATGTTTGGTGCGTGTTTGTGGGTATTACTCGCCGCAAAGGAGTAGAGGCTTTTACGAGATAAAATCATCTCCTCAAACATGCATGGCCAACTTTGTAAGCATCGGTGGCAGATATGTGAAGAAATGTTTTTATAACTTGCGATAGGCTTTAGCACCTACTGTTTAAGGTTTACAATTAAAAAAATTATTTCCTGTATTAAGATATGGATAGACCCACATTTATGATATTTTATTCAGATGTTTTAATCTCTTAACTATTTTATATGTTAAATCTCTTTAAAACTTTGAAAACTACAATTCTATTACATAAATTGCCCTGAAATAATTAAAAAAACACTGGTATATTAGGATATTTGTTAACCGCAATCCACATAATTACAAATTGTAAACGAATTTAAAAATCAAATTATATTAATTATTTAAATAATAATATTGCGGTAAATGAGTGGGCCAAAAACCAAAAAAGCCTGTTGGTGAACGACCTCCGTGGTGGAGATCTGAGTTTCCAGGTTCGACCCGGGATGTGTCAATGTAAAAAAAAAGTTTTGTGCCAATAAACAAGTAATTTATTTTTTAATTAGGTACATTGAGATCAACAATTTATGTTATTTTATCCATAATTTTATTTTTGATTGTATCCTATAAAATATCGTTGGATATATAGTCAAAAGTAAAAATGTTAAACAGGTTGTTTTCATTTTCTCATTTAGTCCGGTCGCTAGTAAACTAGTAGTTAAAATTACATACACTAACTTAAAGTTTTTGTCTATATACCTATCCTCAAAGTCAACTACTAACTAAATAAAAATACTTGCTGTAATGTGTAGGTGCGTATGGAAGAAACTCGAAACCTGAAATAGTAGCTAACTACTATGCTAAAAAGCTTTTAAAGTTTGAATAAAAAAGTAAAATGATGATTACAAATTTTAAGCATTTAACTTATTCCTGTAACGTGGATATTGTTGTTCCAGTATCACAAACGGAGCATCTGCAGACAATTTTCGTGGTATAGAATGAGTGTGAAATTAGCAAAATAAGTAGCGAATAAACAGCAACCTGGGTGTATAATCCCCTTATCGCCTTGCCCGGGCTGATCGGCTTCCGCGCGGCCGGGACAAAGATAAGCCGGTACAAACAAATGCACAGTTCGTTCCTGTTCGTTCCCGGTCTATTTGTAGCCCTACCCTACCTTGAAGTGGTGTCGATGTGTGAGAAAATAACGAAGATTGTTCTGGATAATAGCGGATGGCCATTCAAATTTAAAGATCCAATAGCGTCTTTATTGATGTGATAAAAAAAAAGTAAAGAAGACTAAAAATTACTAAGTCAAATTATCCAGTTCTCGAGATCAACCAGAAAATATTTTATTTCAAAGGCTCCGATCTAATACATACACCAGAGATCTAAAAACTGTTTTATTTGATCGGCGCATGCAAGTAACATTTATTACCGTATGGTAATTATTGTTACTTGTGATATTTGAAAACGCGTAGTCGAATATGAAAAATGAGAGTACTAATTATAAATATCAAACCACAAACACGTATTAAATTAATAACACTACACTGAATTTGGTAAACCGTTCAAACCGACCCAGTGAGTTTGAATACATATGTAATTCAACATGAAGTCACTTGGTTTGTTTTTAATTAAAATAATGTGATAAGGATTATTTACAAATAACTGAGTTGTGTTTTTGTATAAGTTTTCAGCACACGCAAAAATATTTATTGCCCACTAAATCAATTAGTACTTGGCCGAACCAAATACCAACCAATGATATTTTTGGCATAAGTAGTAGTAACAAAAATTGGTTTCCAATTTTTGCTTTTGATTCCCGTAAAAGATCATAAGCTACATTTCTGTTGTAATTGTCAAAATGTAGGTTATCCCTACTTTTATTATAAATGTGAATAAGAATTTGCTTATTACGCTTTCATGCTACTACTTAACTAATAAACCGTGTTTGTAGATATAGGTACAAAGATAGATAAGATCTTTTTTTTAATAATCAATGGGCTTGCTCTAGACTACATACCTAAATCTAAGGTTAAGAAGAAGCCTAAGATTGAGCGAGCTTACCCAGAGGAACTGGTTCTCACACACCAGCGGACCACAAAAAAAAACTTAGCATTTGTCGTGGCAGCTTAAGGCATGCCACGACGCTGATCTGTTGTTATTAGATAAGTATTTTTTGGGTCCATATTGGCTCACATAAAATTCTAAATCCTATTCTTTGTCTTACTACCGATTTGTGTTTATAATAATCACTCTTCATAATTTAATTTTTCATACTTTTTTTATTCATAATTTTTATTACTACCGTTGGAGCTCATAACAGTTAGTGGTCATATTTTTTTTATTAATAATACTGTTACTACCAATAACCAGTTTCAATTTATAATTTTTCTTTTCATATCTTTTTTCTTTAAAACATTTAATGATCATATTGTTTTAATTAATAATGTTGTTACTACGAACATACTTCAACTCATAACGTCGTTGTTCATAATTTCATTTTCCAATAGTAAATATTAAAAATAATTTTAATTTATTACCAAGTTAAAGGTATTAAAGTATAATAAGTTTGGACTCCGGCAAGAGGATGGTAGCATCCAGGCAGCCTCTTACGAGGCCTACCACCGCAGAGGGATCTGTTAGCCGTCATCATTGGTTAGAAAAACTTAAGATGCCGTTGCCCAGGGTGGACCACTAGGAGGTAGATCCCACCGGAGTGGTGGGATCTACCTCCTAGTGGTCCACCCTTGAAAAAGGCCATAGGTTTTGGTATTCCACAGCTGGGTACATAAAAAAGACACCAACCTTTTATTTGTTCCTGTCCTGTCCTGTCAATCAAAAATGTATGTTGAATTAATAATGTTTTACAAACAATTAGACAACGAACCTCACATACTATTGCTAGATTATTATAACTTGGGTAAGCATTTATACTTGACAAATAAATAAAATTTAAGTTTCCGTTTGCAATTTCAAATTAACGGTTTTTCACTTAATGCATTAGGAAGTATATACAATAAACAAAATGTCTGTCTGTCAGTTTGTTTCGGCTCATCTCTGAAATAGCTGAACCGATTTATACGGGACTTTCGCTCGCAGATAGTAAAAGTTTAAAGGGGTACCTTATAGGCTATAGTTATTGTACTCTTTGTAGGCTACTATTGTTTAAGAAATATTATTTATATTAAATAATAAAAAAGAGGGTACGACACGCGAAGCATCCTGTAGTCCCAGAGCACGAAACCGCGAGCACAGCTAGTGTAAACTAAGTTCAGTCAGTATCTTAAGACTTAGCAAGTGCTTCTCCGTCCTAGCTTCTCTTAATAAATTACTCGTACATAACACCTTGGTAATATACATATATAGTGTGATATTAGCCCGTTAAGAAAGCATTGCCTTGATGTGATATACGTGACGGGGCATCGTTCGGCCAACACCATCCATCAATTCAGGAAGCCCTAATGATTACTCTAAGTGCTTTTTAAAATTGTTTCTGTCTTTGGCTTTGATGTTTGCTAATGTGATTAATATTACTGACAGTTGTAAGTCCTTATAAAAACAAACTATTAAACTAAACCAAGAAACTGTTGCAACCAAATTAAAAATAATAAATTTATAGAAGCGTAACTTAGGCATAAAATGGTTCTACGAATTAGAACTCCGCCTAACCATTAACTGCAAACTTTGAGAAACCTGTGTAAAAGTGTCACTCACACTTCATTCATTTTTGTTTATTTGTGCGTAATTGAAATCTTCGAACTTTACCATTTTAGAGTTTTATTCATTTAGTTTTTAAAAAAAATTGCAAACCAGCGTTGGGAGATCCGTAAATTTTATGTAATATAAAAATAAAGTAGGTATATCAGATCCCAATGATTAAAACTGTAGTGTAGTTATTGCTACAGTATACAGTTCATTATTTTAAGTAGTTTAGTTCTAGTTAATTCTAATGACAAAATTGTCACTGATGGCTTTCTAAGAATGTTTCCATACTTTGAATGTGTTCATTATCTTACTAACTAACTTTATCGATTGTTGCTAACTTAAAGCATTGAGTCAAATACTTGTAAAGTTATTCAAACTTAAGTTTCCAAGCAGACCCTTGTATGATGTAAGATAAAAATAAGTTAAAACAAGGCCGTGGGTAAAGTTGGGATGTTTATTTAGTATGAGTAGTAATTATGTTGTGTTACAGTTTATTAGAGCATTTTACTTAACATCTTTATGTTGGTATGTTTTTCAATATCATAATGATGGTGTTTCGGACTCTTGGAAGGCATCTGATGGCCTAAAGTTACAGCAACACGAGTTGCGCAACTTTTGTCTAAATTATGCACATGTGACACCCACCTATGATTATCCTACACTGTACCTGCAAGTATATACATCAAAACACCAAAAAACCTTTTGGAGTGTACACTATAAAAGACCAGCATAAAGTAAACCTTGCGTTTAAAGTTCACTGTCACAGACTACGAGATATTGTTTTTTTTTAATCAATAACTGAGTATTTTTAATTTTTTTGCGATGGATTTAGCAATTTTCATATTATTTTGTTATAACTACCTTGAATAATTTAAGTATCATTCATACTAAAAAAAAGTAACAGCCTACAATCATCCCACTGCAGGGAAAAGGCCTCCATCATTGAATTCAAGTTACCATAGCAATGATATTTTACTGGCTTAATCACCACGCTTGCCAAATGCGGGTTGGTGATCACAAACCCAAGCAAAGTTCGAAAATTCGAAATTGGGTTGAAAAAAAAACTTTTATTTTTTGTTGCCCAACCCGGGACCCGGGAATCGAACCTGGGACCCCGAGATCATGGCCCGGTATTTAAACCACTAGACCAACGGGGCGTTCATACGAAATTGCTTTGATATTGACTGGAATCCACAACTTTTTCAATACATATTCGCACAACCTAGCACAAAGGCATTAAAAGGATATCAAATTACGCATCAATTTTCTAACCGGTTCGACAGTTAACCAACATGTAATGATGAATCCGGGACAACACGTTAATATTCAAGCAGATAGCGACGTTATCCGTACCACCCGTCTGTATTGGCTGCCATAATGGATCGCTGTCATTAATCCTAGACAGAAGCGTAGCTGCGATATCAAGGGTTGAAACAAAAAATATCTTTTACAGCACAAATTTGTATTAAGTTCCATAATACGTGTATCCTTGTTATCAGTGATACACGATTTAATATTTTTTTCTATGCTAGACTTATAGTGATTGAACATATCTAAGGTAAACATTGACGTTCGCCAATGCCATGAAGTCCAAAGGCTATCGCCTTCATTAAGTGAGTCTTGCCCGTCATGATCTACAGTGCCGAGACGTGCAAAGTTGGGGCAGGACCGTATATTTAAAATCATTCAGCGAGCTATGTGCCAGCTAAACTGGTAGTGGCCTTGGAATTATAGCCAAGAACCAATAGCCATTGTTAGTGAGTTAAGATCGCGGTATTGAACGCGGAGTAGACGCTCTTAGACTGGGAGCGATGATCTTAGTGTAGTCCGAAACGTTCAGCAGTATACTGCTGGTGTATGTTTCTGAAGAAATCTTGAACTTTGACTTAATGTATAATTGACACACAATTCTTCTTAACTAACAAACCGTCTACGTATGCGAAAAAATATGTAATTATATACAGTTTTGCGATATCTAATTATTTGAGTCGTAAATTGGTCATTGATTATTATCGCGTACCCTACTAAAGAAGGACAAAGCGAAAAAAGGAAGATAAGCAGTAGGTACTTATATGAGAGTCAGTAGTTCGACTGTATCAGGCACGGTGATTTTGTCCAATTTGACAATGTTTGTTACTTAAACCTTTTCTGTGAGTTAAACAAATGTTTTCAGAACTATACTGTTATACATACGAGTATCGTACGTTTCGTTGCCGATATAACAGTGTTTATGTCTATGTTACATACAGAAATAACATCACGTGATAAATTAATTGATACTAAATAGAGTATAGTAGGTATTTCTAACACACCATAAACCCATTACCGCAATCTATTAAATGTTAATTGGTATAAGAACTTTGCAGAAGCCTTCTGTCATATAATTATCCCAACTCATAAGAAAGAAAGAACTTGAGGGATTTCGGGCAAAGGCCCCGAGGCGCTGGCCTACTTCGGCTCCAGTACGTCTCTGTCCGTAGGTCGCGAGATTGGAACGTCGCGCGAGGGCGATCGCTATGTCTACAGGCGCTGCTAATCTTTCAATTGCCTTTTAGTGCTAATCTGATTGTACTAAATCGTCACTTAACCTATTTAGAAATTAAATTAAGTAGCTTGCCGGAATAATAAATACTAAATACTTTTAGACATGCCTTACTGGGCCACACAAAGCCATCTAGTCCCAAATTAAGCTACTATTAAGTACCCAGTCGTATGGGGTACTAGACAACCGATAAACTTAATTATATACTTTTTTTTGTAATTACATACTTATAATACATAGAAAACACCCAGACCAGTACAAACAGACATGTTCATGCACACAAATATTTGTATTGTGCGGGGATCGAACCCGCGACCCATGGCTCAGAAGCAGGGTTTACTACCGATGATCCAAATGGTCGTCCAATGGGGGCTATCGCTAGTGAATTTGCCACTAGAGGCGCTAGTGTCGCGTGAGGTCCAATATCATTCACTTTGTACTGGTTTTAGCGGAATTTGTTGCATAAATTATAATTTCTTTAATTTACCTGCTGGAAAGTGATCTCCTTCGTAAAATATCGCAAATATGGATTATTTGGCCATTAATGTTAACGCTTTAAAAGCGTAATTAAGAAAAAGCGCAAAAATAGGCGGCCTCAAGAGCAACTATTTCAGAAGTTAGTTTGTTGATATCAAGATACTTATTTATAAAGAATATAACCTTAATTAGATTCAAGATATAACACTTTGTTTCGGCGCCAATCGCCTTTGACAGCTATAACTCCGGACCTCAGTCTACAGTGGCGCCAACTGGTGAGCAAAGAAACGGTAGTCCCCATTGGAATAGTTTTATTCAAGTCCCAGTTTTGATTATAAACCGTGCTGTCATCTTTATAAAATACTCGTAAATATATAGCAAGTTATCATCATTATAACCTAAAAAACTGTTTGTAATAACTACCGAACGGACTTAGATATTCAGATGTAGATATTCGTAGAGGAAATATTAAGCCTTTTCTACAAATATAACTCTTATAGCATATATACGAATACGCCACGTGCCAATAAATCCAAAGAGAGAATGAATGCGACCGTTCAAAACTGAATGACACTCGATCTCCTGTCAGAAAGTCTAACAGTATCGCTAAGCTGAGTTAATTCTCTCACCTAAAAAGAGCGCACATGTATGCGGCTATCGACCGACAGATCGCACCCACTCTATGATTGATTATGGGAAGGGGTGAGCTTCCGCCCCGCAGCGCCCGCCGAGACAACGTTACTTGACATGATGCTCATTTGTTCTGATTTGTTCGACACCATCCGCCGTTGAACATTCGTGATTAGTAAACGGCACAAAGGGCTTTACTTTGATTGTATACCTATGCTTTTATTTTAAAAGTTACGCAACTCTTAGTAGCAAATTCGTATAAACAACGTTAACACAATCAAAACTAAAATTGACCCAAATTCTAAATGGTTTTTGTATTTTCTTTTGAGAAAATATCCTCTTTTACTGATGATATTCAAGAATTTGTGTTGTATTATTTTTAAAAAATCGTTTTATAAAGTTTTATGATTTCCTATTAATATTTTGTGGAAAATATGCACCATACAGAAGAAAACTATTCACATACTGTTTAATTTATTGTTTTATGAACTCTACTGCTTACCTATGTAAATTAGCTAACAACGATTTTAAACTTTCACGATTTGAACACATATTATTTATAGTACACTAACGGGTCGTTATCGCTTTAAATATTATGAAGGTACTAGCTCTTCCCCGCGACTTCGTACACGTCAATTTCTGTTTTTATGATCGCGATTATTTTTGCAACATTTTTCACTGATGCTTCGCTCCTATTGGTCGCAGCGTGATGTTATATAGCCTAAAGCCTTCCTCGATACATGGACTATCTAACACAAAAATAATTTTTCAATTCGAACCAGTACTTCGTAGAGATTAGCGCGTTCAAACAAACAAACAAACAAACCAACAAACAAACTCTTCAGCTTTATATATTAAGTATAGATAGTATAGATAAATACCTATTTATTTACCCGACGTTTCGACTGGAATGCACCAAGCCGTGGTCACGGGCCGACTGATGACAGCTTAACGACGTCTTCGTGAAGAGCGGGGTTCAACACCTACCCCCAATTGATCTTGATTATTTTTATTATTCGCTATAAAATCGGTATGACACAGTGTCATTGTCGATTTTTGTCGGGTAAATAAATAGGTATTTATACCTTCATAATATTTAACACGATAACGACCCGTTAGTGTACTAAAAATTAATATTAGGGGTTAAAGTATGAAATTGCCGTTTTGTATGGACGAAATCGAGTAGTAGTACGAGTAGTAAGTAGTAGTAGACGAAAAAGTCATTTTTCCATACTAACAATTTTTTAGTTTTTTTAAAAACGCCTGAACCGTTTTCGATGCAATTAAAGGTGAAAGTTAGATGGTTATAAAGCTACGCACTATAGTATTTAAATTTCTGAAAATCAAAGTATATAATACAAATATACTTAATTGAAGCAAGAAGGTCAGCTGACACATTGTAAGGGGTCTTTTCAACGACTTCCTTTGAAGTAATAGGCACTAGTATTGCATTTTTTTTTTAGTCTAAAGTTACTTTATTTAGTATTTGATACAATACAAAAAGAATTACGACTATACTTAAGAGCTATAATAAAAATAAAAAGTAGGAAAATAATCGGCAATTTCATACTTTAACCCCTATTATTAGCTAACAAGGTCGGCAAAAACGGTTGTAAAGTTAATATGACATAATTCAAGGAACTGTACAGCTTTGATCTCCTGAAACAACAAATTCTATAACCTTATTTCTAGAAGAAATCTACGACGTGAATATTATATACGGTTGACGGCATCTGCGCCGATTTTCATGGCCCTAATGATGACCTTGACCTCATTTATGGACTTCATTCATTAATTATGGGATAGGACGTCGAACTCTCTGAGAGAAACCCACAGCTATAATTTTGTTTGACATAATCTCTTTTGTACCCATTATTTTGATTGACGCACCACCGTTTTACTTAACGTGATTAAAATATATATTTAGATGCCAAAACACAATATCATAATATTGCTGACATGATTTCTACATAATACTACTTAAGTAATTAGTTTTTCTTTTAGTGTTGAATTATTTAGATTTGTTTTTCCAGTCCACTGTGCAACTATTGCAGTTTTCGGGCATTACCAAATGATAAACTATGTTTGGATTAGTGACATAGTTGTAAAAAGCAACTATATACATTTTTGTCTCAGGTATGGTGTAAAGTTAGGGATGACGTCGATTCAAATTTATTTTATCGGAAACGTCCTTGACTCCATATTCCGTGTAACTGCATCATTTACTAAAGAAACACTGTACATATGTATGTGTATATTATTACTCATTATGAGTAACAACAAAGTAAGTACTTACAATAAATAATGTCATAGCTGAATTGGCAGCAAAGTAAATTGGAAGCAAAGGTTTTGGACTCCAGACTAACTTAACGCCGTCGAAATTTTTATTCAAGGTATTTTCAACTCATAGTATATTCTTTTTCTAGTGTTTTCCATTACTTATCGATTGACTTACAACAGCAACAACTTACGTCTGGTAAATTAGAGCATTAACCCAGAAGGTGGGGTGTACTCTGCCAATTAACTAAGTGTTGTTTGTTTAACAATAAACGTTTCATGCAAAGGTCTAATAGCGGTTACATGTGTTTATTAACTTAGGAGTGTCCAGTTGTCTCCATTGTAATATAGTTGTGGTTTAATAGTCTAATGACCCGGTAAATGAGTGGATGCGGTGTTTGAAGTGATAACAGACTATTTCTTGTTTAACCCCATGAAGGTTTAATCGTGTGAGTGATATTTACTCTGCGTAATTGTTCACACGCAAACAAGCTTTAGTCTTCTCATAAGTCGAATTATTACTGTATAAGTATTTAGATAATCCCCACTAATAAAAATATAGTACCTTACATTTTTAATTCTTAAGACTCATCTATTTGAAGTAATACAAAGTATTTATCGGTTCTACATAAAATATAGTTATCCTCTCTTCTTTTTTCGTCGTTTGAAAAATGACTAGAATCGGTTTTACTCGGTGCATACATACAAGTTCAATAAAATGGTTTCACAATCAATTATAATAAATTGTTATGTAAATGCTGTTGTACGTGTTTCAAAATTCATACCCAACACAATGGTACTCGAATCAGACTCGAAAACGGTTAGTTAAGCCGAAATACATACATCGTTAGTAGGTAACTGTTACGATGGACGTCTCCTTCATCGATGTAGATTCCACGTGCCCTGTAACCTGTAACTAAATCATCACAGCTTAAGCGACGTCGTAGCAGGGGTCGGCAAACCGCATAATACCTGTGCAGCGTGTGTGCAGATTGCTGTATAACAGCATTATACGTGTTGTAATGCTACGACTTTATCAGTTTCATTCAGGATATCTAAAATAATAAATGTTTAACAAACAAAATATTATAAATTAGCATAAAATATTCCAGTTACGTCAACATGGATTCGGTATTGATTTCACGTTGAAAAAGTTTACTCTTTTTTTAGTTGTCTCTTCCGCTAGAATAAAAAATAGATGTTTAACTTTAGAGTAAATTTAAGGAAACTTACTAACTGTATCAATACAAACAAAAATCAAACCACTAATTGTATCGGACTAACCTAGCTTAGTATTACTAGATAGTTTAATTAGACCGTAGAATAAAAAAACTTTTTTTTTTGCTTAACTTGTATTTCGAATTGCGGGTAAAATAGCTAAATAATTATTTAAGTTAAAAACTTGCTTTGAGCATTATCAACATTAATTCGTTTAAATACATTTTGATGATATATAAGGTTGCGCTTGCAAATAAAATTAAGTTAATAATTTTATCTATTCTACGACACTGAATAAGCTGTTAAAGCAATTTAAAGTACAAGAAATATTTTTTAATCCTTTCAAACGTTAGTTACTTTAATTAATTTAAAGTGAGGATAATAGTAAATATTAATAATCTCCTGTGTTATTTACTCAGCAAGTCCAAGATAATGTTTCATAATGAGATGGTACTATGAACAAGGCAAATTGCATTGAACACAGTAGTGTGAATGGCCAATTAAGAACGAATAATCGTAAAAGGATAATCCATTAGCTATTGGGCCATCGAAAGGATGTTAATTGAACATGGCCGCAGTTAATAAGCTATTCCACTCGTGGTAAATATTAACGGTGATAACATTAACACGACCAAACCTTTGATTTATTTAAAGGTCAATATAACGTTTTGATGCGCCAATAAATATAATTTGATCAAATAAAAAACAATCGTCTAGGTGTGGCGTATGTTTTTTGAATAAACGCGTAATCAGAAAACCTTATTTCTTGTCCATAACAAACCATCGTATATGTTGCAAGTCACGCATTTCCCATGATGATAAAATGATATATATATCATCACTATCATCGTCACCAGCCTGTTTCAGTCCACAGTTAGACACAAGCCTCTCCAAAGGAGGATCTTGCCATATTCGCCACGCTTGACAAGCGGGTTGGCCTCTTTTTCAAAATATTAATTTTCAGCATCAAATCGTAGGAATTGGACTTCATTTACTATTTTAAATACAATATTTACTTAGTAGTTATTTAAATAACCAAACTCTTATATAATAATAATGTTGAGTAAGGTTCCATAGTCAAGACAGGAATTTTGGTGCGCATTGTCCGTCTGTCTGTTTGTCCGTCCTCGGTTAATCTCAAAGACGATCGAGCAAAGAAATCTTTACGTGTACAGTGAGTTTTTTTTTTATATTATTCTTATTTCTTTTCCCAAAGTGTCTTTCAAAAATGTTGTTGTATTGTTGTGTTGTGTTGTTGTAGGTGTGTGAAAACTATTTTTCGATTTAGGACGTATAATAGAGTTATGAAGCAACAAAATCAAATAAGCCGGCATTTGCGACTACGTAACCCTGTGCGCGGCCAACATGCCGCTAAGCAGTTTTTTAGCTAATATTTTACTGCATCTCAGGAAAACTCCAACATATTATAATTGATAAAGTCGTATTATTTTCAGTAAATATAATAATCAAAGCTAATTATAATAATAAGTTGTAAATACTCTTTTGTGCAAAACGGTGGTCTCGTCAGCCGGCTACCTCCGCTAATATCTGGCATGGACGGAGGTTTTTAATCAACTGCTCTTTTAGAGTTCCCGAGCCGTGATGTTAATAAGCGGGTATTCGTCAGCCGTTTCAGAACGGAACTACGGGTATTAATTACAAGATGTCTCCGTCAAGACCTGATATTTATCACGTCTCGGCCCGCGTGACTAGGGATGGCACGGGTGGAATATTTAATCGATTAATCAGATTTAGACCTGAGTTAAAGCTGATAATTTCATTCTTTGGATTAGTGTTTGATTTTTTTGTGTTTAACTGTTTGAACCTAAACTAAGTTATAAAATTATTATTTGAAGCATTTTAAGAAGATTTGACTATGAAAAAAGGATTAACAGTTGAGTTACGTTTTTTCCTGTTTTTAATTTCGACACGCTTTCTAGACAGAATTTACTGCACTTCATATTAACCAACTTCAGCTGCTGGTCCGGAAAAGATAAAGTTACTATGACATACACAATCCAAGAATGTTGATTCTGTCCCCAATCAGATGCACCTTACGCCTAAGTATAATACTAACCTTATATTATACATACATAGTCATCCACTCGATAGGGTTCACTTTTTCAATTGTATGTAAGTATTAAGAACCAAATGTTAGATCACTGTGTGGTGATAACATGCGCTGTAAAACAAACAATGCATTTGTAAGGAAGTGCAATTTAATTTGTTTCGCTAAAATAGTATGCTATAGACAATACTACGAGTATTAACTTATCTATAGTGTAGCCAATCAAGATGAGACATGATACAGGGCAATAAAGTAAACAAAACAATGATTCACTACTTTATTGTTAAAATTTTGATTATGGTTAAAATTTTCACTAGAAAAACAATTTAGGATTCAATATTATTAGTTGAATAGAAACTATCTTTTTACACGCCGGCTCTTCAGTAGGCGTCGGGCCTTATGGTGATATTTGCAGTACCAGCCACCTTTGAATGTAGGTAAATTAAAGTTAACATTTGCAGTGGCACGTCCCTACGCATGCCTGCGTGGTCCTCGAGGGATGTTTACGTCGGCGACACTTGTGCAGCACTGACACAGTTGAGGCATTTTCGAATCGGGAGCGCTCATAGTTTACGAGTAATTTACTGTACTATAATTTAGTTGTAACCCTTTTAAGTGACAGACTGAAATGATGGCAAATATCCAAACCCTAATTTACTGATACGTGCTATTAAGCATTATAAACCACAACGTGATGGGTTCTTATCAAGTAGGTTATAAATTGTTACAGTTTTCGTTTGGTGTGCATGTTTTATAACTTTTTGCGGCTAATTTTGATTCTGATTATAATTGACGTGATACGAACATCTAAGCTGTATTTTTTTTGGGACATTGAAATTACCTTCTTACGGGTGTAGTTTTCAAAATAACTTAGCTGGTGAATGCTTACGTCAAATTTGCTACCTGTGAATCGACTCTGAGCTCGATCTAACCAGTACTTTGAGCTGTGCGACGAGAAGTTCCTCTCGTTTTCCTTAAAAAGAAAAGAAATGACGACTTGACAGTTTCTACAAGTTTCTACATTTCCATTAAAATAAATTAATTGTTAGGATTAATTCGATGATGAATTGGACATATCATAGCTTGGTTTGTTTATTTCTGCAAGTGTTCTAATAACAATCTCATAATTTAATCGATCTTCATGTACATTTTACAGTGTTAATTTTATTTACTTTATATTCACTGTCGCATATTTAAATGCAGGATGGGCAGATTATGTCATAAACAGAAAAGCCTAATTCCAGGCAAGCTTAAGCCTTGTGTGAGACACTGTTCAAACAAATTAGTAAGGCACGCGAGGGTGCCCGGGTTGTCTTGTTTGCATGGTTTGCTTATAACTTGATTTGATTAAATTAGTCTCACGCACAAACCAAAGGAAACGATATTTTTTCCATTAGGTATAATACAATAAGAACTTCTCTTTTCAACTAACATTTAATTCTAATCTTTTTAGCACTAGCTGTTGCCCGCGACTTCGTCCGCGTCATTTTCTGTCATTATGATCGCGACTATTTTTGCAATATTTTTTACTCATGCTTCGCTCCTATTGGTTGCAGCGTGATATTATATAGCCTAAAGCCTTCCTCGATAAATGGAATATCCAACACAAAAATATTTTTTTAATTCGAACCAGTACTTCCTGAGATTAGCGCGTTCAAACAAACAAACAAACAAACTCTTAAGCTTTGTAATATTAGTATAGATTAATTATTAAATATTCTCATAAACAATATTTGTACTTTGAATGTAAGTTCAATAAATGTACTCTATGTTAAAAATAAAGTATTCAAACTCGATACTTATAACAATAATAAAAAATTCAAACCTTAAAGAAGAGTAGAAAACTTTACCTTTGATGTAGCGATTGAAATATTTGTTATGAATTGATCTGGCGCAAGAGCCAACTATAAGCAGAGCCTGCCTCTCCGGTCGTTTAATAACTAATCACTCGATAATTAATCACTTCTCTAGTACGCGGCACGATTTCCTGCGGGAATGAAAAATGCTGAATAACGATAAATGTGAGAAGGGTCGAGCGCGACGCCAGCTGTCGCGGAGCGTGGGCTCTCAGCACTATTTCGGTAATGTCGGGAGATCTCGCAAATCAAAACGTTCCCTTATAACGTCCTAGGTCTGAGCATAGCCTACGCTGCGTAGCTGGTTTATAGTAGAAATGCCTACGCCCTAACGAGTTAGGTCAATAAGTATTACATCACTTATCACATCAGTAACATTACATAGAAACTCTTTCTCAATTACATTCAGTCAACTAATATTATACAGTTTAAGATCCAAAACAAAAACACAACAGACTTCTAGCCTATAAGTCATAGCTGATAAATAACATATCAACAATTAATATTCAAATAACCTTATTCAATTTACCAATACCACAAACTTATTTCTATTCAAACTTAAAATACAATTTTAAATTACAAATTACAAACCCTCAAACTTTGATCTTGTAAAACTTTCTAAATTTTGGCCGTATAATAAATCTCACTCCACTTTTCGTTTTGCTTAATTGAGGGGATCATAACTAAAATTGGTCGTGATGAAAGAGACTCAGTCCTTTAAGTCGTATAGAATCCTCTTTTTACACGACTTTGCTTAAAAAATAAGACTTTAGCTGTTAGTCTTCAATAATAAGACTCAGTCAGTTACGCGTTTAAGTCGTTTTGGACTACTAGTCTTAAACGACTTAAACGCCTAAAGGCTTAAACAGCTTAAAGGACTTAAACGACTCGAGTCTCGAGAGAGACCTGTGTAGCTGTGGTTCGAGTAATACGTTTGGGCTGCAATAAGGTTTTTTGGATATTATATGGAGTGAAACTATGTCTCTTATCCGCACTCTTTGATCCCAAATGTCCATCCTACCCTAAAGATAAATTCTCATTTCTTCACACTTCTCACGATAGAGATCTCCGTTCCATCGATACTCTTCAGTTGCTCACTCCACGACATACCTCTTCCTTTATGTCCAACTCTTTCTCTGTGACAGCGGTACGTCTCTGGAATGGACTACCACCCAAAATTAGAAAAACCACCACCAAATTTTCCTGTAAAAAGGCTTTGCACTTCGCTAACTAACTTTATTTTCTTCCTCTCTAGAATCATACTGGCATAATTTCTGTGTATTAACATATTATGTGTGTGTATTTTCGTATATGTTATGTATATATCTATTATTATTATATAATATGTATGTAGCTAGTTCGTATGTATATATAATATATATTTTTAATTTTTTGTCTTTTGATATGTTTTGTGATAAAAAAAAACTGCATTTGTTAATATTTTTACTTCTCACTTGTTTGCACCGCCTGTAAAATCTCTGTTTGGTCTCATGGTTGACTGGTAGAGAATGCTTTTAGCATTAAGTCCGCCATTTGTACTATCTTTGTATAATGCAATAAAGTGTAAATAAATAATATTAAAAAAAATACACATTATTATTATTACTATTTTTAATTTGGTTCGCAAAACTGGTTTCACAATAGAGGCTTACTTGTTAACCTACTTTATACAGCACATCGGTCAATGTAATACCTTCTAGATGCAAACACTGCATGCATTTACAAAAAAACAACTAAAGTTAATAAAATCAAACTAAGCCAAGTGAAATCAAATCAAATTCACTCAAATCAAATAAAACTAAACTAAATTAAATTAGACTAAATCAAATTACATTAAATTATATGTATAGGTTGAAAAACATTTCCGTAATTTCCCATAATAGATAATAATTGTTTATCTCTTAACGGTTTGTAAATGTATCTGATTTTAATTTTGTTCTATATAGGGTGGTTATTATGATTATGATTAAAAACGAAAAATCAACACAATAAATTAGAAAAAACAATATAGCTACAGAAAAGTCATCTTCTGCAATTTATTTTCGAGATCAGGTAATCACATTTAGAAAAGGCTTATTAACCGACCAAATTATTTTGGCAATTGTAGCAATAAATTTGTATTACTTATGTCGGGACGATCTCTGTGGCCGAATGGCTTGCATACTTGTTTTCATGGTGTCGCCATGGGTTCGAACCCTAGTCGGGTAAATCATCTAGAAAACGCGCTTTTCTGTATTAGTTATCTCGGTTCTGGATGTTGTGGTATCGTCGCTGTTTCTGATAACCTTTTGATTCAAGTTACCATAGCAATGATAGGTGCTGACATAATTACCACGCTTGCCAAATGTGGGTTGGTGATCACATACCCGAGCGATTTACTTGAAAAATTTAAAACGTTTTGTTGCCCGATTGATCGAACCCGCGGTACCCGAGATTTTGGTCCGGTATTTAACCACTAGATCAATTGCAGAGGTACTATAAGCAAAGTATTTATTGCATCAACACATGCCTTACGACTCTCGACTACTCAGGCAATGAGTCGCCAGTCTTTTAAGTTCTTTAAGCTGTGTAAGTCCTTTAAACTGTTTAAGGCTTTTAAGCTGTTTAAGTAACTGCGGAGCGTTTCACGTTAAGAGACTACGACTAAAAAGGCTAGTCTTTCGACTAAGGGTTGGGGACTTAAAGACTGAGTCAGTCGTGAGGCGTCAAATTTAAGGCGAGTCTTTATTAAAAGCCTTAAATGCCTGAGTCTCTTTCATCACAAAAAAATGGTGATATCCTCATTACAGGAGACCTACCGGAGGTGGGCGTGCAGCACGATGGTGCCGTTGTGGGTGGAGGAGGGCGCAGAGGAGGGCAACGAGGAGGGCGGCAGGTCACGGCGCACGCCCAGCGAGCACGCGGCGCGGTGGCGCGCGCGGCACCTGGAGCGCGTGGGTCACCTCGATCGGCGGCGCGCCGGCGGCGTGGTCGGCCGCTGGGTGCGCGCCGCCGCCGCCGGGCCCGGCCGGCCCCTCGCACGGCTCAAGCCCTGCCTCTCCGTCTGCCAGCTCGTCGAACAAAACTGCCCGTACTTCCTGCCGGCGGACCGCGCGCCCGCCTACCCCACGCAGTATGCCGGCGAGCCCACATTCCTATGCCTTGGTGAGATATTTTTGCTTGTTTTTCGGTCTTCGTCATGTCAGAAGAAAAAATAACTAGCTACCAGCTCAGTAATTTTTTCAGAATTCATATAATGGTCGACTGGCAGAGAATGCCGCATGGCATTAAGTCCACCTTTTGTACATTTGTTTCGTAAATTATATAGTTTAAATTAATATAATTTAAATAAATAAATATTATTTACCTTAAATTATTACACTATAGGTACCTTCAAAATTACCGAAGTATGGATGAAATAAACCATATCTTCTTATAGACATGGGTAATTATTTCAAACTAGTTGATCGAGGTCATTATGATCCAGGTTCTTCATACTGAAGCACGACTGCTCTTTAGCAGATCGTGAGAAAAATATTGGGAAATGTCCCAATATCTTAGCAGATTGTGGGAAAAACATTGGGACATTTCCTAATATTTTCCCTAAAAAGCACCTCATGGACTATTAGGCACTTAAAAATTAATAATAGATTTTCTCTCACTTGTACATATTCCGTATTTTGTCCCACATACCTTATTTCATCTCATAACAGGTACCTACCTCTAAAGTAAGTAACGTCTAAGTCAATTCAGAAATTTTCGGCCATGATTGCTTGTGGTGACTTCTCAGATGTATGATGTTAGTAAGGGAAGCGCATGCTGAGCATATGACTTGCCTGCTGAGAAGGAAAGAGGAAAAAGGAACGAATTAACTTTCTTTACCCTCATCTCTGTGAAACACAATAAAGATTTAAGGTGTCAACAATTTAGTCTACCACAAGATAATATTTGATGTTGTTTGATCGCTATAAACTGAAGCGTTTTGCAGCAGACACCCTCACAGGTTTAGTAAAATACTGACCGATGATGTTTAGTTTCAACAGCCCGTAACATAAATGTTCACATTATTTATTCTGTAGTTACAAAACTAATGGTTACGCTATCGTAAGCCCTAATAATAATACCCCAATGTAAAAGACTTAAACGCGCTAGATAAATATCAGTTCTTAACCAATCTAAATTAAAATAATTTGGCACTGTTAGTGTCATTTAAGTCGATTTAGATTATCTTTTTAAGTGAACAGTAAAATAGTAGTAGGGAATGTGCGGCAGTTGTGTTCGCCCGGAAGGCACAGGCGCGCAGTCCGGGCATGAATTAGCCGCGATTAGACCCGCCATTGCTTGGCTACGGTTCAAAACGAGAAAGCACAAAACAAATAGTGCCTTCTGCTAGCTGCAGGGGGTTTTCTTTTTCCTCTTAGGCCCCACTTTACTTTGACCAATTGTTGCTTCACGCCTTTTTGATTTCATCTAATGGAATGCTTAACTCAATCCGCACGTTATAGTTAATTATTAGTTCAATCAACATCGATTATGTAATTTGTTATCAAAATTTTTTTGCGGTTTCCTCCGTACTCGTGCAGTTTTGTATTTGCAACTATTTCGCAGGGGTCGTATATTATTACGGAAAATAAAGTAACCTATATGCTTTTCTAGCCTATTACATAACACCGTGTCAAAACCAACATCCATCTAAACTTCCGCATTTATAATATCAGTAACAATAAATATTGCATCCTGATTTTGATTTCTATAATCAAGTTTTAAAATTGATTAATGTGGTGAATTCCAGACCCACGCATTCCGGAGACGGGCGCGCAGGCCAACAAGTCCAACTACGGGTCAGACGAGTGCTGCTACTGGTACTGCGAGGGGCGGCTGTGCTACCGCTGCGAGAGCCGGCTGAGCGAGCCGCCGCGGCCCGAGGCCGAGTGGTGCCCGCCGGTCGAGGAGCGCGTGCCCACCTGCTCCGTACCCTACCAGGCACCGGCAGCCGCCACGCGCTCCCCCCCACCGCCGTTCATCACACTCCTCGCAGTGGCACTCCTCCTCGGGCTCGGCACTCTATCACGGACTCACTGGACAGTGTCCACGCCTCTAGTGAATGTGCGCGATACGAGGTTATAGTTTTACGTTAACGTGCGTCGCACCGCCACGTCCCGCGATCGTCGGACTGCGATCGGAACTTTTATTAGTGCTGTACTTATGATAATAAATTACGCGCTGTTACGAGTTCGATGATCCCCGCGACTCGCGGTGCGGCCGGTGAGTCGGGCCGCATCCGCGAGCCGACGGCGTTATAGACTGTAAGTTAATATTTGTGTCAGCGATACACCCTACAACATAGAAACACCAAAAGTCACGATGAAAATGACTTTAGCATTTTATCTCGTAAGCGCTGTTAGCCGCCGATGTTCCGGCCAGTATGTTAACGTTTTCGACACGAATTGTAAACGAAAATTCACATAATATTTTTCATTAGGCGGACATGATGTTCATATTTTGAATAGTGTTTACAGATCTATCACGACGTTTCTTTGTTGTTTACGAAACTGAAAGTAGTTTTATAGAAGCAATACGAGTATTTTACTGAAGACAGGAGTTTAGAAACGTTATGGGTAGGTTTAACGACGTGTACTTTGTATTAAGGATCGTGTGAATTTTTATACGTGCAAAGTTATACAAATAGACAATTTCGGTTACCTATTTGAAGTCTTTAACCACATTGTTCATATTTGCCAGACAGCAGGCTTCATGTCCAAAAAAATTGTTTGAAAGTTTTGTTTTTATATATATTTTTCTTTTATTTCACTATACGAGGTAGATGGAAGCTAGGCGTAGGGCGCGGACGGTTCAATAACAGTACTCTTGAAATTATTGCATGACTTCCGAAATATGTTTAATATGTTAAATTTAAATAATTTGTTTTTGTAATGACATGGTTACAAAATCTTTATCATTGTAGCTACATAGAACTTTTTACCAAGGTAAACAATAAAAGGTTTTTGATCCGTCCTCGCACTTCAGCCGATCAATTTCGAAAGCCTAAACTGTTTGTTATACATTTATCATTCATACCTCTTAATAGTTTATACATTCGAGTAATATTGATCACAGGTAAAATAGAAGTAATTAAATTGTAGTTGTTGTTTTTTAAGAAATAAAATTTGACTAATGCATATAATAAAAATTATATGTTTAAATCCGTCTTATGAATCAAGATTATTCAGATGTATAACATGGTTGAAAATGATTTTTATAAGAATTGGTTTATAATATATATTATTGTATATGGTGTCAAATATATGATGATTATGACGCAACCTTCTACGCGGGTATGTCGTTCACATAATAATGTATAAGCGACAGTATTAGTTAGTTTATCCTTTTTTTGAAAAAAGTATTAAATTATAGAAGTATCGTTGAACATTTTGTGATCGAAATCATGAATAAATAATGGTTATTAAGACTTTATTAAATGGACATTTGTTATAAATATTGTCCTCAGGCGGGGATGTAGTTGTTGTATTCAAATGATAAATGATAATAATATTAAGTAAGTTATTTTTTACGTTTTTATCGTGTACATAAGTCAAACGGTTTGTTGTTTCCGCTCCCATGCTTAAAGTCACCGAAGGTGCTAATGGTCTATTACTGCTTCTTAGGAGTTATTTTTTAATGAATTTCTGCCTGGTCTATGTCTGTCTGCGCGCCGGGTGATGGACATCATATCACTCGATTTAACCGCATTACGTACACAGAATACAATGTCTATTTTCTTAGTTTTTTTAAGGTAAGGTTCCACTTCACCAACTATAGACTAAATATTATACAATATACATAGTATTGATCAGTGCCGTGACAAGAGATCAGAGGGTCGTTATTGTTTCAATCGAATATCTAATTCGCTCGTGATCTCCAGTGCCTCCACTTTACTGAAGTAAAAGCGCCGCCTACATCAGGACACTCGCTAAATTTCGGGCCTAACCCGCTAACGCTAATCCATTTAATTTTACCTTCGATTTATTACGCACTTAATTCGCAATATTAAGCATTGCGAATCATAGATATAGACTATTCAAAGGAATTTATGATAGATATTTGGGTGCCTATAACTAAAATTACCTAAAATTGTTTTACAAATCTGACTGTCTTGAATCAGTTTTGTGGCCTATTTCATTTTAGTGATTACCTTCGTTCATTAGTGAAGTGTCACATATAATTCATTTCAGAGAGTCGAATATTACTAAAAATCTAATAAATAGATATCAATGAAAGCAAAATTAGTATTAATGAATATTTCATAGCCCGCGCTGCAGGGCCTTCTTCACGGTATCTACGTGTATCTATGTATAAAATTAATTAATTATCAAGGTGTCTAAAATTTAGTAATAGAGAATGAATTACTAGAACATAATTAATTGGAACAATTTCGAGCACTCGTTAAAACTTACACATTGGCCGTGCATTCCTTCTTTGTGGATGTTTCTACTCTACACTCTTGATATCTTCACTTGTTCACTATCTATTCTAGAGTAGATATTAAAAGACCAAACGAGAGGAGTTCGGTTCGAATGTTGTTTAAAGTTGTTTTTTTTTTATTAGATTGACCGTTTGTTCGTAATATTCATGCACATGAAAGAAAATCATCGTCATACTAAGTCAATGCTTCAGTTTTATCTACGTACCTAATATAAGGACTCCAAGAGAGATTCGAAGCTTTTAAATAAATAGGTATACTTAAAAAAATAAAGAAGTGACGATTTTTACCCTGATCACTTACTGCCGTTTGTTTGTGAAATTGATTTCGTAGGGACACAAAATTAGCAATAATTCGTAGTAAATAACTGAATAATCACGTAGATTTCCCATTGAATCACGAGTCGTTTACGAGGCGAGTGCGCAGATTCCGGCGGCGCGGGCGCAGGCGCGGCATGCGCCTCCTCACGTGCCATGCTCTTAGGTTTAGTCAACGGGTGTATTTTAATGTTTTGTTGAATGTTTGGTGATAGAGTGTACATTATGTTTTGAATAATATACGTATGTTTTGATGTACATAAATAAAGTGTAAATGTTTAACGCACAAATGATGAACACGATGCTGGATTGTAAAGCAGTGTACGAAAACTTATGTATTACTTAGCTGTAAACTGTAACTGAGAAGTAATTTATTAGAAATACGAAATTAGAAACTTCAGTGCTCCGTCTGCTGCCAAAATTATGTTTCGTTTGTTTGTCTTATCGTTTATATACAATTTGGGTTTCGTTTACGTTTGTGGCGGCACGTTCTCACGAAGTCCATTTCATTGTAAACTATCCAACAATGGGAAGTTACTAAGTAGCTATACTGTTTGGTAACTTAAGCGGTAAATATTAGGTTACGCAGCAGTTTCTACGGTCTTATAATACGCACAAATCTTGAAAAAAAAAACTTTCGGAGTCATCCGACGTGTCAGTATTTCGAATCGTTGTAGATACAGTAATGTCCTATTCAATATAGAGTATAATATGTAAGGAAAACACCAAATGATAGCCTTTTACATGAACGACAAAAGTATATAAGTACTTGATTATCGAAACCGAAGCATGTCCACAATCATGTTGATGTTAATAGTTTGTACAATACATATATTAAATTATTTTATACAGCCTTACTGTTTTGTAAATACGCGGCTGTAAAACGACTGACTTCTGTTCTTTTTCTATACAATGACAGAGGGTTTTATGGAAGTTATGGCGCACTCGGGTTTATTAGTGTTACTTTAATGTCAAAAGTACAATTTACAATATAGAAAATATGGCTGTGGTCAGTCCACGAGTGAACAACTCCCTGATTCTTATGACAACGAACAAGATGTTAATGCCAGTTTTATACGTACTGTGGGCACTTTAAGAATAATACATTCGGAAAAGAAACACGATACGACCAAAATGCAATGGGACTTCAAGTGAATGAGTGGGTTGCATTATCTAAGTTTTGATGTAGGTATTGTTTTGGCTGCAATTATTTAACTACTTTGCATTTATTTTTACTGAGTGTACACAAGGTATAAAATATAAAGGCAAAGGCTTCTTAAATTGTTCCATATCTTATACAGGTTGATTTATATAAGATTTGGTACAAAATCACAAACTGAAAGCAATATTTTCAAACACCATTTTATGCGATGCTTAATATAAAGCAATCTTTTTAAACCTTCGATTGTGATGCTTAATGATCAACTATTAAAATATAGCAATAGTGCCTAACCATTATAGTCTTTATTTATCAGAATTTTAGGTAATACTTTCACTTCATGTATAATTTCCTGATACTTTATTTCACTGCAGTCGTGCCGACTTGTTTAAAACTAAATTACTAAACTACTTTCAACAGCGTTGCCGCGATTAGTAATCAGTGGTCGCTGTCAACAGAATACAACAGCAAATAAATAATAAATATGAAATTCTAAAAATAATATTTTTCGCTGTTTCCTAATTGCCTAACAAAATATTTTGTAACTGTAAGTCGATGCAAGTATGTGCGGCTATGTGTTGTCGCCGGAACATCACTCAAGCCCTTAAGTAGCATAGCAGTCTTAAAGACGCAACTGCTCAAAGCTTCTAAATAAGTTTATACTTGTGTGCGCTTAGTATTTATATGACGAGGTCTAAGTGAGGTAAATGAAATTAATACAATGGAAATACTTACATGGCCTTCTATTTTTCAATATTTAGATGAAGGTGGTTAGTAACATAAGATACAATTGATATTTATTAAAAGTCTTATGAAAAATGCAAACATTAAAATAATAGGTATACTAATTCGTACGTTGTTTTAACCGGCACATAAGTAAGTGAATTAAGGTCCATGTTCTTAAACCCCGAAAGTATGACTTTATCATTCATATTTTTTTTATTTAAATACACGTTTTATGTAGGTTTGACATTAATAGAACTTTCAGTTTATGTAGTAGTTTTTGTTTATAGTTAGAAAATTCACTATTTAGCTAGGCTCACTATATTAAAATAGAACAAATTATTCATTGGAAAAACTACTTGCTATGTTCTTTAAATCATAAATTAAAGTAGGCTGTGTCGCAGTTTTATCAAAAAATAACTTTTCGAAATGTAGCTACTAGAGCTTAGCTAAATATCGAAAGTTTCTAAACTATGCAAGACATTTAATTCGTTGCATGACTGTTCATAAATTAGTATAAATATAATGTATGTAATTAGTGTCGTTTCCATTTAAATGTAAATGTTTTATGTTGTTTTGATAGCATTATGTTGGACCTAGAAAAACAGTAGACATACACGATTTCACAAGGCATCGTTCAGGTCTTTGTTTCCAACACGTTAAACTTTCAGTCAGTCCAGTGTGAATGGCGTGGTTAGTTACTTTACTTTATAGAATGATGTTTCTCCAACATCGCATTAATTCCATTATTCCTAATGAGTTCTAGATCATATAAATATATGATTAAGAGGACTTTAAAGGCACTCTACTTGAAGTCTTTCAGTTGAATATCATTTCAATCGAATACATTGCACTAATCAGGAAATAAATACTTAACGAATATTGTCGATCGTCCAGAGGACCGTTTGGACATAAGTAATAATCGCTATAAATAATATCATTAAAGTTGCCTATTTCATAGTGAGACAGGTAGCGTAGGGTAAATCTTATCTCATAATAAATTACAAGGGTAAGCAAAAGTCGGCGACGCGGGTTGCGGCGCCGGCGGACACTGCCACAGCACGCGGGGTTCCGATATATTGATATGATCTAGGATGTGTCGTAGGTGTTTCTCGAGTAGTGATCGTGTAATAAGTCTTATGTTACGCCTTCTAAATGGTTAAAAATCTGTTAGTGTGCGGTGCGAATGCGGGCGAGCCATCGGCATGGTCGCGCGATAAAGCCGCCTGTTGGCACGGGCGGCTCGCGCTACGCAAGCTCGCAGCCGCTACGTTGCTACGGCGTAGCGGCGAACGGCATTCGTAGCCGCAACCGCTACGCTCGCGATCCGCCGCATGTTAGACATCGTTCATTAATACACGTTCGAATAATCGTAGACAGATTTTGAAATTTAATATTATTTGCATTTTCCTAAGAGTTAGAACGATTGAGACAGTAGGTCGCACGACCGTGTTATGATGAATTGTGGAGATGTTTATTAAAAAAATACGTTTATGAAAATGGAATAAAAACGAAAAATATTGTCATATAAACTTGTAATTACTAACTTAAGAAGAATTATTGGAGAACCAGAAAAACGTTAAATAAACCATAAAAATACAAGTTTGGTTTTATTATTTACCTAGATTCCCAGCTATATCAGATAAGAAATTAAAAACATGTTTCATTTGTTTAAATATTTTAATACAAAATCGTCTCCTATTTCAATATCACACTCGAACTTACATCATCTATTTATGTTAAGTATAAAAACTATGACTTTATTAAATTATCGTTCTCGCAATAGTATAAAAAGGACTCATTCGTCATCACAGCACAGCGTTCGCTATACACAATATACCGAACGCGATCAGACACACAACACACGATCACAGTCGGTGATACGGGGCACTGGGTATCCGGGGGGAGGGGAGGCGACGACCCGTCGCCGGATTTAAAGGATAGTCGCAAAACTAGCGCTGGGAACCAAAGTATGGCCAAGCGTCGCACGTTTAGCTGACGCAATCTCCAGCGCTGGGACGCCACAAAGATACTGAACGAACTGGTCTCAGTAGGGACTTCACTTGATGCAATGGAGTATCGCTAGGCACGCGTTAATATTCTTGAAGCCACCGCCATAATCAACGCTAGCGCCAAGGACACGTGAACACTACCCGCGCTGTTATTTCCGCTTCTACCGCCAGAACTTTCTCCAGTATCTGTGGAAATTGTGTTTACAATAGTTAGCACAGATAATTCACTACAGTTTGACCGTGCATAGTGTGTATTTTTATTATTGTGATCCACAAACATGTATTAACAAATTAAGGTGATATTTAAAACAAGACTTTATAAACAAAACAAATGACTGATGTGATTAATGTTCAATAAGCGTGATTTGAAATCAAAATACGACCGGTAACTCCGTTTGGTTTAGAAAAAAGTGTTATTTGGAGCGGAATTTCCGGTGTCATAAAAATCATATGAAATTAAAATAAACCTACAGATGCGGGTGATTGATGTCGCGGCGGAGGATGTATTGTGACCTCCTAATAAGTAGCGGCCGGAGCCACGTCTCAAGGACAATTACAGTCTAGCCCCGCCTGACTGAACGCTGACCACTGAAACATTCACTGGGTTTAGGATAAAACCTTTAATCAACCACAACCAGGTCCCCTGTGCAAAACTAAACTACAATACTCGACTTTTATACATGGTTTATGTCTACATAAGTACGCTCACTCTACATATTTACATGCACTTAAAAATTGTTTAGTCGTTCATGTTTCTATTTTTAAATTATTTTTCATTGCAAAAAATACATATTGGAATAAGTATTTCTGTAAAATTAGCATATTTACAACTAAAACACCATGGGGGATGTTGACACCAGTGACAAAATATCTTAAAACAAAATTTCTTTGGTATTTTAATATGATTTTGTCTTTAAAATCGATCATAGGCTTGTTAGTTTAATTTCTATTCAATGCATTCAAAAGAATTCAAATCAATTAATTGGGGATGTCAACTACCCATTTTAAAATTGTATTAGGTACCATGCTTAAACTCGGTTAGTTACAATCTTAATATTAATGCAATATGTTCAAAACCTTAAATGATAATTTTAAACCTATCTATTCTATACTGTTACTGGTCAGTGCACAAGATTTTTGTCACCGGATTATTGCTAACAGTTAATTTATAATTTAACTCGCAAGATTATCAACTATCATGCAAAAAATTATTTACTATTTAGCGAGTTGTTTTCAATAGCTCTTACTAAATTTTTTTACGGGTTTCCTTGCATAGTTAGTTAGTTCTCCGGTCAAGGCACTTATAGCTAGAACAATATAATTTGTTTGTGTTCTATTCAAAATAAAACTGACAAATTGTGAACAGGTGTATTACTTGCATGCGATGAAACACAACGTCAGGCGCAACTATCTTTGCTGTTATTAACTTTTATTATTTACTACTAGGTACTTAAAAACATAGAGTATTGTAAATGTGACTAAAAATTTAATCAAGAACGGATAACTATTTCACCGATGATAAAATAGGTCATATGAACCTTGTTACGGATGAAATGTTTGAAATGACTAAACTAAAAAAGTAAAGTAACAGCCTGTTATCATCCCACAGCAGGAAAAAGGCCTCCATCAATGAATTCAAGTTACCACAGCAATGATGGGTACTGGCATAATCATCACACTTATCAAATGAGGGTTGGTGATACAAACCCGAGCAATGTTCGAAAATTCGCAACATTTTGTTGACCAACCCGGGAATTGAACCCGGGACCCCGAGATCTTGGCCCGGTATTTAAATCACTAGACCAACGGGGCGTTTGGTAAACTACTAAAAACAAATGGCTAAGGAAGGTACCTATATTGAGGAAGACCCTTAACTTTGAAAGTTCATAGTCTTGAGAAGTAAGTTTTAAACAAAAATGTTAACAATCATACAGTGACATCTATAAAAAAAAGAGAAAGTGCTTAAGTTAGTTCATTTTCTTTTATTATATCTTACATTGACGACGCTCGTCCCGTGTCATTAAATATTCAACACGATTACCCTTATCTTATGCTTCAGTATATCTAAAAATCGAGCAGTTTTTGGATCAATTAAAATTTTTACTTATAATATAATATTGTGCTTCTGAACTACATAAACACACGCTTGTCATTACCATTTCACCAGTGACAGTGCAGTTTGGGTTGAAAAATCGAAATATTTTGGTATTACAATGCAATTGAACTAATAACATGAATTCTGTAAATATATGTAATGTATGTATTAAAAACATACTTAAAAAGATAAGATTCAAGTAAACAAAAAAGGGTTTTTCATTTTAACGTCTAGTAACGATAGTGCAAATTAATAAGGATTGTGAGTTTTACTGAACTGCTTAATTAAAAATTCCATCCGGAAAATTCGTGATTGTATCGCTAGGATATCTTATTCACCTTTGAAAATAAAAGCTAAGCATCTTAAATCTAAGACCAGTGCAACCATGCAGGCACTTGCGTGAAGCCTTCACCACTGACAAATAAGCGGTCAAAGCAAGCATGCTAGTGGAATGAAGAAGAACGTACAGGCAGCGTGTGACAAGCCCGTCGGTTCTAAAATCACCGCTAATGTCTATAATCTCACTGGTATTCGCATTTATTCTTCTAGTTACTAATTGAGTCTTTGTTCTTTATGCAATATGTCTATGTACAACATTCAGGAACTCTCCACCGAGGCTATTTCCTGAACCAGAAGAATGATCTGGGAGCGGATGATTTTACACCTAGAAAAAACACACAAACGCACACATCGAAACGTGAACATCCCAAACACCCTTTGTCAACAGAATGAAACATTAAAATTTCTCTTTGAGGTGAGTGAGACAGTGATAACACAAAGTGCAATATTGATAAAACATCACATAAGTAACAGATAACTCGCCTTCTTTTCTTAAATAGTTGGAAGAATCAAAATCAACTCTTAGAGTTTGAACTTTATCAATATTTGTATTTTCTACAAGTAAACGACTTAAAACTTTATGTTGAATATGTTGTATACCTTTTCATACAATATTATGCAAATGATTCCCAACATTTTACTGTAGGCATTTCACACTACTAAAACTGTGAAATTAGTGCAAGTGAACTATATTCAAATAAAAGTGTAATAAAAAAATCATTACAGTGCATCTATTGACACAACACTCATAACATTGTGTTTTGAAAAATATAAAGTGTGGAATTGATATTTTAAAATGTCATAAATGAAGTTTGGAGACAATAAGTTACTCATTTTTTTTTTATCCACGGTAATAATTACTGTCGTGTTTATGAAGTTAAGCTCCCAATTTCAATCATGACAATCCAGGTAGGTTCTTGGTGCCCAGAAGCCGCGCATTTTCATTGTATTATGATCACCGTCTACCACTGCTGCTCCACCAATAGCATATAAAATTAATTCAGAAAGCGTTAGTTTCAAACTCAGATCTCACTGCAAGTGCAACTCATTGCCATTTAATAAAAATGATAGGTCTTACTACGATTTTTTTTTATTAAACGCGATCAAAAGTTAAACGAAAATTTGCACATAAAGTTAAACTGCCACCCGGCAGCACCACCCCAAATTTCATACAAATTAACGTTTACTTACGAGCATAATTCAAACAAATACAGGAGATCTCTGAAACCGCACCTTAACGTTGATCTTTATCTCGTGCAAGCCACTTTTAAAACCAGCATTATACTGACTGAATTAGATTAAGAAAATATAAATGCTATTAGTACTTTTATTTTGTTAGTAAAAAACAAAAGTCTGTTAGTTTGTTAATGCTTCAACTGTTAATGCACTTAATAGGTCTACAATAGTATAGAAAAAGAATACAACAAAGATACTGATGGCAATGAACTGAAACGTAATGAAGAAGACGTTGCATAAGTTTATATCAGATATAAGAAACAGGAAAATTTTAAAAGAAGAACAAGTAAATAGAAAACACATAACAGCACTTGTGTGTAACTTATGTTAACGTTGCGTAATGCATCTTAAACAAGTATATTCGATTATAAGACCATGGACACTACAAGGAAAGGAAACACAAAAACTAATAGACAAACAGTCACAAACAAGGACATACAAGAGCGTACATTTAACAGTGGAGTCGGTGTCGTTCCTCTATCTAGAGAATATCTATCAAAAATAAATAGTTTATTGAAGGAATAAGAATTCAAATTAATGTTTTAGATGTAGGTAATGCTTGTGCCTAATTTTTTGATGAAATTTCATTATTTCAGACTATTTGGTATTTATAACTGTAGTAAATTAGTCTTATTTTTCGTGAAGTAATATTTAAAAAAAATACTTCATGGATTTAAATATCGTATAAACGCAAAAATACTACACCAAATTAATGTTTTACATTATCTTCCCCATCATTCCTTGATTCTAGTTCACTAATCTTTTACATCAAACACAAAGATCTTTAGACTGGAAAACTATCAATTTTAGTAAAATAATCTTTATAACTGTTTTTTTTCTTTTTATCGTTTTAAGGCTAAACTTGCCTATAATACTAAAGTAGAAAATCAGTAAAATTAGTTTCATTTCTGCAAATAGGCCCCACGAGGCACTTTTACACGCCCCAATATTTAAACCTAATCTAGACACAAGCAGTACATTGTAGTCAAACTATTTCTCGGCATCCTGGGCCCTGAACCTACCTGCGTCGAAGAGTATGTCTCCGACGTCGTCCTCCGTAGGAGATTCCCCGCTGTGTGTAAGCCTCGCGTTACCTCCAACAGTGCCCCGCGGCGCGCTGCTGCATCCCAACCACCAGAAGGCTGTCGACCTTGGGAACGCTGGGTTGTCTGAGTCCACCTGCAGATTATACGGTGTTAGGAAGTAAAAACAGAAAAGCCATGACAGATCTTAATGCTACGAAATTGAAATTGAACATCTTAGGAAAAATACCACTACACAAAGTAATCAATTTCTCTTTCAAAACTGAACATAAGTAAGTAATTATGATATTTTGCCAAAAAAAATTTACTAATTTAATTGAATACTTACACTAAAAGTTCTGTCATTAAACCGCCAGTAAGATCCACCCTTGAAAAAGTAGGTGTATCCATTGGTGTATTGTAGTGCAGCATCAATGCCGTCAGGAATGCCTTCCCAGTTGGACAGTGGTTTAGGATAAGTGGCTTTGACTGGTGGCCGCTGAGCCGGGTCAAACCTCCAGAATTTTGAGCCTTTGTAAAAGTAGATTTTTCCGTTGCCCGACCACACTAAAGCGGCGTCAATATTATCGGGAATCCCAGTAAAACCTGAACATAAGTAAGAATAGGATAATCTCATTATTGATAATAACGCATAAACAAATTTACCGAATCGTTTTGATCATAGGTTAGATTGGTTACTTGATTTGCTGCGGTTTAAACCAGACTAGACTTATGGGAACTGGATATTTCTTTGGACTATGTTTACCAGTATTACGAAATGGTAAGTATTGTCACCAAGCTTTCTCTCACCGATTAGCAATAAGATTCGAAATATCCAACGTTTATTTAAAAAATGGTTTCAATTTGATTGTGTGTATGTGTTGTGAAATTTACATGCATTAAATTGTGTTTGTATAGTGTTTACAAATGTAATACCTTCGTTGATTTCCTTAGGATAGGCTCCATCGACCTTCTGTCCGTTATACCTCCAGTACTTTGAGCCCTTGAAGAAGTATGTCTTGCCGTTTTTGTAAGTGAAAGCAGCATCGATATTGCCAGGCAAGCCAGGCCATGCCCGCGAGATCAAGCGTGGGTATCCGGCCGCTACACCTTCTTCTGTCAGTCTCCAGTAGTGTTCACCTGGCAATAAGAAAAACAAAATTAATTCAAATTGTAGATATACTACCTACTCAAATTAAACGTAACTAGATACTAATTACTATTCGGGTGATGAGGTTTTTAATTTCAAACAGAGGTTTCCGTTTTTGGCTTTCCTTAAATTATACTGTACTTGCTGAAATAATACAAATACCTGTACTTTTTTATGCACAAAAAATATATATTTGGATACATCACATTCATTGTTCTGATCCCAAAGTGAGTATTTATTTAAAGTCGTATTGTGGAAATCAGAAACAACGAAAGTACTTTAAACACCCAAACCCGAAAAAATTTAGAAAAACACTTTTTTTCTACACTGACCCGTCCGGGAATCGAACCCGGGACCTTGGAGCAGGCGACACCTTGAAATCCGGTGTGTACGCCACTCCACCACTAATTTATATGAGCAATTCACTCTGGTACGTAAAAATTAATACTTATGCTATAAAACCCCAAATTACGTCGTTGGAATGTGGATCAACATGAATAATAATTCATGTAGCGATCATATTTGTTGTAAAAGGTCTATTAAAACTATAAATTATACACGTTTCAATTTCATTTATAAATGATATAGTATATATCAATTAGCTTAGTCCACCCTTCCACATCACACTCCCTGTGAAACAATTAATTTGTATCAAAAGCTTACAAGATATTTCTAATTGTATAAGTTAAGTAATATAATAATCTGTCACCTTTGAAAATGAACGTGGCACCATCAGCCGAGTTAAAGATAGTGTCAAACTTAGGGTCCGAACAGAGAGCGGGGTCTTCAGCAGACGGTTGAGGGGTGGTGACACGGGGACCAGTGGGTTGGTTATTAGATACACCCCCGCCAATGTCAGTTTGCGTTTTGTGCCCGTAGAGTGCCTAGAAAAACAAAGAGGTAATATTAACAAAAACTTTCACTATACTTTCAATCACCAGATAGACCATGGAAATACGGTACGTAGTTAAGACGACTGAGGATGCAAAAATCTAATATTTATGAGTTATATTACTTTCTTTGTTTATTTAGTGGAATGGTGCTTTCCCTCGATCGTGAGTTATTCCAGACACAATTGAAATCAATTGTTATCGCGGCACGCGCGTTCCTCCTGGGGGTTGAGGGATTATGATCCACAGTAATTTTCAATCAAAACTATATTAATATTATTACCACGCACTGCTAAATAATTCTTTTGTGATCTTATACCATGCATCTGTGATGAAATATTCAAATGATTGAAATGTTAGCTTTAAGAGCTAACAATATTAGTTACATTTGAATTATAGGTAGTTTTTGACTCATAATCTCGGAAAAGAGTTCTCTACATATAACGAATCAGGATATGAAGAAACAAGCAAACTATTTGTAAGATAGTTAAAGTGCGATTTTTTTTAAGCCCATCATTGCTATGGTAAATTGAATTCGATGATGGAGGATTCCCTGCTATGGGATGATTATAGGCCGTTACGTTTTTTTTTTAATACAAGTGTGGCAGCATGATCAGCGTTTGTTAATAATGTTAATGGAAACAACTTAAAGTTCCCTAAAGGTATTACCTGGATACCCTGGACATCATCCTGGTCGAGTTGGAAGGCAGGGTCATAGCCCCTGTAGAAGGGCGCCATTAGTGCGGACCGCACGTCACTGTGCGACAGGCCCAATGAGTGTCCAAACTCGTGCGCAGCCACCTGAAAATTTACAATTAATCTGTTTGTCATGCATGACATGAACAAGGTTATAATATAAAAATTACTATATAATGATGGTTTATATAAATTCACGAAAAATCTGTAGTTTTGGTAGGGAAACTGTTTTAACCCTCCTAATAATGACATACATAATTGACTTTATTAAGGCTTTTCTCATCATCACATCATCATTACCAATTAAATCTAACATTTAATATCTTGCGAAAACATTATTTTATTTGTATTAAGAAAGAGTTAACCTATCGTTATAGTTCATGACATATTAAATATAAACGACTATTAGTCTATGCCATCGTGTCATGGGCACACTACTTTTCACTCTTAGGTACCGAGTTCGATTTCCGGACGATGGTCAATGTAGAAAACGATTACGCTATATTGTTTTGGATCTGGCGTTTTTTTTGTAGCATCGTTGTTTCTTTCACTGTGGTACAAGTACTTGATAGCATTTTTGATCAGATTGTGTTTGATATTGTCCACATTTACTCAAAAATAACTGATTACTACGATTAACTTTATTTGATATTTTAGCAATTAAATTGCAATTATAATATCAGTATATAAACTTGAAAAATTATGTCTCAGGCGGGACTCGAACCTGCCTGCGAGGAGATGCGGGTTCGAGTCCCGCCTGAGACATAATTTTTCAAGTTTATATACTGATACTACGATCAAATTATTTAAATAACATGTAAATTAAATCACCTGGAAGAGATTTGTTCCTCTCCGTGAGTTGATAGTCCACATCTCTGCGTCGTCGAAATGGGCGTCACCACCATAAACCTAAATAAAAAGTTATTTTGTAACAACTAAATGACAATGCCCGTTATATGAAAATTACACGAACATTTCATACATGTAAAATAAAATGCACTACAAACTATTATATTACTACAATAATATAGCAGCACTTTCTCTATTTAGAATGTAATGTGTTACATCCGTAGGCGTAAATAAAAGCTGTGTCAATAAAATTGCTTAAACTAGAAATACAAAAAAACATTGTAGTGCAAATAGGTCAAACATATAATAAGTCTAATTACCCTGACAAAAATATGAATTGAAAAAAGTTATTTGTAGTTATGCTGACGCCATAAAAAATTTAGTGCGTTGGTCTGTGGCATATATTATCCAGACATAATCCAAAAGGACTTGAAGAATCTTTTGAAAAACATCAATAACTTTACGATTTTCTAAATAACATCTCCTTGGAATATTTGCTTCCTTATTTTAGTAACAGCACACATCAGTCGGGCTTCAATCAAAAAGGCCTTTCGAAAAAGAGGTATTTGCCATAAACGCCAAGCCTGGCAGGCAGGTTGGTGCAGTAACCTGTCGCAATTTGGCCATTGGCAACAAGAAAACAGAGCTGATCGTTTTCTCAGGCAATACTTTGTTAATCACATCTTACGTCAACCATAGAACAAGAAATAGTGCTTTTATATTTCAGACCACCACCACACGATATGTATCGAAAAGAAATTAACTAAGAAATGTAAGTACATTTCTTAGTTAATTTCTTAGTAAATACTACCCTTACTTTTTTACTATACTTACAGGGAAATAAGCGTGAGCAAGGGTGCCACCGGGTCCATCGAATGGATCACCATCTCCGTGCTCTCCCTTTTCGAATCTAAAACAAAAGTAAGGTTAAGGCATCTTAAGAAAAATTATATTGAAGTAAAAATGTTAACCAGTTACTCAATATAAAATGGATATATAATCCTAGCCATATCTTAGCGTTACTTAACTGAGAGCTACTAATAAATATTATTTTTGAAAGACGTTCATCTGCTCATCTTATGCTACTAAAGTTACCTAAGTCACCATACAGACCTAGTTAAGTGCATAATTTGATGATTTGTTTCGGTAAACATGCAAAAAACCAAAGATCACAACCATGCTCGTTGGTGGTAATACTCTATACTTAGTTTTGTGTTTTGTCCGAGTAGCTTAGTACTCCAATGACAACCGTTTGCATTTAGTTACGCAACACAGATTACAGCAGATTGTGACGAAAAACGTATTATTACCGATTCAATAACAACATCCATACAATTGTATTTGCTTCCATTACGTATACTGATTCTGTTATCTCTTGTATCGGGCTTATGACCATTTTGTGCGGTGACCTAAACATACTTTTATGTTTGTACCATACGCAGCCTTCTTTGAGAGCATGGGAAACTGAGTGCATTTTTATTACAGTTTAGTGCAGTTTTTTTATTACAAGCTTTATTTTTTATTTATATATAAATATCTATAGCTATAGCTGCCGTTTGTTATCTCATTTGACTACCTTTTGTCCACAGATTTACCCACAGTTGACCACAACTTGTTTAGATTGTCATAGAAAGTTGTCTACTTACATTTCTTGTTAATTTGTTTTACGAAATATTATTAACAGTAAATATACAGGCCATGGTTTATAATAAGGTGTTCAATAGGAGTTTTGGTCTTGAAGGCACAGCCCTATTTACTCTTAACAGACCTTTCAACAAGGTATCCCCGTAATCTGCTGAGACATGGACACTAACCAACCAAACTACTGGTCACCCATAAATGGAAATGACTACGAGATCAATTCAGAAGCATAGATACTTGGAAACTAATAACCTTGTCAAGTTTGTGTCGAAACTTTGATAAGGCAGAATTTGATGAACTTGCATCAAAACTAGGGACTAGAATAGTAATTTTCCAGACGATTTACTTATTTAATGTGTTTGTTATATGTTTTTTTTTTAGAAATATACCCATATTACAGTCCAAACCAATTTTCACGAGATTTCATAAGCGTACTTACTCAATTATAATAAACTTACCTAATTTCAATATGGACTTGTCCGGAATCCTTCTGTGTAAAGGTTAGATCCGTGTAGTCTGCCCAGACGGAGAAAGCCTTCGCTAGTTCAGCATTCACCTCAGCCTTGTTTAGTCTTGACGGATATTTGGAGATTTTGTACGTCAAATTCTTCACACGCCACCTCGAACCTAGGGGTAATAAAACAAAATTTACAACAATGAACTCGTGTTAGTTGCGTACATAAATATTTTTGGACAAATAACACTCTAGACTACACGAGTCCTTGAATAGTGTTGGCCATGCATTACTTATATTAACATGCAGACTACAATTAGTAATTGTGCATCCCTGCCTACTTTATCGTAAGTGTAAGGTTTAGATTATCCACTTTGAAATAAAATTACTTCGTTATTAGATATAATAAGATATTTATCGCACACATCATGTCAATAATATCGCTTTAAAGAATTTCAGACTGAAAGCTAGTGATAAGAGTCCAATCAAGATTACTTGTATGGCATTTTATTTGTCCCTCTTGAATAGCTTGTCCATGAATAAGTAAAGCAGGTTATTTATAGTACCTAACAAGGTTGTTTGCGATTGTCGTTTGATAAAGTTATATTTTGTTTTCACCGTCCAAGGATACTATACTCATATTTTAGACGAAGGTAATAGAGTAAAATATCGACCCTCCTTTTTAGGATACCGTAGCCAAGACAAGAACCTAATTATGTTGCAATGTCTTTCCGTCTATCTGTCCCACGGCGGATATATTTAAGAGACTAATAATCTCTAATCTGCTGACAGCTATAATATTGTATGTGTTTGATTAGTGACTTTTTATATATCAAAATCACTAAATATCATAGTACTTCATGAGATCTCTAGTAAAAGTATAGACACATAAACTTATTATAATTATACAATCACACAATTACACAAATACGTATGACAACTAGATGCTTGTTCTTCTGCCACCGATTTAAAAAATATTCCTTACTTATTTCTTATTTGTTTTTGCTAGCGGAGTCGTGAGCGTTACTAATATTTACTAACAGTTATATTATTTTCATAAATACTTTTATAAGAAAATAAAACAGTCTTTAGATAAGACCATAGACTTGTTTGTGGCCATACATAGATAATAGGATTATAAATCGTCTACGTATGCTATCGTGAGACTGTTTATTTCGTCATTAGAAAGGGACCATATTATAGCATAAAACAATAATTACCTAGAAACTTAGGTTCACTTGCACAACGTCGCACGTCGGAATGTAGGGACGCGATTTAAAATCATTTTGTCTCTAACATCATAGGTATGTTCTGACATACAGCATGCATACCGTGTAAGCGGATGGTTCCTGATAAAATTCTCAAGTTCTCAGATGCGCAAGCTATACTAAGGGGGTGTTTGGTCAAGCGTTAAATCGGTTAAAAGTGATTTAAAGAGGTAACTGACCTTGGAGCGCATATCTTTTGGCACGGCTTTCCCCAAAGCCCACTTTATCTCTCACTCCGCAACGGGGCAGGGACATAACTTTCGTCGTCTCCTCATCAAGTTCACCTGTAAGAATAATACTTTATTACAATTTTTAAACAAAGAATATCAAAACTTAGGTAATGAAATAAGTATCAGCAACTCAAGTAATAATATTTGCTAAAAATAGGTTTACACTTATAAAAAAAACAAATTAAAGGTACAGGAAATAAACAAGCGTTGTCACAGCATTTGCAATAAAACTATTATCACAAAAAAAGTAATTGAACAAAAAATTAATTTTTATTGTAAAAGTTGCAGAGGGTTAATAATAATCTTTAAGTACCATTTTCTCTCGTTTTATACTTTGTAACGTAATCGTGGCTTGATTTTCAGTTAACACTTTCCGGGACAAAAATTTAACCGCGACACGCGTAAAAAGATGCAAATCTGCAAACGCAAAGTACAAAACCCAAAGTTTTTGCCGCAACAGATGACGCGGAAGTAATTATACAACCACATCAAATAAATCACAGGCGGAAAACGGTGAACGAACAGGAACAACGCCAATTTGATGACGGTCTGTTGGTTTCAACTCTAATCTGTGACCGATTTATAAATATATCTACGTCAAAATATACTAGTTCGGACAAACAAGTTTAATTAATGTTGGATTAATTACTAAATGAAATAATCCTGATATATTTAAATGTTCTTTCCGCTTCCACATTTATGTATTTCAGGCAATTAAGTAAATCGTCAGGTCATCATGAGTAATAATTGTTATTGAGTTCTAGCATAGTAAATATGAATGAACTACTTTATGTTACAAATTACCATTGTAATTGTAAAAATAAATAACTATAATATAGGGACGGTGACTACCTACTCTTAAATCAATTCTATCGCGGTAAACGTGGTAGATGAACGCAATTCAACAATTATGTTTTCCATGCAAACTATTATAAATCGATGCATAATGTAGATCTACGCTATTGTCATTAATGCCATCATTAACGATGGTTTATCGTTATCGAGTCATATCCTAACATATGTTGCATACCGTCAAACTCGTGCACTGACCAGCGATGAATTATGTATGATATGTGCGACTGCGTTATTTGCTTACATAACATCACCCTAGCTAGTCGAGTCCAATAAACTACTTCTCATGTCAAGGCACGTCCGTGCACCGAGACGACACGAGTCCAGCCCACATAATGCTATGGTGTCTAAATACCATACCTCTGCAACACGTTAAAGTTGCATATCCTATACGTATAACTGCGTTGTATACAAAACTAATATCACGATTATATAAAATCAAAAGTCAAACCAGGTGTTATTTATACTTTTTTTTCACAAAGATTGCTTTACTGTGTTGAGCTTTGATTTATCAGGTAGAAAGCGATATAGAAAGAGATTTTGAAAGTCTAGTTCGACAAATGGTGAAAAAAAAGAAGATCTTTATCTCCTTATAGATGGTATATTTTTGTACATAAATTTTATATTACTATTGAGTATCTGACCCTCCGGGTCCTCTAAGAATCTGTCCCTCAGGGGACGAAAAATAGACAACTTTTACATACGGATTAGTGACGCAATCAATTACTGGTAACCGCTTATTAATTAATCAATCATACAACTCATAATGTTAAAATGATGAACACCATAGATAAGTCTAAATGCTATTTCTACTACTAAGTAGTTACCTACTATTGAAAATTAGTAATGTTGAGCACCTATACCTATACCTTAGATAATGATTAAACTTCTATATATAATAGACGGGAAGTAGTGTAATTTTTATACAGCTGGGCAATCTAGGGCCTGAAGCGATAAGTAATTGTATAAAATACAACTATACGGTATCAGCGGTAATAAAAACCATGCTTCTAAGCCATGGGTCGCGGGTTCGATCCCCGCACAGTACAAATATTTGTGTGCATGAACATGTCTCTTTGTACTGGTCTGGGTGTTTTCTATGTATTATAAGTATGTAGAGAGAGAGATAGAGTAACAGCCTATAATCATCCCACTGCAGGGAAAAGGCCTCCATCATTGAATTCAAGTTACCACAGCAATGATGGGTGTACTGGCATAATCACTACGCTTGCCAAATGCGGGTTGGTGATCACAAACCCGAGCAACGTTCGAAAATTTTTGTTGTCCGACCCGGGATTCGAACCTGGGACCCCGAAATCTTGGCCCGGTATTTAAACCACTAGACCAACGGGGCGTAAGTATGTATTTACAAAAAAAAATTATATAAGTAAGTTTTTCGGTTGTCTAGTACCCCCCATTAATTTGGGACTAGATGGCTCAGTGAGGCATGTCATAAATATTTATTATTTTATTTATTTAATCAAATCATTAGAATAAAACCTTTTCATTCTCATTTACGTTGATAGTGAATTATTCTTTCGAATCTATTTTTAACGAACCGTATGGTTACAGATGAGCATAATCTGCGTGTCGTGTCCGTGTGATGGTGGTACGATGATCGTCATGGCCGTTCAATTGCAGTGTTGGATTAATGAGTGGTCAGGCTTCCGACCTGCTACTTGGACAGCATTCAAGGTCAAGGTTCCACGGATGTGGGCTAACATTATTACGTAAATCCTTGCAATCCGAGAAACGCGTGTTTTACTCGACGTTGACATGTGGAATTGCTTTGCGAATGCCATACTGTTTATGCACCTATATGGATGTAAGATGTAATGTATTTTTTTATCGTGTGAATAATCGAACACTTTTATTTATTCAAACCAGAGCTAAGTATTGGGTAATACTAACAACTAATCCATTTACACCAGCTATTGACATTGGCAATTTAAGTAATACGCAAGACAAATCGATTTGGGTTTAAAGGCGCTTTCACTGGCCGAGATTGAGGCAAATTGGTTTTCATTTCAACTTAAATATGATTTGGAATAAGTTTCTACTGAATAAATTTTTAGATTACCTTAGCCTACATTTTTGTTGATGTTAGATAATACTCGATTTGTCTTTTAAGAAGTCAGTCACCGAAACTATATTAGCTACAGTATTTTAAAATATTGAGCTTATATGATTTGCTTCTATTTTTATATAAAGGCAGGATTTCTAGTCTTTTAATTACTTGAAGCAAACTTAGCGTGTTAGGAATTTTCTTAACTGCGTAGTTAAAGTCAAATAAAGACGAAATATAACACTCATAAATTATAAATAGAGTCATTTAAGTTGACATATAATTAAAATTTGTTATTTTTAATTATGTAAGCTTTTCTAAAATGTTGATGAAAATAATGTTGATTCTGATCTTAGAGCAAAAGTAATTATATTTAAGAAACAAATTAAAAATAACAATTGTCATTAGGTACCTGTAGCATTCAACCCAGCGAAGCTTTGGAACTCTGCAATGGCGCGCCGCCACGAACTTTCGTCCATAATGTGTCCGCTGGAGGGGTTCCGCACTGACGGGCTTAGGTACCCGTATTGCGCCAGGTACATCTGAAAGTACGCGTCATCGTCAAACTGCCGCATCCACGCTGGATTGGGGCTCCTGTTGTTTTATGCACTTACGGTACGGTGCAGTGCGTAAAGCAACTAGGTGCGTAATATAAATGCTACGTGTAAATATATTTTGTCTTAAAGCAAATAAGTAACAACACTTAATTTATATACACATATATATAAATAAACACAACTGCAATTGTTTGATGTAATCATTTATCAATGGTAGGTGCATTACAAAATACTCAAAACATGTAACTTTATCACTTACGACATGGATTCCCAACGCGCTAATTAGTTTGCAAAGATCTGGTTTTATCTCCGATAGAATGCCTACACGGTATAAACTCTCGACATGACAAGGTCACTCAACCATTGTCTATCATTTAATAAAGATAATTCGATTGGCAACGTAAGCGCAAAGCGACGACATTACAATGTTTATTAGTTCCGAGTACCATTATAAATAGACGAGAGGTTAAGATGATCTTTGATCATCTTCACTTCTGGTTACAACGTTAAGATAGAAGTTGAGTAAGTTATCCGATGAAAGTTTATCGGTTTGCAATGATTAAAATTTTGACGGATATTTTCAAAAGTGTAGGAATTAAATTACCTTAAAGGCGCAGAATGATTAAGACTTCTTTATGGTGTACTCATACAATATGCTCAAGAAGAGACATTGGTGGCCATGGGATGTGGTAGCCAGTGCAGTGCGCGTGCATTGCATCGCAATTACTTTACACACATCTCCGCCTGGTATAACTCTTTGTTCTGCCTCCAGGGATTAATCACAATACTGTGTCAGTCACTACGCTGCAGTCAATACCCCCAAAAGCCCATCTTTGCTATTGTTTGCGGATGCCGAGCGAATGTTAACAAACTAAAAGATTTATCTATTTGTTGAGTAAACGATCTGTAGCTATTTTAGGATTGAGTACTCTTCAAAAAAACAAAATGATTTCATCACTACTGCAGTTGACACTGCAAATTTCATTTATTTTTCAAACAAACACACTAATCATATTGTTTCTATGACTCATGCGACTGTGTTAAATATTAATTTCAATTACATATGAGGATCATTCTGAAAGTATGTAGAATGGTCACGATTTTCATTATAGCTGTCAGTTTTTCAATCATTGTTAATTCTACTTCGTGGTTATCGTTAAGATGCAAATTTTCTCATTATGTTTTCCTTGAAAGTACTTGTTGTATTAATTTTATGAAATCATTAGAAACGCTTTAGGGTATAATTGTATTCATACATTTATGTGAACATAAGGCATGGAACAAAACTACTTTTTTAGAAGATTAAGTTGGTTAATTTTATTTTGTTTATCTTTTGTTCCATTATAGGAAAACTAAAACATTGCTTTAAATCGCAGTTTAAAAAAACTTTTATTTGAACTTAAGGTAAAATTAAAAATTAGACTTCTTTCGAGAAAAAATATCTGCAGACCGTAGGTTTATATTTGAAAGCGCCTGGAACCATAATCCGGTATAATCAGGTAAATGATATAATAAGCCAAAACCAGCATATGTTAACATATGAATATAAATACTATGATGAAGTCAAAAATTTGGTAATATCATTTTTGAAAAAAATATTTTCATGTAAAGCGTACCTAATCTCAAAATTTTTGTTGGTATGATAAAAAATGATGATACCAAATTACTGGCTTCACCATAGAATTTGTATGCCATAGGCATTATGTATGACTAAAAATATATGCATAAAACTAACCTAACCTCACTTCTAAATGTTGGTTTAAAGGAGGGCAAAATCTGCCTGTTTGACTAGTCTAACATAATAGTAGTCCAGAGTACAGAATGGATAAGGTACAACCAATAAACTTATACTTTAGGTAAGTTAAATACGATTTACGTATCGTTTGTTTAAATATGAAGGTGTTTGTAATTCTTCCTTTTAAGATTGACACAAATATCTCATTAGGTAAACATTTTTTAATGACGTGAGACATACCAACATAAAACAAACGAACAAACTTTTAGCAACTTAATCACAGTATCATCAAAGTCAAGATTATTACTTCTCGGTACTTTCTTGAGAAGTAAGTTGTAAGACAAAGTCAAACAACGTGGAATAATGCTATTTTAACTTTTAAAATGTTTATATCCTCACGGAAACAATAATAAGTTGGACATTTGTTTAAATGTTGCATAACCACACTTTATAAAAATAACGTAAAGGCGTGATTTTTTTAAACACACATTCTGTTTAATATTTGAAATCTACGTCAGGCGATATTGACGTCTTTTTTGTAATTTTGACATTATGTTACCTACGTGTTGATCTCGAAGTAGGGATATCTTAAGATGTCCAGACGCAGATCCGTGGCAATTTAAAACAACAGCATTCAAATTGACTTGATCCATAACTTGCATCCGAAAATTCTGTTTGATTTTGTGACGATAAATGCCCCGATAGTAAAAAATAGGATCGATCGAAATTAAACTATCGAATAATCTAAGTAATTTGACCTAATTTTTGAATTGAATTAAAAAAAAGGAAATGATAGCATGCGACTATCCTCTAGCTTCTGCATAGAGTTTGTTATTTTGTTTTATTTATACAAAAGTGAGAGTAAGTAGTAGTTTAACGTAATTTTCCCTAATGAGTAGTCGGATGTGAGTTGTACCTTCTGTATTACAGTGAGTTCTAAGTCTATGTAGAAGCTAGAAGATAGCCCCATGCTGTCATTACCTTTTATTCTAATGCAATTCAAAAATTAGGTCCTTTTTTTCTAACTTAATTTTAAAAAAAATATTTGGGTTTAATTTTAATTTAAAATTTGTTTATAATTAAGGACTGAGACATAAAAATCGCTTAAATATTACCAAAATATCAATTCCAAATTGTATGACAAAGGCTTCCACAACGAGGTCAGTGTGCCCCCATAACGGTAGGAGGCTGTGCCGCTCTAAAGACCCACTTGCATGCAAATTTCGCCTCGAGACATACAAACGGTTCGATTATCATGCATCATCGCTAACTGACAGTGCTAATTGGAAAAAGTACTCGCCTCAGTTATCCTATAATTCGCGGAAGGCAAAAATAAATCTGCCTGTAACAGGGTCAACATTTCTTTGGACGTTTTTGTGTCAATACGCGTAAAGTATTGTAGGAAACTTAAACTAGCAAAATTAAATAATTTGCGCAAGTCTTGTTGTGGCCTTTTTTTAATTGAGAGTATGTGTATTTAATTAATGATGAAAAAGTTTCAATATATGTATTTACTGTACCTACTTAACTTACCTACACATTATCTATAAATACAATACTACTTAGCTTGCTAGTGTTAATCATTGCAACATCAATATCAGTTTGCACATATTTACTTAATGCGTAAGAGATTGAATCACTGTCCCTCCTTGCGTTACCTATCGAGAGATACCTAGTTAAATAAAACAAATTAGTCAAAGTATCATTTTTACTTATTCGGCATATGTTTTGCCGCACCTACTGCGAACATCTTTTATAAGATTGTTGCAAATTTTAATAAACATTTTATTCGTTTACTCCTTTGAAACTTTCAAAAAAAAATACGCGATAACATTAAGAATGTGATCAAATGAACACGTTGTTTGACAGTTATGAAATAATTAATCAAAAATACAAATAAAAGCGGCTTCGACAATTACACGTACAAAGAAATCATCTTTGTATGTCATAAAAAACAAGTTACATGATAGAAATCCCGAAGCAGTTTACCATTCTTTGTATTTAATGCATATTTTGAAAATAGACCCATTTGTTAACATAATTGGTGATTTCGCTGAAACGTCGTTTTTTTTCATACTTAATGTTACAACATCACATACTTAAACCAGCAGGCGGTTCATTATGCAGACGCCACGGGCTATGAATGCAGTTTTCTGCATGAAGCCAATAAGGTATAGTAATAACTCATTCATTTCTCATAATGTTCAGAAAAAGAATAATATTGGAAAAGTTTAATAATTTTTGCAAAACTATGCCATTCTAAACATAACAATATTAATCTTGCATCTGAAGAAAGCAAGACATTGACTTACATGAGATTTTTATGACGTTTCACATACTTTGTCTTGTGTAGCAAAGAATGACTATTAAAGCAGTAACAAAATATGAGCTCTTAATAATTTCTTAGTAAATCAATAAAAAATCTCCTTTGTTGTATTTGCCTCAATGAAATTAGCTACGCCATACCACTGTAAATAAAGCTAAAACGTTTAAATCTATGTGACTTTGATAGAGATATTAGATTTTTTGTAATATTTCTACTTTAATATATCAACACAACAACCTACGACGATTATCTACACGATTACGTGCAAGCCATGCGGGCATTTAATGACGTTGCGCTTATGATTGCGTACATGTTGTTAATGTTGAATAACTGACATTGTTGTTAGTATAGTTGAATACACATTAGCAATTTAATAGTAAATGATGGTTTAAAAAAATGCTTTGTAAACTGACTAAAACATGGTACAGTGAACTGTAAATGTTCTCTGAAGATTGATAAATCTCAGAACTAGATTTCTGATTGAGTATTGTTTTGGACAGTGGGTCCAGGGGGTCAAGCTAAGAGGCTTAAGTCGCCCAAATCAGCCGAGTCCTCCCACGACAAGTTACTACTTCCTTTCCAAATCTAAATTCTGAATCCAAATACGGTTAAAGTCAGTTGTTTTACCGGACATAATTTAACCGAAACAGAAATACACAGACAAATGGCAAACTATGAGTAATAATTATTTAACAAATTCAAAACGTCCAAGATACAAACAAAACGTACCATGTAGGCCAAGTCACCGTGTTGGTATCAGTATGTATTTTGTTTTAAATAGAAAAAAGTGTAGAGCGCTTTGATACCAAAACAGCCTCTAAAGCAGGTTTGATTAGATACTGCGTTATTATCTATTTGTACAGAGTACAGCCTTCATTACGTTTACCACCGATAGTAGGTATCACTTACAACATATTTGAACCTAGTTAATGGTAACGGTAACTCCATTAAAATTCAAAATCTCCCAAGACTATTTATCTATTCTTGGTCAAGACAAAAATTGAAAATAATACATCACGTTATGGTGTTTGTATACACATGGTATCAGTAAACAGTGTGCTTAATATGCGTTGTTGTTAAATATGATTTGCTGGGCGGCACGCAACATTGTTCTAGGAAGTGCATCTGTTCTGATACGCCGATATGCCTTACGGAGAACAAATGCGGCACGTGTAAAACGTAAAAGCTCTATGCTATATTAATTATATTGTATCTCAACTACAATTTGACAATGGACAAATTGACAAGTGAGTAAATAAAATTCATTGTTGAATACTAGAAAATATAGTTTGTAACAACAAACTATCTTAACGCATCGATTGCATTATTATTTAATAAGCGTCACATTACATTAGTTAAAAAACAAGCAAGCAATCAGTTATTTCTATTAAGTGGGACCGTAATGTTGACACTCAATACTATAAGTGGCATGTGTAAAGGTAATGCAAATTACAAGAACATTAAGCCAGTTATAATGCTAATGACCGATGCACCCACGCAACAACAGATCATCCAGTCTTTACCTGCAATTACGATTCAATTAAAAAAAAAACACTTTTATCAAGATAAAACCGGTTAATATTTGTATAGATACCTCTAAGAAAGTAAAAAGGTTAAATTAAATAAAGCGTACCGAACTAGGACAGGATCTTGTTATTTTTTTATTCTTTAGTTGTTCCAATAAGTTGAAGCAAATGAAACATATGTTTTATGTGTAATAAAAATTTTAAACTAAATGTAAGCTTCTTTCGGTATTATTATAAAGATACATTGAACAAATATTGATATACTGTTTTCTTGAGTTTACGCGAACACTATACATTGAAATGAAAGATAGTTTACGGATTTAGAACGCGTTTATTTTTGATTTAACCCGACGTTTCGAACCCTTTACAGCGTTCATGGTCACGGGTAGACTAAGGTGTTATTCGTCTTTAAGATGGTAATTTGAAAAAATGTTTTACTACCGCCTCTAATTTTTATCGTCAGTTATGTTCCTTTTCACACAAAATGAGCTAACTGTGTCCGGAGTCTTCACAGTGTTGCCATGGTTTGTGGACCGTGACCATGAACGCTGTAAAGGGTTCGAAACGTCGGGTTAAATCAAAAATATTGATAGATATTTGTTCAAATCAATCAATATTATCAAATCAATCAATATTATCCAAATCGTAAACTTATTGTTTACATAAGTACCTAGTAAATTATAGAGTTAACATTCTTTTAATACGTACCACGCAGTTGCATAAACCCTATAATTTATTCCCATATGCACGTGAATATCTAGATGATGATGGCAGTGATTTCGAATATACCTGCGCCATACCTGGGCCAGACCTACTCGTGGACTTTATTAACAAAGTGTGGCATAATTAGACCACACGTTACATGTAATTTATTTGTTTACTAATGATGTTATGGTAGATCACATCTGCGCATTTGTTGTTGTAAATACAAGAAATGTCCGTGCGAATTAACTAATTCCATGTTATTGATACATGTGCACTAATGTGCAGGTGATCTTCGACAATAGGTATTCCTATATACGTGTTTATAACCTATTTACAAAAACAAATGTTGCTTATAAAATAACATGTTACATACATCACTTTGTAGTTTTTTTAAAATTACAACAATTATAACTGTTTATATTTTATTGTGTATCAAAAACATCATACTAATCTGTTGATGTTTATGACTCAATAACGCCAGAACAACTTAACGTAATTTGGCACCAAGATTGAGTATAGGCAGGAATAGCGCAGAGGCTTTTTATTCCGGAATAAACGAACGGTTCCTGTGGTAGATATTTATTAATTGATACTTAGTTCCCCAAATCATACGAGGTTGCGAGCAACAGATATATTTTTTTCAAATTTACATCGATAGATCGATCGTTCGATCGATAGTCAGTTAACAAAACTTACTGAACGATTTATTTTTACAATAAGAGATGCACAAGCATCAAGTTATTTATTGACATGTTGAATATTTATAAAAAAGATGCGTTTGTAGATTCTTTATTGTGTAATATGTTTGTGCTATGTATGAGAGAATCGTAATAATAGGTCGGTCGCTTTGTCCCTTGAATAGTTACAATTATAAGATGATACAAACATTAATTTATTTACTTGGGAACGTGAGCGGTTTCAGGAATGTAGGTATAATGTGATGTTAACGAGAATCGTAGAATCGTTTGACATAAAATACACCCATAAATATCCGCAAAGAAACAATGAATATTTAATTTTGCTACGTCCAGCGGGTAAAGTGCGTCTTTATTTATTATTCGTTCATTATATAAATCTGGGGCCCTGCTGAGACACGATGCCCGTAGTTTCGACTCTAAACTGTGACACTCATTTAGGGATATTGGTACAAAGATAGGTACAAATTGAGCCGAATACCTACACGAAAATAGTATTTGTACGATTGTACAACCTCCGTGGAGTGCACACCGGTTTTCAAGGTGTCACCTGCTCCGCTGTTCCAGGTTCGATTCCTGGACAGGTCAATGTAGGTAAAAAGTATTTTTTTACATTTCTCGGGTCTGGGTGTTTGTGGTACCTTCGCTGTTTCTGATTTCCACAAAACAAGTGCTTCAAATGTTACTTACTTTTAGGAATAAAAGAATGAATATGATGTTGTCCACATATGTTTCATATAAAAAAAGCTTTGGCCTAGCAAACGTGGTGATAGGAAGAGCTCATCTGTCCCGCAGCGCGGCGACCTGCGCCCGCGACAGTTGACCGCGCTTATTCACCGCACGCGCAATAGATAATTGCCAACTTAATTAGTTTCAATTACGTTGCGATTGTCAAAAGATTAAAATAGAATTTATCGCGTGTGAACCACCACTTTTCCGAGGTAGAATGTAGAAAATTATTTTTTTATCGAGACGAGCAGAGCGACTGCTGCCTTTGTCCGTCGTGCTCACGTTTGTCACGTGTATCTGTACATTGTGTTGCTTTTGAAACTTTGCGCCAATGATTGCCTGCCAATCATCTGTACCTACACGTGTAGGGAGACACTGAAAGATTCTACGTTGTGATATCTTAGCTTAAAGGGTACAGGATACGCTTTTACAAATATTTTGCATTATCTAATTACTAAACTCTAGACATATTTCTGGATGCAACCTGCCTAGTTTCGATTTAATCCCTCAACCCCCAGGAGGCACTCGGGTGCCACGATAACAATTGATTTTAACTCACGATCGAGGGATTAATATTGAAATTAAAGAAGTATTCACGGATATTAGGATATGATTTGTACATACTTAAATTTATTCCGATGTATGCCGAACACTTTGCAGCGTTTGAGGTCGCGGGTAGACCTGTGACCGGGAACGCTGTACGCGCAAATTAAATCCGTAAATTAATAATTCTCTTTGGAGTGTAGTGTTCGTGTAGATTAAAGAACTAATATAATATTTAATAACACAATAGGAAAAAAAACAAAAGAAATGTACTGATTAATTACTTCAAACGGTTCAGCAAAAATTACCTAATTAATCATTAGGTGGATAAGTTATTACTGGTTTAGTTATCGCTGGATGCGCGTTTTGTTTGTTGTTGCCGACTAACGTGGTATGGTTGTTGCTACCGAGCTCCCAAAATGGCGAAGTCGTTCACCGCAGGCACGATACAGCCATCGGAAAATCGGGCTAACAATGCGCTCGCCAGCAATCATCGGGGACGGCCGTGACGCGCGCGCCGAAGGTCGCCGGCGCTTCCTGCGTGCGTGACGAGCATGCGCGACTGTCAAGCCGCGAACGACAAATCTTATAATTTACAAAGCCTAATTTAAAAAATCTGATCACAAAAGTTACTTATACAGTAACTGCGAATAAATATATAAAGCTTTTCAAAATGGCGAGATTCCACGAACTAAATCAGAAACTCTCACCGAAAACAAACCTATTCTAAACTGTGTCACGACACCAATAGTATTTCAATACTTACCTAACACTTACATTGACTAAACGGGAGCCGTTACTTTTGAGAGCTTCATATGGATTACGGTATTATCATGGTGACCGGGTCGCCTTTTGTCTTCACCGGTTTGGAGCTACGTGCTATTTGTTTAAACGCATCATCTCCGTTCCGACTCATCGGCATTATCTAGCCACACTACGAGATAATCACGTTAACAAGACACAACGAGACCAGACTTTCATTGCCCAGTTACATTACGGAACACGTTGTTTTCCTCCTCGAGTCTTGGAAATAAAGCAATCATGATTTTGTCATCCGACAATGCCACCGTTATTGCCACTTCTGCAATCTTCTTTGAAATCCGAAAAAATATTTCCCAGGATCGTTACTCGTGACTAGGGTTAAAGTCTGCGCCACCTCTGTGAGTTGAAGTAAAATTTAACTCTTCATCACGTTCATTTCTTGCTGTTGCCGCGATCTTAAAAGATTATAATAGTAATGATAGTGATGCTTATCGTAAGATACCACTATATACGCTTCCCAAAAAGAATAACAATTAGGCGACCGACACTTGGGCACAGTTAGGTATGCGCGCCGCGTGATTGGGTATATTTACTTTTATCATAACCCAACCTCAAATAGACTCACTATCAAATACTATCGATCAGTGTTTTTATACATTTAAGATTCACACAAATGTTAATAGGTGTGTAACATTTATTATATATCTTCAAGTTCATTGTTCTTCTAAATATCGCCATAGGAAATTTAACGCGAAATGTCGGCTCAGTGAGGCATGAGTCGAATTTTTATTTTGCATTATCGAGAATGATGGACAAAGAACTTCGTGGGTTCTTGGCACTTTCTGGCTGGGGCATTGTTCTCCAACCGAGCCTCCGTCAGTATATTGACCCTCTCTAAAAGGGTTCGTTGGTCATCATAACAGTACCTATTCAAAATGGCAGGAAATACCTTGTCCATGACAATGTACGAATGAGAGTCATAGAATGCATTCACGCAGGGAATCATTGCATTGTCTCATAACTTTTAAGAAAAGTAAACGCCAAGTTGTTGCACTGATTTGAATTTTCGTGACCGAAACCAACGACACGCACGACATTCGACCGCACTGGAGCGTATCCTAGTAACGATTTCTGCATTTCAATACTCATTTTATCACTGGTTTTGTTTTGTACCGGGTTCGTTAAATATTTTCATGCTTTGTCAATGCAAGGGAGAAATATTTTAATTATGTTTAAATAAATATGCTGAACTAACTGATTGCTTACGTAAATTAACATGGGTTTTCCATCTGCAATCATCACACCGATTAAACCCAACGCACAAATTGCTTATCTTCTTGAACTTGTATTAACCAATGATTATAATAAACAACACACTTTGCTCACCTCATTTCTCAAAGGTAGCAAAAAATCCCGCAAATCAGGTTTCAATCACCGCCGTTCAAAGTTCATGTAATGTTAGTAATTTTGAAAATTGATGGGAAATTACGTTGCAATTACTACAGCCGATGGAAGCAGTTCAAAGATCGAGCATATCATAAATATATATTTCTTCTTGAATTTACTTGAACATATAAATTGAAATGAAAGTATAAGTTACGGATTTAATTTAGCTTATGCATAGCATAGCAGTTGTTTTTGAATTGCCTTTTTAAACGAATAATACCTTAGTCTACCCATAACCTGCACTAACGTTGTAAAGTATAAAAGTGTTTTAAACATCGCGTCGCCACGTCGGGATAAATACCTACATAACAAATAAGAAATCCTTTTTAACGTGAGTTGAATCCGTTCATGCCTCGTTTACAATACCGAAATTAGACAAAGTTTTCAGCTTCTTACCAAATAAAAAATACGAAACAGAATACACTATTCATTTTGGTTTTATTACTGCCTCTTACCTCTTACCTCTTTTTTAGTTTTACCTGATTTCGTCCTAAATTATTATCCATATCCATACTTAATTTACAGTGGTAGCAATCTGCATTCACCTTTTACACAATAATATACATTATTGAATTTACCATCTAGAGATTGTAGGTAATTTTTGTTCTTGTGTAATTTTGTCTGGTTGCAGACAATGCATCAAAATTATTATTTACTTATTTAGTAAAATATACCTATATACCTACTGCTTCATGTAGGAATCAAACCAACTTTTCTATAAATATCCTGAAGACTGTTGTTCCAACTTCGTTACAGAGTTCCAATTTCAAAATTCAAAGTAGTTTAGAATTACTTTATATGATATTTAAGCAATTTAATTGAAATTATAATATCAGTATTTAAACTTGAACTGATAATATACAATTAATTTTAAATAGTGGAGTATTTTATCAACATGGTGGATTAATCGATTACCTACAGGCCTTATTTTTGCATTATGTTGTCTTTGAAGTCTATCTAATAAATGCACACACGGGTATAAAGTCTTTTTTTACTCTAAGTTTGTTTTGAATCGCAACTTATACGATACAAGTAGAGGTAATTTATATAAATAATCAATTATTAAAAGTGTCGCTAGGCAAATCACGAGGTCAGTCGGGTCAGTAGAACGAGTTATTGCCTTGACATCGCCAACAATTCGCTGATTTCTTACAAAAGGCTAATCAATTTAATTCTCATTACAATATAAACTGTTAGGAAATGTAACTTTTCAAGTTAACCTATAATTGTATGACTTTTAAATGACTCGAGTTCAAGCGTTATTACGAAAGCCTCAAAGTTTGATTTCGTAGTGTTGTTGCACATTTCAAATGTGTTTGTTATTGAAATGGCATTTAAAACAGCGGAATATATGTACCTACATATATCGACTACTCCAAATCAAACCTACGACTTATCGCTTACCGAGTAACTGCAATGCTGTTGAGCTACTAAGTACGTTAATTACTCGTCGATTAATATAAGTGCTTTGCTCTCATCATAGCCAGCGTCTTCTCATCAATGTTTTGCTGTATACATAGAATTATTGTTGCACATACTTAATTTTATACTGCTAAACTGCTTAATTTTTGTAATCGGTGTAAACTGTAGGTTTGTAGAAAGAATTTCAGACGTGAACCGAAAGGTATGCAGAATCAACTCAATTGTAAAGTATTTCATAGACGAAAAGATTAGACAGAAGAGTCAAGATAATAAAGAACAAAATGGGTGACAAAACAACAGTGCATATGTAAATAGCTTAGTACTGATCGCAATGCCGCAAGAAATGTAGTCTTATGTAGCCAGTGCCTTATGACCTAGAACTTGGCGGGCGGGCGACTGGTTCTGCGGGTGACTCACGACGCCGACGGTTTCCGAGAAACTATGAGATTTTATTGCCGTTTCCTCTAGAAGCCCATAACTGTCAACTATTGACTCACAAGGAACCATGAAAACATGTTTATGTAATAAACCAATTACGTACGTTGTTTGATTTGCGTAAACAAATATTTACGCTTAAAATCCGTAAGCTGGTTTGACGACTACTAATTGGTGCCTACCTAATACCCGAATAATTGATTTTTATTAAACATGACAATGAATTTACTTATTATTTTGCATTTGTATTAAAAGTGGTATCATGAACTATTCAATATATTAAAGAAAGTCGTGTTAGTGTCACCACTTATAACTCGAGAAAGGCTGGACCTATGTTTATGATTATGGTGTTTTTGAATTTGTCTTTTTCCAACGACGTCATATTTGTTAACAATAACATTTAAGACAACAAAATCAATCACTATTCTGAGGCGATATAATATGTATACGAAGTTGCGGCACGTTGCGGGGCCCGCTATTATTTTAATAAAATACGAATTACACGTAAAAATGTTTTACTTAATTACTGATAGTTAATTAATGATCTACGGTTAGCCTTCGTACAACTGATGGATAGTTATTTTTTTCTACGATCAACATAATATTAGTCAATTTACCACACCTTATAGTTTTTTATGAATATTAATCGTATGCACGCGAACAAGTTTGGAATGATTTTCTTTTTCCTATCTATCTAAAAAAACTGACTATCAACATTCCAAGCCACAAAAAACTTAAGTTAACGTAAATTTTTGAAGGGCAAACAATCCGATAGATGGAGTGTAATGAGTTGAACACAAAAACACATGTCTATTTCAAGTCTCTACTAATAACTATATAATATATTATTAGTTAAATATATCTAAACAATGATGTAACTCTCGATAAGGATCGGATCCTGTTTAGTTGGTTTGTAACTATTGATTCATATGTAAACAGCTTTATCGTATTTTACAGATACTACTACACCCATGACGCAAGGCCCATTGACAAAGTCTAATGACCAAGCCCACGACACATGTTCAATAGTGAGAATGATTCATGTAAGGTATAAGGTGAGCGGAGAGACGCGAACGATCATCGTTCTTGAGGCGTTGCAAAACATGGTCTATATCATTCGGTCGCATATCTCGCATCTCATGAATGAAGTATGGGTACTGTTACCTACTACTGTAGTGTTTCAATTAGTTTTGGAGGCGCCCGGTGAGTTTCGAGAAGCGTTGAGTCATAGATTGCCCCACCGCAAAACAAGTCATTTCCGATTCCGTTTCTGAGATAATAGTTGATGAATAACGATAGGATTACTGTTCCGCTGCTACCTACCGACAAAGTAATCAACGGACGATTAGACTGTGCTTCCAGCTTTAGCTAGAATTAATCATTTGATGTTTCAGTCTAACTAAGTAAATTATATCATGCTTTCAGTATCTCTTACTTTGGTGAAAAACCGAATGTTTATTTTGAATAAGAATTATACACAATATTTTGTTTATATATGATTCATAGTAGAAAACCCAGTAAAGACGTAAAAAGTTATAATTTGTTTTATCGCTTTTAATACGCTAGTTGGCGATCCATGCGTCTTCGTTAGTTCCTATCTGTTGCCTTTAATTAATTTACGTTTAAAATGTTTGAAAATACCCGGGTACTCCACATATTATGTGACGCAATGTACATACCAGAGATAACACAATTGCAAAGAAGGCTAAAGTACTCACCATGGCTTTATCGGTGTCTCCAAAAGCCGGTGCTGCGCTGCTTCTTGTGAAAAAAACCAGGGCCACCCCGACCGTCCAAAGCAACCTCAAACTCATCTTCACACTGACAAAAGCCATGTTAAATGTGCAGATTTTCCTATTATTTAAACTCATTTATCCTTAGTATTATATCTTTATAAAAAATATCTTATATGAATGGACGGATATGTCATTTAAAAATATCTCTTAACCGAATAAGGCCACAGATATTCAAATTCTACATTTATTGCTATCGTCGATGTGTCGTGACTCTATCTGAAACAAAGAAATAGATAACATTAAAAATTATATAATATGAACGTATAAACAAGAAGTGTATTAAGATGATATAGAGGTCATGATACTTTGGTTAGTCATACACGGTGACTCATATTTAAGTCTGGAATATTTATTCATGATCGAAAAGTAAAAGCAAAGAGGTTTAACGGTGTCGTACATTTATTTAAATTCTGATAAGCAAACGTCATTTAATGATATTGTGATATAGATCTGATGGCAATGATAAGTTCGGTCAATATGATGAGCGCGGCTAATCATGGCGACCTACATACACAATTGTGAGACACGGTGGGCTTGTCAACAAACGCTATTATCGTCAAAAAGATAAATCGTTCTACAGCAAATACGCACGAACAAAAGTCTTATTAGATACTGAAGTATTGTACCGGGCAGGTTTTTTTACCCTTGAGAAAATATAGTTATTTAACATAGTTATAAAACAGAAGTTATTTATCGATTTTAACATTGGTAAGTCAACGCATAGGCAGTTAATCTTGAAGGTTATCACTATATCTCATTAGGTTAAACTACACCGAAACTGAAAGCGCAAAACAGAGGTGTCGCCAGCAATGTTCCGCTCGCTGAAGCGTGACGATGGAGGTGACCAGTTTCACCGACATTGGACTCTGTTACTTAACTTTACTTACCAAAACATTTTTTTCTATAGGACCAAAGCTAACCACTGATTTCAATGAAAATTTTGGCGCAGAACATTGATTAACTTTTCATCAAATTCACGAATCAATTATGAGTGTCAATGGGACACGGCTATTAACAAAGCCAATTTATAGCATTGACTATAAAGTCTTCAAGATTTTTCAGTAGGTATGTCCCATTAAGAGGCTGTCAAAAGCCAGTTCCTTATCTGACGATCCAAAATCTTTGTGATCTAAACACACATGTATTTAGAGTAAAGCTCCAGTAAAATAATTTCTGCTTTCAGTAATATCGTATTATTTGCAATAATAGTAATTTAAATAGGAATATGATTGGAATATTATCATAACCTCGTCATGAAGATGAATGTACGCTTTTATCGTCTGATGAAGTTAGAGAAATACTTGATTTTGCCAATTGAAAATTGTCTTGCAATGTACCAATAATACATGTGGTGAGTAAAATTTAAAGTTATTGTATCATAATATGTAGGTACATTAATAATATCAACGGATAATTCCTAATAGGTATTCAATTATTATAATGTTTTCAAAAAGTTACTCTTATTTTTAGTATGTCTTGTTAGTATAATAATTAAAAAAAACTTAAATCCTAACAAGTGAGTTCTTATTCAGATAGGTAGGTTTGCAATCATTCAACCGATTATCAGTAAAGTACAAATAATTTAAAAGATTAAAAATAATGCGATTTAGCCGTTTATAATATTTCAGAAAATGCCATTCATGTCATTCAACTTTTCATTCAATGTTCACATCTAGTTTTAAATAAAGTTAACAAAAAGAACAATGTCTTTAATCTTGCTTACTGAAACTTATGATGAATTTAGTGTATGAAATACGAAAAAAATAAAGTTCCTCAAGGTTCATGACTAGCGATTTTTCCTCGAAGCATGGGTGTGATAGCAACTTTACGACTTAACCTCCAGTTTATCAGCGATGTCTTCCGCGCCATAGCTTGTCGCAGATTATATCTTCAAACAACTAAGCCATGATGTCACGCTGTTAAAGATTTAAACTACGTTACATATTTTCATATAATCTCTTTACGGAATATTCGTATATTTATGTCTTATCGTTTATTTAAAATAACATCTATTTTTGAATGGGCACATAGTACAAATTTATGTCAAAACAAAAGTGTCTTTGTATATATATTTTTTTAATTTAGTTGCTGTGGGTATTTGTGATTATCAATTTCTCTTAACTATTTTATCAGTAAACAAAAAGTATTCAAGTAAAAATTTAAGTCTTTTCAATACAATGAATGTAACATTTATTCCTTTAAAAGTCTAAAGTGCCTACTGATCTAATCTAACAGTCACGACGATGTTTAACACCATGTTGGCGGGCACGTCTCACGCATAACACCCATAACATTACGCTTACAGATTACCCATCGCGATCGCATGCATTTGCATGCGCAAGCATCGTAGGTGAGCCGCATCGCAAGTGACTCCCTCTTGGGATGACGCGTTCGCATTGACACGACCCTCGAGAGTCTTCCTGCTTCCGGATCTTCGGCGGCAATACTAATAACTTTCAACAATCATCTTACGTGGCACAATCTTTTTGTTTTTTCACCATAATTATCTGTTATTGAAATAGTTCTGACTATTATTAAAATGATTACAATAATAATTATGGAATACCCGTTTGTTTTTCGAATAAATTGTATAAGATTTGTTTTACTGATGTAAGTTTTAACTTCAACCGCCTTACCACCGAGATAAAGTTTATGTAGCATAGCTAGGTGTTTTTTGCGACTTCATACTCGTAGAGGGCCTATCCCACGAGAATCTATCTATATTCTAGCCTATGTGCTATTCCTACCTATAGTCTATCTTCACAAACATACAAACTTTTGCGTTTATAATAGGTTTTGCCTGGAACTCATAAATAAATATCTGATACTTTAAGAGGAAATACAAGGGCCGTTTTTCCCTACACATGTAGTCCCCTGTTTCCTCCCTGGATAATGCCAGTAGAGCAATGATTTTTGTTACAAAAATCTATGGCCACTATTGGCATGTTTCTATGTTTTCCTTTTTTTCATAAATTAATTAATAAAAGAGACATGAGCTTCAAAAATCTAAAAAATTAGCCAGATTTTCCGTTTTGTTAAAACAACCAGAAAACAAATTTGGCTAAATTTTATAAAAAAAATTAAAATAGGTATACGAACACGGCCAAAGATTTTCTTTAATTTTTAGCGAAAAAGTATTTAAATCAGTCTAGTTTTGAAAAAGGAAACGTTGATTTTGTGTGCTTTTAGTAGGTATTTTCGGTCCAAGATGCAGTTGTCTCTATCACGCTCTGCGGGGGAAAAATACCTATTTTTCAATTCTCTCGTCCTTAGTGTTTCCTCTTAAAGACGTAAAAAAGTTAGTAACAACCAGTCAATAATTCCAGTTACTATAAATAACATAATCTACTACACATTAATATAATCTTCTTATGAAAATCAAAAGTATAGTAGGGAAATTGAATATTTTAATTCACATGTGGCATGTTCTTGGAATTACAATATACCTAGGCAAACAAATAGTTAATTTAATTTAAAATAAAACTAATTGACTGTACTTGTCTCCTACGTAATAATTAACTTACGTAGGTGACTATAGTATCCACAATTAGCATAAATTGGCATAGCAATGACTATAATAATGATCCACTTTTCCCTATTTGTCTATTGAATGAGTAATTTCTTAACCTTTACATAAACAGTGTATGATTGACATGCTCGTAGTTCATTGCTAACCATTACCTTCGAAAGCTAAGTAAACAAACACGCAACGGTTCTAAATAGCAAGTATTTAACAGGGGTTAAAGTATGAAATTGCCGATTATTTTCCCACTTTTTATTTTGTTTATAGCTCTTAAGTATAGTCATATTATTGCGTAATTCTTTTTGTATTGTATCAAAAACTAAATAAAGTAACTTTTGACTAAAAAAAAATGCAATACTAGTGCCTATTACTTCAAAGGAAGTCGTTGAAAAGACCCCTTACAATGTGTCAGCGATCCTTCTTGCTTCAATTAAGTATATTTGTATTATATACTTTGATTTACAGAAATTTAAATACTATAATGCGTAGCTTTATAACCATCTAACTTGCACCTTTAATTGCATCGAAAACGGTTCAGGCGTTTTTTAAAAAACTAAAAAAAAGTTAGTATGGAAAAATGACTTTTCTCGATTTCGTCCATACAAAACGGCAATTTCATACTTTAACCCCTAATATTTAATCGATGCATTAATACAGTTTTAAGTTTTTTTTTAAGATACTTATATATACTTTGGCTATTATATTGTTTATTGGTAACAGAAAAATCAGATATGTTTCTGAAAAACTTATAAAAAACCTACAATAAAAAATATTTATTTGGTTGTTATTATCATGCTGTCCCTTTTCAGGGATGCTTAACTTTTATCCGAGATGCAGTCAGTCTAGTTATTATATTTGGGTCAATTACCATCAGACCAGAGGCAGTTACCCTTGAACAGGGTAAACATACCTGAAAATACTGTTTCCAAACGCAATTATAAACTTTATTACAACTTGAATACTTCTCTACCTTGACTCCACAAATTAAAGTGACGAGACAGGAGATTACGACCGAGAGTTTGAACAAAACTATTTATAAGACACGTAGTCAAAGTTAACTATAGCAAGTTAAATAGCTGATGTCGTGTCAGTATCATCATTCGTGGGCTTAAAACCTTTTGTTGTGTTTTTCATATTTTTGTGACTAGCCCAAATCCCCAATTTATGAATAACACATTTATTTTAAGGTGTAAAACATTACATATGAGACAACTTTTTTTGTTATCTATCTAAATATATAAAAATCAATGCCACTTTTCGTTGTAATTTTATAACTCAAGAACGGGTTCACCTATCCAAACCAAATGCTTAGGCTTTGTTCGGACTATTAAGTAGATGGTTTATGTGAAGTTTGCACAAAATCGGTCGAACGGTTCTCCATTTTTTTTTTTAATTTCACTTTATATGTAGCGAATCACGTACCAGGCCGCTAGTATTGTATAAGAAAAGAAATGCGCCTTTTTTTTGAGAGTTGTTCGTACGTTCTATGAACATTTTTTATGTATACCAATTCAGTATGTACATAAGAATAGACAAATTGAATAGTTGTTTATATTTTTTACCTTTAAAATCCAATTAAACTATACGTCGAGCAAAAACAGATAAGATTTTAAGTAATTAGAACGTTGAAAATTTTTGGATTTTAGTGTAGACAATGCGTCACAATGCACACATTGAATGCTATTGACGCGTCGTGGTTTCATGTGGTCAAGTTCGGCATACTTTACTCGCCAGGAGTCGTGACTTCGTGAGTCACATCAAGCACATTGTAGTCAGAGTATGCAAGTTCCAGATATTATTTTTGTTTATTTACATAACACACTACTTTATTGACATATTTTATTCGAAAACAGGTGTCTGTAAAGTTTCGATATCAACGAACATGTAAAATGTTGAAGTAATTAAGAGTTGTATTTTTGTATTATCACACTATCGTAGGTTACTCAAGAAGTATTTGTAGTTTCAGTGGCATAAAAGTTATATCTTTACTCACCAACAAATTAATTAGGCACTGTCCAACAATGTAATTTTACCTCATAACGCCTTTACCTAATTTTACAGTAACAAATAAATGAAACCATCATTACATATTGTATGTAGCGACGACACAATATTAATCCTAACTCTAAACTATAATGCCAAAGTATTCACTAACGTGTAAGTATGCACTTCTACGGTTAGTTTACGGTTAGTTTCTTTATTTAAAAAAATGACAAGCAAAATGATAACATTTCACTCTGTTTCTAAAAGAACTAATTTAGAATAAGTGAACCTAGTCACTTGTTCCTCGTTATCAGTAAGATAATATGACGTTCTTATCCGTAAAGTTATCTGATAAGACCACGTTAACTTCAAACTATTTTTGTGGTAAACCTTATGGTATTCCCTTTAAAAAAACATTTCAAATTAAGGCTGCTCATAATTATTAGTAAGTGGTACAATTTCCTTAAAACGATTATGTAAATCGTTATCTAGTTAATTTTGAATATCTTATTTATCTAAGTTTATATGACAGCAGTGTAACGTGACATTAGCCACAGATTAGACGTTTATGTACATTTATGACTTCTTAATCTGTCTTAACAGTGTTATGATTTCTAAAGTTTAGTCTCAAGTCCGAATGGTAAATAAAGATTGATCATTAATTTGCATACAGACTAGTATTTTCAATGAAAACTCGTATTTCTTGTTTTCAAGTTCATACATGTATAATGTGTGTATATATTATTGGTTAACAGAATGTTAAAGTTTTAGAACAATGCCTTTTTTATTAAATTCATTGGATTAAATGTGATGAAATTATAAATTATTATATCGTGATGTGATTTTATTCAGGTAATCTGTGCTCGTTGGCAGGTTGTAATTTCCCTCGCGCATGACAATAGACAGGAAAATCTTTTGTGCACCCACTCAATCAAACACACGAAATTAGTTACAACAAAAAGTAATTAGACATTCATTCAAAATAGTACGTAAAGATTGTCATAGTTACAGCTCTGATGATATCAATCATGCATCAATAAGAGGTATAAGATTTTTTCAAAAAGTATTTTTATTGGTAATATTAAGTATAATTTCCATGAAACCATCATGAAGATAGGTCAAAGAAAAAAAATATAAATAAAATTTAATCGATCGACACAATTTTTTTTTTATTATCTACTGGAAAAATTGTTTCAGTTAATTGCCTTCGACGTTGACAAATGAGTTTGATGTTGTGATGAAAAAGTTTATGTGACTTAATATTATTACTATGTGTTTTTATTCAAACATGTCTTTATATGTACCTATATTCAATTAAACTATTAAATATACAAATCAAGAGCTTTAAGTTCTGTTGCATAGAATGTTATAAAGAGCATTTGTTTGTAAATACTGGTGTTTTCTAATAACGTTAATGACTCCAGAGTTTTATTCAAAACTCTAAAACAACTTATAAAACTACGTATTAATAATACGTTGTAATACTTTTTTTGATTAATACTTTACTTTATTTGATGGTCATATTAATACTTTAACATATACGGCAATAGTCTGTATAAGTTATTGATTCTGTATACATTACTTTCAATGAAATTATCTCATGATAAAGTGTCTTATCAACTTGCCTGTACTACTGGTCCTGTTTTCAGTTCACGCAATCCTTACTACTTGAAACGTATACGTTCCACTAGTGCGATCACGTCCGTACCTCAACAAGCATTACAGGGATATTAATAAAAAAATAGAGTCTCCGATGTGGTAACATGAATCACAGCACTCGTAGATCACTTAGTCCCGTTCACTTTTTTCTTTGCAATTGCGCGAATTTTCAAAGAAAACGTGCGAGTACGCGTTCGACTGCGATCGTTGTGCCGCGGAGGCACGACCTACCGCAGGCCGAGTGTCAGAGTGAGTGCGGGCCCGCGCCTCGCGCCGCGTTATAACACCGGCGGCCGGCGACCCCCCGCGCCGCCGAGCCTCTGACACCCCTAGCATAACTTTACAGAGCTTTCGGCTGAAATCGACTTGCATTCACACAATCAAGCAACAGTGGGCTGACCGCATCGCCCGCAAAAGATACAACAGTCCGGAACAAAAGAGCACTATGGTAAAAACAATGGCGAAATTTCTGCTACTAACTACAAAACTATTATATTATATATTCTTCTGGAAGATGTAGCGTGGGTAAACCTCCAACCGGGTGGACTGACGACGTGCATAAAAACATGAGAAGTCCGTCGTTGTTGTCGCTTTAAGGGAAAGCTTATGTCCAGCTGTGGACTTCGAAAAGCTGATGAAGCTTCGAAAAGAAGATGAATTAGAAACGTAATTATATCACATAGTAGTCCAGAAATCGCTGACAGTTATTTTAAAATTTTTAATTGGTACAAAACTAAATAAACATTGCCAAGATAGACAATTTATACAGAAACGATTACAGCATGATTCACAAAGTAATATTCCTTAACGGAAGTGTTATAAGGTTTGGACCTTTTCCAAAGAAAGCTTAGTAAATTTACAATTGTTGTTTTTCTCTCTAAGGTTTAATTAAATGAATTACATTCGTTACTGATAAGGTTCTTTTGCACATTACCTACCTACGTGTGAAAAGCTTTCTTCTGTCTACATTATACGACCTTAAAAAATATCGTAAGCCCTGATGATGATGATGAACTTATGTCTATATAAGATTGATTAAAGAAAACTGGTGATTATTTGAAATCTTAGTGTTATATTGTATACAGGGTGTCCAGTAAGTACCAAGTCAAACTTTTTCGTTATTTTTTACTAAAGCAGTATCTCGAAAAGTATGACAATTTTACAGGGGTGATTTTTTTTGTATGATAGCTGCTTCTTACACCTTGCTTCTCCTTAAGTTTACTGGACACTGTATACGAATATTACCCGTAGGTCTCTTTAGGTCTCGTTGCGTGCAGGCACACGACGCTACATAAAGCATACTCGTAATTTGCCTTAGTCGAGTCTATTACTTTCAACTGTATTTATCAAGTTAACTGTTTCTTAGTATTTATGACAATGTTTATTTTATATCAGTATTTAAACTTGAAAAATTATGTCTCAGGCGGGACTCGAACCCGCATCTCCTCGCATAGGTACCTGGCGAAGTTCAAGTTTAAACACTGATATTATAATTGCAATTAAATTGCTTAAATATCATAATTACAAAGTATTTAATCCCTCGATCGTGAGTTATTCCAGACACAATTGAAATCAATTGTTATCGTGGCACCCGAGTGCCTCCTGGGGCTTGAGGGATTAAATAGCTGTTTCATCTTAACTGGCTATCAAACATCTGCAAAGATGTTTCTTTCGGGTGTTAGGGGTGTAAACTCCTAACATTTGATGATACAACGCTGGCTTACAGCGATAAGAATATGCTTGAAAAAATTCGCGCTGTGACGCAGTGTCTAATTATATAACTTAGAAAATTATAAAACCTTTTTAAACAACTGGAGATTTATTTAATAAATTTACAAAAATGTGTATTTTTAAAAACAACCAAATTATTGTAACTATCTTATAGGAACTAAGACAAATGAACACTATTCTGGTGCCCATTTACACCTCATTTTTTCGATGATATTCGGTTAAATTTTAAAAATATGTTATATTGATGATTTCATTGATGGAACAACGCTGGCTTACAGCGAAAAAGAATATGCTTGAAAAATTCGCGCTGTGTCGCAGTGTCTCGGTGGCTTAATGGTATAGCGCCCGCCCGGCATGCGAGGAGATGCGGGTTCGAGTCCCGCCTGAGATATAATTTTTCAAGTTTATATATTGATATTAAAATTGCAATTAAGTTGCTAAAATATCAAATAAAGTATATATGATATAAACTCAAATCAAATAAGAGATTACGAGTAGGAGCATTGCGGTGCTTAATTTGGTTGGAAATGAAGCAATCAATTAGCAATTATACAGCAATTGCAAACAATGCCGGGTGTAAAATGTCGCAGTCATAATTGCTGTGCGCATGCGACGAACAACAAGACAATATCACAGGATCATTCTCTAGGTTTTCTTGTCGAACCCATATTACATACATTCAACACAAGTTTTTATTCAATAAGTTTGTCAAAGCAACTTTTTCTACCAATTGCTGGTTTCTCTTTACCTGGTTAAAGAATGTCCTGCAAGCATGACCTAGTAAAACATTTTTCCCACAGTCTTAGGTTTTTCTGATCTCTTATACAATAATTACTAAGTTATACGTGATTCTGTAGCTGTTCGAAGTTCAAATCGCTGTTCGAAGTCCATCTTGAAAAGCCATTGTTATACTATGAAAGAAACAAAGTTTCAATAAATAAATGTTTGTCTGTCCAGTCGAAATGATACTTACACAAACCTTAGGGTTCCGTTGCTGCAATGCTTATGTTGATTCAAAATGTTTCCTAAGTTAATACTTTTACTGCTTCTTTAGTAGATATAAAATTTCCCTTCTCTAACCACGTTTAAATTTAGTTCTTGAATTTATAATCCCAACTAAGCTGTGAGGGTTTTCATTTCCCTTTGTTATTCCCTAAGCAATTCCACTTTTCTTGTAGGTTAAGGTACAGCTACAATTTTTTTTAAATTAAATTGATGATGATGAACCATCTGTATTGCTTGACATTGTCAAAACGACATATACAGTTGACCCGGCAAAGTAATTTTTATGTATTATTACTATAAAAATAAATTCCTTAACATGGTACATAGTACATACTCCAAAATGGTTTCAAAGATTTCATTTAACACTCTGTCGGCAAAGGTTATCTCTACCTACCAGATATCAGAACCTTACAAATTTTTTGTTGTGTTTACGACTTAAATTTTTATTAGTAAATCTACTCATAGTAGCAGTCAGTAGATGAAAACAGGCGAGGAAGCAGAACTACAGTTGTTGCCGTACAAAATTAGATTCAGACATTATGAATCAATAATCAGCAAGTGTTTTACTAATTTATGACCTTAAATTTTCAGCATCGTTAGCTAATACGAAACTAAGGATCCTTTGCTGTGCATATTGCCTTGGGATGTCCTACAAAAGGACTTTTAAAAATTATGGATACCTTTCAGGAACCTTAGAGGAAGTCTTTATATTTTATTGGCATCACGTTAAAACTTCGCAAGGTAAAGTTTCCGTCATTATAAAGTTTAACTAGAAATCTATAATCACCGTAGTTTATCATCATCTATCCAGCGGCGATGTCAACAGATAATATCCAATTATTGCTTCTTAGAATATTTATTTTGTAGTTGTAAGTCACACAGTACCTACCTACATACATTTATAAAATTACCCTAACAATACTCATCTAATACCTACACATAATCAAACCTAAATCTTTGTTTAATAATTACATGGTATAAGACATAACCTATCAGATTTTCATCTGGTCATACATAATAAGTGCCTAAAGCATAGGAAGTATCAAATTCATAAGCCACGTTTAGCAAAATTAATAAGAAACGTAGTTTAAGTTTTATATTTACTTACACCTACTCATTGCGATGCTGTCCTAAAATCATAATCTTTGACGTTGCCTTATTTCATATTTATGATACAAAATCATCGACCTTAGAATATATGCAACAATATCACGATTCGCGATCGCGTGGTAAATAATAAAGTTGCTAACCAGTTTCTGATAAAATAATTACGGAATAAGCCATAGGTTGTACCTACTTACAATCCGATCGAAATCGGAATACTATACTTACGTAAAAAGTCGCATTTATTCCCTTTAATACAAAAAACTTAAAAAATAGATATCAGTCATCCAATAAATGTTGAGACATTTCATTGCTTTAGCTTAGTAATAATACGAGTATTCTTAGATAAAAAAAAATTGTCTACTCTTACCGAGTAAAAGATAGGTAAAGAAAACAAAAGGATTTCCGTTACCAAAAAATCAACTTAAATAATTGGATTGAAAATTATGTTTTGTTATTGTGGGAGTAATAATAACCTAATAATCTATACTAATATTATAAAGCTGAAGAGTTTGTTTGTTTGTTTGAACGCGCTAATCTCTGGAAGTACTGGTTCGAATTAAAAAAATATTTTTGTGTTGGATAGTCCATGTATCGAGGAAGGCTTTAGGCTATATAACATTACGTTGCGACCAATAGAAGCGAAGCATCAGTGAAAAATGTACAAATATAAAAACAGAAATTGACGCGTACAAAGTCGCGGGGAACAGCTAGTAATAAATAAATGTGGACAACATCACATAATTTTTTTTTCATTAGGATATACATTATTTATGATAGCATAATATAAGAAGTATTAAAACCTCTTAGAACACTAAAAACCGTTCCAAATTTATATTACAGCTCTTATTACATAGGGGTAAGTGCTGTACCTTTAGACGGTTTTACCTTTGGACACTATCGTTTTCTCGGAGAATCCTAATCGATTCTTTATTCAGAAAACACCATATAGCAACATGAATCTGTATCTCATATCGTTCGGAGACAGTTCACGATTTTACAGCGTTATAAAAATTTTGACTCTAAAAAGTTTTTTTTGCCATTTTATAAGGTGTTTTGTCTTTTTCATTATAACTTATGAGATCTATTGTGTACTAGGTCTGAGGTTTAAGGTTTTGTCGCGAATTTAAACTAAATTCACAGGTCTTAATCAAATATGGTTTAAAGCATCGACTGTTTTCTTTTTTTTGTGTTCGATTTCTACCTTTGGACACTGCGCTGGATGTACCTGGATGTCTTGGCGGATGATAGTAAAGCTTTTAAAGCCAAAAGCTTTTTAACGCTGTCCTGTTTGAAGGGATAACTCCAGAGGCGTGGAGTAGGAGTGTGGTCATCATGTTCTTTAAAAAGGGAGATAAGACCCTGTTGAAGAACTGCCGACCCATTTCCCTTCTAAGCCACCCACCCTATAAGCTGTTTTCAAGAGTCATCACGAACCGCCTTGCGCAAAGAATTCCAACCACCGGAACAGGCTGGAATTCGGAGCGGATACGGCACCATAGACCACATTAACACAGTGCGGCAGATTATACAGAAGACCGAAGAGTATAATCAGCCCTTGTGTCTAGCATTAGTGGACTATGAGAAAGCCATCCAAGTGATGGGATGTCTATACGAAGCTGCCACCATGTCCATCCAAGTTACAGAATCAGCAAACAAAACCTATACTGTTGCATCGAGGAGTGAGACAAGGGGACGTCATTTCCCCGAAATTGTTCACAAATGCAATGGAGGATATGTTCAAGACGCTGCACTGGAAAGGACGAGACATCAACATCAATAGCGAATACATCTGTCACTTGCGATTTGCAGACATCATTACGGCTGAAACGCTGCAGGACCTACAACAGATGCTGAATGACTTGGCTGATTTTGACTTTTGTTAAATAGGCTCTTAAATTGCATTTATTTTTATATCACGAGTTCAATTAAAATGATTTGTCCAAAGGTACAATACCTATCCAAAGGTACAATAAGCATGTCCTAAGGTACAAACATAGGTCGAACCTTTGGACAATTATGGCAATTTTTAAAATCATTGAATTAATCTCAGATGGTAGAGTTAAGGTAGTAAGAGCAACTGATTTTAAAAGGCTGATTATAGTTTAAGATAACTGTGCCATTGAGTTTTCTTTATAATAAATATATTTGTTACAATAAATTGTTTTGTTCAAAATTCTGGAAATCGTCCAAAGGTAAAGCACTTACCCCTAATATTAGACATTGAAGTAAAAAAGCGAGTAAGCTTTCTTATTTCATCTACTGACACATAGAAACATAAAGTAAAGTAAAGTAACAGCCTATAATCATCCCAATGCAGGGAAAAGGCCTCCATCATTGAATTCAAGTTACCATAGCAATGATGGGTACTGGCTTAATCACCACGCTTGCCAAAATGCGGGTGGGATCACAAACCCAAGCAACGTTCGAAAATTCGAAACTCTTTTTTGTTGCTGGACCCGGGAATCGAACTTGGGACCCCAAGATCATGGCCCGGTATTTAAGCCACTAGACCAACGGGGCGTTCAAAACATACCTTAGATAATAATCTGCGCGTGACGTGATCCTATCTTGTAAAGGTAAGGCTGGCCTTTAGGGCGGAAAAAATCATCCCTATCTGAATACCTGAAACATTAGTGCCCATGGAATTACAAGTTAGATATACGCACTTGGAGGTCAACATCCACTTTTATTGTCCATAGTTTTAAACTTAATTTTAACTTATAGTTCATGTTTACTGATTCCTGGTTTTCATATATAGTGATGACATGGGAGTCAGGAGAACCCCAAACAATACCTTTTCCATTGTGTCTAAATGCTTACCAGTAACATAAGAAACTTTACATGGAATACATTGTAATTTCCTTGCAAGTTTATTAGATAATATCCAAGTGAATTAACTAGACATATTTGTTTGTCAACTTAAATCGTATGTTAAATTAATATAATATAAAGGGGCTATATACTCTCAATGGTTAGAAAAATTATATACCACATAAGAAACTTTACATGGAATACTCGTACATTGTAATTTCCATGCAAATTTATTAGATAATATCCAAGTGAATTAACTTGACATATTTGTTTGTGAACTTAAATCGTATGTTAAATTAATATAATATAAAGGGGCTATATACTCTCAATGGTTATAAAAATTATGTACCTATATATTTTTTATATATATGCGTATCTAAAAAAATATATTTATAGGCTGTCAATAGTGACCGGATTTCTTATAATGCTTCTTTTTGGCACTAGCCCACACTTTATCCAAAGCAAAAATAAATATAAAAATCTGTTTGATTTCTGCTAAAAGGCCCCAGGAGGCGATTTTACACGCCCCAATATTGTAACCTGTTGGTAGGTTAACATAATAGTGTTTTTACTGAGTCACACATACAAGTAACTGTATAATAACTACATCAGTTCAATAACAATAAGAACAAGGGCTACGACAACTTGCATAGAAGTCGGCAATTATAATCATGTGATTAAAGTTAATTGCAGTTGACGCCTGTATAATGTGAACATGTTTATTTATTTATTTCCTATATATTTTAAAAGGGGTACAAGAAATATGATGATTCTAGGAATCGTGTTTTCAATTTCTAATATATTTGTACAACACTATTAAAAGTTTACGTTAACCTGCGGGTTATACACCTTTTTATTACTGCCATCCATCAAATCACACGTGTTTATGGAGTATGTATGTACCTACTAACAAGTGTGTACTTACAGGCGACCTTGGCAAGAGCGATGCGATGACAAAGCCATTGTCTAACATGACTAAACCGAGGGTAGCTGCTTCCCTGAACAGCTTTGGTGGTGAGGTCACCGGCCAGGTCAAGGACATCCAAGTCAACCCCGTATTTCATGAGCTAACAAGTATGCTTGCGTGTTTTTTTATATACAACTCATTATTTTTATGATATCAGTGGTTTGCTAGCACTTGCCGTACATATGACAATAGCTACGAGTGTTTGTGTAGAATATACAAAGTGACTGAACTAACCTAAAATAATATTGATAATGATTAGTGATAACCGAAATACAATAATAACATATAATTCTTTGTAGATATTAAATTATATATAGATGTTTGTTACTCTTCTACGCAAAATACACTGAATTTATTTTAATAAGAAAATCAGTATATTATAATTATTGATACACACTTGTTACTTTTCACTACGTCACCCCTATCTCCACTAGGACGTAGTTTTCCTTTTTCTACCCAAAGTTTGTCTGGTAGAGATTGATTTTAGCAATAAGACCGCCTTATTATGCGGTTGTGTCATAATTTTAATTCATATTACCTTGTAATAATAACTATAATAGAAGAAGCTAATGGTATAATATTATATCATGCATCAGAATAACATATTACAGGCTATAATTTGTATCGCAATCGCAATTTCGTGTAGTTCATATAAGCACGTCATGCTCCTTCACCCAATATATTGTGTCAGTCATGTTTTGTCAATAATAAAATACTTAATTCAGACCTTACCTACCGGACGTATAAGGATGACAGGACAATGAAGTTTTCATATTTTATTTCCGTGTCCTGTTATACTTGTCACAGTAAACCGATCTAAAGACTAAAAACAAGCGCGAAGTAATAATTGTGAAATTCCTAGTTATTTCATCTTAGGAGTAACTTAGCACTATGTAAGTGATTACTTATAGTTATTGAACTAATTATACGAACGATTGTACATGAATACTTTGGTTTGCTTACACGTGGATAGGACGAGGTAAGAGCTATCATAATGAACTTGTTCGACGTTCCATTCATACTTCTTACATAAAGATAAATCTTTAAAATAATATGAATTTAAACCCGCGAGATATTATAAATTAAATTGGCATTTTTGTGATGTTCATTGATTCTACATTATTGTCAATAGTTCTTTTACTAATTAGAGTAACTTAGTAACTTTTTATTGTTATTAGTAGTTGTATTGATGAAAGTAGATTAAAATTAGGTACAATGCAAACATAACAATACTGATTTTATAAAAATCCGTCTATGATGAACGAATTAGACCTTTAGCAGCGGTTCCGTACACAAAGTTACATAAAGTAGTCCATTTTGATAAGAACTCATTAAGTACACGCCAATTATTTAGCAAAATTACCAGTATCTTGGGATACACAATTCAGTTACAGATAGGAGTGACCCTAGTATTGACAGTGGAATTTCGAACACTGATAATTAAAAACTAATATAGACCTCATGATTTTCATAATTTTGTCGGTTTCTACTGATAACGGATTCTAGTAGATAAAACAAAGCATGTAGGCGTAACATTTTCACAGTTGAACTTATATACCAAGTAATTATTTATGAATATATCATAATAGATAGTGAATGTTTAGATTATGATCCAAATATGAAATAATCACGAAATTTGATGAATCCAATCATAAGAAATGTAAATATTACCGCGAAAAACGTGCGGTGCTTTCGATCGAAAGACTTTTAGTAACCTCGGTATAGGGCGAAGGTCGGTGATTCAATTCAAACGACTCACCACCGTAACAATGACACCAATGCTCTATTACACAACCATTACTTTCACATAAATCACTATGAAAAGGCAATACCATTGTTCGTGTCAAATCAAAGTAAAATTAAAGCTTCTTTGATTTTTATTGTGATATAATTTATGTTGCTGACTACCTGACATGTACTTTAGCTTATAAACAAAGCTATCTGTTTATACAATAAGAACGTCCAAATTCCAACCATAGAAGGTACTAGTATCTAATCCCTTAGGAAGTTTGTATCACTCTTGATCATGCATGATGACGTCCTATTTATACAGGATAAAATTTTTTTAGGCGTTCAAGCCCATTTATGAAGTAAAAAATGAAAATTAAGTTTTCACCAGAAAATATTTTTTGCAATGTAGTTTTCAATTTTTACGGTCCTAGGCCTGTTAAGGTTTAAAGGGAAAATCAAAAACTTATGATTCGTATCGTAATGAATGAATGAAATGCGCATCGCGTAAAAAAAGTGTTGCTAGACGGCCGTATCAAAAATTTTAGATTTTTCTGCGGACATTTTCTAAGTGCTTTATCTTGACATTTTTGTACTGGGCTATACCAAAAGACATAATACGTCATTTATTTTTTGTCTCGTAGATTGATATATTTAAATTTGGAAGGTGGTTAAAATTTCTTCCTGTATTTTCTTACCGTTGTTGCACCGTGAATTCTAATTTTTATTATGCGAAATACCAAATGGGTGAAGTAGACTAATAATTATAGATACCAATGCCTATACTACGGTAATGCCGTAATAATCACTCTTCATGTCAGATCTTAGATATTGATAGAAGTCGATAATACCTACCAAGCCTCTCCGATAATGTTACAATTCTGAAATCGCTAGCAACAAAAGTAGGTATCTAATAAAACAACTTGATAATTCTATTTATTTTAAGATACTTATACATATTATAGATATTTAAGACCTACTCTATACCTAATCAAAAAAAATTGAAGCAATAATGGTTTGTTACAATTGTGATGATAAAAATCCTAAGTTTATTTTATAAATATATATTTACTAAATCTAGTCTATAAATACTATCGATTCAATAATCGTTATCGCGTGCCGTCTTCACCTGTTTTGTAGAGCCGGCTTGTCGCAAAGCTTTCGCAACCGCACTCGGCCACTAATTGACCACATAATTGATTCAAAATACATAATAACACCTTTCTGTCGTTTTTTACGCTATTTTATACAACTGAACGAGATGTGTTTATTTGAGATAATGGCGTTATATTACGAGCAGTTTTTCCATTAGTAATCTTTTAATTGTTGTCGTCAGCGTTTGGATTTGTTGTACGTATAACAGTGATTTAGCTGAATGAACACATATGAGAAATTAAGAAAGTCAAATGCTTCTCAATGTTACAGTATATTTAAAAAGTCGTTAACTTAAAATGAATCGAACGATCCTAGGAGTTTTTTTCATGTAGATGCAGTCAACAGCTCATCTACCTACCACAATATCAATTTACCTAAATATTAAATAAAATTTGAGTGTGTTATAGGCCTGGACTTATGACTGTTTTAAAGAAATGTATACTTTTTATTAGTTTAGTGTTAAACTATTTTAATGAAGTACTATTATATTCACAGAACATGAAAAAAGGTTAGAAAGGCTATGTAAGCGGGGCAGGCGCGCCACTAAGGTTTTGAGCAAATGCTTGTAAGTCAGCGTTGTGATTGGTTTCTTTTGACGTCGCGTGATACTATTGGTCGCGCGACGTTAAAAGAATTCGCTTGATTGGCGTTCTTTGAACTAGCTTTTGTCTAATGGGCTGCAAGCGGCGACATCGTTACTCATACAAATGGCGCATGACAGTCTTTCTAACCTTATTCCATGTTCTGTGATTATATTGATGATAACTTCTTCATACAATAGAAAAGTAAAGTGACAGCATATAATCATTATTCTGCAGGATAGTCCTTCATGATTGGATTCAAGTTACCACAGCAATGATGGGAACAGGATTAATCACCACGTTTACTGATTACTGATAACAAACTCGAACGGTTACTGTTATCAAATTCGAGCAATGTCAGAAATTTGAATCTCTTGTTGACCGATCTCGAGAAACGAACCCAGGACCCCGACTCTTAAACCACTAGAACAATGGGGCGTTTCCAATCTACATTGTGTAAATATGTAGATTGGCTTTCTGATATGCATTGGTTAACTCATTCAAACCATACCGGAAACAACGCAAACATATTACCCACAAGTTTGATCAAATTTTTCAAAAAAGGTCCTAACACTTTTACAAACTGTTTTAAGTTACATCCAGCGATATAAGAATGTCCGCGTATTTATTGCAATCAAGTTGCTGTGTATTTTCCCTGACAGTCACCCGGAAATATTGGCACTGTCATTTCCTTCCCACGTAGTATTATCCTTAAAGTACCTATAACATGAAATTAAAGTACATATAATTAAACTCATACTCGTAGGTAAGTAGCTTTTATTTTCCTCGTAACTCTTTGACTCCTATAGACTAGGCAGGTCTAGTTTTAGAACAGATAATACTTCAACCAATATGCTGGTATAATGCTGCATTGTTCAAATATATTTTTTTCCACTAGCAGTTCGTCACTGCTTCGTACGGGTTTACCAATAAAGATAACGCAAGCAGTCTGATTGTGTCTGGCCATGCATAGATAGGTATATTCCCTTTACACACGCTTAATATCAATATTCTTAAAACAGTTTTTTTTTCATAAAAAAAAAACAAAAAGCACTATCTAAATAGTAACAGTCATTTTAAACTGAAGATAATATTTCAGTCATTGATTTTTATTTTACCTAAGTTTATTCATGGCCAGCATGAACAATGTTAAATCCCAAATACTTGAAAAACAATTGTTTAAAATAATCTTTGACTTACGGATTAATTCCAAACAAACAATAATAACAATAGTGGTGCCAGTGCGATCGCATTCTTCGCCGGTCGACTGTCAATCTCACTCAAAAATACTGTCAAATTAAACGGACAGAGGCGCTTCGACTCAGTGATCAGAGCTTCCATTGCGTACTTTAAAAAAAGTTGCAAAAATATAACCTTTAACCGAAAAGGTAACAAACGTTTATTGTCCTTATTAATATTGAGGTTGTTTCGTAAATGTTTTTTAAAATTTTTGTTGTTTATTTTGTTGTTTATTTTGTTGTTACTACAAAAGAATATACTTGTTTCTATTATAAATAAGCGTAATAAAAGCCCACGAGCCAAGATTATAATTAAATGTTAAAAAGACAATAAAATAGTTAAGTACACAACCAGTTAATTCTTATAAATCGCAAGTACCACGTGTCACGATAGAAAAAACTCACATTCCAGTCGTTTTTCAAATGTGAGTGCACCAACACATGGTGAATTTGCGATTCGGTCGTAAACTGGCCGACAGTTAGTAAAGACGAAGAAACAAATGTGACGATACGAATTTCAATTGGACGTGTGCTAAGAATTCTTGAGAAGTCGTAATATTTTTAAGTCGACAAATAATGTTATAACAACGCACATAAATTTAACATGTTGTTGAATAAATCGCGTAAGTTTTGTAATCACCAGTATAAATCTAAATATGCTAACATTGTGGCAATGAACAGATAATCCGAGTCCGGAGTACTTGCTACTTACTTACACTTTAGTTAATATTTAACTCATCAATGTTTAATTCTAGCTTTAGTAATTTTGAACGAAATTAACAGTTTTCAATATAAATGTATTTATATATCATAATGTTTACCTGCGATTTCACACGCCCGGAATTGGAAATTTAAACTTATCCCACAATAACTTTTTTTTGACGATAAAAATTAGCCAATGTTCGTAATCTTGCCTATAATCAATCTAAGTTGTATTATTTTATAAAATCCTAGTCTTAAAAAAACTTTCCTATAGATGCAAAAGTATAGGTAGTCGACATACGTATATGTAGGCGTATGTCGACTTTACAATTATTTACTTACGTATGCCGCCATTTAGGCTAAAGTCTAATAAACTTCCTGTAAGGATTCAAGATGATTCAGCCATAGAGCTGACTAATGATAGATTATTAAATTAGCAGCAGTTGAACAAGCATATTGAAATTTGTATTGGCCCAAATTAACTATAAACAAATAAATAATAGGTAGTACAGTCGACTTCATCTGCGTAACTGTGACCTACATGTCTTAGGCTAATTAGTTACGTTGAACTGAAAGCTGAATGTGGCACAAACTGTTGTGTTCGTGGAAGTTTTAATCATTCTTAATGTATCCAATTACCTCCTTCATTCATATAATGCACTCTACTGCCACTTCGCTGGTCCACCCATTGATCAAACATCCCCCATAAAATTACCCCAACAAACATTGTTTAACCTAATCTAATAATGTTCCGTTTAAGATTTTTTGCTTCTGCAAAAGATTAACAGTTCTGCGACAATTCGGAATATTTTATTTATTCAAAATATAATTGAAGCAGTTGACTATAAAATTCTAAATTAAATGCCATAGTAGAACAACGTTGGAAAGTTGGAAAAATCTGTTTCAGGCAACTTTTAGTTGTGTTGTCCAAAAATGCAACGCTTTTGTTCGAGTAGCAGGTAAAACTGCATTCATTGAACGAGAAAGGGTTAATTTATGCTATTCGTGTTAAACCGAAACACAAAATCTAACCTCGAAACGTTTACAATAGGATTTTTGCATCGTTGTTTTCATCTTTGTGTGTGGCTGAAACAAAGGAGCTCGGGCTTATTACACTCCGAGTTATAACTGTTAATTTTGTAACAGTTTTGTTACATAAAGCAATGGTTCCGTGGACGCTTGCTGACTCATGTGGATCCGTTAGTAGTATTTGGCACATGTATCAACTACCTTCACCCAACTACTTAATAAATTCATATTTTGTACCCGATTTACTGTGACATTTAGTTTAACACTTTCTACTATAGTATAGTCAAGCAGATCTGGCTAGACTAGTTTCGCTATCTTTAGAACAAAACTACACTTACCCATTAGTTTTTTTTTGTAATTCACCTTACTTACACTGATTAAAATTTCTACGGTTACAATCATAAGATTTACAAAAAAAAAACTACCAAGTAAACAAAAAATGAATTTTATTTAGGTAGGATCCTTGAAAAAAGACTAACTCCTAAATATGGTAATATATTTCTTCTTAATAAGACCTGGAAGGCCGCTACCAAATTACCTACAAAAAAATATGGGTACATGCATTATCACCACGCATGCCAAATGTGAGTTGGTAATTACAAACCCGAGTAATGATCGAAAATACAAAACTCTTGTTGCCCGACCCGTGGATCAAACCCAGAACCCCGAGATCTTGGCCCGGTACTAAAACCACTAGACCAATGGGGAAAAACCTATTCCTTACCTTCTAAATGCGTTTGCGTCTATGTCTGCGGGTTCTAATTATATTGGAATGATTCACTAACCACGTAGTATACTTTTTGTTTGACAAATTATTTTACATAAAATGGTCTGGCAAAACCCACCACGATATAACAGTCTTACCTGCCTTTAAGCCGTTGACGTCCAGTATTTTAAACACTGGATTTCACTGACCAGCTTAGAATAGTGTAGGTGTGTATAGAACATATGACCCTAGGTATATGGAATGAACATATTTTGTTTTATTTATTTTATTTTATTTCTCATAAACTTTTTATAGAGTTACTCTAGGTCTATGAAAATAAGTATTGTATCTAAGCTATATAGACATGGTCCAATAAATCATTGTATGTCACTAACAATGTAACTACTCATAAAAAAGTGGACAACATCACATAATAACATTGTCCTGATCTAAAGGAAGTTACTAATAGCACTTCTTAAAACCAGAAATAACGAATTATCACAAACACCCAAAGCAAAACATTTATAAGAATGTAAGTTTTTTTTTCATGGACCTGAATATACCTTAAAAACCCAGTCTACTACTAAAATTATATCTCATGATTTTCTCAAAAAAAATAAGATTATTGTTAAAAAAATATTGTAGGCTAGGCAATCTTAAGTACCTACATAAATGTGGCTATTGTAGGATATTTAATTGAACTAAATGCCATGTCACACGTCAGACTAAGTGACCATCGAGCAATAAAAAGGTCGGTAATTTGCTGAAGTTCCGTTGCATTGACTATGTTGAACTGCAGACTCCAGCCGCTTAATTAACTTTTCCTACCTATAACGAATAGAATTTACAGAAAACCTACCTTTATCTTTTTGTACGAATAAGTATACCTGAAGAAGTAGTGTAAGGGTGTACTATAAGAGTGAATCGTCAAATTGAATAAAACGTTCATCAGTTGTTGTAGATGAAAAAACACTCGCACAGTGTGAGTCATCATCGAACAAGTAAGACATCCTAATATGGTCAGCCCTAATATAGATCACTTTCCAGTCACAATCATATCCTTATCAAATGTTGAGTCAATACTTTAATACGGGTAGCGTTATTTTCAATATTTCTAGGCATTATAATTTGTGCTTGTGAAAGGAAATATCATTTGGCAAATTGAAACAAATAATACTTTTTTCGCCTTAATAAGTATTTAGGCTAATTATACCGGGTCATATTTTACTAATAAATGAAATATTCATTCAAATACGCAACATTTGCTCATGGTCTTATTGTCGCGCCCACACTGTGCTTAGTTTGAATGAAGCTCGTGCCGTGCGTCAATAAGAAAGAAAAAGTTCGAAAATGATTCAGAACAATCTAAAACCATGAGTCACTCAATCAACCAAATTATCCAATGCTGCTCTATTACTCCACTTATGTTTCTGAGAATATAAAATGCATACAAACTATATGTTATGTAGGGAACGGTAACATTAGTATCAATGACTAATTTGCGCCTTATACATGATTATTTCCATGGAAAAAGAATATCCATAAAAACATTATATAAAAATTAAATGTTGAGAAATGATGCTTTGAGATCATCACACACTATAAAAATATTATATACGTCACAAAACCAGTCAGCATCAAACCAGTTCGAGAAGTTCGGTAATTTTGCCGAAAATGTTACAAGATTCCGTTGTATCGAATTACAATATAAGATCCCCAAACAACTTGACTGACGCAGACTTGGAATTTTATATTTATGAATACAAACATTTTAGTAACTAGCTCGTCCGGCAAATATTGAGAATAGTTAAAGAAATCAAATCGAAAGTGAAGTAAACAAAACTCCACGTAATTTGTGGTTGAAACAATATAATAATCATCATCATCAGCTTATTGCAGTCCACAGCTGGACATAGGCCTCTCGCCAATTGCACGCCACTTAGGTCGATCTTCAGCTTCTCGCATCCAGCTCCTGCCAGTCATCTTGCGCAAATCATCACTCCACCTGGCCTGAGGGCGTCCTACACTACGTTTGCTGAGACGCGGTCTCCACTCAAGAACACGTTTACCCCAGCGGTTGTCGGTTCTGCAGCTAATATGGCCAGCCCACTGCCACTTCAGCTTACTAATCCGGTAGGCTATGTCGGTAACTTTAGTTATCTGCCGGATCACCTCATTTCTGATTTTATCCCTGAAAGAAACTCTAATCATAGCTCTTTCCATAGCCCGCTGAGCGACTTCAAACTTTTGAACTAGCTGTACCGTCAGTGTCCACGTTTCGGCTCCGTATGTTATAAATAACGCACAAATTCGCAAACAAAATAATGCACGATGAAATTTCAAGTACCATGATATTATACTGTTTTCTTGAGTTTACGCGAACACTATACATTGAAATGAAAGATAGTTTACGGATTTAGAACGCGTTTATTTTTGATTTAGACGTTTCGAACCCTTTACAGCGTTCATGGTCACGGGTAGACTAAGGTGTTATTCGTCTTTAAGATGGTAATTTGAAAAAAAAATTAAAAAAAATGTTTAACTACCGCCTCTAATTTTTATCGTCAGTTATGTTCCTTTTCACACAAAATGAGCTAACTGTGTCCGGAGTCTTCGCAGTGTTGCCATGGTTTGTGGACTTCAATGATGATAAGACAGGGTCCCAAGCAGCTCGTAAATTCCAACCATCTTCTCTATTGAAATTAGGATGTTTTTTAATTTCTATTGCTTCGCGTATCATTCTAGGTACATATCGGTTTTCCTTAGCAAGAACTTTAGGTTTATCAAATCTAATGAAATGGTTGGGCTTATCAAACGCATGACTACAGACTGCAGATTTCGTTATACGCATGTTTTTCATATCGGCTATGTGTTCTTTTACCCGAGTACCTATACTGCGTTTAGTTTGACCTATGTAAGAGAGCCCACATTCACAGTCGAGTTTGTATACGCCTGGTACTTGAAGGGGAATGTTACACTTGACTGGTCGTAAGAATTGGTTTATCTTCTTCGGTGGCTTGAAGTAGGTTTTGATAGAAGCGCGCTTCAAGATGTTCCCAATTTTGTCTGTGACACCCTTCATGTATGGGAGTACCGCTGGTAGACGCTCAACTGTGGATGGTTTTTGACGGTCCGTGAAGCGGAGTCGCGGTACTTGGAGTTTATTGAATTTAAGTGCTCGCTTGACATGCTGGAGTTCAGCATGTTTGAGCACCACAGTGTATCGGAAAGCAACTCATACTGATAGGTACCTAAACGGTGACTCTCACCATCCCCCTTTACAGTTAGCTACTGTTGGAAAAACTTTGTTTCAGAGAGCCCAGCGGATCTGTGATGACCACCACCGGCATGCTGAACTCCAGCATGTCAAGCGAGCACTTAAATTCAATAAACTCCAAGTACCGCGACTCCGCTTCACGGACCGTCAAAAACCATCCACAGTTGAGCGTCTACCAGCGGTACTCCCATACATGAAGGGTGTCACAGACAAAATTGGGAACATCTTGAAGCGCGCTTCTATCAAGACCTACTTCAAGCCACCGAAGAAGATCAACCAATTCTTACGACCAGTCAAGTGTAACATTCCCCTTCAAGTACCAGGCGTATACAAACTCGACTGTGAATGTGGGCTCTCTTACATAGGTCAAACTAAACGCAGTATAGGTACTCGGGTAAAAGAACACATAGCCGATATGAAAAACATGCGTATAACGAAATCTGCAGTCTGTAGTCATGCGTTTGATAAGCCCAACCATTTCATTAGATTTGATAAACCTAAAGTTCTTGCTAAGGAAAACCGATATGTACCTAGAATGATACGCGAAGCAATAGAAATTAAAAAACATCCTAATTTCAATAGAGAAGATGGTTGGAATTTACCAGCTGCTTGGGACCCTGTCTTATCATCATTGAAGTCCACAAACCATGGCAACACTGCGAAGACTCCGGACACAGTTAGCTCATTTTGTGTGAAAAGGAACATAACTGACGATAAAAATTAGAGGCGGTAGTTAAACATTTTTTTTAATTTTTTTTTCAAATTACCATCTTAAAGACGAATAACACCTTAGTCTACCCGTGACCATGAACGCTGTAAAGGGTTCGAAACGTCTAAATCAAAAATAAACGCGTTCTAAATCCGTAAACTATCTTTCATTTCAATACCATGATATTATTTGGATATGGTTCATACAAAAAAAATTGAATTCGCGATAAAAAAATGAGGATGTGTGGTTTGGGAAAAAAGTCATACACAAAATAAACATTAACTTTTAATCGCGTGACACAATCGATTGACATTTAAATAATAAATTTTATAAATCGTGCTGCTACAATCGGTTACTGAATCTCAGTGGGTTCCGATTGAGAAATGATTGCAATTAGAAGAATTTCATCTAATTATGCTTGTCAAGCGCCTTTGACGTAAAAAAGTAAAGGCTTTTATTCATCCTACTTCAGGGCCATCATTGATTTCAAGTTACCATAGCAATGATGGGTACAGGCATAATCACCACGCTTCTAATAATTAAAATACGTTTTCCCGTTACATAATATTTAAATAAATATAAATTATCAAAATTTTCTTTTTTGGAATCTTATCTACCTACATAGATTATATGAAGTTTATTCTTACCAAAATTAGTCATAGATGTATGTTTTATATATTAAAATTAAATTATTTAGATATAGACCTTTACGTCTATTGCAGACGATTTGCGGCGAGACCGTGCAAACAGGTCCTTTCGTGGCTGTATAAACCGATGCAAGAGCGGCATGCATGCCTTGCCGCAAGCTCGACAAGAAAAAAAACAGCGGAGGTTGGTGCCAATCCGCCTAGGTGACGTTTTCGCATAACTTGCGACCCCCCACTACACACTCACGCCAATCTGCTCTATTTTCCGCGAGCCGTTCCCAGTTTTGGTGGTCAATCTTGAAAGTGGCATTATCGCGTTTGGCGCAGTCTTTAAAGCGAAGCAATGGCCTCCCAACATCTCTTTTTGCATTCGCTACTGCACCGAGCAGAAGGCGTCGAAGTAGACGAGATGGTTCCATCCTGTGCACATGCCCCAACCATCGCAGGCGCTTCTCCCAACCTTCAACCAACTAGGCAATCGTAACATTTCTAGAACCCTCTCGTTAGTTACCTTATTTTGCCATGAAATGTTCAAAATTTTGCGTAGGCAACGCATGTAAAAGGAGTTTAAACGACGTTCTTGTTTTGCGTACGTTGTCCAGGTTTCAGCTCCATACAAGAGAGGGCTCAATATGGATGCCTGAAAGACAACCATTTTGGTCTCGATAGTCAGGTTTATTAAACCATACTCTTTTACTAAGCTTCCCAAACATGGTCGCCGCTTTGCCAATACGGATGTCGATTTCCGCTTCAAGCGAGAGATTGTTTGACACGGTCGACCCTAAGTAGCAAAACCTGTCAACTACCTCCAACGGCGTGCCGTTCAGTGATATCACTGGGTCTTCATGGGTGCCTTGTGCAGCACTACTGTCTTTTTGGCATTTATGGACATAGCAAACAAAGAACATGCCTGGGAAAATTTGTCCGCCATAGACTGGAGCTCGACTGCGGAAGTCATCGGCCAAGAGAAGACTATCGACGTAAAGATCTTCGCGGTTTCTTTTGGATTTGAGAAGCGAGTAGTTAAACATCATTTCGTTAGTCCTCGTATGCAGGTGGATACCCTGTTGGTCATCGCCGAAAGCTGTATGTAATATTAGCGAGAAATAAATTCCGAACAGGGTAGGGGCCAAGACGTAGCCCTGACGCACACCTCTACAAACGTCAAACGGCTCAGATGTAGAACCGTTAAAAATTACAGCGCCCTTCATATCCTCGTGGAAAGATTTAACGAGGCTCCGGAGTTTAGACGGACACCTAATGTTCGCGTGTCGAAAGTCTTATTAAGGTCAACAAATGCTATAAACAGAGGAGTATTCTGCTCTCTACACTTCTCTAGCAATTGCCGAAGTATAAAAATCATGTCCACTGCGGAACGCTGAGAGCGAAACCCACACTGCGGTTCAGGGTAGATGCGCTCTGCAAGCTTTTGGAGTCTAGATAGTACAACTCGGCCAAAAAGCTTGCCAACTATGCTCAAAGGTCTGCCTTTTTGGCTCGGAGTGCACGTCGATTTCCGTACAGGGGTCGGTGCAGTGCCTAAGGGCAGCGTTGCGCTTTGAGTTCAGCAATGGTCGAAGGTAGTCGACATTTTCTGCAAACCAGTCCTGAGATTCTGTTTTCAGGTAACCGAAAACTTTGCCAGCGCTTTCAGTCAGTAGTTTTTGTGACGTTATTCCACTCGACACTTATAGGTCTATCAGCGTCCCATGTAGCGAGCAATTCGTTTGCCAAACACTCAAACATTTTGATGCATGCGTCATTCCTGGTATTGGAAAGATTTAACTTTCTTCCACCGGCCGTCTTGGACGAATGCATCTTTTTGGGAGTGTGAGCTATGTGCGCTGCTACCAACGAGTGCTTAGTGTCGCAGTCGGTGCTTTGGTAAGAACTTGTGTGGAGGATTTCGCGAAGGTCCTTCGTTTTGGAAAGTACTACATCCAGCTGATGCCAGTGTCCAGGGCCCCAATTCTGCTAATTTACATTAATTAGCGGAATTGGGGACCTGATCGTGGGTGTTTTCAGGAGACTTTCTGTGACATTTTGCCTTAGAAATATGTATTAGTTACGCACAGCAAGTGCTATGAGCAAAACTAGTAATTCAGGTTAACGTTCTTATAATTTTATAATTATTCTATTCTATTCTATTCTATATCAGTTGTTTTAAAATAGACAGTTTTGTATTACCTAACTTGAATGGATAAACGAATATGTATTATTTCATGTCCCTCCCTCATAGCAAATTCAAACTGTGCATAATCTTGAGATCACTTTGTTAGTATTGAGGCTCACAATAGCTTTTAGGTACCTATTCCGGGGCATATAAACTTTTGCCCGCTATGAGTTTTACATGAATATTTTTAGGTAAAATAAGTACTAATATTAATTTTATCAAAGTAATTAAAAACGAGACGTAGCTCTAATGCAAATGTATAAAACTTTTTTAAAATCAAATTAATAACTACCTGGTCAAAAGTAGGTAGATATATATTACTTACAAACTCTTTAAGAATTCTCTCACGCACAATGATTGTTTATCTTATGTATTATTGGCTACAAATGCCAATACTTATGTAAGTAGGCGCCATATATGGATAGCACACATGGATATTAGCATTTCCTTCCGAAGAATATAATTGTGATGACACACTAAAAACTTATAAGTTGATTATTTATAAACAGATTGCATGCAGCACCCGACTAAGACCTTCGTGCAACACCAAGGGCAAGCACTAACCATTGGTCATTTAACATTAGATACAGTTCAACTCGACTCAGCACTAAACAAGCATAATCTCAGACATTTAGAATACCAACAATTAAATCAATATTTAATAGTCAACCACTAAGAAATAAATCTTCAAATTAAGTCTACCAATGTGCATTCGAAGACTTTCGAGTTGGATAAACAAACTAATTTTACAACAGTAAAAATGCAGTCATCATTATACTTTTTAATTAGGTACCCCTCACAATTATGTTTCATATTTTAAAAAGCTCTACTTTCAGTCCATAGCATAAAAACTTGTCACAGTTTTTTACTTCTGTACAAAAGCTGTACTTTCATTGTATATTAACCTGATAATCCTAGATTATTGTAAATCAGCAAGACGTATTAAGCTTTCGCAAGCCCCGTATGTTAAGCATAAACTGATTAATTGTTTAGGTACAAATTAAATTATACATCATGTACGGAATAAACTTTATCCTATCATAAAGAGTTTATTATTTCGACATATTAACATGTCAAATAACTAAGTATACTTGAAAACACAAACATATACGTGTACAACTGTACTAACTATGATAATAATTAATGTAATTTCCGTGCCTGTGAATGTCTCATCGCGCTCATGTGCATAGTAGTTAGGCAAACAGTGAGCAAGTAAAGTCAACGCGTTGTGGTCGAATGCAAAGATGTGCAGTTTATTGTACTTGCAACGCCTATCGAGGTCGGAATTAAAGCTTAAAACACACGAATAAGTCATCTTTTGCTACACTACAGTAGGAATAGAAAAACGTTCAACAATATGTTAAGCTATGTTGTACGTACATACGTCTTTAACATATCTATACAACGTGTTTGTTTCAATATCTCATAACTCTAGGGTATTAAACAGACCATGGTAAAAAATCAAATTGCATATGAATTATTTTTCAATTATAAATTTTTTTTTGTTTAATTTTTTCATACAAAATATTTTTAAAAAGTCACGACTGTTTATGTAAGACACCCTTACTTTGTAATGAATGAACTTCTAAATGAACACGATTTACTCGTACCTACTTATCAATGAAACACCCACACACGTCAATGTTTTTTACAAGTTACGCTCTCCCGCTACTTTACTACTACACTTAAGTGTAAGTTTGCCAACGTCTCGCAAAACTAAGGATTCGCCATACTGGTTACATTTATTAACAAATTTAACTAAAATTGATGTTATATTCGAAACTATTTATTTTTGAACCACATTTTCTAGGGCGTTTTATATTATATTTACTTAGAGAACATAACCTTAGAGTTATGGGATATCAAAAGGAACACGTTGTATAAATAAAAACAAATGCAAAAGTGATAATATTTACTAATATCTGTTTTATATTCCAACTATAAAAATGGTTTTGGGTTATACGCTATCTATCTAACATTGGACCCTGGGTCCTAAGAGACACCAACTTAGGGGGCGCGTTTTACTGACTCATGACCTACCAAAAATCTGGCTTCTGAAGCACCATATATTTTTAATTTACACTTTCAAATGCATCTTACTATGGGTATTTCTTAAACGTGTGTTTACATTATAGGCTTTTTTTCCAGTAATTTAAGATACTTACTTAAATAAAAAACGCCAATTAGTAGGAAGGTGGCAATGGCCCCAAGCAGTATCCGACATTTTTTTTTTGTAATCAATGGGCTTGCTCTTGACGACATTGACTACATACTTAACTCTACGGTTAAGAAGAAGCCTAAGATGGAGCGAGCTTACCCAGAAAGTGGCACTGGTTATTCCACACACCAGCGGAACACAGAAAAACTATTTGGCGCTGGACTCCGGCAGGAGGGTGGTAGCATCCAGGCAGCCTCTTACGAAGCCTACCACCGCAGAGGTATCTGTTAGCCGTCATCATTGGTTAGAAAACCAAAGATGTCGTAGTCTTGGGTGGACCACTAGGAGGTAGATCCCACCACCCCAAACTAATTTATGGTCCATGCACCAAACACTTGTATATAGATATAGTTGATATACTTATTTAACCTAAGCGTTAAACCACACAGACTCGTCGCATCGCATTATGTGCAGTGTTGTTGTGATTTGTAAAACAGCGCGCGCATTGCGTCGCAACGCTTCGCACCAAGAAAGTTTTGTGTAACTTCTGGTCTCACCATAATCATCCACTTTATCCCACATGACTTCATTGCTGGATATATTTGGCCTCCTCAAAAGAAGGATACTGTCATAATCGCCCCGCTTTGCATGAACCCTCATGAGGAACCCCACTGCCAATCACAGTTAATGGCTAGTAGTGTTGGGAATACGCTGCTATCCATCTTTTACAGTCTGTATCTACGAGTACCAGTCGCCTCTTACGACACCTATAAGATGAAGGGGTAGTGCTTTTCATTTTTAGACCGATACCACAAATCACTTCATAGCTTCTGCTCTGCATAACAATAATCGTACTTCATACTAAAAATTGTGGTATATTTAATAAATGTTCAACTAAAGGAACTAACTACACAATTTAAATGCTTTCCTAAGGAAGAAGATTTAAATCAACGCATTTTAAGAGAGAGGAATGGTAAATCATAAAATTTAATTTTGTTGGTCTAATTTGAGGATAATGTCAAAAAAATGTGATCAAATCCTTAAAGCATACTTATAAAATTCAGCACAACTGGTGTAATAGGTAAGTACCTACTGAATAGCTGGATCTTAGCCAGGGCCAGGACACAATAGGCATTCGTCCAACACTTCCTAGTTATACTGACAGAATTACCTTCTGTGTGGAATGTGCTCACTGCCTTACTACACCTTGCACCGACCATCGAGTCGCGTAACGTAAAACATATACGCAGAGACATTTTCCACGAAATTCAAGACCAATGACCCCAAACACTTATTCAGGACACAGCAAACAAAGTCTAAGAGGAAAATCTCACTCGTTAAAATTACAATTAAGGATATCGTTGTTCGTAATTATTCACTATTTACGGCGTTCGCACTCAAAGTGATGATCTGAATATTAATTTGGGTGTATATTGGGAATACTTTAAATTCATGAATTCGCAACAATTTGTTTACGAATTAGCAGCTGGAGAAGTGTTGTCATATAGGAAGCAAGTCTGAATATAAGGTAAGGGGTGTCACGTCAAAGTTGTTGTTTAGGTTCTACTTAAATATCGTAGCAATTCTTCTGAAGACATTTTTATAAATACGCTTCAAAACATTTTTACCAACGAAAATAAGTAAAGGTTACACGCGACACGTAGGTATCTTTATTTTGTAATGATACTTACGTGTATCTATCAGATTACCTATTTATATGAAAGTACATGCATTTATTAGCAATAATGGATGTATAGGTATTATGTTATATCTATTCAAATCTTTGCTAAGGTTAATTCAAGACACTTTAACGCTTTGTTTATATTTTCTGCAAATAGATCCCTAAAATACTTATTATAAAATCTAACTAGACAAATTTAAAAAATTGGACAAGCATAATTTATGACATTATTTTTCATAAAGACAAAGGAGGTGCTCTACTTCAAAATATGCAACCCTACTAGCATCGTGTGCGCAGCATCTCGGATGTAGCTACAGCACTAATTCCGCGCGCTCGATCAGAATAGCTAATGTCGCCCCCTTGCGGCGATCAGTATTCACGCGACACGCACGCGCAGCTAGCGAAACGCTAAAAATACAGACGCTCCACGAGGGCAGCTCATGGCCATCATGGCCTTACCTGAACCACATAAACTGACAAAATAATGTTCCTGATCAATAAATTTTAACTTAATCTACATACTAACATACTATTTATACGACCTCCGTGGCGGAGTGGCGTACACACCGGTTTTCAAGGTGTCGCCTGCTCCGAGGTCCCGGGTTCGATTCCCGGACAGGTCAATGTAGGAAAAAAAGTGTTATTCTACATTTTCACGGGTCTGGGTGTGTGTGGTACCTTCGTTGTTTCTGGTTTCCAAAATATGAATGCTTTAAATAGTTATTCAAATTGGGATCAGAACAATGTATGTGATGTTGTCCACATTTATTTGATGCGTCGCGTCGCATTAAAAACTCGAGTAAAGATTGAGCCCTACGGCAACCCACGGTTGAACTGATGTTGATTTCTGTAAATTACATAAATCAGTTTAAGTTACAGTTAATTATTACCAGACTTATTTAGAATATCTTATTTACTTGCCTGACCCCAGACTATATTAACGGCAAATAAAGAAAGGAGTGCATTATATTTATACATGCATGCATACAAGAACATTTTTCTGCCAGATGTATAGTTATAAAAAAAAAAAAGTATGTATTACCGACACACACTTTTTGTCGAAAAATGCGACTAAAAGAGCTGCTTGATGAAGTCGGGCAACAGCGTCTTATCTCCAACATTGGTAAAACTGCCATCGGCAACCCATTTTCCAAGCTTGGTAAAGTAACAGCCTATAATCATCCCACTGCAGGGAAAAGGCCTCCACCATTGAATTCAAGTTACCACAGCAATGATAAGTACTGGCACAATCACCACGCTTGCCAAATGCGGGTTGGTGATCACAAAACCGAGCAATGTTCGAATTTTCGAAACTTTTTGTTGCCCGACCCGGGGATCGAACCTGGGACCCCGAGTACTGGGCCCGGTATTTAAACCACTAGACCAACGGACCACTAGACCAAGCTTGTTGATTATGACAAAATTTTCTATTTTAGTGAGGCACGTCCACGTTCTACGTTCAGCAGATGACTAAAGTAAGGTGATGACTACCGACGAACATTTGAAACGTGGCACTACTAAAACACGAAACATGTCCTAAATAAAACTCAAGCACACTTTAAAAAGTTTATCTAATTAAGCTATTAATAACATATGTATTTAGCTAGAGGAAGACACGTTTTAGTTGTATAGCTATAAGTAAGTAAATATAACAATTGCTTAAGGTATTGTTTGCAACTAAGCAGCAGGAGACAACTTAAATCGCACGAAAAGCTTACCTATAATTTATTTAAATAGTTCTGTTTTGAAAACACACACTTTTAAAATAACGATGCACATCATAACCACTTTCAGGGTGCGGTTATAGGGAGCACCATCTCTCTGTCAGAGAGATGGTGCTCCGCTTAGTATAGGTGTCGCTAAACTACTACACTCCCATCAGATAAAAACTTGCTTAAACAAATACAATTTTGCTATAATGTTTTTAGAGCCACACAATTCATTTATTTTAGGTACTGTTACATGGTTCATTCTTAACGTTTGTTCTTATAAAACCCTTATAAGTAAATATATTGTTTATAGGTAGGTACTTAAAGTAAATGTCACAAGTTCCTCTAAAAAAACCATCATAAATAATATCAAAAATCTTTCAAGAGATAATTGATTCTATCTTTTTTTATATTTTAGTGTCAGATATTTCGGTACTGTTGCAAACGTCATTCTCACGAATGTTCGGATTAATATATCGGATTCAGAAAATTCGGACACTCATAAAAATTAAGGTAGGTCCTACATGGTGTAAACTCTGAATCAATAAACTCTAAAAACTCTAAACTCTTATTTTATAAACTCTTGTAAGTAATAAAAAGATGGTAACATGTAACATTTACCTAAAACATTAACGAAGAGAATTAGATATCACTCTACAAACTACAACACACGTAAGTAATGAAAATGAATGTTTGACGCGATGAAATTAACAAATCTAAAACAATTCTAACAATCAGCATTATACAATCCCGGTATATCAATAAATCCTCTCTGAAAAACGTTAAGATCTGAGTTGTCTCGTATACGTTCTGCTAAAGCTTTCTCTTGAGCAAGTGGATGCCAGGCGCCCAGGGTGCAGTCTGGATCATCAAGTGTTGAGTAGTAATGACAGCGACGCGTCGCTCGCGCCGACGGCACATATTCGAACGCTCTGACTCGGTTGCACCTTTGAAGGGCAAACCATAGGCCTGAGAAAAAAGGATGTTTGTTAATAATCAATCATCAACTTTATTCATTTCTGCAGAAAAAATTATGACATTGAAAAATGTTGTATCTATTTCCGATATTCTATAGCTATAAGACTTCTCCAAAGTTGATTGAATCATTAACACAATGCCCACACTTGCTAGATTATTATACGGACATAACATATTTTTATTGATTTTGTGGTTGCTTGTATTATGAACTAAGTTCAATAGAGGTTAGAGCATACGTACCTAAGAATCCCGAAGATGGAGGGTTTCTTCTCAGCCTATATGGCGACGAGTCCTGGAGCACAGCCCACAGTTCCCAAAGGACCTGGGGTTTTAGCAAATGAACATCTGCTCCTGGACTCGTATCAAGTAATCTAAACAAATGTAAAATTGGAAGCATGAATGCAAGGAGTTTTTAGTTCTAAAACAGTATACCTAAATGTCTAATGAAGTGTCAAATGTTTATGCTGACTAGCATGTTTTATGTGGTACTAACCTCTTGTACACCGGAAACAAAGGAAAATCAGGGTGATGGTACCAGTCTTCCAATGTCGACGAAAAGTTCGCTGGGTCCCAAATTAATATGGAAATATCTTTGTATAAAAGGTCTTCAAGGAATTTAAATTCCGGCTTCGTTACTACCTGTGAACATGCAGGTAACTGTTCGTAAGTGAGCTTTTGAATAAAGATTATTTTGCTACAGTCACAGACATCAGACAGAACATCAGATTAATAAGTTTCAATTCAGTGAACTCATCATGAACGCTAAAAAGACTATGTACACTATTGCGTAATAGTTAGTTTAGTCGATTCTAATCGTAACTTGAGCTATATTTTTTTGTTATAGATTTCAATTTTGATTTGAATTAACTGTGTTTTTTTATTGTTTTGCTCTTATTCAAAACTGAATGTGTGACGCCGCGTGTATAATAAGGGTTTGAAAATTTGGAACGCGCAAAACATGTTCAAGTACTTGACTAATGAACTGATGCTAAAAAAAATACCCACCTGTGAATTGAGCACGCGAAATGTGGTTTTCGATCCAACGTCATCCGTATAGTTTACGGTTGGAGCATTGTTAAACCTCAGTACCATGTCGTGGGAATCTGTTGATAACCGCAAAACTCATTTTCAACAATTGTCATGTTTGATCGACAAATCATGATACGATAAGTCAATCATTGTTAAAATTCGTTGTTTTGCGTGTGTGCTGCGGTTTCATTCATACGAAAATGTAGGTGGTGCCTACAAGTCTTCGACTGAGTCATCGTAAGACCTACACTGAATACTTAAAATAAAAAATACAGGACCAATTTCAAAGGTGTTTAAGACGGTTTAATGTTGGAAGAAAGTAACGGTAAGGTAAAGTAACCTATAATCATCCCACTGCAGGGTAAAGGCCTCCATCATTGAATTCAAGTTACCACAGCAATGATGGGTACAGGCATAATAACCAAATACGGGTTGGTGATCACAAATATGCAATATTTTTGAAAAAATCTAAACTCTTGTTGCCCGACTCGGGGATTGAACTCAGGACCCTGAGATCTTGGCCCGGTATTTAAAACACTAGAACAACCAAATATTCAAATACCGTAAAAAAAATTAGCAGTAAAGTCTAAGGGCAACTCGATTACATGATGTGAGTAAATGTTTTGCTAAACATTATTTGTTACTGTAAAAAGGTCTTTCATACATTTTAGTTAAGTATTTAATAGCTCAGTATACAGAATTTTTTATAGACACTTAATATTTAGAGCCCATTTATGAAGTAAAATATGTAGGTCAAGTTTTCACCTCAAAATATTTTTCGCAACACAGTTTTAAATTTTTACGGTCCTAAGCCTGTGAAAGTATGAAGGGAAAATCAACAAATTATGAAATAGTATCGTAAAGAATGTATGAGATCAGTATCTCCTGGCACAGGCTTTAATTATTAAGTTTAAAAGGAGATAGGTACTGGTCACTATTAGTTTACGATAAAAATCTTGTTGAAGACAATAAACATTTTACTGATTTTTTTTTATTGCATCGTGTAAAAAAGTGTTTCTAGGAGGCCTTATCAAAAATTTTAGATTTGGGGCGGTCATTTTCTAGGTGCTTTATCTTGAAATTTTTGTATTAAGCTATACCAAAAGAAAAATACATCATTTGTTTTTTGTCTCGCAAATTGTTTTATTAAAATTTGGAAGGTGATTAAAATTACATCCTGTAGAATAGATAATAGGAGCGCTTATGCTTTAAAAGGCACATATAATTTGATATGGCTTCTGTCGCAAGATGGAAGTCGTAAAAACTAGCCACGCCAGAGGCATGTAATAAGCTGCCGGGAAAACTTTAACACCGCATCATCCTCGAAGGAATTTGGTTTGTTAGTAATAATAGTAAATTTCTAAATAATACTGTGACCCGACTACGAAAATGCAATGATTTCAAAGTCGACCTGTATATTTGCTGTATTGTTTACCTAAACATTTTTCTACTCAGAATTTTGTCTTCTATCATTTCATACCCGTTATGACTGTATATTTTATTTTCTAAGTACCCCAATATACTGTTGTAATATGTGACACCTCTTTTTACTAAATGCAAATAAAACTAAATGTGTTAAATTTACCATGCCCAACGTAAGGTTTGCTGCCACTCATATAATTGTTAAAGATGAACCACTAAACTCTGTAGATTCTACTACCTTTTTAGGTATAACTGTAGTAGGCTCTCATTTGTAATGGGGTGCTCCTATTAGGGGGCTATCTGGAAGACTTAGTTCTGATGCTTATGCTGTGAGAAAGATAAGGCAATTACGGAAAAATACGGAATTCTGTTGTGGGGCTCAGCGGCAGATATTGAGTCACTTTTTTAATTACAAAAACGTGCTGTACGGGCTATTTACGGCCTTCGACCCCGTGACTTAAAGAGCTCTTCGAAGAGATTAATATACTTAGTGTCTTCTCAATACATTCTCGAGAATATTATTTACGTTCTTAAGAACATACATTTATTTACTTTATTTGATATTTTAGCAACTTAATTGCACTTATAATATCAGTATATAAACTTGAAAAATTTTGTCTCAGGTGGGACTCGAACCCGCATCTACACAGTAACGTACACAATTTCAATACCAGAAATAAAGATAAACTCGCCGTTCCAACTCTCGGCACTAGCCCAGACTTGTCCCGAAGCAGTTGTAGGTTTAAATATTGGGACGTGTAAAAGCGCCTCCTGGGGCCTATTTGCATAAATAAAACTGATTTTAACTGATTCAAAAATCGCCTCAGCAGTTTAGTAGCCAATATGGAACTTACATAAATTATATTAATACCCACATACATTATGCATATACATAGATTGATAAAATCATAACCCTTCAAGTTGGCTTCGCGCTAGTCCGGTAAAAAAGCATGTTAATCGCAGAGCCAGACAAAGACCCGACTTCCTAATCCATGAACCTTAAGGAACTATGAATTTGGAAAACTCTGACACCAGATCCTTGACGGATAGTTATACGAGAATTAGAAAATGGTAATGTCGTTTCAAATCATCATGAAGTACAGCGGCAGAACTTCTCGTTTTCGGGGTTCCGTAGTCAACTAGGAAACCTTATACTTAGTTTCGCCCTGTAAGTACGTCTGTTCTGTAATTGGGCATGTAGGTACATTACATTTTTTTTAGAGTGCCTATCCTAAATGTCTGAAAATGACAAAATAGATAAATATAGGCACTTACATGAATTGTTCGTTCAAATATATGTTTAAAATAGGATGTTTCATATTATACATACCTACATTTCCATATAAGTAGAACTGATAAAGAAAACAACGGCTTCATAAGAAAATGTGCATTTAACTTTCACAAAGAAATTTCCCATAAAAGCAAAACGGTAAGGACTTGCATTAGGGTACATCATATCAATCTAGGCTGCATCATACGATAGCCGCTCGCTATAAATCGTGACTATTAAATCATTGTCATAATTTTTATAATTCGAACAAGGTCTTTTTCCATAAAAAAACACACAATACTTCTACGACTTTCAGAAATCGGTAACCTCAGATTCTGCTATAAAGATAACTTTAAATAATCGCAGCCGCCAATTGTAAGAAACCTTGACAACGCCCATTTTGATATTTTCCGCTCTACTTGAGGAGTTTTGAAATAATACCTACTAAGAGAAATTGACGAAACTTTTTGTCATTGTAAATTACAACTATTGCACGTAATGTTATGATATCTTCCCTAACTAATACGAGTAGATACAAAAGTTCAAATTTATTTTTATTTATTTAAAATACCTAACGTAGGTATTCAAAGTAAATATAATTCTAACCATATTAAATCTATGATTCTAACATTATTCCCAATCCATTTAACTTAAACTTCTGTGACATCGACTCAAACGTAATGTTTTGCGGACGGTGCACGATTTGCGAGATATCAATAAAACTTATATTGTGTCATGTTTATAGTAATTGGGATGTGCAACCTGCTTCTATTTTTCTAGTAGGTAGAAACATACTATAGCTAAATACCGGTGAAGTAACGCCGTAAAAGATGTATAATAGCAATACCTCTTTTCGTCACATTGGTGTTGTAAGATACTGGTAAAGGAGTATGTTAGAATAAGATGGACAGCAGTGTCTTCTCTTTATCACTTTTATATAGTACTGCAATTGTTACCCGCCTGCCTAGATTATGGAAACTTGAATCCAGGCGTAACCTGATGTTAGCTGATGATTCCATTTAGTTTTACAATCAAAAAATTTCTTCTTTGGGGCTTTCCGAAAAAAACATTAAATTTTGCCTGGTTACAAGAAAAGTAACCATACGATTATGACAAGAATGACTCAATAATTTCGAAATCCGGCAAAATTGCAGTGATTTGATTCTGCTAAAATATCAAATTCTTTGACTGAACATGATGAACTCACAATAATTAATGAGTATTAAATCTCTAAAAATTAGATGTCTTATTGCTAATTTATTAACGGTCTGCTATTGTTAAAGGTTGACAAAAAACTCCCCGTGTCACTCAGTCATGTCTTCCTAGCATCCGTCGGATTTATTGACCAATTATAGGAAAACATTGGACAGTGATAAGTTGATAGCGCATTTGTAATAACTGGTTGCGAAGATAATTTATCTGTCAATGCTGTTAAGCGGTTTGTTTTATGGTACTGACAAAACAGCAGGTGAAAAGAAATTTCCTAGGCTAAGTATGTACAAAATAATAACCTGATAACCAACATCTTCAACCAAAATTAAGTCCTTCTGACTTTTGAGTGTACGTTAGTTCGTTAGGATTTAGTTTAAAGCTTTATTGTAGATACCGCACTGGCCATTTGTATTTATGAAGAAACAACGACGAGAATTATTTATAACTAGGTATTACACTTTTTTTTACTTTTGCATAGCATTATTATTTAAACGTTAAAGGGAATTAAATACAATTAATTCCTATCAATGTGCAAATAATCCACAACATGTTTCACATTCTTTAAAAGCATGTTTTTAAATCAATTATTTATTTTGTAACAAATAACTTTTTCTGTTGAGTGGTAACTTAACAGACGAGTTTCCTGATCTTACTTTCAAAGCGGGCACAACGATAATTTATAAATTATCATAAATCAGAATCTATTCTGTTTGATAAATTCTCATTTTTTTCTTAAATCATGAATAATCCATTTCTGATAGCCACGTACCTTCTGTAAGAAACCCTTTTTGTGTCGTATTCATAGTTAATTGCACCAAAAGTTTTTCAAACACATTGCACTAGTTATATTTTGCATTGTAGTCATTATAATGGATCCTGCTGATTGTCTCATGAAACATGAAAAAGTTAATTTGGAGAAAGAACTAATCCCTACGAAACCCAATGTATCAGGAGTCAAATGTGATATAATCAATGAATTCCAGATTTTTCTTAGGGCTGAAGATGGTGGAGGAGATGCCCATATACTCGTAAGTATGTCTGATAACATGCTTCATGAAAAAGATGGTAAATACTTCATACTATAGCTATGTTCATGAATTAAGAGTGTAGGTATGCCTCAGTGAACTTTATTTATAAATGTATTTAATAATTAAAAGACAACCAACAAAGCATAGACCTAAAAAAGTACAAGTTTTTACAATAGCTGGCAGAACATTCTGTGGTGCTTGCTCGCACTTTGGCTGCTATGGCATGCACAACAATAATAATAATAATAATAATGAAAGCATATAAGAAAATATTAAAAAAAGGAAAATACGTTGATATAACTTCGGAATGTCATTTTTAGTAACTCTTACGGCATTTTTTTTTTTTTTTTTTTTTGCACACGGACGACCAATCGTTTCCTATTGAAACGATCGCTCGAACGGCAACCCTCCCACGGGGGAAGGAGGTGGTGAATCCTCATGGATACCTCACAGCCGGCTGTGAGGTTATGTGAGACTCCTACTCACTAAACACCACCTATAATCGCTATCACCAAATGGTGTTATAGCATATCTGAGCGACCACACCCCCTGGAGGGGGTGTGGTGCAGGGCGTCACTCACCTAGGCGAAGTGCGCACTGAAGAGGGCTGGCATTCAGAAGGAATGATCAGCCGTAAGTGAGTTTAAAGATAGACCTGTGTCCAGAGTGGACGTGGGCCGAAATGAAAATAAGTTTAACTTAAATTCGACTGACTCCCAGAAGGGGTGACTGCCGATTGAGAGGACTGGGGTTGACCTGAAGGGTCCTGTGGAATTGAGTGGGGTTGACCTGAAGGGTCCTGAGAGAGGATCGCTTCTGCGGCTTCCTGAGCCTCCAATAGGCAGTTCAGGTTGGCCGTGAGCTCATCGGGCGGGTCATTTAGGACTGATTTGGGTTTGCGGGATAGTGAAGGATCAGAGGAGGTGGGTGGGACATAGTCCGCCGCGGATTTGATCAGAGGATTGGAATGGTTCTTTGCGGATTCGAAGAATCGCTCGGAGACCTTCCGGAAGTGTTGTTGGAGTGTGGGAAGCTGAAAGTCCCTATGTAAATCCGCATTGCGGACATAGTAGGGGGCATTGGCCGCACGGCGGCAAAAGATGTTTTGCACTCTTTGAAGTTGTTCGAGTGTGTTTGGATTGGCATGAGCGAATACGACTGATGCGTATGACAGTACCGGTCGTATGCAAACCTTGTAAAGCGTGCGCTTGTTTAGTAGGGACATTTTACTATATCTACCTAGCATTGGGTTCAATCTATTTAGATAGAATCGGGCGCTACGTGCCACTTTTTGAACGTGAGGCACAAAACTGAGTCTCTGATCTAAAGTGACACCTAGGTATTTTACTGAGCTTTCCCAGGGGATGTCTTTGCCTAGTAGGGTCAGGGGGCGGTCTTTGGGAGGTAGTATGTGTTGTTTTGAATCAAAGTAAATCGCGGAAGACTTTTCCGGGTTAACTTCGATTCGCCACTTACAAAACCATTCTCCTAGCTTGTCTATTGAGGCTTGAAGCCTCGGGCGGATTCCACTAAGGGAGGATGCGCGTGCATATAAGGCCGTGTCGTCGGCAAAGAGGGATAATTCGACTTTTTTAGTCGGGATGGGGATGTCATTAGTATAGGCTATGTACAGTAATGGCGCCAGGACCGAGCCCTGCGGGACACCAGCTGTAATAGCCCTAGGAGAGGAGAGCGTATTTTCGTGCCTAAACCGAAAAGTACGATTTTGTAGGTAGGAGGCGATCAGCCGGACTAACCGAACTGACAGATTGAGTCTGTACAGTTTGACTATAAGTCCGGTGTGCCAGACCTTGTCGAAGGCTTTGGCAACATCAAAGAAGACTACTACGGTCTTGTACTTGCGTGGCCAGAAACCGTTTAGGACAAACTCGACAATGCGATGTACTTGTTGGGGGCACGAGTGTTTAGCTCTGAAGCCAAAATTGGTGGGGAATGATTACATCCTCACCGTGGAGGTGCTCTTTCATACGAGCCAGAATACATTTTTCCAAAAGCTTTGCCATGGCTTTAAGGAGGCTGATGGGGCGGTGGCTCGACGGTTGGTTTAGGGGTTTCCCTGGCTTTGGAATGCCTATTACAATAGCTTCTTTCCAGGAGTCCGGAAAGTAGCTCTGTTTGAAACAGGCATTAAAGATGAGGGAGAGGAAAGTCAGGACTTGTGTTGGGAAGTACTTCAGCGCCATGTTGGAGACGCCGTCGGCTCCAGGGGCTTTTTTGACTTTAAGCTCTCTGATGAAGGTTTTAATTTCATCAGTAGAGATCGAAATGGGGTCAGTGTCGGGAGATAGAGGGGCAGAGTTCAGAGTACTGAGCTCTTTCTCTATTTTCCGGATGTGGGCTGGGTCGCAGGGTTGGGTACTGACTGAGCATTGAGAAGCAATGCTGTCAGCAAAGCATTCCGCTTTTTCCTCGTCCTCGAAGGCTGTGGAGCCATCGGGGCGGATGAGTGGGGGAGTATAGGTAATAGCGTCGGTACGAAGGGCTCTAGCCACTTTGTAGTACGCTTGGTGGGATGGGGTGATCTCGGCCATGAGGTCGTTGAACTGATTGGATCTCAGTTCCTTGAGTTGGGTTTGGATTTGGCGCTGAAGGCGATTGGCAGTGGCTCTATACTCGGGAGTGGGGTATTGGGCTGCCCTTCTAAGGGCTCGATTTTTATTCGTTATCAATTTCCTGAGGGACGCGGGAATGCCACTGCGAGGTTTCGCTGGGACAGACTTTACGTTCTCCTCAATTGATTTTTGAATAAGATTGGTGAGGGAGCTCACCGCACTGTCTATCTTTTCCTGACTATCAAGATAGTCGGGTTCGATAGCGTACGGCGAGTTTTCGGCATCCATTGCCGTCCTGAGCGACTTTCCAAAACCGTCCCAGTCGGTGATGGTTTTAGTAAGGGGCTGAGGTGGATCACGGTGTCCTAGGACGAGTGACACCGGCCTATGGTCTGAGCCAAGGTCGTGGAGGGTTTCGATCGATCTAAGGTCTAGGGATACGTCTTTAACTAGCGCAAAGTCTAGTACGTCAGGTTCGCAATCTAGTCGATCGGGGTAGTGTGTGGGCTCATAAGGTGAAATAACAGTTAAGTCAAGGGCTTCAGTGATTTCTAATAACCTATTGCCAGAGGTGTTGGTTTGGCGGCACGTCCAATCGGTGTGCTTTGAGTTGAAGTCACCAAAGAAGATAACTGACTCGCCTAGGGATAGGAGTGTTTGAAAGTCACTCAGGAGGGGAGTAGTGCCTGACGGTATGTAGACTGACACTATGATAATGGTGCGGTGACCGGTCATAGCCAGTCTACACACCGTGGCTTCCATGTTGGAGAGTGGAGGGGTTGGTATAGGTGAGCAATGCAAACTCCTCCTATAGTAAATGGCTGTACCGCCTCCATTCGGTTCTCTAGTACGGCTGGGAGTGGGGTCTGGTACCCTATCGTTACGTAGTAGGGTGTACGAGGGGATTGTGAATCCCTTCCGGAGACGTGGTTTGAGCCACGTTTCCTGGAGGAGAAGAAGGTCAACTCTCTTACGGCAGGTAAGACACATTATTTTATAGTGATTTGAACTTTTAAGTATAATCTCATCATCATTATTATTAATAAAGGAGATGATTGTTAAATTCAATCAAAATTCAATCATTATTAACACGTTCCGGGACACTAACCGCCTGTCGACGTGATAACAATAAAACTTCAATTGTGTCTAGCATACTGTCCCGAAACGTGTAAAGTGTAATGAATGGTTGCGAACTTCAGAAATATCGGAAACTTTAAAAAAAACAGGCAACAAGTTAGGCACCCTGAAACAATAAGTTCTTATTTAATTTAATGCACATAACATGCAATCACATGTTACATAAAAATTTTAAGCATGCATTCCATCGGTAAAATCATCAAAACAATATTAATATCAATCAACCCCGAAGAAAGTTATGGTTATTCCCAAATATTAAAAAAATAAACGCGACGAAATTAAGAAGTTAATCTCTTTTTAGTTAGTCGAAAAAGCAACTGATAAAGGTATTTTTGTTAAAATCAGTTAAAATCAGTTTTATTTCTGCAAATAGGCCCCTGGAGGCGCTTTTGTCACAATACTTGATACATATGTACGTTTGTTTGGGTTGCAATACAAGAATCGGTTAGAGGCTCACGAATACTCACAATAGTGGGCCTGCCCATGAATTATGCAGACCACAAACACTCCTCGGTTGATGACACCGCCTTGCACTTGAGCTTCGCGGCCATAGAGCAAAATGCTCGCGGTAACCTCGACACTTAAACGCCTATTACTAAAACTTTCCAGCTGTATGTTTGTTTCGTGATTATTTTACTTAAAAAGTTAAATCAAAATTTAGAGCCTACAAAATCTACAAAAAATAAAACAAAATCATAACACTTATACACAAAGGTGTGTTATTTTTTGGGACTATGCAAAATAAATTAAAAAAATATATTTCACAGAACTAAAAATAAAGATCATTCAATGTTTATTATTCCTACTTTTACTTTTTTAAATTTTATTTTCAGTTCATAGCGGCCTCAGATTCTCATCCGACTTCAAAAATTATAGTTTAAAAAAACTAAAAAACCACGCTTTTATTCTAATCGAACTAAAAAAAAAATTTTTCATTATAAAGAGTTTATATTACAGTGGTATAAGATCGAACAATCAATCATAACCTTAATCATAACTAATTAATTCAAAATAAAATTATAATAAAATTTAAGTTATCAGGAGAATAATTCAATTCAGAATAAAAAGCGTGGGGTGCATTTTACTATATTTTCATAAATTTTTACTGTGTTTTCATAACTCTCCGCACAGAGATAGTTGCAAGTAGAATAATTGTTACATTTAATATACTTATCAAGCACCCCATTTCGTCTAAAGCTTGAACTTGACTTTTTAAACTTGACTTGCATTGTCATTGGTCCTTGATACGTGTGCAAAGTTTCAAATTAATCAAACTTCTGGAAATTTGTGAAAATCTTGCTCAAAGATTCCATTACATACATACATACATACATAGATACAACCCAAGCTAATAAAAGCGTGGTAAAAAAAAAAGGAATAGGTTCCCAATTCGACTGTATGTTTTTTTTATGTTTGTTACCTCAGAACTTTCGACTGGGTACACGGATTTTGATGATTCTTTTTTTGTTTGAAAGCTAGTGCTTTCCGTGTGGTCCCATTTTAACCTAGTCATGATCTGATAATGGGATCCGGGAGCAATCGAGGGAAATCCTCAAATTTCATAGGAACGTGTTTTTTGCATATCTTTCGTAAGTTAATTCAGTATTTGCGTCTGGTACTTGTCATCTCATGTTGATGAGCTGATGATAGAAGGTAGAACTCCTTAACGGTTAAGAGTAGGAGGATAATTCTTTAAATATCATAGGCACGTAAACATAGATAGTTATCTACTTTCTGGTTATTCAGGTGAGCTGATGATGGAAGGCCAAACTTCTAGCAGTTAGAAATTAGACGATGATTCTTAAGAATCTATAGCGTAGTGGGGGTGGAAACAAACATAAATAAGGAAATCAGTAAACGTCTGGTACTCATCATCTCATCTTGATGAGCTGATGATGGAAGGTACAACTCTTTGACGGTTAGGAGTTGGAGGATAAATCTTTTAATATCATAAGCGTCTAGGGACTCACTAAAAAGCACAAAATAACACAGAAAAAACCTTTTTATTTTAACTGAACAGATTGAAGTCGGAGCTAAGCCCAAACAATACAAAAATAATTCTACAAACAAAACAAATCAAACATGAAATTTGAAAAAAAATGCTTTGTTGGCGAGCGGCAATCAACACACGAGATGATTATACCTATTCTATTTAGCTCGGCAACGACTTTAAACTGTTCAGTTTTAATAAAAACGTGTTTTCTGTGTTATTTTGTGCTTTTTAGTGAGTTTTTTGGAAGTTGGTTTAATTTTTATAAATATCCAATATATCTTTATATATATAATTCTTCTGTGAGTGTGTATGTCACTGAACTTCTCTCAAACGACTGGACCGATTTTGATGAAATTTTTTGTGTGTGTTCAAGGGGATCTGGGAATGGTTTAGATTCACAATTTTGTCGGGGATAATGTTAGGGTAGGGGTAGGGGTAGGGTAGGGGTAGGGTAGGGTAGGGTTTAGGGTAGGGGTAGGTTAGGGGTAGGGTAGGGGTAGGGTAGGGGTAGGGTAGGGGTAGGGTAGGGGTATGGTAGGGGTAGGGTAGGGGTAGGGTAGGGTAGGGTAGGGTAGGGGTAGGGTAGGGGTAGGGTAGGAGTAGGGTAGGGGTAGGGTAGTAAAATATTAAAATTTTATAAAATATATACAACCCTAAATTTTTACCCTTTTACCACCAACCCCTATTTTTTGTTAGCCATTTTAGTAATTTAATCATTTTTATGGCAAAACAACGTTTGCCGGGTCAGCTAGTATATATATAAAAATGAATCCCTATTTCGCTTGGTCATCGCATCACGAGTGAACGGCTGGACCGATTACGCTAATTCTTTTTTTGTTTTGTTGTTTATTGTCAGGATAATGTTCTTATGAAAGACAAAAATAAGGAAACTGCGCGGAAAATTAGAAAATTTAAGAAAACTTAATCACCATACTAAATTATTTGTAATGTAACCTTAGCGCTTTTGACAATTTAAACTTTTTTTTAATGTAACGTGGCGTTTGACATAACATTGACAGGTTCGATAAATAAATTTGTATCTGAAATATTTTTTTTATTAATTATATCAATTTGAAATCAATATTCATAGTTAAGACAGGACAACGTCTGTCGGGTCCGCTGGTAATAATATAAAAATGAATCCCTATTTCCCTTGGTCATCGCATCACGTGTAAACGGCTGGACCGATTTCGCTAATTCTTTTTTTGTTTTGTTTGTTATTGTCAGAAGAATGTTCTTATAAAAGAAAAAGTTAAAAAAAATTGCGCGGAAAATTATAAAATTTATGAAAACTTAATCGGCATACAATATTATTTGTAATGTAACCTTATCGCTTTTGACAATTTAAACTTTTTAATTTTTTTATAATATGGCGTTTGACATAACTTTGACAAAATGCGTGCTGCAAATATCGTAAATAGGGGATAAAAAAAACTGAATTTTGCACATGGCCAGTAATGTCGCCTGTTACGTCTGTCGGGTCCGCTAGTCCAATAATAATTACCAAATAATTGTAAAACTGTCAAATTATTGCAAAAAACCGGCCAAGTGCGAGGCGGACTCGCGCACGAAGGGTTCCGTACCAAAACGGCAAAAAAATGGTTTTTTGTATGGGAGCCCCCCTTAGATATTTATTTTATTTTGTTTTTAGTATTTGTTGTTATAGCGGTAACAGAAATAAATAATTTGTGAAAATTTCAACTGTCTAGCTATCGCGGCTCTTGAGATACAGCCTGGTGACAGAGCGACGGACAGACGGACAGACGGATAGACAGCGAAGTCTTAGTAATAGGTTCCCGTTTTTACCCTTTGGGTACGGAACCCTAAAAAGGTCCCTTAAATGGAGTTTTTTTTACAAATGTAACTGACAAAACACTAGCTACGTATAACTGTTCTTTAGGTACTGTTTATTTCCTAAAATTCCTATACCTGTGCCTGCTATAAAAAAAAACACCGAAAAGAAATAGGTTTCATTAATTTAATATTAAAAGTTAGAATATTTATTATCAAATGTTATATCTATAATTCTACATATGCATTATGTTTGTTTTACATTAATGTTAAACTTTTAATTTTACTTGGTCTTTATCAATAATATAATTTGTGTAAGTAGAAAATATTATAAAAGAAACCAGGCTTTCGATTCTTTCCTGTCGATACTGTGACTCACTGGCCTCACCGCATACAATGCACAATAAGCCCGTCCTACACTACCTTCCGTTCCTATTAACACTGATAATGAAGAGTTTTAATATAAGGAAGCTTTACTTTTATTTTATTACTATTAACAAACTAATTATAATATACTTTATTTAATATTTTAGCAACTTAATTGCAATTATAATATCACTATATAAACTTGAAAAATTATGTCTCAGGCGGGACTCGAACCCGCATCTCCTCGCGGTTATAAATATTATAATTATCAGTATATAAACTTGAAAAATTATATCTCAGGCGGGACTCGTAACCCGCATCTCCTCGCGGTTCGAGTCCCGCCTGAGACATAATTTTTTAGACCACAGAACAGATAATGAGGTTTACCTGTTCCCATACTTACTGGTAAGTTAAGACTATTTCGATCGAGTTCTACTAGTCCAAGTTTGACAAGTAAATTTTGGCAATTATTTTACTCTATGTCAGTGTTTAAATTTGAAAAACTATGTCTCAGGTGGGACTCAAACCCGGGAACTCAGAAGATGCGGGTTCCGAAGAATCAAAATTCCGACTATTCAAAACCATGATTAACATTTTACAGAATATCAATAGTACGAATCTTTTATATTCCGAATCTCATTAATACGAAGGATGAAAAATCCGTTGTGTTATTGACCCGAAAAACTTTACGAATTTTAAATTTCCGAAAATTCATTGTATGATAAAGAATTCAGTTGAATCCCGACTCGCCGTGGTCTTTTTGCCGTGGTACTTGTCTACCCTATACTAGAGAGAAATTTAAAAGCCGGAGGCGCGGAGAGAGAGCCGTCCTCGCCCGCAGTAACGAACCTCGGGCGCCCGGGCAAGCTGTAGCGGCTGAGGGTGGTCGCCTAAGGCCCTAAGGTGGGTGCCCGAGATTTGTTACGCAAAGGTGGAAGGACTCCACTTCCCGCAGCGCCGGAGAAGAGCAAAAATAAATTGTGCATGTTTGCCTGCTTGCCTGAACCCATGCATGTTTGCCTGCTTGCCCAATTCCATGCATGCTTGCCTGCTTGATTGCCTGTATGCATGATTGTATGCTTGCTGGCCTGTATCCATGCTTGGTAGCCTGCATACATGCTACTTGCCTGCTTGCATGCTACTTGCCTGCTTGCATGCTGCTTGCCTGCATGCATGCTGCTTGCCTGCATGCATTATTGCATGCTTGCTTGCATCCATGCATGTTATCTGCATGCTTGCATTTGCACTTGGCAGCACCTAGTTAGAGTAGTATTTAATATGCATTAATATTGTGTAATAATTTAATATTATTCTTAGGTTCGGGAAAATAATAAATAATTTAAAAAGTATTTTTTTATGAATAAAAAAACAATCAAGCGTTTAGTTTTTGATTAATATTTGGAATTCGTATTTATGATAATTCGAATTATTAAAGATTCGGAATTGATATGATTCGGGATCATTAAATTCGGCATTCTGAAAAAAGTACTTAAAAACATTAGGAATTTTGAAATTTAGGTTTTATAATATTAGGACTTATGATAGATCGGATTTGTGATTTTCGGAAATCTGTATCATTCGGAATTATAAAAATCGGTATTTTGAAATTCGTGATTGTTAATATCGGAATTAAGTTTTTCGTATTTATGTAGTGTACCCAGAGTCAATACTTATTATTATTTATCTTTAATAAGTAAATGTTCTCATTGAATAATATGATTTTCCGAAAATATGCTAGGTCCCCAACCGTAGGTCTACCAACTAAACCTACCTCCGTGTGCCTCGCAACGACGTTGACAGTGTATAGGCTCCCTTAGGATGCCTTCCATGCACCGCCTACGTATGGCCTATGCCGGGCCTCAGGCATAAAATATGGGTGATTCTGTACACCAGAAATCACCCCCAGTCTGGCAAGCTGTGCAATGCGAGCTATGAGCCCCCAGGCCCAACGCCCACTAGCCTGCTAAAGGGGGGAAGTTGAGTTCGGCGTATGCCTTCTCGTCCTCCCCCATCTACGACTTCGGGTCGGGTCCGCAAGCAATTTCGCCGACCCGATCCGTGGCCACCCTTTGCAACGACAATGCAAGTCGTTGCAAGGGGCCGCCAACGTCTCACGCCCACTCGCCACCCAGCATAGCTCAAAGTTCAAACCATACTGGGAAGCGAGCGACTTCCGTCCGCCGCGGGGCTGACGCACCAACGGCAACACCGCCGTCGCGCCCTCCAGCGCGAACGGCCACAACAGGGCACGGGCCGAAGCCCGCTACCACCGTCTGGCGGAGACGCATTTAACAGCGGGCTGCCCAAGCCCACTGGAAGCGCCTCCCGTGTGGGTTTTGGTCCGCGCCGGCCAAATGGCCGGTAGGTACCCTCCATGCCTGAAGGGCGTTCCCCTATCCGCCACCTGGGGACGCGCCCGGTAGGAGACCCAAAACTCCCTCGGGGACCGTAGGTCTACCAACACCTAACTACCCATAACATGTAACACTTAGTTCTCTATATCTACTTAAAACATTATGCTTACTTATTTTTGCTTAATTTTACAGCTGTGTATTATATTGGTGCATCTTGAATCTTTGTGTACCACCGTTTTGGTAAGCGTATTGATACGCTAGAGAACGAGCCGATTTAGTGGGCGGGCATTTCCCCTATAGTTATTTAATTATCCATGAAGAATCATTATAATTATCAGCCTTTATTAGTCCATCGTTGGGCATATTCCTTTCAAAAATACTTTTTTTAATATACAATGGGCTTGTTGCTCTTTACTACATACTTAACTCTACGGTACCTTAAGAAGAAGCCTAAGATGGAGCGAGCTTACCCAGAGGCATTGGTTCTCCCACACACCAGCGGAACACAGAAAATCTGTTTGGCGCTGGACTCCGGCAGGAGGATGGTAGCATCCAGGCAGCCTCTTACGAAGCCTACCACCGCAGAGGGGTCTTTTAGCCGTCATCATTGGATAGAAAACCAAAGATGCCGTTGCCCAGGGTGGACCAATAGGAGGTAGATCCCACCACCCCAAATACTACTTCATAATTGCAACGATATGCTGGTGGGTAACCGTGGGTTGGCGATCGCAGTTTGTCCAATGGTAGAGAGAACACGCTGCTGCCCGTCTTCTTCTGGCAGTAGCTACCTACTTCTTTAGTCGCCTCTTTTATTACACGCATAGGCCGAGAAAGGATGGTGCTACTATATTTAAGCCGGCGCAACTCCATAATTACATTGTAAAGAATGAGAAACGATCCGAATCAACATATGCTCTGCTCTTACCCCCTTTTTGTTACTACGAAATTAAAGTTAAAGTATTTGATACGATTAGGCATTTTAAATTTGAACTGCCAAAATATTCACGCTATACGAAGCTTGAGTTAATATTATTTTATAAATAGGCGATTTAAATTTTAGCGGATTGGTTTATGAATCTAATTGTCGAACTACTAACTTTACGTCAAGAATTGTTATTTGTTGCATTTCTAATTTATCATTTAATGAAAAAGGTAAATCGTCAATAGAATGTAAGTATTTATTTTTAATTTTTTATTGCTTCTTAATACTTTTACGACGTTACGACTATTGTCCGTAATAATAATAGTTAACTTGACATAAATATAAACTTGGTGTTACTGGTTTCACACAGTTAAAAGTGGGGAAATCGTTCATAAATAAAATCCCCATATGAACTCAAATCGTGTTAAAGCAGTTAATGAAAATTGGCTACTATAATATTAAATGGTGAAATCTGGTCATACGCTTCAAACCTCAAGCGACAACCGGTTGTCGCGATAACAATTGATTTTAATTGTGTCTGGAATATCCGATCGTCAAAGGGTCTTGCACTGGTTTATATTTATAAAAATAGTTATTTACATATCTGCTGACAATGCTGACCGACTTACTTGCGCTGCTTCTTATCGGCACTAGCCCACCCTTGTCCTTAAGCAGTGTGCAGCAGTAGTACTTAGGTTAAAATATTGGGATTTGGGACGTGTGTAAGCACCTCCTGGGGCCTATTTGCATAAATAAAACTTGTTTTACTGATTTTACGGATATACCTGGCAGGCTTTGTTTTAGATACTAAAAGAAAATACGTAGAATACTGGAGCTCCGCCCGCGACTTGTTCCTAGTGGATTTTGGTTAAATCACCTTGTCGGTTATAAGCGTCAGTGTGTTTCACAACTGTACTGGAATTCATAAAGATTTACACATCAAGGTATGTCTGTTACAGGTAGTCTCAATAAGTCATCTTAAAAAAATTACATTTAGGTACGTCAGGTACCAATCTTCTATCTATAGTATATTCATAAAATGCAAAAGCAATTACCCAAATGTACCTATGTTGGTACGCACATCACTTCAGAATGGCTGCAATGATTTTGATAGTTCATATTATTATGTTAAAGTTGTAATGGTCAGGAGAAAAATATTTGATATTTTATGAAAAAAAACTGTTTCAAAATTATCCACATAAAAAGTGTGTAAAGGTACTTTAGTGTTATCTTATCTGTGGTAAAGGGTAAACATGGCCATAAACAAAATTTACGAAGTTATACAAGACTAGCTGTTGCCCGCGACTTCGTCCGCGTCAATTTCTGTTATTATGATCGAGATTAAGAAGTTTTTAAAAGAATATAGCCTAAAGCCTTCTTCGATAAAATGGACTATCCAACACAAAAATATTTTTTTTTAGACGAACCAGTAGTTCCAGAGATAAGCGCGTTCAAACAAACAAACAAACAAACTCTTCAGCTTTATACCTAATTTAGTAGTATATATAACTGGTTTGAAGGTCTATAAATTATGCTAAAAAATCAGGTTATATTAGTCTATTCTTGAGACAGAGTTATTTTCGCATTTATAATAATAGGGGTTAAAGTATGAAATTGCCGATTATTTTCCCACTTTTTATTTTGTTAATAGCTCTTAAGTATAGTCATATTATTGCGTAATTCTTTTTGTATTGTTTCAAAAACTAAATAAAGTAACTTTTGACTAAAAAAAAATGCAATACTAGTGCCTATTACTTCAAAGGAAGTCGTTGAAAAGACCTCTTACAATGTGTCAGCTGACCTTCTTCCTTCAATTAAGTATATTTGTATTATATACTTTAATTTTCAGAAATGTAAATACTATAATGCGTAGCTTTATAACCATCTAACTTTCACCTTTAATTGCATTGAAAACGGTTGAGGCGTTTTTGAAAATACTAAAAAATTGTTAGTATGGAAAAATGACTTTTCTCGATTTCGTCCATACAAAACGGCAATTTCATACTTGAACCCCTAATATTATAACATAACGATAAATAAGTTTATATGTTTGTATGTACTTATACTGCTACAAGGCTATGACAGATAAGTACCTACTGAGTGCTTAAGCATTACAGATTGTTATTTGTAATAGTGATGCGGGTTACCTTTACCACAAATCATTAAAGGTTGCATCCGGAGGTGGTACTTGTTTCTACTATCTCTAGGATGACAATGTTTATTGCTCCATCGATCATTCGAAGTCTGTACACAGCTAATACGGAAATAGGCAAACAATCGATAGATAGATACCATTGTTTCTTTCCTTTGTTTTTCAATGATATTTATTTATGGCTTTATACTATTTATTTGTTATTTAAATCTCATAGATACGTTCATATAGCGGTGTATGCAATATTCGTATTTAGTTGAAATATATAAATAATATATTTTGCCAGGGTAGATCGCTCCCTGCTATCATCATAATCATCACCAGCCCATATCAGTCCACTGCTAGCCTCTCTACAGGTGACATTTTAATCACCTTCAAAATTTTCATACAACAATCTACGAGACAAAAAACAAATGACGTATTTTTTCTTTTGGTATAGCCCAGTACAAAAATGTGAAGATAAAGCACTTAGAAAATGTCTGCCAAAAACCTAATTTTTTTAATACGGTATCCTAGCAACACTTTTTTTACGCAATCTCATTCTTTCCTATCGATACCATTCATAAGTTTCTGATTTTCCCTTCATACCTTTACAGGCTTTATTATAGGACCGTAAAAATTATAAACTATTTTGCGAAAAATATTTTCGGGTGAAAACTTGACCTACATTTTTTACTTTATAAATGGGCTATACCTACTGAACGCCTATAAACATCTTTGGGGATGATGTAAAAGTCATCCTGTATAAGGAGGATTTTGCCTTAATTTCCACGCTTGGCAGTCGGGTCGGTGATCGCAGTTTGGCCAATGGTGGAGGTAAGCTGCACTGCTGCCAACTGATTCATACAGTGCCTGAATCTAAAGAACTGTCTTTAGACACCTCTGACAGCACCCATAAGAAGAGATGAAGTGGTGCTATTCTTTAAACGCGAGGGCACTGCACACCATCATGCTATCGGTAAGTTGTAATTGGAAGGCCAATCATGATTCTAAATAAGATTGATCTTATTTTGTTTTCTAGACAAAGTTTGACGTAAAACAAAATGCTTATCTATTGTTTCTTGTCAGGTCTCAGAGCAGTGTGTTGTGTGATACACCATTAGGGATCTCGAATCCACGCAAAGCAAACATTCAGAGGTCTACTCGAACGCCAAGTAACATTTCTTTCAGAGACTCATCCAGGTGACATGTCATGAAGTTGTCGGGCCCACACGTCTGGACATAAAAATGATGCGAGAAAGGACAAAGGATTTTTGCGGTTTTTGTGTGACTAATACGATTTATTATAACCAACATCGTAAAAGTGAATCATGCGTAGCCCGTAGTAGGTGAATTTTATTTAATGCTTATTCAAATTAAGGTAGAATACTTAGTAATAAATAATCAATTAGGCAGGTTCCTAACATTTTAAAGTTTTTAAAATACATAACTGCAATATGTAACTGCAGAGAAGGAAGTATCACATACATAATAATAAATAAGTGGCTTCAAAACTTATAAAATGTTAATTAGAAATGCTATGCAGCTATCAGTCCACTGCTAGCCAAAGGCTGCTGCTCTAATACGAAGGTATAATACATAAATATATATATTATAAAATCTTTGTTTCGTTTAATTTTCGTCATTTTTTTCTCCTTTGGCCAACCGTTACCGTATCTGACTGTCTCAAAATTACCTCCTTGTGTTAGATCTACACTGCTATAAAACATATAGGATCTTCCGTAGATACAAAAAGTAAAAGAACTTACCTACGAAGGTTTCATTTCGAACACAGGATCCATAGGTACTAAATAGTAGTTTCATGTAGCAATATAATTTGTCTAATATTAACATAAATTGTATTCCTATTATGCTGGATTTTCCGCGATGCGTCGGTTTTACAGAAAAGGGCTGTATAGGCGCCGGCGCCAAAGCATTCCAATAGAACCTGTTAGAACAGGTTTATTCCACTTTGATGTAGCAATGTACTTGTAATCGCCTTTTAATATTAACAAGAACCAAAACAACAATTAAACTTATTTGTTGAATTCATCTGCCCCTTTCCTGACTGTAACCCTCTTTACAACCTACTGTTATCAAGGTGCAGAAATTAAACCATGGCGTAATAAATCTACATTTGGACCAAATATAAAATTTGTGATAATTTATTGATACGAAACCTATATTAACATTTCATAACATAAACTATTAAAATAATGTTACTCAAAAATAAACGTTGATTGGCTTAAACTTAAACTTTACGCAGATACTTTAATCCCCAGAAATGATAAAGGGTCATTTGAAAAAACAAACAGTTACTTACAATTAATGAATATTGATGAACGGTTCAACCAAGTTTGTTGATATTTAAGGGGTATACGAAGTGCAGTAAAAATTCTATTTTTTTTTTTTTGTTTATCTTGAAAAATTATTTGAAAAGAATATCTATGTATCTAAGTTGCAGAAAACGTATTGACAAGTAAATTAATTTAATTAAGGCGTACCTACCTACAGTACCTAAACATTTTGGTCAAGCAAGACATAAACTCCAATATGGCACAGCCTTTTTTTTTTAATCCATCTGTAGTCTTACTTAGGTGAGCTTGTGAATTGTTTAATTTGTCACGGAATGAGACAAGTGTATATAGCTTTTTTAATCACCGTGATCTGGATTTTTCTTTCAATGTTATTTTTAATAAGTTACACTTATGCTTAGGTGTTAATCACCTAGAGACCATAAAAGAGTAAACCTTTTGACGAGATTAGTATCAGCATATCAAACTGATGCGTTCCAGTGAAGCTTGTATCGCAACATGAATACTTTACATTGCGTAAGTATTCTATTGTATGTATGTTTATATAGTTCTGGAATAAAATTGAATTGAATTGCCATAATTTTAACCACAAATAATACACATTAAATTTATCTAGCCCTTATAGCTAGCCCATGTAGCCCCCGCTTTATCTTTATGTATTCTTAAAAAAACAGTACCTATCAAGATGAATTCAATTTTTTTTTAATAGTTTTCGTTGTTAGTTTTGAGAAATACATGTCTATAATAGTCATGTACCTACCAAAAAACTGCATGTTGATCCCAAATTTAAACCAAGACCTGACTTCCTTATTTTTAAACTTAAAGGAAATATAAATAATAATGATGTTTATGTTACTCTTCATTATGTGAATTAAGCAACATGATTACACATCGTTTTCTTGCTATCGGGGAATCAGTAAAACCATGCTGACAATAGTGACAGTAATATAATTCGAGTAATTCGCATACGATTTGGACCGTTTGGCGAAGAACGCCGCTTGCGGCATGTCAATGTGGCCCGGCGAAGTCACAAAGCGCAGATCCAATGCGATAACCACTTAACAATACTCGGTCGATCACCTATACCATCGCTCGCTAATAGTAGCGAATAGGTGTAGTACGATCAATGATATTTAATTCAAATATCATTGAGTACGGTGGAGTAAAATAGATATGCCACATTATGATAGTATATAGGATAGATATAAAATAGATATCTATTTGGCATATCTATTTTACTCCACCGCACTCAATGATATTTGAATTAAATATCATTGACCGTACTACACCTATTCCATTGAATTTATGAAGAATTGATGCTGAAGGAAAATCTATAGAAAATCATGAAAAATAATATTACAATCAGAGTAAGATTCTAAAGGCTTTTGCTTGAGTGTTTGTATGAAATATCTGTAATTTATTTGGAGCGATGACAATCGCAAAGCTGCTGGCAAGGACTATACCTATTTGCCTATTGAGACATGACAACTTATGAGGTGCGCAGTAGTAGGTAGGTTAGCCAGATTTTTTTATAATACTTAACGATAATAGTAGCATGAACCTTGAACACACAACGGAAAGCCACACACAATTCAAAACATTAAAATTAAAAAACGTTTTCAGGACTCATGTTTAATAAATGTTCTTTTGTATAACATACTACCAGTGACCACAAACGCTGTAAAGCTTTCGAAACGTTGCCGTTGCGATAAACGATAATAAAATGTTAAAATCAATGAAATCAAAAAAAAAAACAGAATTTCAAATACCTAGGTAGTTACTTTTGCGAACTGTCATTATCACGCTACTGACGTATTTTCTGTTTAATAATTAAATATTAAAACAATTAGGAAAGGTACTGGTATATATATATATTACTTTAGGTGCAAAGTCCTATTTAAATTAGTACCTACCTACTACTAGTACTTTTTACATAGACATAAATTTCATGTAGGTATATTTAATTATAGTTAGTTATTAATATACTCGTAGTAATTATATTGATTTGCAAATCACCAATGATTCCTAATTATTACTTCTGATTCTGATTATGATCCATGAACCAATCTTGATATTGTTTAGTCATATAAAATAGTTTACTTAGAATGAATAAAATAATGGTCGCGGTATTTTCCAAGTAGAATACTTACCTACTTAAACACTAATTTGTGAGTTATTGTACAAAGACTCAAAACTGGCAAAACAAATATTAAGCTAATATACTCGTATACAGCTAGTATTATGTATCCTGCCTGACACAAAAAAGCACAATGAGGACGAGAATTTAACTGTAAACAGAAAGGTACCTACATTAGCTTGGTCGTGTCTAGCGAACACTCACTGCCAACTCATGTGCATGTGAATCACCCGTTTATAACAATAATTACTTACAATGATAAATTATTGACACAACCTTTTCAATGCCACGTCATTACCTACATACCTACCACCATTTCTTTTTATTTTACAAATCGAACAAAGCTAATTATGATTTAAAAACTATCAACTCACCTATGAATTCCCCTAAACGGGATCCCAGTAACGCTCCAGCGTTGGTAACCACTGCGCACGTGTTGAAGGCTATGTTTGCCTGTAAAGAGTTCTGGGGTATCCGATACCCAAGACGGGCAAACGGCTCATCCTTAGCCGTTACTGTCTGAACCGCAACTCGCTTTAGAGCACATAGGATGTCTTCTTTGGAATGCTCTCTTCGGTTAAAATTTTCATATTTGACATCATAGTGATTCTGCGACTCTAGTCCTGACCGGTACACTTTACTATCAGCCATTAAAACTCGGTGAAACTCTTTCAATAGCAGCCGCTTGAACTCAGCAGTTTGACTATCACAGGTCGGCGTTTGGTAATCATCACATATGTATTTATCGCTATCCAACTCTAAAATAGGTATGTGTATGTTTGGGAACCTTGGACTTCCTTGACTTTTCCTTACTATATTATTGGACGGACGTCCAGGCGAGATAGAAGTCTTTGTGATCCCGGAACCGCTCCAATAAGATCCGATTGCTGATCTCCTATTTTTGCGGATAGAATTCAACTGTGTATAATTAGATAGATTATTGGAGTTATATTTTTCCATAAATATGTCCTGGCCTGTCAAAGCGGTTCCAGCCCTTTGCGGAGTACTCGGTGGTTTGTTAAACAGCCTCTGTCTCTCTATGTACATCCAATACTGTGACCAAATTAGGTAGAGATATCCACACATGCCGAAACATAGGAGATTGATGAATACCCACACAGACATCGCTGCTGCTTTCATTTTGTTATTCTATTATATTTTGTTAAACCACTTTCGTTTATTAAAGCTTACGGATACCAGTTAAACTATTTATCTTTAGGTATTTATAATATGTCTTATTTATTATTCAAGAGGAACACTGTTTTATTAATGTTATATAAAAATAAAAGTCACAACCAGTATAAACAACGGAAGCCTTCATTGATGCAAATTGTAAAAGCAAGGGCGGAGAATGATCAGCTGATACGATAGCACTCAGCGCGCCTGCGTAAGCTCCGCTGTAAATGCCGCAATATTTGACTAATGGTGCCTATGTTGTAACAGGCATACGGAAAGTACCTACATAGTAAACATAAGAACAATATCGTAACTGATAGTTTTAGAGAGTTGTATCAATACACTAAAAAAACAATAGTAAATTGATTATTTGAACGATAACGGGAAATTAAACGCGATCATATCTTATTATTTTGCCTGACGTTATCGTTCAAATAATCATGCAACGCGAAAGTTTAAAAGTAGTTATAAAAATAAAAAGCCATACTTTATTTGATATTTTTAGCAATTAAATTGCAGTATAAAACTTGAAAAAATATGTTTCAGGCGGTACTCGAACCAGCAACGCTGGCTTACAGAGTTAAGAATATGCTTGAAAAATTCGCGCTGAGTCGCAGTGTCTCGGTGGCTTAATGGTATAGCGCCCGCCCGGCATGCGAAGAGATGCGGGTTCGAGTCCCGCCTGAGACATAATTTTTCAAGTTTATACAGGGTGAAATTTTAATCACCTTCCAAATTTTAATATATCAATCTACGAGACAAATAACAAATGACGTATTTTTTCTTTTGGTATAGCCCAGTACAAAAATGTCAAGACAAAGCACTTAGAAAATGTCTGCCAAAAATCTGATACTGAACACCTACAAAAATTTTAGAAAGTGGTTAAAATTTCATCCTGTATACTGATATAATAAAAAGCCTTACTCAATCCTTATCAAATCCAAATCCTTTCTCAATCAAAAACTATAAAATACAGCACCTGACTGAACTATTTTATGAAACGTATGAAAAGCACTATACAATCCCAGAGGATGTGGGTGTTCATCATCCAAACAGGACATTTATATTTTTTCTACACCTACAAAACGGACTACTCGGAGTTTCTCTTTCTGCCATACCATAGACCCGGCTCCCGCACGGTGACTCCATGGAACGCTAAGAAGTTTGTCTCTTGATTCATATTAATTAAAATCAAGAAATCAGATCGTGTTTATTTGTTTTTCGCTGGTGTAATTGTTTAACAACAACAGCGACAGAGTTTTCTTCAGTATAGGATAAAAACTTGATAACGTTTGGCATAAAGCGATTTTAGCGGCATTGGTGCGACATCAACACGTCGGTATGCCGAAAGCATTCCGCACCGCTTCCGCTTTCGCACATGTCTGCAAATATTTCTGCAGAGTCGCTAAGAAAACATGAATATCCTCCATTTTGCAAAGGGCGAACGCGTCCAACTCGGTAAAAAGCAGAGCAGCTGCTGGACATGCATGCAGAGACGCGGTAAGCCGAATGTGTGCTGCGCTTACCGCACCAATCAGGAACGCTCCATTCATATATAGGCGCTCGGTAAGCTATCGGTACCGCGTATACAAAGCGTGCTGATGTCGCACCGATGCCGCGCCGACAAATCAGAAAAGAGCCTTACGATCCAAACAAAATCGACGTCCTCGGTAAAGCTTCATCTGGATATCTCACAGAAATCAGAAGATATGAGAAGAAAATTCGTTAAACTACCTAATTCACAATATTTTAAACCCATTTTAAGCGAGGGAAGCCGTCAGAAACAAATAACTTAACCCATCGACTGTATGTTATTCCAGACACAATTAAAATCAATTGTTATCGCGATCTTATGATTCTGTAGGAGATGATAACATTTAACAACATTATTATACCTACATTTATTATAAAAGTCCAAAAGCTTATTGTTTTTCTTTTTTTGGGTGGTCATGGATTTTTAAATAAAATGAATATTAGTAAGTAAAATTAGATATATTTTGAAATCATTATAATTTACAAAAGCGTTATAAATTAGATGGGCTTAACACAGTTCACAACCTGACCTAGTTAGCGAGAATATCGCGCTATTTGATTAATCAACTTTTATTCTTTAAAACCTGTTAAATTAACCTTATTAATAGGTGTTACATCTATTATCACAATAGGATGAGTAGGTACAACTAATAAATTATAATATGTATAAGTTTAATTGGTTCTTTCTATAGGATATGCTTGCAATGTAATATAACAAAAAAATGGCTAATAAGCTTAATTTAACCAAAATTACGAGGTCCTATTTTATTGAGATTTTTTTCCAACAAAGTATTATAATATTTACATTTTTTTATTATATATATATATATATCACTGTTATAGTTTAAAATAATAAATAGTTATAATGTAAATTTTCAATTATTTTTGCCATTTTGATGTTGGTGACATTAAAAATTCAAGTTCAAATTACTTATTGCGAATTCAGTATAGGTTTTTGTTTTTAACTAATATACATATATAACAAATCCGCCCTAACAATAGAAACTTTATTATTAATATATTTTCAAGTCTATTTTTTATGTGGGTATTACAAAAAACAGTTTTTTTTTTGTTACAACTATCAAACAATGTCTTCCTTACAAAGCTTCCCTGACAATAAAATTACAAACATGAGAAAAAAAGATTAATCAGATTTGGCACAGTTGATTGCAAGTTAAGCGCGTACATATTTCCATTACGGGAATTCATGTTTATTTATACTTGTGTGTTATACAAACACAAGATATTTTTTTTACTTTTTTTTATATTAGTATAGATCAAAAATAACAACTAGTTGTTAGAACTGTCCCATACAAAAAATACAATCAACAACAAAAAGTTCACGACTACTTATAGACAGGGTAGGATTAATACATATTATATACAAATAAGACGATATGCATACAAAAAAGTCAGTAACAGATTATTCTGCATCTATTTATATCCTTAGACTAGATTACAACTAATAATTGATTGTCATCTATTTCTATTATATGACTAGTTCACTTGAAATATTAATATAATAAATATTATTCCAGTTAAGATTAAACAAAAAGAAGTAGTCGATGCCAAGTTCAACAGTTGTACTAAACTAAAAAAATAATCATCATCATCATTCTCTTTGCCATTTTCCCAGTTTATCTAGGGTCGGCGCAGTATGTTTTTCTCTTCCACACCATTCTATCACTCGTCACTGAATCATCCACACCTTTCACACTCATATCTTGTTTCACACAGTCCATCCATCTCTTTCTCGGTCGCCCTCTTCCCTTCCAGCCTTCCACATTCATACTCATCACTCTTTTAGTTACATGACTTTCTTCCCTTCTCATTACATGACCATACCAAGACAGACGATGCCCCACCATCTTCTCGGTAACCGGTGCCACTTTCAGACTTCCTCGTATATATTCATTCCTTATCTTATCCATTCTTGTAACCCCACACATCCATCTTAACATTCTCATTTCTGCTACATGCATTCGCTTCTCATCCGTCTTCTTAGCAGCCCAGCATTCCGATCCGTACATTAAGGCAGGTCTCATCACGGATTTGTAAATTTTACCCTTTAACCGTAAGGGCATCCGTGGATCACATGTTGTTGCGGTGACCTGCCTCCATTTTATCCAGCCTGCATTGGTTCTAAAAAAATAATCATAAGAGTCAAAAAAAATCAAAATATTCAATTCAATAGCCTGTAACTGTAATAAATAATATTCTGTAACTTAGAACTTTAAGTGTGTATTAGCATTGACTGTGATCTGTTTGTGTACTTATACAAATAAATAAATAAATAAACCAAGTCGAATGAACTCAAATGAAATATATCTGTCTCTTTCACATACTTTATGACATTGCAATGTGTAAAAGAGACAGAGTTGAAAATAGACTTTCTGTAGCAGTGTAAGGCGTACAACGTTCTAGTCTTTATTCAGACATCTTCTTAGTCGTTTAGGTTCTTATAATGTCGCACGTGCAGTCTACTCACTGCAGGTGCAATATAAGTACTAAAACGTTTCTAATACTAAGGCAGACTTCACCATTATTTCCTGTTATAACTTTCCTTATTCTATATTTAAAACAAAGGTACATTATTTTTAATAGTATTGCGAATTTAATGTTCCCATAACATATTTGACTAAGCGAAATAAGAAGAAACGAACATGTCCGAGATTGACATGAGAATCAAGGCATTACGTCCTCCAAGCCGATTGGATCACTTGTTTCGCTTACACTATTGCAGAAGTTTGTCTCTGTCTTCGTCGATCCGTCGAGTAACGCCACTTGAATTAAATTACTGTATGTGTTTTTTTATATGTAATATGTATTTGGTTTGTTATCTATATATCTTACTTTTAATATAAGATCAACGTTTCTTGAGAGTTTTTACATTTTAAGAGTTCTTGAGAACATTATTGAAATCGGTTAAAACTGAATGATTGAATCATAGCAATAATATTAGGGGTTAAAATATGAAATTGCCGTTTTATTGTAATAGGTTCTTTGAATTGACATAGAATCTTCATGGTTTGAGGTTTTCGAATGAAACTTTTTTTCACATGGTTTCTATGATGTTCTTCTTTTAAAAAATGTGAAACATTTGAATATCGACTTTCAAATGTTTTTGTTATAAAAATAACTCGAATTTTCGCAGATACTGCGAAAATTCGAGTTATTTTTTTAAATACGAGTTCCGACGCGGAAGTAACGCGGCAGAATCAGCCCGCAATATCATTGTTGCGTTTGGAGAGGGATCTGCTATGAACGCACTGCGCGATTTTGGTTTAAACGCTTTTGTGATGGAAACTTCGACTTGAAGAACGAGCCACGAGGAAGACCGCCCACACAGGTGATTACCGATGAATTAAGAGAGATGGTGGAAGCCGATCCTAGTCAAACTACCCAGGAATTAGCGTCATGGTTTAACGTAACCTTACCCACAATATTGACTCATTTGCGTCAAATCAATAAAATAAAAAAATACGAAAAATGGGTGCCTCATGATTTGACTGATGTGCAGAAAGAAACGCGTGTTGAAACTTGTGTTTCCTTGTTGAATCGGTACAGAAATGAAGGAATATTAAATCGAATTGTGACATGTGATGAAAAGTGGATTCTTTACGATAACCGTAAAACAAAAATGCAATGGCTGACCCCAGGTCAAACGCCACAACAGTGTCCTAAAGCAAAACTTACCAATAAAAAGGCAATGGTAACTGTTTGGTGGTCTCAGCATGGTGTTATTCACTATAGTTTTCTCCGATCTGGTCAATCAATAACGGCAGATGTCTATTGTGCCGAACTCCGAACAATGTTGGCAAAACTAGCAGTAAAACAGCCCCGACTCATGAATCGATCTTCACCATTATTGCTCCATGACAACGCGAGGCCTGATACAGCACGAGAAACCGTTTTGACCCTTCAGGAACTGCAATTATAAACTATTCGACATCCTCCGTATTCGACAGACCTTGCTCCAACGGAATACCATTTTTTTCGTGATTCGGACAATTATCTACGTGACAAGAAGTTTTCTTCCCAGGAGGCAGTACAAAATGCTTTCACACAGTTTGTGCAGTCTAGATCCTCAGAGTTCTATCACAAAGGCATAAATGACCTTCCTATTAGATGGCAGCAATGTATAGATAATAATGGTAACTATTTTGATTAAATAAATTTGTTAAAAATTAAAAAATAAACAATTTTGATTTTCAGTACAAATCGGCAATTTCATACTTTAACCCCTATTATTTACATAAGGGCAGAGATTTAAATCGTTATATGTACCCAGCGCTTACAAAAACTGATCACCTTTTAACACTGTGCGTGGAGTGAGACCGTTCACGCACACAAAGCAGCGCACGCTCAGTTTGTTTACGACCACAATTATTAGGGGTTAAAGTATGAAATTGCCGTTTTGTATGGACGAAATCGAGAAAAGTCATTTTTCCATACTAACAATTTTTTAGTTTTTTTAAAAACGCCTGAACCGTTTTCGATGCAATTAAAGGTGAAAGTTAGATGGTTATAAAGCTACGCATTATAGTATTTAAATTTCTGAAAATCAAAGTATATAATACAAATATACTTAATTGAAGCAAGAAGGTCAGCTGACACATTGTAAGGGGTCTTTTCAACGACTTCCTTTGAAGTAACAGGCACTAGTATTGCATTTTTTTTTTAGTCAAAAGTTACTTTATTTAGTTTTTGATACAATACAAAAAGAATTACGCAATAATATGCCTATACTTAAGAGCTATAAACAAAATAAAAAGTGGGAAAATAATCGGCAATTTCATACTTTAACCCCTATTACTTGGCTTCTAAAATCGCATACGGCTTGTTGTAGAAGGGCTCAATATAATTTGGGTATCTAGACAATCCAGCGTATATCTCGCTCTCGCGTACTGATTTGTAATAGTTCTCTCTCTGTCATACGGACGCCATTTGAACTTTCGCCAATTGTTTGCCAATTTAACTTTCACCAATTATTTTGCGGCAATGGTGAAAATAACTAAAAATATTTGTTAATTCAATACTTACGCGTGAAATGTGGATTTATTTGTGTTCCTTGATTTATTACAACACTTTCTTAGGGCACAGGAAGGCATATTGAGTAGATTTAGTAACTTAATTACCAAAAACAACGAAATGGCAAAAACGTGCACCATTCACTGCTTCCTGCAAGCGACTAGGACGGAAAGAGTGAGCTCACTCTTTCCAACGATGACACATTTTTGTGTGCCTTATGTATGGTAAGGGCTCATCTAACGATTTAAATCTCTGACTAAAGGTACAAAATTGTACAGAAGAATCAAAGTTTACCTTAGGGAAGACCTGTAACTGTTTCGCGTAGAAATTCGAATTATTATGGCAACCTCATTCTAATTATTTACACGACTTACGAGAAATGAGCCAGGACCAATCCTTTCGAGTTTTTTTTTTCAACGCAAATTGTCGTTCCATCTTGTATATGGCGGAGGTGGCGGCGTGGACTCGCGGCGCGTGAGCAGTGTTGAATAGTGCAGTAACGGAAGAAGCGCGCCTCCTAATACCATCGCTCCGAATGTCGGCTTATGAAGCAACCTGAATAAATAAGTACTAGTATTTAGATGGTGAACGCCCCGCCCCGTTGGTCTAGTGGTTTAAATACCGGGTCAAGATCTCGGGGTCCCAGGTTTGATCCCCGGGTCGGGCAACAAAAAGTTTCGAATTTTCGATCGTTGCTCGGGTTTGTGATCACCAACCCACATTTGGCAAGCGTGGTGATTATGCTAGATCCCGTAATTGCAGTGGTAACTTGAATTCAATGATGGAGGCCTTTTCCCTACAGTGGGATGATTATAGGCTGTTAGTACTACTTTGGATGGTCGAATTCCGAGCTTGTCGGTGTTGTACAGTCGAGGAAGTTAGTACCAATTAACTGTGTGAATCGCTTTGGTTCGCATAGTTTGCTTGCTCTATTAAGCGATCCAAAGCATTGTCCAACAATCTTAATTACTAATTTTTATATTAAGTTAGAAATGTGCCCTTTGCATTCGCAAAGATTATAATCATACCAACTTAGATAATTATCGAAATGTAAGCGTATCGAATGAATGAAATTTCATTCGTTCAACTCGCTAGACTTGTGTTTACCAACAACTTGTATGTTTATTATAAGCATATCTTGTCTTTAATTAATTTAAAGGTGAGTTGACACTTTCATCAAAATTTCTGCCAAATAGCTTGGTAATGCTACCAAATGGTAATTTTGGATGTCACAAATTAATCGGCCTTCGATTGGGTTTGAGTTTCTAAACAGTGTAAAGCCGGTAGTATAGAATATACTTAAAAAGAAGTTACAAGTTAAAGTACAGAAAACAGGACCGACAGACTACTTTTCAGCTAGCTAGTGAAACTACTTGTGCATAGATTATTTTAATAAACAAAGAAATATATTTATATAACATACCATGGTATTGATATTACTAGTAGAGTGTAGGAGAACGATAAAATAAAGTTAATCCAGATTCTAGTGCATCGTCTCAGACTGCTTGATATCCATTTACATTGTAAAACTGCAATAAAATAAATTTTTTTAGTTAAACTTACAGTGCAGACAATATTCTAATCTTCAACTTAAACCAAAACACTAGTACGATTTCTAATGCTTTAAGTTTCAAGAACATTATATTATACCTAATAAATACTGGATGAAATTTTAACCACCCTCGAAATTTTAATATAACAATCTACGAGGCAAAAAACAAACGACGCATTTTTTCTTTTAGCACAGTACAAAAATGTCAAGATAATACTTTATAAGAATTAAAACATAATTTTCAAGTCTACTTGAAGTTCCTGCTTTCGTTAAGTCCAAATTTTATAAGACCTATTACAAAAATGGTCATCAAAGACAACTTACAAATTGTCACCCAATCAGGATGAAGTGTCATCGCTGATGCAAATACTTGCACAAAACCTAATAGTCTGTACTTCCAGGTGTGAATATTAGCGTCTCGTCGTTCTAAATCGTGCAACTGATTTAAACTGTATGATCCTTTCCGAAGTAGTGATATAGGATCTGCAGTTGGGAAATGTATGGGGCTGTATGGCTGTAAAGTGCCACTTTCTAGGACTCCGACTGCTGTGTACTGGAATAAAGAGTAAACTAGTTATAATGTTTAATCAAATAGTTGATACTTGGTCATAAATATGCGGTCATAATATTAGGTCTTTACCTATGAAATTGCCGTCTTGTATAAAAAATTTAAACGAATTTTTTTCATGTATTTTTTATTTGTATTAATCGAAGTAATCACCCATGAAACCAATGCATCTTTGCCAACGCAGTAACAGTTTATTGATGCCCTTCTTAAAGAAATCAGCTGGGCGGGAGGCAACAAATTCTTCAAAGGCCTTTTGTACTGCCTCTCAGGTATTGAATTTTTTTCCCGCCAAAAAGTTATCCAAATACCGGAAAAAGTAGTAGTCTGTTATGTAGGCGCAAGGTCTGGTGAGTAGGGCGGATGACGGAGAGCTTCCAACCCCAGTTCTTGCAACTTGAAGACCGTCTGTGCAGTATGAGGTCGCGCGTTGTCGTGCAGTAGCAGCGGAGACAAGCGATTGATCATGCTGGTTGGAGATGTGCCAGCTTCTCCATCATTGTGTTCAGTTATTTACAGTACACATCTGCAGTAATGCTCACCCCGTTTGGTAAGAAGCTGTGATGAATCACACCGACGCACAGTAACCATCACTTTTTTAGGTAAGTTTTCATTTAGGGCATTGTTTAGGTGCTGAACCAGGATCCAACCAACTTGCTGAGCGCTTGCGGTTATCAAACAGAATCCATTTTTCATCGCAGGTAACAATGCGGCTCAAAACTCCTTCATTTGTGTGTCTTTTGAGCAGTGCCTTGCAAGGCACGTTTCGAAGCGTACTTCGCGCTGGCGATCATTGAGTTCGTGGGGCACCCATTTGTCAAGCTTTTTTAGCTTGCCAATTTGACGCAAATGGACCAATTGACGCTAACGTCGAAAGCTGCTGCTAATTCAGCCGTAGATTGTGTATCATCTTCCAATCTTCCACAATCGCCTTTAATTCGTCATTGTCGACCAAAGTCTTCAGACGACCGCAAGGTTCATTTTTCGGGTCGAAATTTCCAGAACGGAAGCAAGCAAACCAATAACAGGTGGTGCGTTGGTTTGTAGTGTTAGCTCCGTAATTAAACGTCTTTGATGTTGCGTGCCGCTTGTGCCGCGTTGCTGCTGGCATATATAATATCATATAATATTAGGGGTTAAAATATGAAATTGCCGTTTTATTGTAATAGGTTCTTTGAATTGACATAGAATCTTCATGGTTTGAGGTTTTCGAATTAAACTTTTTTCACATGGTTTCTATAATGTTCTTCTTTTAAAAAATGTGAAACATTTGAATATCGACTTTCAATTGTTTTTGTTATTTAACTTAGACAAGAGAGATGGATACTGCGAAAATTCGAGTGATTTTTGAATACGAGTTCCGACGCGGAAGTAACGCGGCAAAAACAGCCCGCAATATCAATGTTGCGTTTGGAGAGGGATCTGCTATGAACGCACCGTGCGATTTTGGTTTAAACGCTTTCGTTATAGAAACTTCGAATTGAAGAACGAGCCACGAGGAAGACCGCCCACACAGGTGATTACCGATGAATTAAGAGAGATGGTGGAAGCCGATCCTAGTCAAAATACCCAGGAATTAGCGGCATGGTTTAACGTAACCTTACCCACAATATTGACTCATTTGCGTCAAATCAATAAAATAAAAAAATACGAAAAATGGGTGCCTCATGATTTGACTGATGTGCAGAAAGAAACGCGTGTTGAAACTTGTGTTGCCTTGTTGAATCGGTACAGAAATAAAGGAATATTAAATCGAATTGTGACATGTCATGAAAAATGCAATGGCTGACCCCAGGTCAAACGCCACAACAGTGTCCTAAAGCAAAACTTACCAATAAAAAGGCAATGGTAACTGTTTGGAGGTCTCAGCATGGTGTTATTCACTATAGTTTTCTCCGATCTGGTCAATCAATAACGGCAGATGTCTATTGTGCCGAATTCCGAACAATGTTGGCAAAATTAGCAGTAAAACAGCCCCGACTCATAAATCGATCTTCACCATTATTGCTCCATGACAACGCGAGACCTCATACAGCACGAGAAACCGTTTAGACCCTTCAGGAACTGCAATTAGAAACCATTCGACATCCTCCGTATTCGCACGACCTTGTGCTCCAACGGACTACCTTTTTTTTCGTGATTTGGACAATTATCTACGTGACAAGAAGTTTTCTTCCCAGGAGGCAGTACAAAATGCTTTCACACAGTTTGTGCAGTCTAGATCCTCAGAGTTCTATCACAAAGGCATAAATGACCTTCCTATTAGATGGCAGCAATGTATAGATAATAATGGTAACTAATTTGATTAAATAAATTTGTTAAAAATAAAAAAATAAACAATTTTGATTTCCAGTACAAATCGGCAATTTCATACTTTAACCCCTGTTACCATCTATAATATAAAAATATACAGGATGCAATTTTAACCACTTTCCAAAATTTTTATAGGCGCTCAGTATCGTATTTAGAGCCCATTTATGTAGTAAAAAATGTAAATCAAGTTGTCACCCGAAAATATTTTTCGTTGCTAGACTTGTTAAGGTATAAAGGGAAAATCTAAATTTATGAATAGTGTCGTAATGAATGAATGAGATGCGCAACGCGTAAGAAATGTGTTGATAGGCGGCCGTATCAAAAATTTTAGAACTTTGGCAGATATTTTTTAAGTGCTTTATCTTGACATATTTGTACTGGGCTATACCAAAAGAAAAAACACGTCATTTGTTTTTTGTCTCGTAGATTGATATAATTTGGAATTACATATTAAAATTTGGAAATTGGTTAAAATTTCATCCTGTATATAATACCATCTATAATACACCGTGAAATTTTAGTGGTTAGTTTCCCGCAACAGAACGATTTACCTTTAGTAGCACCATCGAATCGTGCAAGTTATTTTTTGAAAATAAAGATAAAATATCGTTGTTCTCAATTAATCAAAAAAATAATCATCAACTCAAAAGCGTGAGATACGATAGTATCTTTACAAAATGTGACGTGTTTGGATACTGCTTGCCGCACGAAATCAATGTTCACAGAAAAAGAAGCTCTACGAACTAAGTAATACAGCATAAACTGCACCGCGGGAGGGGCAATGACCCCGGCCGTGACCGGCTGCGGCGCGGCTAGTACCATTGGTTTGAGGTTGCTTTCGAGTTTCGTTTATCACAATCGTGAAACTGCTATTTTTTATTTAAATAAAAAAACAAATCTATTGTACTACTAAGATAGAATCATTTTACTGCGGGAAAACAACCACTAAAATTTCACGGTGTATAAAAATGAATCCGTATTTCCCTTGGTCATCGCATTACGCATGAACGGCTCGACCGATTTCGCTAATTATTTTTTTGTATTGTCAAGAGAATGTTCGTATGAAAGAAAAAAAATAAGGAAATTGCGCGAAAAATTAGAAAATTTAAGAAAACTAAATCACCATATTAAATTATTTGTTACCTTAGCCCTTTTAACAATTCAAACTTTTAAATGTAACATTATGGCGTTTGACATAACATTAACAGCTGGAGAAAATAAAGGTTATATTATTATTATTATTAAAATGCGTGTTGCAAACGGTAACACTTTCCAGTGCGGTTAGCATTTAGGTTGGCATTTGCAATGTCGATACATAAAGGACAAACCCATTTCCCATACAATCTCGGGCCTGACGTTACAAAGCTGGGAATTGGCCATAAATAAAAGCATATTGAAAAGATTCATAAACCCTATTTTCACAACTTTCTGCAATGGGAAAGTTACTTAAATCAAGCAATGAACTTATTTTATTTTTTAACCTAAGTCATGTATTATTTAAATAAAAAATACCATTTCGGTACTTTAACTGGATAAGATCTAAGGTCTTTTTCTATCTGTATGAGATACAGGTATCAAACAGAGCAGTTCAGCAGAGCAGTGAGAAAAATACAAAACACATTAACTTGCGCACGATTACGAAACTTGTTAAAATGTACTCTATGTACGAAACGAAATGTGAGTGAATTGGAATGAATGACAAATGATAATAAACTGTCATTGTCAACTAATGTTCTTAATAATAGTGCAGCCTGTTACATCAGGAATTGAACTATTCAAAATGCTCAATTGTTTTATCAATGATTACTTATTGAACTGCAAAACTCGTGGAAATAAATGTTGATTACATTTTCTAAGTTTTTATATTTATACCTATCACGCTTTTAAAACTAACTATTTAGCTTATTCCTTTAAAAATGCAATTGTAAAAAAAGTATTACTATGAATCGATTTATTCCAAATCGATTAAAACGTTAAAAGCGCCGCTCTATGTAGTGACAGATCGTTTACGGAGATAGTCGCGTTTTAATTAAATGTGGGTTTACAGAGACTGTTTAAGTATTAGAAAAACAATATGTATTTTATCCATTTTCTCCACTTTTTCATTGCCAATTAAACTTTTTTTAGAGAATTAGGCAAGTAAAATAAAAGGTTTTTTTTTGGCATAATTTCCATTATTATAGGTAACGTCGGGCCTAAAAATGGTGTTCTCCTTTGTATCAGAAATATTTTTTTAAGTAACCAATTTGAAATCAACGTCTGTCGGGTCCGCTAGTATTCCATAATTACTCGAATTTTTAACATATCCATGATGACGAAAAAGATTTAAATGCGATTAAAATGTAACATTAATCAATAAACAAATGACTACTTTTGGAAAAAGAATTCCATGTTTAAAAAATAAAATTAATTTGAAATTAGAATTCTTAGCCAAACAAAAACTATTTTGATTTGAAATAGCCAGTACTCATCATCATCATCATATCAGCCGAACGACGCCCACTGCTGGGCATAGGCCTCCCCCAAGGATCTCCACAACGATCGGTCCTGTGCTGTCCGCATCCAGCGGCTTCCCGCGACCTTGATCAGATCGTCGGTCCACCTTGTAAGGGGCCTGCCCACGGAACGTCGTCCGGTACGCGGTCGCCATTCGAGAACCTTTCCGCCCCAACGGCCATCGGTTCTCCGCGCTATGTGTCCCGCCCACTGCCACTTCAACGAAGCAATCCTTCGAGCGATGTCGGTTGTTTTAGTTCTCCTGCGGATCTCATCATTTCTGATTCGATCGAGTAGGGAAATACCAAGCATCGCTCTCTCCATTGCTCGCTGGGTGATCTTGAGCCTTCTTATGAGACCCATAGTAAACGACCACGTCTCACTCCCATAGGTCATTACTGGCAACACACACTGGTCAAAGACTTTCGTCTTGAGACACTGAGGTATTTCGGACGCGAATATATGCCGGAGCTTCCCGAACGCTGCCCATCCGAGCTGGATTCGACGAGAGATCTCTTTCTCGAAGTTGGACTTACCTAACTGGACTATCTGTCCCAGGTAAACATAGTGGTCAACAACTTCGAGTGCAATGTTCCCAACGTTAACTGGAGCGGGTGCAACATGGGCATTTAACATGATTTTTGTTTTGTCCATGTTCATCCTAAGCCCCACTCTTTGAGAAGCATTACCGAGATCTTCGAGCATAATGTTCAGGTCTTCCAAGGTCTCAGCCATAAGAACTACATCATCGGCAAATCGCAGGTGTGTTAGGTATTCGCCATTAATGTTGATGCCGCGTCCTTTCCAGTCCAGAAGCTTGAAAATATCTTCCAACGCAGCTGTGAACAGTTTCGGAGAAATAACGTCTCCCTGTCTCACACCTCGCTGTAGTTGGATCGGATTAGAGCTCTGGTTCTGTAATCGGACCGACATGGTGGCGTTTTGGTATAAGTACTTTAGTACCTCGATGTACCTGTATTTGGCACCTTTGGAGAGACTGCAGCACTGCCCAGGTCTCAATCGAATCAAAGGCTTTCTCATAGTCCACGAACGCTAAGCAAAGTGGCAAGTTATACTCTTCGGTCTTCTGTATAACTTGCCGCAGCGTATGAATGTGGTCTATGGTACTATAGCCTTTTCGGAACCCGGCTTGTTCGGGAGGTTGGAAGTCGTCGAAACTGCGAGTGAGACGATTCGTAACGACTCTCGAAAACAACTTATAGATATGGCTCAGAAGCGAGATGGGTCTGTAGTTCTTCAAGAGAGTTTTGTCACCCTTCTTGAAGAACAGCATCACATCGCCTCTGCCCCATGCCTTTGGCGTTTTGCCCTCGAGTATGACAGAATTAAAGAGCTTCTGGAGGACCTTAAGTACCGGCTTACCGCTCGCTCTAAGGAGCTCTGTTGTGATTCCGTCATCACCCGCCGTCTTGTTGTTTTTAAGCTGCTTGAGAGCCATTCTAATCTCGCACAGGCTGACGTCCGGGATATCTTCAGAATAGTGTCGGGTAAGCTTGGCTCTAGGGTCTTTAGCCTTGCTTTCAACAGGTGTTTTCGTGGAGTATAACTGTCCATAGAAACTCTCAATCTCCCTCAGGATTTCAGGTGTTGACGTAATGATGCTACCTGTCTCAGTTTTCAGCCTCATCAATTGGCTTTGCCCAATAGACAGATCTCTGGCGAACACTTTAGAGCCTTTGTTCCGCTCAATGGCCTCTTTAATACGTCGGGTATTAAATTGACGAAGGTCGCTCTTCAAAGACTTAGATATATGTCTATTGAGTTGCCGATAGCGATGGGCATCCGCTGAGTTCTGTAGCCTCATTTCGTTTCTCTGATCCATGAGTAGGAGAGTCTGACTGGAGAGTTTCTTTGATTTGGGACGGCGGGTTTTAAAGTACTTAGACCCTACCGTACGGACAGTATCCACCACCATGTTGCATAGATCGTCCACATCGATGCTGTTCTCAAGGGCTTCGAAACGGTTTTGAAGCTCGAGCTGAAAACACTCGGGGTTTTGAATTTGAGCCGGTATTGGTCGGAGCGTGGATTTTATCAGTCGCGCTCTTTCAAGCTTTACGTCGATATTCAATGTGCCTCTGACCATGCGGTGATCGCTTCCTGTCTTAACAGCGTTGATCACAGCGACATCATCGAATATGTGCTTCTTCGTTGACATGATAAAATCGATCTCATTTTTGACTTTACCGTCCGGGCTGATCCAGGTCCATTTGCGGCTTACGGGCTTCTTGAAGAAGGAGTTCATCATAAAGAGGTTCTCCCTCTCCATGAAGTCTGCCAGCATCTGACCCCTTTTGTTCCGTTTCCCAAATCCAAATTTCTCCATTCTCAACTCATTACCGCAACGTTGCCAACTTCGCATTGAAATCCCCCATCACAACCGTGTAGTGGGTTTTAAAGCTATGCATGGCTTTAGAGATCTCCTCATATATAGCCTCCACTTCGACATCGTCGTGTTTCGAGGTCGGAGCGTAAACCTGAATGACATTCAGCGAATATCGTTTCGATATTCTGAGTATCAGGTACGCTACCCTGCTCGAAACACTTCCGATAGTAATCACGTTGTTGACAAGGGACTTGTGGACGATGAACCCGACACCACCTAGGGACTGTTGGTCGCCCTCCCAGTAGTATAGTAAGTTACCGGATTGCATGGTTATCGAGTCCTCTCCCTCTCTTCGGACTTCAGATAGCCCAATGATATCCCAATGTAACTTACCAATTGCTTCTTCCAACTCTACGAGCTTCGCGTCAAGCCTCAGTGTGCGCGTGTTATATGTTGCCAGGTCGAGTCGTCGTTGTTGGCAGCCGGATCTTACCCGGGGATTCTTAGCACCCCCTGCCCCGCCGTTACCATAGCCGCTGCCATAGCTAGGACTAGCGGGGCCGCCAGGGACTGGGGGCCGAATTTTTTGCGGTGTATTCATATTTGGGGGGGGGGGTTTGCCATAATCGCCACGCTTGGCAGGCGGGTTGGCGATCGCAGTATGGCCTGCTGCTTCTAGGAGACGCTGCTGCCCATCTCCTGATGGCAGTTTTCCCTCTGTCGGCTCTTACGACACCCACGGGAAGAGAGGGGGTAGTGCTATTCTTTTTATGTGCCGGCACTACACGGCATATAGCCAGTACTGCAGAACGGCAATTTCATAGGTAAAAGACCTATTATTAATGGTGTCAAAGATTTTGTGGTCCTAAATATTTATGTGACTCATATCAAATTTAGAGCAGCAAATTATTAATTTGTGTAGTATTTCACATACTTAATTAATATTTTAATTTTGAAAATAATGTTTAGAAATTTTTTTGAACTCCAAAAAGGCTTCGATCATGTTGTGATGTCACAGGGAAGTAAGCTTAGATTACGATACATACTTTTAAGCATGAAATGTGACGATGACATCTATAAAACAAGTGACTGATTGAATCGAAAAAAACCAACCAATTCCGAGTGTGAATGTAAGTCCTTCCTTCTTTAAAGAGCAAATGAATGTTGGTTTTGTGAAGCCTAACAGAATAAATTTAAAGGTATTGAAAATTTTCAATGTTTGTTTTTGACTTGTATGACGTCACAACATAATATGTTATCTACTACAGACAGACCGATATGACTGAAAGCGTTTTTGTCGGTTACAAAAAAATGCAGTTTCTTAGGCACTATGAAAAATAGTGCAATCATTTAAAAACGAGTCAGCTACGCTAGCTTATCCAATATGCGCTTCTGGCATATATACGACAGAAACGACATATAGGCACCACAGCACTTTTAGAATTGCATTATTGTTAAAGGTAGAATCATGCATTGTTTAGTTTTTGTTTCGATTTCAAATGAAAAGGACATAAACTTATATTCTTACAATGTCATCTTCTCTCCCGGCATACGAAAAATGAATTCGGAGATCACCAATCTGATGTTCCAAAGCACTCTCCCCATGATAGTAAAACCCTGAATGCAACTTGATGTCATTACGTTCTGGCCTTGAATCTGACCAAATCTCGTAATAGTCATTTACCTTTCTTTTTACGTCTAAACCTGAAAATATAACATACTTTTTATCTACAGAAAAAAATGTGATATCCATATCTGCAGATACTCAGGGTTATCCAAATATACATATTAAGGTAATTACTTTTTAGGATATAACTATCCAATAAAATAATGTATTGGGATTCAAAGCGTGAAGATATTATATTGGATTTTTAGGGCATTCAGAGATCTTTTGGAATAGCTAACCTACAGACTACACGTGTAAAAACTCTGACAGTACACTTTAAACAACGTGATTTATGTTCAAGACGTTAAAGTTATCAGGAAACTTATCAGCGGCCTTAAGTACCATGTATTCACTTTTTTACATCATAAATGATCTCCCTGTCCATGTTATGCTAACGTCATCAATTGGATTTTAAAGGAATCAGATGATTTTCTTTCACAAATGCACAACAAACAATATTAAATTTATAGCAAAAGCAAATGTTTATTTGTGCTAGTCATAAAAAAAACTAGTTCTTTACAATAACAAACTTTTTTTAGTTACAACAACAAATTGTACAGTCAGCAGCTAATTAGTATAGGATCTGTGGATGATGATGACAGATAAAAGTAAGTAGAAAGGATTTTGTTTTATACTACTAATATCATCCATGCATGAATGAGCTTTTAACTATACAAAAAGCAAATTTATGTTATTCTATTTCCTCATCTTCTGCAGTCTACTTCTAGGCGATGATATCTTAAGTACTTACTTAAGTAAACCCATCCAATTTTTACATTTTCAGCAATGTGTGTTTCACTAAATATAGGCATAGAAGCAGGATTATGGTGACCCGGCCTGATGTAGAATAGGGAAGAATCAACAACATAGTCCCTCCAGTCTTTGTGATACCAGTAAGTTTTTTGGGATTCATCACCTGGCTCTGTTAAGAAATTTTCTTGGTCCCTGTAAATTAAAAAAGAGTATAGGTATATAACATGTTCCTTTTGATATCCCATAACTATAAAGTTATGTTCTATAGGTAAAAATAATATAAAACGCCCTAGACCATGTGGTTCAAAAATCAATAGTTTCGAATATAACTTAAATTTTAGTTAAAATTGTAAAAAAATGTAACCAGTATGGCGAATCCTTCGCTTTGCAAGATGTTGGAAAACCTACACTAAAGTTAGAGTTAATTGATACGGGGTTTATACCATGTACCTTAGTTTTTATGAGTTCCCGATATTTCGGCACTGTTTTAAGCGCCATGATCACGGGAGAACTGATGTCTATACGGGTGGGTAGTTGTTAAGAGCAGACAAATCGGTCTACCCTCCGTCATAGTCTTTTATTACACACGATACCGGTACCACTGTACATGGTATAAACCCCGTATCAATTAACTCCAGTGATAGTGACTATGGAAGTTTAAATCAGTATATTACACTAAAGTGTAGTAGTAAAGTGTGTGGGTGTTTCATTGATAAGTCGGTAAGAGTAAATCGTTTTCATTCAAAAGTTCATTTATAACAATCGTGACTTTTTAGAATTATTTTGTATGAAAAAATTAAACAAAAAAAATTTATAATTGAAAAATAATTCATATGCAATTTGATTCTTTACCATGGTCTGTTTAATAACCTAGAGTTATGGGATATGAAAAGGAACATGTTGTATTGACTTTAATACTGACTGAATGAATACTTTTTAATTATGATTTTAAATTCAGTTCTTAGCAATACAATCTGATAATTTTCTAGACATATTCTGATGATGGGATATTAATAAAATTCTTTATATATTTTTAATATACCTATTAAATAAGTTATATTATTTTTCCTTAAATTATTAAATTAACCAATACTTCTACAAATTAATCATTTATTTTACAATAACACAATACACAAAAATATACCCAAGACACAATTTTTCCTACATCCAGTGCTAACAGAATATTATGGGGCAATGAAATTTAAATTAGACTTACGTAGCCTCTTCTATCCATTGATACATCTGAACTCTTCTCCGGAGCTTCACAGCTTGTACTTGAATGTTATAATCTGGTTCTGATATTGGTTCTAGTATCCGAAGCGGACCAACAATATGTACAACCCTGCCTTCATAGCGAGCTGCTTCTTCTCCAGTATGGACATCTATACTATCTGCATGTGATACTAACTCTTCCAACATCAAATTGCTTTGAATCGTTTGACTCTGAAAGCACAATAATTTGACACACATGATTATTACAATTAACAGTACCCAATATGGTCTATAAATAAATATATTTATTTCAATTTTGTAGTTATGAAATTTTTTAGTTACCTCAGCCCAGACCAAAAAGTAGGTAACACCAGTAAAAAGTATGAGACTTAGCAGTGTGGTCAACCAGGTTTGTTTAAAGTGATTTCGAACTAGTGACCAATCCATTTGGGAATTCTGTAACATATTATAAATGTTTAAGATAATCAATGTACAGTAAATTTATTACTGCATTAGCAACTGAAGAAACAATTTAGGGATATGGTAACAGAATACCTAATGATACATTCTTGTAAATAAAACCATTAATCCCTCAACCCCCAGGAGGCACTCGGGTGCCTCCCACGATAACAATTGATTTCAATTGTGTCTGTAATAACTCACGATCGAAGGATTAAGTGCTAATTTAAATAGTCATGGTAATCTCAAACATTTGCTCAAAAAAGGCAGGTAGGCATATGTAACAAAACAAAAGTTTTTTTTTATTACTTATGCATGCCTTCTTTCCTACTTACTAATGCTTTGGCCTTGCCTCATGGATAGGTAAGCTGTAGGGCTTTATTCAGAGCTACATGAATATCAAAAAAAGGACACACCACTCTTTACACACTGCCCTTAGAGAAAGACATAGGTACTTTATAACATTAGTGTCAAAGAGTAGAATAATTATTCTTCTCTGCAAGCTCAAGAGTTATCACTCACAGTGGTTCCCAAGCCTCCCCATCAATACAAGTGGAGTACAGGAGCAATCAGTTTGGTAAATCTCACTTGCAACACTTAGACACTTAGTTTTAACAAGTCGCTGCCGCACAAATCAATACAGCAGATTGTTTATTTATTTATTATGGTTCATTAACAATACATTTTAAGGTAAACTAACCTACACTTTTCCTAACCTACTGGACTTTGCAGGCAAATAAATATCATTAAATGGTTTCAAAAATCAGTAAACATTAACTAAATTACTACCTAATCTAACTATCATTTAGCCACAAAATTGCGGAATCCCAGAACTCCGGTCCAAGTCCTAAACTATATCCCATTTTAAAAACATTCAAAATAACAACTAAATTCTAACATAAATAAAATTAACACAAAATTGTCATGGGACAGCATGGGACTAAAGACAAGTTATAAATATTACCTGCACCGAAAACCTATAATTATAATTTGATTTGCACTATTAATTTATTTCCACTAAATACACAAATACCTACAGACTTCTATTTATCTGTAAGGCAAAATTTTAAAGTGCAAGACCATTAGACCAAGTGGTGCAGCAAAACTATCCGTCACCACAATGAACAATCCACAATGATCAACAAGTCAACGTCAACACAAACAAACATGATCAATCATCCACATTATTTCACAGTATTCTACCTACAGAACAATGAAACAACATCAATCAATCAATTTATTTATTTTTTCTATTTTTAACGGCCTCGGAGACTTGTCCATACAGCCAATTCTTTAGTAATATTGTCTTTGTTTTTGCATTAAAACGTTGATGTTAGACGTTTTAATGCTTCGATGGAGTTTTTGGAGACAGTCAAAAGATTGAAGGAACGTAGAGAAGTCCCCAAGAAAGAGGTAAACTGTTCGCGTTCCCGCGCAAAATTCACGGTCCACTTTTTTTGGTTACGACCCATACACCATCTTATTTCACCGAACTGTATATTGTTCAGTCGCACGACACTTTGTTTCGTAAAATAACACCACTTTTACGACCCAAAAATCACTATAAACAATAAAAAATTCGATAAAATAAACGGACTCCAAACGTATCTCACGAACTCCCGTCAAAAATTCCTCAATCAATCAATGATCAATCAAAAGCAAAACCATAACAAATCAATCTTTTTATTTATATAAATTTAACGGCTTCGGACGAGTCCACACAGCCTAGTCTTTAGTTATAATGTCATTTTAAAATACATACTATACAATATCATAAATACTTACATAAACATAATAGTCTAACCTAAACTAACCCAACTCATTGAAATGTATGGGTGGTTTATACATTTCAATGATTACAGGAGTTTTACGCGAGAACGTGGATCAGAGTCAAATAGGAGCGCCTTTCTTGTTTCTCACTTATATTTGATTTATCATACTCACTGACACATTATTATAACAATGCCACCACTTTATCACAATAAATGCCGCCTAGGATAATTTCACAAAATTACGAGACAAAGTCCATCTTTCTTTCTCTTCTCGTTTCCCGCGCAAAGCCCACAAGTGAATCAATCAATGTCGACAATGTCACTTTTTCTTCCTTTTGGAACCGGCTAAAGTCTGAGACCATCGGACCATGCTGCGATGTCTGAAGTGCGAATTCAATCATCATTATTATTAAATACAGCAAGTATTTATGATATTATACACATAATGAGTTATGATGTGGTTTATACATTTTAAAGAACACACACAGGAGTTTTACACGAGAACGTGGATCCGAGTTAAATAGGAGCGCCTTTCCTTGTTTCTCACTTTTATTTAATTTATCCTACTTACTGATACAATATTATTACAATGACACCACTTTATTATATTAATCTTTTGCGTGCTCGACAGGGTCCTTACTGCTCATGTATTAAAATTTACTACCTTTTAGAAAGCTAGATTGGAAGTGACATTTATGTATGACAGTATGAGGCTAAAACGTAAGGGCAAATATATTAAAAAAGTAAGTACTTTTTAAATATCATTGCGTAAGGGGTAGTGTATCTAGTTCGCATTAGAAAACTAAAATGTATTTCAACCAAAGTGTAAAGCTTTGATCAAAAATTCAAATAAAGTCCATAAAAACGGCCGATAAAATAACGCCTTACTTCCAAAGTGGGGTCTTTTAGCAGTCATGGACCGGGAGACTGTACTACCGTAGGGTAAATTGCGTTCTGTGGTCATAGAGACCACTGAGCAAGTAATCTCTACTACGTTTAAGAAGACTAGAGAAAAAAGAACCATCTTAAGGGGGACAAGTTTTTAAGTGTCCCCCTGTCAACAGCAAATTACAGGAAGCGCTAGTTTAGTTAGTGGCAACATGGTGGAAACTCACAGTGTATTCTATAAAATTTTTACCTATTACTTTGGTATGAAGTTAAAATCTACGTTTAATTTTATGCTAAAAATATGATTTATTATTAATTTGTTTAGTTTTTAAATGGTTGATAATAAATGATTATTTTTTGCATGCTAATAAACACATTTAAAGAATTTTATATTTAGATTACAATTATGAAATCCTTGTGTTTTTCCTTTTCTTTCCTTGTATTTATTTATCCTTACTTTGAAAATTTGTGCCTTGTGGTACAATTTTTGTGGCAGGACAAAACTAAGCCCTATGACTTTTAGCTAAGGCACAATATGTTAGATCGATTTTATTGATACTAGTATGATTCCCTTTTATTTACTACCTAATATTTTTGTAGCTGTAGACGGTGCCCTGCCGTATTTAAGTAATGTTTCAATTCGTGAGGCGTTATCTAGTTGTATGTTTTGTTGATCAAAGGCGTAAAGCAACTATTCAACGTAATAAATAAAACACTGAAGATTTGGCTGTATGGATTCGTCTCAGATGTCTCAGACGTTTAGTTCACTAGTGAAAAAATCGGAATTTTGAGGTTATGTTTTTGTTATTGTCGTATTTCATTTTGATTGCATTTTGATACATTGCTTTTTCTACAAATAAGTATGAAGTAATGATAATCGTAAAGATAGATACAAATAGTATGTGGTCTAATAAAAAAATATTCAGTGTTTTCAAAATGTGTCAGGCAAAATACAGTAATAAAAGTCATTCTCATCATAAGTATTATCACGGCATACCTTTTTTTGAGTTTTTTCACAAAACAACAGGTAAAAAATATTTTCTAATATCGTAATAGTAATGTAGAACAATATGGAAAGTGTGATCTCTTTCTTTCATAATTTATTTTGGTTAATACTTGTGAGAAATATTAGTTTAGTGTAGTTTTCAATAGTTAATGCTTACATGAAACTTTTATGATCTTTTATTGTAGGTAAAACTTTAACCGAACATGATCTTCCAAACTTAAAAAAAAAGCATCCAAATATTGAAACTGTTACACACGATAGTCTACAGTACACATTAAAAATATTGGATAAGTTTGGTATCACTCCATTAGAAGCTTGTCATAATCTACATGTGCTATCTATGAACCCAATAGCAGTAGATAACTATGGTGAAATCTTGAAAGAATGTGGCTTTGTAAAAATAGTTCCTCAACACATAATACGGTAAATATAAATTGTTATCTTTCTAAGTCTTTGACTATGTACAGTCAACAGCATATTGACACATTAAGTTAAATTAGCTCAAATGATTTTAACCTTTGTGTAACAGATTTAAAGCTTTTTGCAGATATCACACACTTGTAAGGTCAAGGACAATTGCTGAACTAAAAAAGAAAGGTCTTATTCCAAGAGAATTCAACATAGAAATAACTCTTATGGACTACTTTCTGGAATGGCCATCTAAGTGCAAGTTATTACAACATTTTACAGAATCAACAACTTCCATTTGTATGTAGCTGAAGTTTAAATTGGTGAAGAAATTAGTTACTTTGAATAATAACATTAAATCTATTTATTGCTTTTTTCAGTGACTGTTAGAATGAGTGTTTTGGAAAAATACTTACATTGGCGATTATTAGCAACACCAGAAGATTTTAAAAAGTATTGCAAGAACTACTTACCTTTAAAACATAAGCCAATGTCAGATATTAAAGAAGCTTTAAATTTAGCACAGAATGAAATGAAATTTGATGTTGAAACTATAAGAAGAAATGGATTTATCATATCAGCAGATCCAATTAAAACTAAATTAATATTACAAAATGTTGACAGTCTAGCAGGCATGGGTATAAGAGAAGCTATTCGATTGGAACCAGGCTTATTAAAAAACAACCATAAAGCCTTACTAGAAGTAAGAAGTCTATTGGAAGTAAGTTTAGTTTTACTTAATCAAATAAGTCAAATATAAATTAATAAAATTGGTCACATTTAAATACGAAATTGAGAACCCACATTTAAACAAGTAAAGTCCTCAATCAACTGAAATATAAAATATCTTTAAAAAGTGAAATTAACAAGAAACTTATACTTAGAAAGATATTAATAAAAATTCTGAATCATATTCTAATCCTTAGTTGTTCAATATTTGATACAGGAATACAGGATACCAATAGAAGCGCAGCAAAGGTGCCTAAGAATATTCTGCATGCGCCCACAAACAGTTAAAGAACGCCTAGATGAGTTAAGACAACTAAAAGAGTATCAAGTGTTAGCAACGAATCCTAGAGTAAGTTTCAAAAGTCCAAATTAATGTTCTACCTGTATCATGATCGGGTATTTGGCACCATTCACAAATAATTCAAATAGCACCATTTCTATAATTACACCATAATTAACACCTGAAAGTCAGTAAAGTATTTATTAAATAAAATATTATTATTGCTTTAAATACCAACTAATGTGTTAGGTAGTTATTTCACTATGTTTTTTAACTGTTTTATAATCAAAAGTTTTTTTATAAATTACTTCTGACAGTTTAATTCCAATTTGCTGGGTGATGAGAGAATTTCACCATGTCCGTCTGTCTGTCGGTTTGCAGTTGATCTCACACAGATACACTAAGAACTAGAAAGCTGTAATTTGGCATAGATTTGGTACATGTTAATCACGCCAATGAAGTGATAAAATAAATTCAGTAAGAAAAACTTTAAGTGTATGTGTCGTACATGTAATGTGGGGATGAATATTATTTATCATCATTGAAAAGAAATATCACATCTATAATTTCAAACAAATTTCAAACATTAACATGGTGTTGGTCTATAACCGGCGATAATATGTAACTCACTTTTATCAATGATTTGAAAATAAATTAATTATTTTGTTTGGATTTTAGGTTTTAACATTGGTGGTACATAAAAAAAAGATGATGTCGCGTTTATCTAAAATACAACAAGCAAAAAAACAGTGTTATAGTTTAAATAACCTTGTTTCCTCCAGTAAAGTGTTTAACGAGTAAGTAAATGATACAGTGAAATTGAACCAAAATATTGTATCTTAATTAGTTTATACTTTTGTACTACTTTAATGATATTTTTATATTAGTCGATTATCGGCGGTTGCGATGCAGCAATCATCGCGCAAAATTAAATTACATGGTAATAATAAAAACTGGCTTCTTTAATACAGACTTTCAAATGTAATTTTTTGAACCACATAATTTGGGTAACACTGCCTGAATGCTACGCCCTTATAAATTGGGCCTCGCGTCATTATAAACAATGCAAGTCTAATACATAATTCACTATTTTATTAGTGAACTTCAATATTGTAAATTGATTGCTTTTAAGCCCGCTTATAATCTCCAAAAAAAGTACTAGTCTTGAGAAACACAATTGTGGCATAATATGTTGGTCTGGCTTGAAATACTTACCTGTAGACGAATTAGTCAAAAATTCAGATGATTTTTTAAATAGAAAACTAAATTTTACTTTTTCATGATATTGTTTTTTTGTCATACAGTTACATAAGCGGGTTTGGAAACAAAGTCTGCGGGCGTGATATCGCTACTCTTATTGGCTCTGCCGTCCTAGGGAATGGCGAGCAAACCAACTCTAAAGTTTCAAGGGAAGTGGCCCTAAAACTTAAAAGGCACAAGTACTGGCTTCACGCGGCGCTGAGCGTGGTCGATGAAAACATACGATTTCTCAAGACGAAATTCAATAACAATATCATACTCGATCACTGTCAAATACTTTTGTACCCTATGTAAGTAATGAAGTTAAACTTAACAATAAATAAGAATATATTGTAATCGTGCGCCAGACGACAAGTTATCATCATGATCATTAACCCTGAGTTCTCATCAGTCCATTGCTGGAAAATGGCCTCTTCAAATGGAGGATTTTGCTAGAAAGTTTGGGTCTATTTTAGGCTGACTCTACACGACACGAGACGCTGTATCCTGCTAGAGCAAAGCATGTCTGTTGTAGAGCCAGTTTTGGCAGCGAGCTCTAGTCGAACTCGGCGCCACGCGCCTCCACTAGGTTTGCGATTTGGAGAGTTGCCTACCGATATAAGGTCAGGGGCGAACGACATCTGAGGCTTCGAGGCCCACATTTAACAGCTGCAAAAGCTAGTAGGACGGACCAAGGCTAAGCGCTAGCAAATACCGATGAATTTAGGAAAGGTCGAGTTTTTTATTTATTTGTATCAAAAAAGTACACAACAATGAAACATTCTGCTAAACTGCGCAACAGTTTGTCGGCAGTAGTGATTCATTTAAGACATACCGTTATCATGCTCTTAAAATAAATCATTTACATGTGTGAGTTACTTTCGATTCTTAATCGAATCGGACTTTTCTGTCCATTCCCTTATATATTATGTCCTGGCTAGAAATCAAACCGGTATCTGTATGTTCCAAGCTCTACTGGGTAAAACAGATCGTCCAATATAATAAGACATCAATTGGTAAATATGGGTCGTTCACATTCCCGAGAGGACTTGTGCATTCCATAGGTATTATAGAATTTTAATTGGCTGGTTTAGTTTTGAGTGAAGTCAATTGATTGGGTTTTTCAATAATAAATCGTCGAATCGTTAGTTCTTTTGTAACAAGTCATAACACAATGATCTCAACGGCTCAACGAAAACCTAGTAAATACTTACCTACTTGTTTATGATACTTTTTCATAATGTAGGATCATAATCACATGATATAACACATAGTGTTCTTTTTCTTCTTCTTATTGTATGGATATCCTTCAAGGATAATTTGGTGTCAGAGATTTTCAAGCCGCCTATTAAGGTCTCTGATGTTACTTGTTTTTACGAGGAACACTCAAATGATTCCGAAATATTATGTTATTCCTATTTTAAAACTATTTAATATAAAAATTCCTATTCAAAACCATGGTTAAAACTTTCCAGAAAGTTAAAAGTGCGAATATTTTAAAGCTCAATGATACGAAGAATTAAAAATCCGTAGTGTTATTGGCCCGAAAAGCCAACGTTAGAGTGCAAATATAAGCTGGGGGCGCAGAGGGAGTGCTGCGAGAAGAGCAAAACTCATGCATGCTGCCTGTTTACCTGCATGCATTCATGCTTGCCTCCATCCATGCTTGTTAGTCTGCATCCATCATAGATTTAATATAGATGATAGATTGGTAATTGAATCCAGAAAACGAGACCAAAACTAGGTTACGCTAGTGTGCATAAAGTGAGCATGTGCGTGAGATAAATAGTGCAGGTACTGCATTGCCTGCTTGCTTTCGATATCGATTCCATCGATCGATACAGTTAACGTTGACGCAGGTGACTTATTTTTTAGTATTATTAAAAGAACGCCAAAAAACTGCAAGTAAATACCTAGATATTATGTTTTTTATTTTATAATTACTTATTCCCGAACAAAATCAATTTATTGTTAAAAATATCGTAGGCTTTACTTGCCAGTATTTATCACTTTTGCCTCATTTTGCGATCGCGATCGCCAAAGTTGAAATAATATTTTTCAATTAGACATTACAAACGTACACTAAATATACATATATTTAATGTTTAACTAATGGGGATTGATGGGGGCTTGAACAATATGGCTGAACGCCTCTGTGTTAAAAACACTTAGGGTCCAAAATAAATGTAAACTGCAAATGCTCGAATATTTATTGGGCGAACATTCTTTTCTATTAGGCAATTTCAAGCATTTCTAACGTATTTCAACAATTTAGGCTGTATGCGGTTTACAATGTGAAATATGTCAGCTAATGAAATGTCGATAAGATATCATCGACAACGTCAATCACTAAAATACAAAAGTGACGTTAGTAATTGCTGAAATTCACGTATTTGATATTATTTTTAATTGAATTCATATGAATTTAAATCCTTGTTCTGATGAAATGCCTTATCAATTAGTATACAAAATTTTAGTCAAAGCTCTGAAATTCTGCGCTGATAATCGCGATTGTGTGTTGACGTGTGAAATGTTCAATTATGTTGGTTTCCTTTTTTAGATGAGTTACTTCCAGGTACTGAACATGTAACCATAATAAAAATACATCAACTCGACACTTTTTTACAATAATAAAAATGAAACTAGTAAAACTAAAGGGAATATTGTGTTGCGCGTGATAGACGTCAGAACTCAGAAAAACACTACGGGTTCTTAGCGTGTACGCGAACGGCCTTGTGATCTATCTCGTTCTATCATATAGCTGCATTATATTGTCTCTTTTCATTGCCAATCTAACAGCAGTATATTAAATCTATGGCATCTATGCTTGCCTTGCATGATTGAATGCTTGCTAGCGTGCATCCATGTTTTAGTTTTCGGGTTTATGTGTATTCGGATTTTTAATATTCGGAATTCGTATTTATGATATTTCGGTATATCTACTTATTAAAGATTTGAAATTTATATGATTTTTGTATCACGAAATTCTGTTCTAAAAATAGTACTTATAACCATTCGGAATTTTGAAATCTAGGTTTCATAGTATTACGACTTATAATAGATCGGATTTCCGATATTCGAAAATGTTTATCATCCGGAATTATAAAATCGGTATTTTTAAATTCGTGATTGTCAATATCGGAATTAAGTTTTTCGTATTTCTGTAGTTTACCCTTTTTTATGACTTTTATCTTGCGACAGAACCAACGGCTTAACGTAGCTTCCGAAGCACGACTGTAACCGCAACCCCTTTTCAGACCCTAACCAATTTACACATTGTGTTTTTTTTTTAAAAACACTTTTGCACTATGTCATCAGTAGGTTACAAAATGTAAATAGAATCGTCCCAAACGGTTAATTTATATTCTGTAAAATATTCGTATATCTAATACTAAAAATTTTCAGGTCTGAAATACAATATTATTTGGACCACTTACTCAAGCTGCGAAATGGTGAAATCAAAATATCTGACCATTCCCAAATCCAACTGGACGTGACATACAAAAACCTTAAGCATGGTGACCTCACAGACAGTCAAATACTAAGTTTAGTTTTGTACGAGATAGAAAAGAAATATCACTTCAGCGGCGATGGCATTTGGACCCTACAGGAAGGCGGCAAGGCCGACACGCAAAGAGCCTGACAGTATATACAAAGAGTTTCTACGTGAGTAAAATGTTTATTCATTGGAACTCTTGATAATATTTTTATTTCGTATTTCGTAATAGGCTATTTGACAATGCGAAAAATAAAGTGCGAATTACTATTATCAGCTTATATTATGAGTTTAAAAAGGGTTATTTAGTATCAGAAGTTGAAAATAATAAAACGATTTTATTTATAAATTCAGAAATAAAAATGCATTTAGTTAAACGTTTGTCACGTGACACGAAACGCTCCTGTTTGGTCGGGTTTATGATGACGTCACCTGCTTGATAACTTCGTTTGCCTACTTGTGTTTTAATAGCTTTTCAAAATTTTTTGATAATAATTTCCTATAATAATAGTATCCATTGTTTTTGTGTGATTTATTTCCAATATTTTACAAATTCTCTCAACAACTTTTACCATGTACAACAATTTTGTAAAGCAGAAAGCAGTAACCTGCCCATTCATTAAAAATCTGTAACAAACAAACTAGTTATTCGGGATCTTTAAGTGTGATGTTTATTGAAATATTATGAAAACATCGAAAACATTCGAAGTGAGTTGCAAGAGGCATTCTGTTAAAAACATAATATTATAACCTTAAATCAATAACGAAATATTTACATTCTTGATAATTATTAAAAGTTATAAATATTATGTTTACTTTCATTGAAATTACCCTCACAGAAGAAAATATTTGTACTATTCGCTATGTTATTAGGATCCCTCCGAAATAGTTACTTGCTACCACTTTCGGCACACTTAGACTTTCTTTTGAACACTTACAAATAGTTTTCCGAAGTTTTTGTAGAAGTATTTATACATTTTAGAACTGCATACCATTTAAAACTCACTGTTAAAATATAGAGCCAATCGCACTATCGTTATTTGTTTGCAACAAATGTATGTAGATGATTATGTGCTACAGATCACAAGACAGGCAGGTGATGTCACCGACCGCATTGCAGCGCCATATTAACAAAATAGCGTTTTGGCGCGCTATTTCAATTTTCAATGTTCATTTTGATATTTTTCAGCAAATATGTACCAGAATTTAAAAAAAAAACTTTTATTAGGTTCTTCAACCTCTACTTAATAATATAAAATGGATTTAAAAAACCAGTCAAATAGCCTATATATCAAATACACAAATAGTAAAGTTGATCCATTATAGCTGTATTAGACATTTGATATATTATGACTACTTTAAGTAAGCCTCGTAAAGATAATTTGACCGATACGAATTACCGAAGTCGTTAGAGTCGACTTTTGCCCGAAGCGATGAACGGTATATGTTAGAGAATTTCTCCTTAACGACGAAACTGGTATTGGCTAACATGGTCAGTTCAATGTCGGTAAGAATTGAATATAATTTTTTTTCAGACAGAATTACACAGCAATGGGTTTGTATAAAAAATACTACTTCTTATATAAATACTGATTACAAAATAACATTTAAATGCTCATGTAAGCATATATTAATTGTTTTTATAGTCTTACTACGCACCTAACAAACATTAAATAACATCGGAATTTTATATTTAGTACTTTACTATCATGATTTATGTCTTTATGTCAATGTATTTTGATAGATGTATTATTTTCTTCTTTCGGTAGACATTAAGAAAGGCATTAAGGCTTTACTTTGGAATTATTTATTCTTTAACGTTTTATACAGGGTGCAGTAAAATTACAATAAAACAACAGAATTTAAATAGCATTGTTAATAACTCTAAACCTGAAATGTGTTATGTTGTGTCTAGTCAATTTAGTCTAATTTCCATTAAAACTGTTATTTTCGTTCGGATCTGAGTCCTTGAAAGTCATGAGAAAATACTATTAGGAAAACAAGTTTGCCATAAAATATAATAATTATTAGATTCCAAGTTCTATTTACTTTTTTACTGACAGATATTCACCATAACTTAGTAATTCGAACAGTCTCGTCAGAAAGTTTTCAACAGATGGTTGTTCTGGAATGTGGCTAAGTATTCTTAACTTATGCATGTGATATATCTCAAAGTACTAAATCAACTGGCCTGCATTAGCGCCTACACGTAACACTATCTTCACCTACATTTATTTTAATAAAATTGGTTACATGATATTTAATGATGGCGATGAAATTTAAAAATGAAAATGGATATTAAAAAAGCTATCATCTAATTCTCAACAAAAATAAATTATAATTTAAACAAACATCATTGTTGTGTACTAGTTAACTTGGTACTAAATTAGGTACTTAATTAATAATAATATTGTAATTAACCACATGAGCACAATATGTTTAAAAATTTTACGTGTTGTAAATTAAATAAAAGACTGTATGTAAGCACTTTGGTATATTATTTCACTCTCCTTTTCATAGTTTTATTGTGTACAAAATAGTCAGCTTATTGCTTCGAGAAAACTTATCGTACTTACAAGTTATATTATGACCTCGAACCTTAATTATACATACTAATGAAATTATGTTTTTGCTGATTAATGAAGTAAAAAAATGTTCTGGTTATAATATTTTTTTACTGTAATGTAGGTACCCTGCTTTGTTACTCGTATTATAAATATATTTTACTGAATCAACTTGTAAGTTCTTACAGTTAAATGACAGATTTTTAGTATATTATTAACTTACTTGAATTCGTACGTTATACCAAAAAAGAGATCAAAGATATTTTAAGACGTATGTGTTTTAGCGGCACAGCTACGTACTTACATGAAACTATTTTTATACCTGGCACGACGAGCAAATGAAGTATACTATAAGTTAGGTACTTATAACCTTGCGTAAGTAATAAAATTTGTTTTCTTAACTCAGCTAAATAAGGCATTTTATTACAAGGCATTAATGTATTATTATTTGGCACATCTCGTTCACGTAAATATAATATTTACAGCAATTTTATTTATGTAATAATTTCTTAATTATATTATATTATAATGCTGTGTGTGTATAATACTTATATCTGACTATAAATAAAATCGATTAAATAATACTTAGCGTACACTCTCGTCCACACAAAAAGCAACAAACAATTATACTTATAAAACCATCTCAAATCAACAATTTCAAATATGCATTAATTCTACAGAGAATCTTTTTTCAAACTTAAAAAAATAGAAATATTTAAAACAAAAGCGTTATTGATTTTCTTCGCCCTAAATCGGCGTATAAATCATTGTTAAGGCACAGGGAATGCACGAGAAGTGAAGTTAATAATAAATACATATAATATTAATTATGTATTACTTCCTTAAATATATTATTCTTAAAGCACGTTTGATGCCATTTTTGTTTAATATGTATTTACATTTATTGCAAAAGTTATTTCTCTTAAATTAGGCACAATACCTAAACATTGAGAACACGTAAATTTCAAACATTTATTTTCCTATCTACTTTGAACTGATCTTATCTACCTTCAATAAACACAAAATACATAGTAACATTAAAAAATATTTGGTATCTTAATCGATTATAAAATAGAAAAGTTAAATGCGAACGCCACGTTAATTGCTGGTATAAGATCAGCGCACCAAAAAAACCTGCAATGCAATCTTGAAATTCGTAAAGTCGGATAATACTCCTTTTCGAAATTACTCTCGTCTTTAAGATAATTTCGAAAAGGAGTATTTCAATTCAAAAAAGGGGGCAGAGTAGTGTAAGCTTGGCCAGAAGTCGGCTCCATCTTGACAACAACTGGTTGGCCGAGTTCTCCGTGCCTTTCCATCTCATAGTGTTTTTCGTGAGGTACCATTCCGCATTTTTCGTAGTCTTCTGGTGGTTGAGCGTACCTCGGCGGCTCCTCTTGCAGCGCACAGGCCGAGTACTTGTCTTCGTGCTCGTGTCCACGATACTCGAGCTTGTCTTCATGGGCATGTGCCTCCATTTGCGGAGAGTGTGCGGCCATCATCGGGTAATCACGCACGCCTAGAGGAGGAGGACTACCTTCGCCATATTCGTAAGGATGTCGCGGCGCAAACATCTGCCCATCGTGACCATTCAGCACTGTTGTGTAAGAATAAGCTGCAGGCTGGGCATTGAATCCGGGGTAGCCACTGCTACTTGAGGAGAGCAAATGATGTGAGGACAGCTCGTAGGAGTGCTGGTAAGACCACGAATCCGCTGGAGCTGATAAACCATTTTGCGGGAATGCGGGCAAGTTGCCTCCGATTCCGGTGAAGCCGCCACCCAAAGTGGTCGAGCTTGGGGAACTGGAACCAATGTAGCCAGTTTTTCTGGGAGGCTCGCGTTTTCGCCATTTAGCTCTTCTGTTTTGGAACCATACCTGCAAAGTACATTGAACATTAGTGTTACATTCCTATAAAATTTAAAATCACGTTCCCAATCAATAATATTATATGAATAATCTTGGCGACGAAAATACAATTACTTGAAAAAATATATATACCTACCTAATAATTTACACAAGCAAATGAATTGCTTTAAACCAATGTTTGAGTAACATTTAATGTTTACCTGTACTCGTGATTCAGATAAGTTAAGTTTTAGAGCCAGCTCCTCTCTTGCGAAGACGTCGGGGTAAGGAGCTCTTTCGAATGCTCTCTCTAACTCTTCCAGCTGATAGGCTGTAAATGTTGTTCTGTAAACAAAATAATTCGTTGTTAGAAACACTTTTTGAAATCTTAGAGAAATGACGAGTCTTTGTCATTATTTTCTTTCTGTTGTATATGTTTTACCAACGTAATAACGTTGAAGCTATTTTAAGTTAAGGTACCTATGCTGACTACGAAAATGATAATCTCTTCAAGATTTTTATTCACGGTTGTTCTGTTCGGTTTAAAGACTCAACATGCATTCCATTCGATCTTGCTTGGAGAAATTAAGATGGATGTATATATTTTAAATTAGCGGAACTTATTAACCCACTTATAGCAAAAACGACCCACCAGCATGAGACATACAATAAGTCTTCATAAAAGGTTTCTGAGCTTCAGGAATGATTTACGGAGTGTATTCACCGGAAGCGTTCGGCAAGGTACGATAGATTTTGGCGCTAGAACTCCAAAATTACTTATGCATCACGCTAAGAGCATTTCCAATTCCCGATCAAAAATTTTGGCTGTAAGTATATCACGACATTTTACCTGATGTTGCTACCGTGGATGTCCACTTAAACTAGTTACTGTAGACACTCTTCTCAATTTCAAATTTACAAATAAATGATGTTATCGCTAATACACGACCATCTGACGCGTGCAATATGGCTGCGGGCGCGCACGCGCAGAAATTGATTGAGCGTGAAACTAAATTCACCCCCGTCGCCACGCCATCCACCTTAATTGCCTGCCAATTGTCTCCACACTTTATAGTGGCGGTATTTTGTTAATTGCTTCGTTGCATCATTTTCGGCCTATTAATCATGTTACATTTCATCACTATCAGCACAGAGAGACTTTTAAACGTTTAACAATTAAAAATTCTTCAAAAAGTCTTTACTAGATTGAAAATACTAAGTATACTCATTAATAAGTACCTATACTATTAATGCAGATCTAATTAGCTACTAAATAAAAGCTACTTGAATTGTTCTCGTTAGTACCTACTATTACATATAATCGCAATCTATTTAGGTACATCTCTAATTGAAATGGCTCTAATTGTGCTCGGGATTAGGGTTTATGTGCATTAGTCAACGCGTTCACGGTTTCCGTTCATGAAAATAAACGACGTTTTCATTAAAGCGTAGATTATTCACGCGAGCTTATGAGCGTCGAGATGTTGCAACTGCCAGCTATGATGCATAGTTACAGTCCCTTGCACGAGATGATACGATAGGGCAATTGGCTCCCCGCGGTCATACGGGTAATTAAACCCGAACGAATGTGACGCCGCCTTAATATGACGTACCGGGAAGTGAAGGCGCCTGCATCAAGTGTTTTATTACGTAACTACTATGTATTACATAGTTATAAAAGAGAACCCGGCAAACTTTGAGACGAGTCTTTTTAATGATGTATATCGACAAGGGCGAGCTATTGATTAGTTTGAGTGTTACTTTCTGATGACAGATTTTGATAGTCCTATAATACGGGTAGTTATTTAATTTTTTGGAATACACTTAAGATGTTATTGTGCAATAAGCATTTTACCATTTATTTGCTTGCTTTCTTTTGTTAAAATGACGGAAATTCTTAAAAAAATGTGTAAAAGGTAAAATTTTACTCACATAATACCTCTTATATATTAAAATATCAGTATATAAACTTGAAAAAAAAATTTTTTTTGTCTCAGGCGGGGCATGCCTGGAGATGCGGGTTCGTGTCCCGCCTAAGACAAAAAAAATAATTTTTCAAGTTTATGTACTGATATTATAATTGCAATTTAATTGCTAAAATATCAAATAAAGTATGCTCTTATATATTCCTGAAAAAAAAAAACTTTATACTTAATCAGAACCATTTTTAAAATACGTAAACTATTATAGATCGAGATCCTAGCTAAAGCAACAGTTTAATTGAGTTAAATTTTCTAATATTAATCGTATTGTTGGAATAAAATCTGTGAGAGGTACGTACTCGTAAGTAGATATTTTTAAACCAATAGTAAATTTTACTTACAATTATCTGATCGTCAAACAATACATTTATACAAGTAATAAAGTTTCAAAAAACACACTACCATCTGTTGTTATCGCTTTTAAAATATCATCGCATTAGTTATGCAAATATTAATGTGGGGTGCATGAACCTAGTTGAACCAATTTGTAAAGAAGGGTGCACTCTGCAGCTCGCCACCTGTGTGATGTCGAGAGCTGGCGCGTGCCGATGCACTACGATTATAACCCACCTCTTGTATTTCGATAAACGAATTTGGCAACTTGTAATCAGACTATTTGAGGCGACCTATTGGTCTAGCGACTAACCGCTAATTTAAGCATCGGACCAGATTTCGGGGTCCTGGGTTTGACTTTGATCCCCAGGTCGGGCAACAAGAGTGAATTTGATCACCAATCCGCATTTGGCAAGCGTGATAAATATGCCTGTACTAATATTCATTGATGTGGTATTTTGAATTCAAAGATAAAAGCTTTAAGACGGATGATTAAAGCCTTACTTTACTACTTACTAGTTTGTGGCAAACTTATAGAAAGTCGTTAAACGATAATTTTATTTAATTAAGCATTGAGCCTTTTCAAACTGACAACTGCTGCTTTATCTAGATGTTTAAGCTATTTCGTAGATACACAAACATTTTATGTAAAGGTATTACAATTAGGACTTTGATAGGTCCGAATTTGGTAAAACTGCTAAGAAAAGCGGCTTAAGTAAGAGTCGGTTCGTTACCTAACAAGCTGGTATTTTCTATAATTCACTCAATGAAGTATTAATTGAAAACTAATAAATAGCATCTTACAGGTGTACAAAAAATATGGTGGAAAGTGTTGTTCCTTAGGTTTTAAGTACCCCGCCAAAAGCGTGTCGAGTCACGTGCAATGTAGGGTTCCGAAGTGGCAACTCGCAAATGCCTACTTATTTGGTTTTGCTACAATTTTACTAGTTTGTAAATTTATGTTAAGTGCCTATTTTCTGTAACTTACACGTGTGGCCAAACTAATTTTCAATGAAACTTATACGAATTTATTGTTTTCCGAGTACCTACATTTTAGCCAGCTTGGTCGACAACTTCTTAACTTAATAGTTATCATTGTAATTTTTATGAATTATAACACTTTTAAGGATCACTTGATTCTTGAAAAACGGTCTTAATGGTTAATAATTCTCATTACAATAAGGAGTGTTTGAACACTGATTATATTTTTAATATACCTAAATCTATTATCTATCCAAAGGCAAGGCAGGCAATTTACACATTAGAAGAGTAAATTAAAAAAAACACTATACAAGTAGATAACTTTGTTGGAACTGGAATTAGCATATCTAACAGATCATCTTTCACACGTCTTAAAATTGTCATGTCTAATTTTGTTTGCATTAAGCATAAGGTAGTTTGTAGTGAACTACGAGTAATCCAATAATTGTGAGAGGGAATTACTGACACATAATTATTTACCCCTTTCAGTTTTATATATCAGTAAAGTATCATTCGCAAACACCGTGCTAGAAAGTGCGTAATAGAAAGCCACAACATGCCTAATCAAACAGACTGACGGACACGGTAAAACTTTAAGACTTGGAATTAGGTACCATTAATGTAAGAAACCATAAAACCATCAAAGTAATGTGTTTTCATTGTCATCTCTACCGCATGTAGCTCTACTACGTGCTACGTGTAGCAACAAATCCAAATTGGTGCGTAGCACGGAGCACCCCTTCCTTGCTGACGTAGCACGTCTTCGTAGCTCGCGTTCGTAGCGATCTACGAAGCTGTTTATCGGTTCTCACTTGGTAGTGATTTCAACGTTTCAGATACAGGGATGGAATTACGTATTTATTTAAAAAGATTGACGTACCTCGTTTTCTTTTTCTTTATTCCATTGTTATCATTCTTTTTCTTGTCGCTTTTCTTTGTAGTGGTAGTCGGAGGAGGAGGCGGTGGATGCGGCGCTGCCGTCGACTCGACGGGTTGGATCATCAACGGTTCCTCTTTTCGCTTCTGATCAACAGCACTAGAGAACACAGGAATCTCATCTCGGTACTGCAGCTCGCCTGTGGCTCCGACGACAACTTGGACGTGGCGGTCCTTGCCGAACTCGCCGAACATGTGGTCCTCGAAGGGTGGCTGGTCCATGGGCCCGCTGGCGTCGAACGCGCACTCGTAGCGCGCGCCGGGCCCTACGGTGCTGTCCCCGCACACGTACATGTAGCCGTCGGCCGGTGGCGGGTGCGGGCCCGCTACCTCCGCGTCCACCTCGCTCGGCTCCGTCGCGTCGGCCGCCCTGTTGCCCACCTCGCCTGAGCGGAATCCGATCCACAAACGATTCGACGACGCAGATATTAAACAATTTAACTTCATCTAATCGAGCCCTCGGGATCGACGAACGCTCGCGCCGTTCGTATCCTCGTGTCCGTCCCGGTTAAATGGCTTTAATCAACTTTAACGAACTAACCGAATTTGCTCTACGGTTGGTCAATTTATATTACCATAATATGTCTCTCTACGTAGGCTTGGAGCCAATGAGTAGCGCGTCCGAGTGTGTTGGTAGCGGACGGTGAAGTTGTATTTTGATCTGTAGTGTTGAGTATCAGGTGGGAGATTGCATCGTTAGGGGCCGGCGCTTACGTCTGTGAGCGGCAGTGATGGGGGACCAATGGCAGCGCGGGACGGCCCCTCCCCCCGAGCCTTGCGCCCTCGCGCGCGGTGCTGCGGGCTGGAGCGCTCGTCGGCTCCACATCATGCGGGATTCCCACAAACTCACCCGATATTTTGTTTGTTTCCATAGTATTAAAGGGCGCGAACGCCCACATCATTATTTTGAAAGTCCGTAACGTTGCATTGTAAATCCGTATCAACACCACTCATGTGTCTGTTCTATGATTTATAGCCGTGGGAAATATTCGGATTTAAGTCATACAATTACTATATCACTAGCATGATTTTCTAAATATTATCAATGGTTGATACCTTTTTTGGTGCAATCTAGTATTAAATTATTTAAAAAAGTATGAATTGCAGATATGAAAGGCAGGCATAGTTATGAAACACATAAACTTTTTTACATGTTTAATACTAATTAACAGTTACAAATTTTCACACTTTGAGGCAGAAAGAACACTGTTAGCTGAAGAAATATATTCGAGCCCGGGCGGGCGGCGGTGCTGCGGCGCGGGCTGTCCTCGAACTGATACAGCCGATCGGGCGCCGACATCGCTTAATTATTAATTAACAGTTATTGCCAGAGATTATTAATAAAACATTCGCCCTGACTATTGGCACTTAGATTAGCGTCGAGGGAGTAATGGCGCATTTCAACAATTTCGGTTGTTATTTAATTGAAGTCAATTTAGATGATCAGAGTCTATTTAGGTTGGTGCTGGCGCTCGCCAGCGGGATCTCTGCTTCATTGGGCTTATTGGTGACTTTCAGACAGCACGAATTGCACTCGCTGATGCACTTCTCGTCGCATTCGCATTCAATGGGACTCTGGAAATGGGTCACGGTTAATTTGAATTGTGTCTTTTCTTGTGTTTCGGCAATCTGTGCGAGAGTAGTGTTCAGTGAGATATGCGCTTTTATGTGAAGTCGTGTTGAAGCGATGTGATATCTTGAGTAATGTGTTAAGTAACCTGATTGGTGCGTGCGTGCGAAGATTTCGTGTGGATCTGCAGTGGCCGCTCACTCGACATAGCTGTAGCATGTGACGTATAAGCTACCCTAGCGTATGTCGTTGTGCTAGTAAAATACCTATGTCGGTGTGTAGAACACTTTGTCGAAGTTATTTTAAGCGATATACATAATACAATTGAACTGAATGGTTTGCCTATTTTGTTATCTTATTTTTATTTATTTTAGTAGATTTATTTGTTTATTCACATACACGAAAAATTATAACAATAAAAGGCAAGGCCAAGGGCACAAAATTAAACAAACGTTGAGTATAAGTAAACGGGCAGGATTCAGGGTCGATGTTGAACTTACCACCTTCCCTGACCTTGTTAGGTGTGGCAAAGAACCGAAGGAGTTTTTATGTAATATGTGAGTTCGGAGTAAATATATACAAATTCTAGTAAGTTAAAGTAAATGTCATTCATTTACTCATTCACTGGTGGTTGTGTATAATTTTGTAATTTTTAATTTAATCTTCTCAAGGGAACTGCACATTTTCCTAAAATAAAAAGAAGCCTATGTGCTGAAATAGCAATAGGGTGAATATATGTGTGTGCAAAATTTCATCCAAATACAATCAACCGTTCTTTCGTGTTTGAGTAACAAACTTCTATCCCTACTTTCGAATTTCTATTATTAGTAAAAAATGGAATGTATTGGTGAGCCATCTAACAACTAAAGGTTTAAAATTAAAATTTGTTATTAAATCTTCGCGCACTATACTTAATATTGAAAAAGGGTCCATGAGGCACAAGCTTTTAGTTTCGCCATGTCCGTTTGTCTATCTGACATGACCGTCTGTGGTTTAGCTTAGAGTATATTAGTACTAGAAAGCTGTAATTTGGAGTGAGTATAGTAAATCTAAATCTGAAGTAAAAAATCACATCTAAGTAGGGTTTACAAGTTAAGTAGTTGTCGACCAACTTAGCAAATGTAAATGGAGCTAGAAAATTTCACAATTTTTATTTAAAAACACTAGTGTCAAAAACACGGCTTGGTAATATAAAAATAAATAAATTTAATCTAGCTAGCTATTAACTATACTAATTACACGCCACAAGCCAAATTACTCGGATTTATATCTGCTGTCTTAACACAATATAATTATTGTACGACGAAGCTGGTGTAGCTAGCTCTAATGGCCAGGTGTAGAAAAAAACTTGTTTAAATACTAATACGTGAATTAAAATTAAACCCACAAAATATGTTTAGACGATATTTATCCCCTATATATCTATAGAGCACATGAAAACTAAACATTTATGCTGTCACAATCCTAACAAAACCAAAATGTAAGGTTCATTTAAAACTTTATCACTGTATAACCAAGACAAATGCTTTTATAAAAAAAAATAAGTGGGAATTTAACAAATATAAAAAAAATATGCAGTTTACAAAAATATTTGACATCGGTAAAAATTTAATAAAATTGAACCGACTTAAAAAAAACTCACTATTAAGTACAAAATAACACAAGAAAAACTTTTTTTTCAACCTATTTACCTATTTATAATAATATTTTAACTACTAACAACTAAATAGTTCGAAGTCGTTGCCGAGCCAAATAGAATAGGTGTATAATTAATCATCTAGATCAATCTCTTGATTGCCGCTCGCCAACATAGCTATTTTTTAAATTACATATTTGATTTGTTTCGTTCGTAGAATTATTTTTGTATTCTTTATTTGATATTTTAGCAATTAAATTGCAATTATAATATCAGTATATAAGAAGATGCGGGTTCGAGACCCGCCTGAGACATAATTTTTCAAGTTTATATACTGATATTATTTTTGTATTGTTTGGGCTCGGCACCGACTTCAATCTGTTTAGTTGTTAGTAGTTAAAATAATATTGTACGTACATAGGTAAATAGGTTTTTAAAAAAAAACCTTTTTCCTATGTTATTTTGTACTTTTTATAGATTTTTTTTAAGTCGGCTTTTTTTCTTTTTTTTTAATTTTTTTTTCTTTTTAGTATTAAATAAATTACACAATTATTAATCCTCTGTTGGCCGGTAACGGTATCTACATAAAAATAGTGATGAAGACTTCTAGATTAAAATTTATGAATTATTTGAGAAACTCCCCCCCCCCCCTCATCGCTATAGAATCTTAAGAATCATCCTCCAACTCCTAATTGCTTAGGAGTTTGACCTTCCATCATCAGCTCACGTGAATAACCTGAAAGAAGACAACTATCTGACTATACGCGCCTATGATATTTGAAGAATAATCATCCTACTCCTAACCGTTAAGGACTTGTACCTTCCATCTTCAGCTCATCAACATGAAATGATGAGTACCAGACGCAAATACTGAAAAACTTTAAGGCCCCGTTGGTTCGTGATTTATGGATCGATATCCATCGATCGCCTATTACGGAGCGCCTATGCGCACCGTAACCGCCAGCGCGCGACAGTACGTACTTTGTAGTTATTTAAACATAGTAATTAAGTATATCATTTAATGAAATAAAACTTAGCGAAAATGTCTACAAAAATTTAGCAGCTTTAAGCATGCATAAAATTTTTATTTAAAGTGTACTTAGTTTAGTCGTGATTTTGAAAAAGAGAGGTAGGTTTGTGTTTTTTTTCTATCGAGCCAAGTTAATCGTGTAACCATTAGCGACTGTGACTAGAATGGATTCTCAACTAATACTTTTTTTTTTCAGACTTTCAAACGCTGCCTCTTAGACCTACACCGCCTTAAGAAAGATATGCAAAAACGTAATACGTGCTTATAAAATTTGAGGGTTTCCCCCGATTTATCATGACTTCATTAAAATGGGACCACACGGGAAGCACCAGCTTTCCAACAAAAAAAGAATTTTCAAAATCCGTTCAACCAGTCAAAAGTTCTGAGGTAACAAACATAAATAAAATAAAAAGAAGACGTGTGGCACTCGGAGACTGCCGCGGTAAAGCTATTGCATAGCATTTTTTATCAACTTATGCAATTATAAAACTAAAAAGTATCACCGCTGTGCCGGTCGGAAGGGGGGTGTTGGGTTATTTTCGTTACGGAATTTCAGGATTCGGTCTCCACGCTCAAGGCCCGCGATAGAAGCTATGCAATAGCTTAAAAATACAGTCGAATTGAGAACCTCCTCCTTTTTTTGGAAATCGGTTAAAAATATTCGGAGTTATTTCAAAAGCAATTGCAAACATCAGAACTCCTAAAATTTGGATGTTGATCGTTTAACATTAACCTGTCAACTTACTCGTGTAGTATGCTTGTCAATAGCTTATTTCTTTGTTTAAAATAGATAAACTGCTTACCATTACCAAAGAATATATTCTTTGCTAATACAAATCAAATAGGTACTGTCGATAATTAATAGGTACATCGATGAAGGTAGACTTTAGGTAGATTTTATTACGGACTATAGCATCTGAGTACTAATCTGTGGTCCGGCCACAGAGGAACACGCGTCAATTTCATAACTGTCGATATAACCAAAACAAACGAGCACGCACTCACGGTGGAATTTTGAGATGTAACAGTAGGAAAGCGCTGTTATAAATACTAGGTACTAATACGAGTATAACGATGTAACTTGCACTTAGAGATTGTTAAAGATCATATTTTATAATATTTTTCAGATTTTATATTATGCTGAAAGTTGCTTGAAGTATAATGTTAAAGACTCACTCTCACTCATATTTTATCAAAAACCCTCGCCTATCTACTTAATACAAATGACTAGTTCGTAGTGTGTAAAATGCTACGCGGGCTACGAAATGTAGCCTTTACTACGAACGTTCCATCACAGATTTCTGTAGACAATACTTACTTCATGTAGATTTTAACAGCTTAAAAATGGCGTACTTTTTTTTGTTTACTCGACCTATTGTTGTCTGGTATTTAAATGAGTTGTTAGATATATTTTCTTTTCTATTTCTATCTTAGTTTCATATCGATTTGTAACATTATTTTTACACTATAATATTGTAGCATTCGTTCTATCGGTTTCCTGAATATACTCAACATCAAAATGAAAGATTTATTTAACTCGTTTTCAATCGCAATCCGTAAGTAAATCTTTCGATTCATTGTATTCGTACCATCATATCCACGTCGTATAGTCATAAAAATTTTAATATGGAGAAAACATTTTTCATAACATTTCAAGAATAACCCTATTAGATGTCTGTCTTCCTTTGTTGAGTTATATAACAATAAAGCGGTTAAAGTTTAGCGGTGGTAGTGGTACCAATTAACTGTTAACTGCTTTATAATAAAGCCTGCTGGAATCTTGTATTTGTCTAGAATACTTACAATATATTTATTAATCAAATTGGTTCAGCCTTACTGTCTTCTTTATCAATTGTATATGCTTTTTACACTAAGACTCAAAACGTAGTGGTGGAAGCTTTTAGACTTATAGACTCATTGTTATTTAAATTACCCATAGAATAAGATATGCCATCAAAAACATAACTTGTAAAAAAAACAAGTCAAGCAACTAAGATTTTCTACCCTAAAAAGTTGTGCAATCTATGTAATACCAAGTCGGTTTATTAGCCAGTGCCTACTTAAGGGACCTTTGTCTTAAGTTATAATGTAATTAGCTAACCTATCAACATCTTTTAGAAACCATATCAATACATATAATGTAATTAGCTAACTTATCAACATCTTTTAGAAACCATATCAAGCTACTTGCTCAAATTGAATGAAGTTTAGAATATAGCACACTGATGCAACGCCTGATTGGTCACTGAAAATTCAGGCTTCTAGTTTCATTCCCAACGAAGTTATAGGAGGTCGAAAATGGCATGAAATGCTTCGAGAAAAGATGGTACGGCCATGCCGCTTATTTTGCTCGACTTGACGGGGGCACAACCGTGCCCCTAGATTTCTACAATAAGATATTAATAACCGGGTAGTAAAATATTAAAATTTTATAAAATATATACAACCCTAAATTTTTACCCTTTTACCACCAACCACTATTTTTTGTTAGCCATTTTAGTAATTTAATCTTTTTTATGGCAAAACAACGTTTGCCGGGTCAGCTAGTTATTATATATTATCGTGGCACCCGAGTGCCTCCTGGGGGTTGAGGGATTAAAAAACTTTAAATTGTCAAAAGCGATAAGGTTACATTACAAATAATTTAGTATGCTGATAATTTTTTTTTAAATTTCTTATTTTCCGCGCAATTTTCTTAATTTTTTCTTTCATAAGAACATTTTCCTGAGAATAAGGAACAAAACAAAAAAAGAGTTTGCGAATTCGGTCCAGCCGTTCACGCGTGATGCGATGACCAAGGGAAATATGGATTAATTTTTTTATATATATAGATAATAACTCCGTAATTCTTCTGTATAATTTTTTCCTGGGCCGTAAGCTTTTTTTTAACGTCATCAACACAAAACTTTCCTCCCCTTTTTTTTACTTCCTTAAGGTTAAATTTGTACGAAATTTGAAGATTGGAATTATTTAGTACTAGCTGTTGCCCGCGACTTCGTACGCGTCAATTTCGGTTATTATGATCGCGAATATTTTGCAACATTTTTCACTATTGCTTCGCTCCTATTGGTCGTAGCGTGAAGTTGTATAGCCTAAAACCTTTCTCGATAATTGGTCCATCCAACACAAAAATATTTTTTCAAATCGAACCAGGACTTCCTGAGATTAGCGCGTTCAAACAAACAAACTCTTCAGCTTTATAATATTAGTATAGATATCTAATCATAAACCTAAAAAATAACTTTCAAATTTCTAACTTAAAAAATTACGTAATTTACATACAAACTTTCAACTCCTTACAACTCTTTGTGCATTGAAAAGTAGCCTAATGTCCTTTCTCAGGCTCTAGACTATTTCTGCATCAAATTTCATTTAAATCGGTTTAGTAGTTTAGGCGTGATTGCGTTAACCCAAGTCAGAGTTACTTTTGCATTTATAATATATCTTTTCTAGACAAGCATAATGCATTCGCCTGTTATTTTATACAAAATTTACCCAGACTACAAAAGTTCCTTACTATTCTAGTATTGTTGATATTGGTTCTTTTAGGACATCATATTACATTTCAATGAACTGCATGGCAACTAAACTGATGCCTGTGGAAGTTTTAGGTAGCTATTTTTTATAACAAAGCAGTGTACATAAGTCGTCATGTGACAGAGCGTAGGCGCTCACATAAAATCTCTCTGGCGACGGGCCGCGACGCAGAATCTGCCGCCCGTTCAATTGAACTCAATTGCTTTAATTGGTTTCAATTGAAATGACCTCGCGCACCGGCTCCCGCTCCTAGTCTGACACTTTTACATCTATCTTTTTTGGAGCTGACATAAAAGCAAAGATAAATTTCATTGAATCAATAAAACTGATGTCAAGTCCACACGTGTTGTTGCGCTTATGGTTTAAATGGAATCGTTATTTTTAAAAATAAAACTGTTTACATTCATAGTTAAAATAAACACATAACTACTAAATTATATGGAAGCTTGCTTTTTTATAATTTTCTAAATCCATAATTAGTAATGGATTTCCGCAAAGTAACGCCTGAGTCTATTAATTTTTTTATAATTTGTAAGTTTCGTAATATCTTAATATTATTATTGTTTCGAAGATTAGGGCAAACATTGTCAACAACAGTACCTTTATTAGTATAACCTATACGTGGAACACGTTGTTGGTGTGTATTAACATAATTATGTATTTAAACTTATATGTAAGCCAGTTTATACACTACTGTTTGTGTTCTTCTTAATAAATAAAATATATTTTTTTAACTATCCCGTTCAGTAGTTACCTATATATTATGCTTTTCACATTGGTCCTTACGTTGGTCACAATAGTGCAAGTGTCTATTAAAAACAATTTGTGTTTTATACCTCAAATTAAATAAAACCTCACGGACCGTCGGACCACACACTGTAGGGTTTCCCAGTAACACCTTGAAAAATAGACTTTATGTACGATTTTATAAGTTGATCGATAACTTTTGAACTTGTAAATCCTACTTATATAGATGTAATATTTTTCCTTGCACATACTTCGTTATAATAAGTATTACCTTACCTGTGGTTATACATACTATTCCTGGCAGCTGCAATGGCTTTTCACGTAGTATCTATAAACAAACGTTTAGCTTACAAATGGGACTAGACTATTAACAAAAATTGGCACTATAAATCTTAAAACTTTAGAAATGAACACCTGAATCAAAAAATAGGTAGTGTTCAAAAACTCACAATATTAAAAAAGATAGTTCTTTTTACTATCGAACAACACACCACACCATTGACCACATACTCGTATTTTGCTCGAAGTGATCAACATGTACATATCCATGTCAAACAGCATCTCCCTGGACGTGACGAGACTATAAAGTTGACGAGTGTTGATCATATACGGAACCCTTAATACCCTTACAAGATCATTATCATATGGGATACTTTTTTCATTTCCCTCCGTTAAGAACTCATTCGTTCGGTTTTCATGTTGTTCTTATTTATCAAAAACAAAGCCTGTGAACTCTTGGTAATCCCAAACTTTTGACCAGCCTCAAAATAATGATGATTTTTTATAGTTGGATCAGTAATTTAAAAGAGATATTATAGTAATAGGCTATTTGACAATGAGAAAAATAAATCGCCAATTACTGTCATCAGTTTATATTATGAGTTTAAAAATGTTTATTTATTAACTACTATACTAAACGATTTATTTATAAATTTAGAAATAATAATGCATTTATTTAAACGTATGCCACGTGACATGAAACGCTCCTGATTGGTCGAGTTTATGATGACGTCACCTGCTTGTCAACTTCGTTTGCCTACTTGTGTTATATTAGCTTTCCAAAATGTTTTGATAATATTTTCCTATAAAAATATTATCTATTATTTTTTGTGATTTATTTCTAATATTTTACATATTCTGTCAATTACTTTTACCATGGACAACAATTTTGTAAAGCAGAAAGCTGTAACCTGTCCATTCATTTAAAATCTGTAACAAACTACGAGTAACTAGTTTAAGACTAATCAGGATCTTTAAGTGTAATGTTTATTGAAATCTTGACTGTAGTTACAATTTTTAGCTAATATTATGGAAAACAGTAGAAAGATTCGAAATGAGTTGCAAGAGGCATTCTGTTAAAACATTAGAGGTTATAACCTCAAACCAATAACAAAATATTTACATTCTTTATGCAATGAATTATTAAAAATTATACTTGTTTACTTAGGTACATCGAAATGGTCTTCACATAAGAAAATATTTGTACTTTTCGCTATGTTTTTATGATCCCTCCGAAAAAGTTGCAACCAGTTTCGGCGCACTTTGACTTTATTTGGAACACCTACAACTAGTTTTCCGAAGTTTTTATAGAAGTATTTATATACTTTATTTGATATTTTAGCAACTTAATTGCACTTATAATATCAGTATATAAACTTGAAAAATTTTTTTTTTTTTTTTTTTTTCCCGCCTGAGACAAAATTTTTCAAGTTTATATACTGATATTAGAAGTATTTATTTTTGTACTTTGGACCTGCCTACCATTTGAAACTCATTTTATTACATAAGTCACTGTTAAATTATAGATCCAATCGCCCTTCCGTTATTTGTTTGCAACAAATGTATGTAGATGATATGTGCTATACCTACAGGCAGGTGATGTCACCGACCCCATTGCAGCGTCATATTGTCAAAATAGCGTTTTTGCGCGCTATTTCAATTTTCAACTTTCAATTTGATATTTTTCAACAAATATGTACCATAATTTAAAAAAACTACTTTTACTGGATTCTTTAACTTCTTCTTAATAATATAAAATGGATTCCAAAAACCAGTCAAATAGCCTATTGATTAACTAAAGTTAACTAAAGATTATTATCATCATACCCCAAGCTACTATTGTAGCTTAATTTGGGACTAGATGGATCTGTGTTGCATGTCTTAAAATAATATATTATATATTATATATTATATATTATTATCAGAAAATTATACCTAAAGTATTAAGACTGATCATTCAGATTGAAAAATACACAATGACGGAATAGTCACAAAGACACAGCACATTTTGGCACGTGTCCCATCCGGTGCACAATTGGACTTAATTAGGAAATAGCGGCGGGCGCGAGCGGCTATAAGCACGCCAACGCCGAGTGTCAAGAATTACTTTGTAAAAAGTAAGAATTCTAAAAACATACTTATTTACATTAGTTTAATATGTCAACTCAGTGTGAATTTGAGAAAACCATCATTATTTAACGTCGAACACTGAACAAGTAATCACTACGTTTTAACGCCGAATTACAAAGTAAACAAACCTAAACTGCAGTTAGTTTATAATCTCACGCGATATATTATAAACTGACGGCGTTCGTTTCATGAAATTCAAGTTTTTGTGTAAACAAATGAGATTTAAACATTTGTCGGTTATATTTCCCTTAAGATATAAATTTGGTTAGATTTGGTTAAGATAAAGAAAATTGTATACTATGAAGTCAAGTGAAAACTCACATAAAAACCAGCCAGTCGGACTCGCGCACGAAGGGTTCCGTGCCATTGACTAGGTAAACAACAGTATGTACATAACTTTAATGGTTAATGTAGTGCCTACCTGTTGCCATTATTGATATCAAAAAACGGCAAAAAAAATGTATGTATGTATGTAACGTTTGTTGTATGGGAGCCCCCTTTAATTAATCATTTTATTTTATTTTTAGTATTTGTTGATAATGCAGCAACAAAAATACTTAATTTGTGAAAATTTCAACTGTCTAGCTGTCACGGCTCTTGAGTGATATACAGCCTGCTGACAGGCAGACGGACAGACAGCGAAGTCCTAATAATAGGGTCCCGTTTTTACCCTTCGGGGACGGAATCCTAAAAACGATATCGCAATGGAAAATTCAAATTCCTTATAGACGTCAAAAGTAAATAATCAGATTCAAAGAAGGATATCTATCGTTCCAATCCGTTGGAATTCTATTATATCACACTCCCTCGTTATTTATGGATCCCTTAAAATTTTTACAAAAATGCTTGATTTTGATTATTACTAACCACTTGGATTGAATATAAACCAAGCATCAAAGTCGGTTCAAATTGTATAATTTGAATAATGTGACTGCTACTAATTGTGTATTATACTTACTTGAGGTTGCTGCCCTTGAACAAATTTGTATTTATTTATATAAAAATAATTCCTTATGGATTCCTTACAATCTTCCACCCTCTTTTCACACCCGTTACATAAAATATAATTTTTCCAGGGTCTAAAGTACCTATTCATAACAAAATAATTGTTTAAGCCTGACAAAAGTTTCAAGGCAGACTGAGTTACTACCGCATTTACAAAACTTATTATTAGTGTGGATTTTCTGCTAGTAATAAGTGAAGAGAAGAAACAAAATTATACGTATTGACATTTATTCGTTTACTAAAATACTCATTACCATTTGGCGCAAGTTTGTAAGTTTAACAGGTGACACTTTTTTTTAATACTGACATAACTCTTTGGGATCATGTTTATCAGAACAAAGTTTCATTTTTATGATCCGTATGTTTTATCCAATAAATGTTATTACGTTCTCAGTCATCATAACTGACTTTAGATTTTATCCAAATAATTTTAACGCAGAGCAAGGTGAGTTTTCTTTTTTGACTTCTTGCCTTTCCAAAAACGTTTGAAATCTCTGCCACCTCCAATACCATCTGCGTCATGATCTTTGTTTTTTCGGTCTAGTGTAATATTTTTGGATTCTTCATAATCCTCATCATCTTCTTCAGGAGCCGAAGGTATAGTTATAGCTTCTTTTTCAAATCGAAGATGTTTTTTTGTTTGCTTTGATGTTGTCGGTTTTTCGGAATGTATGTCGCAAGTGGTCGTAATAACTCTATGTGATGTCTCATGTGCCGACTGATCATAATAAAGCGATTGAAGCTCTTCTTCTTCTTCTTCGAAACTTGACTTGTCAACCAATGGTTCAACTGTGTCACTTGCTTCGCTAACTTCGTTAGTCTCACTTGAAACAATAGCCCGGGAAGCCGACTCTGCATGATCTGACTTAAAATCTTTGAAAAACTTTAACATGTTTAACTCATTAATGTGGTTATATTGATCATCGTCTGATGTTGCAGCAACTGTTGCCATTCGACGATGCTCTAGTAATCGCTCTGGCAAAGATTTTGGTTGTAACGAACTTTTCCTTAGTTCGATTCCTGACATTTCTATACTATTGCCTGTTTGTACAGCTGCATCCGTAAACTTCTCTTGATTCACCATTTTGCTCAATTCAAGTTCAGCAAACGAGTATATCTTTCTAGAGCCTACTGGTACTAACGAAGGTTCATCGTCCACTCTCTTTTCTCTGCGTTTAAACATGCAAAAAATTAAACACGCTCTTATTATTCTAAGAAAAATGTTTCGTTGATGTTTTCCGGCTTTTTCAAGGTTTATATAATCGTCGTCATCGAATAGGTGTGCGTGATAAGCCGCTTTTGGTCCTTCGTCGATATCATGCGGGGATCTCATAATTGACTCCAAGTATAATCTAAAACACATATTGCAATTTTAATAAAGTGTTTCACTGTTGCATATTGATAGTATTCCTTTGAGCCCGATTTAAGAAGGGCAAGTAGTATACTCGTACCTCTATTCAAAAATGTTCTATGTCATTTATTGATTATAACGTAAAACCATTAAAAATACATTTTTAATCAATGTGTAAGTTAAACAAAAACTTATTTTATAAAGATACTTAAGATTTAAAACCATGTATTGAAATTATACCACGGGATTTCCCCTTTCCCCTTTTCCCGGAATAAAAAGTAGCCTATATGTTTATCTAGCTTATAAACTAACACCGTGCCAAATGTAATTCAGATACGTTTAATTAAAACTATGTATTAAAATTATGCCACGGGATCCGCACCTTTTCTGGGGGTAAAAAGTAGCTTATATGTTATTACTTAAAAGCTACTAATAAATTAACACCGTGCCAAATTTTATTTAGATCTGTTCAGTCGTTTTTGCGTGAAAGAGTAATAAACATCCATTCATCCACACTAATCACAAACTTTTACGTTTATAATATTAGTTTGATATATAAATTTATATTTATTTCATCCTAAAGCCATTAGAAGTCTACAGCTGGATACAGATGGTCCCCATATAACTCCTGAACGAATGACTCCGAGCCGTTTCCATCCAACGGTTTTCGGGCACTCTTAACCAGGCCATAGTCCACCGGGTGGTAAGTGATGCTATATTCAGCTAAGAAGCCTACAATTTCTACGTAAACTAGAGTGATTACACCACGAATTTGAAACTAGATGACAATACACAATCGGAAAGTTAAAATAAACTCAGTATTACGTATTTTCGGCTCCATCTGTGTAAATGAAGAAGGCTTCGGACACCTTGGGAACGCATCGTTTGAGCCAGTAGTGGACAGTGTATATCAGAGTTAGCAATACGGCCATGAAAGTGATGGCAGCCAGGTATACGTTATGCTGAAGACCTGCCGCTGCCCCACACATAAGACGATCTTCGTCGTATATGTCTGAAAAGAATCGAATTACCCTAGTTTCTTCGAAATGGATGGATTTAACTGTATTATCATTTAAAACAATTTTGTTTGTACCTACTATGGAATTTTTGTAAAAAGCCTACAAAGTTAACTTTGTCAATCCTTTTAAAGTTTTTCTAGTGTTAGAGAAAAACATAATATTATAAATACCTTTATCCAAAATCGGCAGCCTCGTGTGGGCTTTTAAGCTACGATCTTACGCATGCAATCCGGGGACTGCTTCTGAGGCTCGCTTATGTCGTTAAACTATTCAAGTGCATCGCAATAAAAAAGAAAGACAGCGCTCTGTTGTTGACGCTTTGGTTACGTTTCATATTAAAAGCAAAAATTAATAAAAAATACCTTAAGTATTGTACTTGACGACCTCCGTAATGGAGTTGCGTAGGTACACACGGTTTCTAGGTGTCGCTCGCTCCGAGGTCCCAGGTTCGAGGACGGATCCATGTAGGAAAATTTTTTTTCTACATTTTTTATGGGTCTGTGTGTTTGTGGTACCTTCTTTGTTTATAATTTTCACAACACAAATGTTTTAAAAAGTTACTTAATGGGTTCAGAAAAGTGTTTATCCACATTTATTTATTTAAAATGTAAATATGTACCTGATGTATTTAATATGATTACTGCTACAGCTGTTTTTGGTGTTCAATTCTACTAATCTTTAAAATTTTACCATAAGCACCGCAGTTTGGCACTCCATCGCAGGCATTCATGATGTCGATACAGATCCTAGTGCCATATACTTGGCACTCTAAGCTGGTGGCGGAACATCGCGCAGCCCCGCTCAACAGCGTCCGGGCTGGAGTCAGCATCACACTCATTCGTTCTAACTAAAAACACATTTAATGTTTGAAAAAACAAGACAAGTCTTTCAGACCAAATGTAAGAACTCGAGCTTTCCAAGATAATATCAAAATGAAGACGATCTGAAATGTAATCATCCTCAGAATCATCTTTATTCACAGAATCACAGCTGGAAATAGGCTTCTCCTAAAAGAGGATTTTGCCATAATTGCCGATCTTGCCATGCGTGTGAGTGATCGCATTTTGGCCAATAATGGAGAAAAGACGCTGCTGCTTTTCTTCTTCTGGAGGTACTCCTTTAGACGCCTTTTACGACATCTATATGAAAAAAAGGGTTAGTAAAACGATAACTTGCAAAACATCTTTTCATTATCTTTCTATTCTAAAATTAATTCCATGATTTACAAAGAACCCACAGTCAAGCCGACTAGACGGCTTTGTGGGTCTATATGTCTGTAAAACCTGTTGTAAACCTTGTTCTTAAATAAATAAATAAATAGTAATAAACTTTAATTCTGATGCAATATAATTAACCACACTATAGATACCTACTGATAAGTACAAACGAACAATTTCGAAGTATTTTTAAGAATGAAACAGTATTTTAGTTAGTTTTCGTTTAAACATTTTTTCCAAGCATGCAAAACAACTATTAATGTATGTAACTTTATGGATGTGTGTGTAGCACATGTTTATTAAACGTCAGGTACTTATTTTTTTCTTAACTTTATTGTTTTATATTATATTTCATTTGGAACGTGAAAGCAGTGTTGTAACTACCTAGAAATATTGATTACATCTTCAATAGTAAAATGACAAAAATGTGTTTTTAAATATCTAAGGCCCGAGTTCACCAACATTTAAAACAACTGATTGTAACAAAAACAGCTAATTTAATGAATTTTTGTGTTAACCACACGTTAACCAACGATTACAGCCTTTAAACAGTCAATCAACTTAGGCCCGAGTTCACCAACATTTAAAACAACTGATTATAACAAAAACAGCTGATTAAATGTTTTTTTGTGTACACCACACGTTAACCAACGATTACAGCCTTTAAACAGCCAATCAACTTAGGCCCGAGTTCACCAACATTTAAAATAACTGATTATAACACAGCTAGCTAATTAAATAAATTTTTGTGTTCACCACACGTTAACCTACGATTACAGCCTTTAAACAGCCAATCAACTTAGGCCCGAGTTCACCAACATTTAAAATAACTGATTATAACACAGCTAGCTAATTAAATAAATTTTTGTGTTCACCACACGTTAACCTACGATTACAGCCTTTAAACAGCCAATCAACATAACCGAGCCCGACAGCATCGTTAAATCGTCGATTTAACTACATGTTGACGTTTGCTGTGACTTAACGTCACTAAAATTTTAGTATATTTAGTTTTTTTGTTGTTTTTGTACAAAATTATAATGCTGACTGCAGTTTTGTTTAATGTTATGGTAGATAATCACGACCACTAACTAGGCCTTCTTGAAAATCTTGAAGATTTGGAAAAGGACTACAAAAAAAACCTAGAGTGTATCAAGTGCGTCGTAATTATTATGAAGATTTTTTTAAATCTAGATTCCGTTTATCTAAGCCTTCTGCACTGAACATTCTTCAACTAATAGAGGATAAACAGGAATTCCCCAATGATAGGTAATAACAATAATCAGTCAATTACAACACTTTAAATTTTGGAAGTTTCTGTCCAAACTATGAACAAAATGCATATTTTCATGTATCTATTATTTTGTATTAATGCAAGAATAACTCTCTATCTCCTATAAACCAATTACTAAAACAAATTAACAAATCAACACGAGTTAGATTTTGACATTGATAGCTACCGTTATGGCCGTTTTACCCGCCCAAAATTAGAACAACGTTCTTACCACGTCATAGCACCTTACAAATGGGGACTACCGTTTCTTTGCTCACCAGTTGGCGCCACTGTAGACTGAGGTCCGGAGGTATAGCTGTCAAAGTCGATTGGCGCCGAAACAAAGTGTTATATCTTGAATCTAATTAAGGTTTATTATTTATAAATAACTATCTTGATATCAACAAACTAACTTCTGAAATAGTTGCTCTTGAGGCCGCCTATTTTCGCGCTTTTTCTTAATTCCGCTTTCAAAGCGTTCACATTAATCGCCAAATAATCCATATTTGCGATATTTTACGAAGGAGATCACTTTCCAGCAGGTAAATTAAAGAAATTATAATTTATGCAACAAAGCCCGCTAAAACCAGTGAAAAGTGAATGATATTGGACCTCACGCGACACAAGCGCCTCTAGTGGCAAATTCACTAGCAATAGCCCCCATTGGAAGCATTTTACGTCATGCTACTAAATTCAGATGTCGACGTACATTATGTCATTTTAATATGAAAGCGCTACTCCGCAAATTAGTATCTTTATAACATGCATTCGTTTATTCACTCTGAACCATCGGTAAACGGCAGATTTTGTTACCGTAATTTAATTTTTTGTGGTGAACAGTGAAAATTTGAACAGTTATTTAAACGATGTTTAGGAATTAAACAGCCGATCACTAAAACGTTGCTCAAACTATTGTTGATGAACTTGGGCCTAAATCACTAATTCCTATCTACTAACCGTAAAATTTTGAAAGGCCAACACAACCCTAGAAGAGTTGAAGAGGTAAACATGTCTCGCGTTCGGCTCTCCGTAGTCGCAGATGTTGAACAGCAGCGGGCCAGTGTACTGACTCAAATATCTCAGTGCCACCCGTTCATGGAGCTGATAATGATATTTAGAACACAAAATATACATACTTTATTAACCACCTTCAAAAAGAATGAAGTTCTCATTAGGGTATGAATTGAGATCGTCGTTTTTTTTTTGTATGTTCTCCGTTACACTGAAGACGCTTGAACTGATTCGTAAAAAACTTTTATTGAATGAATATATCTCTTACTGTCTAAGGATGGAATCCTCGGTAAATAAGCGTGGTGAGTGGGAAACCTTAATGGCCTGCGCAAACGAGGGATTTTAGTACGCGGACTTTTTTGTCCGCTAAAATAAATCGCTTACGTTACAACTGTATCTATTTTAGCGGACAAAAAAGTCCGCGGACAAAAAAGTCCGTCGTTTGCGCAGGCCATTAATGTTATAAAGCACGGCGCAGCCGTTGCGTGCCGTTCGTAGTAGCTAACTACGAGCTACGGCACCAGAAATAAGTGCTACGAAAATCATTCTACGACTTCAAAAATGTGTTGAATTCATAGTAATTATTTGTTAATTTTAAACTGATATGAAAAATAAATAATGGATTCTACATGCTTCTATGAGGTTTACATTTTAATTTAATTCATCTCGACGTTTCGAACATTTTATAGCGTTCATGTTCACGGGCGAACGCAAGGTGAAGCCGTAAATTTTCTTTCTTTCAAAATATACTATAATAGTGTTTGCGTAAATTCAAGAAACTAACATATTGTATTTTTTTCTCTCAACCTTTTACTTTTACACATTGATGAATATATAAATCGATGGTAGTACCTCGTCGTCTTGCAACTCAACCAACTGTGCGAATTCCTGCATTTCTGAAATGCCATAGGAACTTGCAGTCGTTGTGGCAACGACAACTTCAGTAGTCAGATTATGCGGTCGCGCGTTATCTATTGGAATCGGCTGTATTTTCCGTTTTATACGACTCCTGAAAAACAGTTTAAATTGATATTTTTTATAAATGTTCTGTAACAAAACTTACTTAACTATTAGTAAAATTTACATCTTTTATAATTATAATCATTAATTATCACCGTAGGAGTAATTTTATAATATGTTTAGTACTCAACCATCATTATGGTTTAATGAAAACTATCGTGTAAACAGTAATTAATTTATTACTTATCGTTAGGGACAGTGTCGCTAATTCTACTATCCTGAGAAGCATAGGTGACAAGTTTATCAAGAACAGATTGGTTCAGTAGCTTAGCCATCACAGGGGCAGCCTGCACCACATTCTCCCATGACTCATGATCCACCATAGAGCCTTCAGGTGCTGGTAAAGGTCTAATAAAAAATATATTACAAGTAACACGATAATTTCTCTACTTTTTTCTCCACTTACTTATTTGAGTCAAAAATATAAATGTCACATAAAGTATTAAATATACTTTGAAGTAGCGAAGGATTAAACGTCCCTCACCTGGGTGCGTTGGTAGAAATTGTTCCCACATTAATACTTGGAGTTGTTTTGTTCACTGTAATTGTTTCATGTAATACCGACGGGGTTGAAGCTGAAAAAGATTTGTGGTTTTGCATTTAAATTGTTCAGCATTTATTACTAATAAGCTAGCTTGCTCCTTTCAAGGTTATAACTCTGGATTCCTGCATTCTAGCTAGCCAGGTGAGTTGACTTAATGTTGTAGATCAAATGAATACATATTCAAGGATAAAAGTTATATTTATGCAAACTTAACAAGTTCCGGACACAATGCTAGATACAATATAAGATTTGTTTATATCACCTTGGCAGGCGCCTTGTGCCTTGAAATTGATTAGTTCTCTTAATCGCATGCATTGTTCCAATCCCATAGTAACTATTAAAACACTTGTTTTTGTAGGAATCCGAATAAACAATAAAGATACACCAGATCCGACATTGTTTATAAAAATATTTATTTTTCTACATTGACCCGCCCGGGAATCGAACCCGGAGCTCTAAGCTACCGACACCTTGAAAACCGATGTTTACGGCACTCCATCGCGGAGGTCGTCAGACTAACTTAGTTTTGATTTACCGGCAGTTTGTGCAGCTGTTGTTAGAATAAAACTTTTATTAGATTCGCTCAACGTTATTTTGTAATTTTTGGTTGTCTTGCTCACTTCGTCTTCTGAACTATATTTCATTTCACTCTTACTTGTAGAAACTGACAATGCCTTCTGTATTAATGATTTTGTATGTGTTTGGAGTTGTTGAATGCTTATAGAACTACAAATTTAAATGTATAAGTTAGTTACGCATTACACATCAAAATAAATGTCCGTCGTTATGAATTAAATAATACTTAATTATATATTACGGCTACAAGGTACATTTAACTGAAAATTGTAATTAATACGTATGTCAATTAAACTTTGTATAACCTACGCGTGATTGGATGAGGCCAGAGGATTTCTTGTACTAAACTCATCAAATCGTTTGGTAAGTGATTGGTTATTGTGTTGATCTAAAAATGAATTCCAATTCCGAAGGAGATATACTGCAACAGTAACATACCAATGACGCGGTTATTGTAACATATATACTTGTTATTGAAATTAAATGAATCGAAACCGTTGACGTTTGTAACCATTTTAATAATTGGCTATTGTTTATCCACTTAGGTATTTACAAAAAAAATATGTACGATAAAATAATCTTACAGCTACGATTGTATTTCATGTTAGAAATGGTATCCAACAATCTTGTTATATTCTTATCTTCATTATTATACTTAGGTAAGTCAGAGAAACTTTGATTCATATTTCCTAGTACATTATCCTCCCGACTCTTAAAATTCTGGATACTTGAAGAAATTGGCGACTTATGTGATTTAGTGTCAGTTAACGTGTTATGCAAAACAGGATCTAAATTGGTTGATGACGCTTGGAAATTCCTAGAACGTAAATAAATATTTTTTTTTTAGGTAGCTCTAGAAATAATGTGATTAGCATTTTAAAAGTTGTTTACTACAATAATTTCTTACTATGATATAACGTACTTTCTAAAATACTGTGGTGTCTGTTTTGTAAGTCGATAAGTAGTTCTTATTTTCTTAAAGTTTATAAGTCTATTTACGTAAAAGTTTGTTCTGTAATCTTTTCTTCTTGTTGATCTTTCGGAGTAATGACGAAATGGTAACCTATAAATAAAAGTTTACATGTTGAAATTAATATTATGTCTGATTGTATTATTAAATGAAGTTGAAGACTCTTGTGTTTTATTTGTGTAATGTCCTACCCAACACTGTCAAAACTATACACCTAAGTTTTTGGAACGAAGTTCCTTATCGCGAGTTGCGAAAGGGGGCTAGACGTTGTATGCCGTGCGGCGAGAGAGAGAGAGGGGGGGGGGGGGAGAGAGAGAGAGAGAGAGAGGAAGAGGGAGAGGGGTGGGGAGAGAGGGATAGAGAGAATTTAAAATAAAATGAAATTTTATTACAATTCCTTCACTAAAAATGAACTTCGTTCCATCCCGGTGTCCCTTGACACACCTCTCAAGTTTTTTTTTAAATTCGATCTGTAGGGGTCACCTTGTGCATACGCAGCACTATTGTGCAAGCGGAATGCACGAGTGACCGGGCCCGATCGCCAGTCGATCGCCGGGCACTGAGACGAGCAAGGGTTAGATTTGTTAATTGTAGATTGTGATATATTGAAATATAAAGACAATTTCAGTAATAACTATTTTATTTAAACTCCCGTAGTCAGGCTCCCCTACACTGGTGACCTCCAACGTTTCCTCGTGGGGCCATACGGTTGAGTCAGAAGATGGCATTGCGGACTTTGACCGGCGACGACTCCCTGCGCGTCCGAGCAGGTTAAACAATGGCGGAGCAAGCGAGCAACGTTGAGTTTTGGGTGGAGCAACCCAGGCTCTGGTTCGCGCAAAGGAAAGGCAGCGATGAAGACACAGATGCAGGGTGAAGAAGCCAAATTCCAGCTGAACAGCGAAATTAGGGCGACGTCATGCAGCACGTGGCAGACATGGAGTGCACCCGCAGGCGAAGAACAGATGTAACCCATTGAAGGACGGGCTCATAGACAATGCCTGACACGCAAACTAGATGCAGTACCTACGATAGGGAATTTTTAGTTTTGCAATGTCAGTGCAATATTGAAGAAATATGATCGAAGGCCGCGGGAACAAGTGATAGTGTTAAGGTTCAGTGCTATAAAGTGTGCGTTCCCCTGTAATGTGTATCGGGTGGCTTATAGTATAATAGTCGCGCTACGTGTTGCCCCTGTGTTATCTGTGTATGAATAGTTTGGTCGTGATAGATGTTTTTTGTTGGATGCGTGTGAGTGTCATATTATATAAATGGTATAGTCGTAAGATTTTTTTTATATACATGTGTTCATCCCCCAGTAATTATTGTAATAATTTAAAATATAATAGTGTAATGTAATGTAACAATATAAGCAGCGCGATACGAAAGTTATCGTGTGGTGGTCGTATCGTGCAGCTTAGATATACTAACGATGATGTCATGAGGATATTTAATTATTTTTTTTATGTTTTAGTTTTTGTTTTTTTTTTTTAAAAAGGGGTATGAGTGTAGGGGTCACGTTGTGCATACACAGCACTATTGTGCGAGCGGAATGCACGAGTGACCGGGCCCGATCGCCAGTCGATCGCCGGGCACTGAGACGAACACGCAAGGGTTAGATTTGTTAATTGTAGATTGTGATATATTGAAATATAAAGACAATTTCAGTAATAAATATTTTATTTAATACTCCCGTAGACAGGCTAACCCTACAGATCTTTTTACTTACAAAGTACCGTTTAGTATTCAAAAAGTGAACGCCCCGTTGGTCTAGTGGTTTCAATATCGGGCTAAGACCTCGTGGTCCTAGAGCCGATCCCCAATCGGCCAACAATAATTTCTAATTTCCGAATATAGGGTCATTTAGTCAGATTGCGACCGATTAGCGATGTTGTCAATTTTGGATAGCAAAAATGGCAATATTTATATATCTAACAATAACTGGAACTTTTTGCGACGATACCTTATACCTTATACGATCAAGATTATTTTAAAAATAAGATTTAGTGATATGTGGCTGTAGATTAATTTACAGAAAATTTATTTTCTATAAATAGAGAAAATGCCACTTTGCGACCGCTAATTTTATTAATCGACCAATACCTATCTAGATTGCGGCCACCACTCTGGTGTGGATTATTCCACGTTATTTAATTGAAAAACAATAAATAAATAAATTGAAAATTCTCATTTATAATCATTTCATCATCATCATCATCATCATAATCATATCAGCCGAACGACGCCCACTACTGGGTAAAGGCCTCCCCCAAGAATCTTCACATCGCTCGGTCCCGTGCTGTCCACATCCAGCGGCTTCCCGCGACCTTGACCAGATCGTCGGTCCACCTTGTAGGGGGCCTGCCCACGGAACGACGTACGGTACGCGGTCGCAATTCGAGAACCTTTCCGCCCCAACTGCCATCGGTCTCCGCGCTATGTGTCCCGCCCACTGCCAGTTCAATGATGCAATCCTTCGAGCGATGACGGTTGTTTTAGTTCTCCTGCGGATCTCATCATTTCTGATTCGATCGAGTAGGGAAATACCAAGCATCGCTCTCTCCATTGCTCGCTGGGTGATCTTGAGCCTTCTTATGGGACCCATAGTAAACGACCACGTCTCACTCCCATATGTCATTACTGGCAACACACACTGGTCAAAGACTTTCGTCTTGAGATGCTGAGGTATTCTGGACGCGAATATATGCCGGAGCTTCCCGAACGCTGCCCATCCGAGCTAGATTCGACGAGAGATCTCTTTCTCGAAGTTGGACTTACCTAACTGGACTATCTAGCCCAGGTAAACATTGTGGTCAACAACTTCGAGTGCAATGTTCCCAACGTTAACTAGAGCGGGTGCAACATGGCCCATGCCCATGATTCGACGAGAGATCTCTTTCTCGAAGTTGGACTTACCTAACTGGACTATCTAGCCCAGGTAAACATAGTGGTCAACAACTTCGAGTGCAATGTTCCCAACGTTAACTGGAGCATGTGCAACATTGGCCTTTAACATGATTTTCGTCTTGTCCATGTTCATCCTAAGGCCCACTCCTTGAGAAGCATTACCGAGATCTTCAAGCATAATGTTCAGTTCAGGTCTTCCACGGTCTCAGCCATAAGAACTACATCATCGGCAAATCGCAGGTGTGTTGTATTAGGTATTCGCCATTAATGTTAATGCCGCGTCCATTCCAGTCCAGAAACTTGAAAATATCTTCCAACGCAGCTGTGAACAGTTTCGGAGAAATAACGTCTCCCTGACTCACGCCTCGCTGTAGTTGGATCGAATTAGAGCTCTGGTTCTGTGATCGGACCGACATGGCGGCATTTTTGGTATAAGTACTTTAGTACCTCGATGTGCCTGTAGACTATTGGAAACCTTTGGAAAGACTGCAGCACTGTCCAAGTCTCAATCGAATCAAAGGCTTTCTCATAGTCCACAAACGCTAAGCAAAGTGGCAAGTTATACTCTTCGGTCTTCTGTATAACTTGCCGCAGCGTATGAATGTGGTCAATGGTATTATTAGCCTTTTCGGAACCCGGCTTCTTTGGGAGGTTGGAAGTCGTCGAACCTGCGAGTGAGACGATTCGTGATGACACTCAAAAACAACTTACGAGATATGGCTCAGAAGTGAGATGGGTCTGAAGTTCTTCAAGAGAGTTTTGTCACCCTTCTTGAAAAACAGCATCACATCGCTTCTGCCTCATGCCTTTGGCGTTTTGCCCTCGAGGATGACAGAATTAAAAAGCCTTAAGTATCGGCTTACCGCCCGCTCTAAGGAGCTCTGTTGTGATTCCGTCATCACTCGCCGCCTTGTTGTTTTTAAGCTGCTTTTTAAGAGCCATTCTAATCTCGCACAGGCTGACGTCCGGGATATCTTCAGAATAGTGTCGGGTTAACTTAGCTTAAAGGTCTTTAGCCTTACTTTCAACATGTGTTTTGTGGAATATAACTGTCCATAGAAACTCTTATTCTCCCTCAGGATTATAACAAAAAATATTAATTGTTTCTTAATTAATAATCATTTCATTGTTTCTTAATTTGTTGTAAAAGGAATAATCATGACATCGTCCAACAAAACCATGCCCTGGTTTTGGTCTCCTTGTCCAATACTGCCTATGTGCAAAGTCGAGAGACACTTCCATTTTCATAGACTTTTATCGAATGGTCTTGCGAAGGTTTTAGTGATAACACCACAAACTCACTATCATCATGAAAACGGGTGTTAGAGCAATGTGTAACATCTAAACCAGTCTTGAATATATTGTCTTGGTTTTTAGTAAGTCTCGTATAATGTTCATTCAGTGAAGCATATTTCACGGGCTTCCAAATGTTAGGATTACCCTCACTTACAACAGGTAACCCAGCTAGGTAGAACAACTTCGAGAAAGAAGCCGATAAGAGGATTAAATTGGGCTGGGCCGCATTTGGGAAGCTTCTTCAAGTTTCTCCCACATAATAGAACTTAACATCAAATCCATATAAGACTTATATCCATCAACTAAAAGCAAATATTCGCTCAAGAGTCCAGTCATACTGACAGAAGGCATACTGTTAGTGACTTCTCTGGCGCAGATATAGATAAACCACTAAAGGTGGACACTTGCCCACAGGCGTTAAAAGCTCACCAATGCTTAGCACAGGTTTTCACCTGTGCACCTAGGCAAAGCTATAGTAAAAGAAATACAATCAAACGTCAAAGTGAATTAGAAAAGATGCAACGAACAAGACAGTGGTCGTAAAATCAATTAGGTTTTTTGTACATCCAATTAACGGCCATGAATTTTCCATACATTTTGGAAGCGGCCGAAAGCTAGCACCGGCCCGGTCGTAAACCAAAAGCGTCTATTTTATGCGATCAAAATCACAGATTTAATAAGTATTTACCGGTCGCAAGCTAACAGACACTCTCAGTTACTTAACAAAGTGAAGAACAAAAGTCACACGACTTAGAACCTTACATAAAATTAATAAGAAAAACAAAAGAAACTTTTTATCTGGAAGTCAGTTTTGCGACCACCTGGCCGTAAACTAATATTTTTTATAAAATTGACATATTAGTATGCGACCACTCAATAATTACTTACTTTTTCTATATTTCACACCAAAACCTCAGCAAATTGTGTTGTAAAACTGTTTTTGTAGCAATTAAGCCATCAACAATCACTTATAAACAAATGAAACAATAAATACTCACTTCGAATGCCGCGATGGCTCGCTAATTTTTGGCAACTTTGGGCACGTGCGCAGGCACGTAGTGTGGGGAGTGAAATGGCTGAGCGTTTTTTCACTACTAATGTAATAATAAGACAGACAATCTAAGAAGTCATAGATCGTATATCTATCCTTTTTGCATAAAGGACAATTTCGTTTGGAAAAATGTTATAGAATTCTTGTTTTCTTAGTTTTTCTGTGGCAGGTCTCTCAAATGATCGGAAACTAACGCATGGTCGCGAACTAGCGAAACGACCCTACTCGGACTTGTGATCACCAACCCGCACTTGGCAAGCGTCGTGATTATGCCTGTACCCTTTCTTTGTAAATCATTGGCCTGTACCCATCCCATCATTGGTGTGGTGTGGTAACTTGAATTCAATGATGGAGGCCTTTTGTATTCATTTTTATTAAATACAGGCGTGGATTTTTCAATGATGTTCGGAAGCCAGCAAACTCTTCAAAGCATTTTGTAATGCTTATGGAGTATTAAATATTTTCCTTGCCAAGAAGTACCTAATCAAAATTTTAGAAAAAGTAATAAGTGTTTATGTCATCAATTGTTTATATCACAGAGTACTTTTTAAGTTTATATGTACCTAAGGTGTGAGGTTATGTAAGATGGATGTCGCAATTTCGCAAACCTTTCAACCCTAGCTCTCGAGACGTAGATACCGTCTGTTGGGCCGTATGAGGCCATTGTAGAAACGGCGGGACGAGTAATTACTTACACCCGTATTTATAAACAAGTAAAAGTAATTACTTGACTAAAAGTAATTACTTAGACAATTTGTAGTCCTTAACCTAGTAATTATTGGAATTTAGAACTATGAAAAGTTAGCCTTCTCAGCCAAACAATATGTCTATTAATGGTGACCTATTTCCTTCACGTAAGCACTAGGTAATAATACTGGTTATCTGGCATGGAAAAAGTTTGAGTCCCCGAAAAGAACGTAGGAGAGCCTTTTATCCCAAAAGTCATCTTTAACGGGGTGAAAAGAGAGGTTGGGTAGGGTTTGGCTAGAATTTTGTATTGCTAATAAATATTTTTTTGATTTGGTAACAAAAGAATAACGGATATTGATTCTATTATGTTAAATGATCTCTAAGAAAAGTTATATAATCGGGAAAGTGGTATAGACTGCGATAGCCGATCACCACGCGGACGTACGGACAGTCGTTATTATTACAGTCCTATAAAAATCCTTCATGATTTTTGCTTGGCTTACATGATGAAAATTGGGGCGTGCACAGCAATTCTAGATAGGGTATGCAGTACTTAAATTTTAAATAACTTAACTTTAAGACTTAAACCTATACCTATTTCATTAAGTTAGACGTAGTAGGCAAGGTAAGCAGTGCTTATGTTGAGCACCCCACTGCACATGCATACATCGTTCTGATCTTAGGATCTTGTTTTATGGAAATCAGCAATAGCAAAGCTAAGTAACTACCACAAACTCCCATATAAAACAGCACATGGTTAAGGTAGTGTAGTATTAAGTAACTAAGCTAAGTAGGAGTGTACCTTACATCCGTCGTATAATTTCTATCACTTTCATAGTCTAGTTCGAGATTGTACCGAAAGTCATCGCCTCTTCGACCTCCATTTTGTTTACTGACAGCGAACTGAACTAAAGGAAGAATACTGGTTTCATACTGTTGTTTGGCCCTATAAAAAATGTTCAAATTAATTCAAATAGGTACACAATAGTTTTTCTGCAAGGTAAAAATAATCTGAGATATAGCTAGACATTGCTACTCAAACGTATTTCCTTTATCTTTTCATAATACCTATACAGGTGAAATTTTAACCACCTTCCAAATTTTAATATATCAATCTACGAGACAAAAACCAAAGGACATATTTTTTCTTTTAGTATAGCCCAGTACAAAAATGTCAAGATAAGGCACTTATAAAATGTCCGTCAAAAATCTAAAATTTTTATAACGACCGCCTAGCAATACTTTTTTTACGCGTTGCGCATCTCATTCATTCATTACGATACTATTCATAAGTTTTTAATTTTCCCTTTATACCTTATCAGGTCTAGGACCGTAAAAATTGAAACATAATTCGCGAAAAAAATTATCGTGTGATTTACATTTTCTACTTCATAAAAAGACTTCAAATATGATGCTGAACGCCTATAAAAAATTTTGAAGGTGATGAAAAAGTCACCTGTATATTCCATGATATAAAATGAAGTCGCTACCGCTGTCTGTTTGCTAAGATCTTTTAAACTACTCTATGGTATATAATACAGTTTTCAGCAATAGATAGATAGTGATTGAAAAATAAGGTTTATTTGTATAATACATACACCTACATATTACAGTATAGAAAAGCATAAAAAATTTAATATTTGTTACGTGATGTCGTAACAAACATACCTATTTTAGGGCGCTTAAATCGCAAACTCTGGCTAAACCTTACGAGATAAATACAGGATGAAATTTTAACAAAATTTTTGATTTTGGGCGGACATTTTCTGAGTGCTTTATCTTGACATTTTTGTACTGGGCTATACCAAAAGTAAAAATACGTCATTTATTTTTTGTCTCGTAGATTAATATATTAAAATTTGGAAGGTGGTTAAATTTTCATTCTGTATATCAAACTAATGTACCACGGAATCGTATACCTATCTAGAATACATCGACAAAAAAGGGTGTATATCGGTGGCATTTTTGTCTTTTACATACTATTAATTTAATAGTTTAATTTTAATGAAATGCTGTTAAGGGCTTTAATGGTATTAAATTTCATTAAAATTAAAACATTTTATACTTTAGTGTCTAAGTAGTAGTAACAGCCTATAATCTAAGTGTGGAAGATAAATAAATAATATATCATTATTTTATTTATTATTATTATGTTGTTCTGTTTCCGATCACGGGACTATGGTGTCCCGGACATTTGGAAGACGTACGAGGGGCCGAAGCTAACTCGCAGAGGCCTGTTAGACAACATTTATCTTTACGATGTGATGTGACACCGACCGACGATTATTTCTGTACGCACTATATAAATGCGTCCAAGGATAACCCCCGGTCAGTGCAGGACTATTTTAGAATGTGGATACAAAGGATACTGGGCTATGGGTTTGGGTGCTAGTGGACTGGGTAACTGGGACTATGGAAGGACTATAGCCCCTGCCTGACCTATGTTACTAACACGGATAAAATGGCAGGGGGTGGCTTGCACACTCGTTAAATGGGCTCCCGAAAACGGCCGCTAGCACATAGTGACGTAGCGACAAGAGGGCAACATAGCCTGAGGTGCTTGAGGAGTGGAGAGGTATTACACGGCTCTCAGGACAATCCCGGTAATCCGTTAAATATCCCTACAAGCATCTTACTGCAATACTTCCTTCCTCCGAGCATTTCTGCTCTAGCGACTCTCCACTCAAGCCGGCCAATGAAGGCAAGCAAGAGGTGGGAGATATGTTCGTCGTCAGTGTTCACTCCGACCGACCAATGAAGGCAAGCCAGAGGTGAGGAACAGGGATACTCCCGGGAGCAATCAGGTTCGTGGGGTCGCTACTGCCCAACAGCTCGCCACAAGCTGTCCTGCGGGGTTATTATTATTATTATTAAAATGGATATCTTAGAAGATATCAGAGATTTAAAAAGTGAATGCACTGCGGCTGGCGGGCCGTACGTTTCGTTCCGGTTGGTAGCGGTCGGAGGCGCATGGGTGCCTATACTACACATATATCTACTTTGTACTAGTGCGAAGCCGGGGCGGGTCACAAGTTTGATTACCTATATAACTAGTCAAGGTCTATTCAGCTAAATATAAGCCTCTCATATTGAATGTCACAGTGCCCGAATCTAGGCTGTTCATAACATTCGTTGTCAATAACTTTCCATATATAATTGCTTCTCTATTTTGAGGGTTGCCCCGTAACGTAGCATACATTTGTACTTCTACAATAAAGCGAGGGTTTGGGTTCTGACTTCTTGGTCTATATGCCTTTGTCACACGTCCCATCATCAAAGCCTCTGCCAAAAATCGGCGTTGATGGACTACTAGCTGTCACGCGCTGTCATCTTCCTTTTAAACGTTTTTCGTGATCAGTGTTTGTTGCTTATCAAATAAATATTTACTATAATTTTTATAAATAATATTAATCTGCTGAGTACCTCGTACCTACCTTGGTGTTACATCGTACAGTAAATCAAAGATGTCATCGATATCGATCCCGCTCTGCAACTGATCTCTTTCGTCAACCAATCTTCCCGACACATTGACAATAGGCACCTCTATTCTAATGAAATCTTGTTTTACCCGCTCTTGTTTTAATTTGTAAAGAGACTTCTGTGTTGTTGTGGATACTTCTGTTGTATAATAATCCGTAGATCTGTATAGCCAATTTATTATTTGTAAGCAACATTATACAATGTAGTAGTTACTTAGGTATGAGACCGTGCTAATCGTCCTAATCGACACAAATCTCACCTTTACCATATTAAAGGGGTTGTTTGGGTTATTCCAAAACGCAGACACAGGGTCTGCGTGGTGGTGCAGCATCAGCAGATTGTTAAATTGCTTAAGGGGTGGTGTTGTGGTAGGTACTGTCATATTGACAGACGTAATCAAACCAACCTCGGACAAGGGGAATCGTCGACTATCAAGCGACATACACATCACCTTTAACATGGCCACTTTCCTAAACAAGCCCAGGACTTTAATAATAGTCTTATCTTACTTTAAAATTCGTTTAAATGGTTCGTCCTGATCACAGACTACTAAATCTATTGATGTCATGGTTCAATCAACCTCATAAAACAACAGGTTTGATTTAAAAAATGAAATAAATTTTTAAAGAGCTACTAATAGGTACTAATATTGTGAAAATTTTTAGACCGCGATGGTAGGTACTATTCTAAAATGGCTCTGTTACTCATAATTAAAATTCTCCAATTTTCCCTCAAAAGCTAAACACAACCGTAATTTATTCGTAATTTAGTTGATCTTTGATGGCCCGTACGTACTTGCGAGGTGCCTTTTAATGGATGTCAATAATCCCTTCACTTCCCATTCCCATCGCTTTCCAGACCTAAGCCAGTTTAAAACAGATCGTTTCCTAAATTGGCCGGTATTAATTCACTCGTACTGACGAGTGTCGCAACTAATATTAATTATTACAATTATTAATATTTTTGTGAGCTTGTCAAACGTCTGTTTCAACTCTGAGTTGTGATTTTTTTTCACTTTTATACAACGTAATAGACCATTGAATTCGGTATATCATACTAAAAACAAACGATAATATGCTCTGAACTTAGAGCCTCCTCTTTTTTACAGTCGGAAGTAGGTAATAGGGGTTAAAATATGAAATTGCCGATTATTTTCCCACTTTTTATTTTGTTTATAGCTCTTAAGTATAGTCATATTATTGCGTAATTCTTTTTGTATTGTATCAAAAACTAAATAAAGTAATTTTTGACTAAAAAAAACAATGCAATACCTATTACTTCAAAGGAAGTCGTTGAAAAGACCCCTTACAATGTGTCAGCTGTCCTTCTTGCTTCAATTAAATATATTTGTATTATATACTTTGATTTTCAGAAATTTAAATACTATAATGCGTAGCTTTATAACCATCTAACTTTCACGTTTAATTGCATCGAAAACGGTTCAGGCGTTTTTAAAAAAACTAAAAAATTGTTAGTATGGAAAAATGACTTTTCTCGATTTCGTCCATACAAAACGGCAATTTCATACTTTAACCCTTAATATGTGGTGATCATCAGTTAAAAGCGTAGATTTAGTTAACTATACATACACCATATAACTATAGTACCAATATTTACTTCGTTTGTGTTACTTCCGGCTGAGTTGTCTTTCGTGTATACACCTCGGGTTGGGTAGGCCCGGGATGCACCGCGGAATCAGGCAGCGGTCCCCAGTATCCGCCGAAGGTCTCCCCCATTTCATACACCAGAAGCTGGCTTGGACTCTCGGAACAAGCCTTGACAAGGCTCTTGTCTGATAGAAGTTGCACCACCAACACTATGTTGCTGCCGGACTCTGCTCTATAGAACATATATCAGGATTTCTTAGTAAGCATCATCATCGGAACACAGGCCTATCCAAAAAGGAGGATTTTTCCATAGTCACCACACTTGGCAGGCGTGTAGGAGATTGCAGTTTAGCTATAATGAAGATAAAACGAACGAATTATTCTTCGGAGCGCAGTAAAGGCTAAAAAATTTGAGGATGCATGCTATTATTAGTAACCAACACCGATATACGCAAGCATAAATAGTATAGTGGAGGTACCTACCAAGACCGGTGTTACCAAGCGGAAATTAACACCAAAATAATTTTCTATTTGTATTTAGTTATGGATTTCCCCATAGTAACGCCTGAGTGTTTTACTTAGTAGGTACCTACCTACGGGACACACCTAACTTGTCTGTTTTTACAAATTCTTAAAAAAAACTAAGTATTAGTTTGACAGTAAATCGTAGCAGTTTTTGGCTCTAATTTTATCTTTTCTAAAAATACGTTACGGTAAGTTTCTTGTTCTGAAATGTTTGAGTCCTCAATGCTGATATTCGAGATCAGCCAGCAATAAATATGTCAGATATCGTCCGGGACCTATATAATTACTCACAGGAACAAAATAGAGTAGTTAGGTGCACAGCATAGCATAGTTAGACACTTAACGTGGGTGCTTATTGAAAATACTAGAAAATAACGACGATAATACCTTACGCTGATGAAACAATTGTAAGGCAATTCAGTTCTAGAGAAGTGCAAGATCTTCGAATGTGCCTCCATCACGTGCCGGCCCAGGAACACCGACGGTATCACACGCCGTTTGCAATACTCGGACATGTCTTTCTGATAAACGAACTTGCGTACCGTTATAGTGAGAATTGGTTGCTTTAAGCTAATAACAGTAAATATTATTAATAAGAATAAGTTAACCATCTTTGCACTACAATCAAATCATAGCCAACTAGATAATAAACAAAAAATACCATTTATTTCTTAGATATTCATCTACGAGTAGTTAAGTGCTTCCCAACCAGTAGTCCGCGGGATTTAAAATTATGATATGCGAAAGACTTTACAATTACCTCGGTGATACACACCACTATCATGTTCATGAGCTGGTCAGTCAATCGTTAGATTCGTAGGCCGTGCTACCTTTACCTGCGGCGCTAAAAATAGGTAGCTCCTACTCGATTATTAATTATTAAGCTCGTAACTGGAGTTGTAAAAAAATATTAAGCTCATAAGTGGTTCCTGATCCATAGAAGGTAAGGAACTACTGGTCTAATTCGTAAGGACTTCATTAGGTAGGTAGTAGTACCTAGTAACTTAAATTTATATCTGCAACTGAATTAGGTACAGACGGTTGTTAGACAGATTTAATCCATAACTTTGTCCATTTCAATCTGTTACATAAAAATACTGGATATCAGAGACATCCAGTGGCGTGACTTGAGCCGCGTGACTCTAGTCATCATTCCGACTCCACACTCGATGATACGGGTCGCGTGACCCGCACGGCGCACCGCATCAAAGCTTTTTATTGCGACACAAAATATTAGGGGAGATAGGTACCTACGCTAAAGCAACGAAGTGTTGATAATATAATAATACTTAGCCGTTCGTCCCCATGTAAAGGATTATTGAAGAGGTAGGTAGAGAAGGTACTTTATCAACAAGTTAGATAACATTGATGACCCAATTTCACTTGCGACTGCATTAGCATGTGATTTTATAATCGTATGAAAAAAGCATAAATGTTTCATGCAAATAAAATATACGTTAACCATTCGTTATACAATATTATTTTTTAATTGAAAATACAAATCCTTGCTTAAAAACTTCGACTGCCTGAGGTGGGTGACTCGAACTCCACATCCTTATGCTTACCTACCGGGCGAATGCTCTAACCAAAAAACATGGGAAAAGGTTACAAAGGCGATGTTATGAGCAAACGCTTTACTTCTGGCCAAACGTGAGCGCTGACGTCGCGCGACCCTATTGGTCGCGCTGTCGCGCAACGTCAAAAGAATTCGCTTGATTGGCGTTCTTTTAACTCAGTATATAAACTTGAAAAATTTTGTCTCAGGCGGGACTTGAACCCGCATCTCCTCGCCATGCATGCGCAAAACTTTTCAAGTTTATATACTGATGTGCAATTAAGTTGCTAAAATATCAAATAAAGTATATAAATAGCTGTTTCATCTTAACTGACTGTCAAACATCTGCAAAGATGTTTCTTTCGGGTGTTAAGGGTGCAAATTCCTAACATTTGATGAAACAGCGCTGGCTTACAGCGTAAGAATATGCTTGAAAAATTCGCGCCGTGTCGCAGTGTCTCGGTGGCCAAATGGTATGGCGCCCTCCCGGCATGCGAGGAGATGCGGGTTCGAGTCCCGCCTGAGACAAAATTTTTCAAGTTTATATACTGATATTATAAGTGCAATTAAGTTGCTAAAATATCAAATAAAGTTCTTTTAACTCGTTTACGCGTAGTGGGGCGCAAGCGGCGACATCGGTTCTCATACGAATAGCGCATGACAGCCTTTCTAACCTTTTTCCATGTTCTGTGGCTCTAATCATAAAGCTACCCAGCCAGCGGAATTTCATCAATGTTTTCGGTTTGTACCTCCCACATCCGAAAAAAAAATTTTTATTATCTGGATATAACAAGTTTGTTAATATTTTTGAAACTATTCTTTATGCAAATAAATTGCTAGTGTAAATTGAAAATACAAGACTCCTTCAGTAAAATTTCTTTTTTAATATCTGGAATGTTTACTAAAATCGATTGAGTCGTTTTGAAGCCTTTAATTAGGACGAACATTGGATAAACTATCTTTATCATCGTCGGTATTTTTAAATACCTACAGATAGAGTAATAAGTAACTTTTAATATTATTCTTTGTTATTTTAAACGAAATTTGTTAGTAATGACTCGTTGTTAGCAGATTTAAAAAAAATCTAAGTATAAGTAACTAATAGGATCCAGCTCTCATGCTCTGTATAATTATGTAATTAGGTATTACTTATTCACATAAAAACAAGAATACTCTTACGAATGTTAGGTATATGAGAAACCCAAAGGAATGCCTATATACTTAGAATTTAAGCTACTCTCGCACAGTCCCACTCTCTATCTTATATTTTTAGGTAGTAATCTTTAAAAAAAATGTAAAAAATGTTTGCTTTCTCACTTAGTATACGAAGAGAAAATTCTCAAAATAGAAACGTCTTGGTTGCTAAATTGGTTAGAGCAGTCATCACCCGTACGTAACCTGAAGGTTGTGGGTTCAAGTCGAAAAATTGTAAGTATTCAAGGAATTGTATTTTCAACAACGGATTTTAAAAATAACAACAAAGTTGTTATTTTTACGTGGTACCTACTAACTAAAGTGATAATTAAAATCAGTTTTATTTCTGCAAATAGTATCCTGGAGGCGCTTTCTCAAGTCCGACTTGACACTCTTTACACGACTGAAGGCAAATACTTTATACAGGTGAAAGTTTAACCACCTTCTAAATTTTAATATACTTATCAATCTACAAGTCAAAAAACAAATGTGAAATGTCGTATTTTTTCTTTTGGAATAATAGCCCAGTACAAAAATGTCAAGATAAAGCAATTAGAAAATGACCGCCAAAAATCAAAAATATTTGTCAAGGCCGCCGCCTAGGCAACACTTTTTTATACGCGATGCGCATCTCATTAATTCATTACGATACTTTTCAATACTTTTCATAAGTTTTTTATTTAACCTTTATTATCTGTGCCTTAGACCCGAGTTCACCAACATTTAAACAGCCGGTAAACAAAGAGTGACGATTAATTTGACACAATTCCCATACAAAATATGTCAAATAATATCTTAAACGCTGTTTAAACGCTGTTTAAACCTGAACGTCTGTTGGTGAACTCAGGCCTTAACAGACCGTAAGTAAGTAAGTAAACCGTAAAAATTGAAAACTATATTACGAAAAAAATTGTCAGGTGAAAACTTGATTTAAATTTTTTACTTCATAAAGGCTTTAAATACGATACTAAACACCTATAAAAATTTTAGAAAGTGGTTAAATTTTTATCCTATATATTTTAACAGCTGAATTGCAATTATAACAGATTTTTTGTCTCGGATGGGACTAGAACCCGCATCTCAATGCATAACGTGCGCGATGCTTTGTCCAATTAAGCTACCGAGACATTACGTCACCGCGCCAATTTTTCAGTTAGGTTTTTAACGCTGTAAGCCATCGAAATTTTATCAATGTTAGAAGTTTTGCACTCTAACACCCGAAAGAAACATGCAAATGTAAGTATAACAATCAAAACGATCATCATTTTTTTTTATTAGTATGAAAATATAAAAAATGTGATAAGTATAGTTATCAATTTTCTGACTTCACTATACTATTTAAATGCATAAGTTAATTTATGCTAGTTTTGGCTTGGTAGACCATTTACCAAAAACCCTGTAATACATATAACTACTACCTACTCTGATAGTGTGACGCATTTTTTTACTAGGTATCAGAAAATACTTCTCAACGTCTGGGATCTTGCTCTAAAACTGAGCTGGGCCGACCACCGACTTAACCACAGAACAGAAAAAACGATAAAAGTAGCATTAACTTCAATTTGTATGAAAAACCAGTGTAGCCATGGTCAAAGAAAATAAAGATAAACTAATAAAGTTTATCTTTATTTTCTTTGGCCATGGTGTAGCCAAACTAACACATTTGTGATTATATCACATTATCACGCACACCAAGAATGTCTAATAGCGGTTGGTTACCTTTCACTGTCAGATAGTTCCGCTAGCCGACACTAGGTGCCTCTTATTCACTATCAAATAGTTCCGCTACCCGACGATAGATGCTACTTAAAAACCATTAACCTTTTCACAGCCAACGACTTCTATAGAAGTTCGAGATTTTCGTGCCCACCACGCCACGACTTCTATGGAAGCTCTTCATTGTACCTAATCTAATAAAATACAACTACGATAAAAAGCGTGGGGTGCTTGTTATGATATCCACAGATATAGTAAATTATTAATAAAATATTTACAACAATCTAAATCAAACCCCCCACGCTTTTCGTACAATAATATGAATTTTTCAATTGATTACTACAGTTTTATTTTTAATTTTTAGGGTTCCGTACCCAAAGGGTAAAAACGGGACCCTATTACTGAGACTTCGCTGTCTGTCCGTCTGTCCGTCTGTCCGTCGCTCTGTCACCAGGTTGTATCTCAAGAGCGGCGATAGCTAGACAGTTGAAAGTTTCACAAATTATGTAATTCTGTTACCGAAATAACAACAAATACTAAAAACAAAACAAAATAAATATTTAAGGGGGGCTCCCATACAACAAACCCGTTTTTTTGGCCTTTTTGGTACGGAACCCTTCGTGAGCGAGTACGACTCGCACTTGGCCGGTTGTATTTAGTTCTCCCTCAACCCCCAGGAGGCACGCGCGTGCCGCGATAACAATTGATTTCAATTGTGTCTGGAATAACTCACGATCGAGGGATTAAAAGCGTGGTTTTTTAGTTTTTTAAACTATAATTTATTTTTTACTTTTTAGTTTAGTTTATAAGATTTGATTCCTTCTTTATCGACTGTAAGTCCAAAGCTATGCAGGAATCGTAATTGATCGCGCGCTAGCTCTATCTCTTTTACTCCCTCTTACAGGGGAAAACTGGGAAACTGTTATTAAATTATTGCATTGTCATCTGTTAAAATCAGTTAAAATCAGTTAAAATCAGTTTTATTTCTGCAAATAGGCCCCAGGAGGCGCTTTTACACGTCCCAATATTTAAACCTACCACTGCTTCGGGACAAGTCTGGGCTAGTGCCGAGAAGAAGCAGCGCAAGAAACTCGGTCACTATTGTCAGCCTCTTTTTAAATAAATTTTTACAAGGTAAGGTAATTTTTACAAGGTTTAAGCAAGTACGAGCTGGGACAACTTAATGCCATACATTTCTATCATTTAAATAATCATTAACAGTGTAATAGCCTTTTTTCATTAAAATAACTTTAACATACGATTTAAGTTTATGTACAGGGAGTTCAGCAATATCCTTTGGTAATTTGTTGAAAATACGGATACAATTTCCCATAAACGATTTTCCTACTTTTCGCAGTCTGAAGCCTGGAATGGCGAGTTTATCTTTATTTCTCGTATTAAAATTGTGTACGTTACTTTTCTTAATGTTCTGTATGTTCTTACGAACGTAAATAATATTCTCGAGAATATATTGAGAAGACACTGTAAGTATATTAATCTCTTTGAAGAGCTCTTTCAGCGAGTCACGGGGTCGAAAGCCGTAAATAGCCCGTACAGCACGTTTTTGCAATATAAAAATTGACTCAATATCTGCCGCTGAGCCCCACAATAGAATTCCGTATGACATTATGCTATGAAAGTAGATAAAATATACTAATCTTGCCGTTCCAACATCAGTCAATTGCCTTATCTTTCTCACAGCATAAGCAGCAGAACTAAGTCTTCCAGACAGCCCCCTGATATGAGCACCCCATTGCAAATGAGAGTCTACAGTTATACCCAAAAAGGTAGTAAAATCTACAGAGTTTAGTGGTTCATCTTTAACAATAATATGAGGGGCAGCTAACCTTACGTTTGGCATCGTAAATTTAACACATTTTGTTTTATTTGCATTTAGTAAGAGATTATTTGTTGTAAACCAATGCAATAATTTAGAGAGGGTATTGTTAACATCGTCAAATGAAGATTTGCCCCTCTTGGTTTTAAAAATCATTGATGTATCATCTGCAAACAATACCATCTCACAAAGATTATGTGATAAACACGGAAGGTCATTTATATAAACTAAAAATAGCAGGGGTCCTAATACTGATCCCTGTAGGACACCCATAACAAGGGCCGACCCTGAAGACTCAGCTCCATTTATGCAAACCTTTTCTATCCTGCCTTTAAGGTAAGAACTTATTAGATCCAAGGAATCATTCGATGCACCATAATGTTTAAGTTTTTTAAGTAATATTTCATGGTCTACACAATCGAAGGCCTTTGAAAGGTCACAAAATACACCTAAGGCATCTAGCTTACTCTCCCAAGCCTTAAACACATGTTGTAGGAGAGCAACTCCAGCATCGGTAGTATTTCTACCTTTTCTGAAGCCATATTGGTTGCTATTTAATAATTTATTTACACTAAAGTGAGATAAAAGCTGATTAAACATTATTTTCTCGAAAATTTTACTTAGCCCTGGCAATATAGATATAGGTCGAAAATTGGAGGGGTCACATTTTTCGCCAGACTTAAACAAAGGAATGATTTTGCTAAACTTCATTAAAGTTGGAAACTGTCTATCATCAATACATTTGTTAAAAATAATAGCGAGTTGAGGGGCTAATGAACTTATGATTGTATTGATAATATTGACAGAAATTCCCCAAAGATCCTCTGTTTTTTTCATATTAAATTCTCTAAAAGTTTTTGTAATTATATCAGGGTTTATATGTCTAAAATTAAAAGAAGAATTGCACTCTTCGACAACAGACTTGAGAAGGGATTCGGCTAGATCAGCAGAAGAAGCTAGCCCTTCAGTAGTAGAGGGAGCTATATTTGAAAAAAATGTCTCAAATGTGTTTGCAACCTCTGTGTTCGTGTTTATTAGCTTATCCCCTAACTTGAGAGAGTAAGTAGGATTGTTTGGTTTTACTCTACATGTCTCTTTATTAATAATATTCCAAGTGGTTTTTGCCTTATTTTTGGAAGCCGAAATTAAATTATAAAGATATATTGACTTCGCTTTGGCACATACTAATTTAAATAATTTAGAGTATTTTTTAACATGTTCTATAATATGTGGATTTTGAGAATCTGCCTTTAAACTATATAAATCATATAATGTTTTTCTGCTTTTATAAATACCAGGTGTAGCCCATTCATTAAACTTACACTTCTGTTTGTTTATTTTTACTTTTTCTGTTTAAAATGTTTATCAAATTCCTTTTTTACTAAACCAAAAAGATTCTCATATAATTCATCAACATTCTGATCATTAGGCTTTAGCAAATTCACACCCTCTTTCCTTAAACTTTTTTCCTTAAACTTTTCTATTTTATTAAAAGTGAATTGCCTATACACAGAATCTACTTTGTTAGAGACATAATGGTGTTCGAACGATGCTTCTTGTCCGCTGTGGTCCGAAATAAGACAATTTAAAATCGTTTTTTTTAACACTTTACCATCACAAAAAATATTATCTAAGCAAGTAGCTGACGTGGGCGTCACCCTGGTGGGTTCATTAAAAAGATTAATTAGATTATAAGACTTAAAGAGATTAAGAAACCGGGTGGACAACTGCGTTTCTTCTAATATATTAACGTTGAAATCCCCACATACCACTACTTTCTTATTCGATTTTGAGAGCTTTTTCAGAGCCTCATCCATAACAGATTCAAAAACGTGGTAATTAGCTTTGGGGGGGCTATACACGCTAATTATGATATATTGTTCCAGCTCAGCACACGCTAGTTCAATAGTTCGTTCAACCGAGAGCGACACAATGTCTTTGCGTTCTTTACATTTTAATTCATTTTTAACAAGAATAAGTGACCCCCCTCTTGGTGCAGACTCCATTATGAGCGAACTAGCGACTTTATAATTTTCAATGTTTAACATTAGTTGGTGTTTTTTAATCCAATGTTCTGTAAGACATATCACATGAACGTTATAATCTTGAAGAAATAACCCTAAACCTAACTCTTTGCCGGCCAGGCCTTGTATGTTTTGATGAACAATATTGAAATACATATCAGGCCTAGCTTTTGTCTTTCCTCTCAGTTTAAAGCCTCAGAGGTTGTCAATGGCACAATATTTAAATTAGTACAAGTACTAACATGTTCATAAATTATACTTTTGCTATTTTAGCAAGACAGTTAATATTAATATTATATGCTAACAAAGTAGCAATTTGTTTTTTTATTATATGAGGCAGGTGTACAGAGCCGCCTGTCAAAATAAAACTATTGTTAATAAATTTATTTGTGTCAAAAAACACAAACTTGTCACTATGTCTTTGACATAGGTTATATAATAAAGTATTCATTAAGTGAATATTTGCATTAATATTATTTAAATTATTTTTACAAAATTGAAAGGCACAGAGGAAAATTTTTTTAACACATAATTTATCTAAAATAGAAAATGATTTTATAATATTATTTTTGGTAATTTTTTGACTATTACCTAGCATTAAAATAATGGTACTTGAGGTTGAACATGTTTGAGTATTTTCTATTGTTTTAATTATTTCATCAAACGATGCATCCGGCATGCAATTATTTATTACATTGCAATTTAATTTATTGTTTAGTATAGAGCCATAACCAATTCCTTGTCGGTCCTTGATACGTGTGCAAAGTTTCAAATTAATCAAACTTCTAGAAATTGGTAAAAAATATGCTCAAAGAATTCATTACATACTACATTCATACATAGATACAACCCAAGCTAATAAAAGCGTGGTAAAAAACACGCGTTGGCACGTGTCAAACGCCATTACTGTTCCATATTGCCGTAACCATACAATAATATCATACTATATAAGAACCTGATACATAAATTCTATTTAAAATAATGTTATTTCAATGCAAAATACAAAAATGACAATAGCTGCTAAATATTATTCAGTATTGTAAAAACATCGCAGCCAATTTTATTACTTATGCTTATTAAATGTTAGACTATTCTCTATTATAATTATTCTGCTAAATGTAATATTTTTTTGCACAGGCAATTTGTTAGACAAGGACACACTCCGATCGAGGGACCTCTCAGTGGTCTCGTTTTTGTGGTTAATAACTTGACGTAGTATTATGAACCTTAACAATGGCTCTTAAAGATCAATTCGAAATTGACAAAATTATACAGTGCACGATCTTGTTACTTATTTAATCTTTGGAGCAAACATAAAAAAGAATAAATCTATCAGCTGATTGTCAACTGTCAATGCGACGGACAACCGCCGTCAATATTATAACAATATTGTCTTAAAAATTCTATTTATTATTAATATGTTATTCTAATTAATAAATCTGTTTCAACATGACTATCGTCGAATATGTAGCGTCATTATCCCAAAACCCCTACTTTGGGGCTGGTTTTGGTTTATTTGGAGTAGGTGCCAGTGCGGCGATATTACGCAAAGGATTTCAGACATCTATGATGTTATTCAGAAGGCACTGTATGATTACCTTGGAGGTCCCATGTAGGGACAAGTCGTACCAATGGCTACTACAGTGGATTACCCAAAAAGGAGCTAGAAAGACCCAGCATTTGAGCGTAGAGACCTCATTCTTACAAAAGGATAGTGGACAAATAAAGACGAAATATGACTTCATTCCCAGCGTTGGCCAACACTTTTTTAGGTATTAATTGAGTTATGCTGTAATAAATATAAACCTGGCCTAATTTGTATAAAATTATGGTGGTTTAAATTACCCTAATTGGCCCCGAAATAAAACTACTAATATATTTTTTAACTGCTTCTAAAGTACACAGATACACAATATGCTTTTTTACCTTTTCCTCGGCTTTACTCATACTAGTTAGCTAGAGAGAAATATGTATGTACTAGTAAATTCTGATTTTCATGAAATTATATCCAAGTTTTATTTAAACTGTTTTCAGATATGGAGGTACCTGGATCCGTGTGGATCGCACACGAGAGCAACAGACACTTGACTTACACATGGGGATTCCTTGGGAAACTGTTGTCTTGACATCTTTTGGAAGGAATAAACAACTTTATTACGACATTCTAGAAGAAGGTATAATTTATATTTATGTAACAAGTGGCACTTATATTGAGTGCTAAATTTCAAACATGATTAGGTACTAATATGTGCTGCCTCAGGAACAATAGATGAACTTTCTTACATCCTCCTTTTCATACAGGACAAGTCTGAATTTTATAATTGATCTAAATTATAATCTTAGGTATCAAATGTTATCAAACCAGTGTTAAAAAAAGATGAGAATGTCTATTTAAAACAACAGTCATCTGCCATATTAACATTCATAACATAGTTTGTTAATTAGGTACAGTGGCGGTATGCTTCTTCTGTCTATCTGTCCTATAACCTGCTATTGCAAAAAACTGAAATTTTCATTAGAAAAAATAGGGCCATAAAAAATAGTGATATTTCCAAATTTTCAAATAAAATACTCGTAATCAGATTGGCAGCGATTTTATTACTGCCATGATCAGATGGGACCATAAGCCAACATCCTAAAAAAATTATATCTGTCTAGTCTGGGACAGCCTGTATAATTTATTCTTATATTAACTTACTTTTTTTTATTTCAGCTAGAACAATGGCTTTAAAACAACACGAAGGCATGACAGTAATGTATACAGCAATGGGTTCTGAGTGGCGACCTTTTGGTCACCCTCGACGACGACGACCTCTTCACAGTGTAGTGCTACGTAATGGCTTGGCAGACAAAATTCTAGCAGACTGCTTAGACTTCATCAATAATCCACAATGGTATACTGACCGTGGTATTCCATACAGAAGAGGTATAGTAGCAATAATGTATGCTTTATTTATATGATTGACAATCAAAACCACATAATGTAAAAATCCAAACATAACGAGTCCCGGCTCTTTGGTAACTTGTAACTTCTTATAAGGCTCACTGTAATGCACATTAAAAAAATTAAGGTTAGTAAATACTTACATAATATAAATGTGTATTTCAAAACATCAATACTAAGGTTCAGTGTTATGGTACTAATCTTACTTCTGGTGAGAGAGAGGTGTTATAATTTTATAATATAAATAATAATTGAGAAAGTTTGGATGAATGTTTGTTTGTAACTCAATTATCCGCTAGGCGAATATCGATATAATATCGGTAAAAGAGGATGTAGTAACCAGTATTGAAAAAGGAATGCTTAAATAGTTTGGACATGTTGAGAGGATAAATGAAAGCAGGTTGACTAAAAAGATATATATGGCGAGTATGAATGGAAATGTTGGAAGGGGAAGGCCTCGACGAACTTATCTTGATCAAATCGGGGAAGTTCTAAAGAAAGGTCAGGTCAAGAGTACCCTGAACCGGCGAGCGTGTATGAAAAGATTAATGAATGTGGATGAAGCGAAAGTAATCTGTAAGGATCGTAGCAAGTGGAAAGATGTGGTCTCTGCCTACCCCTCCGGGAAAAAGGCGTGAGTGTATGTATGTATGTATGTATGAATATCGATATGTTCCGTCCACAGAACATAAAAAACGATAGAAGTAGTAAGTAGGCGGGCCCCGCGTACCACACATCGGCTACGGATGGCGCATATCATGTTTCCGCCCCATTTTACGCGCTTCAGACGATCGCAGTTGCTAGAACGTATTGACGTTGTGCTATTCTGCCAAAAATCTTTAAATATGCCAACCTGCACAGTATTAGAGTGCAAAAACACAAGCACTAAAAAGAGTTTATCCAAAGGAGGCGTGACATACCATTTGTAAGTAATATTATATCGTTATTTTAATAGAAATTATGAATTTTGCGGATAATAACAATCCTTAAAAAGTACCAGCTAAAACCATTCCACTGTCAATAGAGATAAGGTCGAAACTATATTTTGGTAATTACTTATTTTTGTAATGTTTCAAAACGCTATTCATTTAGGGATGTGGTAAAATATCGATAAGTTAGTTATCGATACTTATAATTACAGACTGTCAATAAAGTCTTGAAATAAAATGAGGGCGCTAGTGTCGTGTATGTAGCCACCCCGTATAGTATGACTAAAATGACTTTGATACTTACATACTTTAGTTTTTATAAAAAGAACAAGAATACCAAAACTAAAATCTATGCGCAAAATTGCTTTATTGGCTTCCTAAATAAGCTATAATAATAACTTCAATATATCATTATCAGGTGAGGGAAAGAGAAAAGTTGTGGATGGATAGAGAAAATTTATTTGTGACATCTATTTGAATAAAACAAGTAAATAAAAGAAAATGTATTTATTATAGAACATCAAAAGCACAATAATTAATTATTATCAATATCACTATCACTGTCCGTTTCTAAATATTCTACACCCAAAAAATAACTATCGTCATCTTTATCAGTGCAACTGGTATCACTGCTGCTATCACCGCCTACTTGAATTACCAGGTTATCTATATCCTGATACAATGTCCTTCCTCTTTCGTAATATTCTTTTTCAATTTTCGCAACGTGTCGGCAACAATTTTTCCAAATCTCAGGCGTTATGCTGTTGAAAGCATCTTCAGCTAATTCCTTTATATCTCGTGATCCAACATTTTGTGATGCTATCTTTTGCTTCACTTGAGCCCAAATCAGTTCAATGGGGTTCAAGTCACAGTGGTAAGGTGGAAGCCGTACCACTATGTGCCCATGTTCTCCCAGTAGCTCGTCAATAGCATAAATAGGGCTAGGTTTGTTTTTTTTAACCAATTTTAGCAAATTTGGCTTCCTGAGCTCAGGATCAAAGGGAATATTATTTTCCAGCAGCCAAAGTCTTATCTCATCAATGCGAGACTTTTGAGTTGGCGCTTTGTTTGTGATAACCGAATGATAAGGAGCATTGTCAAAAACAATAATAGATGGTTCATTAATGTTGGGTATAAGTTTTTCCGTGACCCACTTTGTGAAATTGTTAGCATTCATTTCAGAATGATAATCCTCCATTTTATTTTTCCCACTGAAGATTAGCAAGCAGTTTGGTACAAATCCCTGTTCGCTGCCAGCATGAACTAATATGTAACGTTTGCCTTTTGACACACTTTGTGTTACACCTTCAATATCAATTGACTGCCAACACTTTTTTACTTTGTATGATGAATGTACATAGCTTTCGTCTAAATAAATTATATTCTTTTGCAATTCTTTTGGCAAATCTCAATTCTTCATAATAATATTCAAATATTCCTCTCTTTTTGCTGCAATATGAGGTTTTTCGAATTGTATTATTATATAAAATTTTATGTTTTCTAAATGTATTATCTTTAAACTGATTATAATGAATAATAAACATGATTACATACCCGTCATAGTTGCTGTTCGGCCATAAACATCCTCCAAATTTGATAAAATGCACCCAGCTTGATATTCCATGAAACATCGCTGAAATACTTTAAAAATCACATCACGAGTTCCACTTCGATTTGTTTTATTCATAACTATTATGATTACTTATAATTTGAGTTAAAATTTAAGCAGTTTTATTGAGATTATTCAAAAATATAACGAGCAAACACGAAACACAAAGACGCATTGACAGCTGATGTACTTGACAGGAATGACTTGAGAAGTATGCTTGGTGTTGCCAATTATACAGAAAATGTTTAGTTCCTTGAAACATTCTTTTCATGACTTTTTTGACAGACTGTATGTATGACACATTAAAAAAGTACAGCTTTTAAAAAAGATTCAGAAATTGCTTGTTATTTTTTGTTATTTATAAATTTTAATAAAAAATTAAAAAAGTACTAAATAAAAAGTAATCTATGAAAGTACTAAGTTACAAAAGGTTATTAAATATACCGGGTCTTTGGTACATTGTGTGCCCAATTTAAATGGCTTGCAGCGAGAGCCTTTGCTATCGTTTCCTGCCTTAAATTTTTTTATCTTATTTTGTAGTCGTTTGTTTTTTTTTATATAAGAAATAACTTGTTTAAATAAATTAATACTCGTATTTAATTAATTCAATCCAAACATATACGGAAAATGGATTGAAGCAATCGGTAGGCAAAATTGGTATCCCGGAAAAACATGCACCATTTGCTCTAAACATTTCTGGGAAAACGATTTTGAAACAAAGAAAGTATTTTTTTCATTTAGAATGAAGAAGTCATTAATAATTTATAATTTTTTGGAAAAGATGTTAAGTTGTAATAATTAAGAAGATGAGATAAACAATGTTAAACATAACGTTGGCTCTCTTACGAGGGTGGGTCAATAAGTCCGTGACTTTTGGAATAAAACACAGATTTTTTTGATAAACAAATCATTTTATTTTTCAACGTAGTCTCCCTTGAGCTCTATACACTTTGTCCAACGCTTCTCCAATTTTTTTATCCCTTCCAAAAAATATGATTTGTCGAGGTCCTCAAAATAGGCCTTTGTTTGCGAGATGACTTCATCATTGGAGTCAAATCTTTTTCCACCAAGCCATTTCTTCAGGTTTGGGAACAAAAAGTAGTCACTCGGAGCCAAATCTGGAGAATAGGGTGCATGAGGGAGCAATTCATAGCCCAATTCATGGATTTTTGCCATGGCAACTGCACATGTGTGCACCCTTGCATTGTCTTGGTGGAAAAGAACTTTTTTCTTGGCCAAATGAGGTCGGTTTTTTTTTCAAATCGTCATTGAAGCGGTTCAATAAGTTGGCATAATATTCCCCATTGATTGTTCTTCCCTTTTGAAGGTAGTCAATGTGGATTATCCCACGTGCATCCCAAAAAACAGTCGCCATAACTTTATTGGCTGACACCTTGGCCTTCTTTGGCGCCGATTCACCCTTAGAAACCCACTGTTTTGACTGTTGTTTGGTCTCTGGTGTGTTGTGATGGATCCATGTTTCGTCCACGGTTACAAAACGGCGCAAAAACTCCTCCATATTGCGATTTAAACAACGCCAAACCTTCCTGTGAAGTTGTTACACGATTGCGTTTGTGGTTGACTGTGAGCAAACGCGGCACCCATCTTGCGGAAAGCTTTCTCATGCCCAATTGATCTTTTAAAATTGAAACCACTGAGCCATGCGAGATCCCTACGACTTCCACAATCTCTTGCACTTTCAATCTTCGGTCGGCCAACACCATATCGTGAATTTTTTCGATTGGTTCGGGTGTAGAGACCTCAACTGGGCGTCCAGGACGTTCGGCATCTTCAGTGCTTTTACAGCCACAACGAAATTCAGTAAACCACTTTTTTACCATTGAAATCGATGGTGCAGAGTCCCCATAGTATTTATCAAGCTTAGCCTTGGTCACGGTAATGGTTTTTTTTCGCAAAAAATAATGCTTAATAAGCACACGAAATTCACCTTTTTCCATTTTTTCCTCAAATTACTGGGTAGTCTGATAAAAATAGCTGTCAAACACAAACTAACTGACGCAGCAAGTTCAAATTTTGATAGGAATCAACTGACAGATACCTGTTGACAGGAGTAGTGTTGCTTTTTCAGTAAAGAGGTCAGAAATTCATATAGTCACGGACTTATTGACCCGCCCTCGTATGTTGTTATAACATAAATATCAACACATACAAGTGTCGATATTTTTGTTATGATTATCGTAACTATCCCACCCCTATTTATCAAGTTTTTAGGTAGCATCTATCGTCGCATAGCGGAACTATTTGATAGTGAATAAGAGGCATCTAGTGTCGGGTAGCGGAACTATCTGACAGTTAAAGTTAACCAATCGCTACAAGACATTCTTAGTGTGCGTGATAATGTGATTTAATCACAAATGTGTTAGTTTGGTTACACTGGTTTTCATACAAAATTTGTAGAAATGCAAAAAAACGAGTAGAAGTAGCATCCACTCCCATTTAATGGGAGTGGATGCTACTTCTACTCGTTTTTTATGTTCTGTGGTTCCGTCCTCTGAACAGAGTGACTCATTTGTTAAGTTGGTTATTATTGATTAATCTGTTGCAAGGGCCTCGCCCGAGTTCGATTCTTGGTGGTGGCCAATTCAGAAAATGACTCTTTTTTGGTCTGGATGGGGTGTGTGGGTTGTTTTCGATCAATGGAAGCCAAGTTAAACAGTTGATTCTGTTTTCTTTTGCATGATGGAATTCGTTAAATCAAGTCTCATCAGACCTGTAGGTAATATGCTACTTGGAAAACTCCTGACACTAAACTGTCCTTAAAGAATAATCATAATAAATAATACAACGTGTTCCTTTTGATATCCCATAACTCTAGGGTATTTAACAGACCATGGTAAAGAATCTAATTGCATATGAATTATTTTTCAATTATTATTTTTTAGTTTAATTTTTTCATACAAAATAATTCTAAAAAGTCACAACTGTTTATGTAAAACACCCTTACCTTGTTAGAATGAACTTATCAATGAAACACCCACACACGTCAATGTTTTTTACAAGTTACGCTCTCCCGCTACTTTACTACTACACTTTAGTGTAAGTTTGCCAACGTCTTGCAAAACTAAGGATTCGCCATACTGGTTAATTTTTTTTAACAAATTTAACTAAACTTGATGTTATATGGTGCATTGGGGTAATTCCGAAAAAGGGTATATTCCGAATATTTAAAAAATCTATCAATCCTAGCGATATTTGTTTTAAATGGTAAAATTATTTAAGACGCCATCTTTATTGTCTAGTCCGCACTAGTTGTCGTGAGTCGCCAGTGACAGCAACACCTGAGCGGTGTCCAACTTTCTAGAACAAGTGTTTTTCGCGTCATTTTCGTTATGTTCTTCGCCTAAATTTTAATTTAATTAGTAAAAAAGATAGGATAAGGGTTCAGCAGGGTTAATTAATATAGTTCAACCCTTATGTGCCTACCTATAGTATACGGTCATGCTGCAGGTTTATAAGATGTTAGTGTATGGTATTGTGTACGTATGTATGGTATGGTAGATTATATTATCAAAACCTATATTAAATAATATTTTTTACGTCATTTGCACTATTTACTATTCCAGTAATAATATAAAATAAAGTAAGTTTGTTTGCTAAGTTAATAAAGTAATATCTGAAACTAGTCATCATCGGCCTATAGCAGTCCACTGCTGGACATAGACCTCCCCCAATTCGCGCCATTTTACCTTGTCTTCGGCTTGTTGCATCCAGCTTCTGCCAGCGACCTTTCTCAAATCGTCGTTCTACCTTACGTATTATATATTTTAGTATATTATTTAATATTTTAATGTTGTTTAAATGTGTGCATTGACAAAATAAAGTAATAGTGCCATTTACCTTAACCTACTCAGTGTTTTTCTTTCCTTATTATATATTATAAAGATAAAAGTAAGAACACTTTATAGATTCCTTCACCGTACATTAAGTTAAGTACTACTTCGTATGAGCCTGAAATGTTGAGAACCATAATCTCTTATTGGGGTAATTCCGAAATAAGCAAGGAATTTAGCAATGCCATTAACCAAACTGATAATATTTAGAGTCAGGGGTAATCATGGTTGAAAAATAAATTTAAACCTACAGTCTAAGTGCATGAAGATCAAGTTTTGAATAATGTCAGATTTACCCCAAGATGGTTCGTAATTTCCCTATTCAAAAAAAATATGACTCAATGTTTCAAAATCATAAATTGAAGAACCCAACAACATGTTCCGAATTCTAACTGAAATAATTAATAAATCGTTTTCTTGAGTTAATGTGCGTAAAATAATATTGTTTCAGCCAATATTATTTTATAAAATAACTTTAAACATTTAATCGAAACTCAGACCTCTAGTCATCTCACATAAATTTCATTCGAAGTTACCCAATGCACCTTATTCGAAACTATTGATTATTGTACTACATGTTCTAGGGCGTTTTATATTATTTTTACATAACCTTAAAGTTATGTACTATTTTCATGTACTAATTTATTGAAAAATACTTTCTACATTCAGGAAAAATAATGGACCCAACTCATGGTGGCATGAGGTTGGAGGAAGTGACTCTATGAATAGGAAATGTTGACAAGAAATTAAAGACATTTATTTGTTATTTATTCATTCTCAAAACGCTTCTTTTAAACCATTTCTAGGTTACTTACTTCATGGTCCTCCTGGATGTGGAAAGTCATCCTTCATAATGGCACTAGCAGGAGAGTTGGAGTATAATATATGTGTTCTCAACTTATCAGAGAGAGGCCTTACAGATGACAGACTTAATCATTTACTAAGGTATTTGCAGTGTATAAAACCATACAGTCGTCCGACGCCTTTGATCTCATGGAAAATGCCGACAACTTCTAGACAGTATCGTGACGGCCAGGGTTGTCACAAGTAAACAATATAAAAAATATTTATTTATTGCAGATAAACACTCGTCCCATGTCAAGTTATAAAAAAATACGTCCGCCATCTTGGATTTAAAATAGGATGGCATTTTCGTAATCAGTTCAATTTTGAGGTTCATTAGGGTAATGAACCTCAAAATTGAAACCCATATCAAATTATTAAACAATACGTCCGCCATCTTTGATTTTAAAAATGATGGCATTTTGGTAATCGGCACCCCAATGAACCTCAAAATTGACACCCATGTCAAATAATATAAAATTACGTCCGCCATCTTGGATTTAAAATAGGATGGCATTTTTGTAATCAGCACCCCAATGAACCTCAAAATTGACACCCATATCAAATTATAAAAAAATACGTCCGCTATCTTGGATTTTAAAAAGGATGGCATATCCGTAATCAGCACCCCACTGCCCCCTTAAAATTGACACTCATATCAAATTATAAAAAAATATCGTCCGCCATCTTGGATTTAAAATAGGATGGCATTTTCGTAATCAGCACCCTAATGAACCTAAAAATTGACACCCATATCAAATTTAAAAAAAATACGTCGTCCATCTTGGATTTTAAAAAGGATGGCATATCCGTAATCAGCACCCCACTGAACCTCAAAATTGACACTCATATCAAATTTAAAAAAAATGACCTCCGTCATCTTGAATTTAAAAAAGGATAGCATTTTCGTAATCAGCAGCCCAATTAACCTCAAAATTGACAACTATTTCTTATTAAAAAAAAAATTACGTCCACCATCTCGAAATTCACCCTTAGTAAATAATAAAAAAGTCCGCCATCTTAAATCAATTATGAAGATGATAATTTCATTATCAGCATTCCAATAAATTACAACAAACAAATATAAAATAATTTAAAACACAAACACTTGTTAGCCCTGAATGCTGTGTCCCGAACTACTAACATCGTTTTGTTCGCAGTTCGGGCTTGGCTTTCGCGTCTCGCCCCTCACACCCTGCACAATTGCCCTGTCTAGACGTCTTCTTCGGGCGACTGTATGGTTTCATTTGTTTGTGTCAATACATATAATTTTGGAATTGGCAATGAGTATATTTTTTATCGAAAAGATGTATTATACGTATTTCCTTTTTCAGTGTTGCGCCGCAACAGTCTATAATACTTCTAGAAGACATTGATGCCGCGTTTGCATCACGAGAGGACACTGCTAAGCAGAAGGCGGCATATGAAGGACTCAACCGAGTTACGTTCAGTGGACTACTAAACTGCTTGGATGGGGTTGCGTCTACTGAAGCTCGAATAGTATTTATGACAACTAACTATTTAGAAAGGTAGAGATAGATTTAATAGTATCTACGATTAACGATGATATGAAAACCTTAGTATAAAAAAACTATTAAGTGCGAATCGAACTTGTGCATTCTGGGAGTATTTATTTTTGTGTTAACTTTCATTTAAGTCGGGTTCTAGAGTAGACTTACGGGCTAAATACATAAGTGCTATTTAAAACAGGATCTTTAAAGGTTAGATCCGTTAAGGCATTGTACCTTCCATTATCAGCATCAACATAAAATGATGACTACTCGTATTAGCGGCAATTATTTAAATACCGTAAGAGAGATATGAAAACCGTAATACCTTTATAAAATTTGAACTTCCCTCGATTCCCCCCGATTCTACCATCTGATCCTGACTTAGTTAAAATGGGAGCACCTTGAAAATCGGTCCACAATTGACGGAGAAATCCATTAACATAAGTACATAAAAAAAATTAAACAAACGAACATAGAACCTTCCCTGTTTTTTGAAGTCGGTTCATGAAAACTCTGGTATGTTTATGGACATTCTGGGATACGGACATTATGAGCCTAAAGGAAAATAAAATGTTGTTTAATCTTACATGATACAAAAAATATTTGCGTACAATTCGCTCACTTAGCCGCCTGCTCACTATTTACTCTATCTAATTTTTGTCTAAATTGAATTGATATTACCAGTCAGAAATTAAATTATCAATAAGCACCCACCAATTTATCAGAAAAAAAAACAGATTTTAAATGCTAAATAATTTGTTAAAGGTTAGACCCTGCTTTGATCAGGCCTGGACGAGTGGACATGAAAGAGTTTGTTGGACATTGTGATCAAGAGCAAGTGGAACTTATGTTTCTAAGATTTTACAAAGGAGAACAAGCTGCTGAGCATGCGAAGATTTTTGCTAAAAAGTAAGAGACATTATTACATTATGTCTAACTACTAGAGATATAATTCTAGATTTCTTACTAATATCATATAAGAAAGTTTGCATGTATGTAATATGTATGGTACTCAATCACGCCAAAACCGCTTAACAGTTTTAAATGAAACTCGGCATACAGGTAGATTATAGTTAGGAATAGCACATGTGCTAATTCCGAAAATAAAATTTACCCAGTGTACATCGCATGATCAAAGTTGCAGGCAACAGCTAGTACTGAATAATCTGGAAACCTCGCTTCTGTAACGTGAGAATGGTTCCAAACTATTTTTATGCAATTCATAACCACAATTGTTTGTTATAGAGTCCTCGAGAAGAACAAAGTCGTGAGTCCAGCACAAATACAAGGATACTTTATGTTTCACAAGCACTCGCCACCTGAAGAGGTCGTGACGGACGTAGAAACAATATGGACTCTTGGATAATAATTCACTGTGATAAAACTAAAACTTATGTAATATTTATCTCACAAATAGATTTTTAAATTAGGCAATAAATAAAAAAAGTTATATTACAAAATAAACAATTTATTAAGCCTTCCTTTAGACTTCTTAATTATTATTAATGTTATATCTTACAACGAGATAATAACATAAAGAACAGTCAGAACAGTAAATTAGATTTAACTCACCAAATAAAAATGTGTATGTTTTAAAAAGATTTACAACAACCTTCATTTGGAAAATGTATATAAGTACATAAATTTAGGACTATACGTTATATTTTACAGGCTGACTGAAATACTAAAAGTGAAAGTATTTATTTTCGACAAAGTAATTAAACAAAATTACGTGTCAAAATCACTCCTAAAAATATATGAGTAGGCAGGGCCGACTACATACCTACCTACTTATGCCAAAATTTAAACACATTTTAGTACCTCATCAGTACTGATTTGTCACTTTGGATATCGGTATAGCTAATATCATTTATGACTTAAAGGGCAATGCTCACTTAACATAGTGACTTCGGCCTAGCGTGGACAAGCGATCGATTGTATTGTTAGTTTATTTTAATAAGATACAAAATATAAACTTTATTTTATATCAGAATACCTAAAAACTGTTTTTTAAAATCTGCTAAAAGAAGGTTACTTACAACAACAAAGGTGAGCCTCGGTCAACGTTTTAGCGAGGTTCGTTAATAAGATGAGAGTTCAACATCTGAAAGTGCATCTAGAGTCGTGGGAAGCGTAAACGAATTATTCGCTACATAATTTACAAAAACAACACTTACAAAAAAAAACAAAGCAAATGACAGTTTGACATTTAACTTTTTTTTTCCTTCGTGCTGTCCACACACATATTTACAAAATAGATAATGATCGAAAAAGAATCGATTGCATCATCTTATATTTTGCAATATTTTTTTAGCAAAATACTAGCTTATGAACACTTTGATGTAATGTTAGCTGGTCACTCTAAAAAAGACATATATTTATAGGTATCATTAGAACGAATAAACATTGAGTAGTACTTTTTATTCGCGCGGGACATACATATCGATTTGAATCGATTTCATGAAATGAACTATTGGTAAACCATGTTTTGGCAGCACTAAATCTTGAATTACAAACCGGATGCTGGGATAGTCAACTTTTTTACTATAATTATTTGATTTTATAAGGAAAAGATTGACACAAAAATAAAAAGAAGGAATGCATGTTTAATTATAAAATTATTTTTTTGCTATCGATATGTTCACGCTAAGCCAAATGTAAGCATTGCCCTTTAGCATTATGACCCTTCCTAATAACGTCCATGTGACATTGTTAGACAGGTTACTTACTCTAATACCACATTTATTTATTTATAATATGTAAAAAGTAATTGTACCTTCAAATGCACATTATCATACCTTTAACACCGGCACATACTTTTTTTACAGTATCTAAACGCAAATATGCTTACTAAATAAATAAAAAATATCTTTATATAAATCAATTCAAAACTTTATTGTACATTTGACTGTACCAAAACCACTTCAATACAGTATCTATCTATAGTTTAAAATATAATAATAAAAACTAGAACCCTTAACTTATGGATTAAGTTATTGTTAACCACAATTTCATCAAACAATATATCACAAAATACCGGTGTCTTAAAAACATTGTTCATAAATATGAACAATGTTTTTAAGTCACTGATATTTGTTAATAATTAAACAAAATTCATCCATCCATCAATTTTCTGTTACTATTTATTTGATTGCTTTCCGCGGGCATTTTGGTCAAGAATCCTTATGGGTTTTGAATCGAGTTGGTGATTAAACAATAGCCTTATCTAGATGGCGGTGACTTAGACCACAAACTGGCGTCTTACAAGCGAAGGTGCTGAGCTCATGCTATGCTATACGCGACAAAAAAGAGGTTATTCCCAGTTGCCCCCGGTGCCTCCATTCGAAAGGGCAACTGGGAATTTCATTTTTAAACGTCCCAGTCTCCCCCACTTGATACGCAGTAAAGTATAACTACTTCGATATTTTTTTTCATATGTTGCTAGAAGCAAAGTGAAAAAATAGGTTTGTTTCATTTTACACAAAAATACTAATACTCCTTAATACTGTCACGATAAGCTCAGATAAATAAAAGGGATAATTTCGTAATAGGGGTTAAAGTATGAAATTGCCGATTATTTTCCTACTTTTTATTTTGTTTATAGCTCTTAAGTATAGTCATATTATTGCGTAATTCTTTTTGTATTGTATCAAAAACTAAATAAAGTAACTTTTGACTAAAAAAAAAAATGCAATACTAGTGCCTATTACTTCAAAGAAGGTCGTTGAAAAGACCCCTTACAATGTGTCAGCTGACCTTCTTGCTTCAATTAAGTATATTTGTATTATATACTTTGATTTTCAGAAATTTAAATACTATAATGCGTAGCTTTATAACCATCTAACTTTCACCTTTAATTGCATCGAAAACGGTTCAGGCGTTTTTAAAAAAACTAAAAAATTTTTAGTATGGAAAAATGACTTCTCGATTTCGTCCATACAAAACGGCAACTTCATACTTTAACCCCTAATATTATGGTCACCCTCTAAATTTTTCTTTGATAATAAATTGAAAAAACAAAATCTTGTGAATAAAACAACGTACACAAATAAATTTTATGCCAAATTTTAATCACAAAGTAGTACAATAATCGTATCGTACAAATCCACATATTGGGCAATATCTTCGATCGCTTAAGAGTGACAAATTTTTTGATTTTGGTTATGGGTTTTGACAATTTGTGACTAAATGTACGTTTTGGTTTTGTTGAAAAATAAAAAAAGATCACTCAATCCAGATGCACATCCTACTTTAATGTCATAACAAGTCTTCCTTGACGTTGTTCAAAAAGTATCAAATGGTTGTCCTGGGATTTCTACTATATTGTAAACCATGTCACAATTATTTTTTACTACCAAAACGTAGGTAGTCATATTCGCTGGGTTCGCAATCGAAGCGCCAACTAGCGGTTAAAATTACGGCGGTCTTTGAAATCTCAAAGAGTAAGTAAGCAAACAAATAATTTCAATAAAATATGGTTATTTACTTAAATTCTATTCGATCTTGTTAGTCTATAGTGTCGATAATAACTTTTATTTCTTGTCTTAAATGGCACAATCAATTAATTACACACGGACTTATTATCATGCCTATGCTGTCTTTACGAGAAGTAAAGCAACAAACAAATTTAATTAAATAACGCATTTCATACAGGTATATTGTAGACGGTTATTTATGACTGTAGTGTCGTTAGTAATGCATAATTTTAATGTTTTACATTTAAACATAAAAACTGGATTCCGAAAAATAACACACACCATCGCTTTCCTACCATATAGAACAATTAAAGGAAAACAATTTGTACATTTAGTAGCTTAACATAATGTGCAAGATGTAATGTGAAGGTTATATTAATCATGTCATTTATTATCTTGTTTATAACTTTCTTGTGGAAATTTATAAAATTTGTTATTACTGTTTATACCATTGTTCTTGCAGTAAAATACGCAGCTGGTTGTGTGAAGCATGTCTAATTATTTTTGCTCAATAAAGCAGAGATACGTGAAAAAATCCAATAGTAATTAATTATAGTTGGTCTGCCGAAAGTTCCTTGTTTGGCCACAGTGGTTTTTTCACCACCTATATTAGCACCCAGCGAATACTTATTTGCTATTGTCTGTCAAAATCATACAAGTATCTTTGTTTAAAAGAATGATAGGACAGGCTAGAGAAAACCAAAGAAAAGTGTTTGTAAAATAATACCAAGTGTATAATAGGACGAGGACAAAATTGTATAGCACTATTTTTAAGGAACATGATTTATCTGTGTAGCTTCATGTCACTGTTCCTGTTTATGACTTATTGATTTCAGTAGGCATAAGAAAGTATTTGTGAACGTGTATATTTTTTGTCCCGCCTTTTGTGCATTGAGCAGTATTTTATTCGAAACATCTCCTTGGTAAACTTTAATAATTTCCCATTGCCAGTTAGCTGACATTTTTGCAATATGAATATTAATTTGATTACCATCTTTTATGGACATGCAGAAATTATTTCCTGAACTATGTAATGACAAACAAAGAGTTACAGGATTACTTTTATTTTCTTGTTTAAACTGTACTTTAAATTTTAACAGACAAACAAAATCTCTTGTTATATCTGCATTAGCTTCAATCAATATCAGTCCATGTAGTAGCAACAAATCCCTAAAATAATCAAATGGAGAATCTGTTTTCGTGTTAGGCATATCAACTGTGTCTAGTATAATATAATCGGAACTACTTTTTGGCGGCTCAGTACTTCCTTGACTGACGGGCAGCATCGGCGATGATTGGTTCTGAATTTGAGATATTAACGTATTTGGAACAAATAAGTTGACTGAATTTTCAACAATCCCCATTCCATTTTGAATTTGGTTATAGTTCCAAATTGGGTCAATATTATGTTTAGGTTGATCTATATTTAGCTTTTGCGGGTTCATTAGTTCAGAAACTGGCTTCACTTTAATGCGAGGAATAGTCATATCGAAGTTATTATGATTTGCCATTTCTAAATCACTTTTCCTGGTTTCTTTAGTACTTTCTGGAGCTAAAGATTTTGTAGAAGTTATGACTGGTAAAACCATATCTGGTACATTATTTTGTTCAGCTGAGTTAACAGCATTTTGATCAAAATTATTGTGTAGTTTTGAGGCCAATATTGACTGCTTCACTTCATGTATTTGAGTCTTTTTAGGTAAGAGCTGTTTTGGGTTTGCTACAGGATTTACATTTAAAAGTTTTTTCGAATTAATTTCTTCGACGCTTCGAACATCTGTTAAAACGATTTGATTGACACCCGCACCACATTCGTTCGAATTATCAACCACTGATAATGTTGTTGGATTTATATTTATAAAAGCTGTTCTCATACTTTCAATGCTTTGGTCCACAATATTGGATAACTCTCTATCAAGCGCAGGCATAACATCGCTCCACCCAGCATCGTCTTCAGCACGCTGATCGTGATTCATCATAATTGCAGCAACTCTGACTAAATTGTGATCTCGATCACCTGACTGTAATTTTTTTGGTTCCCATATAACATTAAGGTTCTTGTTCTCTAAATATCTCAGCATTCCAGTACTATTAACGCCTTGAGTGTTAATGGTTTTCCTTCCGAAACTTAACATCTTGTGTTTTAGTTGTGAATCTTGTAGTGCTCGGCTACTGTCACTTTCAGCTAACTTAGATTTTTTTAATCGGAGTTCATACTTATTACGACAAACAGTAACAATATTTTCTACGGTTCTCATATCTACTTTTAAACTATTAGATTTCTTTTGCTCAGTTACTTTGTTTGTTTCCATGTTACTGTCAGATGAGTCGTCTATATTGATACAATCAGGTAAAGTTTTAGATTCATTTAAATCTTTGCTGGAGTTGATAGGTTTCGTAGTTTTAGTGGATACCTTTGTGTCAAATGTTTTATTTTTATTGCCAATAAATACGGTGTCATTGGAACTTTGAGAATTCAATCGACGTCGTTTTTTTTGTTTATAAGAGACTAATATGTCGCAATCAGACGAATCCACTTTTAAGTATTTTTTGTGTTTTGCCATGTATAAAATGTAGTAATAATCATTATTAACATCTTGAATAATTCTTTTTTCATTTAACACCACAGCATTGTTTAACCCAGTGATATTAGGTTTATTGTCTAATTTAGACAAAGTCACCATACATTTAACATTGAAGATTTTATGATGATTAGCTCTTAAGTTACTATGTTTTGAATAGTGAAAATTAACAGATTTTTCATCTTTGTACATTAGCGAGCAAATCTTGCAAACAAAATATTTTGTATATTTTTTTTGCCAAGATTTCAATGTTTTGGTATACGAGTTGTTGGGTGTGATTTTTCTACTTTTCTTATTAGTTATAATTGAATTTGCACTTTCAGTTGAACTAGTAGATGAAATACGATTTCTTCTTTTAGACTTAGAAACCTTTTTTTTTTGTGATTTTACATTTACTTCACCATTCTCACTTACACTCAATTCACCGTGTGTAGTTACAGCAGTTACATTTGCTTGACTATTTTCAACAACTTCATCTGCTTCTGGGGGGGGTTCTTCCTATAACAATATTAGACTGATTAGTACTGAAAAGAAAATTCGTTGTAATTCGTTTGCAGCTGTGGTAAGGGAGAGAAATAATGTTGAGTTTCGAATAAAGTTTATTATAAAGAAATTTGTCAAGGAAACAATTATAATGGTGAGAAAAAGCAGTTTCAAAACAAGAGTTAATTTGTTAACCCGAACTTATGCAAACGGAGTTTAAATTAGAAATTGTGAAAAAAAAATTACAGAAACTTGACACATCTTCTGTTTTTGTGAACGTTTAAATTACAACAATAATTAGCTTTATCATATTTATATACAAACAAATTCTTAGGGTGACCATGAATATCTATAATATAGGCTAAACTATGGAACACTCACACGGCACATTACAAAGAAAGTATTTTTTCGTTACTTTAGTATTAATTCAAATTCTACAAATAATATATTTTATGTCAAGATTTTTGTTTTAAAAATTCATTCGGGATTGTATTCGTCTGATAGAGTAAAATAAACAAGCATTTATGTAGCTACAGTTTGAGATTTTAAGAACACTCCATCTGCGTTCTAAAGATACATTTATAAAATCTAAATAAACCGTTAAAAACGATTGAATAATTGTGAATATCTGTCACAAATTAGGCATATTTTATCAAAAAGGCAATATTACATTTTTTTTTTAAATATTTAGTGTTAGTACAGTTTACTGTTGTTTACGCGAACACTATACATTGAAATGAAAGGTATATTTACGGATTTAAAATTCGAGTTTATATTGGTTTATAATAATGGATTAAACCAAAATAAACGAGAATCCTAAATCCGTAAATATATTTTTCATTTTGATTCATTTTGTCTTTTGATGCAAATTGTAATCCGACCTAAAACTGCACCTAATACCAATACCAGGCGTTTGTGTGCAACAGATCACTGCGTTCATCTTACAATTAAAAAACAATATTATTAGTGGAGCGCTGTAAGATTTACCTCGGAATCCAGGGCCAGTCAATGAATCTTTACATAAACTTTATAAATGTGTTTTTAATAGTTTGTAGAAAAATGATAAAAAAAATATTTAGTGCGATCTCAATTTTTTTATTATTTTAAGTAATTATAAATTTTTCGGAGTTTTCCTTTATTTATATTAGTTTAAAGTTATATTTTAAAAAGATAACTATTACAAACATGATCTTGGATCTCAAAGGACTGCAGGTATAAAGATGAGGAGACTAGAGGGGACAACAGCAGCTGTTGGGTGTTGTTAACGCGGACCCTAACAGTAAAGTACACGTGGCAACTTGCTAGGCTTAATATGTAGCTGTTTTGTGCACTACGAAAAAAAAATGTATTTTTTTAATTTGCAATTAAAGTATTTACTTTATTTATATTTGATATTTTAGCAACTTAATTGCACTTATAATATCAGTATATAAACTTGAAAAATTTTGTCTCAGGCGGGACTCGAACCCGCATCTCCTCGCATGCCGGGCGGGCGCCATACCATTAAGCCACCGAGACAACAACGCTGGCTCACAGCGTAAGAATATGCTTGAAAAATTCGCGCCGTGTCGCAGTGTCTCGGTGGCCTAATGGTATGGCGCCCGCCCGGCATGCGAGGAGATGCGGGTTCGAGTCCTGCCTGAGACACCAGTCTCGGTGGCTTAATGGTATGTCGCCCGCCCGGCATGCGAGGAGATGCGGGTTCGAGTCCCGCCTGAGACAAAATTTTTCAAGTTTATATACTGATATTAAAGTATTTATTATTGTGCAGTAACAGTGATAAAAGTTGAACTACTGAACGTTATGTTATTCTATAGAGATATAACTCTTTTTTGAAAGCAAAAACTGCTTAAAATACCTGCGTTAAACTGCCATCTTTGCCGTTTTACCAGCTACTGCAGATGCCGCTTTTGAACACTTCAAAAGAGTATCAGCAAATTTAAACATGGCCCTGAAGAAAAATATGACCAGAAGAATGCAGTTAGAAATATGAATGCGGAATATTGATACCGCAAACAATTAGGCAGCGACCAGCTCCAAAATCTTTATTAAAAATTATTTTTTGCCCATGCAAAACAGGATGCGGAGCATCTTGTGGGTCAAAGGAGAAGTGGATTAGACTGCACTGCTGCTTGCTTAGAATGCAATGGTGACAGCTGTACTAATCCTGCACCTACACGGAGAAAAAAATATTTTACAATACTACCAAAACGACTTGTAAAAACAAATCTATTAAAAGTTAACAAAAATCTGCGAGTGCTACGAGTATTAGAATTAGTTTTAATCCCTCAACCCCCAAGCGGCACGCGCCTGCCGCGATAACAATTGATTTCAATTGTGTCTGGAATAACTCACGATCGAGGGATTAAGGTTAAATAGTCGCTTAATTGCAAATACTAAAAAAATCTGGTATATAAGTGTACGAAACATGTCAAATAGTATCAGTTACTACTTTCTTTGTAAAGATCAAAATAATAAGTTGGTAATGGGCACAACTATGATTTAAGTACCTATTGCTAGCAGTACAAATTTGATGGTAATGTGTTCAATGTACCAGAAAATTCACGTTACTAAAACCGAGATTTTTAAAATATCATTTACAAAATGTATAGTTGTCACGTATAGCACTATGCGTTCTAGTTAACTTCCTCAAAATTCTGGTAAGTAAAACTAGACCTTTTTCTCCGTGTAAAATCTACATCAACAAGATCGACGACGACGACAATAATGAACAATAATGTATATACCACAGAACATAGGTATATACATAGTCATAAGTTCTGTCACACAATAAAAACTTTTGAATTTAGAATGCTGGCCACAAAAAAGTTTATTGAATTCGAATTTCGAATTTTTCGTGAAAATAAAAATGTGCACTTTTTAGAATTTTCCTCATTTTTAAATATGGATTGGTAGTGGTGGGTAATATCATATTTTTACGATATCGAATCGAAACTATATATCGATATCTGATATCGGATTCTGAAACTATATATTTTTTGAAACTATATATTGGTGTATCAGTCTGATACTTTAGACTGGACCATAAAATGATATCATTGCATTGTGATAATTACATAGAAGTAGGTACTCTAAACTGTCTCGATTTAGTACTTTAGGCGTATTATGAATGTTTCAAAAGTATTTACTTTGTTATTTTGTTTCAGTAAGCTATGCTTTAATAAACATATTTAAAACTAATAATATCAATGAACTTTCTATCATATTTGAATTTATGCGAGACATTTCGAAATGTTTTATTCAAACCAATACCTAACCAACTTAATATAATATTAGTATATAAACTTGAAAAATTTTGTCTCAGGCGGGAAATTTTTCAAGTTTATATACTGATATTATAAGTGCAATTAAGTTGCTAAAATATCAAATAAAGTATAACTTTATATAAGTACACGATATCAACACTTTTTACACTTAGTAACTTTTTATGTAAGTACAACTTAAAATAACTAACTACTTATCTGAAACCTATAATAAACTTACACAAAAAAACGCAAAGTTATTTACACTTGTTTGCTCGCGCCACAGAATCTATTACTAGAATTAAATTTATAAAAAACGTTAGAAATGGATCACCGAAGCTATGAGTTCAAGGACAAAGGTCAGTGAGAGTTGTTTAAATTGGCAAATCAAAAATGCATCATATTGTTGACAAAATAAGGTTTATTAAAAACAAGAAAGTATTCAAACAACCTTAATTATCATAATCTTAAGGTTTGGAATCGTACGATTACCCGATTAATGCTATTTCACACACTTACAAACCCTTTCAGTCAGCCTGCATCGGTTCTGTAGCCCGTATCGCGACCCGATACGGTTTGATATCCTATAACGATATTATTGGATATCGAGCGATACCGAACCGAGACGTATCGCATCGATGCAGCAATATCGTGTTTAACCAAATATATAGTTTTGGTGCGCACCGATATCGGATAATACGATATCGGTCTAATATACGTTTCAATATCTATATACGATTTGTATCGGCCATTCCTAGATTGGACACTTAAAGAAGACCGTGTTATTGCGTTGCATCGTTGCGGTTACGCGCCAATTCAGATTTTCGACTTACCTACTGAAAAATTTGAATATAACCAAAAGATTCGTTTATCTATATATATAAAAATCGTACCATAAAACGATAATACAATGAAGACTCTAGTGTAGATGACAGGTCAAGAAGTGGTCGCCCTCGCTCTGTTAGGACTCCAGCAGTGATAAAAGCTGTGAAGCCGCGAATTCAAAGAAATCCCATACGTAAGCAGAAACAGTTGGCCTTTCAGATGGGGTTAAGCAAGACCACGGTGAAAAGGGTGTTAAATGAAGATTTAGGGCTTAGGGCATATCGAAGAAAAACAGGACATCGTTTGGACGCTCGTTTAATGGACCTGAGACTGAAGAGATGCCGCGCTTTGTTGAAGCGGTACGCGGGAATAAAGCATCGGGAAATTCTTTGGATGAAAACATTTTCACCGTGGAAGAGAGCTACAACAAACAAAATGATAAGGTGTACGCACACAGCAGTGAAGAAGCGAGCAATCGTATTCCGCGTGTCCAACGAGGTCATTTTCCATCCTCGCTCATGGTTTGGTTGCGAGTCTCTTATTGGGGCTTAACTGAGGTACATTTTAGTGAGAAAGGCGTAAAAACGAATGCAGTTGTGTATCAAAATACAGTCCTCAAGAACCTTGTGGAACCTGTTCCTCATACCATGTTTAATAACAGGCACTGGGTATTCCAACAAGATTCTGCGCCAGCTCATAGAGCGAAAAGCACACAAGACTGGCTGGCGGCGCGTGAAATCGACTTATCCGGCACGAAGACTGGCCCTCCTCCAGTCCAGATTTGAGTCCGTTAGATTACAAGATATGGCAACACTTGGAGGAAAAGGCCTGCTCAAAGCCTCATCCTCGATTTGGAGTCACTCAAGGCATCCTTGATTAAGGCAGCCGCCTATATTGACATGGACCTCGTTCGTGCTGCGATAGACGACTGGCCGCGCAGATTGAAGGCCTGTATTCAAAATCGCGGGGGTCATTTTGAATAAATTTTATTACCATATGAATCTATGTTTTATTAAGTTCATTTTGCTATATAAATGGTTACCTAAATAATAAACATGTCTCTTCGAGCAACGCGGCCTTCCGTCCCGGAAGGGAGTAGGCATAGCGATTCTATTTTATACAAAAAGTTCTGGCATTTTTTGCGGGGGGAAATGTGCACACAAGCGCAGGTTCGCATACTCACATACAAAAACAACACTGTAGTGACGACACTCACACACAAAAAATTAAACAATTCAGCAACAATTCGTGTACGGATGAGTTACAACTCACACATTGCCCCGTTTTCAACGTAAGTAGAGTTGGACTTAACTGTTAATGCAGCAATATCGATTTTTTTTTTCTAAAGACGGAATAAAGCTAACAAAGTGAAACATTTTTTTGTATTTAATATTATCTTTATTTACAGAACAAATTATGAATTATAATTAAAAACAATTATAACTTAATTTCTATAATATTTATTTATTAGTAGGATCTTAACAACAACTTTTGATATTCCAATAACGATCGATTTTGATGTTGATTTTTTGTGTTAGATTTTATGGGTACGAAACTAGGACGAAGACTAAATTTTATACCGCTGAGAGCTGATGATTTTATACCGCTATCGCTACAAATGAGCTGTTTAGAGGAGTGACACCATATAAACCGTGACACGATATTTAAAAATATTAGAGGGATGGGAAGGACTGGAGGGATTGGAGGTATGGGAGGGACGAACTCTGCCGGATCCGCTAATTATGGATTAATAATGAATTTGAGAATTACGTATCTGCGTGAAAATTAGTCATAAGAAGTTCATTGGTTCTTAAAATGAATTTATTTTGTGTATATTTGGGGGATGCAATTTTTTTCATTAAAAAAGAAATTCTGGTGTCAATATATTTTTCCATTATTGATCTTGCAAGTTAATTTAATAAAAAAAGTTAATAAAAAAAACCGAGTTTAAATGATTACATTAAAAACATTTCTATATGTATATTTCAATAACAAAGGAAAACAAACAAGTTGCACAGAATACATAGATACTACAAACTAGAATGATTAAATCAAATAAAAATAAATTATGTTATTACTATTAAAGAGTTTCAAACTTAATACCTAACAGAAAAGAGATTTTACATCACACATAAAACCATATCAACAATTATTTGTCTAATGTGATTAAATACTCGTATATAACGTCTTCGTCGATAACCACTATCCTTTATCGACAAACATTATGTCATGCGAAAGTAATAACATCACTATGTTGCCCAGCGGCAAGAAGTCGGATTTATCTCGCGACCGATCTGAATTTTGCACGGGCGAGTGGACCTGATGTTGTTGAACAAATCCAACAACTATTCAAGAATAAAATATGCGAATTTAGTGTTTAAATGTAATTAAATAGCAATAATACGATACAAATTTACTTACATGTGAAATGTAACACCATCATTTTGTAAACTTGATGTTGCAGACCTCTTTTTACAGCAGAAAACTGAGCAATTCGGCATTTTTAATACGGCAGCGTTCACTTGCGCGACTGGACTCGGTCTAGGAAGAAATCTGAGTGCAACTAGTTTTTATAAACGCTAATGCCCAATGCGGACAGCACAGGACCGATCGTTGTGGAGATCCTTGGGGGAGGCCTATGCCCAGCAGTGGGCGTCGTTCGGCTGATATGATGATGATGATGAATGCCCAATTGGGCTTATACTTTTGACAAAGGGGAAACGCTTCGAATGGCTACTCCCTTACGGGACGGAAGGCCGCGTTGCTCGAAGACTTGTCTAAATTATTTCATATTACACAATATGTGACCGAACTTATGTGACCTGACTAGGTTGTAGATGATATTATTTTTTGCGAAGATCTATGAATTAACATTAAATTTACTATGCAAATATAATTTAATAAATATAAAATTGAAATCTTACTATAAACATTTGTTCCCCTTTCCGCCTCTAAATTTTCAGTAAATTGTTGTTAAAAATTGTTGTAATCGAGTTCGGACAGTTTTGTTTTTAAACTTTTTTATTTGAGCTTTTAATAATGCAGTCAAATACTCGTTATACAGAATTTTTATGCCTAACGGCGCGCGGCTCTCCACTATATTATTATGAATTATCCCAATTAAAATTATAAATGCGAAAGAAACTCTATCTGTCTGTTACACTTTCACGCCTAAACTGCTGAACCGATTTTGCTGAAATTTTGTAGAAAAATATATTAGTCCTTGAGAGAGGCCTAACGCTATTTTATATTCTGCTGCCGGGCACAGGTTTCCGCTCGCGGGATATATATAACGCAAGTACGTAGTTCACGCGGGCAGCGCCGCGCGTTAAAAGCCAGTAAAAATATGTAGTACGTTTTAATAACCCTTTTAACATTTAATAATAATTTACTTTGGATAAACATCAATTTATAAAATACATTTTTACATCGTTAAATGTTTTGAACCTAGATACACAGTCCGATCCAAAAATTACACCAAAAATGTCCTCGATTAAATTATTGCATTTTATTTTATGTCAGAGTCCAACTTTATAACCCGGCTAAATATTAGGGGTTAAAGTATGAAATTGCCGTTTTGTATGGACGAAATCGAGAGAAGTCATTTTTCCATACTAACAAATTTTTATTTTTTTAAAAACGCCTGAACTGTTTCTGATGCAATTAAAGGTGAAAGTTAGATGGTTATAAAGCTACGCATTAAGGTATTTAAATTTCTGAAAATCAAAGTATATAATACAAATATACTTAATTGAAGCAAGAAGGTCAGCTGACACATTGTAAGGGGTCTTTTCAACGACTTCCTTTGAAGTAATAGGCACTAGTAAGTATTGCATTTTTTTTTTAGTCCAAAGTTACTTTATTTAGTTTTTGATACAATACAAAAAGAATTACGCAATAATATGACTATACTTAAGAGCTATAAACAAAATAAAAAGTGGGAAAATAATCGGCAATTTCATACTTTAACCCCTATTAGGCATGCAATAGTATTGATATTTATTTTATGTTGTAGGTATCTATAGGATTGATATATTATTATGTCACTTGCTGTTCACCTGCACATTTAGTAAAACCTTTTTACTAAATGTTCACCTGCACATTTTTGACGCCGGTTGTGTATCTAATTGTTTGTATTACAACAATGCATTTTTATTAAAATGTGTAAAAATATACGTTTAGGAACTGCTAGAGTCACCATCTCACCGAATAAAGCCGGAATTTTAGAAATTAAAAGACTCAGGCGTTACTTTGCGGAAATCCATAACTAAATATGGATTTAGAAAATTATTTTGCTAATGATTTCCGCTTGTTAATATACCGGCCTAGATACCTTCACCACACTACCCGCACTAACACTGATTTGAGGAAGCACCTGCACCAGAATAACACTGATTGAGCAAGCACTATTTCATGCAGAAAAACCGCCCGCCCTACCTCAAAAATGCATGCAGTACAGTTAATGCAATTATTAGTACCCAACACCAATATAATAAAAACCTCGACGCGTTTCGCCACTTCACGTGGCATCCTCAGGAGATGTTGTCGCCTTCGCTGCGCTCCGACGACTAAGCTGTGAAAACTGGCAACAACCTGTTGTCGTAGTGGGGAGTTTCTATAAAAGGCCTGTTCGCTATCTAGGCCGGTATATTAACAAGCGGAAATCATTAGAAAAATAATTTTCTAAATCCATATTTCGGAATTTTAGGTATTAGATCGGACTCTGCCCGAATTTTACATCAGACTGAATTTTCGTTATTCATGTTATCCGCTCAACGGTTGCCGCGAGTCTTTTATCTCATCATGACGTCTCAGTGGACCAAAGAAATAAAAATACTTTCAGTGGAGTCAGTAATCCCTCAGTTCCTAAAAGGGACTATAGTTCCTTTTTTTATATGAATGACTAATTAGCTTTGGGAACTGAGCGTAACAGCAATATTACTATAACCACGTGACTGAAAAAGCGAACAATTATATATATACTGAAATAGCTGAAAAAGCTTTTTGAAAGAGCAACCAAAAATATTGGAATAAATAATGTAAATAAAAGCGTTACATATTAAATACTATGATTTTTATTTAATACACTTTTTTTTTCGGCCGGTTATTTTTTTCAAAACCATCACTTTTGGACTCGTTAGACAGGATTTTGCATTTTAAAGCGTTGTAATCTTAGGCGCGCGGTGTCACGCTTCGGCACGCACGCAACTCGAATGCTAATAGCCTGGGTAATGAATGATTGTGGATGGAAAAGTCGAAAGCAGAAAATTTTACTTAGGAACTTTGTTTGGACTAGTTAGGAGATAAACACACACCCCTTCGAAGGAGGGCACAAAGAAGGTCCCGTTTTTTTGTTTTTTGCCTATATATCAAAAATGGTGCGTAGTACGAAATTTTGTTGTACTACATAATGAAACCTGATAAAATTCTCTACAACTTTGCTGTTTACAATTTTTATCTACCTCCAATCATTGCATTGCTAAGAGCTCCGAAAAACGAACGATTTTCAAAAATGTGTCCAATTCTCTGTACCGTTCGTTGTTTTTTTGCTTACATCTCGAAAACGGTGCTTCGCGTGAAATTTTGTTGTACTACATAATGTAACCTTATAAAATTTTTCTACAATTTTGCCTTTCACACTTTTTAACTATCTCCTAGCTATGAGCTTCGAAAAAAGTGGATTTAAAAAAATATCATCTCCGGCGTCGTCGTCATCGTCGTTGTCTTGCAACAAATTAATGCTATTTGTGCAACTTCCATTGTAATTGTGGCAAATGGTAGAGCATAGCATGGAATCCTTCCTACACCCACATCTACAATCAGTCGTGCATAGGCAAAATATTAGATTCAATATTTCTTCCGGTGCAGCTGGTTCTTTTGTTTGAACGGGAACCAAGAGGTTGCTTTCAGTCCGTTTCCATTAGTTCAGGGGATAGGTCTTGTACAAGCCAAGCCTGGAACTGATGGTAAATACGGAAAGAATGCTCCATCGCTGCTGGTAGGGAGGAAATGTCTGGTTTGACGTTTGATACCAACTTGAGGAAACGCTGTTAGCGATAGTTATTATCTCCTTCTGTTTTGCTCCATACCACCTTAAAAAGCATAAGTTTCCATTTTTTCTTATGTCAGCATGCGATGAAGAGGGGTTTAAAAACACCACTGCGGCTTGACGGATCTGAGGACGAAGTTTACAGAAACAAACTTTGCTTCTCCGAACAACAGCAGAAATGGTGTCGCAGCCCGTGAAAGCATGAAGAAACAATATCTCTTTTAGGCCTAGCTGTTGTAGTTCCTGATTTGAATAACAGGTAGTAGGTACTTTACCTACCTCTACTAGGTTTGACAAATATAATATCCCGATCAACTACCAAGAACTACCAAGTCAACATCTTCTCCAATCACTGCAACTTGAGATTCCTTAGACTTTTCAATGGCAGTAGTGACCTAGACGATGCTGACTTGATGGTCAAGTCAGCATCGTCTAGTCTAGAACTTGTTGCGTCTCAATCCCGGTGTTGTTAAGTTGCGATCGGAGAATGGCAATAAAGTTTATTTTATTGTGGCCGTTTGTTAGAAAAATTGTCTGCTTGAGATTGATTATAGTGTCTAAATTTAAATTGATATCAGCTGACTGCTTTAGTCGATACCCACGCTCTTGTTCTGCTATCTTTGTGCTGTTGGCAGAGTTTGTGTATCCATCGAAAACAACAGTACCTACACGTTTTCCCTGGGTAGTTACGTTTAATGAATTTTATGTAGGTCTTACATATAGTTGGCACTGTGCCGTGCCTCCTCTTGGCCAAATCACTTTATGAATTAGGAATTATGAATTATGAATTAGGAGTCCTCCATCAATATTCCAAGTTTGGTAGGTCACAAGGCTTGCTGGTTGCATCAAACAGGGAGTAGAGGCCAGATTTTTTGGTTTTCCTCATCCCATCTACATTGAAGAGAAGAAGATTGAAGATAGATAAAAAGTGTGAAAAGAAAAGTTTTAGAAAATTTTTGTGAGGTTCCATTGTGTAGTACAACTAAATTTCATGCGAAGCACCGTTTTTGAGATGTAAGCAAAAACCCAAAGAACGGGACAGAAAATTGAACACATTTTTGAAAAATCGTTTTTATTACAGAGCTCATAGCTCAAACCTAGTAGAGGTAGGTAAATATAATTGGAGATAGATAAAAAACCAAGGGCAAAGTTGTAGAAAATTTTATCAGATTCCATCGAAACTAACAACGAAATTTCATACATCGCACCATTTTCGAGATGTAGGTAAGCAGAAAACGAATGGGACAGAGAATTGGACACATTTTAGAAAATCGTTCGTTATTTGGAGCTCTAAGCAATGCAACGATTGGAGATAGATAAAAATTATAAATAGCAAAGTTGTAGATAATTTTATCAGATTTTATTATGTAGTAAAACAAAATATCGTACGACGCACCATTTTTGATAAATAAGCAAAAAACAAAGAAACGGGACTTTCTTTGGGCCCCCCCTCCTCGGGCTCACCTCGGAGGGGTAAGGACTTTTAGTATGTTTATCTCCTAACTAGTCCAAACAAAGTTCCTAAGTAAAATTTTCAGCTTTCGACTTTACCATCCACATACCCCTTTTGAGCACTCATTTACCACACTATAAGCGGTAAGTAATTGAGTGATTTTAGGAATTTGTTTTTCTATTAACTTTCAACAACCCGAAATACATAGAATGAAGGGTTTAGGCGCATTAGGGCTAATTCTTATTATGGCAACTGACTCGCTAATGGACTACTTCTCACTATGGCCACTTCTCATTTTGGCTACTCACTTGGGCTACTTCTCATGAAGGCTAATTCTCGTTAGGGCTACTTCTCATGAAGGCTAATTCTCGTTAGGGCTACTTCTCATTAGAGCTACTTCTCAAAATTTGGGAATGTTTATTGAATTAAGTACTGTCTTTATGAATATAAACATGTTTAAGAATAAATCAACATTAATTGAACCAATGTAATAGGTCCTAAATAAATTCATATTCATTTATTGCATCTTGTTGTATTATAAATACAATATTATAAGTATTACCCACTTCTTGTAATTACTTTAGTCTGGTTTGAAACTATTATTTTTTTTATTTAATTGTTTTTAAATGTCACTTCTTTTAATTACTTTAATTCCAATAAAATCAACATAAATCCAGACAATAATCAACAAACATTATTAATTGGTTATATCTTTGTATGAGCATAAATGAACACAATAATCGCTCGAGGGGTGGCACCATTGGATAAATATGTAAAAGATTCCCAAGCGTCCAAGTTTATTTTTATTCTTACAGAAGCTCCGAAAAGTAGGCAAGCATTTTGACTCAAAACTCAAGAACAGCCATAATCAAACAAGAAAACCGGCCAAGTGCGAGTCGGACTCCCGCACTGAGGGTTCCGTACCAAGTTTAACTAAAATACCACAATATTTTGATGACTGCAAAAATAACTTTGTTTTTCATAGTGTTTGTATGAAGGACAAAGTTATGTTTGCTGTTGTTGAAAATGTGCTAGATTTTCAAAACTACCAGTTCGATCTCGTTCGAACCAATTTTCGTTGAAAGTTTTTGTTAAGATCTACATTATGTATTTTTTCCAAAATTTTCACTTGCCTATTTTAAAAATTAGGGGGAGGGGACACTCATTTTACCACTTTGGAAGCGTCTATCTTCCAAATGTTAGACTTTTGGAAAAAATGGTTTTAGGAACCTCTAAGTCTTTTTAGAAGACCTATCCATAGATACCCCATAACGTATAGGTTTGAGTAAAAAAAAAATTGTTTTAGTTCTATGTATGGGAAGCCCCTTAAATATCATTATTTTTTATTTTTTGTATGAGAATCGTTAAGCGGTCAACAGGATACACCTACCTACGAAGTTTTAACTGTGTCATGATAACACTTTCAGAATAAAGTGGCTGTGACATACGGACGGACGGACGGACAGACAGACTTGACGAATCTATAAACGGCATAACAATTACATTCATTTCAACAAAAAGTTTAAAAAAGTACTTACGAAACTAAATAATGCTCAAATAACAGTCATTACATTTTTAAAGAAAATGGCTTATTACCAGCTTCTTACTCGTATATAAAGATATACCTAATTAATATTGTTTGTTGATTATTGTGTGGGTTTATGTTGATTTTATTGAAATTAAATTAATTAAAAGAAGTGACACCTAGTAATGTTTACCTATACTTTAACTATTTATTTGTGTATGTTATAAATAAATAAATGTTAGTTTCAAACCAGACTAAAGTAATTACACGAAGTAATACTTATAATATTGTATACTTACCTATTACATTGGTTCAATGATTCATTCTTAAAATAATGTCATTTATCTCTTATGAATGAATAAACATGTTTATATACATAAAGACAGTACCTATTTCAATAAACATTCCCAAATTTTGAGAAGTAGCCCTAATGAGAAGTAGCCCTAATGAGAAGTAGCTCTAATGAGAAGTAGCTCTAATGAGAAGTAGCCCTAATGAGAAGTAGCCCAAGTGAGAATTAGCCAAAATGAGAAGTGGCCATAATGATAATTAGCCCTAATGCGCCTAAACCGAATGAAGTACCTATGAAGTATATGGACGGCAAACTACATAGAAGGTTCATATTCATATTTATATTCATTTATTCACATAATAAAGTAACAGCAGTCTAAAACTTGGCGTAAAAAGATGTTTAATAGCTACTTTATGACCTGCATAGGGTATTTGTGAGTTATGTTCTTAATTTGAATAAACAATTCTATAAAACAAATTCAAATTAATTACTATGTCAAGTTGCAAACATTAATAAATATTAAATTAAAAATACGAAATCAACACATCAAATAAATAATAAATAATATTTACATTGCTAATAATCATGCAAAATAAAATTTAATAATAGTGATTATGTCAAGTTAAATTACATAATAAAATAATAGAATAGTCAATCACAATGTCAATATAAAATTAAAAACTACAATATGTCAACGGAAATAATTAATTTGCCATTAAAATATTCATTTAAATTATAATAAGCTTTTGCTACTAACAACTGCTTCAAATTTTTTTCAAATTTATTGCCTCGCAGGGCTTTAATTGAATTAGGTTTTAAGTTTTTATAGCCATGTAGCATGGACCGCTTTTAAAAAGCGCCAGCCGTGCCGAGGGTAGAACGAAATCATTTGCCCGGCGTGAACCAATACGGCTTGAAGTGTCTGTTGTGCGTTCGAAGTAATTATTATGCTTTCGAATAAAACGGCATAGTTCTAAAATGTAGACACAGGTGACCGTGAGTATCTTTCTTTGTACAAATAACATTCTGCACGAGTCTCTCTGCGCAGTGAACGTTATAATTCTGAGACAGCGTTTTTGTAACACAGACACCGCTGACACATCAGTCGAGTTACCCCAGAATATAAATCCGTAACGTAGCAGCGTGACTGTGATACGCCATAAGCGCACACTCCTCGTTTGTACATTTTCGAAGTTCACGCAACGCATAAGTGAATCTGCTTAGCCTACTCACCACGACTTTTACATGTGGTTTCCACGTTAATGTCGAGTTCATTTTGATTCCTAATTGCGAGAAAGTATTTACCTGCTCAATAATATGCCCTTGATGAGATATCGAAAACATTAGCTCAGGTCTTTGGTATGGCCTAAATTGCATTATTTTTGTTTTTCCAAAGTTGAGTTCGAGTCCCAATACTTTAAGTTCGGTAACAATTTTGTGCAGGCATTCATTAATAATGTTTTGTAAATTGTTCAGGTTATTTTGTTCACATGTAATAATGAGTGTGGCGTCGTACGCAAATAATACTACCCTTTGAGTAACAGCTACGGGTAATTCATTAATGTAGGCTAAAAATAACAAACATCCTAATACGCTACCTTGAGGTATCGATCCTGTTGATGTTTTAATGGAGGATTTGATTTGTCCTAATTTTCTTGTTTTTTTATTTAAATGCATCAATTGTACGAACTGTTTTCTGTTTGATAAGTAGGAAATTAACCACTTTTTTACTTTGCCACGTATCCCAAGGGAATCCAGTTTTTTTTTATTAGAATATCGTGTAGTACACAGTCATAGGCTTTAGTTATGTCCATAAATATAGCTATAGCGCATTGATTTTGGTTTAATGCTTTAAGAATTTCTACATTAACCTCATATACAGCCGAAGCAGTTGAATGATTTTTTCGAAACCCGTGTTGATTCGAAGTAAAGACATTCTATTTTTCAAGGAAAGTGTACACTCTTTGGCACAAGATTTTTTCAAATATCTTTGAAATGACTGGTAATAATGCGATTGGGCGATAATTTGCAATATCACACTTGTTTCCTTTTTTAAAAGTAGGTTCATCACCGGGACAACAACAACGGACGGTTACTTGCATTGGAGTTAATCTTCCCACGACCAGTTCAATCGTCTGATTACATCGCTCCACAACAAAGTTATGGAACCGCAGAAGCATTTCTAGTTATTGTTGTTTGGGTTTAGGTACAAGAAGGTAAAAGCGATTCTCTGACATGGATGTTTTGGACGGAGTCACTACTTGATGAATCGGCAATCTGGTAGCAAGGAGTAAAGGGAAAGAAATTGTCAGGGTATCTCAACGCTCCAAATTGGCTTTCAAGCTATTGGATCTTATTGGGCATTGAGATATACCACTTCAGAGCGTAAATTGGAATGCATTGAGTTTCTGCTTATCTATACGCAAGCAAGATACGCTACTTTTACTCCTTCTTGCGTCTCAACCGCCCAAACTGGCATTCAAGATATTGGACCTTATTGGATGATGCCTGCCACAGTGGAAAATAATGATACCTAAACCAGGCAAACTTCTCCACGATTCAAGCCTCTATAGACCAATCAGCTTACTCCCAGTGTTAGAAAAACACTTCTCACAAAAATTTCTAAACAAGATTCGCCCTTACTTAACCGAAGTAATTCCTCTTTAACATTTTAGCTTCCGAGAGCAACACAGACTATTAAATAAATAACTACATCGTATTACGAATACTATAAGTCGTAGGTACACGAGAATACAAACAGTTCTGGTCTACCGTTTTTCTCGATATTAGCCAGCTGCCAGGCATTTGCCAGTGACAGACATTAAGGAATCTTCTCCAAGCTTAGAAAGCTTCAATCCTTCTTTCCGATTCTACCACCAGATACTATCTGGCACTTGGAAGATAGTACCATATGGAACTAAACTATATTAGGACCTGTCTTGTACTTGCTTTTTACCGCAGACCTTCAAACACACGATTATAACTGCTACCTACACGGATGATACAGCCCTTTTATAGGTGCATACATCCATGACGATGTGGCTAGATAATTATATTAAAGCTAAACAAGGAAAATCTGTCCTTGTGGCCTTTAAGTTGAAAAGGCAGACTTGCCCTGCAATAAGATTTCATAATGAAGAAGTTCCGCAAGCTAAACTAAACAAAATCAATAAACTCCTCTAGCAAGTGCTCTAGGTGATGTATGTATACGGCTCGTACTTACATTACATATCCTTACCTAATTAACATTACACCAAAAAAATATTTCAGTATAGAAACACAAAGCATGTACCGAAATTAAAAATCCCTTAAAGTACATTATAAACTTTTCTGATATTTAGACCAGCATGTTACATCGGCACGCTCAAATCTTATTGTGAAGAAATTTATAAATTTAAAGTTGTTTCAGTATATAAAATTAAAAAATTATTATGTCAGATGGGACTCGAACTCGCATCTCCTCGCATATCGGGCGCGTAGCTTTACCATTTACCCACCGAGACACTAAACAGGCGTCAATTTTTCAACCATATTCTTATCACTGTAAGCCAACGTTGTTTAATACTGATATTATAAGTTGTTTAATCAAATTTAAAGAACTTTGCACTCTTAACTCCCGAAAGTAACATCATTACACTTGTTTGACAGTCAGCTAAGATGAAACAGCTATTTATAGACTTTAAATGATATTTTAGCAATTTCATTGCAATTATGATATCAGTACTTATATGAACTTGAAAAGAAAGATATGTTTACAGATTTAGTATGCATTTATTTTTGAACTAACCCATCATTTCGAACACTTTACAGCGTTCATGGTCACGGGTAGACGCACGGGTAGACGGTGAACGCTGTCAATGTTCCGAAACGTCGGTTTAAATCAAAAATAAACGCATGCTAAATCCGTAAACATATCTTTCATTTTAATGTACAGTAAACATGAAAAATTTGTTTTGCCAATCAAGTTAAGAAATTTTAATCAACACCTTTTAGCTTGATGGGTGGAACAGATTCTGAACACTTTCTACTGACGGCCTTGTAAGCCATAAACTTTACCTCTTAACAAGAGTGGCAATTATCTTGGGAAGAATTTCAGCATCACCCTTGGAAGAATCTGACACCAGTGAATAAGGACTGGTTGAGAACTGGATACAGGAAAAATGATTACCACTAGCATAAGTGGGAGATTAAGGATGTGCTGGATTGTGATTCTGGGGCTCCAAACCAGACAATTACGCATATATCATATATCCATTGTTTACAAGGAGGAACTCAGTACGGCCAGATTATGGTGACTTCACCAATCATATTACATTGACAAGGACTCTAGACTACAGCAAAACACCAAAGAAGGTAAATGAAACTTCTTTGCATCAATGGAAATACAGGTAAGGTGCCGTTTTTCTTCTTTGATTGTTTTGCCTATCTATAATAACATAGAAGTTATCGAAAACTGTGTGATCATAATACTTGTTGAGCCAAGACAAAATATTGAACCCTTTAATATTTTATAACATTATTATTTTTACCATGATGAAAGCAATCCCCACTTTTCATCGTTATTCACAACCAATTATGTCCCTAAGTAAATAGGATCTTTATAAGTCACATTATCAAATTGACAAAGCTGATTTAAAAATATTATTACCTTTTTTAACATCATCCTATCCTTTAAAGTAACTTGCTTCTCTATGTAGGATTTTTTTACAGTTGAATAATCACTTAAAAGGGTATGACATTTTTTGCAAAGCAATTGTGGTAATCCATCAAATGGTTGAACCTGCAATAAAGTGATTAGAGAAATATTTAAATTGATTTCATTATTACATAATCCCTCAACCCTCAGGATGCACTTGGGTGCCACGATAACAATAAATTGATTTCAATTGTGTCTGGAACAACTCACTATCGAGGGGTTAAATTCTAAATAAGGATAACAAAATAGTAATTTTTGATATGATATTATTTTGCTTACTTAATAGAAAATATATGAATGTACTGTACTCAACAACTTATGAAATGAACCAACGGGTCAAAAAAAGCAGTGAAGAGATATACTCATAAATTGATAAATGTATACTTACGTCTATGTCAAAACAGTATTTAATCTGTTGCTGTACAGTTGGAATAATTTGGTAGATACCAGTATCCTCAAGACAAAGTCGACAAATTATGAAAAGCTTTGGGTCTATTTCCAGCAAGGCCATTGTGTCAGTAATCTGTAAACACGTTACAAATCATATTAAAAGATGTTTATTATTACCATTTAAATAGATATAAGCTACCTGAGAAAATGCTTAACCTATAAGATTAAAGTAATCTTTACAGTGCCAGACAGGATACGTAGGAAATGATTTTACGCAAATATATTTTTGTACACCCCTGGACAATCTGCTAAAGTATTGAGTATTGCAATCAAATCTCCCGCCACAAAAATACTGTTAACTTTGAGTGATATCCTTGGTGCAAAGCCAGGCATAGTCAGACATGAATGTCAGCTTCAAATGTCTACATAGTTTTAGGTAACTAATTAAAGTAGCACAGCAAAAATTGTAACTATATCTTACCAGTTTATACAGAATCCAAATATCCAAGAATGAGATATGGTTACACACTCATCATCACCACAAGAAAATAATCACATTTTAAGTTTACATGTAATGCGTCAAAGTTACCAGTTTTGTGGTACGCTTGACACCACGACAAGGCAACTTCCACGAGGAAAAAATGGACTCCCTTCCCTCCTTCCATTAGTTTCTCTCATTCTACTAACTTCAAGAAAGCCATCTGTTAATGGATGGAAAAATCATCACCTTATGTTGTAACGCCATCTGCTGACGAGTAGAGATCAATACAAAACCGCTGCTTTTTATAACCTCATCTTTGAATATAATCGAAAAACTGGATAGTTTGATTAATCTATTTCATTAATTTATAGTATCTACCATCATCATAGTGCATGTAAGCACATAGTTCATAAATTAACTTAATAATGACCATCAAGATATACATTTAGGTATGAATGCTATTTAAACAAAAATGCAACTTAACATGCAAGATTTGTCTAAAGCGCCATCTAGTGTGTGTGATTGTTATCACATTCTAAGTTGCAGAGAAGCATTCAAACCCGTGGATGATAATAATCAAATCTAAATTTTAAAAACGTAAGAAATTTTAACTTGTACCTACTGCGTTAGAGTTATTAATGGGATTGCTACATTATACCTAGCTATCAACTATTTACAGCGAATGAAACTGCAATACGTCCTTTCCACATAGATCAATAAATAAAGGGCAGTGAAGTAACGCCATCTATTCACCGCGAAGTGCTATGTCTTCTGCTCACTTTCCATAACTTCCAATAGTACTAGCGCCACCTTTTGGAGATATATAAAAACATTCCCGGCAACAAGACAGTCATGCTCATGACATAAAAGGTTTTCTTACGGAGTGCGAATAATGCTACGAACTGTAGCGTAATAAAACTACAAGTACCTACGCCTACGAGTAGTCTTTTTTTTCTTTATTTTGCATGCTCTTATAAATAGTTCTTAATATTATATTATTATGCTAATGAGTTCCTACCAGTTGTAGAGTGTTGTGTCGAAGTACGTCACTGGGTCCGATAAGCAGCAAAACACCCAGGGCCGTCTTAAACTACGCTGGGGCCCTTGGGAACACAAGAATTTGGGGCCCTTGAAAAGTAAAAAAAGTAAAAAAAGTAAGTAAGAAAATTAAATTTTTTTACTAAGTATGGTCATACTTATTATAAATATTTAATTAAATTGATGACTGAAAAAAAATGCCCGACAAAAATGTTTTAAGAATAAATGTGTGAGAGAAATTATCGGTCCTCTCTGAGGATGGGGGCCCTGGGTACGGGCCCCGTGTGCCCTTATGGTAAAGACGGTATTGAAAACACCGTAGTAGAACTTGGGCGTTTATTTGGCCCAACTGGAATACAATCATATGACTCAGCTAAGTCCCACACGATGAATGCACGTTTAAGCTTCCATTCACAAGAATACAATGTTCGCTAGTCATTAATTGAAAACATGCATTAAAACGCCGCGACGTAAGCTACTACTAACGCCATCTATGGTTTTCTTTAAGAACTACTTTCCATTAAAATTGCGTGAAACACTTGGTGTTCTAAATTATGATTGTTATGATTATTGCCACTACGGCCAGACCTTCGTTATTTTATAAAAGCTGAAAGTTTATATAAGGATGATGTAGGTACCTATACACCTTGAAATTTTAGTGGTTGTTTTCCCGCAACAGAATGATTTACCTTTAGTAGCACCATCGAATCGAGCGAGTTATTTTTTGAAAATAAAGATATCGTTGTTCTCAACTAATCATCAACTCAAAAGCGTGAGATACGATAGTATCTTTACAAAATGTGACGTGTTTGGGTACTGCTTGCCGCGCGAAATCAATGTTCAAAGCAAAAGAAGCTCTACGCGCTAAGTAACACAGCATAAACTGCACCGCGCGAGGGGCAATGACCCCGGCCGGTGATCGGCTGCGGCGCGGCTGGTACCATTGGTTCGAGGTTGCTTTCGAGTTTCGTTTATCACAATCGTGAACCTGCATTTTTTTTATTTAAATAAAATAAACTGCACAAATCGATTGTACTACTCAGATAGAATCATTTTACTGCGGGAAAACAACCACTAAAATTTCACGGTGTATATGGCAAGATGTGAAAACCATTAAAATTGTCTGGCCATTAAAGTTTAATTTTTTTATTGGTTCCTAAGTAAGTACACTATACAGGATGACTTCGATATCATTGGCATCCTTTTAAAATAAGAACCTACTCGTGATTCATAGTCCTTTTCCCAATTAGGAGCCAAATCGATTAATACAAAAACTGAATATTTTTTAAACCCTAAAAATCATGTTAAACACTTAGCGATTGATCAATAATACATTTAAAATAAAAAATAAAAATGACTGAAAGAAATATTAAATGTACAATTAACATTCCAGTATCAAACAAGCCTACTCTACTTCAAAAGTGCGCCGCCATAATGCGCGCATTTTTATCGACCAGATTCATTCAAGTTCGCACACGCAAACAAACAACGCCGGCCGGCCTCTAGGCCTGAAACTGCGTTGAACGGGCGTCCGCGACGGGCGCACGTCGCGTTAGCACGCACGTGGACACGCTTACGGGCTCCGTAGGCACGCGGCCGTCCCCGTCGCGGAGCCCGTCGCACGGTGGTCCGAAAAACCGCCTTTCATACACATAGAAATGGAATGTGGTTTATTTTACATTTTATTATTGATATTAGTTTGGCATATAATAGTTAATATCATATGTATATGTGGACATCTTACGATGTGTAACTTACCAGAAAAATAATATTTACTTTTTTTTTGTATGGAGAAAAATACATTCTATCATTTTCCCGGTACTTACTGCAACTATTAAGCTGCGACTTATATGGCATATACTTATAACCGGACTTGCTATTTTTTGAATTCTAGCCTGTATGAAATGTGTAACAAGCACTCCGTACTTCTTATTCATGCATGAAGTGTAGACAAACCTGTTTCATCGGAGATGTATTTTACAGTATTAATACATGTCAACTTATGTCAACATCTAGTCAAGTTGCTCTGTGTTTAAAATATAATATTCGTTATAAAAAGTGAAATTGTAGTGTAAATCGTAGTAATATCAAATTAATCTCGTGTATATTGGTGTTTATAAATTCTAATTACTTATAATAGTGCAGTCTTCAACAAAGATAAATTATTTTTTCTTTGGACGTTGACATATAAGTTGAACCTAGTCGAACATTTTCACCGTGCCTTATTCCAACGTTTCCAATACTCTTGCTTTCAGTGCTCCGTTTGTTGATCAGTGCACGCATTTTATAACATTATAATGAATTGTGCTGGCTGCCTTCGACCTGTTAAAAATGAAGATATCATACACTGCACAGCTCGAAAGTGTGCTAAGAAGTTTCACGTTGCATGTGCAAACGCATTACACCTATCTCGTGCCCAAGTTAACAAATGGATCTGCCCGGACTGTAATGCGAGTGTAAAGAAAGGTGGGGACAATACCCACACGCCTATTCGACCATTCGAAAATGTCACCTTCCGTAAAAAAACATTCGACTCTCCTGGCATTATTTCTATCCCTCCTACCGATTCATCAGAGAACACAACCATGCAGTCTCTTTTGTCAGAAATTCAGTTCCTACGCCAGGACATGGCCAGGATGCAGACTGACTTCGCAACTAGATTCGATGATCTCACAGCAAAATTTTTGGTATTTGATACCAGGATTCAGCTTCTCGAAGACAAAGAAAAAGAAAATGCCTTTCTGAAAACACAGGTCTCTGATTTACAGGATCAAATCAATAAACTCCACCACAATTCCCTTCGCTCGGACATAGAAATACTAGGCGTAACTGAATCGCCGAATGAGAATCCTTATCATCTGGTTCTCACAACGGCGAATATGATTGGTGTTGAGCTTGACGATCGCGACGTGAACTATGCATCTCGTGTAGGTTCTAGGCAAAAAGTTGACGCTATCGGAAAAGAGCAGTTACCGAGACCTCTTGTGATATCCTTAACACGAAGAACGAAAAGGGATCAATTTCTCAAGTAAGCGAAGGATCGACATACATTGGATAGCAGGGCAGTAGTTGGCAGTGGGCCGGAGAGGAGACTTTTCGTAAACGAACGACTGACAGCTGATGCCCGGCGTCTTTTTCGTTCCTCAAGAGTTTGGGCTAAACATAACGATTATAAATACTGCTGGGTTAAAAATGGACTTATTTATGTTCGAAAACGTGACAGCAGAGACGGGAGCCCACCTATCCAGATCAGAACTCATGATGATTTACAAAGACTTTCTCCAAAGCCAGCTTCACCCTAATGAGCTTTCTAGAAATACTCTGTCAAACATCTCTGTAGAGTTTTATGATTTTAGTACTATTATCTTAACATTAATTATAGGTTTTCATTTTTATTTATTTGTGTATCTTAACTATGGGTACTTTACACATTTCACATGTATGTATTTTGTTTTCTCGCACAAACTCACTCTTCAGTGCTTTCATCGATGGCAATAATAAAAAGATTTATCACTCTCCAAACAGGTATTTTCATGGCATTCATGTTACTTTTGCAATAACTTTAAGTTTGTTCAATTTACTAATATGATTCTAGACCTTTTGACAGATATAGATAATTCCTTGAATATCGAATGCCACACAGTATCAGTTCCGGAAGGGTGTGTTTCTATTATGAAAAAGTATTCAATCCAAGTACTTCATGTGAATATTCGAAGCATGCAATGCAATTTTGATAACTTTCTTATTACCTACGCTCGATTAGGTATTCAATTTGATGTTATAATTATGAGCGAATGCTGGATAAATGACTCTTCAGTTATTAGGCAATTAAGCGGGTACGTATCTTACAATACCGAAAAGTACATAAATAAAGCCGGAGGAGTGATAGTATATGTTAAAGATAAATGGTCTCCGAATGTTCTCGAACCGGATATCGAAGATGCGAATTCCCTGATTGTTGAAGTCCCCAATGTGTTTACAGTCCTGGGCATTTATAGATCTCCGTCTTTTGTCGATACTTCTATCTTTTGTTCATCCCTTGATCGAATTCTTGTAACCTTACCTCGAAGTCCGTTCCTTGCTGTCGTAGGAGACATAAATATTGACATCTTACCTTCTGCCTTGGATCAAATGATTGCTGCATCATATCTAACACTTTTCTCAGAACACGGTTTTATTCCAGCCATAAACGCTCCTACTCATAATAAATCATGTATAGATTACATATTTGTTCCAGCAAACACGTTAGGAGAGTCCACCGTGTGCAAGACTGACCTTACAGATCACAGTATTGTAATGATTGGAATGGCTGGCTTTATTAAGAAACCCATACAGAGAACAAGGCTAAAAATTAATTACGCAGCTATAACCACTCACCTTGATAACATTGACTGGTCTTCTATGTTTGAAAATAGCTCTATTGATGAAATTGTTTCAAAATTCTCAGTGATTCTTACAGATGCAATCTCTTGTCATTCCCGTCTGGTCAAATTAAGTCATTCGAAATTTATTATCAAGCCCTGGATGACCCCTGGCATTATTCGCTGTTCAAAACACCGAGACAAGCTTCACGCTGATTACAAAAATTCTCTTAATGATTTTACAAAAAAAGTAGTCTACACTAGATACCGCAACTTCTATGTTTCGCTTCTCCGAAAACTGAAAATTGAATTTGAAAGCAAACAGCTTATTGAAAATAAAAAATCTCCAAGAAAGCTCTGGAAATGCATCAACAAAATTTCACATAGACTTCCTGCTAAAAATTATAACTGCGCCAATGAACTACTCACTACAAAGAACGGCTCAAATCAGGAATCTCTGGATACATGCAACTCTTATTTCTGCAGTGTGGGCAGTAATCTAGCAAACTCTATACTCTCCAATCTCAAAGAAACGCAGGAGTCGTTAGCTGCCAATGCAAAAATTAATGCCTCTCCATCTCATTCCTTCTTTATTTTGCCAACGAGTGAAGACGAGATCTTGGACCTCATTCTACAACTGAACCCAACCAGCTCTCCTGGCATTGACAACATAGATAACAAAATTTTGAAAGCCATCAGATCCACCATAGCTGCCCCTCTAGCAACTATTTTAAATTTGAGCATTGAGACTGGCACCTTCCCCAGGGCTTGGAAGACCGCTATTGTAATTCCCATTCATAAGGGTTCTTCAAAAAAATGTGCCTTGTAATTATCGACCTATCTCGCTACTAGGAAGCATCTCGAAGCTATTGGAGCGCATCATAAACAAGAGACTGGTGTCATACTTAGAGTCCAACTCCCTAATCTCAGCTAGACAATTCGGTTTTCGCAGAGGCAAATCCACAGAAGATGCAGTCTCTCTCCTGACAGATATTATTTCTACTCATCTAGATACTGGTCATCGATGTGTCGGCGTCTTCTTAGATCTGGCAAAGGCATTTGATACCGTGTCGCTGCCAATATTATTAGCAAAATTGGAAGGCTATGGAATACGAGGAAGTGCACTAAATTGGTTTACCAGCTATTTAAATGATAGAAACCAGTGTGTCAGGATTGATCATCAAATGAGCAGTATAAGCACTTCTTCTTTTGGCGTACCTCAAGGTAGCATACTTGGACCAATATTATTCGTTCTGTACATAAACAGTATATTTTCAATTCCTTTACAGAATGCGGACTTAATCTGCTACGCTGACGACACAGCTCTTATTTTTCATGATGTTTCGTGGGAACTGGTTTGCCATAGAACTGAGGTCGGCATGAGCTTGGTATCACAGTGGCTGGTAAGAAACCTCCTGACACTAAATACGTCCAAAACAAAATTTCTCTGCTTTCACAAGACAGCTGCTTCTGCCCCTGATATCAACTCAATACAAATAAGAATACATAGCTGTGATCCTGAACAATCCGACATATGTGTTTGTGAAAGTATTAAAAGGTCAGAGACTCTAAGCTATCTCGGAGTAATTTTGGACGAAAAACTCACTTTCAATCAACACACTGCCCATATGTCAGCACGAGTAAGAAAACTTATACCCATAATGAGAAACCTGAGAGATGTGGCAGTCGGAAAGACTTTAAAGGCTGTCTACCTGGCTCTATGCCAATCTATAATATCTTACTGTATTCTCGCATGGGAAGGAGCAGCTAAATCATCTCTAATCATACTGGAGAGAGCCCAAAGGGGTGTCTTAAAAGTAGCCCTCTTTAAGCCAGTACTATACTCCACTGCCGCCTTGTATGAGGAAGCAGGGGTCCTTAGCGTGCGAAGGCTGTTCTTGGTTAGAGCTGTGGCCCGTACTCACAGAAAGATCATAACTTCGGATTTATATGACCACTTACTCAAAAAGAGAGTTTTTAAGATCCCTGTTGTATTCACTCATACATCCTTTTCTCATCACTTTGGTCCATTCCGTACATCTATAATAAAATGGTTAAATTAACTTATATTAAACAGTGCTCTGTCTTTAGAGCAAAATCTTTGGTTACGAAATTGCTGCTCAAATGGTCGTTTGACGAAACGGAAAAGTTTTTGGAAGTTATAAGATAATTTATAAAATTCCGTACTTGGTTGGTTTGGAACATTTATTACATTGACTTTTTCATCATTATAGTATAAATACATTTATAAGCACACTTATTATTATATACATCACACTCAATATATAGGCTTGCCCATAGTTAGCTTTTAGTTTACATTGAGACAAGTTCTCTACAAATATGTATTCTAGATATTATATTTTTATTTTTCTCTAATTCCTTACTCTTAATTACTTATTATTTCTTTATTTAAGCTATATTAGTTGTTTTTGTGACTCGTTTATTGTTTCTCACAGGACAGGCTTAGCCTAGTGTGCGGACCTGAAATTATTATTGTTGACTAATAAATTGTAATTGTAATAAATTTTAATTGTAATTGTAATTGTATAAACACGGCGAAAGAGTATTACTGAAGATATGAAACCCTTTCTTATTTTAGATAGGGATGAAGAAAAAGAAAATATTAAATTATTGTTGATGTTGATGCTTTGGGAATAATTTACTCGGACTTCGAAAACTTGACTGATGACGAATAACAAATGTTTGTTTTTGTAATGAGCACTTTTTTATCGATTTTTGGCATGTTACATTGACAATAACTACTTGAAGATCAATTATTATTAATTTTAAGGTTGACATTATTACAAGTTTGACATTCCGCATCATTTCTGTAATAGTATTTTTATTATTGATTAATATTTTTATGAAATAAAATATGCTGTCCATTTTTAAACCCAAATTTCGGTTTTCATTATAATTTTTAGTAAAATAAAAATATTTAAAGTAAAGGAAAATTTACCAAAAAATATGCTTAATATTTATATTACGTGCTGTGCTGTCTACATTCGTCATTAGAATCAAATAAGTATGACTTATATAGGAATTAAAAATTAAATAAATAAATATGTAGAGGGCAAAGCGGCAAGTTTCGGCACAAACGGCGGAGCTTGTAGGGTTCATATTATGTGTAAGTATATGCCATATTAGTCGCAGCTTAATAGTTGCAGTAAGAACCGAGAAAAATGATTAAATATTTTTTTCTCTCGTAAGTTACACATCGTAAGATGGCCACACTTACTTATGATAACTAACTATTATATGCCAAACTAATATCAATAATAAAATTTAAAGTAAACCACATTTCATTTCTATGTGTATGAAAGGCGGTTTTTCGGACCACCGTGCGTCGCAGAGAACCGCCCGACGCACATTGGGACGGATTTCGGATTTGCGGACATAGGACTTTTTTGTTACTCTAATTACGGCGATCAGATGTTATTCGTGCAATTTTTTTGTAAATGTTATATTGAACGAGAAAAAATTAAATATAAAAAAAAATTTATGGGACGAAATCTAACATGCTCTTTAAGTTCCAAGACTTGGTAGATCTCAGCTTGATATTTTATAGGGTTAATCTATGGGTGTTTATATATAGAGCCACATACATAGCATTGTCCCGGACTGCCCCGTTTTTCTGTTTTATGAAGCTAAACTTAGGTACTTTTTCAAATTTTTCTTAGGGATTATTTCGAGTAGTACTAAACCCAAAATAGTTATAAAAAAACTAAACAACATGAATATTATGAAGTAATCATAATTTATGATTAGGTACTCAATACATTTCAATTTTATGATTATTCTTTTCAAATTCGTGCCGATTGAGCTATTAGTTTTACTATAAGTTATCAGTGATTTCGTTTACACCGCATTGTTTCGTACATCTAGATAACGTGTTATCTAGCTGTAAAGTTTTATCTGTATAGTACGTGTCATCATAATTTTAAAGAAATTAGACACTACTATTGTCTGACTATACAGGGTGTAAAAAAACTAAACGCAGATCCTGAAGCTACGCAATCTGTAAAGCAAACCAAGTCATGTTACAAAATACTATAGCTGGGAAATGATTTTTATTTATGGGATTTAAAAATATTAAAAATACAATGTATAGCAGCCAGAGCGTGGACCGCTGCGCTGGAGATGGCTGCTAAGTTCAAAATTCGTCCGCGCTGAGCCATACATTGCGTATTGTAATTAAAAAGCCTTATATTAACGAAATAATTTAAAAAACACTATGTTTGTAGAAAGAAAAGTTTTTCAGTAACCTTTGGCAACAGTTTTTGTAATAAAATGGAAAACAAAATTGTGACTTTGACTCTCGATATCTTCGGAACCAGCTGTTTCCCAGGTGTGGTCCTGAGGAAAAAAATTTGATGGTGACAATACGTGGTTTTTGGATCTGCATTTGACTTTTTTACACCCGTTATAATGATGTCTATTTAGTCTAACTTATACAGTTTGTAACCAACCAGCAAGCTGACAGCATTTTTTGTGTACCTTAAATAGTTGATATTGTTAAATATTTTATTGAATCAAGTTTAGGATCCTGATATGGCATTTTTGAATAATCTCGAGTGTATACTAATAGTGCTAACTATCTTTCTTTGCAATTCTCAAATATTTGCGGTCGATACAAAGCATTTTGATATTGGCAAATAAGTCGATATTGAATAATATCGACTTATTTGTGCTTTTAAAAGAGAATCTTAAAACCTTTTCGGATAGCACAAAATTTTGTGACTATCTTAAACAGGAGCTTGGCTTACAATTGAATAAAGAATACAAAGTAATTTTTTCAAAATTTTGCAAGAAGTAGGTATACCTCTAATATGAAACGTAGATTTTTTTATTTATTTATTTAAACTTTATTGCACAAATTAGTAAAATGTACAAAAGGTGGACTTAATGCCAGATGGCATTCTCTACCAGTCAGACCTTTGGGTCAAACATAAATGTTTTGTAGGCAGTGCGATATTTAAAACAGATAGAGTAGATGGATTGATGCTAATCATATTTACACTAGTTTTATTAAAAATAATGAAAAGTGGTTAGAAAGTCCCATAGTATGGCCCAGTTTTTGCTCTGCTGGCGGAGAACAAGGTAATGTTATTGTACCTACTCTGTTATGTTTGTATGTTCATTCACTTCCTCTCGGACCGCGAAAGCGCTTGGACGTGTGAACTGTGTCTTTGGAGTTTAGAAAATTAAATATTTAAATTAAAATTAAAAATAGTTATCTGTAATGGTTTGTTAGTTTTGTTGATTCGAACCTACGTCTGCTGGGAATTGGGCTGTCGTCACTGACCGCCGAGCCAAAGACGTCAGCTACAGTGCAGCAAATTTGCGTAGCACTTGCTACATAGTTTTGCTACGAGCTACTACGGCAAAGCTACGGACAACTGCTGTAAGCTCAGGATCATATAAAGAAGAAGATATGAAATTACTCGTAAATCCTTAGCGAACCCGTGTCTCCGAATTATTTATGTGTGCAACGCAACTACAATAACACTGTTGTAAGCATAAGGATCACATATATCAATTACAACGCTCATTGGTGCTCACACAAAAATGGACCCAATCACAGCGGCTACCACTTACTCGCTTACTGTGTGGTCGCGACGCACACGTCGGGCAGTGAATGCTTTGATTAAACCTCGATAAATTGCGCAGTCGCATAGTACTCACAACACAGCTAATTAGTATTAAGCTTTCTATGTATATTGTGCCGATACAATTATCGTTACATGGATGTTTTCATTAAATAATTCGCCACGGTGTGCAATAGTTCCGTTTGCCCATATTGGATTCGCACGCGCCACGCCCCCATTTCATATCTATTTATTTATTTATATTTATATTTTATATTTATTTTATTTATATTTTTGTATTTTTATATCTATACTAATATTATAAAGCTGAAGAGTTTGTTTGTTTGTTTGTTTGTTTGAACGCGCTAATCTCTGGGAGTACTGGTTCGATTTGAAAAATTCTTTTTGTGTTGGATAGTCCATTTATCGAGGAAGGCTTTAGGCTATATAACATCACGCTGAGACCAATAGGAGCGAAGCATCAGTGAAAAATGTTACAAATATAATCGCGTTCATAATAACAGAAAATGACGCGGACGAAGTCGCGGAGAACAGCTAGTTTATTTATATGATCTGAGTCTGTGAGTGACTAATTAAATAAGTGACAAGTGATTTGAGACCCTGTTTCTATGGAAATTGTGTTGCACGCTGCGCTGACGCCTTTTCTGCTTACCCGTACGCTGTTTTAAATAGAATCACTCGATAATCGCTTACCTCCGGACCTCTGTGCTGTACAGACGTGAATTTAGTTACTCCGTATTTATAAAATTAAAATATTAAAATATTTATTCGCGAAATTAGAAAAAACATTTTCATTATTCACGGGAACTACCAGGACAACATAACAACATCGCAGTTGTATCGCGCACGCAGCGGACTCATTCAACATCCACGCACACCTGTGAGTGAATTCTTCTATTAACCTACGCTGCGTTTCTGCGCTCCTGGTATTTTTGCATACGACTATGCCTCTCGAACACCCACCCCCATTGCCCCTGAGCCGGCGGTCGATCGTGCCCCCGCGCCCACTCCCGGGCCTGCGCCGACACACGCGCGTGCGTTCTCTGCCGCTCCCTTGCCTGCACTGACGGTGCCGCCTACATCGCATACGAAACAACTTCACCATTGTTCGTCGGAGCCTAACTTAACCGAGAAAGATAACGTAACCTTACGCAAGCGTAAGCGCTCGGAGCTAAATGAAGATACTTTAGATAATTTTATGACTGGAATGAAGGCGCAATTTGAACAGTTTCGGGTGGATCAGGAAAAAAGTACAGATAAAATATGCAGTGTAGTCGCGGACCTCCGCACAACAATTGATTTTTAGCCCAAAAATATGACTTGCTCCAGGCTAAGGTTGTAAAGTTGGAAACAGAGCGAGAGGCTGATACTAAATATATTAAGTCTCTCGAAGAAAAATTGGACGGCTTTGAACGGGTTCAAGATCAACCTGCTTAGAAATCAGAAACATTCCAATTTCTACCTCAGAAACCAAGGCCTCGTTATTGGAGACCTTTATCAAGGCTGGCAGTGTTATTAATGTGCCCATTCAACGCAATGAAGTAAAAGATATCTTTGGCATTAATTCCAAAAATCCCGATAAAAGAACTATAATTGTTGATCTCACTAGCGCACTCCTGAAGGAAAAAGTCATTTCCATGTACCGCACATTTAATAAAGGCGCGTCTAGACTTACCACTGAGCATCTTCGAATCGGCGGCTTACCTAAGCCTATATTTATCTCAGAGAATCTCACCTCCAAGATGAAACGACTATTTTTTCTGGCCAGAGACTTCGCCAAAGTTAACGATTTTAAGTACTGCTGGGTGTCTCATGGGAAAATTTTCATTAGAAGAAAAGAGAATGGGCCCTTACTGCGCATCACAAGCGAGCTGGATTTTGACAAAGCAAAAAGCCAGAATTAAATATCTTAAGAATTGTCTTAACAAATTGCCTTTACTTAATATTATATTACAATTTAGAAATAATTTTCCATCTATTCAACTACAACATTTTTACTATACATACTTTAAATCTTGCACATTAACACACACTTCACAACCACACATGAATATTTACAAAATTCACATACACATATTTCGTACACGTGTTATCTTGCGCTGCATAATGGAGATTTTACATTATACTAGCACTATTTCTCTTTCCAGCACCCATTGGATTCGGGCTCATACAATACACTTTGCCATCTTCTCCAAAGTACCATCGTCTTACTCCTTTGTTAATTATTTTTAATCTTATAATGAATGATCTAAATGCGATTAGTAGCGATATAGAGGACTATTCAGTCTCAGAATCCGCAATTTGCTCACCGGAAGAAAGTATTAATTATCTTAGAGTTAATAATGCTTTTAAAATTCTTCATGTTAATATTCGAAGCATAGGCTGTAATTTTGATAGTCTTCTAACCTTGCTTCATCGGTTAAAATATGAGCCTGATATTCTAATATTATCAGAATGTTGGCTAAGTAAATCACCTAATCTGCCATTACTCCCTGGATTTGTGTCTCATAAAACTGATTTCAATAATCAAAATGAAGGGGTAGTTGCCTACGTTAGACATGACTTGGACTATTGTATTGTTTTTCCAGACTTTAATAATGCTAACTGTTTAATTGTGAAACCTTCGGACCAATTAGCAATAGTGGCGCTGTATCGATCGCCCTCTTACAGAGATCTAACTCGATTTTTTAAAAGTCTTGACGACGTATTAGTTTCCATAAAAAGTTTTAGATCTGCAATAATAATTGGCGACATTAACATTAACATCATTCCGGGAAAGACAGACTTCTCCGCTGATGAATATTTGAATTTGCTTGCATCGCATGGCATGCTTCCTGGCCATCTTTATCCAACTAGAAAAGATAATTGCCTCGACCATGTTATGGTCCGGACCCCCTTCACTGCCACTACTTTAGTATTTAACTCCCTTCCTACAGATCATAACCCAGTTCTATTCTGTTGCAATAATAAATTCAATACTAAATATTTGACAAATCGTTCTTCACTAAAAATAGATTTCTCCTCGACAGTAGCTGAAATAAGTAAAACTGATTTTTCATCTGTTTTTGACAATACTGATCCAAATATAGCTGCTGATATCTTCGTTGACAAAATTTCATCAGTTTTACAAAGACATACAAGTACTGTCCTTGTACCTAGCAGGAAGCGCATAATCAAGCCCTGGATTACTCCAGGCTTGTTAAGGTGTATACGTCATCGAGACAAGCTCTATAGTAAACTTAAAAATAACCCAGATAATGAATTAAATAAAAATATATATTATATTAGATACCGAAATTATTGCAATAACCTATTAAAAAAAAAACGTGAATACCAACAAAAAGAACTTCAAAACGCTAAAAACAATCCCAAAGCAACATGGGACGTTATTAAGAAAATTGCAAATATTCTAAATAATAAGAACTCAAACTTCAAAAATTTACTTAACTTATGTAAACAGGAATCAGTATCGGTTAATTTAGTTAATAATTATTTTGCTAACGTTGGAAAAAACCTTGCAGATCAAATTCCTCAGGTAGTGTGCCAATGCCCTGATAATTTACATAGACACTCAAACACTCAACCTGCCTTAAACTCTATGGTGTTATCTTGTATAGATAATGAAGAAATTGAACGAATCATACTGAGTCTTAAAAATAAAAGTTCTGTTGGATGGGACGGTATTCCCACGTTGTTGGTAAAGTCTGCAAGACATGTTTTTATCCCTATTTTAAATTTTATTTTTAATCTTGCCTTTTCCACAGGCATATTTCCGCGTGCCTTTAACGGTTTTCTAGAAAATTTTTGAAAAAATTATAATTACTCGACTAATTAAATTTATTACAAACAAAAATATTCTTTCCCCGAATCAGTTTGGCTTTCGTCAAGGAAAATCTACTGTAGATGCTGTTCTAGAGCTCTCTGACGCTGTGGTTAAGAATTATGATGGTAAACTTAAATCTGTTGCCATTTTTCTCGACCTCTGTAAAGCCTTCGACACTGTGTCTGTTCCGATTCTTCTTTCTAAGCTTGAGCACATTGGCGTGAGAGGTATTGCACTTGAGCTGTTCCACAGTTATCTCAGCAATCGTACCCAGCATGTCCTGATTGACGGTTTAAGAAGCGAGGAAGAGCACATCTCCTTTGGTGTTCCACAGGGTAGCGTCCTCGGGCCTACCCTCTTTTTGATCTACATCAATGATTTGTGCAACCTCGCTCTTACAAACTGCAAGATCATCACATATGCTGATGACACCGTACTTCTCATACATGGACGCAACTAGGAAGAAGCTCGCACCTATGCTGAGAATGCCTTATCTGTTGTGACATGTTGGCTGCGCGGGAATCTCCTCACTTTAAATGTTTCTAAAACAAAACTCATAGCATTTGCCCCTCATGTAGCTGCAAACCCACCACACACTTTTTCTATTCAGGCACATTGCTGCTCTAAAACTGCAACATTACCCTGCGAACGCGCCGCTTCAATTAAATATCTAGGCGTCATGGTAGACAGTCAGATGACCTGGACACCGCATATACAAGCTATGATCTCACGCATTAGGAAGCTTATATTTGTATTTAAACATCTACGCTCAGCTGCTGACTTTCACTGTCTCATCACTGTGTACTATGCCCTAGCGCAATCAATTTTATCTTATTGCATAACTTCCTGGGGTGGGTCGGTGAAATCTCATATGCTGAGACTCGAAAGAGCTCAACGAGCGGTTTTAAAAGTTCTCGCCAAAAAGCCTATTCGCTTTCCTACAACGGAACTGTATTTCATATGCAGGGTTCCCACAGTGCGTCAGCTTTTCGTTCTTGCCACTGTTCTTCGAAAACACTTCCAGCTTCCGTACGACCCTAAGTTTACAGAGCTCCATCGTCGATCCGACAGGGTCTGTAAAATTGTACCTCGTCGAACTTCTCTTGCAGCTCGTCATTTTTATTATATAAGTCCCACTCTGTATAATAAAGTAAATAAAAAGTTAAATATCTACCCGTTACCCTCCTATAAGTGTAAAATTAAATGCCTGGATTGGCTTCTCACTCTATCTTATGAAGATACCGAGGCCTTAATTAAAAAATGGTTGCCTGTAAAGTCGGTTTTACGGGCGAAGATTTTACGTGACAACGTCTTTTTCTCGGTAGAATATTTATTGATATGAATATAATTAAATTGCACAATAGGAACAAGGAATTGAATGAAAATAAGAATTGCACAAATTTTAACTATAGAAATATATTTTGTTTACTAAAACATTGTACATGTAAACTTAAACTTAACTAATTCCTATTTGAGTGATTTTGTTGAGGATAGGACGATGATAGGAGAAATATGAAATGAAAGGAAGTGTTTCTGCTGTAATGTGTCTTGCGAAAGTCAAGTCGATAGTTGTTCCTTTTAACGTAGACGCTTTCTTGTTTTTCCAACGCCAAGAACGTTCGAGAAAGACAAAGACAGAGACACAAGCATGCGCCGATTCAATGCGCCTAATTCTCTAGTGCTGCGCGCGCGGCAGACCGATCATAGTTGAGTGGGAGAGAGACGCAAGGCATTCGGCGGGCCTCTCTCTCGTTCGGTGACTCATCGTAACGTTACCGAGCGTTACACTTTTTCATAAGTGACTCCCAGCCGCAACCTAATTTAAGACGTTGTCACGTCAAAAAACCTTTTAAATTCCTGACAAACTTACAAACTTACAAATGCCTATATCTACTCGCAATTACATAAATACACACCAATGTACGCATACACACACATGAACACATATACGCACACATCACACACACACACACTCACACACCACACATACACACACACACACACCACACACGTTACACTAAATTTTAAAATTAGTTTGTATACGAAATTGTAAATTTGGGGGAGGCCTATGCCCAGCAGTGGGCGTCGTTTGGCTGATATGATAATGATGGAATTGTATAACTTCTCCGGAGGGGGGCGTTGACTTCTGCGCCACAGTTTTAACTTTTGCAGAGGTCATCGTTTTTCCCGATTAAATTAAGAAACGATGTTAAAATTCCTAATAAAGATATATTTATTATTAGATAGATAGATAGATAGAGTACTCTTTATTGCACACCAGAAATTAAAATAAAAATTACAGTAAAATTTAAAACAAAAGGTTGTACAACTTCGGCGGTCTTATCGCCAACAGCGATTTCTTCCAGACAACCGTTGGGCATTGGATACTACACAGAGGAAGGGGAAGGTGAAGTAGAGTACTTGATGTGAAAATAATCACATTTAAACAAAACCACATCTAAAGTGCTACTTAAACATAAATAAATACTTAATTTAATACACAACCTAAACCTAAACACAACAACAATAATATTCTTAAACATATATAACTAAACTAGCTGACCCGGCAAACGTTGTTTTGCCATAAAAATGATTAAATTACTAAAATGGCTAACAAAAAATAGGGGTTGGTGGTAAAAGGGTAAAAATTTAGGTTTGTATATATTTTATAAAATTTTAATATTTTACTACTCTACCCCTACCCCTACCCTACCCCTACCCTACCCTACCCCTACCCTACCCCTACCCCTACCCTACCCCTACCCCTACCCCTACCCTACCCTACCCTACACATACCCTACCCCTACCCTACCCCCAAAAATTGTGAATCTAAACCATTCCCAGATCCCCTTGAACACACACAAAAAATTTCATCAAAATCGGTCCAGTCGTTTGAGAGAAGTTCAGTGACATACACACTCACAGAAGAATTATATATATTCCGGTGTACTTCATATCACCTGATCCTAACATCATTAAAACTGACTTAATGGCTCAAAAATTTGATGTAGAGCATTTTATATGGGAATATGAAATTAACGTTTTTACTATCTTCCTCGCAATTTTTCCATGTTTTCTCACCTTTTAAACCTTCCCTGGACTACGACAAACATTTCAAAACCAAAATCAGCTTAATCGGCCCAGCCGTTCTCGAGTTTTAGCGAGACTAACGAACAGCAATTGATTTTTATATATATAGATATATTATATATCTATATATTCATATATAATGCTGCGGCGCGAAAAAGAAAGTATAGCTATGAGCTGTCAGCGGATATTTCTGCTCTGGATAATAAATTTTCCGACTTGTTATCAAGTTTGGAAAAAGCTCAGGAGACAAAATTTTCAAGTATTGTAGAATTTATGAACGAAATTAGAACACAAAACGAAGGTATTAGACAGTCTATACAGTTTATGTCCGATAACTATGATGCCATTATATCACAAATGCAGTCGTTGCAAGAGGAAAACAAGGATTTGCGGAAGTATGCCCAGACTCTTGAAAACAGAATTGAGGGCCTAGAACGAGCAGCTCACTCGCGTCGAATTGCGTGGAATCCCTAAAACTGGACCAGAATCCAAAGCAGACCTGACCAAAGTAGTCGGAGCGGCTGAGGTTTTTGGTATAGCTGTTAAAAGCTCCGACAATAAGGACGTATTCCGCGTGAATGGTGGGAAAGACAGCTATAAACCGATTATAGCTGATTTTTGCAGTACTATTACCAAGGACGATTTCACTAACAGTTCTCAGAAATATAATAAAGCAAATTCTCTAAATAAGTTCAACACATCCTGCATGAAGATCGAGGGTTCACCTAAGCCAGTCTATGTTTCGGAGAATCTAACTCAAAAAACTAGGAGACTGTTAGCCAGAGCACGAGATTTTGCAAAGGTCAATGATTTTGCCTATTGCTGGACATCTGGGGGGCGTGTATATGTACGCAAAGCAGAAAAACAGACAGCAATCTCCATCACATCTGAGGAAGATTTAGAAAAGCTGCTAAAATGACTATTTAATATATATTTTTATATCTCAGTGAAGACATCTGTAAGTTCTAGTTTTGCAGTTTTAACTTTGATTGAACTCCTTTTTGTAACTCCTTGTTTTAAAGATTTTATTTTTGCTTTTCATACATGTTGGGGCATGTATGAATTATTTCTTAACATAACAATATTACTGAAATGTTTTCATATAAATATATTTTTATCAATTCTATATTGTAATCATATATTGTGTTTATTAGCAAGTCCCCAACCAATTCTACGCATTTATTTTAATTATTGTATCATATTATTATTGTTACGAACGTGGAGTTCGGGATTTGGATAAAACACCGTTGACTTATTAGAAGATTTTATTAGGCGATGAACAGGTCGCAGATACTATCAGAAAAGCCAAATCACAAGAATCGTAGTCCGGTGGGTCGCTGAGGTCGTTGGTTCCAAAACACTGTTAGCCAATCCGCAGAGTAGTACTTTAATCCGTTGGTATCGCTAAAGTCGTCGTTACTTCGCACTAGATCACTTTTCGCAGGTATCGCACCAAAAGCTCAGAATGAACTGACTCGGCGTCTCAAGTCCTGTTATTTATATATCTCAACATCGACGCCGGTCGTACATACTAGAATATTCGTTTTCTAGAAGAAATTACAAGGACGTTAAACGTAAACAACTCTAGTAAGTTATGCCATTTTATGCCTTAATCTGTAAACTTAAAGTTCAATGTCGCTTGCACTAAGGTCTTGTTATTACTTTGTGGCCGAACTTAGGTAGTTATGTACATTCCTCTAGCGATATCTCGAACCTTCTAGCATGACCGCGACACTGCCCTCCTCTTTAGAGATGCTCGTCCCGAGCGTCATCGTTATTCCCGTATAACGTGCCAAGCGATCGATGTGAACTACCTTAAGTGCTCGTCTCGGTGGCCGTTGGATCCGGTATGTAACATCGTTTATTCGCGTGACAACTTTGTACGGCCCTTCCCATCTTGTCTGTAATTTAGGTGACTTCCCTTTTTTCCGTATCGGGTTATGTAGCCAGACTAGTGCTCCTTCATCAAAACCACTGGTATTCGCTTTCCGGTCATATCTCGTCTTCATGTTTTCACTCGACTGCAAGCCGTTTTCTCGTACCATGGCATAAATGTCCCGCATCTTGTCTTGCAAATCGGAGACATAATCCTGTATAAGCGCTGCGCTCCTCCGGTTACAAGGTCTAACGGTAACCTTAGCTCTCGTCCGAAATTAATATATGCCGGGGTCGTTTTTGTGCTCTCATGTTCCGAAGTCCTGTAGGCGAGAAGGAATGGTGCAATGTACTTGTCCCAGTCTCTTTGATGGTTGTCCACCAAATTTGCTAAATGCCTCTCTAGTGTTTGGTTAAACCTTTCTACCATGCCGTCGGACTGAGGATGATAAGCAGTGGTACTCGTCTTGTGAATGCCCAATATTTTGCAGACTCCTTGAAACACGTTCGACTCAAAATTTCTGCCCTGATCGGAATGAATTTCCAGGGGTACACCATACCGGCATATGACTTCTTCAACCAATTTGGAGGCTACGGTCGTAGCTTCTTGATTAGGTATAGCGAAGACTTCTGGCCACTTGGTGAAGTAATCCATGACGACCATAAAGTACTTGTTCCCCGACTCTGTCACAGGGAACGGTCCGGCAACATCCACTGCTATCCGCTCCCATGGTGCACCAACGTTATAAAGTTGAAGGTGTCCTCGACTCCTGGTGGATGGACCTTTTACTGCAGCACAAGTGGTACATTTCCGGCACCAATCTTGTACATCAGCTCTGCAGTTAAGCCAGTAGAATCTATCCCGTAGCTTTGTTAAGGTCCTTTTTACACCCAGATGTCCTCCTGTTATGCCATCGTGTACCTCTCGGAGAACATCCTTGATCTTTTCCCTTGGGACGACCAGCTGTAAATGGAACCCTCTACCGTTAGGTTTTTCCCATTTTCGGTAAAGTATCCCGTTCTGCAAAATGAAACTGTCCCATTGAGCCCAGTACGCTTTAGTCGTAGCACTCGTAGGTGCAACTTCATGCCATCGCGGCTTATCGTTACCGCGTTTCTTCCATGCAATGATCCGTCGTATGTCTTTGTCTTTTTCCTGAGCTTCTCTCATGGACTCATCTTCCCAGGGTCTCGGAGGACTTAATGTCCTTGTTATTTGTACACAGTCCTCTTTAGACTCCAGCTTGATGCAGTGCTTGCACTCCTCTGGGCACGATCTTGAGAGGGCGTCAGCATTCCCATGTATCTTTCCACAACGATGATTGATGGCTTCTCTTGTTCCAACCAGCACCCGCTCCTTAGGCCTGTTTGTTTCTCGTTTCCGTGGCTCCCAAGCAGAAGATGGTGTCTCATGCTTCTTCGAAAATTCTTCGAGGCGTTCCTCCAACTTGCTAACCATTTCAGCAAGCTTAGTTGTTTGCCTATCTTTCTTGGGACAGGTGAATTGCAGGTGGCCCTTTTCTCCACATTTGTAGCACATCGGTCTGGTTGCCATTTTCCTAGGGGGAAATGACATCTTCTTTTCCTGCACTTCTCGTATCTTGTAAATTGGCCGAACATCTGTCCTCAGAGCTTCTACTTCCAGAGCGTGCGCTAGAGCTTCCTTCAGTGAGGTATGGTGGCGAAGCCCCACTTCAGCTCTAATCTCCGTATCTGTGATCCCATCGACAAATGATTGGAGTATAGTGGAGTCCACTATCTTTGCATCAGCAGATGGGTATGCTTTGCGGACTAATTTTTCAATCTCCAGAGCCCATTGCTGTAGTCCTTCTCCAGAACGTTGAACCCGGTCCCGTAGTTGAGCGCGGAATACATGCTCCAGATGGCGTTCTCCATAACGAGCTTCGAGTGCCCCCATCAGATTGCTGAATGTGCTACCCGAGGATGGTAGCGCCTCCAAAACAGAAAGAGCCGATCCCCGCAGAGCAACAGTGAGAGCTGTTAGACTCTGTTCCTCTGTCCATCCGTTAGCAGCGGCAACGGTCTGAAACTGTTGGCGGTAAGCGGTCCAGGACGTAGTGCCGTCGTAGGATGGTACTTTCACCCTGGGTGCCGGGCTGGTAAATACGACGTCACTCGGCGCGGGGGGTCCAGCGGTCTCCAGTTTCAGAACCTTTTTCTGTAATCCAGCGAGGTCCACTTTCACGCTGTCTATGTTGGCCTCCAGATTAGTTACCCTTTCTTCTACCAGGTCCACATTCTTCTGTAGGTTTTGCACCATATCACCCACTGAACCTACGGCAAGCAGCACCTTTTGTTGTTCTTGTCGCATTTCGTCCTGTTTTCCTTGCATTTCTTCCTGTTTAGCTTGAATCGCTTTTTGCATTCTATCCTGTTTTCCTTGCATTTCTTCCTGTTTAGCTTGAATCGCTTCTTGCATTCTATCCTGTTTCTGGCACATGAAGTCCATCATCTGCATCAATCTACTAAAGTCGAATGCAGATGCTCTGGCTTCTTGAGCTGATGATGGCGTAGTAGCCCGGTGAGCGGAGACAGTAGGCGAGGCCGGCGACGCAGTGGGTAAAGCTTCCATTCCGGTAGGCGTGGACTGGTCGATGGACGATGCTTGGTGGGCGGAGCAAATAGGTGTAGTATCCCGATGGTCGGTAGCCTGTCGGGTAGTAGCCGTGGCTTCCGCAGCTTGCTGTGCCCTGGTTCTAACGCCAGCAGTATCTTCCCTCGGAGTCACTGGCATTTCCAAATCTCACTTCTGACACCAAATGTTACGAACGTGGAGTTCGGGATTTGGATAAAACACCGTTGACTTATTAGAAGATTTTATTAGGCGATGAACAGGTCGCAGATACTATCAGAAAAGCCAAATCACAAGAATCGTAGTCCGGTGGGTCGCTGAGGTCGTTGGTTCCAAAACACTGTTAGCCAATCCGCAGAGTAGTACTTTAATCCGTTGGTATCGCTAAAGTCGTCGTTACTTCGCACTAGATCACTTTTCGCAGGTATCGCACCAAAAGCTCAGAATGAACTGACTCGGCGTCTCAAGTCCTGTTATTTATATATCTCAACATCGACGCCGGTCGTACATACTAGAATATTCGTTTTCTAGAAGAAATTACAAGGACGTTAAACGTAAACAACTCTAGTAAGTTATGCCATTTTATGCCTTAATCTGTAAACTTAAAGTTCAATGTCGCTTGCACTAAGGTCTTGTTATTACTTTGTGGCCGAACTTAGGTAGTTATGTACATTCCTCTAGCGATATCTCGAACCTTCTAGCATGACCGCGACATTATGTTCATTTCTAATTTCATATCTAATTTCAAAATTCAACCCTGTACTTGATACTATGAATAACGTAGATGTCTTTAATAATTACAATGCTGTAAATTGTGCGCCTGAGGAGTGCTCAAGGTTTATCTCGTCCACTTCAAATAACATAACATTCTTATCCCAAAATATTCGCAGTATACCTAAATAAGAATTTTGACGACCTCACAGTACTATTATCAATTATAAAGATCAAAATAGACGTAATCGTACTCACGGAATGCTGGCTGTTCTGTGTAAGTAATGTCCCTTCGCTCGAACATTATAAGTCGTATCATACAACTCAAACAAATTATCAAAACGACGGTGTAGTAGTTTATATAAATAATACTTTTACTAATTGCATTATTGAAGGACCGACTCTCCGCGATGCTTCATGCCTTTTGGTAAAATTTGGTAATCACACAGTAATCATAGCAATTTATCGGCCTTCAGGTTTTGTTTCAGCCAATAATTTTTAATATCCTTGAATGACCTTCTCTTGAAATTATCGTCATTCAGAAATGTAATTATTGTTGGTGACATTAATATCGATATCAAGCCCGGTAACACCGACCCGCGTTCAGACGATTATTGACGTGACAACGTCTTAAATTAGGTTGCGGCTGGGAGTCACTTATGAAAAAGTGTAACGCTCGGTAACGTTACGATGAGTCACCGAACGAGAGAGAGGCCCGCCGAATGCCTTGCGTCTCTCTCCCACTCAACTATGATCGGTCTGCCGCGCGCGCAGCACTAGAGAATTAGGCGCATTGAATCGGCGCATGCTTGTGTCTCTGTCTTTGTCTTTCTCGAACGTTCTTGGCGTTGGAAAAAGACTTGACTTTCGCAAGACACATTACAGCAGAAACACTTCCTTTCATTTCATATTTCTCCTATCATCGTCCTATCCTCAACAAAATCACTCAAATAGGAATTAGTTAAGTTTAAGTTTACATGTACAATGTTTTAGTAAACAAAATATATTTCTATAGTTAAAATTTGTGCAATTCTTATTTTCATTCAATTCCTTGTTCCTATTGTGCAATTTAATTATATTCATATCAATAAATATTCTACCGAGAAAAAGACGTTGTCACGTAAAATCTTCGCCCGTAAAACCGACTTTACAGGCAACCATTTTTGGATCTGGTTTCATTTCACGGCCTTATGGCTTTGGCTGCACACACACTCCCCACAAGAGGCAAAAATTGCCTGGATATCTAATATATAAAATTCTCGTGTCACGGTGTTCGAACTTGAACTCCTCCGAAACGGCTTGACCGATTTTGATGAAATTTTTTGTGCTTATCCGGTATCTATAAGAATCGGCCAACATCTATTTTTCATCCCCCTAAATGTTAGGGGTAGTCCACCCCTAAATTTTTTTTTAATTTTTTAGACATATGTTTTAATTTCTATTTTTTTATGATACAACATACAAAAATACATACAATCCTAAATTTTTACTCTTTTATCACCAACCCCTATTTTTTAATAGCCATTTTAGTAATTTAATCATTTTTCATCCCGCTCGATAACAATGGTCTTCACAATGCGCGCGCTTTTAACGTGGCTTCGTTTTGATAAAGTGTAATTATATGCCAACAGATGGTTCTAGTGTAGTTTAGCATGCTTTTATACTATTTATAACTTTTTTACCAATTTGTGGACAAAATAAAGTAATATTAAGTTTTCTCTATTTTAAATGGTTAAAAATATTTATTAGCATATTTTTCGGGTAGGTATTATCTTCATGTATCTTAGGTTTTGTATTCAATTTAATAAACAGTTAATCCGCTAGCCATACAGGTATTGCCATCTATTGAGAAAATTAAAGACCATTTAACTTTTGTTCTGGATGAGACCCCGTGATACTGATATTATAATTGCAATTTAATTGCTAAAATATCAAATAAAATGAAAAACATTTAAGGTCTACTTTAAATAATTAAACAAGAATTTATATTTGCTAAGCTACTTTTAACGCTTTGAAGGCCTTAAATGTAGCTTAGATGTGGATGATTTATGTACAACGTGGTGGTAAATACTGTCCAAGCACTTTAAATCGCGCCGTATAGAGATGGGCAATTTTTACCTACCCGGTAAAAATTGGGTGGGTAAAAATAGGTAGGAAAGGTAAAAATAAATAAATACCCTTTTACACCCGATATTTATGAATTTTACCGAATAAAAATTAAAACTTATTTAGATTGATTCATTTTACTTTGACGTATATGTTGCGAAGGCAAAATTATTGTTTTTAACACACTTACTATAGATTTTTTCTGAGAATCGAATTTACTTTATAAGGAAATGAAATCGATTTCAATACATAAAGTAACAAAACCAGTTGAACAAAAAATCACAGCAAAACTTTAAATATTATTTAGTTATGTATATTTTAATAAAAGTTTATTTTTCATAAAGGCATTAAATGGTAAAGTACCTACATGATAAAGTAAAACAGAATTAAAAATACTTAATTATTTATTCAGTATCTGAAAAGTCATTAGCATAGTCAGAACCACTTGAAGAGTCATCATCACCAACATATATTATTAGTTGATCTTTCAATCGATCTATTACAATGTACCGCTCCCAGTCTTCTAATATCGTTTTTTTTGTCTTTTCTACGACTTTCGTCCAGTTTTCACCAGTGACGTGTTGGCATGCAGTTTCCAACAACGTCAACATTTTGTTTGCCGTAAATGGCGGAGCGGCGTTATTTTTTGCAGCAAATCCTGAAACAAAAGGATTGCTGATTAGAAGTCTTAATTAAGTTGTTTTAAAAACTTGTGAGAGTAACATCTGATAAAGATACATTTTGTTGAGTAAGGAGAGAGAGAAAGAGAGAGGTTAATGTTAAACTCACCTTTAATTTGTGCCCAAATCAGTTCAATTGCATTATACTGGCAGTGATAAGGTGGCAATCTCAATACCTGGTGGCCACGCGCCTTGGCCATCTCGTCCAAATAATATGTAGGTGCTAGTGGCTTATGTTCTTTGACAAGTTTTATTAATTTTTCTTTGATCATTGTCATGTCGGCGACTACGTTATTATTGTTCAACCATTCCACTAAAGTTGCTTTATTATTTTGTGACGTTGGTGCTTTATTCACTTGCCGAGAATGGTACTTTGCGTTGTCCATTATTATTATGCTAGGTTCTTTCAGGTTATCAAGTAAAGTCAAAAACCATTCTTCAAATTTTTCTGCGTTCATCTCCTCGTGATATTCGTAAGTCTTTTTTGATTTGAAAGCTAGAAGACAATTCGATATAAACCCCTTCGAAGTTCCCGCGTGGCAAATTATTAATCTCTCACCTTTACCCTCTGGTACCTTTGTGGAGGCGTGAGCAGTGTCATCTGTCCACATTTTACTGACGGTGTGATTGGCGTTCAGCCATGTCTCGTCTAAAAAGACGACGTTGTCCCAATTTTCGATTTCTTTCGTCAATTCTAAAAATGTAAATCTGGCAAGGGCAATATCTCCTCTCTCCATTATTATTTTCCTCTTGTTCACTTTTTTCCACGTAAAGCCAATTGTACTCATCACACGCCATAACGATGTCACACTACCAGTGAATAGCTCAGCCTCTTTTAACGATTTTGTTAATTTCAATAAACTGGGTAACTCGCGCCTTTCATAGTTACCTATATGGTTTCGGATAGCTTCGACGTCAAAACTGTCCACATCGGTAATAGGCTTATTCCGCGATCGCTTCTTCGGCGTTGACAACGATTTTTCATCGACGCCAGTTTTACCAAACTTTTCTTTTGTTATTCGAGAAACCGTGGCCTTCCCGGTCAACAACATTTTCGATCGGAAGCAGTGGACCGCCATTTTGTCGCTCTCGCTCAAAGTTATCCCTCAAGCGAACGACCAACTCACGAGATTGCGACTTTAGAACAGTCTTTTTCGTTTTTTTCGGCATTATACCAAAAAATAACAAAAACCGCAACAAAAATTAACAATAACAAAACACTATGCAAAGCGAACACAACGGAAACACGACTCGCATACAAGGCTGACGCACTCGTACTGACGCGATTGTCAAGCGATCACGAAATGGCTGCCGATTACGAGTGTCCCAGCTCTATTTACCCACCGTTCCATTACACGAATTGCGTAATTAAAAAATAAAACGATTTTTTATTTGTATTTCACTAAATTAAACCAAGCGATACTGTTTTGTTTTATATGATTAATAACTTGATCTTTTATAATAACAGAGCAATAAAATTAAATATTATTTAAGAAAAATATTATTAATTTAGAAACATATAATGCGTAATTCGGGAAACGGTAAAGTGTCACAGAACTCATGTAAGTTGAAAAGAACTATAGTTTTACTCGCAAAAACCGAACAATTTTCGAATTTAATCTACTTTTAATGTCGTATCGATTCGATACTTTAATTACTTACGTGTATCCGGATAATCCGGATAAAAGGAAAGCAGGTAATCCTAAGAATTAAAAAAAAACTTGTTAATGAAATGAGTCTATGATAATAATATACAAAACTCTTTTAGTTTATTTTATTAATTTGGCATAAACGACATACATACTATATTTTTAGCATATGTTAAGTAATTTGTGGTAAAAAACTAAATATTGTGGATTTCTAGTTAAATAAAATGTTTTTAATTTTTACCCGGTAAAAATTGATATTTACCCAAAGTCGTATTTTTACCGGGTAGGCGCCCATCTCTAGCCGTACCAGATCGGCTGTGCAATTTCAAAACCTAGTAAGGGTCATTTTTTGAAAAAAAACGGGTTTTTACTGAGTGCTGTTTATATTGTGATAACGCACGAAATTGCATTGTTAAATTCGTCATTTTAGGCTTAGAAACAGAAATAAAGGAATCGGTAAACTTAGCAAGTTTGCCGATTCCTGACGGGGTTCAGATGGCGCTGCCGTCACGTAAACAATTAGCTCCGATAAATTGTCTTGTAATAATTATTAATAAACGTTAAACTTTGTGAATTAGTGAACAGTGTGCGTATTTAGGTCTGTTTATTACGCAAAAATGTTATCTACGTGTATGAACAAGTATTAAGTGAAATGTTAATGAAAGTTTCTATTGACCACAAACTACACTAAAGTTCTAATAAGTTGTGTTAAACATTATAAAGACAGTGACAATTTACTATTACACATAATTTCTCAACAAGTACGTCGTAATTATCATAAGTTATCCAATTGCTAAGAAGAAACTAAAGTATTTTTGTGAAAAAGTTTTAACATTTGGCGGTTAATTTTATTCAAATTGTCGACGCACATACTACTATGTCCTGTGTCTGCTTTACGAAAGCATTGTAGTGCAGTGACATCTAGTGACATCTATTAGCACTTATTCAAAGCTATGAACTAATTATTATGGCAGTATATAGAGGGCGCTACGATACTGATTCCGACATGAACTCTAAAACAAGTCAACATCACTGCATTAAATGCAATAAAGAAATAAAAACCAGACAATACCTTAAATGCCGTACATGTAATTACTCTTACGACATCGAGTGCACTGAAGTATCGATAAAGAGATATTATTTAATGACAAAAGAAAATCGTAAAAAATGGAAGTGCATGCACTGCTACGGTCACATGAATCGAAATAGTTCTTCGACACCCAATTTAACCAACCAGCTACACCACACAGGACAAGAGAGAATCACAAACGATAACGATGAAAATGTATTTTATCAAATTCCCACCGAAAATTCTTTTACAGCTTTATCAGTAGATGAAGTTGCTAACACTTTAATTGCGGATGATAATAGAAAAATAAGATCGCTTTCAGACCTATCAGCATCTTATATTACAACGCGTGAAAACAGCTTTGGTACAGAATCTCAATGTTTGCCAGATACAACTATTGGAGAGAGTTTGAATGTACAAGAACTTAAAAAAGAAATTCAGCGATTACAGTCAGAGCTAGATGATGCTAACATTGCAATAGATAATTTAAATATTGCCAACAGAAAGTTACGCAAAAACCTTACAAAAACATACCAAATAAAAAGCAACGACATTACCAGTCTAAACCAACCGTTAGCTGTATCTACACCTGAGAAATCAAGAAATGAAATACTGACATTCACTACAACTATCACAAACTCAAACAATACCATCAACAAAACCAACTCGTCTAATAAACGATGTCCCAAATCAACACTAGATGGCTCTACGGGATCTCCAGATAGTAGCGAACGAGGTACCAACTTTAGCAAGATGAAGACACAAAAAACTACACAAGAGGCCGCTACTAATTTAACACCTACCACTTCGTGCGAAAATTACAAAAAGCATAATCTTATTATATTGGGCGATGAACAAGTATTGGGCTTATCTAGCAAAATATTGAACTATCGGAAAAATAAGTGGAACGACAAATATAAACCATTTGCATTTATAAAGCCGAACACTTCTTCATCAGAAACTCTACAACAATGTATCCTTTCAAAACAAGGTCTGACTAAAAATGATTTTGTAATTTTATGTACTGGTAGCCACGACACAAATCCTAATAAGTTACTCTTAAATTTTAGCATAGCATTGCACGAGTTACGTAATACTAATGTGATTATTTTACCAATTAATATTAACAGATCTATAAATGAGAAGAAATTAAACAGTGATCTCAAATTGCTTGTTAGGAATTTTAGTAATTGTCGTTTTGTTGACGTAGCCATACATCAGAAACATTCTCGGTTTTTAGATATCTTGTGTTCAAAAATAAATTCTGTTCTAGATTATCCTGCCTATAAAGAATTCTTCATAAGAAAAATAGGTAGCCCCAATACTAACACTATATCGGCCAAAGATACTATGATGACAAAAACTGAAATTAATGTAGGCCCCACTAAGGGCACAATTCCATACTTTTTTAAAGTAATAACAATAAATCTAAATACGAGTAATATGTGCAAAAGCCAAAGAAAATATAAGCAATGCCTCCCCTTGCATTAAACATAATAACACCAATTCTTACTCAATAAATAAGGAGTTTTTTCGTGCCTAAGAACTTAGGTTACAATTTTACACTCTTTCATCAAAATTTCGCTGGTTTATTAAATAAATTAGACATTCTTAAAATAACTTTACAACAGTTTCAAGACTTAGGCACAAACATCAGTATAATATGTGCAACAGAAACTTTTTTAAAACCAGGCGATGAAAAAAATATTAAAATCATGGACTTTCAATTAGCTGCTTCCTATTCTAGGCCAAATGAGAGGAGAGGAGGAGCGTGTATACTAGTAAAAAATAATATTCCCTTCATACCAATAAAAATAACTGACGAGTATGCCAGATATAAAAGCTTTGAATGCTGTGGAATTGAAATTAAAAGTAGTAACCTCATGATAATATGCATTTATCGCACCCCTAAATCCGACATAGAAGTTTTCTTCACTAATTTCGAAGAACTGTTAAACAGACTAATGAAAAAAGGTAAAAAAAGGATAATTGTAGCTGGTGACTTGAATATTGATACATTGACTCCTAGTGTAAGCTCTAATAGATTAACAAATATTCTTCACTCTTTTAATATGACCCTACACATAAATGCACCCACAAGATTTACTAAATGCATCGACCATATAACTAGTAACATTGATGGGACTAAAGCATCTGTTCATAATTTAGGCATATCTGACCACGAAACCGGTCAAACCGCGACATTTAAACTAAAACTTAAAAAGATAAATTCCCAATGGTTCGAATATAAAAGAGATTTTAGTAAAGATAACATTGATAAATTTAACTGCTGCATGAGGTCATTAACATTCTCAGATATATTATTTGAAACAAATACTGACAATGCATTTAATGAATTTCATTCCCTGTTCTTACTATTTTATAACTTATGGTTCCCAAAAATTAAAGTGAAAGTCAATAGAAAAATAAACAAAACCAAATGGATTACAAAAGGGGTCAAAAAGAGTTGTAAACATAAGAGACGCTTATACAAAATTTATCAAACTGCAAATAATATTGATAAACCTTTGCGTAAACACGAATATAAGATGTATTCTAAAGCATTAAGGCGATGTATACTAGGTCTCCAAAAACAAGGCAATAATAAATATATGACAAGTGCAAAAAACAAGTCAAAAGCTGTCTGGAACATTATTAACTCTCAAATATCTGATACATTATCCAGTACGGAAATCGAAGAGATTATATATAAAGGACAGACTTTAAAACATCCAACTGAAATAGCTGAAACACTTAATAATTATTATATAGAATCCACTAATGAATTAAAGCATATTAAGAACCCAACTAAATCCACTATTCATAGATGTTATTCAAGTATGTTTTTCAACCCCACAAATTTAGATGAAATATTTAAGTTAATACTTGGACTAAAAGACAGTAACTCTGTCGGATACGATGATATTTCCACTAAAATCATTAAAATAGTTGCACTTCCTATAGCTAAAGCCTTGAGTCACATTATAAACTTATCTTTTAGTGAAGGTAAAGCTTTAAAAATATCTATAGTTAAACCCCTTTATAAAAAAGGTGATAGAAAAATACCGAGCAATTATAGGCCCATTGCCCTATTACCAGTATTTTCAAAAATTTTTGAAAGGGCTGTACAATGTCGACTCACTGCTTTCATTGAAAAAATAAACATTATTAAAATGGAACAAAACGGCTTTCGAAGGAACCATAACACAACCTTAGCTAATTATGACTTAACACAAAATGTAATAAAAAGTCTTGATTCAAGAATACTAGTAGTCGCTTTATGTTTAGATATGAGCAAAGCTTTTGATTTCGTGAAACATAAAAAACTTGTAGATAAATTAGAAATGTATGGTATTAGAGGGCTAGTGAAAGATTGGTTTATGAGTTACCTATGCAATCGGACACAGTGTGTAGAGGTTAAAAAAATGGAAAATTTTAGTGGAAAACTGAGTAATGTTAAATATAGGTCAGGATTAAGGGAAAACAAATATGGCGTGCCACAAGGTAGCATATTAAGGCCAATTCTGTTCATACTTTATATTAATGACCTTCCCAATATAACGAAACATAAGTCAGTACTATTTGCCGATGACACAACCTTCATTATAACAGCCAAAAATAAAGACCATCTAGAAAATGAAATTAATATAATTATCAAAGACGCACTAAATTGGTTAAACGAAAATAATTTAAGAATTAATGTAAATAAAACAAAAATGATGCAGTTTCGAACATACCAATCTCCAAAACTAGATATTAATATAAAATATGAAGGACAACAAATAAAAGTAGTTCCAACATTTAAATTTTTAGGAGTTATTATAGATGAGCATTGCAACTGGAAAGCTCATATCAAAGACGTATGCACCAAGCTTAGCAGATATGTATTCGTTCTTCGCCGCCTACGAGAAACTGTGTCTTTGGAAGTAGCTAAAATACTATGCCTATGTAGTGTCTGTTTTACAGTACGGCTTAATGATCTGGGGAAATTCGACAGACATTAATTTGGCATTTAAGATGCAAAAGAAGTGTATTAGGGCGCTCTTTGGAGCTGATTTCAGAGACTCATGTAGACCTCTTTTTAAAAGCATGATTGTTCTAACCCTCACGTGTATGTATATTAAACAAATATGTCTTTTTATTAAAGAACATCCAGGTTTTTTCCCACTTAAAAAAACATATACAGGAATAGGTCTTAGAAATCGTCCTTCACACTTACTATAGCTTCCTAAAGGCAGATTAACATTGTTTAAAAGAAATTCATTTGTAATGGCTATTAAAATCTTCAACGCTTTACCAGAAAATTTACGAAATCTATCAGGCCCACCTTTTAAAAAAAAACTGCACGCGTGGCTAACCGAGAACTCATTTTATTCATTAGATGAATATTTTTCATATGGTATTTAACGTGTATTAGTATTAAGGTTTTTATGTGTATATAAAACTAATTACATACCTAGGGATAATTTAAAAATGTATTATAATATTAGTCGCTAAATTTACTCAAATTGCTATTGTTTTTTTGTATAATAATAATACCTATCATAAGTCTTCTTTTAATTTTAATGTGTGCAGAAATAACTATGTACCCATTGTAAATATATTGTTTAATTGCTTAAGTAGGTAGGTACTTAATGTTCCTACCATAAAATATATTTAATATTTGTACGCTACATAATAGCATATTTTGGTCACTGCACCACTATTTTGTTATATTAACAAGACCTGTAACACATACCCAAAATAATACAAATAAATATTTTGATACAAATAAATATTTTGATTTGATTTGATTGATTTGATTTGACAATTTTAAAACCTAGCAAGGGACTGTCCCTTACTAGCTTTTGAAATTGTCGTTGTGCCTTGCTAGGTTTAGAAATTGTCAATTCAAGTTGAATTGCGCGCCACGATTTTAGTAAGTCGCAGAGTGTGAGCGTGTGCACTGTTATATTATTATTTGTCATATTTTTATAATAATACTCTAATACATCAAATTCATTAATTAACTCGATGGTAAAATTGATTCTACGTAGATACTAAAGTGTTTCATAATGGTGTAATGTAGTTTAGCATGTAAGCAAGCATGCAGCATGTTGGCAGCATGCAACATACCAGCAAGCATGCAGTATGCAAGCAAGCATGCAACGTACCAGCAAGCATGCAGCATGCAAGCAAGCATGCAACATACCAGTAAGCATGCAACATGCAAGCAAGCATTAGGAGTTCCTCTTCTCTGGCGCTGCGGGAAGTGCAGTAACAAGGCGCAATCACCCACGCTCGCCTCCACAGCTTTGGCTTAGCCTCAGCCGCTCCAGCTCGCCCGGGTGCCTGCGCATCGTTACAGCGGGCGGAGGCTGCCCTCCCACCGCGCCTCCGGCTTTTAAATTACACTCTAGTATTGGGCAGACAAGTACCTACCACGGCAAAGGACCACGGCGAGTCGGGCTGTCGGGCACCTACTAAAATATAAATAATTGTAGCCTAATAATATTCGATAAGATGTGATTTAGGTCAAGTGAACTTATGACAAATAAGCCATCTGGCAAATGAAAAAAGTTCAAAAGGAACTTCGGCCAGCAGTGAAAAGTTATCATGAAAATCGATGAAACGTAGTTCGGTAAAATGATACTTATGTCAAGAGATATTTCGATGGACTAAAAATATGTCAAATGATACATATAGCAAAAGAAATGCCGGTCTATAATATTCGGACAACTGAAATTCTGTTAAGTAAATTTCATGACAAGTAATCGGTTCCCGTTTTTATAACATTGTGTAGTTAAAATCAAATATTTGCTAACCTCAAACTCACCTGGTTTGAAATCTTTTTATTTGAAGGGAATATGGAAAAACACATTTATGCAGTAGAATTTAATACACCTTATTGCAATTAATATGTTTTTTCCTTGCCTACATTACATGCATTAAAAATCGTTTTGCTGCCCGTATTTTTCTGGGTAGGTATTCTTCCAAATTAGTTCGGATTATAATGCTTATCCCAATATTTCTAAGAGATCATTATTTCATGTTTCAAAGGTAGGTATTAATGTGGATTTATTTATTGTGATTTGCATTCACAATGCAATTTTTTAAAATTAAAATGACACTTGAAAAAATTCGATTTTTTAAGTCTAATTCGATTTCCCGCCTAGGACAAAAATCTAATTATTTCAAGTGTCATTTTAATGTTAATGTAGAATTTCCAAAATATAAAGTTAATTTGTAAAACTACATATATACAGGGTGTAACTTTTGGAAAGCATCAATCCCTCATCATTACAGTTAACTTTCAGAAGGTAAAGGATAGACTACAGGTATATTTTGATTAATCTATACAAAAATGACCAAAATCAATAACTTTATATGAAGAGGCCAGTTTTTTTTGTCGTTTATCGCATATGGTTACTTTAGAAAAGTTATTCAGAATACATTTTAGTCATTTCGAATATTTGATTATTAAACTTATATATATTTTTTAAATATGTGTTTCATTTAGTTCATTGACGTTTTAAATTATGTGTCTGATTCGATTTTGTTGGAGATAACCACTGCAAATTACTAAAACTGTTTTTAGGGTTCCGTACCCAAAGGGTAAAACAGGAACCCTATTACTGAGACTTCGCTGTCTGTCCGTCTGTCTGTTATCTTGATTCACAGGTTAATTCAATATGTTTGTTCCCAAATCAAATCGTCAATTTATTAAATCTTTGTATGGCTTATGGTAATGCAATGATTGGTTTAAAAAATAATGCATACAGTATTTTAAAACGTCTGTGTTTTCTAATTAGAATCATTTAATGTAGTATTTTTAATTTCTTAAAACAAATTGAAATCGTATTTTAAGTTAACTGAAAATATAATTCCGAAACCTAACTAAAAATGTCCAAAAAAACCCTGACCCGAAAGTTAATCGAACTCTGGACAACGAGCATAATTTTATCGAAAACATAACACTTTAAGAGGAAACACTACGGGCGAGAGAATTGAAAAATAGGTATTTGTAAAATCTATTGCTGTCGCGCAGTGCCAAACGCCTTCCCCGCAGAGTGTGATAGAGACAACTGCTTCTTGGACCGAAATTACCTACTAAAAGCACACTAAATCAACGTTTCGTAGTCCCCCAATTACTTTTCTAAAACTAGACCGATTTAAATACTTTTTTCATTAAAAATTAAAGAAAGTCATTGGCTGTGTTCGTATGTTCTCCTTTTTTTCGAAAATTTTGTCAAATTTGTTTTCTGGATGTTTGAACACAGCGGAAAATCTGGCGAACTTTTTCGATTTTTGAGGGCTTCTTCTTTTTTATTAATTAATTTATGAAAAAAGACGTGTGGCACTCGGAGACTGCCGCAGTAAAGCTATTGCATAGCATTTCTTATCAACTTATGCAATTATAAAACTAAAAAGTATCACCGGTCGGAGTGGGAGGTGTTAGGTTATTTTCGTTACGGAATTTCTGGATTCGGTCTCCACGCTCGAGGCCCGCGATAGAAGCTATGCAATAGCTTAAAAACAGAAAACATAGAAACATGCTAATAATAATAAATATAAATAATTATAGTAAATAATAAACAAACTCTACTGGCTTTATCCAGGGAGGAAACAGGGGGCTACGTTTGTATGAAAAAACGGCCCTTGTGTTTCCTCTTAACACTGCGTCCTTTCAAAATAACAAGTGTGCGTCATCTAGCGTATTTTAGTATAAATGTTTGCAATTAAAACCGATGTTCATACGTGCTATTTATCAAGATATTCAAACCATCTTAAAATAAAACAAGCTAAAATCGAATTAGCTTCTTAGACTTCTAATAATCACAGTTAATTCTATTTTGAACTAAAATATTAATAATCATGACAAACTTAATTAAATAGAGTAATGCGATATTTTGCGTATTTCAAACATATTTTTTACATGCGAGCTAAATGCGAAACGTGTAACGCCATCTGACGTAATTTATAATAATATGTTTTGCTTTCTAAGACATCAGCATTCTAGTTTGTAATATTCTTTGGTCTCCAAGAACCGTGTCCTTTTTGAATTAAGAACATCTTGGACCGGTTTGCGCAACCTCCAATACACGGTCAGGCGTTTTCTTTAAGACAGTGGTCATTTCGGAAGTGACGGCCGACGGGAGTCTGAAACTAAAACGTAGTGATTACTTGCTCAGTGTCTGAAACGATGAGCTGATCAAAAGCGCATTTATCAAGGGTGGTTTATCGATAAACGAAATACGGTAGCCATTGATCATATTTAAGATGTGAATCGGTGCGCCCAATTCCTCCTACCTCTTTACAAAGTCCTTGAGCTGTCCCACTCGGAAAGGACTCTAGTCAATATCTACGGCGTTTTTGTCGGTTATCCCGATAGGCGGGGGAGACATCACGTTTTCTCGGTCTTTGCGTACCAGACAATATCTCGCCCCCACGTTTACCACGAAATTTTATTAATTGCAATAATATTATTTAACAGAATATTACTTAAAAATTACCAAAGATAACTACTTCACGCGGACGAAGTCTCTGGCAAAAGCTAGTAAGTAATATAACATTAATACTACATTAATAATACATCAAACTCATTAATGAACTCGAAGGTAAAATTGTTTCTGCGTAGATACTAAAGTGTTTCATAATGGTGTAATGTAGTGTAGCATGCAAGCAAGCGTGAAGCATGCACCATACAAGCAAGCATGCAGCATGCAAGCAAGTATTAGGAGTTCCTCTTCTCTGGCGCTGCCTCCACCCATAGGTAACAAGGCGCAAGCACCCATGCTCGCTTCTCCAGCTCGCACGGTTGGTTGCCTGCGCCTCGTTACAGCTGGCGGAGGCTGCACTCCCTCCGCACCTCCGGCTTTTAACTCGCCGCTGCGCGGTGCGCTGGCGCATTCATTGCGTATTGTAAATAAAAAAGCTTTATTATTTTTTATTTATTTATTTATTTATTAGTACAATTACAATTTATTAGTTAACAATAATAATTTCAGGTCCGCACACTAGGCTAAGCCTGTCCTGTGAGGAACAATAAACGAGTCACAAAAACAACTAATATAGCTTAAATAAAGAAATAATAAGTAATTAAGGGTAAGGAATTAGAGAAAAATAATAAAGAAGTTTTCACTTCAATAAGTGTGCTTATAAATGTATTTATACTATAATGATGAAAAAGTCAATGTAATAAATGTTCCAAACCAACCAAGTACGGAATTTTGTAAATTACCCTTTTAGCGTGGGCCAGACTCAGTCTTCTCAGGGTTTTCTTATTTTCTACAGGAGCTTAGTGACACACAACCAACTTTGTTAGCAGCCATTTTATTTCCTTTTTAAACTATATACATTTCTATGAACCAATCAGAGCGCGGCATTTTTGGCGCGCTTACGTTTTATATCGAGAAGGCCTTTTAATTGGCCGACGTCTTTGGCGGAAAGGGGCCATCGGTACTTCCGGTGTTGCCACCTCATGACGCGCTACATGCTCCCCCTCCAAGTCGCTAGAACGTCCCGTTGGCGAATTGGACCTAGATAGCGGCGGGTCTTGGTTAATTCGCGGCCGTCCGCGCTGTCTACGTGGCTGTATTGGGGCCGAGACCTGACCAGACCTAACAAAGGGAGTGAGATCAGTAGTGTGAAACCTGCCTACGTGTTCATTAGTGGTTAGGTGTGATACGTCGTATGTAGTGGCACTAACAACCTTGCTTATTTGATAAGGTCCATCACGCTTAGGCATGAGTTTCCTAGAGCGTCCTTTTGCAGAATTACTTAATAAGTGAGTGGTAACCAGCACTTCATCTCCCACCTGATAACTAGGCGCTGAGCGGCGTTGTCTATCCGCGTCCTTTTTACGTCGATCCTGTTGGTGTTCCGCTGATTCCCGTACATACTTCCAATTAGCCACAAATCGTTGTAAATACGGCGTGATTTGGGGTACGAAATTCTCCTTATCCAGAATGGCTCGAAGGTCTCTATTGGCTTCCCACGGTGTACGCATTTCTCGAGCAAACATCATCTGGGCAGGAGTGGAATTAGTGGCAGAACAAGAGGAACTATTTAAAGCAAACCTTATTTGAGATAAATATTGGGGCCAGGACTTATGTTGATTCTTCACTAAAATTGCGAGCTGCGTTTTGAGCTCTCGGTTTTTCCTCTCCGCTGGATTAGCTTCGGGATGATACAGTGGTATCAGGTTCTGCTTCACGCCCATTATAAACATACATTGCTGCATGGTCGCAGATACAAACTGTACCCCGTTGTCGGATATTATCCGGCGCGGAAATCCATACCTTAAAAAATATTCATTAACTAGTAGGTAAGCACACGCTTCAGCCTTGGCCTCCTGGAGTGCATAAAGCTCAACCCATCTTGTAGCCGTGTCCTCTACTAGCAAGATCCACTTTTCGCCATTTTCGCCTTGTGGTAGAGGACCGAAAAGGTCTACTGCTAGCACTTCACCACGTTGGTTGAGGACCGGAGTTTGGAGGAGTCCAGCTGGCTTCTGGTTACAGATTTTGTAGCGTTGGCACTCTTCACAAGTTTTGAGGTAATCGGTAATGTACTTACGCATTCCGACAAAATAATAGCTTTTACTGACCTTTTGGATGGTACGCTCTATGCCCGGATGGCCTGCTATAGGGGCGTCGTGGACCTCTTTCATAATATCTTCACGCATAGAGGCTGGGATCACCAACTGAGGTTCTTCAGTGTCGATATCCGGATTAAAGCGATATAGAACGCCGTTATTCAAAATATAGCCTCTATCAAGCCATCGAGTACCTAAGGGGTCTGTGCCTTCGAGGTCATTAATAATCTTAGCCACGTCAGTGTCCAGCAGCTGTTTAGCACGAAGATCAGTGGCAGTTTCTCTCGGAACATCCACGATCACGGTACACACGTCGCAGCTGTTGAGGTTGGCTTCATCACATTGTGGACGACTGAGTGCATCTGCAATAAAATTGGTTTTACCTGGTGCATATTCATATTGGATATCGTAGGCTTGCAACTTCATAGCCCATCGTACCAGTCTACCAGTTGGAGTCTTCAGGGTAAGTAACCACTTCAAGGGTTGGTGGTCACTTTTGACAATTATTGGGTGTCCATCAAGATATCCCCGAAACTTCTCTACAGCCCATACTACGGCTAACGCTTCCCGCTCCGTAGTCGAGTAATTTTTCTCGGCAGCAGTCATCAAGCGGCTGGCATACTCTATGGGTTGTTCTTCCTTACCTTCACCTTGCATTAACACGGCCCCTAAGGCGTAACTGCTAGCATCCGTTCGCAGAATGAAGGGCTTCTCATAGTTTGCCTGTATAAGGATTGGGGCGGTGGTCAGTTTCTCTTTAAGTAACTGAAAAGCTTCTTTTTGATTTTCTTCCCACTTCCAGGTCTCAGTTTTTCGAGTTAGTTTTGACAACGGCTGTGCGATTTGAGAGAAGTTTGGTACAAACTTACGGAACCACGAACAAGTTTGGAGGAATGACTTGAGGTGCTTTAGATTTTTAGGTTCCGGCATCTGCATTACAGCGGCAATCTTCGCAGGATCGGGCCGTATCCCTTCAGCGGTGATTACATGTCCAAGGTAAGTAATCTCCTGACGACCGAAGAAGCACTTTGCTCTATTTGCTTGCAGACCAAAATGTCTTAAGCGATCAAATACCTTTTGCAGGTCTTCCAGGTGCTGAGAAAAGGTGGGCGACATTACCAGAAGATCATCAAGATAAGCCAGCAGCTCTACGCCTTCTAAGCTGGAACCGGAACGGAACCGATCCATCAAACGCTGGAAAGTTGATGGCGCGTTCTTTAGTCCGAACGGCATGCGAGTAAACCTAAAAGTACCAAACGGTGTCACAAACGCCGTTTTGTCTCTGTCGTCCTGGCTGACATTCACCTGCCAGTACCCAGATCGCAGGTCTATGCTGGACATGTAACAGTGCGGCTTCGTCGAGTGCAATAAATCATCTATTAGGGGAAGTGGATAAGTATCCGTTTTTGTGATAGCGTTAAGACCGCGATAGTCAACGCAAAATCGTACACTACCGTCTTTTTTAGGTACTAGGATAGCTGGTGAAGCCCATGCTGACTCGCATTCTTCTATGATGCCTTCCTGAAGCATTCTGTCTAACTCAGATTTCATTATTTCCTTTTTGGCAGGGGTAAGACGGTACGGAGGGACGGCGATCGGTAAGTGATTTCCCGTATCAATTCGGTGCTCAGCGAAAGGCGTCGGAGCTCCCCCAAGACTGAAGATATCCTCGTTCTGCTGCAAAAGGGAAGAAAGGCATTCCCGTTGATCAGGGGTTAACAACTTACCTTCGTCTTGCCTTAATGTTTCGGCAGCGCAGCAGGAGACGGATTGACTAGGTGACTCGAAATGAAGGGTGTAAGCTTTGTTTTCGCCGGAGAACCGCCAGGTGGAAGTCGAAAAATCTAAAATAATTCCAGCTGCTACTAAAAAGTCGATACCTAATAATGTTTCGTTACCTATAGCGTCGGGGAGGATAACGAATTCTAATTCGATACACTTACCCCGACCAGCGTCGACTTGTAGCATCGTAGTACGAACTTGGCGCGTCTGAGCCGACCCATCGGCAAGTCTTACTCGCATGATGGTCTCCACAGATGGGTGGCCACGCTCCTGTATTAACTGGTACAGCGAACTCCCAACAACACTTCTCTTGGCAGCTGTATCAATGAGTGCTATTCCCTGCAGGTCTAAAATAGTGATACTTAAAATAGGCCTTAGCTGTGCCTCTGATATGCGACGTGAGTATGAAGACATCGAGGAAACGTCCAAAATATGGTCTTCGTCGGTCACTCTGTCAACATGCGAAATAATTCCGCAATCGTACACCGGACTCATGGTCACCCTACTTGAGGAACAGGACTCTGAACATTTGTCCTGAAATTCCATGGTCACCCTACTCTCAGGCAACATGATCGGTGTGTTATTGTTATTATTACAATTATTGTCGAAATTACGCTTATGCTTAGCCAGGTTGTTAGTACCACTATACGTAGACATTGCATATACAGATGTATTATTTAACGAACTGTTTTCAGTTACAAAATCTGAGGGAAGCACATTAAAAAAATCAGTTAACGAAATGTTAGATTCTTGATTAGACTTATTAACATTGTTGTGATAGTTGTTAGGCATAATATTTAAGTATTTACATAAGTCGATGCTAGTTTTATGAGGACTTTGTGAGGAACACTTGTTACGTTGTAAACTGGTGTTGTCTAATACATTACGACTATTACGAGTAAACGTTTTTAAGTGATATGACTGATCGATTTTAGAAGTAGTGTTTTTCACGGCCACAAAACAACCAGTAGTTTTACTTACTTGTATGTCTGGCTTACGCTTGGACTTGGAGAGGGTGGCAGTAAACACGGATTCAAATGATACGGCACTAAAGCGGGCATTGCATTTGATGCAGTCCGTACGAATAACTCCTTTCTCACCACATCCGTAGCACGCTACTTCGGTAATGTCTTTCACAGAAGGGAGACGACGGCACTCTTCACGACTGTGTCCACTTCTTCGACAATATACACAATATGAACGATTAGACGGTTTCGCGGGCGCGGCACTACGCGTACCCAACCGAGGGTGATTCGATGAGGACGGGTAAGACGACTCGTGCGACTTGGGCGTCCTACTTGACGACGCCGGTGCGTTCGGCGGCGGAGGTTGCGCTCTCGGCGGTCGTGACGCGGGCGCGACGGCGACACGGGTGGCGGCACTCTTAGGTTGCATGTACTTGTAGTCCGGCTCGCAGTCTTCGACTTCTCGGGCGCGGTGCAGCAGGTCAGCAAAAGAGTGCAGTTCCTCTCGTCGAATTCGGTTTCTTATTCGCGTGTGCAGTAAGCCGTACACCATATCAAGCTGTACTTTTTCAGTCAGATCTCCACGCGGTAGACGGGCAAATAGTGCGCGCGCTTTACTCACAAACACATCTGTTTTTTCTAGTTGTTGCTTGGTGGCAAATAGCTCTAAATAGATCCTGTGCGGTGGTCGGTGGTCTCCAAACGCACAGCGTAGTTGGTGTAATGCCTGTGACCAGCTATTAATCTCTGCTTTTACTCCATGCCACCACGTGGCGGCTTCATGTGTCAACAGCATTGATAGGCCACGCAAGGCGTTGTTGTCACTGACGTTGGCGCAGTCCTTGAATGCTTGTAATGCATCTATAAAACCGTCGAGTGATTCAGCAGGCGCTCCACTGTAGGTGGCTTTGCAGGTGGCGAACGTTCCAGAAACGGGCGACGGCGTGGGCGTGGCCTGCGCGGCTTCCGCGGGCGCGGGCGAACGCGTTTCAAGTACCCTTGTGATGAGGCGCTCAAGCTGGTCGGCCTGCGCCTGCTGCAAGGAAGCCATCATGGTGGCGATGTCGCTCACAGAGATGGCGGCCGGAACGGCGGCGGGCGCTTCGAGTGCCTCGGTCGTTGGCGTTGTTGCAGCGTTTGAATCACAAGCGTCTTCCACGTCGTAAAAGTCCGTCTGACGACGCTTACTGCGCGATACCGGACGCGGCATCTTGCTTCTTCTTATAACAATATTGAATCTTGAAGTAGAAGTGAAAAGATGGCGGCGGCGCGTCGTAAAGTTTTGCACACCGAGCGTTGAGTTGGTTGCAGTTGTGTCCCGTAGATAACAGTAGATTTCTTGATTTTAATGTTGGCCCGAGTTGGGCAGCCAGTTTAGCGTGGGCCAGACTCAGTCTTCTCAGGGTTTTCTTATTTTCTACAGGAGCTTAGTGACACACAACCAACTTTGTTAGCAGCCATTTTATTTCCTTTTTAAACTATATACATTTCTATGAACCAATCAGAGCGCGGCATTTTTGGCGCGCTTACGTTTTATATCGAGAAGGCCTTTTAATTGGCCGACGTCTTTGGCGGAAAGGGGCCATCGGTACTTCCGGTGTTGCCACCTCATGACGCGCTACACCCTATAACTTCCAAAAACTTTTCCGTTTCGTCATACGACCATTTGAGCAGCAATTTCGTAACCAAAGATTTTGCTCTAAAGACAGAGCACTGTTTAATATCAGTTAATTTAACCATTTTATTATAGATGTACGGAAACAGGAATCGACCAAAGTGATGAGAAAAGGATGTATGAGTGAATACAACAGGGATCTTAAAAACTCTCTTTTTGAGTAAGTGGTCATATAAATCCGAAGTTATGATCTTTCTGTGAGTACGGGCCACAGCTCTAACCAAGAACAGCCTTCGCACGCTAAGGACCCCTGCTTCCTCATACAAGGCAGCAGTGGAGTATAGTACTGGCTTAAAGAGGGCTACTTTTAAGACACCCCTTTGGGCTCTCTCCAGTATGATTAGAGATGATTTAGCTGCTCCTCCCCATGCGAAAATACAGTAAGATATTATAGATTGGCATAGAGCCAGGTAGACAGCCTTTAAAGTCTTTCCGTCTGCCACATCTCTCAGGTTTCTCATTATGGGTATAAGTTTTCTTACTCGTGCTGACATATGGGCAGTGTGTTGATTGAAAGTGAGTTTTTCGTCAAAAATTACTCCGAGATAGCTTAGAGTCTCTGACCTTTTAATACTTTCACAAACACATATGTCGGATTGTTCAGGATCACAGCTATGTATTCTTATTTGTATTGAGTTGATATCAGGGGCATAAGCAGCTGTCTTGTGAAAGCAGAGAAATTTTGTTTTGGACGTATTTAGTGTCAGGAGGTTTCTTACCAGCCACTGTGATACCAAGCTCATGCCGACCTCAGTCCTATAAGGAATTGAAAATATACTGTTTATGTACAGAACGAATAATATTGATCCAAGTATGCTACCTTGAGGTACGCCAAAAGAAGAAGTGCTTATACTGCTCATTTGATGATCAATCCTGACACACTGGTTTCTATCATTTAAATAGCTGGTAAACCAATTTAGTGCACTTCCTCGTATTCCATAGCCTTCCAATTTTGCTAATAATATTGGCAGCGACACGGTATCAAATGCCTTTGCCAGATCTAAGAAGACGCCGACACATCGATGACCAGTATCTAGATGAGTAGAAATAATATCTGTCAGGAGAGAGACTGCATCTTCTGTGGATTTGCCTCTGCGAAAACCGAATTGTCTAGCTGAGATTAGGGAGTTAGACTCTAAGTATGACACCAGTCTCTTGTTTATGATGTGTTCCAATAGCTTCGAGATGCTTCCTAGTAGCGAGATAGGTCGATAATTACAAGGCACATTTTTTGAAGAACCCTTATGAATGGGAATTACAATAGCGGTCTTCCAAGCCCTGGGGAAGGTGCCAGTCTCTATGCTCAAATTAAAAATAGTTGCTAGAGGGGCAGCTATGGTGGATCTGATCGGCTTTCAAAATTTTGTTATCTATGTTGTCAATGCCAGGAGAGCTGGTTGGGTCCAGTTGTAGAATGAGGTCCAAGATCTCGTCTTCACTCGTTGGCGAAATAAAGAAGGAATGAGATGGAGAGGCATTAATTTTTGCATTGGCAGCTAACGACTCTTGCGTTTCTTTGAGATTGGAGAGTATAGAGTTTGCTAGATTACTGCCCACACTGCAGAAATAAGAGTTGCATGTATTCAGAGATTCCTGATTTGAGCCGTTCTTTGTAGTGAGTAGTTCATTGGCGCAGTTATAATTTTTAGCAGGAAGTCTATGTGAAATTTTGTTGATGCATTTCCAGAGCTTTCTTGGAGATTTTTTATTTTCAATAAGCTGTTTGCTTTCAAATTCAATTTTCAGTTTTCGGAGAAGCGAAACATAGAAGTTGCGGTATCTAGTGTAGACTACTTTTTTTGTAAAATCATTAGGAGAATTTTTGTAATCAGCGTGAAGCTTGTCTCGGTGTTTTGAACAGCGAATAAGGCCAGGGGTCATCCAGGGCTTGATAATAAATTTCGAATGACTTAATTTGACCAGACGGGAATGACAAGAGATTGCATATTCTGTAAGAATCACTGAGAATTTTGAAACAATTTCGTCAATAGAGCTATTTTCAAACATAGAAGACCAGTCAATGTTATCAAGGTGAGTGGTTATAGCTGCGTAATTAATTTTTAGCCTTGTTCTCTGTATGGGTTTCTTAATAAAGCCAGCCATTCCAATCATTACAATACTGTGATCTGTAAGGTCAGTCTTGCACACGGTGGACTCTCCTAACGTGTTTGCTGGAACAAATATGTGATCTATACATGATTTATTATGAGTAGGAGCGTTTATGGCTGGAATAAAACCGTGTTCTGAGAAAAGTGTTAGATATGATGCAGCAATCATTTGGTCCAAGGCAGAAGGTAAGATGTCAATATTTATGTCCCCTACGACAGCAAGGAATGGACTTCGAGGTAAGGTTACAAGAATTCGATCAAGGGATGAACAAAAGATAGAAGTATCGACAAAAGACGGAGATCTATAAATGCCCAGGACTGTAAACACATTGGGGACTTCAACAATCAGGGAATTCGCTTCTTCGATATCCGGTTCGAAAACATTCGGAGACCATTTATCTTTAACATATGCTATCACTCCTCCGGCTTTATTTATGTACTTTTCGGTATTGTAAGATACGTACCCGCTTAATTGCCTAATAACTGAAGAGTCATTTATCCAGCATTCGCTCATAATTATAACATCAAATTGAATACCTAATCGAGCGTAGGTAATAAGAAAGTTATCAAAATTGCATTGCATGCTTCGAATATTCACATGAAGTACTTGGATTGAATACTTTTTCATAATAGAAACACACCCTTCCGGAACTGATACTGTGTGGCATTCGATATTCAAGGAATTATCTATATCTGTCAAAAGGTCTAGAATCATATTAGTAAATTGAACAAACTTAATTATTGCAAAAGTAACATGAATGCCATGAAAATACCTGTTTGGAGAGTGATAAATCTTTTTATTATTGCCATCGATGAAAGCACTGAAGAGTGAGTTTGTGCGAGAAAACAAAATATATACATGTGTCTGCAATGCGGATAAATGATACATGTTGCAGGAATGTGTAAAATACCCATAGTTAAGATACACAAATAAATAAAAATGAAAACCTATAATTAATGTTAAGATAATAGTACTAAAATCATAAAACTCTACAGAGATGTTTGACAGAGCATTTCTAGAAAGCTCATTAGGGTGAAGCTGGCTTTGGAGAAAGTCTTTGTAAATCATCATGAGTTCTGATCTGGATAGGTGGGCTCCCGTCTCTGCTGTCACGTTTTCGAACATAAATAAGTCCATTTTTAACCCAGCTGTATTTATAATCGTTATGTTTAGCCCAAACTCTTGAGGAACGAAAAAGACGCCGGGCATCAGCTGTCAGTCGTTCGTTTACGAAAAGTCTCCTCTCCGGCCCACTGCCAACTACTGCCCTGCTATCCAATGTATGTCGAGCCTTCGCTTGCTTGAGAAATTGATCCCTTTTCGTTCTTCGTGTAAAGGATATCACAAGAGGTCTCGGTAACTGCTCTTTTCCGATAGCGTCAACTTTTTGCCTAGAACCTACACGAGATGCATAGTTCACGTCGCGATCGTCAAGCTCAACACCAATCATATTCGCCGTTGTGAGAACCAGATGATAAGGATTCTCATTCGGCGATTCAGTTACGCCTAGTATTTCTATGTCCGAGCGAAGGGAATTGTGGTGGAGTTTATTGATTTGATCCTGTAAATCAGAGACCTGTGTTTTCAGAAAGGCATTTTCTTTTTCTTTGTCTTCGAGAAGCTGAATCCTGGTATCAAATACCAAAAATTTTGCTGGGAGATCATCGAATCTAGTTGCGAAGTCAGTCTGCATCCTGGCCATGTCCTGGCGTAGGAACTGAATTTCTGACAAAAGAGACTGCATGGTTGTGTTCTCTGATGAATCGGTAGGAGGGATAGAAATAATGCCAGGACAGTCGAATGTTTTTTTACGGAAGGTGACATTTTCGTTTGGTCGAATAGGCGTGTGGGTATTGTCCCCACCTTTCTTTACACTCGCATTACACTCCGGGCAGATCCATTTGTTAACTTGGGCACGAGATAGGTGTAATGCGTTTGCACATGCAACGTGAAACTTCTTAGCACACTTTCGAGCTGTGCAGTGTATGATATGTTCATTTTTTACAGGTCGAAGGCAGCCAGCACAATTCATTATAATGTTATAAAATGCGTGCACTGATCAACAAACGGAGCACTGAAAGCAAGAGTATTGGAAACGTTGGAATAAGGCACGGTGAAAATGTTCGACTAGTTTCAACTTATATGTCAACGCCCAAAGAAAAAATAATTTATCTTTGTTGAAGACTGCACTATTATAAGTAATTAGAATTTATAAACACCAATATACACGAGATTAATTTGATATTACTACGATTTACACTACAATTTCACATTTTATAACAAATATTATATTTTAAACACAGAGCAACTTGACTAGATGTTGACATAAGTTGACATATCTATATCAATTATGAATGATATAATGAAAATTCTTAGTATATTTGTATGGGGAAAGCTTTTAAAATAACCTTTTGATGTTTCCATTTGCGCAGTATATCTACCCCCACCTGTCAACTTGCATACTTTGGAGTGCTTTCTAAACAACGCCGACAGCAAAGTCATGACCCAAACTAGCAACAACGTCCTAATAGTAGGTGATTTTAATTTACCATCTATAAGTTGGAAAAGCGACCCCTATAATACTGCGCAGATGGTTCCATCTGTCTCTAACAGTGCCCTCGGGTGTGACCTTGTTGATTTTATGTCTGTAAACAACTTAAAACAATTTAACTATAAACCTAACATTTATGGCAACTTGCTAGACCTGGTAATGAGCAACATCTCGGGTGTACGCGTGTTGGAACCTTTGGAACTTCTCAGTAAGCTCGACAGCAATCATCCTAGTCTTCTGGTAACGTTACATACCGATTTTGCCTATTTACAGCCCAGTAAACGATCTGACCCAAACTTCTTTAGGGCAGATTATGATGCAATAGCCACTGATCTACGGAGCATCGATTGGGATACTCATTTTCAAAACTGTGGCAATGTTAACGAAATGGTCACTAAGCTGTACGATGAACTTAACTTAGTAATTGAGAATTCCGTACCCAAGAGGCGTTCTTCCCCATCCAAGTACTCACTTGGGACCAATTCTATTTCTAATATTTATCGATGATACTCGTATAACTACACACATAAGGCACTGTAAGTATAGTCTGTTCGCCGACGACTTGAAAATCTATAAGTCAGTTAATAATAACCATGATATGATGCTCATCCAAGAAGATTTAACCAGTGTTTAAATGTGGTGTGAAGCTAACGCTATGACCCTGAACATCGATAAATGCTACCATATAAAATACACAAAAAAGAAAAAGCCCTTTCCCTCTGCCTATAAAATTTATAACGCCAAAATACACGAAGTGTAGGAAATAAGAGATCTGGGTGTAACGGTTGATAGGCAGCTAACTTCACATCACACATTAATAACGTCGTTAAGAAATCTTACAAAATGCTGGGCTTTATAGGAAGAATCAGTGCTGGTTTTCGACTTAATTCCACTCGTATAACGCTATTCAATGCAGTGGTCCGTAGCAACTTGGAATATGCGAACGTCGCATGGAGTCCCGTGTACGCTGTTCATTCCCAGCGTTTAGAGGGTATTCAGCTTGCGTTCACCAGACATCTAGCGTTCATTTCTAGAGGCATATCGCATAGATCACCATACGACCAGCGACTCAAGTTTTTTAACATGAGTACCCTGCGTAGTCGTCGAGCACGAACGGATATTGTGTTTTTGCACGGTCTTATTAATGGTAAAATAAAATGTCCTGATCTCGTTGAACGTACCAAATTATCAGTGCCAGCTCGTGTGCCTCGTTACACTATAAAAAAGACCTTTGCTTTGCCACATACTCGGACCAACCTTAGTCGTCACGCTCCTCTCGTCAGATGTTGCTCACGATACAATGATCTGTGTAATACGAAACTTGACATTTTCCACGATTCCTTGCCTAAGTTTAAGAAGGGACTTGTCAAGCTTCTGAACGAGTGATGGGGTCTGATTTAGTTTATTTTTGTTTATAATGGGTGTAAAAAATCATAACGCAGATCCGAAAACCACATATTGTCCCTATAACTAGGATCATTTTTTTCTTCTGGACCATATGGGAAATTGCTGATTCCAAAGATATTGAGAGTCAAAGTGTCAATTTTTTTTTACATTTTATTATAAAAGCTGTTGTAAAAGGTTATTTTAAAAGCTTTCCCCATGCAAACATACTAAGAATTTTCATTATATCATTCATAATAAAGCTTTTTATTTACAATACGCAATGAATGCGCCAGCGCACCGCGTAGCGGCGAGTTAAAAGCCGGAGGTGCGGAGGGAGTGCAGCCTCCGCCAGCTGTAACGAGGCGCAGGCAACCAACCGTGCGAGCTGGAGAAGCGAGCATGGGTGCTTACCACAACATTCTTAGTATGTTTGTATGGGGAAAGCTTTTAAAATAACCTTTTACAACAGCTTTTGTAATAAAATGTAAAAAAAAATTGACACTGACTCTCAATATCTTTGGAACTAGCAATTTCCCATATGGTACAGAAGTAAAAAATGATCCTAGATATAGGGACAATATGTGGTTTTCGGATCTGCGTTATGATTTTTTACACCCATTATAAACAAAAATAAACTAAATCAGACCCGATCACTCGTTCAGAAGCTTGACAAGTCCCTTCTTAAACTTAGGCAAGGAATCGTGGAAAATGTCAAGTTTCATATTACACAGATCATTGTATCGTGAGCAACATCTGACGAGAGGAGCGTGACGACCAGGGTTGGTCCGAGTATGTGGCAAAGCAAAGGTCTTTTTTATAGTGTAACGAGGCACACGAGCTGGCACTGATAATTTGTACGTTCAACGAGATCAGGACATTTTATTTTACCATTAATAAGACCGTGCAAAAACACAATATCCGTTCGTGCTCGACGACTACGCAGGGTACTCATGTTAAAAAACTTGAGTCGCTGGTCGTATGGTGATCTATGCGATATGCTTCTAGAAATGAACGCTAGATGTCTGGTGAACGCAAGCTGAATACCCTCTAAACGCTGGGAATGAACAGCGTACACGGGACTCCATGCGACGTTCGCATATTCCAAGTTGCTACGGACCACTGCATTGAATAGCGTTATACGAGTGGAATTAAGTCGAAAACCAGCACTGATTCTTCCTATAAAGCCCAGCATTTTGTAAGATTTCTTAACGACGTTATTAATGTGTGATGTGAAGTTAAGCTGCCTATCAACCGTTACACCCAGATCTCTTATTTCCTACACTTCGTGTATTTTGGCGTTATAAATTTTATAGGCAGAGGGAAAGGGCTTTTTCTTTTTTGTGTATTTTATATGGTAGCATTTATCGATGTTCAGGGTCATAGCGTTAGCTTCACACCACATTTAAACACTGGTTAAATCTTCTTGGATGAGCATCATATCATGGTTATTATTAACTGACTTATAGATTTTCAAGTCGTCGGCGAACAGACTATACTTACAGTGCCTTATGTGTGTAGTTATACGAGTATCATCGATAAATATTAGAAATAGAATTGGTCCCAAGTGAGTACTTGGATGGGGAAGAACGCCTCTTGGGTACGGAATTCTCAATTACTAAGTTAAGTTCATCGTACAGCTTAGTGACCATTTCGTTAACATTGCCACAGTTTTGAAAATGAGTATCCCAATCGATGCTCCGTAGATCAGTGGCTATTGCATCATAATCTGCCCTAAAGAAGTTTGGGTCAGATCGTTTACTGGGCTGTAAATAGGCAAAATCGGTATGTAACGTTACCAGAAGACTAGGATGATTGCTGTCGAGCTTACTGAGAAGTTCCAAAGGTTCCAACACGCGTACACCCGATATGTTGCTCATTACCAGGTCTAGCAAGTTGCCATAAATGTTAGGTTTATAGTTAAATTGTTTTAAGTTGTTTACAGACATAAAATCAACAAGGTCACACCCGAGGGCACTGTTAGAGACAGATGGAACCATCTGCGCAGTATTATAGGGGTCGCTTTTCCAACTTATAGATGGTAAATTAAAATCACCAACTATTAGGACGTTGTTGCTAGTTTGGGTCATGACTGTGCTGTCGGCGTTGTTTAGAAAGCACTCTGCACACTGCACAAGTATGCAAGTTGACAGGTGGGGGTAGATATACTTCGCAAATGGAAACATCCGTCATTACACCGCATAACCCTATCTTTATGGAGACCCATAAATCCTCACAGTTACTCTCCCATCGCTCAATACGTGTAGATGGGATATCTCGCAATACAGCAATTAATAAGCCGCCTTCATCTTTTTTGGTAGCATCCGAACATACACGATTTCGACGGTAAACTTATACCTAGCGTCGAAAATTTCACTGGTAGCTACACCCGAATTCAACCAAGTCTCTGTAAACACTATCACATCGTAGTTATTTGCTATGAGTTTCTTAAACACATCACTAGTTTTTGTTCTTAGACCACACACGTTCTGGTAATATAGTTCGAATTTTGCGCCTCCTTAGGACCTTTGTTGGGTAGCAGTCGTGATAGGGAGTGTATTGAGACTTTCAATATTTCGAATATAGAGGGCTGGGCTGTACTCATCTTTACGTAAGTAAATGCGCCCATTACGAACCCAAACATATTTATATGCTTCATTCTTGGCTTTAATGCGGGCCGCAGCGTGGAGGGACTTCATGCCTGGTGTTAAGTGTTCCGATACGAAGACAGGCTTCCGTGGGCCCGCCATACCGAGATGTTGAGTCGACAGCTTTTCCTTGGCATTGCTTTTGTTAAATTGAGCGACGGCAGCCAGCATGCCATCTCGATGCCTAGGGCTGCGAAGCTTGGCAACAATCGTACGAGGACGGTCGCTATCCTTGTGTAACTTGGCTACTCGTGTTACATGATAAATGTCTTGATTATCCAGAGGGCAGTTCACAGTTCTTGCTACCTGCGAAAGGACAGTGACAAGGTTCTCATTTTTATGTTTAGGTACGCCTGTTAATTCAAGGTTTGACTCCCTCATATATAGCTCCGTCAGGTTCAACCTCTGAGAAAGATCCTTACGGTCGACTGAAGCGTTTCGTTATCTCTCTGAAGACCGGTAATGGTGTTAGATTTTTCTTGCATTTCAGCTTTCATGTCCTCATATAGTTTGCTAAAAAAGCTATCGACTCGCCAAATCCCGTCAGGCGATCGTCTAGCGTACGAAGTTGTGCCGATACCAGTTTTTTTATTTTTTCTTCAATCATGCATGACAGTTCCTCATTAAGAATTCTGCGCAGGGAGTCCTCTGTAACACAACGATCGTTGGCCTGAGCAGTATCCGGATGCTGTACAATAGGACGAGTTCTGTGGGTAACGTAACTGACGTCAGGCGAAGGAACACCAGCAGCTGCAAGGTCCACACTCGGGCCCGGCAGGACGGGTTGAGTCGGTTGACGCAGTGGCGAGTTCGCATTGTCCATTTTAAAAGCAATGCTTTCGAGACTAAAAATATTTAAATTCTAATGACAACTTAAAAATTACTTCAGAATCAAATAAGGCAAAAAAGGGTACGATTCCATTTTATTTTCGACAAAAAAAACGGCAAAAAAAAATTGATACGAGTAGCATGAATGTTGTGCCATCTATTAGTGATAGTTTTTTCCGTGAACACAAACAATAGAAATAATGTAACTATCTTCCATCAGAACATTGCGGGTCTTTTGAATAAATTGGACACTTTAGAGGTTTGCTTGAATGAGTTTTTGATAACAAACTAAAAATTGATATTATCTGTCTAACAGAAACGTTTGTCGAAGCTGGCAGTGAATCAAATATAGTTTTGAAAGACTTTACTCTAGCTAATTCATTCTCTAGGATAAATAAAAAACGTGGCGGGACTTGTATCCTTATAAGGAAATCGCTAGAGTTCAAAAGTATTGATATTCATGCCGATATTACATCAAGCACAACTTTTGAAATCAGCGCTGTGTACGTTCCTAATATTATAGACTCTATTATATTCTGTGTGTATCGAACCCCAAATAGTGACGTAAACATATTATTCAATAAACTAGACATAATCTTAAATAAATATGTAATTAAATTTAAATAAAAAGTTATCATAGTTAACCTTACTATTACTACTAGACCTTAATATTGACTTGTTAAAACATAATACTACGACATCGAAATTAAAAGATCTTATCTCAAATTACAACCAAATTTTCCATATAGTAGTGCCTACTAGAAAAAAAAGTTGCATAGATCACATTATTAGCAATTTACCTCATGCAACAGGTTTCACACATGAAATAAATCTTTCTGATCATAATACTTGCCAAACCCTTTCGGTTCCAGTTACAGATATACAAAAACAAATAGATTTTTGGTACATCACAAAAACAGATTACTCGAAAGAAAATTGCGATAAGTTCCGTGAATGTATGACAGCAGTAGGTTGGACTGATGTTTTGTTGGAGCAAAATGTTAATACAGCATTTAATACTTTTCACGACTTATTTTGCCTACTTTACAATTTATGTTTTCCTACTGTAATAAGAAAAATAAAAAGAATTGAGAGTGCATAACGAAAGGTATAAGAAAGTCTTCGCAAAGAAAGCGGTACTTGAGATTTTCTTGTTACAAATATAAAGTTCCTGAAAAAGTACTTACCTATAAACACTATAGTTCAATTTTAAGACATTGCATTCTTAGTTCTAAAAGAAATGTGCATCGCAAATTAATCGCAAACTCTAAGAATAAATGTCGGGCTGCATGGCAAATTATTAAAGACAAGTTTCATAATAATCTCACATGTCCCAAAGCTAATACTATAAAGCATAACGATGAAATGATTACCAACCCTCAAAAAATAGCTGAAATATTTAATAACAACTTTATTTATATTTCAAACGATGCTGGACCGGCTGTACTAAATAAATACATAAATAATTTACAAGTGGTAACTTCAAGTGTTTTCTTGGAACCTGTAAGTATCAATGAAGTAATGAAAACAATCCATGCGCTAAATAATACAAAATCTGTGGGTTTTGATGGAATTTCAACTGACATTATTAAACAAATTGGAACACATATCAGTCCAGTGTTAACGCATATTCTGAATTTATCTCTTTCCGAAGGCGTTTTTCCTGAGAGACTTAAGTTATCTGTTTTGAAGCCACTGCATAAAAAGGGAGATAGAGAAGACCCTAACAATTATCGTCCTATCACTCTCATACCAGTTTTTGCAAAAATCTTCGAAAAAGTCATGCATAAACGCCTTACTTGTTTCTTGAATAAACATAAAGTTATAAAAGATGAGCAAAGTGGATTACAGAAAAACAAGTCGACTACATTAGCTGCTTTTAACTTAGTTAAAAATATTCTTAAATACATAGATAAACGTATTTCCATCGCTGTAACTTTTTGGGACATGACGAAAGCATTCGATTTTGTAGACCACAAAACACTACTAATTAAGTGCGAAAAATATGGCATTAGAGGTCCAGCGCTGAAATGGCTACAAAGCTACCTTAAAGACCGCAGTCAGTATGTAGAATTAAATCAGCTTAATGATAACAAATGCATGGAAACATACGCGTCGAATCTTCAAATTAATCGGTACGGTGTGCCTCAGGGAAGTATCCTTGGGCCGCTGCTATTCCTTGTCTACATTAATGACTTGCCATCAGTAACTCAACATCAGTGTGTAATGTTTGCTGATGATATTTCAATAATAGTCGCAAACGAGGAAAAAAACCAAAAGTCACGAATACATAATGAATTTAGCCATAAAGGTAGTATTTGACTGGTTAAAAACAAATAATTTAAATGCAAATTTGACAAAAACTAAATATATGACATTTGTAAATTATAACAGTAATGACGTAAATATGAACTTGACGTGCCATGGCGAAACAATAGAGAAAGTTGATGAGGTCCGATTTCTGGGAATCATGATAGACAAGAACCTTAACTGGAAATCACACATAAATTATATTTGCAATAAATTAAACAAATTTGTATTTGCTCTAAAAAAATTACGTAATAACTCAAGTGAGGAGACCGCCCTTATGGCTTATCACGGGTATGTGGCTTCTGTTTTAAGATATGGTCTCTTAGTGTTGGGTAACTCCACTGATATTAAAAGGGCTTTTGTTGTCCAAAAAAAGTGCATACGAGCAATATTTGGAGTATCCGCTCGAGTTTCCTGCAGACCTCTGTTTATAAGTCATAACTTGCTTACATTAACAGATATGTATCTCTTTCAAATATGTACGTTTATAAAAGAGAACCCACATTTATTTAAAAAATACGGAGATCAACAAACATCTGTGTTGAGAAAGCGGGATTCGTCCAGATTGATGCTTCCACTGTCTAAAACAGCTATGAATAGAAAAAAACAGCTATGTAATGTCAATTAAAATATTTATCAAAATTCCTAAGACTATAAGAGAGTTGTGTTTGTATAAATTTAGGCAAGAAATTAGGTTATGGCTTATATCCAAGTGTCACTACAGCTTAAATGATTATTTTGACATCATGTGAGATGACTATGTGAATTCATTAAAATAAAATAAAAAACATTAATTGATTTAATATATTATAATTTCATAAAAAAATATTTTTGCGACGATTAATGTATTGCTTTTACTTATTTTATTAATTACTTGATTTAATAAAATCTAATGTGAAGAAATTGCATGTCAGTTAAGCTGGCGAAACTATGTGATGCCTAAATAATATTAATCCCTCAACCCCCAAGCGACAACCGGTTGTCGCGATAACAATTGATTTTAATTGTGTCTGGAATATCCGATCGTCAAAGGATTAACATTGTGACCTGTTTTGTACCATGTTTCATGCAATAAACGAATTTATTTATTTATTTATTTCGAAATATGTATGTCACAAAAGTAAACACTTATTATTTACACTGGTATGAATTTAAAATTGCGGAGTGAAGAAATACGTGTTGTCTTGCTTTACGGGTAAGTTTACATCAACTTACCCGTAAAGCAAGCACCATATCAACGGCAATTAAACAGAAGACAATGAAGAATTTGCATCCACCTATGAGTCTGCTCCTCGCCAGCTTGGTGTCGGTCGGCCCAATATGTTACGTTCTTTGTCTTCGCAAGTATATACGCCAAATATTCATCCCTTTGATTCTTCCAATAGTGGTCTCAAGGCAAATTTGACTCAACGAAGTCTTAATTTCATGACCGCAATAATATAATACCTACTAGTTAAGGACTCAAGAAATTGGTTTATCGATATTATTTTTCAAAGACACGTCACTAAGGTAGAGTGGCAATAAATGCTTTTATAAATTGGTGTTTTTTCCTAAGTTTTTAAGCTTATATATTAAGCTATTGCATAGCTTCTATCGCGGGCCTTGAGCGCGGGGACCGAATCCAGAAATTCCGTAATGAAAAAACCTCACGCTCCCCACTTCGACGGGCACAGCGGTGATACGGCTGTTCGACGAGGTGCGTGCGGTTTGACGAGGCGTTTGCCATTCGACGAAGTGGGTGCCGTTTAACTAAGTGGGTGCCGTTTGACGAAGTGGGTGTCGTTCGACGAGCAGGTGCCGTTCGACAAGTTGGGTGCTGTTTGACGAGTGGGGAGCTGTTTGATGAGGTGGGTGCTGTTCGACGAGGTGGGTGCCGTTTGATGAGGTGGGTGCCGTTCGACGAGGTGGATGCCGTTTGACGGGTGGGGTGCTGTTTAACGAGGTGGGTGCTGTTTGACGAGAGGGGTGCTGTTTTTCGAGGTGGGTGCTGTTTGACGAGAGGGGTGCTGTTATTTATTTATTTTATTTATTTAATTTATTTATTTATGAATTACGCAATAATATGACTATACTTAGGAGCTATAAACAAAATAAAAAGTGGGAAAATAATCGGCAATTTCATACTTTAACCCCTATTATAATTGCATAAGTTGATAAAAAATGCTATGCAATAGCTTTACCGCGGCAGTCTCCGAGTGCCACACGTCTTTTTTTTATTTTTGTAACTGAATTTATTACCCATTCAATTATGTGCTTAATAAGATAACTTGTGCATAAATAACTGTGTGCTGGAGCTCGGAAATGGACTTTATGTTTTGTGTGAATAAAATTGTTTTTTACGAAATAATAGCAAAAAAAGTGTAAAATATGTATGTGATTATAAAATTACATTAGTTGCAGAATATATGTTCAAAATTTCAATACCGTTACTTTTATAGTTAGTGAAATATATAAATTTAAAGTCGAACAATAATTTTGACAGCGTTAAAAAAGCCCCGTATTGAGAGGAACACTTCGGTTACCAAAAGCCCGTATAGAAAGGGTTGAATTACACTCTAGTATTGGGCAGACAAGTACCACGGCGAAGGACCACGGCGAGTCGGGCTGTCGGGCACCTAGTAAAATATAAATGAAAAAAGTTCAAAAGGAACTTCGGCCAACAGTAAAAAGTTATCATGAAGATCGGTGAAACATAGTTTGGTAATGATACTTAGGTATGTCAAGAGATATTTCGATGGACTAAAATATGTCAAATGATAAACAAAAGAAATATCGGTCTATAATTTTCGGACAACTGATAATCTGTCAAGTAGGTAATCGGTTCCTGGTAACGGCCGTTTTCAATACCCTATCTATCTTCAGTTTTGGCATACCCGAGATAGAAAACAACTTCTGTCTTTGTTTCTCTGGACGGAAAGATCAGAGATAGAAACTGTTTCCTATCTCCGATATGTCAAAACTAGCTATAGATAGGTTATTGGAAATGGCCGTAAGAGATACTTTGAGCGAGCGATAGCTCGGAGCACAAGTACGCTTGACTTGACGCATCGAGCGCTGCCGTCCTTCACCCAGCCGACATTCGCCGAACGGAGAAGTCCGATGCCACGTTCCCAATAATAACGATATTACGTCCTACAGCATTGTAGCGCAAAAGGTAAACATTTAGGTAACGGTTTCTTTTCAAAAAATCCACAATTATCAAAAAAAAAAGTGTACATATTTGAATAAAATACAACACAAAGTTGCAGCTATTTTGTGAGTTGTTCATAGATAAGTTACAACATAAAATTAGGAATCATATTGTGGTTTTGAGACATCCTAATAATAGATGACACCATTTCCGTACTAAAATATTATACAGGTTGGTCCAAATTTTCTTTAGGATTCCTTACATCCAGGGATCCAGGGCTATCCAAAAATATTCCCCTTTATATGTTACCCATTTTTTCTTAGTTTACGATGTATTTTTTTTTTAAATCAGAATTTTTGGTGAAATTAGTTTTAAAAAATGGTGTGTCAACTTTTTATTATGTTATGTCGGACTTTTTTTGCAGTATGATCCTTATAAATTAAACTTACTCACAGCTAGCTAAGTAGAGAAGAAGCTGAGGAGAGAATGCTACGTAGGTACGAAGCACTCTCCTTTCATTTGGCATCAGGCTCTTGGTGTGTAATTAATTCATGTTCCTATTTTTTATCTACTCTCATCTATTTTTAGGTATTTGTTTGTATGTGAGTCAAATAGACAAACAATTAAAAAACATAGAGATTTCTTATTTTATATTATAACTAATTTCTGTCAAGAAGATTAACAGGCATCTTAATTAATTAAACATAGTAGATATTCATTCTACAACAGAATTCACGATTATAAGGATAAAAACAAGCACATTCTTCAATATAATTACTAGTCAAATTATTTAATAATTAATAAAATGTCATTCCACATTATAATCAAAAATATTTCACAAAATGCATTTCATCAACTGAAATATAAAGTTAATTGTAACAATTAATCTATTAATCTGAGTCAATCACTAAATATTTACTCACTCTGGGGGTATTAAGTAATCAATTAAGTAGTAATCCATTTATTGGCATGGTATTACCATGCAACATTTATATCACAGCACTTGTAAAAATTGCGATTGTCAAAAGACGTAAACATTTATATACAACAAGTTTGTTTGAGGAAACCCCAGAGGAAAGACTTTGAGACTCTAAACAGAGCAGTTAAAACATTCGAACTAATTACCTTTCCATAGTATTAATTACTAACATATCGTAATATAACTACTTATCTGCGTTGACGACGTTTCTTCCTATTTGTGCGTCCTTGGGTCCCATTTGCATGTCCATTTGAAGGGCCACTGGGCGGCTGTGGTGGCGGAGGTACAGGAGGCTGGTTAACCGCAAGAATGCTCATAATATGTATAGAATTATTTTGAGATCGCCCATTCTGTATCTGAGACGTTGCGATTTGTCCGTTGTGGTGCTGCATCGGTGCTTGAACTGGTTCACTAGGGGGCTGGGTCGCGTTAAGAGCCGCCCGCAAGCGTTGGCGGATCCGTCTGCGAGCGTTGCGTGACAGATGACGGTCGTCGTTTTCGGGCTGGTTGTTTGGTGGTTGGGGTGGTTCGACGGGAGCGACGATTGGTGCTCGTTCATTTCTGGATCCGTTTTCGATTCTCGCGCGCATTTCAGCTTCGGAGCGAACGAGAGCGTCTGCTTCGCGGCCAAGCGTTGCGAAGGCCTGCGACAGTCTGGCCACGTCGTTATGCAGGTCTTGTAAGAAGGGTTCGAGGTCATGGCGCTGCTGCGAGTGCGTGTTGTCGCGCGCGTTGCCGCGGCTGGCGACCCGCAGCACGGCGCGCGGCTGCGGCAGGTTCAGCAGCTGCTCGGGCGGCGTGCGCCGGACGGCGAGCTTGCCGCTGATGGCGACGGGCGCGGTCAGAGCGGAAGCGTCGAGCCCGTTCACCACCAAGCAATGGCCCCGTTTCTTTAAGGAACCTTCACAGGACCTAACAGACCACACCTGTTAAAAGAAACGATTCATCAGTTTATAATTTTAGTACCTACTAAATATTGCTACGACTATTAATCCGACATAGCAAGGCAAAAAAATAAGACAATACATACACAATCTGAAAAAATGGCTTCTCTGTCATTCCCTGATATAGTCACTGTGTAGCTATATTCGTGAGCAACCCATGGTGAAGCAGCCATCGAGAGCCATGCACAAACTGAGTCATCTGTAATAGTAAACAATAAAGCATTTAGCAAGAAACTTTACAGTATTGTAGCATTAGAAAATGGTTACAGAAAATTAAATTCTATAATATTACAACAGGCAACAGTATGTAACTATTTAAAGAACACAATACTAAATGAGATGGGATTCTATCCGGAAATATTCCCAAAATAGGAAAATACCCGGAAATGTTCCCATTGAATCTACCCGATGGGTATTTATTTTTTATGTCTAAATTGTACTCTTTGGTCCCTAATATAGACGTCAAGACTTAGGATTTGAATATTTGACAGAGATAAAATGTGTTTTACACAAAATGAAAATGATAAAAGAGACGGCCGAAAATCGCCCCAAAGTCGTTTTGTGTTTGTTTATAGGAAAACTTACGAAGACCTGACAATATTTTTTTGAAAATACTTAAGTTAAATTAAAATTGCAAAACTTATATTCAGTTTCTTCTTATCGAGTGGGATATAAAAGTACCACGAAAAAGAGGAATGTAAGAATCTAAAAATGATCAACCATTTCCGAAAACAAAATATAATGTCAACATTTTTACGGCCCGGACAACCAGACATTCAGCCAAAGGTAAGTTTCGTTCAAAATATCTTACATGGTTAACCAAGGTAAACACATTTTAAAAACAAAATAATTCTAATTACAGATTATATGTATATTTCTCACACTCAATAAACAGTATTCGCCTTTAAATATCCAATAAAACGCGTAAAATACCGTTACTCTCGGCCGTACAGAAAAATGCCTTTGCTATATTATTTCAGAAAGGTAACATGTCAAGTATTCTCTGTGACCGATCTGTCTAGCCTGTCATAATAAAGAATTTTGTTGGTTCAATTTGGGTAATTAATAATAATGTAATTTAAAACAACTTGCACCGATATTGAGTCAATTTTCGAATCATACTACATCTAAACACCATTTCTCGTTTGTCAATAAGTTTGTTGGAGATGATAGCTTTAGGAACATTCCAAATAAAACAGGCGCCATCGTATTAAGGAGAGTACCTACATTAGAAAAGGTGGTTTGTTTAGCATTGAAATTATTAGGAATTGGAAGTACCTGATAGCGATGACGTATTTAGGCCTTTAATTCATGGTCGTATTGGTTCTCGGCATTTCTGTAAAGTCTATTTTTTATATTATTATATGTCACAATTCAGTAAGAACGGAACACACAGAAGACAGCATTATTGTAATTGTAAATCGGGTAGCAGGACTGTTGGGTGCTAAGACGTTATGGTTATCTATATTTTTTGTCTTGGCGAAGATTTATTTCAGACGGACTAAGTCCACCTGCGTCTATTTCTTGACGACATTTTAATTGACAATGATTTAATAAAATAAATGATAATTCGTCAAACGGCATTTTATTTTATATCCCTATTCAATTGTTTATTAAGTTACGATGATAGTCGATCGAGCGGAATATTATTTATTATGCACATTATTGCTCATAATAACCAAAAACAACCACTTAGATATACTTAAGTATCTGTGTATTACTTTGATACTCAAAATAGTTAGTTTTGTTAAGATTTTAGTTTTAAACTTGCATAAGTTATATAAAAATATCTATGGCATTGACTAACTTATCAATCTTTATAAAATCATTTAACTTTAAAACCCCACTATCTACGGCTCGAATTACTATTTATTCTTTAATAAGACTTAAAAACAAACCCAGAAATCTAATTTTGGTCGTGACGCATGAATTTTAACTTTTGGGGCAAACAATGTATGGAGCCTCGGCCGTTTCCTTTATATATTTCATTAAACATAGTATAAAATTGGGATTTTACAGCTAAAAGTTCAGCATATTCTGCTATTAATATTGGCGTAGAAATAAAAAACACAATTCAAGTTTCTAACACATTTTGGATTGCGATAATTTTTATTTCAACAAATATTTTAGCCTACAAATAAATTGAGTACTTACTTCTTTACTACTCAATTATTATTGTTAGCATTTACTTAACTTTTATGATAAAGGAAAATTTAATAGGACCAATCAAGTACAAGGCGGCGGCGCATGGTGTTTTTTGATTCGTTCATTTCATTTACTTGCGAAACTTACTTTGTGTTATTCAGTATTGACTTGGCTATTAAACTATGTATTGATATTAGATGCATTTACTACAACGATATTTCCTCAAGTAGTCACCGTCACACTAGCAAATATATCTATGTGAAGAAATACAAAAAGTAATGAAGATTTATGGATAGAAATTCCGTGCCACAATCGGCGCCTAAGTTTCGCTTAATAATGAATGAATCAACATCATGATATATTTTGATATACATATTTTATAGTAAACAAGATTGCTGTACCCAGACTTGGTCTCTAAAACTATGTTTAATATTGTAAGACCTTGTAAATAAAAAAGATGTTATGAATACATATATCAAAGCCAACAAGTATATGTAAAGTATTTTTTTATGTTTTCAATATTTTTTTATTGTTGATTTGAAGCGGTTTTCACAATGTTATTTCATACCGAGCATGATAATTCAAGATACACGAAACATTTTGCATAGTCTTAGGTAACGATAAGTTGTTGATTAATATTTTTTGATTATATGATGTTTTTTATTCATTGGTTGGGACCAACCGTGTACAAAAGAATTGTAAAAAATGATGTTTGAAACTTTGAAAGACCTTACTATGAATTTATTGATATCTACTTTGACTACAATGTTCTTGATTGTTAGGTGCTTAGGTGTATGTAATAATTTACCATCTGTACTTTATTTTAGAATGGGCGCACACAGTAATATTAATTAATTATTAGGCCTCTGCCTCGAATTTTGCGGGCCGCGGGGCGGGAGCGGCGCGGGAACTGCAAATGTACATGCTCACCGCTCGCCCGCGCGACTTGTCTCGCTCGGGCGCATACATTTGCAGTGGCGAGGCAGAGGCCTTAAACTTGCCCTTATAGGGTTCCATAGCTAACAAGAAACCCTAAGAAGCCTGTCATATTACAGACTGAAAACCAATAATTGCCTTGAATCTCTTAATTAATTAGTTATCCACACATAATAGAATTTTAATTTACATCTGATTTAAGGCCTGAAATCCGGAACATACAACATACCTATAAAAACGTATTTTTCAAATTTTTTTATGGTCTGGGTGTTTGTAGTAGTGGTGGTGTTAATGGTTGAAAAAAATTATCCATTAAAAGTTAATGGTTGAATAAAAATATCGATATTTTTAATGGTTAAAAATATCAGTTGATATTTTTACCTGCACCTGAATATGGTTGAAAATATCAGTTGATATTTTTATTCAGATATATTTTTTGATATTTTTACCTTTAGTTGAATATGGTTGAAAATATCAGTTGATATTTTTATGCAGATACATTATTTTGATATTTTTTGTACGTAGTTGAATAGGGTTGAAAATATTTGTTATGTTTATGCAGATACATTTTTTTGATATTTTTCACAGTAGTTAAATATAGTATTACGCGTTTATTTTTATAGGTTTACTTAATGAACTTGAACATCAATTATCATTAATCATCGTCATCATCATCATCATCATCGTCACCATCATCACAATGTTAATATTCATCATCACAATGTTCATCATCATCATCACAATTATCATCATCATGCTCATGAACATCAATTATCATTAATCATCGTCATCATCATCATCATCATCGTCACCATCATCACAATGTTAATATTCATCATCACAATGTTCATCATCATCATCACAATTATCATCATCATGCTCATCATCATTATCATCATGATCACTATCATCTCATTACGATCACTATTAGAGATGGGCCGACTATCACTTTGGCCGACTAGACGACTAGTCGGCCAAGCCGATTATTGCTTTAGGTTATAATAATTAGAGTAACATGCTCTAATCACACTGTTTGTAGTGTAGTAGAATTTTTATTTATTTTTACTTTCTGTTGTCACATTAATAAGTTTTTTATAAATTTTTATATCTGGTACTAAGTTCTAATTCATTATTATTAGGGCAAGGAGTAGTATTCCAATATATAAGTTGTAAGCTTAATTATAGCCAATTTTGTGAGTTGCTTTTTTTTGTTACTTTTTTAATGTCTGGATCTAAGCCCAATTAGTAATGTATCGAACAAATGGTTACTAATTTCCTAATATGTTCTTAATTGCACTGAAAGTACATTGTAAAATAGATTTCATATTTCTAATAAAAAATAATAACAGTTAAGATTTCAATTTCATCAATTTTTAGGTCTACCTAGGTAACACTGAAAATGTTTAGAAAATGAAAAACGGCTGAATGTAGAAAGTTGCCAATACTTTTATTGTTTTTCGAAGTAATCTCCGTTCCTCTCTACACATGTCGCATTCGATGGAACCACTGAGAAAAGCAGTGGACCCATTCTTCATTAGAATGGGTCCACTGCCCTTCTATGGTATTTTCGTAGGCTCTCACCGCATCTTCAGGGCTCGTAAAGCGAATACCTCGAATTTTATCTTTAGTTCTTGGGAATAAATTAAAGTCGCAGGACACCAGGTCAATATTCAACAGTCCGTTTTGCGAAGTGCGCTTAAGCATTGTCGTGGTGAAGGAGAATCCTGCTTCTAGGGCGCTGCTGTCGAATTTTTTCCAAGACAACAGGCAAACAGCGATTGACATACCAGTCTGCACTAACTGTCCTTCCATCTTCTAGCACAACTGTCGCGAAATGACCTTTCCGACCAAAGAATGAGGCAAATCATCTTTTTTCCTTGACTTCTTCCTTTGTTTACCTTAGTTGGCCGATCCTCGAAAGGAAACACCCACTGAGCTGATTGTCTTTTGGTTTCGGGTTCGTAGCAATATATCCAGCTATCATCACCTGTGACGATGTCAAATACAGCATTTAAGTCACCGCCGTTGAACTTATCTAACATTTGGCGACACCAGTCCATGCGAAGGTGTTTCTGGTCGTCGGTTAAAGTATGGGTACAAAGCTTCCTGACGCCTTAATGTTCGAGTAATATTTTTTGAACTTGACTCATACCAATGCTCAGGCTTGCCCGTATCTGCTGATAGGTCACTCTCTTATCTTCCTCTATCATGCGTCGCACAGCACTGATGTTATCTTCAGTAGTCGCTGTTAAAGCACATGAATATATTTACTCATGTGGTTAAAGGACGTCCCTCACGCGGATCATCATTGAGATTGATACGTCCACGCTTAAACTCGTTAATAAACCAATTGTAAATAGTGGCTTGAGATGGGGCTTTATTAGGAAATGCTGATCGCAGCCTATCATAGCTTTGTTGTTGAGTAAGCCCACAACGAAAGTTACTCGTATAATAATCACCGAAAATTTTCTCGCGTTAGGTTCATTTTCGCGTGTAACAAGAGTTATAGATTTGGTTTGTTAGGTTACCAAAGAGTTCTAAAATTGAAATTCAAAAAAGTTTTCATTAGCAATGTTTCTAACTGGCCAGTTGTAAACATTTTCAGTGTTACCCACGTATTAATACGAGAAAAACACAGGCCGACTAGTCGGCCGTTTCAGCCGACTAGTCGCCGACTAAAAATATGGTCTACTATAACTAGTCGGTACAACCCTAATCACTATCATCATCATCATCATCATGCTCATTATCATCATCATGCTCATCATGATGATCACTATCATCATCACAATGATCATCATCATCGCAATTAACATCATCATCATCACAATTATCATCATCATCATCATGATCACTATCATCATCATGGTGATAATTGTGTTGATGATGATGAACATTGTGATGATGATGATGATCATTGAGATGATGATGATAGTGATCTTGATGATGATGAACACTGTAATGATGATGATGATTCAATGAACTTGAACAATGCGTAGGAGCCTAAAGTTCAATACGCCGAGTAACATCAATCTTTCTTATGCTAATGGAATAGAGTTCTATTTTATTGCAACTGTAACTACTTGTGTGACTCGCAAATTTTATCGCATTTTTACACCTCGTTTCAATCACGCGCCACTCGTGTCCTAAATAATGCATTAAAATTTAGGCTCTAATCCGTTTACTTAATGCTTAAGTTAACTTACTCAATAAAAGAATAAATTTATTAGAAAGATTGGATATGATATTTTTATTCTTTGCGGACTAACGTTATAAATATTCATTAGGTAATTTTATCAATCGGTTAGATTTATCTATACGAATAAAACTTTTAGTTGCGTTTAAATATTAATGGCTCGAATGAATATTTTTATTCGATAAGGTTAACAATATTTATTGAATAAATGTGATATATTTTTTATTAGTTAAATTTAACTGATAATAGATATATTCACCATCTCTAGTTTGTAGTACCTGTGTTGTTTCTGATTTCAACTAACCAAGTGCTTTAATTGAATGCAATTAAAGTTAAGTATATGTTATATGTTTGAGTATAATAATACTCGAACATAAAGAAATAAATAATTTATTTACGATACTCAACAGTGAAACTTAAAGTAATACTTACTGCTTATTTCAATAATCAGGAAAAATAATCCCATGTCAGAAATTCGTACTGCAGTAACAATCCTACCCGGTACAGTAGAAAATTGCCAAGCTTGTACATATTCTCCATTATCTGACTGACCCTGTAATAATTATAGTATTAAATAAATGATAACTTTTCTACACATACCTACCTACTATGTCAAAAGTTTTTATAGCTAATTCCATTCTTTTTATTATTTATCTAAATTACCTCTATGAGTTCCGGTGCATGATAATACCGCAAATGATTTAACAGTCTAGCTGCTGGCAGCCGCTCACCATTGCTGGTTTTACAGCAAAGGCAGCGGAACAAACCTTTGCATGATTGCGGTGCTCTTAATGTTATTTGCTGAAATTACATAAACAATTAAGATTTTATCATATTTATAATCAATCAAATACATCGCAATGATAAAAAACATTCTTTTTTTTACTGCTTCTATTTCTTGTGTATATACGGTGCTTTAGAATAAAAAACAAAACATATTGTTGATTCAAACTATATTTCATCAAAGGAACAGAAGATATATTCGTTAAGATTACTAATTCATATTGCATAAATCACTTTTTTAATGATAAAAAACTAACTAGCAATAAAATGTCTTATTCTTAAATGTGGTTTGGATCCTTAGGGAAGAAGGTACGAGATTTTGTGAAATGCAGCGTAAGGGCAGGAAGCGTAAGCTTTCGGAAAGGACTTTAGGGCTGATTAAGGAACGACGTGAAAACCCACCCGTCACTTCGTCAGGAAAGCGCGCTCTAAACCGAGAGATCAGTAAGCTCATACGACACGACCTTTGATGTTCTAATACTCTTTCTATTGAAAGAGCGATCGAGCAAAATCGGGGTCGAAAGTGTTCGTACAATCTCTTGGTAGAAGCCACCTGACGAAACTGACCACAGCAAGTGGAGAAGTCGTTGCTTCAAAGCCAGCAGTCCTTTCCGAAGTAGAATGCTTCTATGGCTGGTTATACCTACGCTTCGCATGCATCTCGACCTGATCCCGAAAATGAAGACCCTAGAGCCGCGTTAACACGCCACTACACTCAAGACCTGCCAGAAGTCAGCATTGAAGAAATCGAGATGGCTCTTTAACAGCTAAAAAATGGAAAAGTCCCTGGAGAGGATGGCGTTACAACAGAGTTGCTAAAGGCTGGAGGTAAACCCGTACTGAGGAAGCTTCAAAAGCTTTTTAACGCTGTCCTGTTTGAAGGTAGAACTCCGGAGGCGTGGAGTAGGAGTGTTGTCGTCCTGTTCTTCAAAAAAGGAGATAAGACCCTGCTGAAGAACTATCGACCCATTTCCCTTCTAAGCCATCTAAGCCATCTATAAGCTGTTTTCAAGAGTGGTCACGTACCGCCTTGCGCGAAGACTCGACGAATTCCAACCACCGGAACAGGCTGGATTTCGTAGCGGATACGGCACCAAGGACCACATCCACACAGTGCGGCAGATTATACAGAAGACCGAAGAGTATAATCAGCCCTTGTGTCTGGCATTCGTGGACTATGAGAAAGCCTTCGACTCGATAGAGATCTGGTCCGTTATGGAGTCTCTGCAGCGTTGCCAAGTAGATTGGCGGTACGTGCAAGTGATGAGATGTCTCTACGAAGCCGCCACCATGTCCGTCCAAGTACAGAATCAGCAAACAAAACCTATACCGTTGCATCGAGGAGTGAGACAAGGGGACGTCATTTCCCCGAAATTATTCACAAATGCAATGGAGGATATATCTCTCACTTGCGATTTGCAGACGACATCGTCATTATGGCAGAAACGCTGCAGGATCTACAAAAGATGCGAAATGACCTGGCTGACTCTTCTGCGCGCATCGGCTTGCGGATGAACCTGGATAAAACCAAGGTTACCGAAACGTTCGCCCAGCAAAAAACTAAATTAGTCTGAAATCTTAAGAGGCACAAATTTGGCTTTCATGGCACATTTATACTCATATTTAAGCTACCTTTTTGCATATGTATTTAATATACAGCTAGAACGTTCGTGCAGCAGAATCTTTTTTTCTTAAATAGGTAACTCTTAAGCTGTTAGACGCACAAATATAAAATTCGGGCACATTTACACGATATAAGGCACTAATTATCTGCATCATCCAATTTTCGAATAGGCGATACTTTTTCCTGGGCAAACGCACACGTACCAATATTTAAAATTTTTTATACAAAAAAAAATCTTGATTAATTAATCCCTTGATCGTGAGTTATTCCAGACACAATTGAAATAAATTGTTATCGCGGCACCCGAGTGCCTCCTGGGTGTTGAGGGATTAAATAATTCTACCATGATGTTATACATATTGAAAATGCATCATGTATATGTTTATTTCTTTTGTATGTTTGCTTCCAATCTGAATAGCTCTCTATTCTATCTATCTATCTATCTATCTATCTATTCTGTCTATTAAAAAAATTTATATCTATAGATAATTCTGGTTCTCAAGTATTTATACGGTTTTTTTTTATTCTGCTATAAATTTATTTCTCTTAACCTCTTATAACCTACAGGGTTGCCTGGAAGAAATTGCTTATAGTGATAAGGCCACCCTTGCACACATTTAAATTGTAAATTTAGTTTTAGTCAAAATGATTGTACCTACTTACTTTAATGTGAGCAATAAAGTGTCTTATCTATCTATAAAAAACGACCCAAAATATAAAACTTAAATCCTTACATTTGAAGATTCTGGACTTTCCTCTTCTTCTTCATTGATAGCATTCTCAGTTTCTGTTGTTTCAGTGCTAGCCGAAGCACTGCTTTCTGCGGCATCAGTACCAGTTGTCACTTTGCCACCAAGTTTCTAAGAGATTATAAAAAAATTGCAATTACTTATTTTTATTTTAGTGCAATAAAAGTATTAAAATATGTATTTTTGGAACACTTACAAAAGCTCTCAGTTTCCGAACATTGGCTATGAGCTCCTCCATAGCATAATTTCGAGTTCCAAAGAACAGAGCTCTGCAAACAGGGCACATGTCAAGACGCATCTTGCAACGCCCACACACATGGTGGCCTTCATTGCACTGGAATATCTGGCCTGAGGGTATTTCATAGCACACAGGACATTGCAATAAATCATCAAGGTCGGGAAGTGCCTCAGGCTGTAAAAAGAACAGATCAGTAAAACAAAAAGTTGCAAGGAATAACAATGACTATTTGACATCTTTTGAATTTGCTTCAGACAATAATTATGGTGATATGTTATTGAAAGCTATTAAATGGTTCTTTGTTTGTTCTATTGTGACTATTGTAAAAGCCATAAGTCATGACATTAGACCAGTTTAACATTATTGCTTTCTAGATTGAAAAGGTACTCTTCCTAATTTCTTCAATATAACTACAAATTTAATCCCTCAATCGTGAGTTATTCCAGACACAATATTGAAATCAATTGTTATATTGGCACCCGGGTGCCTCATGGGGTTCAAAGTATTAAATTATTCAAAATCATTGTAAAACTACCCACATCTTAGTAAATGGCCTACTAATAAATTTCCTTTAAAAAATTGTTTATATCAAGCTGAATAAATTCCAAACATCTAATTTCTATTAAAAACATAATTTACTTTAACAGTGTCTGTACAGCTTGTCAACACGAAATGTACATTATTATGATATCTCAGTTATGTGGCAACTTTGTAATAACAACCTAGTGATAGATTGATAAATATGAATGAAAGACAGCTGAAGTATAGCCAAAAACAATGACACCCTCAAGTCTTTTTTGATTGGTTACCCTGGTATAAACATGAAGCAAAATTTTTGGAAATAGCATACTAAAATTCATGTAGGACCTTTATAGAATACGCATTCACATGGGCTTGAAGGTTACCTAAGTAAAAACTTAATAAAAGACGTCTAATGAAACACACCCACATTTCCTTTCGCGTTCTTTCAAATAACTAGGTAGAACTTTTTTCCTAAAATGATACTATCTAAGTATGTACGAACTGTGTTTTAAACGCTTTTCAACGGAAAATAAATGAAGACTAACCGTGTAGGTATCTAGACAAAAAATCAGCAAATGGGAGGTAGGTATCAAAGTATTTTTGCCAGGTTTTGTTAATATATGTTGGGATGTAGAATTTTCACAACAGGAACAAAAATACATCATAGCAGCCAGCGAAGAAATTATTAAATTATATGTATATCAACCAACAAACGGCCAAAGGCTGAACAGAACAATGAAACGTAAAAAATATGGTCGTAAAAGTTTCTTTACAAACCTTTACATCGACTTTCTCTGCCATCTTGTAGATCTCTTTTTAACAATCACTAATATGTAAATCAGGATTGTAAACGTAACATTTGTGACTTTTTACGCAGAAACAAAAATATCAGAATTTAGCCACAGCTGTCGTTTTACAAATGGCGGATGATTGAACGAACATTAATAAAATAATAGTGAAGTGAAATTTTACGTAGGTACTAGGTAGGTACTTCACTCACAGCATCGTGTCGTGTTCGAGAGTATCGATCAGTCAAAGATGGTTTTAAAGATTTTTTCGAACACATAAAACGATTAAAGTTACTAATTATATTTTGCATTGAATCCTACAAAATATTTCTGTCTAGCCCAATGGTTGACTGAAGGAAGAACGCCTCATGGCATCAAGTCCATCTTTTGTACAGTCCACTTTTAACCTGTAAATAATCATAAATAAATCCTTTGATTCAAAGTTAAATCGTCATGGACGAGTTATTATTAAGTCTGTGGTGTAAGGAAATCAAAGCAATAAATAAGTTTGCTCCACAACCGAAAAGAGAAAGATGAACTGTGTTTCTTAGTTTTGTAAAATAATAATGCGTGGATTTATTGCGATGAAGAAGTGGCTTTATTTTAATAATATGTCAGCAATTTTATTTATCTTACATAAATGAAATAAAAGTGAGAAATTAATAAAATAATCGGAGTCGATCGAAAACTGATCTTTAAAAATAAAAAGATTTTAATGAGTTAGGTTGGTTATGGGTTAAAAAAATTATTAAAAGATTAAAAATTTAAAAATGATTATTTATTAAAAATGTCAAATTCACACACGACACCGGTAGTGGTTACTTGCTCAGTGCATTGATATAGGATACAAGTAGATCGACTGACAGCCCGATAAAGCGTGACCAGTTTTGATTTGTCAATGTGTGTGTTAACTAGTGACGTACCTTTAACATTTTTAGACTATCGATAAGAATTGCAGTTCGTCGTTTGGAAAATAATGTTTACTGTCACACTGTTTTTATCTCGAGATTATGCACCTACTTTGCGGCATACCTAACCACCCTCACTTCTTATAACTATAATAGTGGGCAGTTAATGTGCCCGGTGAGTATATTTTTTACATATTATAATTTAAAAATAAACAGTTTAGAAAAAAAAAAAAAAAACAACCATTGTTAATTAGTTTTCTTTATTTATTTCTTCAAAAGATTTTCCCGTGTCATCTGCTGTGCCGTGTGAGCTCATCAATGGCAGTAAGTGAAAAAGAACAAGTAAACAAAATCTGAATAAACTTTTACATTCTGATGAATCAATCCCTGATTATTGACTTTTAACAAGATTATCTTAGTTACGTGATTCCTCACAGTTTCCTTCTTCAAATTGTTAAATTGACATTCATTTGAGACGCTAAACGTAAAATAACATCAAATTTCTCCAGAAACATTCAAGATAAATATCGACAATAGTATCGATAAATTTGAGTCAAGCTCTAGCGTACATGTAAAATATTTTGATGAATTAATTATCCTCCAAAATAATGTAAATAATCAATACATAGAACTTTATCTATACAAAATATTAAAATGAACAAGTGGATGGAAATAATTTTATATTTACAACATAACAACAAGATCAAATTCAACAAAAATAACGCGTTTTTACGATGACGACTTTCTACGTATTTACCTGTGAAATGAGCAATTTTCTGGATTATTTTTGTGGTTGACTCCACAGGCACTCACAGAACATGTGACCATTGTTAGATAAAACTGTATTTACTTTAGATAATCTACGATGTATTAGATAATTACATAAAATGTTGAACCTTATATCGCATATGCCACTGGATGTCACTCTATCAAATAAGACAGGTCACAAAACGCAAAGATTTGTTTTCTTTTTCTATCTTGCTGGATTTCCATAAGAGGTTTTCTTCTATCTCGCAGGCTTTGTCCGTCTATTATATTCTACCTCAATGGCTGAGTGACACCGGTTCCGAAAGGAACAAAAAAATAAAGAGCAAGGCGCAAAAAAAGGTGTTTTGTGCGGGAAACGAGAAGAGAAAGATGGACTTTGTTTCGTAATTTTGTGAAATTATCTTAAGCGGCTTTTACTGTGAGAAAGTGGTGGCATTGTTATGATAATGTGTCGGTGAATAGGATAAATCAAATTAAAGTGTGAAAAAAGGACAGGCGCTCCTATTTGTCATTTGATCATTGAAATGTATAAACCACCCATACATTTCAATGAGTTAGGTTAATTTAAGTTTAGTTATTAGGTGTAAGCAAGTATTTATGATATTTTATGTATTTAATGTAAATGTAGAATTCAAACATGGTTTCAGACCTTAGCCGGTTCCGAAAGGGACAAAATAACAAAAAAAAAGAAAAAAAAAGTGACTTTGACGTACTGACGGACGTATAGATAATAAAATAATCTGTGAATCAGTGATTCATTCAATTCCAAATTCATTCAATCAATCAACGTAAATAAATAGTTTTGCAAGAAAATTCAAGAAATTTTATAGACATATTGAAAAACAATTTCAATAAACATAAAAAAATTACGTAGATTTTAATAGTTTATTACAAAAAGGGAATACAATAATGCCATTGCATTGACTGAGACTATAAAAATGAACCTTTTTCATCTAAGCGTAGTAACTTTTTTGTCTGTTTTTGGTTGTAAGTATTGAATAAACAATTAAACTTGTTTATCACGTAGTGTTTATTATCTTTTAAATGAGTTTTAAAATACTGTTTGTAATTTAAGTATCACATTCGGAGAGGCTCCACGAGCAGATATATTCTTCAATAGAGGGTGGAGCTGCATGCTTTCGAAGGTTGAATGGAACTCACCAGGCAGGATGTTCTTGTAAGATATTATCTTATTACTGCATTATGTAATTTATTTTTATATATTTCAGATTTTGTCATGATGCCTGTTGCAGCTAAGCTTGCTAATTATTTGATTTCATAAGATTAAATAGCTCATTTCTTCACAGCAACTGATAAAGGTGCGGTTGGTGCTGTACTTATGATAAAAGAATTGAATGATGCCTTATGGATAACACACAATGCCAGTGCTGGTCCTTATATGGCCGTTGTCAGTACTTCATTATTTCATGATGTTGTGAATGAGTTGATTAACCACCCTGAATATGTAGCTGGGATATTAGTGTATGAGAATGCAAATCTAAGGTGAGTTAAATATCTAAGCAAATTGCATGAATGCTAGGCAGTAATGGAGGAGCCTTTTAAACTAGTTCATTGTCAAAACTACTGTTATCAAATTAATCTAAAATAGTAAATTAATGTGCATTATTATAACCATGGCATGGCACCAACTCATGGCAGCTTACAAATTATTCCAAGTTTATCTAATTTCAAACTTTACTGTACTTATAATATAACTACTGCCACTGGTCTTGTGAAATCTTAAACTGCAACTCTTTAATTTCTAATTTATGTGTTTAACTCCTACAGGATCATAAGACTGTGTCTCTGGAATAACACAATCGAGGGGTTAATAATTTTAAGTAATTTTATTTTCAGTACCAGTGCATTTACCCATGATTCAAAGTGTCCCAATGAATATTCATCAGGCCCAGGAAGCACATGTTCATCTACTGAGCCTGGTGGATTTGTATGGAATGATAAAGGTACAAATCTTTTAAGAAGAGACATTCCATTCCCAATTTTCTTTTTGCCAGAATCACGACTAGATGAAATAAAGATAATCGAGGAATGCTATGAAAGGTTAGTGTTTACTTAATTTACGAAAGTATGATATTGTGTATTAAGTTTGTAAAATGTAAAATGAACTCTAAATGGCAGTTTTGTGAAGCAAAAACATGAATTTATTTTATATAAAAAAGGTGATAGTTAGAATAACCTCTATAAGACATTATGACAAGTTTATTCCCACCACTGACTTTTTACCCGCTCTTATGGCACATGAGTAAATTCATGTGTTTATGGTAGGCATGATAGTTTTTGTTCTTATTTTGTTTTCTTTAATTATGTTTAACTGATTGATCTTGTCTATTACTTTAAAAATCCTATTACTTGATTAAAAATTTACCCTCCTAAGGCAGACAAAATTTTTATCTAAGTATGTAATTGTATTTTGAATTGAGTCGGCCCGTGACCACGGCATGGTGCAATCCAGCCAAAACGTCGGGTAAATAAATATACCTTTATAAATATTATATGCGATAACGACCCATTAGTAGACAATAACAATATTATGTATTTTCAAATTTCAAATATAATTTTTATGTAAATTAATATTTGGATCATCCAAACTAGTCCTGGTTTTGATTGATTTGAATCATTGATGTAGTTAGATGATCTGTATAGTTGGGGTTCTACTGTACTTAATTATGTAACCATTTTATGACTAATAAATATTTTTTATTATTTATTGAAGAAAGGCAAACACTCAGACAGGTTTTTATTACATTATGCTGCTTATTACGAATATTTTCGTTAGTTACTAATTTGTCAAGATATTCCAAATTTATTTTATCAGTGATTTGATGGAATGTAGCTATTGGATAGGCGAGATTGTCGCGGTCTAATAAAGTACATACTTAGATTAAACAAGAATGAATGCTACCACCACAATTTAAAAAAATTGAGCTATCAATTCCCTTGCTTGATTGATAATGTAAGTTCAGGTTTTATTTAGCTCAGTAATAGCAAGGGCGGATCCAGCTTTGTCACCAGGGGGGGGGGGGTCACATAGTCGTGGTCAAGTCACGAGAAATTATAATTTATTTTTGATATTTTATAAATGTATGTTAGTACTGTACTTAAAATACCTATAGGTACTTAAATCATCATCATCATCATCAGCATATCACAGTCCACTGCTGGACAAAAACCTCTTCAGTCTGTTGCATGCAACACGATTGTAAAATAATTAACGCGTCTATACCGCAGGGAAGCGTGGTGGCCTGTCTCCTGTTTTTGATTTACATCAACGACCTCCCTAGGAGCATGAAGGAACCTTGTATTTTGTTTGCGGATGACATCTCACTACTTGCGCAATGTGACAATAATAAAAATGGCCAATTGAACGAAAAACTTACCCTTCTCCTCTCGAATATCTCAAACTGGTTGGATGACCATAATTTGGAAATAAACTTCCATAAAACTAAAATTATGTCTTTCCACCCATACCAAAAACAGGCACTAAACATAAATTTCATTCACAATAGCACTAAATTAGAACATGTAGGCACTTTTACGTTACTCGGTTTAGAAATAGATACACATCTAAATTGGAAAGCGCACATCCAAAAAATAAAATCAAAATTATCGAGCTACGCGTATGCACTTTACGAGGTGAAAAAAACTACTGACCTTGAAGCGGCACTAACTACCTACTATGCCTATGCAAACGCGTGGCTTAACTATGGCATTATTCTATGGGGAAATAGCATCGACGCATCCAGCCTTTTTATCTTGCAAAAAAAGCTAATTAGAATTCTCGCCAACACTAAACAGACTGAAAGTTGCAAACCATATTTTAGAAAATTTAACATACTTCCCCTTCCATGTATGTATATCTTGGAAATATGTAAATTCGTCCGAAAACATCCCGAATTTTATACAAAGCGATCGAATTTACCCTCGAACCACTCTTTGAGAAGTGTTCGTAAGAACAAATTAATGTTACCGCCTGTCCATCTAAAGCTTCATTCATCAAGCCCACTAATCATGTCTATAAAAATTTACAATAAACTACCGGAATTTATAAAAGAAGAATCAAATAAAATAAAATATGGAAAATCAATAAAATCTATTCTTTTAAAAAATTGCTACTATACAATAAATGAATACCTAAATGACGAAAATCTAATAAAATTAAAAAATATATAACCAAATTAATTAAAACAACAAATATTACAATTTATTTTATTTCTCAAATTCAAATTTATATAAATGTTTAATAATATAATCTAATAAAAATATGTAATTAGCTGTTATTTTATATAAAATAAATTAATAACTATCACCAAATTAGTCGATATCTATAAATTGAATATACAGTAAATTTTAGAAAGTAAGTAAATTATGTATGTAGTAATATTAGGTGTTCATTTGTTCTTTTGTATTGAAATATTATGTAATTATGGCGTCATCCTCTCTGTCCGTCTACTACAAATTGTATTGTTGTGCCCGAACAGGGTCTATAATGAACTGTCTACATCATACTTTATAACATCCTTGTAACATTATAGAACGCAATAAAATATTTGAATTGAATTGAATTGAGGTCGATCGTTGGCTTCTTAAAAAATGAATTCTTAGCTACTTAAATAACAAAATATATTTTTCTTTTACGTCTTCTCCCGGAGCGCATTATCAATTCATCTACTTCAATGGGTTCGTTCGTTTTGTTAGACGTTGTTCAACCATATCGTAGAAAAGATCTTCGATGTTGCCAAAAATACATGAAAATTTTCCTACATTAAATGTGGACGTTCGGTACAACTGTACGGTAACCCGTCCAAGTGCTTTAAAACTCGCCGTACCAAAACCAAGAAACTCTCCGACCAAACACTGACTCATGAAACAGAGATGTGAAATGAGAATACTGAATTCAGAGAATACGAATCAGTACAAGCGGCTAAACAGATATCGAAGTCTCTGATGAGCAACCTGCGCCGTCCAATTTAGTACCAACTGTATCAAACAGGCCATAGAGCAGAAAAAATGCTACAAAGTGTCCGCAAGAGTCTATTGGATAAAACTCGGCAACTGCATAGCTGAAAGCTGATGACCGTGGCATCATTTCGTCTAAGCCTAAAATCTTGTTGGAGGTAGAGAGTTACATCGACAGTTAAACTCGTCATAAGTACCCGTTTCAAGCTACACTACAGGCCCTAGAGCCATTTCTTAGAATAGTGTACTCTAAGAAATCCCGGACACCAGCCTGGAGGAAATAAGTGTAGCTCTCAAACAGCTTTAAAATAACAAAGCGGCGGGCGATAATGAAATGCAGAACTTCTGAGAGCGGGCGGTAAGCCGGTACTCAAAATCCTTCAGAAGCTCTTCAATTCCGTCATCCTCGAAGGGCGAACGCCGAAGGCACTGAACAGAGGTTGTTATTTTCTTTAAAAAACGTGACAAGACACTCTTGAAGAACTATCAATCTCGCTTCGCTAATCAAGAATCGTTTCAATTCCAGGTTAGGTGTCTTTCAACTTCCCAATCAAGCCGGTTTCCGAAAAGGTTTTTTTAGACCACATAAAAACGCTGCGACTAGTTATACAGAGGACCGAAGAGTATAACTAGTCAATTTGCTTAGCGTTACTATAAGAAAGCCTTTGATTCGATTGAGACCTGGGCGGTGCTGCAGTCTCTCCAAAGGTGCCAAATAAATAGTAAATAAATAGGTAACTTTAAGTATATCGAGGTTTAAAGATACCTTTATGAAAACGCCACCATGTTAGTCCGATTACCAAACCAGAGCTCTAATCTTATACAACTGCAGCTAGGCGTGAGACAGGGAGACGTTATATCTCCGAAACTGTTTACTACTGCGTTGGGGGACATTTTCAGGCTTCTGGATTGGAAAAGATTTGGCGTCAATTACCTGACACACCTTCGCTTTGCCGATGATATAGTTCTTTTGGCTGAGATCTTGGAAGACCTGAACACAATGCTCGCAGATCTTAGTAGAACTTCCCAAAGAGTGGTCTTGGACTCTTTATTCTGAATATCCATGTCGTATCAGCTCCAGTTTTTATTGGGAATTTATACTACACGCGAAGTTGATGACCATTACTTACGTATACCTGGGACATATAGTCCAGCTAAGGAAGTTAAATTTCGAGAAAGAAATCTTCGTCGAATCCAATTCAGATGGATAGCGTTCAAAAAGTTACGAAAAATCTTCGTGTCCAAATTACCAGTGATGACTTGTGGAACCGTGAAACATGGTCCTGAGTCTCATAAGCAGGCTGAAGGGCGCATAACGTGCAATAGAGTGAGCAACGCTTGGTATGTCCTGACTCCGCTGCCACTTCACCATCCACAGCCAATTTTCGTACACAACGACAGAAACTGGAGTATTATCTAGTAAAAATGAATAATCGCCTGCTAGTTGTTTTACAGTGTCAATATCTTGATTACTGCATTCGCTTTTTAGCATGAAACGCTTATGTGATCATACAAAGTACATATATGTATGTTAATAATATAAAATTAGTTGGATATTAAAGGTTCAACATAAAATCTACATACATACATACATACATATTATCACGCCTCCTTCCCAATGGGGTAGGCAGAGACCAAGGCCTTCCACTTACTACGATCCTGGCATACGAATGACATAATTGTGTACGGAGTTCATTTATCGTTAACGATTGAGTCGTTAGTTTTAAACGATGAGTGAATGATGTACATGATTTTGACAGATAATTCGAATTGCGTAATAAGTCTTATGAGCTCATTGCTAATGTCAAATGATTGCGGTGACTCTTGACTCATGACAATCGTAAATTTTACCCTCTTAAGTACACAAATTTCTTCAAATTGTTACATTTTCTTTGAAAGAAAATGTTGTTTTATCTTTTTTTTAATTTAGGTACACTTTGTCTTGTTTGTTTTTGATACGAGTAGAACGCCTTAATTTAATTTAATATTTTTTAATTACTTGTGTTTTTATTTAAACAAATTCAAAGTTTTGTGAAATTATCTTAAGCGGCATTTATTGTGATAAGGTGGTGGCATTGTTATAATAATGAGTCAGTGAGTAGGATAAATCAAATAAAACTGAGAAACAAGAAAAGGCGCTCCTATTTGACTTTGATCCACGTTCTCGCGTAAAACTCCTGTAATCATTGAAATTTATATACCACCCATACATTTCAATGAGTTAGGTTAGTTTAGGTTTAGGTTAGGTTAGGCTATTATATTTATGTAAGTTTAAATGATATTGTATGTATAAAAAAATTGACATTATAACTAAAGACTAGGCTGTATGGACTCGTCCGAAGCCGTAAAACTTTTAGGAAGAAAAAAAAAAACGTAGTCCACTAGCGCCACCTATTGTCGAGTAGCAGGAAACTCGTATTTCATTCGGTCTTTGCGTTTGGTTACTTCAATTGCAAAGGTAAATTTTTAGTTTAAATTCAATGTTTTTATGAATAAAAGTTTGTTTTTGGGTTGAAATCATAAAATTTGATTAAAAACCTGCATTTATATTTGAACACAATTTAATATAATGTTAAAAAAAATGAGTTTTACCGAAAGTTTTGCGATAATAAAACGCAAATCCATGAAACGTTTTTATACCACCGGTCACTTTTCGGTCTTCATGGAATGGACAAAATTACACAATTAGAATTTACATTATACGATCGATGATCAATTGTATTCATTGTCCATCCATGAACAACCTTACACAATCGCACTACTGACCTTTCTTCAGAACATCCCCGATTTGATCGTGGTAAGCTCGTCTAGGCCGTCTAGGCCTTACATAAAATCTATGTTGCGACTAAAAAATTATAAAAATGCATTATGCTCAATAATTTAAATTTTTGATCCATCAGCCCAGGGGGGGTTCATGACCCCTATGACCCTCCCCCTGGATCCGCCCTTGAGTAATAGTTATTTAATGTTCATCTATACTAATATTATAAAGCTAAAGAGTTTGTTTGTTTGTTTGTTTGTTTGTTTGAACGCGCTAATCTCTGGAACTACTGGTTCGAATTGAAAAATTCTTTTTGTGTTCGATAAATGAACAATCCCATTTATCGAGGAAGGCTTTAGGCTATATAATATCACGCTGCGACCAATAGGAGCGAAGCACCAGTGAAAAATGTTGCATAAATAATTGCGATCATAATAACAGAAATTGACGTGGGCAACAGCTAGCCTTTTAATAAACTGCATGCACGAATAACCTAGCTAGTGTCAGGGTTTTCCAAGACGCATTCATCAAAAGCCTTCTAGCTAGTTTGTTTTTACGACTTCCATCTCGCTATAGAAAGTGCAACCGAACGGCCTAACGTGCCTTCCGAAGCACGGCTGTAAACCCCACCCTTTCCTGACCGGAGCCAATTTAGATTAAATCGTTTCCTTAATAATTGATCACTGGGAATTGAAGATCACACCTCGTTTTAAGTGAAAATTTTAAATGCTGGTTCAGCATACTAAATAATAATTTTTTTTAGATGAAAAAATATTTTTATACACTATGTACTTTTCGAGGAAATCATATAAAAACATTTAAATAAAGGAGTAGAATAAAACATCCCATTTGCTAATATGTGCGGTGCTTGACCTTGTCCTTGTCCGATATACGTGCCGCGGCCGATGAGTGAGACTGAGGCGATGACATAGGGAATTGGGATGCTCTTTAAAATTATTATTTCTTTTGTTAGAAATTTAGCCAGATTTTAAAAACAATAATGACAGGGTCCTATTTCTCTGATATAATTTAAGACCAGTATATAAACTTGAAAAATTTTGTCTCAGGCGGGACTCGAACCCGCATCTCCTCATTTTTCAAGTTTATATACTGATATTATAAGTGCAATTAAGTTGCTAAAATATCAAATAAAGTATATAATTTAAGACCGTTTAAATATTTTCACTTGACAGGAGGTGACCTTTTAATTTTTTTTCCTGAAACCTGTTGAATTACATATTACTTTTTTCAAATGTCTTTATAAGTTTACATAAAGATTCTGGTGACCACTTTTTAGATACAATTTAGACAGGAGCAGCCATAAAGGCAAACCTTTATGTTCAGTACAGTTGCACTCCTTCATGTTTGCAGCGGTGAATACAGTAGTTTGCCTAAGAAGGTCAGTAATTTGTTTACTTGTTATTAAATGTTATGTTCATCATGTTTACTTTTAAGATTCAATCATCTTTGGAGACTTGGGAGTTAGGCATGCTCCTGTGGAATGTTTAACATTAGATTCTTGCTACATTAATTGATCTTTTAAATTCTATAAGCAGACTACGAGCAAATATTTTTTTCCTATTATCGGTTACATGTGAATTTGTGGAAATCCCGGCAAATCAAATAAAGTTAGTCTCCAAGTCAGAATACATTGTCTTACATACAAGTATTTGTAGATGTTATCGTAACTGAAAACATTCTGTACGTACCTTCGTAGTATTCTGTAAATAATATGATTTATTCAACATGTGTAAAGTTGCATATAATAATCAGGTAGAAAGTAATCGTATTCCGTATGGCATCCTTTCAAGTTACCGCTTAAACGGGTGACCCAGATTGACCTCAGGAGCCCTTGACCCTGAAGAACTGATGCCAATTTATATTCATACAAGCTCTTTGCAACCAAATATTTTTCTAAATAGGTAGTGTCTCAATTTTGTTCATTCAGTGTTTTTCTTAATTCATAAAGAAAGAAAAAAGAAAATATATTTATTTGTTGATGCCAAATAAATGTATTTTCTTTCTTTCTTTCTTTCTTTCTTTCATTGATTCTATCACGGCAGCTGTCGGAATTGGTTATGTTTCTAAAACAAACTTTATTTTAGGTCAGTATCATCAGCAATTTTGACACCAACTAAAGTGTGTGACCCATTGGGTGACCAAAATGTTTACTACTCTCTATTCCCACGCGCTAAGGTTTGTTAAGTAATTGTATCTTTTATTTTGATTGATATTTATCACCCAATCTTTGTGGTAGCCACCTATCTTATTTTTCTTTCTTTTTAACAGGAAAATAAAAAAGCTAAAAAGCCTGTGATATTGGTGACTGCGAGAATAGACACGGCCTCTTTGTTTGACGGTATGTCACGTTCTTTACAGTTGTTGAAACAAATTTAGGTATGTCATTATCGCTATTGTTGTTCGAATGCGAAGGAGAAACTATTGGCCAGTTATAAATTTTGGCCGTTCAAAACGCTGAAATACTCCTTATTGCTCTTTTTTTGTTACGCGGGTACACATGCGGGTAGCGCGCATTTCGAGTACATTGCTGGCTTTATTTGATAGATCACTCGTGCCCAGTATCATCTATCAAATATGGGTGCCCGCCCTTCGGTTCACCTAAAATACTGGCCTAAACTTATAACGTATAATTATTGTCTAGTCTAACAGTTATTTTCGCATTATCATAGTTTGGTCTAAAATTTAAATTTCAGTATGTCTAATATCGAAAGCACTAAATTGTATTCGCATCTTTTTTTTGGCAATACGCTAAGTATTGAAAGCTCTAATATTTTTTTTAACCGAAAAAGTTTTAGAAACGAATCGCACACAAACTGACCCCAAGCAGTCTTGTCTGCCCTACCCCTAGCTAGAGTGTAATTCAAAAGCGCGTAGGCGCGGTGGGGCGAGGCGGCCCGCGGGCTGAGGAGCAGGAGCCATCTGGGACCGCTGGAGCCCCGCAGTGCCGAAGCCGTCACGGAAGTCTGATTATATGGATGCATGCATGTTTGCGTGATTGCATGCATGGTTGCTTGTTTGCATGCATGCATGCTTGCTTGTTTGCATGCATGCATGCTTGCTTGTTTGCATGCATGCATGCATGCTTGCTTGCTTGCTTGCATGCATGCATGGCTATTTTAAATATTGATAAAGTTTTTAACTTTCTGCGAATAAAAATTTGGAACTGTAAATGGTAGGTGTTAGGACAATATATTCGGCTAAATGTTGCTATTTATATATTAAATAACGTAGTTTCGTTGCATTAAACCCCGTTAGTGTGAAGTGTATAAGTGTTTAAAAAATGCAACAAGAAAGTTTAAAATTATAATACGGCAATATATAGTAAGGCGTACTAAAAATAGGCCAAACACGTTTAGGAAAAGTAAAAATGTGCGAAAAAATTTTAGGCTAATAGTTTGTGTGCCAATGACAATTAGGAGTTCAAATAATTCGGCATTCCGATATACAGTATACATACACCCATCAAATATAGCCTGCAATGTAGGTGAAATGCGTGCCACCCGCAATGCGGACCCGCGTGGCTATAAAAGAGCCCTTACCGTTTGTGATTTTTATAAAACATGTGAAACAAGCTACATGTATTATTGGCCTTGTAGTGCTTTCAAATAAAAAAAAAACAAATGTTTAATGTCCTTGTTATTAATTAATTAAATACTATATGAATATTTTCTTGTAGGCGTTTCTCCAGGCGCAGCTAGCTCAGTAGTAGGTATGGTGACGTTGATAACAGCGGCTGAAGTTCTAAGAAGTATGGTACCTTCTACCACAGCTTACGGTGAGTCTATTTTAATTTTTGCATTTAAGTTATGATAGCGATGACTATACGACTGAGGCCAAATGCATTTTTTACTTTTAACATTAACGACTTGTATGTCGCAGCGGCAAGGTGTGGATTAGTTGCATGGACGATCTTGGTCAGGTCACGATATATTTTCAATAGCCACATGCATTTAGTTCAATATTTTAATTCCAGATTATCAAATTAAAGGGTTGGTTCCAGATAATCAAATCAAATTAAGAGGAAACACAAGGACCGTTTTTCCATACAAACGTAGTCCCCTGTTTCCTCCCTAGATAAAGCCAGTAGAGCAATAATTTTTATCACAAAAAGCTAGGGCCACTATTAGCATGTTTCTATGTTTCTGTTTTTTCATATATTAATTAATAAAAAAGATATGATCAAAAATCGAAAAAATCGCCAGATTTTCCGCTGTGTTCAAACTTCCAGAAAACAAATTTGGCAAAATTTTAGAAAAAAAGGAAAACATACGAACACGGCCAAAGCCTTTCTTTAATTGTTAATGAAAAAAGTATTTAAATCGGTCTAGTTTTGGAAAAGTAATCGGGGGACTACGAAACGTTGATTTGGTGTGCTTTTAGTACGAGAGGAGTTCAATGTATTCTCGGTATAGGCATGAAAGAGTAAGCAGAAAATTCTGAATAAAATTTATTTTTCAATGTAGTCCCCTAGGATCTGAACACACTTATTTGTCCTGGAAAATAACTTTTCAATTCCCTCCAAAAATTCTTCTTCTTCCTGGTCAAAAAAATGATGCCTTTACCTCTTCATCGTCGGAAAAATTGCCTCGAAGTTCTTTTTTGAGATTTGGGAACAAAAAGTAATCACTAGGGGCTAGGTCCAGGCTGTAGGGTGGAAGATTGATTTCTTCAAATCCACAATCCCGCACAGCAGCTTTGGCAATGCGCGCCTTGTGAACCGGCGCGTTGTCGTGCAGAAGCAATACACTTGCGGTCAATTTTCCCGGTCTTTTTTCTTATATTGCCTCCTTTAAATTGCGCAGTGTGCTAGAGTAAGATGCGTCAGTAATACTCTCACCTTTTTTGTGTACTCAATTAATAAGATTCCCTTGGAATCCCAAATTACTGTGGCCATGAGCTTTCCGGCGGATGGGGTGACTTTGAACTTCTTCGGTGGGGCTGTTCCTTTATTATGCCACTGCATAGACTCCTGCTTGCTCTGTGACTTTGAACTTCTTCGGTGGGGCTGTTCCTTTATTATGCCACTGCATAGACTCCTGCTTGCTCTCAGGATCATAGTAATAAACCCACGTTTCGTCACCAGTAAGAATTCGATCATAAATGCTTTGCGGATTTTTACCACAGAGCTCCAAAAACTCCTTGCAACAATCAACTCGCACTTGTTTCTGAAGCGCTGTGAGCATTCGCGGCACCCATCTTGCACTGACCTTTGGCAAATTTAGATGGTCATGAAGGATAGTGTGAATGGTACCCACGGATAGCATGGTTATTTCTGCTAATATTTTCACTCGAACACGGGCATCTTTGAGTATAAGTTTCTCAACAATTTTCACGTTTTCTTCAGTAGCGGCACTAACCGGCCCACCGGCACGAGGGTCGTCTTCAATACTCTCTCTACCCTGTTTAAATTCACTTGACCACTTCTGAATTGCAGACAAACAAAGAAAAGGGGCAAAGACTTGGTAAACAGCCATCATTTCTTCGTTAATTATTTTTTAAGTCTTTCCTTGTTTTGTGAGGAGTTTTCAAAAGTCATCGTAGTTGCCTTTTCGAAATGATATTTTAAATACTAATGGCGACAGTGAAATAAAATTTTGTATTTACACTCTCAATGTGTGTCATAAACTAATGAAATAATTTAATTACCCTCATCATTAGTATATTACCCCGATACCGAGAATACATTGAACGCCCCTCGTAGGTATTTTCGGTCCAAGAAGCAGTTGTCTCTATCACACTCTGCGGTGAAGGCGTTTGGCACTGCGCGACAGCAATAGATTTTACAAATATGTACCTATTTTTCAATTCTCTCGCCCGTAGTGTTTCCTCTTAAGTTGGTTGACGTAGTGTCTCGGTTGCTAAATGGTAAAGCGCCGCGCCCGGTATGCGAGGAGATGCGGGTTTGAGTCCCGCCTGAGACATAATTTTTCAAGTTCATATACTGATATAAATTGGTTGACTATGTAATAAAATATCAAATAATAGCAGAAACTGCTGTGCCTTTTTAAGGTTTTTCCATTATAGTCCTTAAAATATAGCTTGATTAGAATTACAGTTCTCACAGAAAGAGACGACGTAACTTTGTACCAGCGTCACACAAGTGAAACACATTTGCACACGAAAAAATATTGGTAACTAGCATGTTAAGAAAAAAATTTTATACATTGCTGTACTTATTAATCAATTTAATTATATAAAATAGATATTTAAAGTTAAAATCATTAAAATAATCCAGTCACAAAAATTACACCTAACTTGAAAAGACGTCTTTACAAGGTTACGTCATTTTTCAAAATCGCTAGTGATAAGGTAAAATCGACAAATCGAAATCGACAGACTAACAGTATTTCAAAATCGAAGTAATGTAACATAAATGTTACTTGATGATGATTTAATTGACGACCTCCGTGGCGGAGTGGCGTACACACTGGTTTTCAAGGTGTCGTCTGCTCCGAGGTCCCGGGTTCGATTCCCGGAAAAAAGTGTTTTTCTACATTTTCTTGGGTGTTTGTGGTACCTTCGTTGTTTCTGGTTTCCAAAATACGAATGCTTTGAATAGTTATTAAAATTGGGATCAGAACAATGTATGTGATGTTGTCCACATTTATTTATTTATTTATTTAATGAGAATTGGTTGATGCTTAGAACATCAAATCGCAATTATTAATAGTTGACGAAAAAATTTCAAATTTATTAGATTCTTTATGTGATAAAAATTTTCTAATTGATTTTCATGATTGTTAGAACTATTCTCATAATGATCACGACACTGACTTACTGTTAAATCTTAATATACCTATCTGATTTTCATTTTATTTTATATGCCTTATCTGTTTTTTTTCGTTTGATCAGTCGAGTCAGTCCCATCACTAGTCACCTCAGTTTGACACAGGTGTCATTCTAATCAAGCTAAATTTTATGGACTTTAAATACTACATGGATTTAGCCTGGTCGATGATGAGTCTCATTATTTTGATTTTTTGTTTCAGATGCGAATGTGATTTTCACTCTTTTCAATGGCGAAGCATTTGATTACATAGGCTCTCAGAAAGTAGCATATGACATCAGCCGAGGAGCGTGGCCGCCGGTCACGCCTCTTTCTCCAACTGATATTCCGCTTCACATAGAGTTAGGCCAAATTGGAGGTGCACTCTTGTCTCATAAAGACGAGCAGTCATGGCCACTTTATGCATTTGCGCCAAACCTAGCTAGTAGTGTCGATCAGGTAAACATTTTTGACTAAACATAATATGTATCGTTATTTCGTCACATTTACTGCAATGTTCATCATAAATACTGTTTACGGGTAGTTTGTGAGTTAACGGTCATATTGTTACATTTTCGAATTTCACCATATCTTGTATCTATTAGGGGTTAAAGTATGAAATTGCCGTTTTGTATGGACGAAATCGAGAAAAGTCATTTTTCCATACTAACAGTTTTTTAGTTTTTTTAAAAACGCCTGAATCGTTTTCGATGCAATTAAAGGTGAAAGTTAGATGGTTATAAAGCTACGCATTATAGTATTTAAATTTCTGAAAATCAATGTATATAATACAAATATACTTCGACGACCATTTGGATCAGCGGTAGTAAACGCTGCTTCTGAGCCATGGGTCGCGGGTTCGATCCCCGCACAGTACAAATATTTGTGTGCATGAACATGTCTATTTGTACTGGTCTGGGTGTTTTCTATAAATTATACGTATGTATTTACAAAAAAAAAGTATATAAGTAAGTTTATCGGTTGTCTAGTACCCCATACGACAGGGTACATAATAGTAGCTTAATTTGGGACTAGATGGCTCTGTGTAGCCCAGTGAGGCATGTCCTAAATATTTATTTATTATTTATTTACTTAATTGAAGCAAGAAGGTCAGCTGACACATTGTAAGGGGTCTTTTCAACAACTTCCTTTGAAGTAATAGGCACTAGTATTGCATTTTTTTTTAGTCAAAAGTACTATATTTAGTTTTTAATACAATACAAAATAATTACGCAATAATATGACTATACTTAAGAGCTATAAACAAAATAAAAAGTGGGAAAATAATCGGCAATTTCATACTTTAACCCCTATTATATAAAAATATACTGCGTCGCTATCGAGTGAAAACTTGTACGCCTACGCACGCAGGGGCGTGCATAGCAATTCTGGGTAGGGTATGCATACCTAAGTTTTAGATTTTAACTGTAGGAGTACTGTAGAGATCGGTATTCTGTTTAGTAAGCCATAGTAGGTACGGTGTTATTGGGACAAAATTGTGCTGACTTTAATTTTATTTGTATTGTTACAGGTATCAGAATTTGTTAACGAATTATCTTCAAACCTTAACCAATACAACATGAGTTTGATCCTTACCGCCACAGATAATATACCGCCGTCATCCCTACACTCCTTCAGGCGAATCTTGAAAAATGTCACAGAGTCTGGCTTGTTGACAGAAATTATGATCGCAGACCACAATGAACAGTTCACGAATATGTATTATAACTCCGCCTTAGATGAATATAACAAGATAGGTTTCGACTACCACAATATTACCGTTGGCAGTGATGGCATATGTAAGAATTACTTACTATCTTATGTATTTATCTTTCAGCTATTACCACATAATATTATAATGGTTGATTTCCTTTCGACCTACAAATGATGATTTTCCTATAGACTAAAAGCACACCGCACTTGGTAGGGTAAAAATCAAGTCTTATGTTCCTAAGATTAATACAAATAAATTATGATACTTAGTTGACCGATGTTGAAATTGTTACTTAAATTTTCTGTTTTAAATTCTCTGTTTATGCTACACATACATACCACATAAAGGACTTAGTACATCTATTTACAGTTATATCGACAGAAGAACTTATAGCGAAAGGTATTATGAGCAACACAGAGGTTCAAGTAAAAATTGCGCATCTTGCAACGTCAATAGCGCGAACATTGTACAAAAAAATTTCGACTAAAGATTATACAGGCAACAACACAGCATCTGCTCATTTGGTAAGTTAATATTATAGGTTTGGTATGTATTATTGCTAGTTAGTTAAAATCAGCCAGATAACTGGTGTAAGGTAACGCAGTCACTTGACGTTACGGATCATTTTAGCATAATTTATGATCTATAAACGCATGTCAGTTATATAAAATTACGTATTTGTTTCAATCTGTTAATCATATTTATCGCCTCACTTACAAAGTGTAGGTTAATTAGCATGCTGAAATTTATAAAAAAAAAACCTAACACAATAGCAATCATTTCATAGAAATAGAGTCAAACCAATGATTTCAAACTGTTGACTGTACACAATTAATAAGTTTGATAATAAATAAATTTTTTAACCTTTTGCAGGTAGACGAGATGCTGTACTGCTTTTTGAAGAGTCAAGTATGTAGTCTGCTGCTTGCGGCGGATTACGGTCAAAATAATGGCGCAGCTGCAGACAATCTTCCCGAAAAGCCAGCTAGCCTGTACGTAGGGGTGTCAGCTTACGGGAGCACGGCCCCGGTATTTGCGGGCCATCTCCTGGCTCTGCTTACTGGCACACACTTACCTGATGTAAACCGCACTACTTGCGATAGGCTAGCCGATGTTGTAAGTAACATTTGACAGCAATAACAACTTTTATAAACTATGTGGGATATCTTTAAGAGAACCACTGGGCGTGTAAATGAGAAATATTTTAGAGTGAATAAGAGGAGAGAAAAGTACTGGGATGATGTTCAGTTGTTTGAACGGGAGAAAACTGTGTCATCAAGTTTTTTTTTTCAGGAATATTCATATTATTATTTAAAGGGATGGAACCACACGGGTGTCTGTATTCAGACCACAATGAATTTCAGTCAAGCGATTAGTCCTGCGTTTATTATGCAAGGTTGGTGTGCTACTATCTTTCTATTTTGCCATATAATTTAAATATATGTAAGCTCCAAATACCCTGAACAAAGTCATACTGTATAAATCATGCTTATACAATATCAATCATGGCCATCGTCCGTGGCCATAGGCTGAATGTAGCTCAGTCGAAACCTCACGCAATAAAATATATGTATGCGTTTAAATTTCGTTATAATTTTTTTTAATTAGTAGTATGTAAGTAATTAGTAAAACTTGCGTTTTTAAATATTATCGTTTGTATCGTCTTGTTGAAATGATACATACCCACAAATTACTAAATTGCTTCTTATGTGGTTCTTGTCATGAATTCATGATTTATTAAGTTTTTTTAACTGTATTTACTTATATTGTTATCTCGCGTGAACATCATATTTATAATTTGGTTTTAGTTTTTAAGTTCTCATGTAAGTGAAATAATATTTTCTTATGAGAATAAATACTTTAACCGTAAAACTCGAGTTTTTTTTTAATTTTTCAAGATTACGACTTCGCATCGGGCATGTACTCTACATGGACGGAGTCTGTGTGGCAAACGATGTGGGCGCGCGTGTTCGTGGCGGCCGGCGGCGGGGGCGCCCGGGCCGCGCTAGTGTCGGGCGTGTGCGCGACCGCCGTAGCTGCGCTACTAACGTTCTGGATACAGGCCAACGCGCAGAGGATCTTCGTGAACGCGCCGTCCGGGTCGCTAGTCAGCACCGATGCAGCTACCGGGTGAGTTTGAACGCTGTGACCGTAGCTTAAATAGGCTTTTTATTTATTACTATTCTAAATCGATTTACAGATTATAGAATAGAATTAGAATATATCTTCTATTTTTTATCATGTAATTGTCCTTTAAGGATGATTTAGTCTCGAGTGTTTTTCAAGCCGCTTATTACAGGCCTCTGACTTGTTTTTGCTACTTCTTTCTTGCGACAGAAGCTGGGCTCAACGGCTTAACGGCGTCCGAAGCACGAGTGTAATAAATCCCCCACCCCTTTCAGAGCCAAACCAATTTAGAAAAGGTCGTTTCCTTAACTGACCTGAACGGGAAACGAACCGTAGCAGTGCGTAACTGACCCTTTGTTTTATTTATTTAGATTTAACACAAAAATTTTCCTAAATCAATATTATATAAATAATTAAATCATAGAAATGGTAAAATCACAATTCCGTATTATACTATATTTTGTGTCACACGCATGCATCACAACACCACTGTAATAACTAAATATCTAGCCGCTAAATTGTTATTATTTTGTTCCAGAATACTTAGGACCGTCAACTGTTAAAGATAAGAAGTAACGAGAAGAATTTTTAGGCTGTGTTTGATGAAAATAACATAATTATTTTGTACCATTCCATTCATTACTCGTACTATCAGTATTTAAAATTTAATAATTTAATGTTTAAGGATACCGTACTAAATTATTTGCGACTAAAATAATGAACTGTAAAATATGTAGATGCTAGATAGTAAAATGACCTTACATAATTTTCAATATTATTATGTTATGATTCGTAATAAAATGTACTTTTTATTTAAGATGTTTTTTTATAAAATATATTACGTACATCTACAGAAGTGACATTCATATAGGGTGACCTCTTAAGTGAAAATTTAAGGGTCGTTTAGCACCCTTAATGAACAATTATTCTTAAATGAAAAAAAATATTATAACGCTACTTTTCGAGAAAATCACAATTTAAATGAAGGAGCAAAATAAAACATCCCGTTTGTTATTATGTGCAGCGCTTGACCGTGTCCTTGTCCGACACACGTGCCGCGGTCGACGTGTGAGTTTAACGGAGGCGATGACGTAGGGATCATTGAGAGTAGACAGGTAGCTCTTTGAAAACAATATTAATTTTGTTAGAAAAATTTTAATTAAAACTAGCCAGTTTTTTTTTGTTATAATGATAGGGCCATATTTCTCTAATAGGTATAATTGGACTTAGTATAAATGTTTTCACTTGAAACGAGTGGACCCGACGGACGTTGCCCTGCCCGGAAAAGCTTCGCTACCTACGTGGTCCAATTATTTTCTCAAACCGTCCAGGAACCCATTAAAAAATAAGCATGAATATTTATCCAAATCGGTCCAGGTGTATCCGGCTTTTTACAGGATTCCGAATAAGGATAATGCTAGCAAATGGTCTTTTGACCATGCTACACACTTCTCATATTTATATTTCTTAAGCAGTTTTGTCCATACAAATATCAAACATTTTGTTCCATACAAACCTTACCTTCTCCTGACCATTACAAACTTAACCAAAAAAATAATTGTCCAATTCGATGGGATTTGTGTACTTATCAATATCGTTATGCGATAATAGAGAAGATATAATATAGTTAGATAGGTAGATATTTTGCTAAGTAAACATAAAGCTTTATTGTTATTTTATTGTTAAAAATATAACATTATCGTTATTTGTATAAAAGGGAAAGAATTCACACAGTGTGTCTGTGATGATAATAATTCTTGTTTTGTGCAATAACATAGTGGTGTGCTTTCTGAAGTGATGGTTATATGTAATATTCGTCTTCTGGTGGTTTACTACTACCTATTACTACCTATAAATAAAACAAGAATAAGAAATAAACAGGTGATTGTAATGCATTCTCATATATTTTATTTTGATTTTTTATATTACAGTATTAAAAAATATATTTGATAATGTTTTACCAAAGGATTTCAAGAATATCATTTGATACGATTTTGATGTTATATGTTTCATTATAAAGTATGTTACGGACTCTAGATGACATTGTATTGTTATTTTATCTAAAATTGAGTCTGTAAGCGTGTTGAAACTCAAAATATCAATAATCTTTCTTAATTTGGGGTTTTCCTCGGAAGTAGAGCTGTTGTTATTAGAAAATATTTTGATAAGCCATTTCTTACTGTGTAGATAATTTGTATTGTAAATGTTGCTATTATTTAAAAATATTTTGTTGATAATAGAATTAGCGTTTGCGTTTGATTGCGTTCGATTGCTTTTCCCTGCATTCTCAATCGGCTGCAGAATGAGTGTTGCGCCATTTCTCTGAGGCAAAGTAATAGCACTTATTTCTGACGCACTTGTCTGGAGAGATTCTGTGTCAGAATAGTAATCGTTTATGCAACTGTCTTCTTCGTTTTCAGCCTTACAAATAAAATCTTTTGTTCTATAGATGCTAGGATTGCTATTCTGCGATCTCGTTTTGGTGTGTGTTATTCCATTTATTTGCCTTTCTTTAATGTGTTTATGTATGTCTCTCTTTCGTATGATATTTTCTAGGGTAGCCATTGAAACTGATTTGTTGATGAACAATTGGTGGTTCGCATTCCAGCTAATAACTTCTCGATAAAAACGATTATCGTATACCATAAATATACCACTTTCTAATTTAATTGTGATTTCTATTATTAGATTTGAAGCAGAACATGCAATTATAACGAAGTAGAGCTTTCTCATCATATTTAACGTGTTCACGTTAGTGTTTCTTAATAAAATGCTCAACAAATATCCTTGAATAATATTATGAAAATGCCAGTGTTTAACAGAAAGGGAAGGAACGTAACAGTTGGCCTCGTAACTCGAGGTGGTTTTGGACATAGAAAAAAATGATTCTAAAGCCCGAAGAAAATCTTTAGAAAATATTTTTATTTTACAGGTGGTTATGTTGAACCTCATGCAATGTTTTTCGACGGAGATCTTGAATTTCACTGATTTGTTAATTGATGTTTCCAATTTGGTAAAGAGTTTATATTTGGTTTCGTACCTACAGACAGGAAGACTCGAAGGGCTTTGGTTCAATCTTATGATTCCGTCGTACCTAGGCAAGGGATTCAAAAGTTTTCTTAAATTCGCTAATTGAATCGATATTGTAAAAATGTTACATTCTTGTAAATCCGGACCGATATATTTCTTTGGTGATTTAGGCATTTTTTGGGATACTTCATATATTATCTTTGCAAATATGAATAATCTAGTGATATCAATGCCAGAGCAGCAACACCACTCATCGCCTTTATATCTAACCATGCCATTATGTAGGCTTCGGTGTTGTGGAACAAATACAACCCTGTTATTTTCATGATGACCCAAAGATATAGGATTAACATGGAATATTTCTTTATGGTTATTAAAAATCGCATCACACATATATTCATTTGGATATCCAGCTTTAGGGACATATAGAAATATTTCACGTGGTATAACATTTTGGTGTACCGCTAAGCAGTTTTTTAAATTATTGATACAAACGTCTCGAAAAGTTTTCATGGAAAAATGGTCTTGCTTGTATTGCGTAGAACCACTGCAATCGTTGAAATCAGACAGACGCTTTAGTTCATTAGTGATGGTGTCGGTCAATATTCTATTACAAGTTCTTTTCCTTATGTGTTTCTTTTTCTGTTTGTTTCTTATATCTGATTCAGAATCTAGTTGATGGCCTTCCATATTTCATTCACTGGTGAAGTGTCTATAGTTCAGCTAGGACCTGGGGACAAAATATAGAGGAAAGTGTAGTAGCATTCGTATACTTAGTATAAAAACCAAGCAAGTCAAGAATTTAGATCCTGCAGAAAAACTGTGTAAACAGTTTTGCGGGACATTGTAAAATATATATATGTTTTAGCGTGGGCCATCGGTACTTCCGGTGTTGCCACCTCATACCGCGCTACAATGTCAATTATTGTATGTATAATAATAATAAATAAACAAATAAGAGAGAAAGTAGATTGAAATACTAGATGTTGTGCTCGCCAATCCGCTTTTCGGTGATATTGGATTATGCCAACTGGTTATTTACTTTATTAGGTTGGACGCTGCAAGGCTGCAACACAAAACAGCTACAAAAAATTGTAACATAGAGCTAAAATGGGGTATGTTGGGTAGATAAGTAGCGGAAGCGAGCGTCGCGTCGCGAAATAAAGCAAAAACTAGATAACTATAATCTTTGTAATGCTGAAAACTTGTAGCAGCGACAACAGAAATTGTGTTCTGTGGACAACAGCGACGACGCTGATGACCACTCATTATAAGATATGGTAAGAATAATAACGGTTTCTGTAAACATGTCGTGGCTATCCGTATAAGTAGGTACCTACCCGGTAAAGTTAATTTCGCGTTCTTTGTTTACAGTAGTCATTACCTACTCATTACTTACCCAAATTAAGGCACATTAAAATTTAATTAGTTGCATCAAAACTGCATAAGTAATTCGTTTTGTTGAGCATTGAGTTAAGAGCAACACTTCACCAATTAAATATTTGATATTTTTGTGAAAAATACTTATTTTACATTTTTATTTTCATGTGCTGGTTTTTAAAGGATGAGTGAAATGAATGTTTAATTCAGCACATATTTTGCTAGGATCATGGAAATGGTGTTGACATTTGTTAGTTCGTCTATCATATCATAATCTTTTGAAGTTTATAAGTAAACACTAAAAAGAAGTTTTTTTCCGAAAACACAACTCCTTGAAAAATTTACTTAGTTGTGATCAAGTGAGCATAATATGGTTATACCCTCAACCTTCCCCGTAACGGGAGACTGCTTTATCCAATTACCTATGCTACCAAGAAATGTTTGTGTCCACGAATTTATTCAAAGTTTTACGCTGTAACCCGCTGAATCAATAAATGATTTGATTTGGTTCTGGTCAAAAACATTGATGAAACTCCGCTGAGTTTCATCAATTATTAGAGATCCTTATTATATTATTTTAACATCGGAGATAAATATTTTACATTCGGCTATTTTTGATTTAACCGTCCGTAAAGGACTAATCTTACTTTCTCGCTATAATCTATCTATACTAATATTATAAAGCTGAAGAGTTAGTTTGTTTGTTTGAACGCGCTAATTTCAGGAAGTGAAAAAATCTTTTTGTGTTGGATAGTCCATTTATTGAGGAAGTATTTAGGCTTAGGTATACTTATAACATCACGCTGCGACCAATAGGAGCGAAGCATCAGTGAAAAATGTTGCAAAAACGGGGAAAACTATTCATATTTGAAAGCTTCCGTTGCGTGCGCTGCGTAGACGGTTCAAGTTACCCAAAAAATAAATACCTACCCAAGTAATAACAGGAATTGACGCGGACCAAGTCGCGGGAAACAGCTGTAGGTAGGTACTTATTATAAATGCACAAGTTTGGATAGATGTTTTGATACTCAATCACGCCAGAACGGCTAAACGGATCTGGATGAAATTTCTGCATAGATCTAATTATAGGCTGGAGTAACACATAGGCTGCTTTTTATTCCGGAAAAGTTTGATTCCGGTGGGGTAGTTTTTCTACACGTACTACGAATAAGTCAAAATACCGAGCCTTGCTAAAATGGCTACCTATACGTCGTAGGCGTGATTATCATATTCTTTCTTTATTATTTTCTATACTTTTCAATCCTAAATCTCCACCTTATCTGAAAGAGCGTTTCCAATTCTTGCAGTCTGCCCTGGGTCATGAAATGCGGTCCTCCAATAAACTCCTCCTCACATTTCCCAATCATTCTTCCCACTCCTACTCACAGTCCTTTACTCTAAAATCCATCCGCTTATGGAACTCGCTTCCATTGTTTATTCGACAGTCTGAATCACTTTTGTCTTTTAAAAGCAGACTCAAAACATATCTTCTCTCACTTTAGCTCTCTTTGATTATCATTATTGTATTATATTTTAATGTTTTCCTTCTATATATATAAGGTAAATTTGGTCATTGGATCCTTCATAATAATATTTTAGGGTATTTTTATTAATGTATAGTATGTATATGTATGTATATTTATTTATGTAAGTATATTAATATGTAGTTTATGCAATGTTTTTTTTTTATCATCATTATATATTTATACTTACTTTTATTTTAGTAAGTACTTAATGTTTGTCCACACAGTTAATCTTTTGTATTGTAATGTTCACATTTCTGAAATTCTTTGCCACCTTCCCCTCTCTATCTATTTTCAAGTATTCTCTACCTGAAGGTTGTCTTGAAGAGATCGCTAACAGCGATAAGACCGCCTGAATTGTACAGTCCTTAATGTAGTTTTTAAGTTAAACATTATTTTGTATGGTGTGCATTAAAGAGTACCTATTTATCTATCTATCTACGAACTACGAAGTCGCGTGCAACGTAAATAACACCGAACAAGTAAATAGTACGATGTGTACCTACATCGACAGAAATAACAGAAAGGATATAGGTCACTCATAAAACTGGAATAAAGGATCTGAATAGGTAAGTTAGTTAAGTTATTACTGAATGCAGTGCATTTTGCTATCTTTTGTTTCTTTCGGGATAAACTGAAGTAAACAATGCTTTAATCCTATTTTTCTGCAACTGATGTTTGCTTCTATCGCTATACTAGTTTAAATGAATTCACGTAAGTACCTACTAACGTGGCGCTCATTCATAGGGCTGCAAACTATTTGTGAAAGGGCTGTAGGTATATGATAGGGTAGACCGGGTACAATTAATTGTAGCATTTTACCTTTGACACTTAATTCTGGCCTAATTTAGAACTTCACGGCAATATTTTCTTTACATTTAAGCGAAAGCGGAAAGTTGTACCAGATTTATCATGAAACAAAATACTTACCTACCTTGTTTTAATTAGAAAATAATATTTATTTTAATTACAATATATCAATAGACAAGCTCTTTATTAATCTAACAACAAAACGAATCAAAATTCTCGAAAGTAATTGAATAAAAACAATAAACATAAAATCCAACTTTCCTAGTTTTCAACAATTTAATTTAAAACATTGTTCTATTGTGAGTTAATTTTTTTCAAGTCTCACGTAGATATAGAGTGGCGGCGTGTGGTGAAGCGGGTCACCCGAGTCAAGAGCGGAACGATTAAGAAGAAGTTTCAGAGTCCCCCTGTGCAGCCAGGGCAGTGCGAGATGCCTCATGCTCCCTATAAGTACTAACTGGTGAAAGGTATTTTTAAATACATGTTGACTATCCTTTGCCACGAATGCTATGTAAGTATTGTAAAGTGTTCGAAACACGGAACAGAAAAAACCAGTGGAAGTGCGATATGGCAAATTTAATACTAGAACCGCTGTCGCCAAACGCACACGTACAAAGTGCAAAAACAAAACACTACTGCGTTCTGCATAATACAATTCATTTTGCTATAGATAAAATAAAGAATTTACGACGTTTTGTATTTTGAATCCACCAGCTTCGATTTCAGAAAAAGTTAAGCTATTCCACAACAGATGGCAGGCAAAAGTATAAAAATAACTTTGCACTGTAACCTCCTCGAAATAAGGTTGACATTTCCTTAAAACATTATTTATAACGCTAGTCTAGCCAGTTCGGTGACACATAATATTGTCATTATTGATAGATTGGACCCGAATTGGGTTTGTTTAACATGTTAAAGGATACAAAGGGTATTGTTATCTATTGTATAAGGATAATCCAGTTTAATAATTGACCAAAACTTACTAGATCATTATTCTTTACCTACAGAAATTGTTTTCCTTTTTTTTGCGAAGTTCATGATATTGTAATTAATAATGCGCATGAATAAATGTACGCGTCTTATTTAAATTAGAAAATTACAATAATATGCACGGAACAGAAAAAACAAGTGGAAGTGCGAAGTAGGCGGGACCCGCGTTCCACTACTAAGCGTAGTTACGCATACTCGACCTTAGTCGTGCTCCGACATCGCGCCTAGTCAGTAGTCCTGCGGAATTCTTTGTTTGCGTAATTTTACAGCGAAAATGCCTTATTGTGCCATTTTGCAGTGCAGAAATGATAGTAGGAGTAAAACTCTTAAAAATGGAGGTATTTTCATACCACAGGTAAGCAACAATATCGTAGTTTTTCAATAAAATCTTATTTGATTTCAATTAATTAAATGAAATAAATTTCAAACTAAAATCAATCATGATAACTCAGAAATAAAGCTTGCTTTGGATTACACATATTCTCTTCTTATTCTGAAATACTGTCCGCTACTCATTTAGTGATGTAGTCTAATGGGATAGCAGGTTTCGATAAACCATCAGGATGCATGAACGAGACAGAGCTATACTGGTTCAGATAAATCTGTCTCTTTTTAGTTGAAAACGTTCAAATACACAAATACATGATTTATTCCAAATTACCGGTTTTTGAAAAACTTTATACTTATTGGATTTTAAAGAGAAAAAGTCGATCTAAATGTTGCTATTTTGCAGGAGATTACTTAAAATACTCAATTCTAGTAAAATTACCTTCTTGGCGATAGTAATTAATGTACAGTGTTGGGTTATTGAAAATGTGGATAGACATTTTAACGTGATCATGATCGGAACGGTTCTGCCTGCATTTTTGGCGGTAACATTCAAAAATTGAAGAAATATTCCATTTTCCCGGAGTAGTACGTACGTTCGACTATTTTATATTTACAGTTAAACATTGAGTAAATATTTATTCATGTGGTTAAACCATATTTTCACAATGTCATACTTGTGTGTAAGTATTAAATAAAGTAAAGTGGAATTGTAAGTAATTTTATTAAAATATTAGTATAAAAAGTGATCATCCATTGACTTTCAGTGAAAACCAACAAAAAAAAACGCCTAGTTTCTTACACCCAATTGTATAACCTTTGGGAATAACAGTTAACAAATCTTTAACAGCTGGAGACCACTCCAAGCGAATGGAAAGGGTGGCAGAAATTTTAATTCTGCGGCCGATGTAGTCATAAAATTAGGGTTTGAATGAAGTTTCTGGATCAGTTACACTGTGTAGTAAAAGACTACTACTACTTTTTACATGGGTATTATAATAATCTATTCTATTTTAGTACTGACTGGGTAGACTAAATGCAAAAAATAAAACATAAAATAATTAATGATTCAAGGAGAGGAAGAGGAAACAGAAAATGATATTTCATATTAGGTATTCTCTACCAGTCGAGCATTTGGTTAAGTAGACATGTTTTGTAGAATTTTTGCAGTAAAAAAAACAAACACATGATTTCATATATGTAATATAATTACAAAAAAATATATTTCAAACACATATTAAAATAAAAAAGACATACTTAATATAAAAGTACTTCAGTTTTAACCCTAAATTTAAAATCTAACAAAACAACCATAACTTTCTAGGTATATGTATTAACTGGTCGGCTACCGAAGTTGTGGAATCGAGCCATAAGACAATTTATTTGTGTCTGGAATTACAAGGGGTTAAAAAATACATCAATACATAAGCTTATTGGTGAACCTCTTCGTCTGTGAGATAAATTTGCTTGATCTGTGAGATAATTGATTAGCTGCATTGCAAAATGTTATGTAGGATTACAAATGCTTTTGCAATAAGGCTAGCTACCTGAGGTTGGTAATGAACCATTGAATAAGAGTCTGTAGAACACCTATAATTGATCACTCTCTGTCATTAAGAGTTTTTACATGTCTCAGTATAGGTATAATAGGCTTCAGAAAAATCTAATTCTGCTTTAACAATTGTCATCATAAATTTGAGCAGTGAATATCTAGAATCACCTACAATAAAAGGAAATATTCATTAATTTTATCATCTTTGTAAGACTGCTGCAAATGTGTTATATAAGAACTAAAACTTAGTTGTGTTTTACACCCAGGCAATATTTAAACAAACAAAATCAGCAACATATTCATAACACAAGGGTTTTAGGTGCTATAACCTGTAAAATATGTTTCTTTATCTTTTCTTTTTACTCAATTGAACAGAAAGGACATATCTTTAAAGTTAAACTAAAATGTGTATTGTATGTTTACCTAAAAGCCATACAGATACCATAGTGCTCAGTTCATTCAAGTGAGACTACAAAGGATGATGAGACCATATTTTATTGTAAATTAAATGAATCATAGCCATCATTTACACTTATAATTTCCATGTATTTGTTACAAATCTGAAAAAAGTATTACACATAAATATTAGTAAGAAAGAAGAGTTATAAAATTTGAAAGTACAGTTTTTTCAATATATTCTATTGTATACCTATTACATCACAAAACCATGCTAACAATTTTGTCGAAATTGTATTTTCATTTTGGTAAATGATATAAACATTTTATACAAAATACTAACTCAAAGACCTTCAGGTTTCTTTACACTGTAATTAGGTTCCTTAATCTATAATGAAACATGTAAATTTTCACAAAACTGCTGAAAAAAGTCTGAGAAACGCATAAAATATGTCGAAAAAGTTAGTCTCCTCGTAACTTCTTCAAGATGGCTAGGATGTAGCGATGGGCGTTATTAACCGTAACTGGTTATTTAAGCAGTTACAAGCCCGAACAGTGATCACTCGTTATCCGCAACAACAATAACTAGTTAGATTCATAACGCCATTCAAACGATCAAAATAGGCATCGGTCTTCAATAACTGCTTTTTGTCACAACGCTCTGAAGTTAAATTGAATTCACTCTTATGTGAAAGGTCTAGCGTAGATATTTGGTTGGCTTCACTCCTTACGCAAAATCACTGGTTTTAAGTTACTCGTTACGACAAGTTGAAAACGACGTTTTACATTGCACATCCCACACATCGTTTTGAGTACATGAAGGAGTAAAACGAGTAATGTATAAAGGGTCCAAAAAAAGAATCGCAACAAAAGAGTGATAGCTTTATTGCATGTATGAATGAAACAACTATAGGACGCGAGCGTAAGTGTGAATGAAACAGGTATATGTTCGGCTTTCGGTCAGCAGCTCTCATCCACTCCCTCGCTTGTACTTAATGGAATTTGAGTCTTATTTTAAAGGGCAGAGATTATTAAAGGATCGATTCGATATTTGACGATACGTGTGCGTGAAGTGATCAAGTTATACCTGCTATCTAACCAAACGTTTTATCCTTATAATAATCACGTTTGCTTCAGAGCGTTGTAAAAATAACTAGTTACAAAAATCACTAGTTATGAAACCAGTTATTGGAAATCACATCACGGTTACGTTAAGTTATCTCAAAAACCTATAACGACCCATCGCTACTAGGATGACATTAGCTTCGCTCAAAAGGACGTTTACCTGCTGTCAAATTGATTGTCATGGTATGAAAGTTCATAGTAAAAAAATGGTGAACGGTTTAGAAACGTCAACGTAAATTGGCCTGCCACAGGCCTGCTAAAAACGATGTCATAGTACAAAAGAGCAATGCAGTCCAATAGCAGTCCTGCTTTAAGAGCTAATGGTAAGGCCCCTGCTTATGTGTTAAAATTCTCACTAAAATAAATAAATGTTAATGATTTTTACCCCTTACCAAAAAAAAGGGTTGCTAAAATTGTAACTTATACTGTGTATTTATGAGTTTATCTTTGTGTCATCGGGATGTATTTAAATGTAGTTTTATAAAACATTTTGTTATTTTTTTAAGTTATTGCATAGCTTCTATCGCGGGCCTTGAGCGTGGAGACCGAATCCAGAAATTCCGTAACGAAAATAACCTAACTTATCACTCGAGGCGAGGCACGATCGAACAATTTTGAATTTCCGAAATTTAAAAGAATTTAGAAGAAAATAAAGATTTTGACAGTATGGTTGCCTATGGTAACCATATCTGCCAAAATAACAGAAAAAATTAATTACAAAAGTCAAAATTAGAAAATACATAAAATAAAGCTACTGCAACTGCATAGCTTAATTTTATAATTTTATGTATTTACATCACTAAATGAGTAGCGGACAGTATTTCCAATTTAATCCAAAGCAAGCTTTATTTCTGAAGTATCATGATTGATTTTAGTTTGAAATTTATTTCATTTAATTAATTGAAATCAAACAAGATTTTATTGAAAAACTACGATATTGTTGCTTACCTGTGGTATGAAAATACCTCCATTTTAAGAGTTTTTCTCCTACTATCATTTTTGCACTGCAAAACGGCACAATAAGGCATTTTCGCTGTAAAATTACGCAAACAAAGAATTCCGCAGGACTACTGACTAGGCGCGATGTCGGAGCACGACTAAGGTCGAGTATGCGTAACTACGCTTAGTTGTGGCACGCAGGTCCCGCCTACTTCGCACTTCCACTTGTTTTTTCTGTTCATTGGTTCGAAACGTCTGGATAAATCAAATTAGAGTACCTATAGAAACCCCTAAAAATATTTTTTTTCGTGTAAAAATGAAAGTAAGCAAAATAGTCGAGATCTAGAGGATTACTAAAACGTCATGTAATTACTAGGACAGGGCAGTGGGTCTTTCAATTTGAATAATGGTGCCAATTTATATTTTGTTAGGTATAGAAATAGCTTGAGTCACGGAAAACGATGACGCTGGTATGTGTATAATAAAAGGTAAAATAAGATTTATAATTTCATTTTTACATCGATTCCACTATCGATTTGAATTTTATCGTTATGAGAAAAGTATACTTCAGCTGTACCCATGACATCACTAATATTTGTTATTGGGTGACAGGCAGGACTTTTGCGCGGGAAACCAAAAGAGAAAGATGAAAATCGTTATTTTGTGAAATTATCCTAAGCGGCATTTATTGTGATAAAGTGGTGGCATTGTTTTAATAATGTGTCAGTGAGTAGGATAAATCAAATAAAAGTGAGTTAGGTTAGTTTAGGTTTAGCTTAGGTTAGGCCATAAACGTAAAATTTATGGGTTAGGCTATTATGTTCATGTAAGTATTTATGATATTCTATAATGTATTTTAAATTGAAGTTTTAACTAAAGATTAGGCTGTATAGACTAGTCCAAAAGCCGTTAAATTTTTATGAAAAAAAATTGTGTGACAGCACTGACAGCAGTGACAGCAGACAAGCTTAACTTGTTTGTTTGTCACTATTTGTCAGTTGTCAACTTGTCAGTCAGAGTGAGTCGGTCAATTCACAAATTGTGTGTGAGTGAATCGGTATGTGTTCCTAATCTGATAAAACTTAAAAAACTTATTATGAAAATGTCTTCATCACTGATATTAAAGGCCTTGCGTGTGTGTAATGATTTCAGATTGCCGACGAGAGTCTCGTCGATTGCTCACAACTGTATTTATACTTGTCCTCCTTTTTACAAACAGTATTCTGTAACACACAAAGAATATCCTTTGAAAATGGCTGAGAAATTATTGCCTCAAATATTTAAGTACGTAGATCAGAATGTAGATACTTACAAAAAGTTGTTAAAGGAGGCTGTAGCTATTCCTTCTGTGTCTTGCGATGTCAAATATCGCGAGGATTGTGTACGAATGGTGCACTGGATGCTGGAGAAACTGAAGGAAGTAGGTGCTAGCACGGAACTTAGAGAAGTAGGCTTCCAGACAATTGATGGGAAAGAGGTTAAACTGCCTCCTGTTTTGGTTGGAGTACTGGGAAATGTAAGTACTTCTATAGATTTAAATAATTGTAATAATTATTTCCATTCAGGAAAATAATTAATTGGGAAGCTGTTTAAAGTTTAAACATTTTTTTTTATTTCACCCGAATAGGATCCTAAAAAGAACACCATTTGTATTTATGGTCATTTGGATGTGCAACCTGCCCTTAAATCAGATGGTTGGGATACTGAGCCATTTGATTTACAAGAGAGGGATGGCAAGCTGTTTGGTAGGGGATCCACTGATGACAAGGGACCAGTTCTTGGTTGGCTTCATGCCATTAATGCTTACAAAGCTATAGGAGAAGAGGTAAATTTCAACTTAGTTTTACATAGCATTTTAATCATTGCAATTATGATTATAAAATATAAGAAAAAACTAAGTCACTGAACCTATTGTAGCTACCAGTTAACTTGAAGTTTGTCTTTGAGTGCATGGAGGAATCAGGCTCAGAAGGTCTGGATGCTCTTCTCATAGAGCAACTGAAGCCTGAAGGTTTCTTTGATACTGTAGACTATGTGTGCATTTCTGACAATTACTGGCTGGGCACCACTAAACCCTGCATTACCTATGGCTTGAGAGGTATCAGCTATTATTTCCTTGAAGTGGAGTGTGCCAAAATGGACCTCCATAGTGGTGTTTATGGTGGCACTGTGCATGAAGGTATGTTAAAATAACATTTCTAGATTAACAATATCATATCAGTCTTATATCATTTTAATATAAATTTTCTTATTTATACTAAACATGAATACAACCTTGAAAATTGTATTACTTTTATCTTAAAGACTTTGATGTTATATCAGATATAGGTACATTTGTTAAATGATGTTACTAAGTAATGATAATAACATATTTTTATGTTGGTAGCTTCTGTAAATATTAATCCCTCGATCGTGAGTTATTCCAGACACAATTGAAATCAATTGTTATCGTGGCACCCGAGTGCCTCCTGGGGGTTGAGGGATTAAAATGTTTTACTTTAGTTACTATATTGAAGAATAGATCTAACCAAAGAGAAGTAAAAAATGCGAGTGGCCCATAATAATATTATTGATGTAATAATAACACCTACATATTAAACCTAAAACAAATAGCAATTAAGTTTATCAGTCACATTGTTATCATATTAATGTCCAATAAAGGATTAATTTATTGTTGTTTTGTAACACAATCTTACAGCTATGACAGATTTGATATATCTGATGGACCAGCTTGTTACTAAGGATGGAAAGATACTGATCACTGATATTTATAAGTCTGTTGCTCCCTTGACTGAAAGTGAAAAAAGCTTATACCCCAATATTGATTTTGACCCTGAAGCATACAGGTAATACATTTAAGCAAACATTTACATAAGTAATTGTTAATTATACACTCTAATTTTGAACTTAAGAGTGTACGTGCATCTGTTTGATCAGTAGTACATTAAAAAACTTTTATCCCAATTGATTTGGATTACTTGTGATGGTGGGTTAAGCAGTCCCATAATTGGCTACATTATTTGTCAATGTTCCACTTGGTGATTACTAGCTGAAATTAATAACGCTCTTATGAAACTTTATTATTCTGTATGTCTGTCATTTTAAGAAATTAAATGAAAATTTATTAACACCATCCAGTAAAATAGTTGTAGGTTTTTAACAATTCCACTTAATGAAACAACATGCAGTATGGAAGTTTATGGCATTGATGTGAGTAACAAGCCAAGCACATTCGAAACTCAAGTGGATTTTAAATAATGAATAAAAAAAAAAGTAGGTTTATTTAGTAACCATGATTTCTGTTATTTTAAGAAATTCAATTGGAGCTCCGAAACTAGCTCATAATGGAGTAAAAGAACAGTTGCTGATGCATCGATGGAGGTATCCCAGTCTATCTCTTCATGGTATTGAAGGTAACGATTTATGCACTTTATATTTTTAAATTAATGTTGTAATTGTTAAGTTTGGAAATACAATGACATAAATTTATTAAAATATTATCTTTTACTTTTTACTTATTACTTTTAGGAGCTGCTTTCCAACCTGGTGCTAAAACTGTCATCCCAGGAAAAGTTATTGGAAAGTTCTCAATAAGACTCGTGCCCAACCAAGAACCTGAAGAAGTTGAAAAGCTGGTCTTTGACTTCATTCACAAGAAGGTTGCAATTTATTTTTAAATTTATTATATTTTTTACACATAAGTAGTAACTGAATATTTCTTATACAATTCAAGCAGTGTTATTCAAGTGGTTAAACTGCAATTGTTATTACATAATAGTTGTACCTACCTGTTGTGAGGAATCTTCTACAGTTTAACGAATGCTTGTGCAGTTGTTCACAGTGAGTCATATCCTTATCGAGAGACATTATTCAATTACAGCCATCATTGTTGTTGTATTATCAAACTGCTCTCAATTTCTCGCTATCTGCGTGTGTCATATAATATTGCGTAATGTTTTTGTTTGTGTTATGGCTTTTCAACTGACAAAGAAGAAGAGGTTCTCAATACATAGGTACAGACAACGGCAGGTCAACCTACCAAAAAAGGTAAAGGTCATTAAATTCATTTTCAACTTTAAGTTTAACAAGTAGAAATCAATATCAATTGACAAAATTTGACGTTTTGTGGTAGGTTGACGTAGGTAGGCTGACGTTGTCTGTACATAACTTTTTATAAAGTGAGTTCTGATTTTTTTTGTTCAGTACTATTACTCTATTCCGAACTCTGACAATGCGGGCTGACAAACCCACATAGGTAAAAAAATTGAGGAAAAAACTTATAAAATTAAAAAGCATACTAAACAGAACTTTCTTTCAAATAAAATTACCGACGGTAATCGATTGGGTTTTGGACTTTTAGTTCAGTATGGTTTTAAGACATTTCGATTATAATTAACATGCTAATATAATTTAATCAGCTAAAGTTAGTACAGCACACTGCTGAGCATAATATGCTCACGCAACAAACAGCCGGTTTAAATTTCAAACTTTTGGAGATAATCCTACAAGAGATTAGACAATAGACAATAGCAGTAATTTGTTCAAATTAACAACAATTGCTAAGCAACAGGAGCAGGATAGGCTTAATGGCTTTTGTTACGTATATTTAAGTTAGTAACATATTATCTTCACCTTTATAACTTCATTAACAACTAAATAAATTAGTGATTATAGCCTATTGTGGACCTACACATTACCCAACAGTTACACCTGGCTGTACAACAACGATGCCATCGTAAAAACCAGTACCTACTACCTATTGCATGTATTAATCTACCACGACGTAATCGCAGAGTACCTACATTTTTAAATTGATAGTAATACAAGGCCAGCTTATGTCTAAGGGGGCAATATTATGGAGGGTAAAAAATATGCACGCCTGGTACAGCCGAGAGCATGAAGCGTTACACTTTGGAAGTCTTTGCCTCGATGCCGATTGTAATATTCTTATTACAAGTTTTGCAAAAAATCCCCTCATAATTAAAACATAACCTGCGGGGATATTTTGCAAAACTTTTAACCACTTTATCATTAAAATTATTTAGGTGTCGAGGGCTTGTGAAGTTTTATACATAGATATAAGAATCAAGAACGATTCTAATACGAACGATTAAGACTTTTTTGCAAAAGTGACTAAAAACTCGCGAATATTTCTCTTTCGTATTCAGTTCTCGCGAACCCGATATTGCAATAAGAACAGTGAGAGACGAGTGTACTAAAAGACCGATTTGAACAAACGAAACTGAATAGTTCGATCTAGTTCACATGACGGAATTGCTTCCTAATACATAGTTCATAGTAGGATGTACTACACAGGCCTATGACAAAGTTGGCGGCAAATTGTTAGTTTTTTTTACGACCTCCGTGGCGGAGTGGCGTACACACCGGTTTTCAAGGTGTCGCCTGCTCCGAGGTCCCGGGTTCGATTCCCGGACGGGTCAATGTAGAAAAAATGTGGTTTTCTACATTTTCTCGGGTCTGGGTGTTTGTGGTACCTTCGTTGTCTCTGGTTTCCAAAATACGAATGCTTTAAATAGTTATTCAAATTGGGATCAGAACAATGTATGTGATGTTGTCCACATTTTTTTTTTTTTATAGGCACTAATAGGATATTTGGATGTTTGTTCAAATATACAAACTATCGCATTAGTTATACTATTAGTAGGATATGCGATGTTATTTAGCTTTATTGTATCTTGTTTTTTTTTGTCTAAAAGTGTATAAGTACTATAAAAGATACATAAAAGCCGTAATATGCAATATAGCATTAGAGCTAAGTAAATTGTTTCGTATCGATTTGAGTTGAATACTGATTAGGTATTTTAGAATCATATAATGCCGACTCTTCGACTTGAAAACCTTTTCTTATTTCGTGCGTTCTAAGAGTAAATTATACATATAAATATATAAAAACTTGATAACGTATTCAACAGACTTAAAAAATAAAAAGATAAGACAACTAGGGTACCACTTATTATTGTGCTCGTATATTAAATTTAACTCATCACACAGTCGTCCTCTTCATTGCTGAAGGTCGTTCCTAACTTAGAAGTGGTTTGTGGTGGTCATAGTTAGGTCTCTCCACCCTTGCCTATTTTCGGTTTCCCTAAAAGCCAGGTTTATTGGAAGTCCCGTAATGGTCTTGATTTGATCTGACCAGTGGTATGGTGCCCTTCCTCGTGGTCTTTTCCCCTCTACTTGTAAATTTAACTAATATTAGTTCATTAACATTTTTGCTGCTTATGCATACTAACGCCACAGACACTTTGACCTTTTTTTCAGCGTTGGCCTTACGGAGTCGGGTTTATTATCATCTATTTATTATATCTTTCAGTGGGCTGAGCGAGAGTCTCCTAACAAGATGCGAATCACAGCACAGAGCGGGCGCGCCTGGACCGAGAACCCCGATCATCCGCACTACCAGGCCGCCGCTAGAGCCACTAAGCTCATTTACCAGGTAACACACCTAGGCAATTAGGGGTCATCCATAAATTATGTCACACGATTTTTAAGATTTTTAGACCCCCCCCCCTCCCCCCTTGTCACGCATTTTTACGAAAATTATGGTTTAAGACATGTATTTATCTAAAAGAATTACATTCACTTGTCAGAGAAATACAAAATTTACCTTAAAACTAAGTTTGCTAACAATTAAAGATTAAAATTTACCTTCTTCAATAATTATTAATTGCACGAAGCAGACGCATCACAAAAAACAGATACTACATAATAAAATTCATATTGGCCAATTGTGGGTAAACTAATAAAACAGCAGTTCTTATTTGCAACAACAGGTCCAATCACGTAACGTATTCCCAAGTGCTATGAAAATGTAACCTATTTTAATTTGTTAGGGAGGCGAGGTAGCTAAATGGCGTAATTCAACGGCGCCGTCGAGACCTATCAAAATCGAAAGATAAAATAATTTCGAAAAGAAAAGCTCGTATGGCAAAAACCATTTTAGCGGTGGGTTTGGCGTGTACGGTTTTTCAAAAATGTTAAAAAAAACAGTTACTTGGGCATTCTCGAGCGCGTCAGATATTCATACTACGTATGCCCCGAGTGCCTCTGATAACAACGGTATACTAATCTGCCGGTTTGCGTGGTGGGGGTAGGCATATAAACTAGTCAAAAATGCAAAAAAAAAAATTTACTCGAGCGCGTCAGATTTTCGGAAGGGGTGTTAAGTTGGCCCCAAGGAAGAAGCTCCCTTTAGAAAAACTGACGATTTCGGCGTGATGATAAGTTACGATGAATTTTTGAAAATGCAAAAAAAAAAGTTTTTTTGAAATACTCGATCCTGAAAGCATATTTTTTTAATCTGACAAAAAACCTTTTTCGGTCAGATTGAGAATCTGACCGAAAAAGGTTTTTTGGTTTCTTTTTTATAGATACAACCAACGTAAATGTAGATGAAATGTAGTACGAAGTGTATTATTTATTGTATAAAAAAATGAAATGATATAAAAATTGGATTATAATTGTATTGTTATGTATGATCTTTACATTTTTGCTCAATACAATTCATCTTCTTCTTCTTCACTGGAACTTTCATATTGTGGCTCCTCCTATTTTGCTTACGGTACGTCCAAAAAACAATTTGAGGATCAACAGGCTATTGAATAATATACATAAATGAAACTGTACTTATTAATAATACTTTAGTATACAGATACGCGTAACTTTTTCCGAGTCCACGAATATTGTCGAGAAGCTTTAGAAAAAAAAATTTTTTTGAGATATAATAAAAGTCACATAATTTAATCATCGTTATTTCATATCAATTTTTTTTAACACCCTCAGCTTTCGAGATATACTCAAAAAACCGGGAGTTTGAGTTTTTATGATGCTTCAAGTCAAAAAGTTTTAACTTTGGACAAAAATGTAAAGAGACCTTTTTTGTGTAAAATAAAATTACCTTTTTTGTTTATTTAAACTTTTTTTTTGTAAAATGTATCGTTTGCGACTTATATGCCGTAACACGTTCTTAGGAAGACGAAATGGCTCCTCCACACTTCCGGTCATGCGGAAACCGGCAGATTTTGTATTATTAGTAAGTTTTAGATTATATTCTTCAAAATAAAAAAATAAAAAATCGCGCTCGAGAATGCCGGATTATTTTTTTTTTACAAGTTCTCGACCCTATTACTCGGCGGCGTCAAGGACTTATCGTCAGATTAGTTAAATTTAGTCTTTAAACACTAAAATCAACCCCCAATATCTTAATCTGACGCGCTCGAGTATTTCAGACTATCAGTTTTTTTTTACAAATCTGATCGTCTATCCTAGGCGCGCGTCACTACATATAGAGCTAAATACTTTACAAGGTTGTTCTATTAGGTCTAAGGTATCTCATATCTTAAACTGCCACGCTCGAGTATTGCCGAAAATTCCCCTATTCGCCTCCCTAACTATTATAGTGATATTAATTGTACGTCTAAAATATTTATATTTTTTTTATTATCATTAATTCTTTTAACAGACTTAATGAAATGTCAAAAATTGGTTCCGAAAATAGCGTTTAAGCTTGTTTTTAAACGATAAAATGATTTTGTGTTTTTGATTTTATTAGGTAAATTGTTATACAGTTTCGCGCCTTATACATTATATTTTTCTTGCCGTAACTTGTTCTGGGTGCTGACAATTGGATTTCATTGGGTCTTCGTAAGAAACGTTTTTGAAATTGCGACTTTATTTTAAAGGATATTTGAGTATGAATGGTCTTTGTTAGTATTTTACGTACAAGTATACATGTATTTATTTTATATATTTGAGTCACTGGCATAAGTCCGGTTCTTTTATAAACTTCTGACGTTAGAGTTAAGTTGTCAAAATGAAACAATAGCTTTATTATTTTATTTTGTGCAGTCTGTAGTTTTTTAAGGTTAGTTTTAGCAGCACAGCCGTATAATTCGATCAAGTAATCTAGGTGAGGTTTTACTAAGGTATTGTAGATTGTATATCGAACAGGCTTGGGAAACAGCGTACGTTACCGCGAAGGACAAACATAAGGCTTGATAGTTTTTACGGGTTTTTTCAATCGGTTGTTTCCAAGTTTATCGACTATCGAGAATGAGTCCGAGATATTTTTCAGAATGTACTTGGGTCAGAATTTCATTATTTATTTTGGGAGGCTCAAAATCGGATATTGGCTTATTTTTAGCACTAAAAATTATAAAGTTAGTCTTAGCTATGTTTAAAGTTAACAAGTTAGACTGAAACCAAGCGAACAAAGTATTCAGGTCATCCTGTGCATCTTTGGCTATGCAATTCATATTACAGCCAGAGTAAAATAGGCACGTGTCATCAGCATATAATGATATTTGACCTTTGAGATCCATTTTATTAATACTATTTATATAAATTAGGAATAATAGGGGACCTAAAATAGATCCCTGTAGAACTCCAAAGGTAATCCTTTCGGGACAGCTATGAGTGTCATCAATCTTTACGATCTGATGTCTGTCCGTAAGATATGACTGTAGCATTTTAAGTACGATTACTCTGACGCCGATTGATTTCAGTTTACCTAGGAGCAGCTCGTGGCTTATCGTATCAAAAGCTTTTTTAAGATCAATAAAAATACCGAGAACTATCTGTTTTTGGTCAATTTTTAGTTTGATATTTGTAATGAGATCTACTCGTAATACACCTAGATAAGGTATTTGACTTAGGTCGAAAGCCATATTGCCTGTCAGAAAGAAAAATAATAGAATTTAAATACTGTTCTAATCGTTTATAAATAACTCTCTCAAAGATTTTGGAAAAAATTGGTAAGACAGATATTGGCCTATAATTACCAACATCAGTTTGGCTTCCCGATTTCCCATACTATTTTGCCCAACGTCACCATAAGTTGGACCCCCCCCTTAATGTGTGACGTAATATGTGGACGACCCCTTATAACTTTAGATCAGTATATACTATCGCCTTCTTTGTCGCCTGAACACCTTTAAGAGCAAAATCGCTTGCAGCTCGCGTCGTCTATTGTTTGAAGTGACGTCCGTTTTTGTGTAGTACTGCACGCTATTATCGTTTGCAAATGGTTAGGCGTCGGAGACCCCCACCGTACACTTGTGTTCTTTATAAAATATAAAATTACTAGCTGACCCGGCAAACGTTGTTTTGCCATAAAAATGATTAAATTACTAAAATGGCTAAAAAAAAATAGGGGTTGGTGATAAAAGGGTAAAAATTTAGGGTTGTATGTATTTTTAATGCCACATTATAGAATAATAATATATATTGTCCAAAAAAAAAGTTAAGGGTGAACAGCCCTTATCACTTAAGGGTATGAAAAATAGATAGTAGCCGATTCTCAGACCTACTGAATATGCATATAAAATTTGGTAAAAATCAGTAAAGCCGTTTCGGAGGAGTAAGGTAACTAACATTGTGACACGAGAATTTTATACATAAGATAAGATAGACGCTCTACAAGAGCCCGAAGCAGTTGCTTTACGGAGTAATAGTACATCAAAAATGTAACATAATATTCATGATATGGTTTCGTTTTTTAGCTTGGCCTTGAAGTACATAATGGTCGGTCAGGTGATTGATCCCTATCGTCACGTATATACATTATTTTAAACTGATTAATTTGAAGTGACGCAACAAAATTTTATTTTCCGAATAGTTTTTGCATGATATATATACTTTCTCCCGTAGCCTCAGCTTCTCCATGCTCTGGTTCATCCTGTATATATTCATATTCATTTATTTACAACATAAAGTAACAGCAGTCTAATAAGTAGGCATACAGAGGTGTTTAATAGCTACTTTATAACCTACAAGAGGTATTTGTGACTTAGTAGTATGTTCCAATAACATTTAACAGTTCATAAAACTATCCGTAATTACAATATCTCAAATGTATTAATAAAGTCATTTAATTCACGATACAGGTTTTATTAAAAGGAAAACATAATATAATAGGATTAATAATAACTAAAATAACCGAACGCGAACCATAACGGCTTGAGAGCTCAGTATTACGCTGAAAGTAATTTCCGTGGTTTCTAATAAAGCGACACATTTCTTAGATAGACGCAGGTAACCGTAAGTATTTTGTATTGTACAAATAACATTCTACACGAGTCTCTTTGCGCAGTAAAGGTAATAATTCTAAGGCATCGTTTTTGCAATACATATATCGTGGACACATCTGTCAATGTATATTAATGCCTATATTTATTAATAAGTGAAAAATTTGTTGTGTGTTATTTAATTACGCAATAACTGCTGAGGTACAACAAGACAACCATGATACCATTTTTTTTGTCTCTGAAAAATAATTTTGACACATGTACTTACTAATAGGTTGCAATGATGAAGTCCAGTCCTCCCCAAGTTAGACCCGCATACCCACTAAAAAACTAGTGGTATCATGCCGATGCCTTCTGAACTGGGACTACGGCTTTCGCCTTAGGCCTATAGCCACAGGGATTCTTCGCAGTCTAGTTCGGCTGTGGCTTTCTTAATTTGCGAACGGCCCCCGGTTTCCCCCCTTTTATTCTGCAATCACATATATTCTCATTATACCATGGCCTGGCCTGGCTCTATTCTTCTTATTGATATTTTCGTTGAAGACAATCATTTGTCATCGCAATTATTCGTTACTTTGCGAAATCTAAAGATGGGGAACTTAGAGGTTTGTTTAAACATAAAAATAATTGCATTACTTTGATGTCTTTTGGTCTATTTGTACAGCTACGCTCCTGCGTATAGTATGCTTCTTTTGCCTTAAATGGCTCTAGAAATTGTAAAGGGATATTATTGCTTTGTCTAGTAATTATTTTACTTATTTGTCCTATTTTAGTAAATAAAGTGTCTGTGATGTCTGTTTTTCTTTAAGGCGGAGTAGTTATAAGGGGCAGCGTTTTTGAGTTTTTAAAACCCATCTGAGAACTAGAAAACAGGGTTTTAAAGTCTGAAAAAAATATATGTATTAGTTGAGAATCTAGTCTAGTCACAGTCGCTATCGGTTACACGATTTGATTAATTTGGCCAATCTCTTCGAAATGTTTTTTTTTCAATTTCACGACTAAACTACGGACATTTTAAATAACATTATTGTGTTTGTTTAAAGTTTCTAAATATTTAAAGACATATTTGCCGAGTTTAAATTTATTAAATGATATACTTAATAACTATGTTTAAATAACTACAAAATACGGTAGCGCGGCGGCTCGTCAGTCCCGTACTGTCTCGCGCTGGCGCTTACGGTGCGCATAGGCGGTCTGTAATAGGCGATCGATGTATATCGATCAATAAATCCCGAACTACCGAGCCTTAAACAAAGCTTTTACTGTTCCTGTTCTGTCCCAGACTGACCCAGACATGTCTCGCGAGGGCGGTTCCATCCCCGTCACGATCACGCTCCAGGAGGCGAGCGGCCGCAACGTGCTGCTGCTGCCCATGGGCGCCGGCGACGACATGGCTCACTCACAGAACGAGAAAATCAACGTGCGCAACTACATCGAGGGCGTAAGTGATCATTGTTCATTCAAAAATAGACAGACAGACAAGTTTGTTATAAAAAAATTGGTTTTTAATCAATAACTTGATAATGTAAATTGAAAATTAGGTGGGACTCGAAGTATTTACGATTTAAACTAGCAATTTTAACAACGTATAAAAACGATTACATCTTAACCGACACTAAAATATTTCTTTCGGATGTTGGAGGTAAATTGCTAAAATCATTGATGAAACTACTCTGTCTTACAGCCTGGCTGGGCTTGCTAAAAGCCTTGAATAAATTCGTTGACATAATGTCTTTTTAATGGTTAGAGCCCCGAAAGCGTAAGGTCGAGTCACAATGAAGTCGAAATTTTTATTCGAGCAGTTATATTTTCAATATTACAAGTGCAAAATATTTTAATATTTGTTTTATTATGTTGTACTTGTGAATATAGAAGAATATTTATTTATTTTAATACATCATAGGGTAAGAAATATACAATATATAATATTAAATAATTAAATAATTTTATAATTAGAATAAACTTAATTAAATTGGTTTGCAAAAAAAAACAATAAGTATGTGAGGCACAAAACAAGTAAAATATAAAGAAAAAAATAAGAGAAAAATTAATATATACAGGTCAGAAAAACAATAAAACTACCTAAAGCCGATTTCCGCCCCGAGCTGTCCCTACAGTAAAAGTGCCCATGACGCTAGCCGCGTTACCTCGCTGGATAGCAATAGACAACCTTTGCACTAGGAACAACCCGGAGCGGGGGTCACCGGTTGTATGCCTGAGCCGACGCCCCAACTTCCTAACAAATTTGGATGCTTCCGACCCCCAGCAACCTGCCGTCTCCACAGCCAAAGGGACGATAATATAATTCTTTTAATGGTGCATACTTAAGGCACTTAGCCGCCGCCTGGTGTTCTGCTGCAGCCCCGGCTTCAATACAGGGTGAAATTTTAACCACCTTCCAAATTTTAATATATCAATCTACGAGACAAAAAACAAATGACGTATTTTTTCTTTTGGTATAGCCCAGTACAAAAATGTCAAGATAAAGCACTTAGAAAATGTCCGCCAAAAACCTTAAATTTTTGATACTGCCGCCAAGCAACACTTTTTTTACGCGTTGCGCATCTCATTCATTCATTACGATACTATTATTCATAAGTTTTTTATTTTCTCTTTATACCTTAACTGGTCTAGGACCGTTAAAAATTGACAACTACGAGGGCGGGTCAATAAGTCCGTGACTTTTTGAATTTCTGACCTCTTTACCGAAAAAGCAACACTACTCCTGGCAACAGGTATCTGTCAGTTGACTCCTACCAAAATTTGAACTTGCTGCGTCAGTTAGTTTGTGTCTGACAGCTATCTTTATCAGACTACCCAGTAATATGAGGAATAAATGGAAAAAAGTGAATTTCGTGTGCTTATTAAGCATTATTTTTTGCGAAAAAAAAACCATTACTGAGACCAAGGCTAAGCTTGATAAATACTATGGGGACTCTGCACCATCGATTTCAATGGTAAAAAAGTGGTTTACTGAATTTCATTGTGGCCGTACAAGCACTGAAGATGCCGAACGTCCTGGACGCCCAGTTGAGGTCTCTACACCCGAAACAATCGAAAAAATTCACGATATGGTGTTGGCCGACCGAAGATTGAAAGTGCAAGAGATTGTGGAAGCCGTAGGGATCTCGCATGGCTCAGTGGTTTCAATTTTGAAAGATCACTTGGGTATGAGAAAGCTTTCCGCAAGATGGGTGCCGCGTTTGCTCACAGTCGACCACAAACGCAATCGTGTAACAACTTCACAGGAAGGTTTGGCGTTGTTTAGTCGCAATATGGAGGAGTTTTTGCGCCGTTTTGTAACCGTGGACGAAACATGGATCCATCACAACACACCAGAGACCAAACAACAGTCAAAACAGTGGGTTTCTAAGGGTGAATCAGCGCCAAAGAATGCCAAGGTGGGTTTGTCAGCCAATAAAGTTATGGCGACTGTTTTTTGGGATGCACGTGGGATAATCTACATTGACTACCTTCAAAAGGGAAGAACAATCAATGGGGAATATTATGCCAACTTATTGGACCGCTTCAATGACGATTTGAAAAAAAAACCGACCTCATTTGGCCAAGAAAAAAGTTCTTTTCCACCAAGACAACGCAAGGGTGCACACATGTGCAGTTGCCATGGCAAAAATCCATGAATTGTGCTATGAATTGCTCCCTCATCCGCCCTATTCTCCAGATCTGGCTCCGAGTGACTACTTCTTGTTCCCAAACCTGAAGAAATGGCTTGGTGGAAAAAGATTTGACTCCAATGATAAAGTCATCTCGCAAACAAAATTCTATTTTGAGGACCTCGACAAATCATATTTTTTGGAAGGGATAAAAAAATTGGAGAAGCGTTGGACAAAGTGTATAGAGCTCAAGGGAGACTACGTTGAAAAATAAAATGATTTATTTATCAAAAAATCTGTGTTTTATTCCAAAAGTCACGGACTTATTGACCCGCCCTCGTATATCGCGAAAAATATTTTCGGGTGACAACTTGATTTACATATTTTATTTCATAAATAGGCTCTAAATACGATACTGAACGCCTACAAAAATTTTGGAAATCGGTTAAAATTTAATCCTGCATGTACAAAAAAAAATTGTAAATACTAACTGAAAATCGTATCTTTGTTTCAGATAAAATTGTTTGCTGCGTATTTATATGAAGTCAGCAAACTTTCCAAGTGATTATCGCACAATGAACTTATGCTGTAATTGTATTTAAAGAATTATACAAACATAAATAAAATAATAACTCTTGACAAATAAAATAGTACATAACAAATACGGCATTGGTACATTCCTATACAGAAGTACATTTTTTATATGATTTTTGCATTTAACGCATAATAGAGTGTTATTGTTTATAGGAAATAATCAGTGCCTTATGTATAATAAATTCCATAATAAATAACGTAAGCATTGTAATAACATTGAAGTAAGAATACTTACTGTACCGTTTCAACTTTTAAACATTAGATTAATAAATGTTCTTTTTGAGTTTTATATATAGTTATTTACGTTTCACCCATAGATTTAGTGCAATCGCTAGATAGGTATCACTAATAATAAGACAAAAATTTTTTGGACATCTTTGTTTTTTTTAAATTAAAAGGCACACAGAGATTTTTTTTTTTACTTCAAATAGCGCTGCGAGTTGAACCCTTATTTTTGTTAACTGGAAACTTATAGCAAAAAATTATAAAGGTCACGCCACGGCGACCTAAAAGGTCACACAGCAAAAGACCGACATACTAGGACAACTTCTTTGACTTCATAAAGTTGCCGCACGTCACATCTTTTATTTTGTTAAATTATCTTTAATGTGACATTATTAGCCTAGCTTTTTTTATAATAGTTTATGTTCCCAATTTTATCGTGACTTGTGAGGCCTTTAAGTACACACGGCGGCATATCAGACTATACATGTTGACCTTGAGACCGCCTTTATGCCCTACGTAATAAAAGCTGTTATCGCAGTTCAACTGTTTAACTTGATGTGCTGTCGAGTGTACATCATATTATGTTCATTAGTACATACATACTCGTACATAACTCCACCCGCCAATCCGTCTGCGTGGATTTATATATAATTTATATATAATCATTAATAGTATGATAGCTCTTTTCAGTAAAATAACTTTGATATATTTTTTGAGTTATGTACAGGGAGTTCAGCAATTGACAGAGGTAATTTGTTGAAAAAACGAATACAATTTCCCATGAACGAATTACCCACTTTACGCAGTCTGAATTCTGGAACGACAAGTTTATATTTATTTCGGGTATTGAAATTATTGTGTACGTCACTATTTTTGACAAATACCTCAAGTTTCTTACGGACGTACATAATGTTTTCGAAAATTATTGAAATGAAACTATAAGTATGTTGATCTCTTTGAGAGAGCCACGTTGTCGAAGGCCGTTAATAGCCTGCACAGCACGTTTTTGCAGTATAAAAATAGACTCAATATCTGCCGATGAGCCCCATAACAGAATTCCGTGTTACATTATACTGTGAAAGTAGCTAAAATATACTAATCTTGCCGTTCCAACATTAGCTAATTGTCTTATCTTTCGCACAGCAGAGTTCCTAATACTGATCCCTGAGGGGACACCCATGATAAGGGCCGTCCCTAAAGGCTCAGTCCCATCAGAGCAAACTTTTTGTGTTCTACCTGTAAGATTAGGGCTAATTAAGTCTAACGAATCATTCGAAGCACCATAATGTCTAAGTTTTTTAAGTAACGTTTTATGGTCCACACAATCAAAAGCCTTTGACAGGTCACAAAAAACACCTATAGCATCTAACACGTGTTTGAGAAGTGCTACTCCCGCATTAGTGGTATTTCTACCTTTGCTGAATCCATACTAAAGTGCGGTAAAAGGGCTCGTTCAGTGATTCGTCCCACAACAATGAATTAAAAAAAAAAATGTTCTGGATTCGTTCCATTGAGTTTTTTTTGGCATTACTAATCAAAAATTTTGCAAAATTATTACTAACTACCGTTGTAAAGTAAATGACCGATCAGCTGATGGAGTTAGTACGAAAAGTTCGCAATTTTCATTTTTTGATAGTGACATAACATTTGTATGGACATGCTGTATGGATACTTTTCGGCTGCTTATGGTATTTACCAAATTCCCTGTACATACATATTTGTGACGAATTACCGCTCAAATATGTAATTAAAACTTAAGTGTTTCTATTTTTATAATAAATCCTTTATTTTTTTTAATCTTACTTTATGATTTAAATATAAAAACATGTTTATTGTTGATTTCCTTTTAAATACAGACATTGTTAACAATCTTGTCATGCTCTGCTCGTGTGAAACATATGAAAGAGGAAAACCTCAAAAACCAGCAGTGGGTTAGAATGCAGAATGTTGAAGTAGTCGGAATCCCTGAACTGAAAGAAGAAGAGCCTCTCCAGCATATCATTAATATATCCAAGCACATAGGAGTTTCTATTCAGCCATCTGACATTGAATTTGCCCATCGAGTGCAGCCCCGGCGTGCTTCGAGTGAGTCGGTGCCGCGTCCTATCATCGTCCGCCTAAAGCAGCGCACTGTCAAAGATCAATACTCGCTGCGGCTCGTAAAAATCGTAACGTGTCAACTGGGGACATTGGCATTGGAGGGGATCCTAAAAAAGTATATATTAATGAGCATTTAACCAAGGAAAATAAAATGTTACTGAGTTCCTGCAAACTTAAAGATAAGAATTTTTACTATAAATATACATGGACAAAAAACTGCCGTATTTTTGTCCAAAAAAACGATACCTCGCCTCCAATGCTGATAAACTCGGTTGCGGATTTGGAAAGAATGGTTTAATTATTCCTAAATTACTTTTTCTGTGTAATATGTTTAATATCACAGTTTGTGTAATTCCAATTAACAACAACAAATGCTTTCACCTTGCTTGCACATTGACCAGGTTTTTCGATAAAAGTTTGTTTCTTACTTTTTTATTAGATTGCTGTGCTTTATTTTGCTTGCGACACCACGATTCCTACACAATCTACACTGAGTACTCCTACAAAAATTCAATTACCTACATATTTACCTTTTTTTAATGAATATTATATTAAACACGTGTATACATTGCTCACTTTTTATTTATACGGTACTAATGATTTGAGTTTTTTGTATTCAAAAAATGGCTAACAACTGCCAACGATTACGCCTGTATTACCAAAACGTCAATGGCCTCCGCACAAAAACGAATACTTTTTACAATAATGTTTTTATCACTGACTTTGATATAGGTATGTTCACGGAGACGTGGCTATTAGAGCAAGAGCCCGTGAACCCCAGACCTTCGTTATTTTATAAAAGCTGAAAGTTTGTCAGCGCATGCTCCCAAAACAGGTAAGAACGATGGACAATTATGAAGTTTGGGTTACCGTGGCTTTGGCAGGTAAACGGTACTAAAGGTGTGTAAAATACCGATCTGAATTCATCAAATAATAAAGTGTGATTTTTTGGTATTACCTTCAGAATATTATTAAAAATCACGTTATTGATTGCCAGACACTTAACATCGTGGCAACCCCTTGCCAGACACCCCTAATGTTCATGAAATTATAATTCTACTTATGTTATACTCGTAGTATAAAAGCTGATTTTTATATATAATACTTAGGTAATAATTAGATGATGTTTCCTCATCAGCCAGACATTTTTGATAGTTCCAACCCCCTGCCAGAAAATGATGTAGGGTCGCTGTAGGAGCGAGCGTGAGACAGTATATGTGTGGTGGGTGCGAGTGAGATGGCGAGATAGGTCTATCGCGATCCCTCACTGCGCAGTTGTTATTTCTACTGCGCATGTATTGTTTAGTACTTAGTACATGTTTACATCAGCTAAAATAATCTTATAAGCTATCTTCAAGTATTATTAATTGAATAGTTATTATAAAGGAGATGGCTAAATAGAGTATGGACGGTTGCCCTGGCAAGAATAAATATAGTAACTATTTATGTATATTTATGGGTATCTGAGAAATAGTTTTACACGTTTTCTGAGTTTTAGAAACTTTTCAAATCATTGCAATATTCAAAAATATGACCAAATATTCTGACGTAATCACGTATGAAAAACTTCAGATAATGACGAAGAATAACTGACGAAGAAGAAGAAGACGACGATATGGAATGGAGTAACAGTGACGAAGAAAATGATAACATTGATTATAATGATGATAATGAATAAAATAATATTTTCTTTAGTACACTTTAATAATAATCTGTAATGTCATCAATCTATTTTTTATGCTTTATAATAACTTGTAATGTTATTATTAATATATTTTTAATTAAATTTTTGAGTATTATTTATTTGTTTTTTTTTTATAATCTGTTATTGAGAGATCGCGATAGACCTATCTCGCCATCTCACTCGCACCCACCATACATATACTGTCTCACGCTCGCTCCTACAGCGACCCTACATCATTGTCTGGCAAGGGGTTGGAACTATCAAAAATGTCTGGCTGATGAGGAAACATCATCTAATTATTACCTAAGTATTATATATAAAAATCAGCTTTTATACTACGAGTATAACATAAGTAGAATTATAATTTCATGAACATTAGGGGTGTCTGGCAAGGGGTTGCCACGATGTTAAGTGTCTAGCAATCAATAACGTGATTTTTAATAATATTCTGAAGGTAATACCAAAAAATCATACTTTATTATTTGATGAATTTAGATCGGTATTTTACACACCTTTAGTACCGTTTACCTGCTAAAGCCACGGTAACTTAAACTTCATAATAGTCCATCGTTCTTACCTGTGTTGGGAGCATGCGCTGACAAACTTTCAGCTTTTATAAAATAACGAAGGTCTGGGGTTCACGGGCTCTTAGACTATATGTGATGGCATCTTGGATACGTTCTTGTCGTGGTAATTATGACGCATTTCGTCGCGACCGCAGTTCGCTTGGCGGAGGTGTGCTTGCGCTTTGTAGATCGGAGCTGCAGGCACGTCGACGACAGGAGTGGGAGCGTGATGACCTTGAATGCATCTGGCTAACAGTACCCGCCCGCAGTCTGAGATCAGATCGCGACTTACACGTTTCCGTAATTTATCTGCCACCGGATCGATCCATTCCCTTGAATATTGAGCTATATTTAAGTATTGTTACCGTAGTAATAGATTCACATCCAAACGACCACGTGATTCTTGGTGGGGACTTTAATTTGCCTTGTATAGAGTGGGGATCTGGCAAACCGTTATTTTTAAAAAGGGGCAGTATTGAACTACAAATGAGCGCATCTGATCTTATTCACCAGACTTCTTATTATAATTTACAACAGCTCAACACATTGGCTAACTCTTGCAATAATACCTTAGATCTTATTTTTGCTAATTTCCCTATTGATCTGGGTCGTGCTCCCTTGCCGGTAGTTGATGAAGATAGGTTCCACCCAGCTGTGGCAATGAACACCTGTGATATAGTCACCCCTCCATTAAAACTATCTTCTTGTAAGAAATAAATTTTTAGGAAAGCTAATTACATGGCTATTAATGAAAACTTATCTAATGTAAACTGGGCTAAAATTTTAAATTGTTGTACTGTGGAGGAAATGATTAATGATTTTTATGATACAGTCAACTATATTATAAACAAATTTGTTCCATGTGTATTAGTGTCGGGCTCTCATCAATATCCAATGTGGTACAGTAGAGCATTAATAAACGTTATTAAAGAAAAATCTAAAATTCATAGACAATGGAAACGTCACAGGAACCCCTTGGATTATTTAGCTTTTTCTATATTGAGAAAAAGACAAAAAGAACTACAAACGAAATGTTACAATTCATTCATCGTCACCTCGCAGGCAAGTATTAGGGGTACACCTAGGGCATTCTGGACGTTCGTGAAATCTAAAAAGAAGTCATTTTCAAACTATCCTAAGATAATGAATTTTAACGGAAGAGTCTTAGAAAATGAAAAAGATGTATGTGAAGCTTTTAACGAGTTCTTTAATGAAAATTTTAGTAAGCCCGCCACATGCTACCTTCCGTACCGTTAAGGTATCACGATCAAAAATGACAGTTTAACTTTGTTGCACAGTATTGAATTAAGTTCTTTATATGTACTTACACTCTTGCAAGGTCTGGATAATACAAAGGGACCTGGCTGTGATGGTATTCCACCTATTTTTTTCAAGAGTTGTGCAAAAGTTTTAGCAGAACCTTTAAGCTGTATTTTTAATAGATGTTTGCGTGAAGGTCACTGTCCTGATATTTGGAAAAAGGCTGTTATAGTGCCAATTCCAAAAAAAGGTCAAAGAACACAAATAAATAATTACAGACCTATATCAATGCTTAACACCTTAAGTAAACTATTAGAAAGAGCCGTTCATGACCAAATGTACCTGGTTATAATTCGTTCAGTGCCTACACAACAACACGGTTTTATTAAAGGCCGTTCTACTAACATTAATCTTGTAGTTTTTACTGATGATGTGCTTAGGATTATGGACGGTGGCGGTCAAGTAGATTTTATATACACTCATTTACACTGACTTCGAGAAGGCGTTCGATCGCGTGGATCATTTTATATTACTAATGAAATTACTTGAACTGGGCATATGTTGCAATTTATTAAGATGGACGGAGTCTTATCTGAGAAACAGAAGTCAGGCAGTTATCATTGGCGGATATAAATCAAATTTTACGGAAATTTCATCTGGTGTACCCCAGGGTTCAATTCTTGGGCCGTTGCTATACGTTGCGTACTTGTACGATATTGGTCAATGTTTGACACATGCAAAATTTTTAATGTATGCCGATGACACCAAAATTTATACGTCTATAAAAACAACTGCTGATTGTGTTAAATTGCAAGAAGATTTAGATCGACTTAGTTCTTACTATGTTCGTAACCGTATTGGAGTCATTTTTAGTAAGTGTTCAGTGGTCAACTTCACACGGAGTAATAAACCTGTTGCATTTCAATATAACTTGAATGACCATAAATTAAATAATGTATGCCTTATAAAGGATCTTGGTGTCCTACTGGACTCGAAGCTTACATTCTCTGATCATATAGCCACCATTGTGAATAAGGCCTATAAGAATTTAGGTTTTATACTAAGAGTCTGTCAGCCGTTCTCAGATCTTTTGTGCCTAAAAGTTTTGTTTTTTGCATATGTTCGTACCAACTTAGAATACCGCTGTAACATTTGGTATTAGTGTATAAAACAGTCTGGAATCTATTCAAAAGAAATTTATTAAACATTTAAACTATAGAACACGTACAAAATTTCAAACATATGATGAAGCTTGCAAATTCAACCGGCGTATTCTCACAGATATGTCTTTTTTTGTATGACATTTGCAAAGGTAAAATAGATTCCATTGAACTCTTGTCGCTCTTCATGAATTTTAATTGTCCATCCTATCGTACTCGACACACCTCCTCCACTCTCTTCCATGTGTCTTTCTCCCGTACCAAATATGCTAAGAACTCCGTTGTGTGCCGTATACTAGGGCTGTATAATAAATTATTTTCTGCGGTCGATTCTTTTAATTTGAGCAAAAATGTTTTTAAAAAAAGAATTTTGGACCTCCTTGAGGTGTAACATTAATTTATTAACCGATGTGTGGTGAATGTATACACGAATGTTTACATGTTTACATTTTTTTTACATTTTTAGATTTACTACACTAAACTATATTACACACACATTCACACATTCACACATACACACACACACACACACACACACACACACACACACACACACACACACACACACACACACACACACGCACGCACGCATACACACAAATGCAGAGCACACAGTACAACCGTAGCGCGCTTCTTAACTTTAAGATTGTTAATAATAAAGTAAATCCGTTATTGGCTGTCAGTATTGCTAAAATGTAAAACAAGTGTATTTTTAAAAGCTGTGGATTTTGTTAAATAAAAATAAATAAATAAATAAACTTATATTTGTCTTTTATTTCATCGACTTGCTGACTGGTACTAAATCTCAAAGTTATAAGAATAAATTTAATGGGACGAATCGCAAAACAAAAAGTATAATATTTTTGAATTTAGTGTTTCGTCCCATTGGGACGAACGTGTTGTGGGACGAATCACTGAACGAGCCGATAAAAGTTGGCTAAACATAATTTTCTCAAATATTTTACGTACTGGCAAGATAGGTAGGTATTGGTCGAAAATTAGCAGGATTACATTTCTCGCCGAATTTAAGTAATGGAATGATTTTGATAAACTTCATTAAAGTTGAAAACTGTCCATCATCAATACATTTGTTGAAAATTATTGCGAGGGCTATTGAATTTATAATTGTATTGATAATATGGACGGAAATTCCTCAAAGATCTTTAGTTTTTTTTATATATAAAATATATTATCTAAAAGTTTTTATTATTAAATCATGGTTTATATGTCTTAAATTAAATGAAGATTTGCACTCATCGACAACCGACTTGAGAAGGGATTCAGCTAGACAGCGGAAGAAACAGCAAGCCCTTCAGTAGTGGAGGAATCTATAATTGAAAAAAAAATCTCAAATCTATTTGCAACCTCTGTGATCGTGTTTATTAACTTATCCCCTAATTTGAGATAGTAACTAGGATTGTTTGGTTTTAGTCTACATGTTTCTTTATTTCAAGTAGTAGTACCTATTCCTGAATGAAATTATGAAGATAAATTGACTTTGCTTTGGCGCATACTATTTTAAATAATTTGGAGTATTTTTCAACATGATCTATAATGTTGTGGTTTTAAGATTCAGCCTTTAGACTATACAAATCATATAATGTTTTCCTGCTTTTTTAAATACCAGGTGTAGCCCATTCATTAAACTTACATTTCTGTATGTATATTTTTATTCTTTTCTGTTTAAAATGATTATCAAATTCATTTTTTACCAAACTAAAAAGGCCCTCATATAATTGATCAACATTCTGACTACCAGGCTTAAGTAAATTCACGCCCTTTTAAAAATTTTCTTTAAATCTGCCTATTTTATTAATAGTAACCAGCCTATACACATAGGTACTCTACTATGTTTGGGAAATGATGGTGCTCAAATGATGCTTCCTGTCCACTATGGTCTGAAGTTAGACAATTCAATATATTTTTTTTAACACTTTACCATTAGGTACACAAAATATTATCTAAGCAAGTAGCCGACGTGGGCGTTACCCTGGTAGGTTCATTAAAAAGATTTATTAAATCATATGACTTGAAGAGATTAAGAAATTGGGTGGACGTCTGTGTGTCTTCTAATATATTAATGTTGAAATCGCCACATACAACTACTATTTTAAAGGATTTTGATAGCCTTCTCAGAGCCTCATTCATAGTGGATTCAAAAATATAGTAGGTAATTAGATTTGGGGGGAATATACACGCCAATTATTATAAATTGTTCCAGCTTTAAACATGCTGGCTTAATAGTTCGTTCAACCGAAAGCGACACAATGTCTTTGCGTGCTTTACTATAAACAAGATAAATTGTTTAAAACTGTAACTGAACTACGAAAATGCAATTCAAAGTCTAGTATATAGATTTAATATTATATTAAATCTATGGTCTAATAACAGCGTATACTTAATACCTAATCCCACTGCAGGCAAAGGCTTCCATTGAAATCAAGTTACCATAGCAATGATGGGTATAGGCATAATCACCACGCTTGCCAAACGCGGGTTGGTGATCACAAACCCGAGCAATGTTCGAAAATTCTAAACTTTTGTTGCCCGAACCGGGAATTGAACCCGGGATCCCGAGATCTTGGCCCGGTATTCAAACCGCTAGACTAAAAGGGCGACTTCAAAGTCTATACTTGCTGTATTGTTTAAACATTTTTGTAAGTACTCAGAATCTTTCATTTGATACCCCGCTTTTTTTAAATAAAAATAAAAGTTAATATATTGTTGTAGCATTCGCCAAATAGCCTTTTTTTAACAACATAGGTAGCCAATGTTACCCGGACTATAATAAGGAATCGATTGATACCACCTCATTCACCAAAATCGACTCAGTAGATAAGCCACAAATGTGGAACCTACTTATATTTAGAAAGAAAGAAAGAAAGAAAATATTTATTTGACACAACAACAAACACAAAGCACAAAAATAAAAAAAATAAAAGGGAAACAAGTGTCAAAAAGGTTCCCGCTCAGCATTAGTCGTGACAGCTAGAGGCATATCACGACGCTGATTTTCAGCGGGGACCCTGATCAGGAGCGTGGGTGTGACAGAGACGGGTAGATTCACCAGGCCACTACCTGGTCGGTCTGACCGAAGGAACCCGGCAGGTCCCAATGAGTCAACACGCCACTGCCGGCGTTACGCGGTATATTAAACAAATTACAAAAAACGTTAGGAAACAAAAGTACAATAAAATAAAAATAAAAAACTACTTACATATAATTAATTCAGTACCTACTCAATGTATGTATTACATAGTCCAGCCATAAGTTCCGTTACAAATGGAAATGCAATTTTTAAATGAAGTAATATTATTATAATTTATACCTAGGTACATATTTATTAAATGTCAGCAAAAAATGAAAAAATATTCTATTCGAAATGGCCACCTTTGGCTTTTATACAGGCCTTTAATCTGTTTGGCCACGAATCTATGGATTTACGCACTGTTTCCATGGGAAACTTCGCCACTTCTTTTACCAAAGATTTTTAAGAGACTTAATGTCGCCGTGTCGTTTAGAGCAAGCCATGTCCTCTAAAACTGACCATAATCTGAAGTTGAGGGTTGAGGTTTGGGTTAGTGGGGGCCAGTCTTCAGCTCTTATAAAGTCCGGAACGATGGTTTCAAGTCAGGCTTGGGTAGTTCGTGCCTTGTGACCAGGTGCAGAGTCCTGTTGAAAAGTCCACGGTATATTTTTAAAAAGTGTATTGCTGTACCCTGAACTACACTTTAGCTAAAGTTTTCACTCCTTTTCCACAAAAATGTAGTTTTATGACTCCTTGATAAGACACGCCCCACCAAACCATTACTGACGCAGGATGATGATCACGTTGTACCTTTAAAACCACTTGAGCAGCTTCTTTAGAACTGTGAGCGTATTTTGCTTATTGTAGTGTTCTTCAAACTTGAAATTATTTTCATCGGTAAAGAAGATATTTCTGTGACTTTCACCTGCGTATCGCGACAGAAGGCGTTTTGATCGATCCACTTTCTTTAATTATTGTAAAGATTGATTTGGGGAATGTCCTGTATATCGACGATAAGCACCGAGCTTCAGTCTGGTCTTCGACAGAGAAAGTGTTGTTGTATCTGTTGATAGGATGATATAAGATTTTGAAGTGTCTGGAATATGACCGACGGCTCCATGCCCACTTTTTGCAAGGCAATTACTGCAATCCTATTTTATTTAACACTCCATTCCATATTGTAATTCGATAATGAACACGAAAAAATATGTGAAATGGCTCAAAATCGAAAGATCAATAATATAGGTACGTGTTCCAAATTCAAAATAATTAAAAAGATAAAAAAAAAGTAACAGTATTTATGGCCAGACTAGTTATATGTATACATTGACTACCTGAATTCATTACCATTCCTGTTGGCTTTGCCGTAGTCGGGTAAAAAAGGCTCAAGAGTGCGCAGAGGCCCAAGTCATGCTGGAATTTTCCTGCGCGATAGAATTGTAAATTCTCCATAGTTTCAAATTAGTCTATCCATGTTTTTTACCCGAGTACGGCAAAGCCAACAGAAGGGCTATGATTTTAGCTGTCTATAGTATACATGTATGTATGTGGGTATATATGTGGATTCCACATTTGCGGCTAAAATACTGAGCCGATTTTGGTGAATGAGTTATCAATCGATTCCTTATTATAGTCCGGATAACATAGGCTACCTTTTGTTTAAAAAAAAGCTACATGCTTCAAAAATATATTGGTGTACTTAGAGAAAAAAAGTTGTGCAGCCATAACGAGGTTTAATACCTTAAAGAAGATAAAATTCAGAGTAAAAAAATTTTAAAAAAATATATCGATATCGGGTGACTTTAAAATCACTGGCAAATTCGTAGTCGGGTGACAGATTTTTAAACTAATATTCTTACACGAAAATTCAAGAAAACAATTTATCAGTAGGAGAACTAAAATAGGCAATGCTGAAGCTGAAGTGGCAGTCGGCAGACACATAATCGGGCATCGTAAGTGGAGCAAAAGTATATGCACAAAGTGACCCGAGAGCCTCGTAAAGAAATCCGCTGGATGCGGGCAGCGAGGGCCCGATCGTTGAGGCCTCTGCCCAGCTGTGGGCGTCGTTTGGCTGAGGTAATGTTGATTGTGTTGCTATGAACACATTAAAAAGACAAAGTTCAGACATTTATTTTCACATTCTTTTTTTATCTATAGACTATCTTTTAGAGTTATCTGAAAGGTATGTAGAACACCATTCACAGAGAAAGTGTTTGGTCCACTGACAATGCATTTCGCTCAATTTGAGTCCATTGTAAGCGTCCGATCGGCTAATAATCTCAAGCCTTTCGAGTTTTAAGCGCGACTGTATTGATATTTTATTTAATTTTGAAGGTTTAACTTAAATAATACTTTGTAAGATATTTTAGCAACTTAATTTTTTCGAGTTTAAACTTTATATTCAAAGAAGCTAAACTGCTGCCGCAACCTGTTCGTATGTTTGTCTTTATCTCAGGAGAGTTCTACTTAGAAGACTCTACCTACGACTTAGTTATTTCTTTTTAAGACGGACCTATTACTAAAGCGTTTCTAGTTTTATGGGAAGGCTTTATTCAGCTGAGAGGCTTCGCGAAGCCTTAGACTCGTCCGTGCCGGGGTCCATACGAGATCGGGCCGTTTGCGTAGTTTTTGTTAGTTTTTCTTTCTATCCTCAAGAGCCTTTATAAAAGTGACAATGTCGCTTCATAGTGTTGACAAGATAATTAGACAAGTGCTTTTACGTAATAGATTTAGATATAAAAGTAGGTAATAGTTTTAGTCTGTCATGTTCGTTCCGTGTAAACTCCACCAAGATGTGAGTAACATCATCGATAACACCGCATTCTTGACTTAAAGGTAGGTAATGTGATCAAACTAAAAACGTATTTTTCGGAATTTTAAAAAGCTAAAAATTAGAAATGTAAGGGGAGAAAATTTTTGTGCCGTTATCTGCCGTCCTAGAATAGCACAACCAGTTCTCGTCCTAGTGTGTCGTAAAAGAAAAATAAGAAGAAAAGAGGCAACAGTTTCTTATCTCCCAATCGGCCAATCTTCAATCGTACATCCGTTTGGTAAGCGTGAAGGTTACATATCACAAACTTCTCTTTTTGGAGCGCTTATGTTTAGCTGTGGATTGGTAAGAAAGTAAAAAAGAAGTAGATATGAGCCAATGAACGTCAATGACATGAATGGTTTTACAATTTCAATATTGGAGGGGTTTTTATCAGAAAACGATACTTGGATACTTTATGACTAATAATAGATAAAATGGAGAGTTCCATCGTATAAAAAAGCTTTACACTAAACTGTTTCAGCCCTTACAGCTACAGCTAGTACGAGTACCTACATGCAGGTAAGGAATATTCAAACATTGTGCCGCCGCGGCGCGATTAATTTCACACTGACTGATATTACGAGTTACCAACTGTTAAGTAAATGCTCTAATACCATCGAGATTAGTTGGTAGTTAACGTGGCGTTATGAGCACCTAGATGAAATAAGGGAAGATTATCAATAGAAAATCAATCTTGAAAATTTACGGATACACCAAGTGGCGATGATCCCCCCTAATCACGAGACGAGACCAACCGACAGAGGGCTAATACGCACTGAAAAAACTTACAGGTACCCCAACGTATTGTAAGTAAACACGGGTAAAGGCTATTGAAGAATGTGACCCTTTTAATTTTTAATCCGACTGCGCCAGAAGGAGGGTTATGTTTTTGTTCGATACTCGATGCAAACTCCAGATCAAAATTACGACCATTAATGTCTACTGTTTTACTCACTCTTCACTTTTTAAATGGGGAGTTTTCAGCCCAATTTTCCAACATTTATAATATTTTGAACATTTTATGTCTGACAGTTGCAAACACGGCGAAAAGTGAGCCAAATAGGTGCAGCGGTTTTGAAGTGATGTGTTCTAATATCATCCCTACTAATATTATAAATGTAAATGTGAGTTGGTTTGTTACGCTTTCAAGCAGAATCTATTAAACCAATTTAAAATAAATGGGTACAAATAACAATGGCGGAATAGACTTAGAAAATAAAAAAACACGGGCAATTTTGTATCCCGCTGTTGGGCACAGGTTTACGCACGCGTGATAAAAAGTGTGGTTCACGTGGGCAGAGCCGCGGGTGAAAACATATGTTATTTATTTATAAAGAAGTAAAAGATACATGTAAGTAAGTTGTTGTAAGTACTCAGAATCAGCTGCTCTACATACCTACATACAACTTTTTGTGCATTTTTGAGAGTTTAGTCCCGAAATTTACCTTTCTATAGCTTGTACATATTCCTGTAAGTTCATATTTTACAGGAATAGTGTTAATGATAGGATTTTTTTATAAGCAATGTAGGTAGGTAGGTAGGTAGGCTATTTGTATCAAGGTAAGATTTAAGTTATACCTTTGCCATGAAAACGTTAGATAACAACATGTTGTTTTCTATATATTTACGAGTATACAGTAAGTACTTAGGTAGGTTTACAAGTAATTTCTTATTCGTGTTGCAATAACCAAAAAGTTCTGCGAACTTGACCCCTTTTAGGTGGTTTGCTCCTGATTTAACTGTCAATTGCCATCGTAATAACAGTTATACGACCAACAGAAGTTAACGGTAAAGCCTCGGCGATTAATTATTTCAAGATTAAATCGTAGTTAACACGCTTTTAATACAAATGCCTGCTGTGTGGGCATCGAAATAAAAAGAGGCATCATTTTTACCTTTCCTGATGCTGTTGACATCGCCGGGTGCGTTCGCACATACCAGTTTACTATAAACATAAAAGAGGATAGCGACCGGCTCTCATTGAGTCAGTCTGTCTCTGAACCTCACTGAAACGCAACGCGTTACGATTTTGTATTTAAAGTTAAAATACCTTTATTCTTTTTGTTTATTCATTAAAATAAAATTTCACAATACTACGACACTTAAGTATAAGTTTATGACAAGTTATATTTAAATTAAAGATACAGTTTCCAGCTAACAAAGACGACAGGTGAGCCGATGTTTGTTTTGTTATAAAATGTTATTAATTATTCTTGTAAGAATTGTTGAAAACTAAGTAATTTAGAATTTTACATGGTCAATTGTACTCTGTAGAGTTTGGCAAACTGTTACCCGCAAACAAAATCTGTTGTGGTACATATTTTGTAATCGGTTCAAATGAAAAGCCAGTAGATATCGCTAAAAAGTAGATATCTTTGTGATTAATTGGTCAGAATTTAATTTTAAATTATGTTATGAGTTTTCCCACAGACGTATAAAATGGCATGAGAGCCGGTTGAGTACTATTGTAGTAGGAGGCAACTAGGCATGTGTGTATTGTGTTTACAACCGGAGTGCGTTTCACACACACACACAGAGAACTACTGACTGACCGGTGGTAGCTGATTATCATGCACGCTTTCTAATTTACTATGACGAATTTTTGCTAGTGTAGCCACAACGAACATCCATGTCGCTCTGATTATGCTTAGTATTACTTAGTACCTACCCAAAGCAATCACTTGGCTTTTGCAGTTAATTTTAGCAATGTTCAAAATTGCATGAAAGCTACATAATTTACCAAGAATAATTACAGTTGCCTTAGTCTATTTGTAACTGTTAAATCCCATTTAAAAAACAAGCTTTTCATTCATCTGATGCCTGTATAGGCAGATCTCTGTACATTATTTCTGGTAAAACTACATTGGTCTTTATTACAGCAACAACAGATTAAACAAATGTTTGTGATTGTTTTGTCTCTCTGTCTGTATGTTTGTACATGTATGTACCATAGATCTAAATAAAAAAATCACTGAAGTGTTGTTATAGGTCTTACTTAAAATATAGGCAACATTTTAGAAGTCTAAATTTTACGCCTGCGAGAGATTACTTGCCGTAGTGTCGAAGGGTTTGTACTACTTATTTTATTTTAAACAGAGTCGATGTGTAAAAGAGCAGTCACAAATTTTGGGCTGCTAAATTAGTGTAACGTGTCGGACCCGGTTTTTTTAATGATGGAATGGGGTATTTCAACCACCTTACATTAAGAAGAAAAAACAAAAGACTTTATAAATGCATTTTTAATTTAAATCATCTTATAAGTAAAATCAAGTTGGGTTTTTAAGTAATACAATTACAATCCGCATAGTTACAGAAAACTTTCGTAAATTAAGTAAGCAGCAGTCAAACTAAAAATGTCTCTATTTATTAAGCTCTTTTCAAGATAACTACACTTTAGTTTACTGATTAACCATTAATTTATTACGGTGGGACCAATATTATTTTTGTTAACAATAAACATGTAGGTACTTAATTATTGAAGAGACACGAAGTTCGGGTCACGTCTTTATTAATTTTAATTGTAAAACTGTACCACCTTTCGGCTGTTATTTGTAAAACCATTTAGGGGCTGTCATGGTATCTATTTAAATACACATATGAACTTTTTCCTAGCATACAAGAAGTCGCAAAATTATTGTATTCTCCGATCTTAAAAAACTGAGATATTTTGTCAATATAAATTCAACCTAAAGTAGGCAAAGGCAATTTTATTTCAGTTTAATTATATCTTTGATAAACTAAACCTGTTCATAGTCAAAATTAGAAAATATTTACTAGGCAGAAGTTAAAAACAGGTTCACATTGATATTCAGGCAATGTGCGCGAAGCACCATATCTAGAGTCTTATGCAAACGTTACGTACCAGCGTCATGCGTCTGAGTGCTGTGGACCTTACCGAGACCGAATAGAGGTCACATTAACATAATGTACATTCAATAGAGTTCAACATTTTGGAAGAGTAGAACTTATACGGCCTCGGTGTTCGTCTCAAATAATGTAATATGAAACAGTTGTTGCCTTGGATTAAAAATAATAGAGTAAAACCGGAGTCTACAAAAGTTTGCTTGATTCGCTAATAACAGTCATCGTACTCGTAAATTGGAATGCATTGTAAATTTTAAGTAGGCGCAATAGACCTTTGTCAAAAAGTATAATTTTGAATTGAATTTTACTAACAAATTTATAGGTTTTATCTGTCTACCTAGTAAATTTCCTGTTTCGAAAGATGTTAAGTGTATTTACTTCGAACACAAATTAATAGGTAAGGTACCTACCTACCTACTGTAAATTCACGGCTATGGAAGTCACGGAGAATTCGGTATGGGTCTTACTCATTTCTTACTACATATTAAGATGTAAACATTGTTTCAACATTTAATCAAATAAATATGAAGCGAGTACAAGTGTTCTGTTGTAGGTATTGATTTTCGTGTGATAGTCGCACAACAAACAGAAAGTTTTTTTTTCCAATTGGTTTAGGCCCATTTTCATCACACAACATTATACAAATCGGGCGGCTTCTTTTCAAATTGAAAATTTTGAATGCTTATTTAAGGTAACTTTTTGAGTTTACAGGAGCATCTTAATTGCTAAAAAACATATAAAATAAAGATTTAAAACCTAGCATCTAAAAAAATTACGTCGTGTACGCTTGGTTAGATGTTATCCCTATTCAATACAAGATGACTTTTTTATCATCTTCAACATTTTTTTAGGCGTTCAGTATCGTATTTAGAACCCATTTACGAAGTAAAAAATTTAAATAAAGTTGTCACCCGAAAATATTTTACGCAACATAGTTTTAAATTTTTACGGTCCTAAGCCTTTTAAGGTATGAATGGAAAATCAAAAACTCATGAATAGTATCATAATGAATAAATGAGATGCGCATCGCGTAAAAAATGTGTTGCTAGGACGCCGTATCAAAAATTTTATATTTTTGGCGGACAGTTTCTAAGTGCTTTATCTTGACATTTTTGTACTGGGCTATACCAAAAGAAAAAATACGTCATTTGCTTTTTGTCTCGTAGATTGCTACATTAAAATTTGCAAGGTGGTTAAAGTTTCATTCTGTATACTAATTCTTATTATATTCTATAACTATGTCTATCTAATTGTTTTTTAATATACATTATACTCAGAAATAGCTATTGCATATAGTTAAAATAGTTACATATCACTGAATCGCTGTTGATTTTTTGAACAAACATAAATAAAGTAAAATACTGCAAGGCCTGATTTATCGTTGGCGAAGTCTGAAAGTCAATTTGTTGAATGCACTGGGATCCCCGCCGGATGAACAGGCCGCACAATATGTGACACTGACACGAATTTCGATTCATCTGAAAAACCCATGACTGCTTTAGTGTAGAAAGCGTAGTGATTCGTTCCGATATGATACGCGCGGAGATAAATTGCCATTTATTAAACTATTTTTTCTAAAATTCTACTTAATCAAAAGTCTGATAATGAAGCAATTCAAGTTTACTAATCCTCTGAAAAATTTGATGGGAAGGTACTATATTTTTATTTTCCAACGAATTACTACTAGTGTTGTTACCTTTTTGAGTCACTTATTAACAATTAAGGTAATGGCCATTTTTGAAAAAAAAAAAACAAATCTCGAAGTATTTCGTTGAGCATTGTATTCCGATATTACTCACAATGACACGGTTTGCTGGTCCGGTTGTGTAACCGACGAGCGATGACGTGAGTGTGACTTTCGCTGCTTCTTAATCCTTCAACAAAACGTTTTCGGTGAAAAACTCACTGTCTGTTGTCATAAGACAATGATATCCGAATTCAAAATAAATAAGATGTTCATAAAAGTAAGGAGGTAACTTATGGTAATATTTATACTCGCAAGGTTCCTTAATTTTTTTATCATTGACTCGGGTTTGAGTAATTATTCTCAGTCTGAAATAAGAACTTGAATAATTATAATTTTGTGATATTTTACAGCTTATATAATAATGTTTTATTTAAAATATAAGTACTTAATTACGTATATTGAAATTATATTAAATATAAATTACATACTTCTATTCTTCATGGCTATCGAACGTTATTACCTATTTTGAACAATCACATTTTCATAATAAATCGGTGGAATAGAAAACGAACCATAACTCGTAGCAAATCTATCGTAACACACGTAGTTTACGCGTAGATATTGAATGATTATTATTTTCCATTACTATTTAATGTTGAGATTAAGTAAATAAAGAAATGTAGATAAGTACTAGACAAAAACATCGTATTAGTATATTAATATGGAATTTAATAATTCTTGTATACATTTTTTTTATATCCTAACAATGGCTCTAACTATTCGGATAATGTTTTGTATATTTTTAAGGTTTTGCATTTAAATGAAGATATGTACGAGTAGTTGTGTTTCTTATCAGAATGTCATTAGGTATATGTTGCATACAAACACAAACGTACGGGGTTCCATTCTCGAAAGGTTCTCGAAATGAAACTCCGTTGAAACCGAGCAACTCTTTCAGCCAAATACTAAAGAGAGTTTAATAAAGCCATGACGTTATAAAATAAAATTACCTTCACTTTGTTTTATTTGTTTAAACAGCATCGATTATCTATTAGCTAGATATTGTTTGCTGTTTAAGGTTAGGCTAGTTTAATTTCATATGGTGAAAAAATATAACATAGTAGATAGATAGATAACTCATTTATTTGCATCACATACAACTACAACACACACAAACAGTTGACGCTGCATATAAAAAAAGTACATCAATTTAAAATACATACAAAAACAAAAGGGAAAAAAAATAAAAAGATGTGTGTCGCAGCGATGCAAATAGGCCGCAGCTCAGCGATTCGTTTGCTTGGGGCAAACCACTGATTTTCAGCTACCACCCGATGACAAGCCTCAGGACGCGTTAGAGGCGACAGACGCGATGTGATCATGTGAATTACATAAATAAATTTATAAATTAATCAATAAGGAAACTAATAATGCATGCAATAGTACCTATATAGTCAGATATACCTGCACAGTCCAACTATAGTATGTAACAAACTTCTTTACATTTTTGCATCCAGTTTGGAAGTATCCTCTAAGATTAAACGCTTTCGAGTATTATAGGGCGTAAAATTGACAAACCTTTCCAGCAGCAGCGTCGTTTTCATTTATATTTTTTAAGTATGTTTTTTTTATTTCGATAAAATATCTTCGGCTGAGCTTGTATTTTCAAACTCGTTTTGTGGTTGTCGGTACTCCTAAGAGTACTATTTATCATGCAACGCCTAAGCGTTGCATGATAAATTCGCATTGAAATCTAAAAATGGTCGGCCTATGATTGAATATTAGTTATAACATTAAGATGTTTGTTTATTCGATGTTTTGCCATTGATAACTATTTCCATGAGGAACACGATCAAGAATAAGATAACTAGAATCCAAGCCGTGCATATATGATTGTGTCACGGCACAAACAGGTAAATCCCTTGACGTCAATTCGTTCCTGATGTTCTGCAATAATTATTAAAGTTAGATAATTTAGAGATATCTAGATTTCCTACGTATCCAATACAACAAAATAGGTATTCAGAATTTTAGTGCGATTTCCATGGCACTGCAACCATTCGCATGACGCCATCATTCTAAAAACAACTAAATCTATACTAATATATAAAGCTGAAGAGTTTGTTTGTTTGTTTGTTTGTTTGTTTGTTTGTTTGTTTGTTTGAACGCGCTAATCTCAGGAAGTACTGGTCCGAATTAAAAAAATCTTTTTGTGTTGGAAAGTCCATTTATTGAGGAAGGCTTTAGGCTATATAACATTACGCTGCGACCAATAGGAGCGAAGCATCAGTAAAAAATAATCACTATTTCATTAACAGAAATTGACGCGAATGAAGTCGCGAGCAACAGCTAGTCTTTAATAAGCAGGCTGTGTCAGTCGCAACAGCTTTCTGGGGACGAAATCTGTCGGATAGACTTTACCTATTTGGATAAAGTATGATACGGAATGTGTTTAGATATGAATGAGCTTCTGATTTGATAACATCAGTATCATTTCTCGCATGAAATCAATTTTGGTACATAATATCATAAATTTTTTATTTATTGTAAAAAGCCTTTTATGCAATAGAATATTGGTATCACAGCAATGTACTTAAGTGATGTTGTCCACATACCAATATTATTATATGAACTTAGTTGTTTCAATTAGAAATTATTTAAATACATTTGATTTACTTAAATCCTTTATTCGCAGCTCCTATCACTTAGAAGTATTTCTTTATTTTTATAAACGTTAATAATATTTTTTTTATAAGTTTAAGTCTCGTTTAGCAATAGTTTTTACTTATACTGATACTGAAATTCAAAAACTGATAAAATCAATAATATAACTGATAAGATCAATAATATAACTGATAAGATCAATTTGATCTTGTTGCTAAAAACTGTCTTTGAATGTAATTTACCTTCTTTTAATTGAAGAAAGCCTATGTTGATGATAAATTTATTATTATTGTAATTATAATTCCAGTTACATTGTTACAGTACAGTAAAAACACACACACACACACACACACACAAACACACACACACGCACACACGCACACGCACACGCACACAACTTGTAACTTGTAATTAATTGTCGATTTTGTTCTGATTATTTTTATATATTATTTTATCACATGTAACAGCTTTCGTAATGCCTAAATAAAATATTCATCGGTTCGGATGTGGAGAGACTGGCGGTCTGTCAAACAGGGCCTCCTAGGCCGCCAGTCTCTTGCATAGAATAATTTATAATACATTTTTAGCTTAAGTCATTCTATGTAACTAATAATTCAATGTGAGAGAAGAAAAATAAGGCCTTATTATTATTATTATTATAATCATTCTTTTATACAACAAATATATATAATAATTTGTAAGTTTCGTGTTCTCATGAGTGCATTACACAATTATAAGTAGGTATAGCCACCGTAGGTTACTGAAGACAAAATCATAAATGGATGTAGCTATTTTATATAAAATTGCATACTAGTCGATTATTTAAAATTTTGTGCTTAGAGGAAGTGTGTCACATAGAAATTGAGGTGATTGGGGCTGACCTCAACAGAGAGGCAGAAGAAGTGACTGATCGCCACTCGTGACATAGATTGCATTAGATGATTGCATTGTAAGTTTAATATTTTGTATATTGAGGACAAAGTGCCAGTTTGGTAAGATTGTTTAAAAATATATTTTTCTTTTATCAACATATAAAATAGTTTCTGATGCGTACGTAGTTCGTTGAAATATCCACCATTACATCAAGTATGATATTAAGGAAAATCTGCATTGCTTCTAATAGCTTCTATGTACCCGTTTCGAAGCTTTTTGCAGATTTTCCTTACCCATTGAAAAGAAAATAACCATTATTATGTAGGTATTGTTTGGTTGAATGCAAATACAACCCAACAATACCTATTAATATGATCATTCAGAATGTTTGTGACGTTATTCTCTTTTTTCTCCTAGTTTCACGACAATTACTTAAATAACGAGAAATAAATATTTGTTAGGTTTCAGTTTTCTTTTATTTTAAACATGTACATAAACTTTTATGTAACATCTATTGCTTGATTGTATATCTTTATAATATCCTCAAAATTATTGCAAGATGTTACTTTATTAAACACTAGCAAGCCGCCGGTTTCGCACGGTTGTAATGCTGACACTAAATATACTACAGAATATATTTTTATACAACGTTCACAGCTTTTTTGTCGTTAGACAATACGTTACGTTCCGTTACGTTTATAACGTTGTATAGTAGCTATAATAGTACTCGTAATTGAGGATTATAAGGAGATGATAGACAACATACCATCGCATGTCATTTGTAGTGTATAATATTTGTAGCACATTATTTTGATCTATCTCGTAAGGTTCAGCCAGCGTTTGCAATGTAAGCGCAAAAAAATGTGTTTATATACTTACGACATCAAATTAGAAACCATTAACTTTCCTATTAAATCGCTCATCTATAAAAAAACCGCATAAAAATCTGCGTCGTAGTTTTAACGATATATAAAAATACATAGAGGGACAGACACATTAAAACAGTAAAATTATATTACCTACTTACATTCGGAACCGATGTTTAATACAATTTTACGAATTAAATGAGATAGTAATAAAATATGGCTTCTTTTTTAAAATCTACCTTGTACGAGTATGTATAGTTCAGAGCTCGACTTGTACATAATTAATTACTTTGGCATTTTAATCATGTACACATGCAGAATCCATTTGGCTGTATCAACTTGCATTCATCTGAAAATTAAATAAAAATATAGCTTAGGTTTAGCATTAAAATCTCACGCGCTCGTCTCAGCCCGCAGACAGTTCGGTGTGGTTCGGTGGCCCCGCCCCTCGCCGCGCCTGCGTCGCTCTTCTGCAGAGAAAGTTAGGTGAAATGCATCAGCAGAAATCCACTCGTTTGCCTTGCCATTGTTTGTCTGAACTATATCAAATGACTTATATTTTTGTCACAGTAATGTCGCTGCGGCAGGAACATTAAATAATATTAAGTATTATCTATCATCTGTTATTACACCGTTTACGGCTCACAACGTAGAGCCCTGAATAAATTCGTCAACACAACATATCTTTTGGGAGCGTAATGCGTATTGATTAGAGCAGTCGCACAAAGCGGAAAGTTATCCGTTTAAGTCCCAACTAAGGCATTGACCTTTTTAATCAAAGTATTGAATTTCTATTACTCTTATTATTGATTTTACATAATAATTTCAGATCAGAAGTTATAGTTATATAAATTGGTGCATTTGAATAAAACTCATGAAAACCTTCAGATTTGCTTAATTTATAGATGCCGGTTACTTAGATCATCAGAATAAGGTAATCACCATATAATATTAGTATAAAATATAATATAATACATTACATAAGTCAGAAAATACGTACCCAATAGTTCCATAGTATTATTATTTACGAAATGGCATTGTTTATCTCACACTTTTTACTATCGCTAGGTGTGCCTATTACCTTCGTAGGTACTCTAGATTGGCTACTTCCATGAGAAATCCATTATAAGTCGGATGTATTTTTCTGTATTACGGTAAATGTAGCCGTTTACCACATGACATAAATAGCGCCATCAAGTACAAGGCTGCACTGATAATGTTCAATTACCTTGTTTCAGGTGCATCATGTTGAAAATAACCTTAGTGGCGTTGATCGTCGCATCGATTGTCAATGGTCAATGCTTCTACAAAGATGACTCATCAAAAAAACTGAATCCTGAAGCCCGGACCTCGCTGTACCGAGGGCAGCTGGCGTTTACCCTGAACCTATTCAACGCGATCAACGGGGCGATTCCCGATGACAACATATTCTTTTCACCGTTTTCCGTCTATCACTCGTTGCTGCTCGCTTACTTTACTTCTGGCGGAAACACTGAAAAGTCGCTGAAGGAGTCTTTGCAAATTGCTGACAATTTGGTGAGATACTCGTAGACTGCTATTTTAGATAATTTATTTCATGTTTAAAACCGTGACCTGCAGCGCCGATGCGAAGGTGACACGAGATCACTACTTATACTCGTATTCTCTTGCTATATTTACCAAACATGCATAATATTAGACATGCGTCACACAGTACCTACATTTTAATAGAGCACAGGTAATTAAAGTTGTTTTTAGATTAATATCTTATAATCTAGTAAAGTAAAGTAAGTAGGTACCTATATTAAAGAATATAATTTAAAAGTGGATTAAAGTAATATATAGGTGATAATCAATTTCGACATTATGTTACCTGAATCTCTAATAAAACAAAAGCTATTTTAAAATATTTCAGGACAAAATAAACCTAATGACCGCGTACAAGGTGGACAAGCGGTCCCGGGCAGCGAACAATAACTCCGAAAGCTACGAGTTCATTAATGCCAACAAGTTGTTTGTAGACACGGAGCTGCGTGCGCGCAAGTGCATGACCGACCTCTTCTCGGACGAGCTCGAGGCGTTGGTATGTACAGTACTCAAATTAAAACAAAATTTTTATCTGTGTATAGTCATTCGGCTTCCTTCTTAACATCATTTGGGTAAGTCGCGGCATCGGTTTCTTTATTTGTAAAAATCACGTACAAATATAATTTTCATTTGTTGGTTAAACCTTTTTTGGGACATATAAATCCAGAAAACGATTTTATTTTAATGAACACTGGCAAACATACAGTTATACATTATATCATATTAAAGTTTTTTAGTGCTACATTTATTTTGTATGATGTGCAATTAATACTAGTTTTCTTCCTTTCAATGTGCTTTGCTATGTTGCTTAGCTTCAAATGTTAGCTTCATATTGAAAAAACTCATCCATTCGTAATACTTGTAATAATATAAATAAGAAGCCGATGAATGTTTAAAATTAACTTTTACATAAACAAAATAAAATAATGTTGTTCTTAATAGGCACAAGGGAAAAAATATACCTATGCATGTTCAAGTGACATAGAATTTCAAAATAAATTTTAATCAGCAGAAATGGGTATAATGATAACCTATTTTAGAAAGTAATCCAAAAACAAAAATGTTCTGCCAATTCTACTAAGCCATGTGTTGAACCACTTATGGAAACTAACATTGTAAAGTAACCACAGCATCTTATTAAACTCGCCAATAAAAAATATACTTTTGTTGTGATTGATAAGTGATGATGATGATGATAATTGATCATGTCCATCAGGAAAAAAAAGTGACAAACTAAAAATTGTAATAACCGGGTTAATTTTATTAATACCTATTTTAAATGCGAATGTTTGGATAGATGTTACTCAATCATGCCGGCTGAAAGAATCTGCATAAAATTAGACACGAAGATAGATTACAGACTGGAATAGCATATATGCTAAGTTTTATACCAGAAAAAAGGTACCCGTGGGATAGTATATCCACGCGTACGTAGTCGCGGGCAAAAGCAAGTTATTAAATATTGTGTGAGCGGCTTATAGGTAGCGTAGGTATACCTATGCAGGTTATATTTTTTACGTTAACTATAATGTAAACTTGACATAATAATCACGAAAAAAAAAATCGCCTCAGTTCGTGTCGGTCTAAGCGCAGTGTAAGGGTTCCGTAGTTGATTTTAATGTTCCATAGCTTTACATAGTTTGTTAGTTGCCTTTGCACCTAGTGGACTTTCCCTAACTACACTAAAAAAGGTTTCCTTACAATATTTAATCTTACGACTTTTTTGGCGACATTAATATAAGTGCCATTTATAAAATGAACACACAATTCATTCAAATATTTGGGTTATTCCCTGAGTACCCCGATCCCCGAGGGCCCCGTCCATTTTTATTGAAATAGACTCAATCGATGATATGTTTAGCTTAAAAGTACCATCAGCAGAAAAAGTGGTTTATCGACTTTTAATATATTGTAAAATAAAAGTCTGTTATAGCAATCTTTTGTTCGGTTGTGCTCCCAAAATTTGAAATAAATATTGTAGTCATTAATGATAAAATGTAGTCAAAGAATAATTTGGTAATATTGTAACATTAATAGATTCGGGCGTTAGGCCGGCGAAACCAATAACTAAAGTGAAAATAATATTTTTCATATTTATAATCCTAACATTTTTCTTTAATTTTTGATACATTTTGTATTTAGAACTATGATTTGACATTTATTTAAAAGGCATTTAATACTTTTTTTTGTCAACTGTACAAGTTGAAAACAATAGAAAAATAAATATAATCACATTTATCGCATTCGGGGTCTTCCGGGACGGGGCCCTCCGGGAACTCAGGGAATAATCCAAATATTTGATACTCAACCCTCCCCTTACGCGACTAAAACCATTAAAATCCCAAGAAATTGTTTATATCAACGAATTTATTCAATAGCTTAACACTGTAAGCTAGAAGCTTTTTTTCAATGTTTTCGGTTCTATACCTTCAACATACGAAAAATAAAAAAACACATAGTAAGAATATCTCTATCATAAAAATGGTTTGTGATGTTACCTCAAAGCAATACCAAAGACAGCCTGCTAATTTAACTCTTATCCTATTCTTTGCAGGACTTTCACAGTGACCCTAAAGCCGCACGCGACCACATCAATGAGTGGGTAGCTCACATCACCAAAAATAACATCAGAGACTTGCTACCAGTAGATGGCGTCAGCGAGGACACTAAGGTCGTGTTGGCCAACGCTGCGTACTTCAAAGGCGTGTGGGCTTCCAAGTTCCCAGCGGAAAGGACAAAGAAGGAAGCTTTCTTCGTGTCAGAGACCCGCCAGACATTGGTACCCTTTATGAAGCAAAAGGGCACTTTCCATTACAGTAAGTTTGGGTATTTAACTATTCGAAACATTAAAATGAATTTCAAAGAACATTAGTTTATACAGGGTTATTTGTTGTAACTCAACCTTTGAGCAAGTGCAGGGTTGGCATCAAAACTAGATGATGATTTTGTATGAATATTATACTTAGTCAAAACGAGTAAAAATAATATAGGTCTTGGTTGCACCGCAAAACGTTTTACCTTTATCTGCAAATGATTTCAGATTTTCACTTGTAAGGACTCACATGACTTCATATTTCATTTTATCATATAAGTAAGTATGTTATGTATACACGATACAAAACGCCCCGATGGTCTAGTGACTAGGCTAGACCATGAGTTGTACAGGGTATCAAACTAGACTCCAGTGGTTTATAGTCCTTAAAATATAGCTTGATTAGAATGACAGTTCTCACTGAAAGAGACGACGTAACTTTGTACCAGCGTAACACAAGTGAAACACTTTTACACATGAAAAAATATTGGTAACTGGCATGCTAAGAATATTTTTTTATACATTGCTGTAAATATTAATCAATTTAATTATATAAAATAGATATTTAAAGTTAAAAGCATCAAAATAATCCAGTCACCAAAATTACACCTAACTTTAAAAGACGTATAATATCAGTATATAAACTTGAAAAATTTTGTCTCAGGCGGGACTCGAACCCGCATCTCCTCGCATACTTTATAACGTAACAGAATATCTGGGGTACCCTTGAAGAGGAATACCCTCAGAAACCTAGGTTCTGCTACGTTACAAAAGAAAATGAAGTAAGGGAAAATTAATGGAACCTACCTCTCTATAACTATTATATATATCCCTAAGAACGTTAAATAACAAGATTATTATAAAAAGTATAGTGGTATATTTACGTAACTAAAATGAGGAGTGGAGGTGGCCCGGCGATAGACCACGCCAGGGGAGATGACCCGGCGGTCTGCCTGACCAAGCCGGGGTCCAGCTGCGCAGGATGGAGGTGGCCCGGCAGTCTACGTGACCGTACCAGGGTCCAGAAATACCGATAAAGATGTGCCATGTGCCACTTTTTAATTTAACTCAATTTATCATATTATTTTTATAAAAGCCGAGAATAGTGTTTGCTGAATGCCGAATGTCAAATATATAACTGATTGACGTGCTCGCCCGACATGGGCGAGGCACGATCGAACAATTTTGAATTTCAAAATAAGAATATAAAAATGAGAGTGAACCAAAAAGTTTCTACACAGAAATTTAAAAGAATTAAAAAATACATAAAATTTTAAATATGTAAGTAAAACTAGTAAAAATGATAATGGGATGAGAAGGTAATGAGAGATAAGGTACTCGTATCTACATGCCACATATTCAGGAGATGCGGGTTCGAGTCCCGCCTGAGACAAAAATTTTCAAGTTTATAAACTGATATTATAAGTGCAATTAAGTTGCTAAAATATCAAATAAAGTATTTAAAAGACGTCTTTACAAGGTTACGTCATTTTTCATGAATAGTAATGACGTAAAATGGACAAATCGAAATCGACAGAATAACAATATTTCTAAATCGAAGTAATGTAACATAAATAATACAAATGATTTAATGATCATTGGTTGACGCTAAGAACATCAAATTGCAATTATTTATAGTTTACGAAAAATTTTCAAAATTATTATTTTCTATACGCGATAAAAAAAAACTAATTGATTTTCATGATTGTTCCAATTATTATTATGATTTACTGTTAAAGTCAGTACCGTGATCATTTTCAGAATTTTCATATATCTGATTTTCGTTTTATTTATTCGCCAATAACTGTTTTTTTCGTTTGATCAGTCGAGGCAGTCCCATCAAGTCATTCTAATCAAGTTATATTTTATGAACTATAAACATCGGGGTCCTGGGTTTGATCCCCGGGTCGGGCAACAAGAGTTTGGAGTTTTCAAATATTGCTCGAGTTTGTGATTACGTGATTATGTCTGCACCCATCATTGCTATGATAACTTGAATTGGATGGGGTTTGCTCTGCAGTGGGATGATTATAGGCCGTACTGTTGTTGTATAATAATATTACATCAGTGGCCGATACTTTTTTTACCCTATAGAGATTTTAATGCGTATATTTCATCTGTTTAGATACATTTGACCTACCAAATAGTTCAGCATTGTGGACTTACTTTATTTCGACAAAACTCGCAATGTGGGTCCTATTTATTATTTGACACAATTTAGAAATCGGGTGTAACATCGATTTTTCATTTTGCAGTGGTCAGTGACGATTTAGGAGCCCAGATCCTCGAGCTTCCTTACAAGGGCAACGACATTAGCATGTACATCCTCTTACCTCCGTATTCTATGAAGGAAGGTCAGTACAACAATGGTTAATATGACACATCACAGCATCATCACATAGATCAGTAAGAAGCTAACGCCGCTATGTGGAGACGGCTTAGGTCGCTGCGCCTTGCTACGTTTCCAAGCAATGAATGTGTGTTTAACCCACCAAAAGAATCACACTTGAAACTAAACGGCCATACAGCGATGGGTCCTATGTTTAAGGGCCAAAGTGCAAAATCACAACTTTACAGGAGAGGCTCCCAAAGCATAAAATTGGTATAATTTTAAGATGGTAACACCAAATTTTACAAAACTTTGCATGATCACGAAGACAATTACATTCGTTATTTACACTACATTAATTAATTTGCATATACTTTAGTTTTCTATTTAAATGCACATATGCCCTTATACGTTTGTTTCTTCTATAATATTTTTTCCCTGAAATCTTTATAATAGGGGTTAAAGTATGAAATTGCCGATTTGCTGAAAATCAAAATTGTTTATTTTTTAATTTTTAACAAATTTATTTAATCAAAATAGTTACCATTATTATCTATACATTGCTGCCATCTAATAGGAAGGTCATTTATGCGTTTGTGATAGAACTCTGAGGATCTAGACTGCACAAACTGTGTGAAAGCATTTTGTACTGCCTCCTGGGGAGAAAACTTCTTGTCACGTAGATAATTGTCCAAATCACGAAAAAAATGGTAGTCCGTTGGAGCAAGGTCTGGCGAATACGGAGGAATGGTTTCTAATTGCAGTTCCTGAAGGGTCAAAACGGTTTCTCGTGCTGTATGAGGTCTCGCGTTGTCATGGAGCAATAATGGTGAAGATCGATTCATGAGTCGGGGCTGTTTTACTGCTAGTTTTGCCAACATTAAAATTGGAACTAAAGACGAAATACGTGACTTAGGTGTTCTATTTGACAAAAAGCTGACATTTATCCCACACATCGAAAGCATTTCAAATCGTGGCTCAAGAATGCTGGGTTTCGTACTCCGTAACATTAAGGGTTTCCGTAATTGTAGAACTAAAATACTACTTTACAATGGTCTTGTCCGGAGTATCTTGGAGTACTGTAGTGTAGTTTGGAGACCCCACTATGCCACGCACTCACTACGCTTGGAGAGAGTGCAGAAACGCTTTATGTGGCACCTTATGTACTCCCAAGGTATACCAAAAAGGAAACTCCCATCGTATATTAAACGTTTAGAATACTTCCGAATCACATCCTTGTCTAATCGTAGAATTTTATTGGATTTATGTTACATATCTTAAATTTTTAATCATAGAATAGATTGCCCAGGAATGCTAGGTAAACTTAATCTCCGCGTCCCGGCGAGGTACCCCCGCAAGAAGATCACACCGCTTCGGCCGCCGTTGCGTCGGACTGTTTTCGGTTCCAATTCCCCAGTTGCTAGACTATGTAGGCTCGTAAATGAATACAGTGATGTTATAGATATTCACCACGACTCACCTGCTAGGCTCCGTTCAGTAGTTTCCAAATTGTTTATGTAAGTTTAGTTATAGGTACTCACTTAAGCAAATTATTTAAAATGTACGTTTTTATCTAGTTTAGTTTTGTTTCGAGACAAAATCTATTTAGAAGTGTAGTTACTTCTATGTAATGAGCATATTACAGTGCAAGTTGTGTTTGCCTATAATTGTTTGTGATAATCAGCTAGAATATAATCTATAATTTAAAATTAGAATAAGTATAATTATACACAAGCGTTGGTAAACCTTGTAAATAAAATAAAATAAATAAAACATTGTTCGGAGTTATTGATTTGACGCAATTTGACGCAAATGAGTCAATATTGTCGGTAAGGTTACGTTAAACCATGCCGCTAATTCCTGGGTAGGTTGACTAGGATCGGCTTCCACCATCTCTCTTAATTCATCGTTAATCGGTCTTCCTCGTGGCTCGTTCTTCAAGTCGAAGTTTCCATCACGAAAGCGTTTAAACCAAAATCGCACGGTGCGTTCATTAGCAGATCCCTCTCCAAACGCAACATTGATATTGCGGGCTGTTTCTGCCGCGTTACTTCCGCGTCGGAACTCGTATTCAAAAATCACTCGAATTTTCGCAGCAGCCATCTTTCTTGTCTAAGTTAAATAACAAAAACAATTGAAAGTCGATATTAAAATGTTTCACATTTTTTAAAAGAAGAACTTCATAGAATCCATGTGAAAAAAGTTTCATTCGAAAACCTCAAACCATGAAGATTCTATGTCAATCCAAAGAACCTATTACAATAAAACGGCAATTTCATATTTTAACCCCTAATAAAAAGGCCAATGTGTCGAATTGGCCGTTATACTCGGATCACGCTTATTTAAAGAAAAGCAAATATATTTATTTGCTTTTTTATGAAGTCGAGGAATAATCATACAATGTGATAGCTACTTCACTGTATTTTTTGCAAATTATTCACATATTATGAAAAGTACGTCACATAGCTACTTATACGTTATCAGATTTGGTGAGATAGTTACCGAGTTGTTAGTTAAAACTGTGTAAAAAAAAAATAAGTTTTATTAATTTATTACAACAATATTACTAAACCAGTCTTCAAAAACTATGCTTACAAAATTTGTACTTAAACCCTGAAGGAAACTGCTGTTTTACTAAAGGAAACATAATAATATAAATTGTAGGTAACAGATGTCTATATACAACTTTCGAACATTAAATGATCTTCAATTCGACCTCCGTGGCGGAGTGGTGTACACACCGGTTTTCAAGGTGTCGCCTGCTCCGAGGTCCCGGGTTCGATTCCCGGACGGGTCAATGTAGAAAAAAAGTGTTTTTCTACATTTTCTCGGGTCTGGGTGTTTGTGGTACCTTCGTTGTTTCTGGTTTCCAAAATACGAATGCTTTCAATAGTTATTCAAATTGGGATCAGAACAATGTATGTGATGTTGTCCACATTTATAAAAAAAAAAAAAAACATCTGTTGTTCAAAATAATCGCATAAGAAAATCGATAAAAAAAATCAAAAATGAAAGTGTATAAGCTTTAAAAAACGACATGCATGCAGGCTTATTGATTGTTTATCCGTACCTACGCAATAAGAGTACGTAATTTTCAACTTTTAAAGGAAAACAGTAAAAATAACTAACACGCGTTATTTTAAGATCACTTTGATCAATTCAATCACTCAGCCTAATCTAATCTTCGTGACCTAGTGTTATAGTTATTGCTTTTATTTATTATTACAACGTAATTAACAAAAAAGTAACAGTGTTGAGAATGCTCTCCAATTGCCCAAAATTTTATAACACAACTGGTTTCCTCGTCGAACTTTTCAAAACACTTTATTTTACATACCTATATCTACCTACTCTGACAAGTACCACATATATTTTTTCTATCTCCTGTCTTGCCATTACTGCTGTTATTTTTCACTCTTTTTCTTTTGAGTTTATCCATTCATGACAAAACTTTTCCAGTAATCTTCCGCTGCATTTTTTTTGGTGAACTTTATTTTTTCTAGGCGTCAAAGGAGTTAACACACCATTTGATGAGTACCTAATACTATAAAGTAGGAAATGACGCAGTTGGATATAGGTAGCAATGATCGAACAGATGGAACAGGTTGATCCTCACCTAAAGAATCATAATCAGATAAAGGCATTAATGTATTCACATCGCGCGTATCGTTATAATCAATGTCATCTTTATTTTAAGTAAATTGTTCAATTGAAGAATCAGTAAATATTATTAGTTATGGTAACGGTAACTTCAGTTTCACATTTTGTTGTGACACTGTAAATGTTACATCAAACAGCTCTTACATTTTGACTCTTGTCACTCACTCTTAAATAATTCCATACAAACATACAACTTTTATCTCCTATTCCCTTTGATTTTTAACCCCTTGGGGGTAAAATTTATAAAAACTTTAAATAAACATTTTATCTATATATTTGTACAAAAAATCAATAAGCTAAACAAAAATTCCAAGCTTGAATAGCTTTAAATACTTCCATACATCCTTTAACCTGTCTTTCTACCCCTTACAATCCTTTTTTGCATTAAAAAGTAGCCTATGTCCTTTCTACGGCTTTAGAGTATTTGTGTATCAAATTTAATTTAAATTAGTTCAGTAGTTTTGGCATGAAAGCGTGACAGACAGACAGACAGAATTACTTTCCAATTTTAATATTATAGTAAGGATGAGAATTTAATAGCACACACTTTTTAAATCTCTTATTTATTATAAAACTTTTTTAAAACTTGATTATTTTTGCTTGGATTATTTATACATATATTTTGGCTTATAAACTTCTAAGATAAATAGCGGAGAACAGACTTGGACAAATGTCCAAGGAATAACGGTTTTATAACGGTAACAAATTACAAATCAATAGAATTAGTATTTTCTGATGTATAAGTGTGTGACAGACGGACGGACGAATGGACAAAGTCGCACCATAAGGGTTCTTTTTGGTTCGGAACCCTTAAAGTCACATTTGGGCCTATGTGTATTTTTCGGAATAAAACACGTATGAGGACCAATCTACCACATTGGCCGTCAATATTTTCATAACGTGATTCTTTGTTCTGAGTCCTATTATTTTGACTTCCTATAGCTAATTTCAGTAAATTACGACTTCTGCTGTACTTACACTTACTTCAACTATCTCCCCGTGTATAAGTCGCGAAGTAGCCTTTGGCCCTTGTACGTTTAAATTCATGCTACATTGGCCATTTAACTGCAATCAAAAAGCATGTTTCCATGCAGAAATTACTACTTTTTTTAAGGTAATCAAATTAATTGTACTACTAAGATGCATTTACCATCAAAAACTCAAAATTGCTAAATTGTTAGTTTGGCCCTTATATATAGGACCCATCGACATATTGGTGAGCTTGGCTTATGTCCCTCTATACTGTTGACGATTTTAAGACTATTTGGATGCAACATTATTCTTGTGTTATATTTAAAAGTTTATTTATCTCCAGGCGTAACAAATATTATCCAGAATCTGACCCCTGAGCGTCTAGCGGCAGTTGTGGAGGAGAGCTATATGGGCCGAGAGGTCATCGTTGAGATTCCCAAGTTCACTATTGAGAGGAGTCTTCAGCTGAGGGAAGTAAGTTAAACAATGATGCACCTACAAATTAAATTCGAGAAAGTCAATTATACCCTTAAAAAATATAGTTTAAAAAAACTAAAAAACCACGCTTTTATAGCGAATCGAACTAAAAAGTAGAAAATATTTTTTAATTACAAAGAGTTTATATTTCAGTAGTAGAAGATTGAACAATCAATCATAAATAATTACTTTAAAATAAAATTATAATAAAATTTAAATTATTAGGAGAATAATTCAATTCAGAGTAAAAAACGTGAGTGCATTTTACTATATTTTCATAACTTTTTACTATGTTTTCATAACTCTCCTGCACATAGATAGTTGCAAATAGAATAATTGTTACATTTTATATATCAAGCACCCCACGCTTTTTACTCTGAATTCAATTATTCTCCTAATAATTTAAATTTTATTATAATTTTATTTTGAAGTAATTAGTTATGATTGATTGTTCGATCTTCTACTACTGAAATATAAACTCTTTGTAATTAAAAAATATTTTCTACTTTTTAGTTCGATTCGCTATAAAAGCGTGGTTTTTTAGTTTTTTTAAAGTATATTTTATTTTTCATTTTTTAGTTCGTTATTTCAATTAATTATTTGCGGACATGTGATAGTATTGAAATGCCTTACGAACAACAACACGGTGAAAATGCAACTAGCCTGAAAAAGTATCTGCCTCCTTTGTGCTGGCCGAGTGCCCGAGCGAAAGAATAAGATTAATCCTGGCGGTCCTGATAAGGATATTGGGAAACTGTTATTAAATTTTTGCATTGTCATCGGTCCTTGATACGTGTGCAAAGTTTCAAATTAATCAAATTTCTGGAAATAGGTGAAAACTATGCTCAAAGATTCCATTATATACATACATAGATACATACAACCCAAGCTAATAAAAGCGTGGTAAAAAGAGTTTTGGTACATCATGAAATAACAATTGCTTGAAAAACAATAAAGCTTTAAATCCAACTTATGAAATAATGATGATTTTATTATTTACATTAAAAATTACAACTAGATACACAGTCATAAACTAAAATGACTCTTTGAAATGTACCTGATTGAATGTAGCTATACCTGCCTCGATGGAAATTTAACTTTACGTACATCATGGAAAGTAGAATGCTACCAAATTGAAAGTGCATCCAAATATTCTAGTGGACGCTTATTTGGTGAGAACGTATTTTTGTCACTGTACGTATATTTAGTTTTTTCTTGTTATAACTGGCAGTTCTATATTGAAGTGGCATTTCAGGTACTGGAAACGCTGGGCGTTGGTGACCTATTCAATGCGACCGCGGACTTCAGCACGCTGACTGATCAACAAGGCGTGCTATTCGACGACGCCGTGCATAAAGCCAAGATACAACTAGACGAAGAAGGTACAAAATGCATATTATACAGGAATTTTAACCATCTTCCAAATTTTAATATATAAATCTGCGAGCCAAAAAAACAAATGACGTATTTTTTCTTTTAGTATAGCCCAGTACAAAAATGTCAAGATAAAGCACTTAGAAAATGTCCTCCATAAATCTAAAATTTTTGATGCAGCCGCCTATGAACACTTTTTTTACGCGTGGCGTTAATCTTTTCTTAACCGAGAATCGAACTCTGTGAATTTCCGATTAAAATAAAGATAAATCGAATAAAAAGACTCGTCATTTATTCGTGACATTGGTATTAGCTAAATCGCTGCTCATAACTCAAAAAACTTTAGTTAATTCGTTGCAAGTAAGTTATTAAGAATAATTCTAATAGACTAGATCAGATCAGACAGGACGGGCCTGACGCTGATGAGCCGCCACGCTCGTGTATTTTGTAGTTATTTAATAGTAATAATACATATCATTTAATGAACTCTAACTCAGCGACTTTGTGTATTAATATTAAGTAGCTTTAAAAAAGCACAAAAATGTTATTCGAAATGTTCGTAGTTTAGTCGTAATATTGAAAACACATTACATGGAGACTAGACTAGATTCGTCTTCTCTTTTTTTTTACTTTAAAACGCTGGTTTTTCTGTCCCAGATGAGTTTTCAAAACTCAAATACGCTGCCTCTACTGGACTACCTAGCTAGCTAATTATTGGTTTTTAATCTGCAGGTACTGTAGCAGCTGCGGCCACCGCTATCTTCGGATTCCGTTCGTCCCGACCGGCAGAGCCCAGTCGCTTCGTTGCCAACTTCCCATTCGTGTACCTGGTTTATGAGCGCCCTACTTCCTCTATTCTCTTCATGGGCGTGTACAGAGACCCCAAAAAGTAAATCTTAACATAACTGTAATAATATGCACAAAGGTTTATAGCACAATATAGGTAATTTAAAGTCTGCTTAGAGCTTGATTAAAAAACCAAACAACTTAGCTCGTAATACCTCATAATCATTGACTACTTGCCGCTTACATAAAATTATAACAGTAGCTCAAAAATCCAAGAACTGATGAACAATTCGTCTACAGTAAATGTATGAATTGATACCTGTCATCATATTATTTTGGTGTTCATTGAACATTATTTACAATCACATTTCTGGGTAAATAAAAGAGTCTTCAAAAACGTGTAATAAGTGACAAATATGTTTTATTATGTTTAAGGAGTAGAAACTGCTTGAAGTGTCTAAATATCAATCCATCTAAAGTTTGATGAGTTTTGACTAACAAAATAACATCCATCTACGTTGAAAAAATAAGCAATTTTGAACCTCATATTTAAAAGGACTGGTAATACATACTAACTCAATAAATAAATAAAATTAAATATATGTAAGTCAAATTAAAAACCCCCGTCATGCATGTGACTGTTCTAAAGCCAGTAAAAAAATAAATTTCCAAAATCCAGAGCAGTATTTTTTTAAACTAGGATGAATGTTGAGCGTCCGGTTATGGCTAATGTAAAATAAATAAGTTTACGCTAAACTAGAATAAGATATTGTTAAGTTATCGTTTATCGAAAACGGTTTCGTTACTAATTCAATCATAAATCTGTTTGTGACTGATTGTTTTCATAAACGTTATCATTTATTTTTAAGAAACTGGTTGTGTTTAAAAAAAAGTATTATGAAATTATGGTGAAATAAGATTTAGTAATTATTATTCATATTTTATTATTTCTATCTGCAATGTTTATACATACGTTTTTAAATGATTTGAGAAATAAAACTATCTAAATGCAAGTATTTCAAATTTACTCATGTTAAATTTTAAGTTTTCAAGTTATTATTACTATGTACCAACTTCTAATAAAAATCTGTGTTTTGTTACACTATTTTAAAGCAAACTGTTTTATTTTTATCCTTTACCTTAATTAATAAGGTGTGTTAATCTGTAACCTCTACTAAGAGTGTAAATGTTTTAGTGCAAACATCAATATAGTATATGTTGCTGTAAAAGCTCGAACTACGGTAAATCCTAAGATTTTCCAGTAAAACCTAAGATTTGCCAATTCCTAATGGTAAATGTCTAAAAAAGTTGGCGATTTGGACTTTGACTACAATTCACTTGGTAAATCTTAGGATTTACAGTAAAGGCACGGTAAATGTTGAAAAAAGTCATGTCATAACAAATTAAAAAAAAACCGGCCATGTTCGAGTCGGACTCGCTCACTGAGGGTTCCGTACCAAATTTAACTGAATTTTTAACCGGTGCCAAATAATTAATCACTGACAATCATCATGCAACGACTCAAATTGCTGGCTTCTTTTCCAGATTTCGTCTGCAACTATTAGGCAATTTGGTCCAGCTGTTTCCGAGTTTGTGTTAGACTACGGCCTCAGCCTCGAATTTCGCGGGCAGCGCCCGCCGCTCGTCCGCGCGACTTGTCCATACCTTTGCAGTGCCGCGCCGCTCCCGCGCCGCTGCCCACGAAATTCGAGGCTAAGGCTGCGTTTCCACTGACGCGGAGAGGAGCGGAGAGAAGCTTAGCGGTGCTTGAATTGACCAATCAGAATGTTTCCACTGAAGCGGAGCGGAGATTTAGAGCATTGTGATTAGCCAATTAATGCACCGCTAAGCTCCTCTCCGCGTCAGTGGAAACGCAGCCTGAGGCCTGACGAACGTCGCGTCGGTTCAGTTATACAGGGTGTTGATTTCAATACGAGCGGAATTTATAAAAACAACTCATGATCGCATATAGAACAAGCATCAGGAACAAATTAATTAAAAAAATTAAACTGAAATTTTAAGCGAATATTTTATGTTAAACCCTTACTGCACTGTGGCGTTAGATACTGCAAGCAAACTGTTTGCACTGTACGAAAGCGCGCGCGAATCGCGTAGACAAGCGGAGGTACCTACCTACCTACTAACTGGTCGTCATTGCTTGCTTATCTCTCTTTATCTGCCGTCTGCGTCATTCCCGAATGTGTAAATAGCTATTTGTAAAGGAACCGATTTCACGTTAATTAATTACAAATTTCCTTTCCTACTTTAATCGGGCTAAGGACTGACAAACATACCTAAGTACCAAAGGACGATCAATCGGGAACCGAACGAACCTCAAACTTACACTACCTATCTGGGTATCTTAATCTAGGTCAACCTAAAAATTAAGTGTTTTTATTGCTTAATGACGCCAGGTCATCTGGTCGCTCACGATTTGAGCCTTCAGTCGGGAATCGAACCTGAATCTTTTTGGAACTTAAAAATTTTAAAAATTAAGATTAGTTTTAATTGTTTAATGAGCAAAAGTCGTCGTGCAGGAAATCGAACCCTGAGCTTTCATGTTGATTTAACGTAACCCTTTTTAAAAATTAAAAATACTAGATTATTAAATGACGTGAGTGTGCAGTATTTTCGACGTAGTTAAAATTTTGGAATCAACTTATTGACAACGATGTACCTATCATAATACCTAGTTTTTTGGACACTCTTATTTTACACTAACCTCAAAAAAATTTTGTATATGCAACTTATTTATTTTCAACGATTTATCTTAATAGGTACCTAGTTTTTGTACACTTTTATTTTCACTAACCTTAATTAATCTTTGAAGTGGCCACCAGGCTGAGCAATACATAGTCTAGCACGGCGTCTGGTGTTCCTTTTCAAACTGTTCAACACAACACGATTTTGTTTCACTGTCTAGAATGCACTCACTATTGTTTGTTTTAAGTCTTCAACACTTGTCGATTCTTCAGTGTACACTAATCGTTTTAGATCACCTCACAAATAAAAGTCTAAGGGCGTTAAGTCTGGGGACCGTGCCACCGGTTCACCACGCCCGATCCACTGATTTCCAAATTTACGATTTAAATAGTCTAGCACTTTAAAACCATAATAAGGCGGTGCTCCATTATACCGGTTGGAATGGAAATACAAAGGCATGTCTTCCAAAGTTCCAACATCTCGTCTTTATTACGACGCTTTCCAACAGTTCCTAGTAGGTATGTAGCATTGGTGAGGTTGCCTTCGATGAAGTAAGGTCCCAACAGCTGATCCCCTACTATCCCAGCCCACAAATTGACACTAAAAGCCGGCGTCTCTGGTGCTCGCTCTTAGTTCCCTCTCAAAGTAGTCCAAGATATCTTCTTGCAGTCTTACATCAAGACCGATACGGCCTTCCCGACTTCGAGTGTTCATGGAACTGTTCATGATCAAAAAATCTCTGCGTTGCCGGGAGCATGACTGTTCTCGAGGGTCGTGGACGGTTTGGGAATGACTCACTAAACATCCTAAATAGCTTCACTCAAATTATCATTTTAACTAGCTCAACGTTGGAATAATATTGCATCATTTTCGCAAAAACACGGACAAGTTGCTTACGCGAATTTCGTCACAACAATTGACCGCGTGAACGAGAGTAGCTAGGGCGGGCGGCACGGCACAAAGAGATGCCGCCGCTTGACGGCTTCCTTCAGCGCGGCTACTGGTCGGCTCGTACGCGCTAAACACAAAGATTGCGGTACCTTTGTACTTTGAAGGTATCGTATGTTAGAACGCTCGGCGCCGCGCAAGCGGCGTTAGTGTTAGTGTCGGGGTCCTACTACACAAATCGAAGGGTCTACTTTGAAAACCATGATTATTTAATAATTTAAAAAAAAATATTCGAACTCATTTTTTTTTATTGATTCATGATCAGTATAAGGTACATTATTACCTCTGAAAATACCGCTCGTAATGAAATCAACACCCTGTATAAAAACATAATAATATTATATTTACTATAGCTTACCCCGCGAACTTCGTATCGCCTCAGAATAATATAATTTGATTATGACGTCTTAAATGTCATTGTCATCAATCATGGTGTTTTTCTTTACCAAATTACCTTGCCATAAACAAATAATGTGCAATAAAAAATAATGCGCCACTAAATTGAATGAATAACTATCCTATCTTTTAAGTTGAATCAAACTGTACACGGTGTGCAAATTTGATTAAAATCGGTTAAGTAGTTTAGGAGTCCATTGCGGACAAACAACGTGACACGTAATTTTTATATATTAAGATAATTTTAAGAGTGGCCAAATAAACGTTATTAAAAGCTAGATAAGGTTCTATAACAGGTTTTTAGTTAACATAAAGTTTCAAATGAAACCGTAAAAGAACAAGTAAGAAGAACAGTAATTTCCAAAGAGTGGGACTTAAGATAAACATGGAAAAGACTTAAATTATGTTGAATCGTCGGTAGTAATTTCAAGAAAGAGATTTCATGTTCGAGAAGTTATGAAAAATCTTCGCGTCCAACTTACCTATATGTCTCAAGACGAAAGTCATTGAACAGTGCGTGTTGCCAGTGATGACTTCTGAAACTGAAACGTGGTCTCTTAATATAGGTCTCATAAAAATTGTGTGGTTAATTATTTGTGTTTAACATCATATTGAGGTACTTGAAACTTCGTCAGTCGATAATGAAGGGAGAATGACATAGGACTGCCTTTTCCAGAGCTCTACAGTGTAGAGTCTACACCGACGCTGGTACTACACCGTCTAGATCCGTCGTCCACCGTCCAAGCTAGGTATTTTATCTAAGCGTAGTATGCTAGCAAATTGTCTTTGTAAAATCGCCTTTTGAAGGCTTAAGGATCGAGAAAAATGGATTTACCTACTTAATAAGAATAAAGCCTTGCAAGCTGCTTTGAATGGTTTGTTGTATGGTACAACAAACCATTCAAAGCAGCTTTACTGTGGTACAGTATTGACAGTTTTTAAAGCTTCAAATGATATTGTACTTCAGATTTTATGTAAATGCAAACAGATGTAGTGCGAGCTCGCTTGAACCACGGTACGCTAGGAGAACCAACACCGATAAATCCCTAAAACCTCGTAGTATTAATCGGCCCCTTTCATCCAACTATTGTATCAACGGGCCCTGCCGTCAACGACGTATCGGCTCCCACTAAATTCCCACTACCACTTCGCCCGAGATGGCCACCCCCGGCACCGTAGGCAAAGGAAGCGGAGGAAAAGAGTGAAGGAGAGGGGGTTGAATCAAAAATGTTGAGTTGAAAACTTTGTAACAGATCAATTAACACGCGCGCGAAGCCGCGGGCATCAGCTATAAAATAAACTACTTAGCTGTTGCCTTTTATCTATCTGCATACTTAATTTTTATTAAGATTTTTTTGGCCGTTCTGGTGTGATTGGAAGGCAAACTTTTGCATTTATTTATTTAAGAACATTCATTACATTTATTAATATACAGAAAGAATCCAATGCGATAGTGGGGCATTACATAAATATTAAATACAAAAGTTACTGTCATTAAACACATTCGGATCTTTTTGTTATGATTTACCTTAGTAAAATGGAGGTTGACGAGCGAACCTCTTTTTATTGTTAGATAGACAATTTTATACATGGTAAATACTTAAAAGCTATAGTATTTTTTTTTATTACTATTATAACGTTAGTTCTATTGACAAATTACACGTCATTTACTTTCTGTTCACGGGCTTACCGTTAGCTCATACCCGCTAATTTAAGGGGGTTGGTTAAGTAATATAATTCCTAAGAAAATTCAGATACATCTGAATGAAAACATCTTGTCACATAAAAACCTATATAAAAATATATTTATTTTGAAAGTTCAACTAATTTAAATACGCTTCATTTTATGTTCCGTGTACAAATACTCAACTGATTGAAGTGTCTGAACTCACATAACCCACTCACTCTCTTAGAAAATAGTGTCAAGCTACATTTAACGTTTTTAAACTAACCTCGGCGTAAATATCAAACCTTGGCTTCAAGTCTTACCTAACAACAAGCTTTTTCTAAAGGACCCGCCTAGAATTATGTGCAATAAAACTTACTTCAATGCCTTGATTGTAAGTCAACTTGAGCAAGCATCCTCGCTGTTCAATTGAAAATGCAGAATGCCTAGTTTTCTCTCATAATTTACGATTTCCTGCGCGCTAATGACGTCTGGTTGCGTGGCGTCTTTATTTTCACTTTGGCTATCATTTATCATTCAGCTTTGGAGATACAGATTTGCATGAATAGAATCCGATGTTCCTGATGCTCAACTTTTGTGGCGCAGTGTCGTTAGCGGCGCAACACAGGAAACAAGGATCTGCAAAACTGTTTTCTATGTCGTGACTCGAGCAAAATAATTAGAAAATGTTTTCGACATACGCGGCCAAAGCGATCTCGAAATATGTGAGTATTAATGAATTACCCGCTAATGAGTGTGCCTATTTACGGTGAAACCGTTTAGAACGGCCAGACCACCACCATCCACCACGACTTATCAATCAAAAACGAAATTGATGCTGGCTATTAACGTACTGCACTTATCGCCAACATTTATTAAATAAAATATATTTTATACTCTACGTTGTGGATGTGAACTTGTATTAAAGTGATAACTGGAAAATCGTCTCTAATTTATGATGATTGACGGCCCATCAAGCGGAGAAAGTTCGAGTGCTTCACAATATTCACATGTCTATTTACATTAACTGCACTACAAGCTCCGGTGGGTTTTCTTCTGATACATCATACGTGGGCATGGTTTGATTTATTTATCGTTTACGTTTAGTAGTCACTATTTATTAGTAGTTTTATGCATGCTTTGATTTAGCAGATATATGCTCTCTCATCATGTGAATGTTTGAGTTTCAAAGGTTTGATAATTAATTACTTGCACCTACCTTATATTTTAACGAAACCTATTTTCAGACGTCAAACCAGGGCCCCAATTCCGCTAATTTACAAATGGCTCAATAGAATCGCAATTGCATCTCAATGCAATGCAATTGCGATTCTATTGAGCCATTTGTAAAATAGCGGAATTGGGGCTCAGAGGCTTCGCCTAACCATAATGTAAACGTTGCAGTGGTTACAATATAAGAGTGTAAAAGCAATTTCCACCCATAATATAGAAATCCGTAGGATAGGCCGTTATTAATCATTCAAGGAATCGAAATTTCATAAATTCTTTACAATTAACCTTAATTAAAAAATGATGTATTTAAATAATTTACATTAAACAATTGAAACAAAAAAAAAGGAAAATACCTATGTCTGTACTTAAATATTTTATTTCTTATGTGCTTATTATATAACATTCGTATTCTTGGCTTTTTGCCATCAGCTTTTCCTATCTAAATATTTATAATTCGACTGTAATTGTTTTTGTCACCAAACTTCTTTTAAACAGCTGGGCCAAATCGAATGATTCGTTGTGTGAATATTTTAATCGGGTCCTGGATGGTTTGATAACATATTGGACCCGGCAGGTGGCATTGCTTTCTTGGGGAGACCACGAATATATTGTGTTTTGACTTACTTAAAATTATGAAAGGTTAATTTGTAAAAGTAATATTTCTGAATGTTTTGCATTTTATGGTTATACTTAGGTTAGAGAGTTTAGGTAAGTTACTTGCGTTGCTTTCCCACCATTTATTACAGGACACCATGGATAATATAAGGCATAATAATGAGAAAGTCTTGTCAACGAACATAATAAGATCAATCTGCCGACTACAGGAGCCGGTGTTGTAGACGTATGTATGGGCAAGTAAACAAACAATGAGTGGAAAGCAGTTCCGAAACGTAAATCCATCGGAAGTGGTCGGCGCGGTCGATACGATCGGCCGCGGTTCGAACACAATAGAACTAATTACCACCTATGGTTTGCACGAGTAGGGTTGCCAATGTCGCCATTCAGTTTCTATAGTCAATAGATCAGTTTTTCTAGTATGACTGGGCTGAAATTCCGTACCTAAATTGAAATAAGTGAGGTACCTAGATGTACCACAACTTTCAGTAAGTGACATACTAATTTTAATTTCGGTCCAAATATCTGAAACTCATATAAAACAAAGGACTTGCATGATAGAAAACCCGCAGTTAACTGTTATTAAATAGTTAAATTGGCCAGCACTTTAAAATAATAGCATCACCCCTTCTCTTCCGATGGGTGTCGTAAAAGGCGACTAAAGGCAAACTGCCAGAAGAAGACGGCAGCAGAGTCTTCTCTAGACTATGTGCCAAACTGCAATCACCAAGTTGAAGTTATCCAAGGTCATATACAATAAGGGTGATGTTGAAGTGCTTCAGAAAGATTTAGATAATCTTAATTCCTGGTGCGTCCAAAATGGACTAAAACTTGATACCAAAAAGTGTTTACATAATATTAAATTCACAAGAAAAAATAACAAAATTTCTTCCTTATACACACTAGCAGGCACCATTCTTAATGAAACTGACACAGTAAAGGACTTAGGCGTATTGTTGGATACAAAACTGACATTCATACCACACATGGAACCAACCATCAGCAAGGCTTCAAGAATGCTAGGTTTTGTAATAAGGAATAGTAAAGACTAAGACGATTCTATATGGCTGCTTGGTTAGAAGTGTATTGGAGTACGGTAGTGTTATCTGGAGGCCGCATTACGCTACCAACTCATTGAGAATAGAACGGATACAGAAGCGCTTTCTTCGGCATTTGGCATAGTACTCAGAAGAACTACGGCTCAGGCGCATAAGTTACGAGACCCATTTAAAACGATTTAACATGCTTAAATTATCCAAACGACGAGAAATATTAGATTTGTTATTTTTATTTAAATTACTGAACAATAACATAGACTGCCCGGAACTTTTACAAAGAGTTAATTTAAGGGTTCCTCGGAGGCCTCCTCGAAAGCCCATCGCACCACTCCTTCTCCCGTTGTGACGTACTGTTTTGGGATCACATTCTGCAATTTGTAAGATGAGCAGACTCTATAACGAAATTAACGATATCGTCGATATTAACCATGTTTCTTTAGGTATGTTTCGTAAGTATCTGAAACAATCTAGATTTATCCTTCTCTGGGTTATTTTATTAAACATCTTACTGTTGTAACTATATTAGCTTATTATTAAAGCACTAATTAGGTTAAGTAAGTTTAAGTTTACCTGTATACCTAAAAGTTAAGTAGTCCTGGTATTTAAGGTACCTATGCATGCAGTGTTTACCTTTAATTAACTTTGTACTTAGTTTTTATCTTTAAGTTAGAATAAGTGGAAATGTTTTAGTGCATAAGTTGTTGGTGACCCGATTAAATACAATAAAAATAAAATAAAATCATTAACCTGCCCGCCAAGCGTGGCAATTATGGCACATTCATCTTTTGGAGAGGCCCATGTCCAGCAGTGGACGGAAACAGACTTAATAAATTATAAATAAAATATGTAACGCTGTTAAAGTCTTTTACATGATCTGACCAATTAGAAATTTCTTCTGAAAAATGGAATTATATTCTAAGTTACACAGTTCTGTACTAAAACATTACACTTTTGTGTGTTTAAAAGCAATACCAGTTTGTCTATCTCGTTCCTTGAGTCACAATTTATTATTAGACTTATCATTTGAATAAATCAATGATGTAAGGAATACAAAGTATTTAAACTATTAATTATGGTAAATCATTTATTGGATTCTCAAACTAAAACACAGTTGACAACCATAACTACAGAAGCTCCCGGCGGAAAACAGAAACAATGCGTTGTGGTGACCCTGTTGCTTCTCTTTATGCCTTTATAAAGTTTTTGTTAGCGTATCTTATAATCGTAAACAATAGCAATGGAACATTTTTAAACAAGATGCCAATGAATTCTCAGAGAATTTATTTTAGTATGTTATTATGTATGTTATTTTATGTTCTAATTAGTATTTTCCATATTCATGAAGCATTAAGTTTTATCTTTACTAATTTTGCAAATCGTAGTACGTTTCCCAGCTAGGTTGATGGTTGAAGTCAGCATCGTTTTAGTAGAAAAAATAATAATGTTCCGAAACTTGTGAATATCATGTAACCTTTCAGAGTGACTCATTTATATAATATGTACCTATGCCTATTCAATTTATAAATTGTCATTTAATGTGACTAAGTAAAATAAATGAATAACTTTAAACCTTCAGTCAGTTACTTTACTTATTATTAAATTACATTATTATTTAATTAAATTACAGTAAGTAGTATTAGTTGTAGATAGGTTAAGATTAATATGCTAAGTAAAGCTACATCTCATGTAACCTTCTGTTTGATTATATTATGTTAGACTTTTCATATGGCTATTATAATTATAATAATGCTATAAAATAATTAATCTTTTTGCATAGGTAGTTTTGAAATATTTCTTTATTTAATTAATTAATGACGGGATGAAGTTAGAAATTAAACAAAATGTTTTATAGCCACTTCCAGTATAATTTATTTTTAAAACTTAGGGTAATTTAAAGAAGCCTGCTATACTTACTAGTTTACAAGGTTTTCGCGGCTCTCCTCGCGAAAACTCACTTTATATCGTGCGTGGGTATTTAAAGTCTTTAAATATATTTAGATCTTCTTATCTAGTCCAGAGTCCAGCCCTCCAAAACTAGATAAGCATAAATTTGTACCACATTAAATTAAGATCAAGCAGTTAAAAAAAAATTACATTTAGTAATTTTGAAATCAATAAAAAAAAATGTTATTGTCATCTTTACTTAGGTTAACACTTGGCTAAGTGATTAACAAATTCACTAATTTTTGTTGTAGGAAGCTTGTTACATCTAAAATCAGTGTAACTAATGCATATTAATAAAGTATGGTTGTTGGTGATCCTAATAAATGAAACACTCATAATAAAAGTTTTAGTTAAGTAAGAAGTTACGTATTTACTTGCATGTACACTTTGCTTAGCAAGAGTTTCCATTGAAAGCCCCGGAAAACTGGTTAACCGACTTTTTCCCTTGTTACTTACGATTTGTGTCTCGTCTCGGAGATTTGTAGTTCCTTCGTCAGGCGGCGCTGTTTTTAAATGATGTTCTTCGACGCCGGAAGAACGCCGTTAGTTATATGGCTTTGTTATACTTTTTGCAATAAATATTTTTCATAATATCTTTACTTGACGAGCATTCCGAATGCTTATTAGTCAACTTGAACTTTATGTTACAAAATCTAATATTTGTTGCTTTTTTCAAAGTAACAGATACTTAATTAATTTATTGTTGAAACGAAAGTTTTAGTTTAAAATAAAACATTGTCTATTATAAAAACATTTTATTAGCAAACTAACGTAGGAAAGTAAAAATATAAGAAAATCAATACAAAACTGTAAATCTGTAAAAATATGGTAGCTATAATTATTATCCATTACATAAAACAGACCTTACGGCGTGAGACGTACGGACGTGACCGATCTAATCTGATGGATTCTCAGTCCCGAAGCTCGTATGACGCTTTTGCGCTAGGACGCCGTTAAATCAAATATATTATGGAATGTACATATAGTTAGGTACTTGTAGTTATCAATAACCTTATAGTTACAGGCGTAGTTCCGCAAAAGAGTTACACAGACTTGCGTTTTGGAAGACTTTAGTGATCGAGCTAGTGTCAGCCAAATTTAGCCTACCTACTGCAGTCGGCAAAACGCGACACTGCTAATACATATACAGATAAGCAAAAATCACAGCTCCGGTTAATCAAAATACAATTATGTTTTTGTTTTTCTTTTTCGTCTAAACCTTTATAACTCTACAAATAAATAATGAAAATATTGTACAGGACGGTTTCATTAAGGATGAAGTGGACGCTATTTCCCTGTTGTTACGTCAATTTGCCGGAGGCGCCTACACGTTTTCCCAAATAAATATTTTTATTTACATACTGCTTGTTATTGCCGTACCTACTCTGCAACCATGTCCACGTCGTCCTTAAAGCTACATGGATAACTACATAAAATAAAATTAATCATGCACATTATTATTCATATAATTCTTATAAACTATACATTATTATTAATAAAATCTAATTATCAACTCAGGAACAAATGCAATAAAAATCGATCAATATTATAAACCTTTTCGAAAATGTTCTCAATAACCAACATAATTTAATATATTACATGAATATATTAAAACATTATCAAGCTTACGCATGACATGTAAGGTAGTCACAGTTTTCTTATAATAAATTGGTAAATCTCTCAAAGTTCATTAATATTATTATACCTTATTAAAACTATAAATTCGCTACTTTTCAAAATACCATCTAATGAGATACGAGTGGTAGAGTATATTTTTAATTCACAAATCAGTTTTTATTATCAACATTTCATAAATGTATATTTACAAATAATGAGTATTGTTAGGGAGTGTATTTTATCTGCCTCAGCTAGAAAAGTATTTAACACACTTATAAGACGAATACCTACGGCGTACTATACATAGTTTGTGAGTGCATGTAAGTACACCTTGTAAGGATATGAACGTTATTCAACGATTTATTAAAATATTTTTATGCATGAAATTAAATTAAGCATGTGTGTACTGGTTGGAAGTATAGCATAGTTTCTCTTCTTTGATATGTTTGTCAAACATTTTTGATTAGTTGTCTGTGCTAAGCACGCTTGGCTCTTGTATTTACCCGCGTAACCCTTGACTCTGCATGTGCTGCCAACAGCCCGACTGTTAAATGGAACTGACATGTTGCTCGTGCAGTTCATAAACCTTTCTCACTTCATTTAAGCTACAGAAAGTTGCATTATAAAACAATTGACAGCGACAGCTATGAACATGCTGTGAGTATTATAGTAGCATTGTTAATAATCAAAATCTAAACTGTTTTTTAGATCAAATATTTTAGAGTTTTGCTATGAAAAGAAACTATGTTGACCAGTTTAAAAAATTATGGTGAAACGAGATAGTTAAAATAAATTATAGTAAAATAAAAATTATTGAGTGTTGTTAGGAGTTACAAAAAGGTGTTTAGAAATGTGTGTGACTGTACTTAACAATATTTTGCTCGTTAGATAGTTTGTATCTGTATGTCAGTCAAGTAGGCATTATAGGCAGTGTTGGTTTCTTATTACTACTTATTAAAATAATTCGTTGTCAAAAGTTCTCATTGGCAAGACGAACGTGAAGTGGAGTAATCTTTTTGAGTTGTAAAAAATAAATGCTTTATAAATAATTCTGGCTTATTGCATTACAAGTAAACATAATATGTAACTCTGTCGTAGGTATATTGCTAAAGAATAGTTATTATGACCATAGATTACTAAAGCGTTTCGACAATAAGACTATTGTAGATTTTACTAAATATCCACATTTTCGACCGCAAGTATCAGGTTCATTCCATCCCTTAGGATGATGTAATTATTTTACTATAATAGAACAGTGATGGCGACTGCCTTTGAATGAGTGTATCTAGAATTCACTTATAATCTCTACAATTACATCATTTGCCAACTTACCAACATTGGAATAGACAATGGGTAATATTGACCGTATTGACCTTAAAACATAATAGAAATAGTTTCAGTGAAAAAATGTGTCGGGTCATAACTCCGTGACATTGTGTAGTGTACACTTGATCTACTGGGGACGTGTGGCGGCCGAAATGTAAACCTGTCTGACCTTAATACCACCGGTTCAATTTCATTTTATGATTGAATCAATTACAAAAATGTATTAAACAGTAAATTTAGGTAACTCTTTTTGTGTGATAGAAAGACAATAGATATATTTTCCTGCAAATTTATTTTGTTTACTAGATCAAATACATGTAGGAATTAAAGCATTTTGATTCTTGTTTGTAGTACCAGAAGAAAAAAACGGCCAAGTGCGAGTCGCACTCGTGCACGAAGGTTTCCGTACCATTGCCTAGGCAAACAACAGTAGGTACCTATAATAATTTAGTTAATGTAGTGCCTACCTGATACCATTTATTGATATCTAGCAAAAATAGGCAATAAATGGCGTTTTATGTATGGGAGCCTCCCCTAAATATAATTTTTTTTTTTTTTTTTATTTATTATTAAAGTTAAAATACAATTCAGTGTTTTTTGAAAATTTCAAGTGCCTACCTGTTGCCATTGTTAATGTCGAGCAAAAAAATCGCGTTTGTTGTATGGGAAGTCCCTCTTAAATATTTATTTTATTTTGTTTTTAGTATTTGTTTTTATTATTGCGGTAACAGAAATACATAAATGTGAAAATTTCAACTGTCTAGCTATCGAATAATTTTTCCACAAATTGTTTTTACATTACCGATGTGACTAACGGCCGGTCCTATTAACCTATCTATCTTAAATTTTGGCATATCGGAGATAGAAAACAACTTCTGTCTTTGTTTCTCTGGACGGAAAAATCTGAGATAGAAACTGTTTCCTATCTCCGAAATGTCAAAACTGGCTATAGATAGATTATTGGGACCAGCCGTAAAGGGTTTTGGTGTAATCAAACAATAGATAATAGTTGCGGCCGAAATGGCAACGTGTCGATCTAAGCGCTCGCGCAGTCGCAGCTTCACGCCCGCGCAGAAGCCGCTGCGTCATCGCCGTGGTTCGACACTCATTATAAACACTATGTTTCCTGCTGCTATGGAGGTCGGACCAAATCAAATTCATTTTACTTTTGACGTACAAACTGCTGCGTAATCTATTAATGAACAGACATTTTTAACTCAGTAAGTTGTTTGCGGTCGAGTCCAAATTACCCAGATTTGGAAATGTGAATAGAAGATAATATCTTTAGAAATGTACGAAACTGTGAAAGCTCATTGTTTAAAAATCATTAAGTTTTATCAGCGCAATCAATTTATAAGAGCGATAGTGAAATAGATCATGGGATGGTGTCCACACGAAGCGAGACAATTACTTTTCATCGATAGTAGCACTTTCATGCAGCTTTCATGTTCAGGTTTATTGAGGTGGGCTCGGTAAACGTAGGGCAGGCTGTGCTGTGTAAACAATGTGAGCCGTGAACGTATACTCTATATAAGTGCTGGAATTGAACAAAGAAAGGCCAATTTGGTAGACGAGAAAGGGAGCACAATTTTAAAGACCATGATTGAACTACCACTTGTTTTTCTAATTTATAGCAATCTGGGAGCAATCAGGCTCTGAGTATGAGGGCAAAGACGTTATATTGGGAATGAAATGCCGTTCACCAGCTAGTCCGATATGTATGGTCAAATAATCGTCTACAACTTCAAATGGGATATTTCGACGAGGCGAATTAAAATAATAACACAGCATTATTCGTTTCACAAAATAGATATTGTAAAGACATACTCTCAACTTAAATGGATATTACGTAAGAGATGCGATTAGAGTACCAGTAGGTACCACTGTCTAAACTGGTAGTAATGCCATTCATGTGTTGAGTATATGAGGAAAAAATAACACCGTAAACAGATATACGAACACTGCGTTAACAGCAATATTTGAGCGGTGAAAGATGTTAGGCACTGAACACTCGTTCTTTTACTCTGCTTTTTTATTTTTTAGAAAGTTTAGTCGGTCGCACAGCGGGAGAAATTACCGCGGCGGCGAGCAGCAATCCCAGCACTGCTCATCATTGTCGGAGGCGTTTATCTGATTACTGTTTCATTTCGCTATCGATAGAACTTCATTGGACGGACAAAAATATAAGGGCCGTCTGGCTCTACCTAGCGGTATGTGGTAGACAACAGACATTTTACATTTCAGGAATCAAATACACCTTTACAAAATGCATGAAAATACGTATGACTTTATTGTAAACTAGCATTATTATGACTAATAAATATCAAATATCATAATCTCGTAATTTAAACACTTAATAGTACCTGTTCTTAGCTAAAGCTAAAAAGTATTCGGTAACGGGCGGAATTACATACAAATTAACAATTAAGATGAAGGATTATCTTCAAATCTCTCTTTCACGATTGCCTTATTGTTCTAAACTACTAAATTATTTAGCACCTTACCAAATTCATCTGTGATACTTCAGCCTTTAGGTATTCGATTAAAGAGTACATTTTGTTTATCACCAAGACAAAGTTCAATTGACTATCAATGTGAGTAACGTAGAGGCCGGCAGGCGCGGTTACCTTTGTTTATTAGGTTTAACTGCACCATTGGCGGCAGCGGTTTTCTGGGCAATGTGCGTCTGGTAGTGTTTGGCAAGGTGTGCCTTCTGCCGGAAGCTCTTGCCACACAGCGAGCAGGAGAAAGGCTTCTCCCCCGTGTGCGTCCGTACATGGACGTTTACCGAGTATTTATCCTTAAATCCTTTTGAACAAATTGAGCAGTAATGGAGAGATCTTTCTTTTCTTACACCATTAGACGTCGACGTTGCCGCTTGAATGGCCGTACCAGACTGTGCTTGAGCAGCTGGTAGTGAATTTTTATTTGGTAACCTTTTCTGCTTTTTACTAAGAGTTTTCGTGCTGCTTACAGTTGGGGATGCGGTCACTATTTGTAAGTGTTGGGGTAACTGGACATCGCCGGCGGGGATCATAGTTACAAGTTCACCGTTTACATGATGTATGTTGTATATGCTTCGGGTGGGGTCGAGGGTTTCCACTGTGCAAAACGGCTGAATTGACTCACCTAACTCTGTTGCTATTCTTTTTAGCTTTTCGTAATCTTCTGGGTAATTAGCGTCTAAGTTTGATAGAAGAATGTCATCTACACTTTGTGTTGATGACGGGTTCTCACCATTTGTAATGACAGTCGTATTAGGATCCTCTAACAATATTGATATGTTAACATTACCGTTTGGTGGTCCTATTGCCATCAAGAGTTCTTGATCTGTTTCCTTATTGTCGGCATACATAGACGGTACATCTGCTTTGTTATTGTTGATAATGACTCTTTTCAGTTCTGTACTTCCATCTAGTTTAATTGTATTTTTTTGTATAGTGCTATATCTAATGAATGCTTTTCCTTGTAATGCACTTCTTAGTAAAGATTCATTTGCCTCAGTATTTTGATCAGTTAATTTCCAATCATTATTGTTGTCTGAATGACATTCAATTTGACTTTCTAAAAGGGTTGGTGTTCCAACTACGGGACTGCGAGGATCATCTTTCTTATCACTATTTGGGAACTCAGTTTCGTCATAGTTTACGCCAACGGTGTACGGTTCAACTTTTATTAGATTATTTGAATTCATATCATCGCTTTGATTTTCTGAATCTGCGTCCTCATAGTTGAAGCCTTCTACTTTTGGTAAGTCTTGGTTGAAATCATTGGGAAATCCATTCATGTTTAATATTGATTCTAGGTCTAATGAAGGCGGTTGCTCAATGTCTGCTGTACTTGACATAGAGACTTCTTCGTCTTTTCCCCAGTAGCGATTCGCGCTTGTTTCATTTATATCTTGATTGAGCACGGTTAGCGTGTATATTTGTCCGTCTGTATTGCTGATGAGCTTATTGGAAATAGCAGTATCAGAACAGGGGTGTGAGCCGTTGATTTCACTTTCTGGAGGGTTCCAGTAATATTTGTTAAGATCTTCTAACATGGCAGTTTCTATTCGATCGCGGTCACGATCAACATTCCATATAGAATCAAAACTTTGCAATGTAGTTGAGGTGGTTGCTGTGGCCATGTTTGTGCTGGCGGTTGCCTGTGGGCCAACAATACTCAATAGACTGTTGTTGTTTTGTTCCTTGGGCTCTTCCGAGAGCAACGGATTCGATCTCGAGTCTGGAGATTCCATGAACACATTCACTGATCGCATCTGTTGTTTATACTGGGCATCAGTAACTTCGTGCGACGTCACAAAATCAAAGAAATCAGACTTTGACAGTTCTGGGGCAGTGGCCGTCATTTCTATTTTTTCAATCCCTTAACCGAGGACGACTACTCGGTTCGGTATTAATAGCTTTTGCTTCAAAAACCAAACCTTCACTGTTTGAATATACTTTGTCTTTGTACTACAGTAAATACATCTAATTTTAAGTAAGTTATATTTATATAACCCGGTATGACTTGTACTTTATTGGCAGTCGCTAGAGCGTCGGTAACTGAAGTGCAGGTGTGCAGGCGTGGGCTGGGGTGCTACTCGCGCATGCCCGGCGCACGCGGCTCAATCGGCGGACCAATGGAATGTGCGAACTTGATCCGTCCGTTCCTTTTTCCCATTATTCACCCCAACCCTGGTACTGCTCGGCTAGAACTCAGTTATCACGGCACTCCTCTGTATTAGCATAGTACTTGAATATCTTTGCCATGATGACGTCGTTGTTGAAGTTGATCTGGAAATAAAGAAAAAGAGACGGTTAAATAGGTATTACTTAAAGTATTTTTATATTTTTATAGGATATATAATTAGGATAATGGGCTTGTCCGCGATAAATTCGGGGTAATATTAAAAGTGATAAAATCGTATCATGTTCAAAAGTGTATCGTCTTAAAGTTTTAATATGGCTGTTGCTGAATGTTTAATTAACAAGCCCGCGTTGTTCGTGTCTGTCTTTAGATCCTGTACGAAACCAGGGCGAGCAAGTCACGCGTTGTGCCTATCAGGCATCACGGAGCCTGCGCCCGCGCCGCGCCGAGTTTGTTTCTTCTGTTCGCGTAACTGATACAAGTAAACTCTGTAGAACTTAGTGCAGCAGATAAATTCATATAATAAATGAAGGCAAAGAAACACTACCTACACTTAAAGTCAAAATTAGTAGCATTCCGCAATGCTACTCAATATGACTTGACAGTGCAGTGTGTAAATAATAGCATAATTAATATTTGAAACAATAAAACGTCCATTTTCTTGTTATTAAATACCAAATTATCTTGTATCATTTGCCTTAGGTATGTAGGGTAATATACAGACAACAGCAAACCAGGCTTAATACTGAACCATCTTAATTATGCAATGGAAATATGTGAGGGCCTTTATAATAAAACAAGATTAGGTAGTTTTTTCTTACAAAAGACACTAAAGAAATTAAAGAACGAGAATTTACCACCTTACAATTATTAAAGTACTAAACAAAATTTTTAAAATTGATATTTTGTCGTTATTTTTTTTCAGATGACCATTTATGAAGAGTAAAATTAGGACTTTCTGACCTCTTCTACCAATCATAGCTAAGTAATAAGCATAAGTACCATAAAAACCCGTGTGTATTTTATTAATTATCTTTCCTATCAATACTATTCTGAACAAATTTTACGTATGTAACTTCTTGGCGAGCTCACCGTGTCACTAATGGGTATGTATCAGTCACAACTTATTACTATTAACAGTCACCAAATATATAATATATGTATTTCAAAAAGTACAACGATACAGGCGTAAAATGGGAAAGGTCTGTCAAGAATTGAAACGATAAATTAGAGCGAGCTCGCGGGACCGAAACATGCCGTGTTGTGTTTCAGCTGTTAGCTGATACAATATAGCTTGTTGATATTTGACCAAATATTATTTACTTGGAGCGTACATATACATTTAACTTCAATAGTTATTCGCATATACAGACATTTAGGCTAATGTTACGTTATATGAACCAGCTCAAGTGATATGTAATATTTTGTAAATTTTGGCTATGCATTTTTTAATATCAGAACTCCGATATCAGTGAACTTTGTTAGTTTTATCGAAATGACTTTTAATTTCAATAACGATAGAAACACTTGCTATGTAACACAAATATATAATAATTACTCATACTTGGAGACACAATGTCAACTATATTACCTTTATATGCGTTTGTATGAAACAGTGAAATGCTTTTTATCTATTAATAGCAATTTTAGGTGTGTGTTATAAAAATAATTCGCTGATACAGTAGGTAATCGGTGAATCAAGTTTTTTATTTTTGTAATCTTTTGTGGTATAAAAAACTTTCTCCACAAATTGAATTTTAATCATTACCGGTATACAATAGCTGTAATTTGTTGAACCATCACTATGAGTATACCAAGAACCTCGCTGTCAAAATATGATTGAAAGCAATAAAAATATTGGAACGAATGTTTAATACACATTACGAAGCACGACGTACGGTACCCATTATCTTACGGTTTTATTAGACGCACAATTCACAATTAAAATATTTCTAAGCCGAGAGCGTTGTTTGTTAGTTTCAATTTTATGAGTGTTGCTTCACTTTTGCAAAACCACACCGACATGCTACAAGATAATGTACAACTTATGTCTTTGTAAAGCTTTGTAAATATCTAGACGCTTTGTTTGTGAACAAAAATATAAAGTGTACATAACAACTAAATAAAGTAAGTCGACATTTGAGACATGCAACTACGAATTGCGCAAGATCTGACACCCTGTTGGCCGTTTTTTTTTAAATATTTAATATCGATGATATTCAGTGCTTTTATATTGACTGACTTTACTGTGACATATACGTCTAACTAGTAGTTAAAGTTAAACTTTACAGATGCCCATAAAAATCTAAATGCAATCAATATACGTCGTTGCGTCTCGCAGTGATAATTAAACCTTAGGTATTTTATTTGATTACTACGAATAACTATAACTGCATTAGTATATTGCATGATTCCTTGGTGCTGTACTTAACACTACAATAGTCAGTAGATCTGTTTATATAAAGATTTTGATAAAATTGGCTAAATAATTCACTAATAAATAACAGTTCCCCCAATTGTCCTTTTTTTAGCAGTTCAATATTAGTACCAACTTAAATTTTAGAGGTTTTTAATATATTTTAAAACTTTCCTTACAATTCACTTCAGTAACAGTATGCGGCGCTTCGGGCTAGACAGATAGACATTAATAAGAACGAGGGCAAAAAGGCAAGGCAAGAAAGGCAGAAGCAATCCAGGTATTAAAGCTTGAGGCGATCCAATTGATGAGAAAATAACAGACACATTAGTGAAAATTATATCTGAACACGAAGGCGTATATTTTCTCACAAGTACATTGCCTGCTTCAGTTCTTTACTTATAACTACTATCATACTAAGTACTGTATATTGGTCGAAACCAAATTAAAGTACTTTTTCTCATTAAATTGATAATGTTCAAGGGGATAATACCGGATCAAGCTAGAATTCAGGCAAAGAAGTTAAGATTTCATTCTGTCAGTATCTTTTGTACACCTATGTTTCGTTGTAACGATGACTCTAAAAGAAATAATGATACTAGTTAAATTTTCTGTTAGAAACCATATGGGCAGAATAAAATTTATGTAATGTTTATACTTTAAAATTGTACTATAAGCAATGAAAATTTAATTTGTCAAGAAGTCATAATTTGGTTTCCTTGACCCCAAAAAAATTATAACTAAAATTATAAGTACATATTACCTATAAAATTTCGTAACCCAATAAAATTATAGGTAGGTAGGTAATTATAGTTAAAATTAAATAGGTATTAGTAAATGACTAAGCTGTTCTTATTTTTTAACTGCGCAACTCGTAACACTGTCGCGGTTTTCAGCGAATCGGGGTCTCGTAGCTGCTATAAAATTAACGAATAGCCGATTATGATATTGGGTTTATTATTTGGTTGCAGCTAGTAGGAAATTAAAAATACTTTCAGAAACAACAACGTGAACCTAACATTGACACATATTGCTTTTGAATTAATAGATGATTTCATTTATATCACGTCATTTTCATAAGTTCTATTATTACCAGTTTAAGACTGAAAGGCAGATATAATGAAATTCAATGACACCATTCAATATTTAACAAATAATTTATCTTATTCCCGTTTATTACATCAAAAGTGCTTTGGTGTGCCTTGAGTACTACTTTATCTATACTAATAAAGCTAAAGAGTTTGTTTGTTTGAACGCGCTAATCTCAGGTAGTACTAGTTCGATTTGAAAAAATATTTTAGTGTTGGATAGTCCATTTATCGAGGAAGGTTTTAGGCTATATAACATTACGCTGCAACCAATAGGAGCAATAAGCAATAAGCATCAGTGAAAAATGTTCCAAAAATAATCGCGATCACAATAATAAAAATTGACGCGGACGAAGTCGCATGCAACAGCTAGTGAAATATAGGGTACCTCGAAATAGCTTTAGTTCATTAACTATTATTACTCAATAGGCAAACGGACAAAGGTTTTAGTTTTATTTACAAATATTTTTATTATTTACATTAAAACTTTTGTAAAACAAGATGATGCAGTAAAATAGAAAAGCTACTAATTGTTATATGCGTTGGAGTTTATCCAAAGTTTTCAAAGTCTCAAACTCCATACCAAATTTCATTTAAATGTTTTGTTAACTATTTTTTGTGTTAATTTTATAAACATACTTTTAGTAGAGTTACAACATTAGTGTAGCTAAATATTATTAATAACATTAATAAATTGTCATAACTCAAGATCAAATGCTCAAGAACATCGCACAATTGCTGGTTAACCAGACAGCAGTTAAGTATTGAAAACATTTGTTATTTACGAAAATTTTCAATAAAAGTACTTTTTTAGAAATATGATTATTTTAAAGTGATTTAAAATTCGACCTTATGGTTGTAAGTTTTATAACTATTATATAGTATCATGAACATGTTTTAAATCTTTTTAATCTAAAACTTACTTACACGTTAAATGTACATCAATCTTGGCCTACTGTAATTATTTGTATAAAACTTTATTTCTCTAAGGCTCATAATAACTCTCAAAGTAAAGACAAATTTCGTTCGATTGGGCACTCTCAAAAAGTCTACCTACATTATTAGAGGATCATTATAGTTACAAACCAATCATTCACAACTATTAACTTAAACGTTAGTAACCAACAATGTTGTTAATTCAATTAATAACAAAAGAGCACAAGAAGCCAAAATAATGAGAAAACCCATCATCATAATTTTGATGTAACAAATTTAAATTACAAATTTAAAAAGTTTCTTTTACTCCATTTCTTGTTGGAACATAATTAGCTAACTAATACATTAAATAAATAGATTTTGTTTTAAAATTATTCTGAGATATAAGTTGATCAGCAGTATGTTAGTAGCATGGTGTTAATATATTGAGCTTTAAGCACTAAGTACAACCATGTACGTAATGAAATATTTTACTAACTGACTTTATAACTAAGAAAAAGACGAGTGAGCATGGTCATTGCCTACCGCAATGAAGCAATTATTAGTCGCTGTGCAAATTGTCCACTATTACGCAATTTTTACGATAATTGTAGGAATGATAAATCACGTTGATTCTTATCCGTGTTGGACGTAATTTACACACAAGGATGATACATGTAATAGACTCAAAGATAATTAAGGCTAGACCAAATAATACAATGAACAACATTTCAAAACGTTTAATTATTTAATTTAATTTACCTAATTATTTATGAAATGAATACAATAAACGCAAACATGTACAAATAGAATCAGGATAGTACCAAATCTTTGAAAGTGCCACGAAAAGACATCAACGCGTTAATAACGCTAAATAGTAGCATTATTTTGTTTATTCAATATATTTGGTCTAATTTAGATTGTAGAAATATGTTTTAAAACCAAACGTATTAAAATTAGCTGAATTGTATAGAGGGTTAAGTTAGTGGAACAATAAATTATTTATTTAAGCTAAAACTGTTATTAATTAACCCTAACCTTGGATGAAGTAACCACTGGTTAAGAAACGCAAGAGCGAATGTATGAAAACATCATCAACCAATTTCTGCGGGGCGGGGGGAGATTGTCGTGTCAATTATTGACATTTAGTGCGTGAAAGTGTCGATATTTTTCTATCGATATGTGTTGAACGAATGAATGACCGAATCTTATGCAAAATGTTTTTTATTTTTATTAAAAAAAAACAGAAATTACAGTATGGGCATGTTTAAGTAAGCACAAACAATTAAACAAACAGTCGCTTATGATTTTTTGCGTTAGCATTAGAACACTCTGGTGTAAAATGGATACCACATATTCGGTGGTGTTTTGTAGAGATCCATTTTGCCTCTCTTCGGACGGCTTCGACCCACTTTGTTTTACTTAATGGATCTACAGGAAATCTAAAATTACATTAATAGGATGTATTGTAATAAAATATGAAGATTAAAATTTTAAAGCAAACTGTTGTATTTTTAAGATTAAGTACTTTTATCTACTCTAGAGTTAATCATTTTACAGATTTATCATTTTATTTTAAAAGTATTTATACTATAAATTTATTCGTACATTTATCGATATGATTTATCGACAATTGTCAAGCACAGTTAAAACTAAATTGACCTACCGAATGAAGTATACGTAATCTTTTTGATTTTGTAGTAACTGACCACTACTTTTTTAAATGGCAATGTAACTTTCTCCAAGAAAACACATTTTACTATTTTAAGAAAAATTAACAGCTTTATTGGGATAAAAAGTTACTTACGGATGAAAAGAAATATTTTTTGTCTTGCCGCTATAATTTTTACACAAAAATACGGCACATTTACCCATTTTTCTCGACAATGTTTCTCACCGAGCTCTGAAACCGTACTGACAAGACGTCACATGTAAGTGAGGCTAAGAAGCCCGCTTCGTTGCCAAGGGGGCACAAGCGAAATTGCCTGTCATTGCGCGTCCAGTGGTTTATTCGTCCAAGACCCTAACATACCAATGTCGTAAAGGAAATTATATTTATAAAAACTTGATATAAAAACATCACTTCATAAGTATTGTTAAGGTCACAGGTTCTTTTATGATTAAATATTATAGTTTTATCTGAGAAGAAAGTATAATTTTATTGAAATCATAAAACTTCAAACATACTATGTACGATTTAATCGATTTTAATACATTCACTCATGACTAATTTGGTGTCAACGGAAATCGTATGTTATTGAAATTGGCGGTACTAAGGTGTAATATAAGTAATTTATATTTTATTTGTAAGTGTCTGCCGCTCTGTCCGTATTAATATATTTTTGCGCAAGTTTGCCATCTTCCTGTGTCGCCGTCCGGTAGCTGCGTCCGCTAAGGCCTTATTTGATTGGGATGTGAATTTGATAACTTTTGCCCGAGTGGAGCGCTTAGCCGCGCCGCATGTGGGTTAACGAGTGTTGCGACATCTAGGCGCTACTGCAGCGCGGCGCGTATGCGCAGCGACGACTAGACAACACCGCTCTACAAAGCACCGATAAATATTTGAATCATGGATCGACGTGTCTGATTTGATCACATATAAATTGCGAAATTTTTGATATTTTTGCAAAATATTAAGAGTCCTATTAGAAATGTTTTTACTTGTCGATTAGTAAACATTTAAAAGAAATAACGTATATCAAACACTGCTATGAAGTACATAATTAATAAAAATGTACATTATCGTTTGATAGCAATCTTACCGCAAACAGAAAGTGGTTATTAGCAAAGTGAAAGAAAATAGGGATCGTATATTTTATTCGTCTAATGAAAGACATAACGGCGGAGGAGTCCCACAGGGGAGCGTGCTAGGCCCTACTCTGTTCCTATTATACATAAATAATATATCTAACGTAACAAATCACAAATGTATTTTATTCGCAGATGACATTACAATTAAGGACCATGAAATTGACATAAACAACACATTAAATACTATTATCCAATGGCTTGACATTAATAACTTGACAATTAATCTGAATAAAACGAATTATGTGCAATTTAATCGATCTAAACACTTGCAATATAATTTTAATTTAAATATTAACTTTGGAATTGTAGCAATAATCAATGCACCCCAAACTAAATTTTTAGGAGTATTGATTGATAAACTGGAAAACTCACGTTAACGATTTATGTAACAGAATAAATCGGTTTGTATACGCTCTCAAACAAGTAAGGAAAGTTACTAATATCTCAACAGCACTTATATCCTACCACGCTTACGTTGAATCCATTCTGCGTTATGGTCTCATAGCATGGGGAAACAGTACGGATTTTAATAGAGCGTTCATTGCGCAGAAAAAATGCATTAGAGCTATAGCCGGGATTCCATCGGACGAATCATGTAGACCTTTTTTTAGAGAGTTTGGTTTATTAATACTGCCATCACTTTATATATTTGAAATATGTACTTTTGTTAAAAAACATTTTACTTTATTTAAAAGAGCCTGCGATATAAATTCGCGAACCCGCAGAGACCCAGACAGATTAATAATGGAAGTTGCACCTAGATCTAAGAAATATAGCCGAAATTGTGTGTCGATGTGTATAAGAATTTACAACAAAATACCAAAAAGCTTGAAAACGCTATATACTAGCCGTTTTACAAATAAACTGGGTGAATGGCTCAAAGATAAAAACTTTTACAGCGTTACTGAATTTCTCAATGATCGATAGCCTTAAATATATATATATATATATATATATATATGAATTGTATAATAATAATGATTTATAATACAACCAATGATCCACTATATTGATGCTTGTTAATGTTTCGCATGTCTGGTTATTGTTGTTGAGTTGTTGTTGTAATGACTGGGTTAACTGGCCCAAAAAATATTTGCATGCTTCTTGTAAGCAAAACATGATTGTTCTTTTTTACCATGTGACATCTGTGTATACCGTGTTTTAAGCAAATAAATTTATTCTAATTTCTAATTCTAATTATTCTAATTCTAATTCTAATTCTTAATCATTGTGTTTTAAGCAAAGCAATATATTTTTTTCCAGTATTTTGAATGTATTATCCTAAAATATTTGCTATTTTGAATGTGTAAAAACTACTATTCAATATTTTTGTCTGTTGCGATTTTGTAGTTAAATGTTTTTAGAGAATATCCATGTAAATAAAATAATAATAATCCTTTTTTTTAACTATGTGGCATTCTTACACGAATTTTCATTGTTATTTACTTTGTTAAAGCTTTAATGCGATAAAATTATTTCTTGTGAGAAATTATTGTTTAATTTTTATTAAAATTAGTTGAAATTCATCATAAAAGAGCTACTTAAGTCATTTCTAAGACGTGACGTTTCGATTAACCTTATTCTGGTTCCGATCGTAGACTCTAATAACCCTGGTGATGGCAGAATGCCGCGAGGAATGACCGCAAGTGCCAGATGAACTTATTAAACTTACACACGCACAGCCACTATATAACCGTGACTCCAACTTAATATTTTGTAGTAAATACCTGAACTTAGAAACACACATTATATTAAACTAAATAGTTTGAATGCTTTTACTAAAAAAAGTCCTTTAAATGTTTGATTGATGTTTAACTCAGATGCGAACTAGCATTTTTTTTAGTTTGTCCGTTTTTCTCAATGTAAGTTCCATTATAAGACGTTGATAAAATATTTTATGAAACTGCTTGCTATTTAAAATTAAAATGAAATCCATATGGCACAGTAATAAGGCCAATAGCATTACTAGCATGTTCTTTTTTTAAATAAACAGTATTAAATTAAATTAAAATAATTTCTTTCTTATATTTAAATCTTGAATTATTTATAGAGTATATATTAATAAAAACTATTAACTTTATCTTTGCATATTTTCAATGTTTACAAATAGATTATATTAATTGGATAGGTTAAATTTATTTAATACTCATGTCACATTAAATATTTTATGTAATGGCTTAAAGTAAATTGCATCTTATGAACGTCGCATCAGCAATTTAATGACATAATTTAATACAATAGAGATAAATAACAACTATTTTGTAGGTTGTAAAACTGGGTAGTGAACCGTTACCTAAGTACCGCGTCTACACGATAACACGGCCAATATCGACAAAGCGGGCTTGTTATCTTTAATTAACACGGAATAAACGACCTCGATATCGCAAGTGGCCACCACAATGGTCGACTTTATCTGCAAAAGCCATCTCTGTGCTTACAAATTGAGTTGGGTATTTGCGACAAAAATAAGCAACAATTATCGCTAAAGCTTTATCCGAGATTGTCTCAAAGAATAAAGGTTACGCAATAACTTGCATTCGTATCTGTTTTATTTGCAACTTTAATATCTCCATTGAATATCCATTAAAGATACCTACATACACTTACATAAAGATGTTAAATGAAGAAATTATAAGTTAACAAAATAAGCAGCGTATTTTCCAATGTCCAAGTATACGCCTTGTCTTGCAGGCAGTTTCCCTTTAGAAGTATGCAGATAGTACACAGGCCAGGCGGTCTACGATTCGCGGCGTGATACGCAGCGACAATGAGACGGTTTAATTGGCAGCCTGCTCGTCGCCCGATAGGACACGATGCAGGTGCGCCCGCGCACTAGAAATAATCTGAGATTTCCTAATATCGATTGACTGGTTCTTTTTGAGAAATGAGTGAATTTATAATATACATTTTATATGAGAGATTTATCTCAATTTTATTTTAGCTTATAGCGTTTTACACATATGGTAAATATAAATCGTATTATATTAATTATAGAATGCGATAAAAGAGTAAAATTACACGTATCAACAATTATGGCTAATTGGAGTTTTATTAAAATTCACTCCACGATATTTTGATGCAAGAAAATCTAGTTGTAAAGAACAATTAGGTACTTGACAAGCGCTAACTTTGCAATTTATCAGTTACATTACATCGCATCTTGTGGCTGAATACAAAACGAAAGCTATTCGTATTTACTGAGTAATTAGCTACCGATCTATTCGCGAGATCAATAAAATACAAGTCGATGTCCCTAAAAGGGAGCGCTAGTGCATACCAGACCGATAGCGACGTCATCTGAGTCCGAGTGCTTGGCATTCATACACTCTAGTGATGAGCTCTCAAGAAAATACTTTAAGTAGGTACTTTATATTTGTAGTACAGCCAATATTACTTTTATTCTCGACTTTAATATTCAGTCATTGATTAATTGACTTTCAAAAAATGTCCCAATTAAATGTGCACTCATATTGATACTCGTATAAGGATGCACATTTAGTACAACCTATATCAATCGAATATTTACAACATGACATAAATATCAATACCATTTCATATCGACATAATTTGGCCGGGTTTTTGAGTTGACTCTATGAAATCGGTTTATAAAATCAGCGTCAATCATTCAATCGAGGACAGATTTAGGTGTATTTACTTCTTAGATATTATATGGTATTCAGATAAATAAAAAGAATTTCCTATGACTTCAACACAAACGATCATTAAATAGTTATTATTAGCACTAGAGTCAGATGATACCGGGCACAACGCTAGTCCGTGCGTCCTGACCCTTGGTATTTAGACGAAGATGACCGTTTGCTTGCACAGCCTTTGATCTCTCTCGTCTACCTAGCTGTTGCAATTTTATGCTAGATTATTATGTATTCAAGTCGGATGGCAGAAGAAATGAAATTATCATTGCGCAGATTAGGTTCTCTGCGTAACCGTGGCGAGGTCCACTGACAGACATGCGGTTAATGCAATTAACGACCTTACTACACATAGGATGGTTTGTCTGGTGGCGTTTAGATATACTTATGTTAAAATGTCACGTTTAATATTTTTGCTTATGAAATTAAAGCACTCTTGCTATATACACGTGTGTTACACATTTGTTACTTTTTGTGCCAAAAATATTATGAACAACAAAAAATCGTACATCATATTACATTTTACTCTATCATCACAAATATAAAACTATTAACGATTCCAATAGTTTTAAATATCGGATGCGGTATGTTTATAACGGGCCATCAGTTAAGGTAGAATAATATTACGAGAAATTGATGCAATAAGATTTGCAATTCAATTTACCAAGTAATTATTTTCGTATGTCTGACCCATATAATTAAGTGTATATAGATAATAAACGCGCAGCGTGGATAGTGGAACATGCGGCCATTATAAATGCCAATGCAGGTCTATTGCGGTTTACGTTCTGATTTATTGCAACTGGGAGGCCCAGTGCGTTTGCAAGGATGCACAATCTACTCGTGACATTAACGGGAGTACTTCCATGCTTTACGCTTAAGCCAAATTGCTGGCTAACCTATATCAATGAAAATATGGTTCAGTCTTCAGTGTATCAAATACGGTCCAGTTAAACGATTTTCTCACGCAGATTTGACTTTATTTCAATGAACATGTGCATTTAGAATTGCACAGTTTACGTTGTTCAAGCATTACGTAAACAGGTTCAAGTCTCAGAAAAACGATAGTTTACATACTTAATTAAATTTGGAATTTAGTGCGGCTAATAACACTTTACAACTGTACCCGTAGATTGATGTGCCAATCCATAAATAAATTCTCGCTCGGCCTCGTTTACATGTGTGAAGCATCGACATCTTGCAGCTACTTTAAGAGCAGTACCTAGGTAATTAATTGCAATGCATTGTTTAACTAGTTAACGCATATTGAAAGAATAGCTACATCCCTTCTATTCTAATGGGTGTCGTAAGAGGCGACTTAAGGAGTACTGCTAGAAGAAGATGGGCAGCTTTTCTTTATCACTGGTCAAACTGCGATCGCTAATCCTTTTGGAGAAACCTGAAGCCAGCTGTGGAATGATATAGGCTGATGGAAAAAAGGAGGAGAATTAACGCAAAATGTATAAAAAAAAGCTACTTATTTACCGAAAGTTTTTAATTTTCCTTTAACTATTATATTCGTTCAGTGACGACTACGCTAATAAATGATTTTGTAAGAAAAAGCCACTATATATTCGAATAAGTCTTAAAGTTCTTGCTTACAAATGATATGTAAACAAGCTACATCCATTCACGAATTACTTATTTGCCGTCATTCTAAGCACGTGTGCTCAGAATAGATGTGGGATCTCGCCAATCTGGTTTATCTTATACGGAACATATATACCTAAACCGAAATTATACAGCGATGACCGATTCGCCTTATTCTAAAATATCTTATGATTAGTTAATTGGATAGATTATTAGTTAAGAAGTTTACAATATGTAACCGATCTTTTTTTGAGACTGGTGATATTTATAATATTAGATTGCACAGTGCTGCAAAAACACTTTAGAGGTTTGAAGTACACTCACAAACAAGTTACGGAAGAACAATGTATGGTAAAAATGGTTCAAACGCAAATTAAAGATTTAAATTATTTTTGTTCTCACTATAAACGTTGATATAATGCTTTCAAAGAACCATGCAAATATTTTCTATTTGCATGGATCTTTGAAATTAGATAAACATTGACTTTTTTGGGTTTCAATAAAAACTGCTTACTACGAGTTCGCTATGTCTGTCGAGAGTAGGTGCGAGACTTGTGATTTGTATCGATAAGCGTCAATCACTGCATTTCGAAATAAACCAAGATTGCCCTACATCGCAGGTGCATTCACAAAAAAGAGAAACGCTGTCGGGGCTTGAAAGAAAATCTTATTATCGACGTAAGGGGCGATATTTGAGCCGACCCGCTATAGTCTGCTCCAGTTACAGAAAAACGGAGGGAGCGCTGTCCGATTCGTATCCGGTTTACTCTGGTTTCGTGCGAAACACCTACGTTCACTCTCTTGTGGTGCCATATAATCAATGTTATTCGCAGAATGTCCCTTAAACGGCATTGTCGAAATGAAAACCGATATTGTTCGAGCTCCTAAATATAGGTGGCTGAACATGAACAGTAATAAGGACCGCACAATTTTATGACTTCATTATGGTGACTATAAAAATTTGCTTCATCTAGATTCTACTTAATTCTAATAAAATTGGACAATATAAGGGTTTTGTACTGCACAAACGTAAGTTACAATATAGCGTTTTAGCTACTCGTAATAGGTTGTATTATCAATAATTGTTATATCCTCGTAAGTCCCCCGCGTACTTTTAAAAGTACAAACTAAAAACAGTAGTTCAGACCTGACATTTAAACGACATAGCTAGACTAACTGCCTAATATACTTAGAATTTGCTTTTTTGTTTAACTTAATAAAGGCCTAATGAACTTCCAGAATAAAACTTTTTTCAATATAGTCCTTTCGAAAACTACAACTATTTTTTTATCACGGTCTAAAACACTATTTTTAGTTTGTACTTGGTGTAGTACACTCGGCAGGTATTAATGCTGCCGTTGAAAACTCACAGGACTTACGAGGATATAACTAAATTGGAGGTAGGTAATTTAGAACTGATGATTTCTACCATTATCTTCGAAATGGTAGTCGTTATAAGTTTTACACAGAACTAAGTAACTACACTGCTATTCTAGAATACACTCATGTAGAGGTTTACGATTAGGTATGACTATGAGTACGCAATATGCATACCGACTGTGAATAAAATTTGATTATTATAGCTTTTTCAAACTCAGAAAGAGTTCATTTGTTCAGTTAAAGTAATTTTAAACGTACCATACTAAACTCTCCTTCAACCTGCATGAAACATTTTAAAATAAAAACATAAATTTAAAAATCATAGTAACATTGGTAAAATATTGTATTATATCTTTTTTTTTACATAAAATTAATTCAATCAGTCAAAGTAACTTATATGAATATCTTATTCATTACCGATCAGTCGAGATGACTTTCGAATTTAGCCGTTGTGCAAAAAATGCCACCTCAATAAACTCGAGAAGCAGAATCAATCAGCAATCTCGAAAGTGAATTGTGATTTAAGTTTTAATAGACATTGTGATGTTTCGTTCATCACTATACAAATAAAAGATCATATAAGATAATGTTTTGACAGCGGCTGGACGTAAATAAATGAAGATGCTAATTGGCAGTTAACATTCAGCTCCGATTATGCTAGAATAATAAGGCACAGCACAGCAGCGGGGCTTCATACGCTTGACAGGTGATTTACATTACGATGCGTAATTGTGAGCTTCATAGGCGGAGTAAACGAAAGTTCCTATTTATAGGATGCCAAAGCATTGATCAAATAATTTTGACTCTTTAATTGGTTTCTATCTATAAAGCTTTGAAAGACGCGTGATAATGCTGGTTGGAGGAATTTATTACGTAGAATAAGCCAAACATAATAACAACGGTCATCAAAATCAATATAAGGACTACTTTATTTTACTTATTTTATATTCAAAAAAGAACAAAATTATATGTATCTATGAACACAGGTAGCCGCCAAAGTAACTTTCGTTTTACGAGCTCATTATGAATGCGGAAATTGTAAAAAATACTTGGATAACATAGCAAAGCGACCTTGTTATGGGTGAGTGGAATGTCTGCAATTTTTAAATTGAATTAAAATTTTAAGTCATATATATTATAAGTTATTATTAAGTCAGTACAAGACTGAATATTCCTTCCAAGACCGTTATACATGTTTTGTTATCATGCTTTTTTATTGGTTAAAGGAGGTAAAAAATAACTAAACTAATTACTCATTTAGTATTTTTCTAATACATGCACACGGCACTTAAAAGCCAATTTTCTGAGATTTTCAATGACCTATAATAATATCCAAGAACGGTTTAGTTCCCGATTGCACATATTGTAATATAGTTGAATTAGAATGAATCAGTGGTATTAGTTACTTAGTAGTTTAAGTACCGAACCAAGATCTCGGAGTGGGAAGATTATAGGCAGTTACTACAAACCAGTAGTGTTATTCAGTAAAAATTGTTGTAGGTATACATGCTACATAGAAAGATGTTCTTACGTTATATAAATCAGAGTTATTTTGATACCCAAACGAAGACTAACTACTTTCAAACGAATAAATTCATTAATTGGTCATGTATTTTTTAGTAATTATATAAACTTTTTAGCAAATAACACATATAGTGAAACACTTTCTATAGAGCTAATAAAATGATGATTTAGACACTATAAGAACTAATATCTTGTTTCTACCTATTAATCTCTAAACTTACTTGTTCAAAGTATGAGGCTTTTCAATTATAGTTAGTAAAATTGTTTAATAAATATAAATAAGTAAGTAGGTACCTATGAAAGAAGTAAATTTAGAGTTTAAATACATGATTATTCTATTGGGGTATTTATTCTTATGTAAAAAGTACGTTACTTATCTCATGTTTAACGGTTATAGCCTTATCCCGGTGTGTTCAAAAACTGTTAGAAATACAACATGATGCTACAGATTCAGATAAGTATCGAAGGCAAAATTTGTATTACATTTTAGCAAACTTAACCTCATTTAACGCCGTAAACTGGTGTAGATGGCTTCAGTAATAACTCGCGAGTCGTGATCTCACTTGCATCAATTTATTTCGCCATTATAGTTAGTACTTCTTTATAGATATTATCTCGTGCATCGGCCGATCAATTTCGTAATGCAGTTTACATCGTTTGCATAGTCAGTCAGTGGTGTTGACGTAGAGATTTGTATTTCGTTACATTGGGTACAAATTGGCTATTGATATACCGTCCGTACAGCGTATGGTGTTGATTAATGGAATCAATTTCTGTAAACAACTTAGTACAGAAGGCAGCTTAACAGTGGAGCATCTTCTGTGGCTGATGTGCAAGCCACAGTACAATTAACAAACTTTGTACCAAGTTGTTTATCTTACAGTCACCAATGACTATTGAATCGAAATGAATAACTATTTAATCGAAAAACACAATGTTGTTTATTCATTTAAATCAAAACCGTGCAATTAATAATGAATAAAGATTACTTTGCTTACTAATTTATGTTAATAATTAGTCTATTATAACAGAAGGTTGGTTTTTAGTGCAATCCAGATATAAATTTATAACAATTAAAATTTATTTTTAATTTGTCCAAGGTAAACTAGATACACCAATAGTTAATTGTTTTTTGATGAAGTATATATTCCTGATATAAATTAAATACAGCTAAACACATGAAAGTATTACCAAGGACAATTAACTGAAAGATTCTACTAAATTTTGTTTGTTTGTATGTCAAAATAAAAAAAAGAAACAGGACAGTTAAAACCTATGCCTAGTTAATATAAGTATTCAATATAAGTAGTTTTAAGTGTATTTTAGACCAACATATGTAATTGTAACCTGCTGTATGATTAGAAAGTTGAAATAGCTCTTTCTTATTGTGTCGAGTTATTGCATAGTTTGGCAGTTTTGATAAGTATGTCGATTTTCTATTTATTTTTGTCTTTAGAATACCAAGAGAGCTTTTAGTGTTAATTTAACGTTAAGTACTGCACTTTGTATTTCAGGCAAGAATCGAGCGTATCCACGCCACCGTTTAGTTAAAGTATTTATCCCATTTAAAGTAATTTATCGAACGTCTTCGCAGCATAGGAGCTTAGATACTATGTTCTTAAAAGCATGCGATCGGTTAACGTCAGAGCGACTCACGCAAACGACAATTTCCGATTTATATCCGAAGGCTACACATTTGCAGCTCGAATAGTTTGTGTAGATTCGCTCCGGCATTTACCGGTGGTTCTGGGATGATCCAGATTCGCGTCCTTTCACCGCGCAGCCTTGAGCGCCTCGTCCAGGACTGACCATTACCGACACACCGTTGTTAATGTCCTATCGATTAACATAGATCCGTACTAAAAGATTTACTGCGCGCGGACCACCAACGCTTAGGAACTGCACGAATACCTAAGGCCTATTGTGTTTCGTTTGCCTACCATTTACAATCGCCGCTGTTTCTAAGATACGACTTTGTAGATCTGACTGTATTATTCTATTATTGTAAAGTTTATTATATATTTGTATTATTGTAAAGTTCATAATTATCACGATGACTCATATAGCAATAAAAAAGTAATCGTGGCAAATAATAAAAAAAACATAGTTTAATCTATCATTTGACCAGATCGGAAGATAATTAGTGCAATAAAAGTGTTTACCTATCTATCTATCTATCATTTCATCAAAAATGTTATGATCGTCTGTCGTTATCAGTTTATAACAGACAATTTTTTATATCGAAGTACATCAAGAAAGCGATCCTTTTAATTAAACAGTATTAACAATTTTTTAGATTAATAATGTAACAATGTTAAAAACTACAATAATCACGTGCAAGTTACAGACGACGGAACTACTCTAGCCGCCAGACATGAGCGAGCTGATGCCAATTAAGCTGAATAACAACGACGCCAAATCTGGCGGACGGATGACGCTTGTTTGCAATTTAAATCGATAAACGCAATCGTTATTTTTATCGATAATGGCGTCTTTAATCGATCAACTTTTTTAAATGTGTAATTTTTAAATACATTTTAACTCGTCTTCACTTACGAAAATTGGCCTAACTGTAACAATTGCGGGTTATAAATATAAACATATATTTGATGCATTGAACCTGCTATATCTATGTTAAAGGAGCATAATATAAAGGAGAATAGCTTCGAATTTTGCATTCAAAGTATCTTTATGTAGAATTCGAAGATTTTCTTCATGATGTTATTATGGTTCTTACATAGGATGTTATACAAGCTCTTGATTTTAGAAATGATTTAGAAGTCATATATGTTAATACCCAAGTAGGTATAATCTTAATAAGGTGAAACAACTTTATTTATACCTTATATTTATAGTATAGTATAGTTTGATGTAAAAACAACATTGTTCTACGTTCTTCAGGTTATTGCTAGGCCCTGATCAAGACTTTACCGTAGTTATTTTTTTCTTCGATAATTTCTCGTCAGTTGACAACCACCAAGTTATAAAATTATCATGACAATTGTTCTTAGCCACTTCACAAAGTCAATTTCGTAATGAATATGGCCAATTTATTCCTGAGAAAAGTCAAGTAAGTAGGTACACTTTGCAGAACCGGAATAGTGAGTTTTAATTGAAGGGTTCACGCAGTACGACGGTTTATCAAGGTAATTGCCGCAAGATTTAAGTGAAAATATAATTGTATTTAATAACTTTCTTTTAAAGTGCTCCAGTTATTGACATTTGCATTGTGAGCACGTACACCCACGTACATATTATCCGTATGTCATTTACGGATTAAATTATTTCGAGGATTGCTGAATTATACGACGTGTATTCTGCAGGAAATACATATTTCGTTTCGAGGGCCTGCATTCAATAGGCAAGTCTAATGCTAAAAAGTATAACTAATTTTAAAATCTTCATATTGATTTAATTCTAGAGAATTTATGGGTTCCCACCAAAAAGGCGGGAAAAAAATGAAATATGATAGGTACATACCTATTATTGAAAATCATAGTTACTCCGGAATGAACTAAACAAGGACATATTGACGACACAGTCTGCCTTGAAAGCAATATCCTGCATACTAATATGGCAATACGTTTAATGGATATAGAGCATTTCAGTGAGTTAAATCTTTCATATAATATGCATGTCAGTTAAATAAAAAGGACAAGAGCGTGACCTGCCAGGCTCAGTGTAGGGTTCCGTAACTGCAATTTGTTGATTGTTATTTAATAATTTCATATAGTTCTTAATTTTATATTAACTACCTGTTTACAACATACATAGCCCGTTGGTCTAGTGGTTTAAGTACTGGGCCAAAATCTCGAGGCCTGGGTTCGATCTCCAGGTCTCCTTGTGATCACCAACCCGCATAAATACTAATGTGGTTTTAATTTAATGAAACTAAAATATGAATGTACATTGATAAACTTAAGAATAAGTACATCATACGATTAAAACGGTTATGGAAATTTAGTGTTAATACACCGAAAAAATAATCACATTTAATAAAATGTAAGTTCAGATGGTACAGCAATAAGCAGTATTTATATCTAAATCGGTCAGTAATATTAATCCGTTCACTACAAAATGATGTAATATCATCATATTATTGATATATTGAAATAGGGGTTAACATTGCGAGTCGATCTTAGGCGTATTTACATACTAGTAAACGTAGTTCGACGATGTATGTAATGGCTAATAACATATCATGGCAGTATTAAATGTAATATGTACTCTCACTAAACATACTTGCTTCGAATCGTGCCAGATCGTAAGCTCGCGTCTTACACGCCTCCGATGTTATAGGCCTAGACATAGTAATCAGATTAATATCCGAAAATGCCGCTGCTGATGCTGAAAAAAAATTGCTATAGTTTATCGTAGAAAGACAAAACATTCATTTTCCGTGAGATGCCAAATTAAATCTAGTATGCAGTGCTTATAATGACTTTCAGCCATAACGATCGTATAGTGACCGGTTACCATTTCCTTAAACTATATCAGTTTATATATGTATAATTTTTATTATTATTTGAAACTTTGCAATTTCCTGATCTGAGTACCAAATACTGGTATTCAATATTTTGCATTTACTTCTGTGGCTGAATTTTAAATTCTGCCCACACAGCTACAGTAAATAATACTTAGAAATTAAATCATTTAAAATCTGATAACTATGTACGTCTCCATTACTTTCTATTTTTCGCACCATCAACTAAGCGTGGCGTATATTTCCTGGACAGTCTCTTAAACTATAATGTATGCGCGCGATTGACACCTGTAACCCGTGTGCGACGCAAACGCAGCGGTTCACACGCCGCACTCTCGCATTGGTTGTTACACTGATGCGCACTTGTGATAAATTAGATACGGTACACACGAGAACCAATCTCGAACCTCCGCAATCAGCTTTGCGAAACGCACCTCGTTTTCCCGTAAATCGTTAGTGGATTAGATGTCTGCCAAATGTACGTAATACATATAAAATCTAATTCCCCCCTATACCTTAATACCGAATCTTAAAGACCAAAATCCAACAAAATCGTAGTAAACGTTAAACACCGTTGTTGCTCTTCGGACGACTAATGTGAAACTTTATAATCTGCCTAGCTTTGGCAGTTATATGAGTTTATGAGACGTAATAAAATGCAGTTGTTAGTGTATTAGTTTGGTTCGCTGCATCTATCTTAAAGCTTGTTCAGTCCGTGCTAGAACTTAGAGTGCAACAATTAGTCGATTTCTACAGAGCATTTTGTTGTGCAAAATGAATAGTCGTTGGTCAATTGGAAGTGCTTAACGATACGCGTGTTTTCGACGTATTTGTCATTTCTTAATAAAACGTTTAATTGCTCTGTAATTTGTCCGTTTGTTTAAGAAACGATGTAAAAATTACTCCTATTTTGTTAGAACACGATACTTTCTTATAAGCCCATATTAAGGCTGGCGTTCGCTATTGCATTGTATACTTAAAAAATAAAGAACTTAGAGAGTCGACGTCTCTCAATAATAACAAATTGCCTGTACTTTCCAAAGTGCTTTTGCACCAAAAAAACGCCCAGTAGCCGTTCATTTAAAAAACAAACTACAGTGAACAATCACAGTTTCACTTATGATTAATTTGGTACAACAATGACAAAGATTGAACGTCGCTTAAGGAGACTACTCTCGTTTGTTACAATGCCCGCTTGTGTTTTTTCCGAACACCTCGCTATCTGATTTCCATCTACTACACAATGTATTTACGCAGCCGATATGTAGGCAAATGCCAGAAAATAGGCTAATGCAATCACGAATCTCTACACCTATTATTACTAAGTACATAAATCATATGATATAAAATTTGAATTGGCTCTCCAAATTGAAATAGATTTGATGATACGAGATTTACAAAAGTGGTTATTTTTTGTGAATATGCATTTTAACCAAGAAAGCATCCGAATTTATCTTGGTGTAAACGTGGTTGTAAAATTAATCATTTATCAAAACTAATACCTGTACAGGAATGAGATAAAATAAAGCGCTACTTTCATGATAATCTTTGGCTTAGGTATTCTCTTTATGATAAAAATTGTTGCACGCGAACCTGTAAACTCGTGATCAGCTGCTTTTAGCAGAATTTTGAATCATAACTAAGCGAACTGTGTAAAGTATCAAGATGAATAAATCCCTAAAAGAAGAAAAAAGATAGTTAAAAATCAAATAGTCAACTTTTCAAAAACCTCTAAAATTGTTCTTTAAAATAATATATTTTTGTATTACCTTTCGCGATAGAGCCAATCTGCTTAATGACTCCAGTAATGGAAAAAATCCACTTTGAGTTTTTAAATCAAGTAACTTTTTGCATAATATAAAGATGAAAAACACCCTGTGCTATTGGGATTTAATTCATTGTACAGTATTCAAGTTTATTTCAAATCGTATGGTCTTACATAAATGAAAGTTTTGTGAACCAATTCAACATTCTTCTTACACAAATTTTCCTATTAGATGATCACAAACACCTCGAGCACTTGATTTATTAAGCAAGTAGATACTTTCGGAGCACGCAGAGAAATGGTCAGATAATATAATAATAATAAAATAAACTTTATTTTATTTTGATTACTTAACCAAAAAATAAATCTCACTTGCTTTAAACACTTGGTGTGAAATAAAAATAAATGAAAGATGAAGCCAGGCGCATCGGTGATCGATGACGAGGTAAGTACACACATGCCTGGATATAACATACGAGTAGTATACAAGTAGGGACTTGTAAGTAGGTACATAGATTTGGTGGCAAAGTAAGATTTAAAAAGTTTACATGTTGTGATGTTTAAATTAATTTATTGATATCATAAGCCTGTACCATTTCCAAATTTTATATGAGAATTAAATTCATTAGCTTCATTCTAAGGGAACATTTTCAAAGAAAATAAATTTAATCACTAAACTAGTTTTTTGAACCAAGTTTTTTCCTTACTTACTTAACGCTTTACTAAATATTTTATATCATCTTACTGTTATGATTGAAAGTCTCCTCCGTAAGAAAATTTAAAGTAGCTTCAGCATCTAACAAGCTCTTACAAGCTTAAAATTTACCTATCATTAAGGTTTTTATTTTTTGTGTTTTAATTTTCTGCAACAACCGGTAAAAAACAAAATAGGTACCTAGTAAATAAATTTGTATGCGTAAATAATTAAGGCAAATAAAAACTTGACCACAAAAGAAATTGCCTGTAAACGATTAAGTGAGGTAGCAAAAACTATAGGTGAGACCTGTCTGCGACAAAAACATAAACAGGATTTGTTGTAAAATCCGCGTCGTGATTAATGCGGAAAATGCCAGTGACATGGACCTCTGTCAAGTTCACACGAGCAAAAAACGTAGCTTGGGATCGATCCACGTGCATTACATTTTCATAATATAAATAGGTACACATTATTTTACAGCTACTAACACATGTAATCTACAAGGAGATACGAGTGAAATATTGTATTTTGTGATATAATTTTATTTTTTTTAAATATTTTTTTAGACCTACCACACTGGGTCACACAGAACGATGGCTCTGATGGGACTAGATGTAGTCCCAAACAAAGCTACTAAATATCACATAAAGTATTTAAACAGCTGTTTCATCATCTAAGCCGACTCTCAAACATCTGCAAAGATGTTTATTTCGGGTGTTAAGGGTGACGCCTATAACATAGTGTCTCGGTGGCTAAATGGTAAAGCGCCGCGCCCGGCATGCTAGGAGCTGCGGGTTCGAGTCACGCCTGAGACATAATTTTTTAAATTTAAATACTGACACAGAATGTAGTTTGAGTTTGCATTTATTGCATTTCTTTCACTCCTCTGACTTCCGTTTATGCGTAGGGCCAGAATTACCTGCAGGTCGTAACGTAAATTAGTATAATAATAGTAGATTTTTTTATTAAAACACTAGCTGTTGCCCGCGACTTCGTCCGCGTCAATTTCTGTTATTATGATCGCGATTATTTTTGCAACATTTTTCACTCATGCTTCGCTCCTATTGGTCGCAGCGTGATGTTATATAGCCTAAAGCCTTCCTTGATAAATGGACTATCCAACACAAAAAGAATTTTTCAAATCGGACCAGTACTTCCTGAGATTAGCGCGTTCAAACAAACAAACAAACAAACAAACTCTTCAGCTTTATAATATTAGTATAGATAGAAATCTTAAATGTGTATATTATTATTAGTAAGACAAACACCAATTGTATTTTTATAATTAGAGCATGTCAGAGTAGGTTTTTGTCTATAATCGAAAGAAGATAAGAGTAGTTAAATGAATAAATATTTCTGTTTCAAATTGCAAAAGTAAGCACGTGTACATAACTAGTGAATAACCTTGATGGTCGAGTACATTTTGATTCGATTGCCACTAAAAAAATACCACCGACTTCCTTCAGTATAACTGTGGATAAAATAATCATAATAAGGAAGTAGAATTAGTGCACTGGGTCGTCAATTAATTGTTCCTAGTTTAATAATTCAGATTCCTTAACAAATTTTAATATATTTAAAGCAATACCCAAAGTAAAGCTTTGTATGAAAAAATATAAATAATGAGTACAGCCTGTTTTTACTGTTTACATAAAAATGCAATACTTAACTATTAATTGATACATATTTATGCACAGTGTGATTGAAAAAAAAAAATAGATTAAATACAAACTTAGTAATGCTAAACATTGCAATAAAGTGGTACGTGTGCAAAAACGTAGATCGTTGATGTCTTTTGTATCGCACGGCGCGTTGTTACTACTACCACATGAGTAAATGATATTTATTCATGTGCTACTACAACGACGTTTGATGAAAATCATTTAGTACAATAACTTTGTTTACGTATAAATTTGTTAGACCAATAGCTCAGTAAGCAATAAAATAAATCTCATTCACCAGTTGTATGAGTCAAAAAGTTATAATTTTAACTGACAATTGTATTATTATAATCTCTATTAAATTTCTTTTACTCATTAAAGTTTTTATGATAATACCTGGAAACACGCATGAGCTTGAAGGTAGTTCCGTGTCAGCTTATGTCCGGCAAACCTTCGACATTTCCGAACACAGTTGAATCACCCGCGCACCACACCACGGCACACGTCGTGTGCGAAGTGGTGGGGCGAGGTGTGGTGCGCGGAGGCTGCGGGGCCGCTGCAGCCGCGCTGGCGCACTGTGCGAAAACACACAGCGAGGTCGGTGTCTTTTTCTCGTATTACCTCCTGACATTCAAACTTAATGGAATTGCCTTATTGAAATTTAAGCAGAACGACTATCGACGTCATGAAACAAAATTAGGTTATCGTAACAAGCAAACCGACCTCGGGTGGCCATCTTTAAGCTCTTAGCGGCCCAATAAGAGTCCGAAACACTTAACGTGAGTAGTAAGTTTGGAACGCTAGCCGTCTCACTCATACGCTCCCACGTTGCATCTGCGAGAAAAGAATAGGTATACGAACGCGGTTCTATCGACAAATAGTCATTGTTCTTGGTCGTAATGGAACAAAATAAAGACAGAGCAGCGGTATTCGTGATTGTGAGACGAAACTATTACGGTCCAAGTGACAGAGCGAGATGGAATAAAAGGTTTTTAGGGTCGATGGCCGGGCGAAGGAACTTAAAATTGGATTTTCTAAAGAATTATGCTTCATTTAGGACACGCCGATCATGATCTCATAGGTCGAGACACATAGCCGTTTTATAATGCAAACAAAATTGTTTGACATTTTCGTTTTCATTTAAAACTGGTTAACCTTTGACATTTGTAGGATAGACATGTTGTCTTAAAATAAAACCGCAAAAAACGTGTCGTGTGTTTTTTAGAACAATTCAAGGAATTTCCGTATTTTAGTAATTCATTCAATTATTTAAATTCAAAACTACGCCTTTGTATATTATAAATTCAATTTCAAATTATGTTTTGCTTTAGTTGCAATATAGTAAGTATTTAAAGTGTAAATTATTAGCACAATACATCTAGTAAATACTTGCCTCATGAGTTTATTTTAACTGATTGTTTAAAAAAAGCACGATAATATAATTATTATTGGTTAATAAATTAGAATAGGTACTTTTAATGCTGACAGTAAGGATTTATTTTAAAGTCACTAATTACAATTACCTACTTGTATTGTAAATAAAAAATTATACTCTTTATTATAAAAACAGTAACGCTCTAAAGCATCGTAATGCAAGTATACATTTCGTATTATCTATCACGCGATATTTCTATTTTAAATGTCAACTTTATGATAAAAATATGAAACGATGACGTGTGATTTAACTTGAACCAACACGTTACGGGATCTCATGAAATCCAGACAGTTTGCAGCCAGACATCTAGCCATAAACGGGGTGAGTTTCCCGGCAGGCAGTGCACGGCCGACGCGGGGGCGGCGACGTCCCGCGGACCGTTACTCCGGCGTCCTTGGCTGAGTTCTTTCTTGCGCGCAGGTCGGCCGAACTCGTTCCGCGCCGTTGCTGCCACTGAGCACGTGTGCCTCTATGTGTGCGCCTGTGTGCGTGCCCTATTCACGTGTGTGCTTGCATTGAATTAGTCGTAACGGATATTACAGAATTAGTTAGATAAATACCTCAAATTCAGACTACCGACAAATTTGTATTCAAGTAATGGTATTTATGTACAAAGTATACACATAAAAATACTCGTATAACAGCTAAATATCAGTACAATAGTAAACCGTAGCAAGTTACTGAATGTATGCACGAGTATTACAACAGCCGATTTACAAACACATACACGAAAAAACTTTCAGTTTTGATGATCCCTTAATAAATTTATTAAACTCATTGTAATGGTAAATATATATTTATGGATTTTATTTTGGTGTTTATTTTGGTTTAACCTGACGTTTAGAACAATTAACAGCATTCTTAGTCACGGTCAGACTACGGTGTTATTCTTCTTAAAGTAGGTAGTTTGAATTTATTTTTTAAACCGGTAGTTTTTAATTTTTACAACATCAATTTTTATCGTCAGTCGTGTTCCTTTTTACGCAATATGAGCTAACTGTGTCCGGAGTCTTTGCAATGTTACCATGGTTTGTGGACTTCACTGATGGTATGACGGAGTGCCAACGACTGGTAAATTTCAACCATCTTCCCTTGAAATTAGGATGTTTTTCTATTGCTTCACGTATGTTTTAGTTACGTAGCGATTTTCCTTACTAGCTAAGTTGAAGTTTGTCAAATGGTTGGGCTTATCAATATCATATTAATCAAAACTAAAGAAATGGTTGTGTTTATCAATATCATTTTATTTATTAGTTTAAAACACTAAACGTCTGGTAAAACCAAAATAGACGCGAATTTAAAATACGTAAATATAAATGTAAATATAATCCCATCGTTTGTAGAGACTATAATTTTATTTTGTTTCTATTTATAAAAAAGTCGCCATTTGAGCAAGGAAAATGCTATTAACAGAGCATGAAATAAATTATCAAACTCATACATCATAATACTCAGACATAAAAGGTCATACACTTTCAGACATAAAAGGTAGAATATTCTGTGACCGTCAAACTTTTTTTACAATAGTAATCAATTTATTCTAAAAAAGGTTCTAAAGAACGTGTGTTTCTAATAGTTTTTATTAACCTTTCGGATTGTCTTATAACCGGTACCCATATTTAAATGACAAATTAAAAGAACACATTTCATCAATGACAACTCATTGAAAACGAGCTGAAATTAAAAGGAAACAGAGTAGGAGGGACTGGTTTTTATATTAGCTACCAGATCCTCTTGCTTGTATCAGTAGTAAAAAGTTATAGGCAGTATTCAATATTTTTTCTAATTTAATATGTTTGTCAGTGAATTCATTGAAGCTTGTTCTTATTCCGTATAAATACGAGTTAGCTGCGATTTATTTTAATAAAGGAAAGCAATGTAAAGTCAAATTAGGTTTTGCAAATTTAAAAAGTAAAATATGATTTCAGTGGTTTATTCATTACATAAGCAATTACATTGCCTAATAAAAATTCATTTTTGGAGAAAATAAAATATTTTTGTAGTGTTTTATGACTAAAAATATGTTCAAAAGTTAGTAATTGGTAGCCTGTGGTATATTATTTAAGAAGAAAATAAAGAAAATAAGGATTTTGAGTTAAAATTAGTAACCCTATTTACTATTAAAAGGTATTTACTATATATACGTTTCGATATAACACTACAACGCTGATGTTGGATTCCTTATAACTCGTGCGATTGGATATGCGATGCCTTTAACAATGAGTTAATTTTCATAAATGCGGCCTATGTAAATTTTCGAGACCGAAGCTTTAAAACTTATTTCTATTGGCATAGTGATTCAGTGTAAAGCTTTACCTAACAGTTTAAAACAATTTTAATTTAAGAAATGTTGATTATTAATGCCTAGGTTTGATAAGACCACTTATTAGAAGCTTGTAACGCGTAACTTACCATTTATTAATTGTCTAGTTAGTAATATACTCATTAATAACAATATATATTAATGAGTATATTACTAACTAGGCATATACTCATTCTAAGCACATTAATTTTGTCCTGAATTATATCGTGAATAAATTACCGCCCAACTTGTTATTTGTTAATATGTTTGTGCACTTACATGTTCATGTGATAATCAATCACAAATACCTTCAATAAGTAACATTAGCCACTGAATATTGCATCACAATGGACGTGCTTATATGTTTTTAAGAAAAAAATTGCTTATTTTCAAAATGAAATACTATTTCAAAGACCCCTATTTGGTCCTCATAAAATAATTGACGTTCCTATACGTGACCCCCTCGCTAAATTCATACTATTCCAATGAAATAGATTAGAATCGGCTTTTATCGCGTCAGTAATGACATTTATCGATAAATTGCATTGTGGCCTTACGCAACGTAAGTTCTTAACAATAACGTTAGGTTACGTGTTCTACTTGTACAGTCGATAAGATAAGTATGTACAATGATTCATTCTTTAAAAACAGCAAATATTTTAGACTAAATTTGTAATGATGTTTCGTAAATATTTTTTTTAAGAAGTAATAAAAATTATGTATTTTGTAAATATTTATTAAGTATCTTGTGACGCATTTGAGTATTTGCCACATGATAATAATTAGGAAACTTAATTTTAATTTCATGTAAATCTATGTAACTGTCTATGTTCTTATGAAATAAGTCTTCTTTAAACCGAAACCGAAATATTACAGTAATAGTCAAAACGATTGCAAACTTTTAATTATTTTAAGGGCTAGTTCACTTGCAGGTTGTTGACACAACTTGTTTGTTAGAAACCTTTATATTTGAAAATAATGAGAATCTAGAGACTGTTTGAAAAGATTTCTCAACTTTGTAATATCCATAGGTTTATATTGTCTTTGACTAAATCCATTTCAAGTTAAACTTGGCCGTCATAGTCACACGTGGACTTACTTTATTGACACGCATACATGACAATTAATAGCTCATAAACACGATTGTACAAAAGTTCAAAGACTTTGAATAATTCTAATTTGCTAATTATGATTCAACATAATTACGATTCAATATTATCGTCTAAGTATATTTTGCTAACAAACGACAAATCAGGTTAGGATTTGGCTTATATAGTATTTATAATATATAAGCGGCATCGTCAATCTGATTTTCGCTTACGAGAAAGCGGCCTGTCAAATTTATTCTTAAAAAATCGGTAAACGTCAGGCATATAAAAGATACATGACTCAAATTTAAAGTGGCGATTTTGGGAACGGGTTTTAAATATTAAGATATAAGATTTTAGGGCGATATATCAGAGCAGGTATGTAGTATGTAGGTGCATAATTATTGTACAATGTTTCAATTTTTTTTATGCAGCCTTGTACGACAAGTCAATAATTTAAACAAATAAATGAAAACATTACGCACTTTTTGAATGAATGTTCAAAAAGTGCCTTAATAAATTAACAGAGACAAAGAAAAGATAAAAATAGAACTATTAAAAACATGAGGAGCAGTGTACCTCGGTCGCGAGTGTCGAAACGAGCAAAGGTCGCCAATCACAAATAGATTCAGCATTAATCGTCGCATAACACTTAAAACAATTACGATAGGTCGATTTAATTACTTGGTATTGTTATTGTTAGTAATTTGCGCGGAAAGCTTTTAATGCGATGAGGGTAACGCGAGCACTTACGTTGGGTAACCGGCAAGGACGCTTGCAGAAACCACCGCACACGCCGTCCGCCACTTAATTGTTATAACGTAGTTTATTTGTACAAATTAATAAACGAAATATCATTTTCTGATTACTTAGCTGAGACCTAGAGTTTTGGATATCGATATAGCCAGCAGCGTTGCCAAAAATATAAAAACATATATTATATATTCAGTTAATTATCAAAATAAAATGATAAAAATAACAATAATAAGTATTACATTCACGCTTTTATAACTTTGTAGAAAGAAATAAGATGTACCAGAATGGAAATTAACCAAAGTCTAAAACATATTCAGATTTTATTGTAATTCAAATAATGGAAATTTCGATAATGATCGTGGGTTTTTTACTTGAATATATTAAGTTTATATAAGTAAAAGTTGCATTTGCCGTAACACAGTCTAAAATAATACGCTTGTTTCTCTGTCAAGGAAGAATATCCACAGTTTTACAAATTAAAATGCCCATTAATTCTACCTAATCTCTATAAAAAAAAAACAGCTTATCGTTTTAAAAGAGAACAAAAAAATGTAAGTGTTAAAAACTTTTTCTCAAAGCCCACCATTACGAAATGTGTAAGCCTGCATTATTTATAACCAAAATGAAATAGTACATTATGAATAACGGTGTGTAATGTCCGTAGGTTCTTTTTTATCCAACTTTGTCAAACACTCAGATTCCAAAGACCCGCAATACAAAGGCTTAAAGACAAATCATTCTCCTATTTCTTGTCAAGGTCTTAAAAAAGTACATAGTAACACTTGACCTTGATAGTTAATTGTTGATATTTTAGACTCATACCATAAGATCTATCTTATACTACACATACTCACTTTGCATGGACTTCTACTTTAGTTCTGCTTAGTAATGAAGTAGAACACAAACTGTAGTTTCTTGTATTTACAACTTTGCCTATTAAATTAAGTGTCTAATTTTACTATTCATCAATAAAATTGGATAGCATTCCTTTTACTTTCATGACCTAAATTCCTTAAAAACACTAGAAGAATCTACCAAAACATTTATAAGGCAATGCTGCCGACTCACGCGGCCGTACCTACGCTACGTATCACGAGTGCCATGAATCAGATTAATACACGAACACACGCGTATTAGATGCACACAAATGCGCACCACGTGCAGATACAGCGTGCGTAAGCGCCGCCCGCCCTAGTGTGTGCACTCGCACTCACACACCCGCAAGGAGGTTCAACGTACCAATCGCCAACTACGCGAGTTCCTTGTTCCACTTTACCACTGACACTATATTATTATCGTTCCATTGGAGTTTCCGACTTGGGCAATGCATTTTCTGTTAAAAAATATGTCCTTATTTTTTTAAATGACTAAAAAGCCCGATTCACGGATTTAATTGATCCAATTTTATTGTTTTTGATTCTACAATGTAATGTAAAATTAAGTTTAAATAAGCACATTGAGCAAGTTCGCTGCGGTAACCAACCTGACCAATATATTACATAATTAATTTTTATTTATATTTTTAGTAGAGTCGAGGAAATTCACATTATTTTACGGAAACATAATTTTTATTTGTAATCTGTTAATTGATGTTACAAACGATATTCAAGTAAATTACTGATATTAGAAATTACTTTTAAAAAAAACATTTTGCAAAACTTTAAATCAGTAAATCAACATCTTTCTTACGACTGTATTTAAAAATTATTCCGTAGCTTAACATCGAAAGTGCGGAAACTGAAAATGGTGTAATAAGTCGTTGCAATATTTCGAAAATATTCGCTTTAGCTTATGTATCAAGTCTTGCTTAAGTTAAAAGTAAGTGACATACTAAAATTAAAAACCAGATCAGTAATCTTGCATACAATCGAGTTCAATTCACGATCAAAATCTTGTCGTGTATTTCATTTCTCGCTTTTTGTTTCTACAACCTGGTCGGATTTAATGTCGTAGTTATTATAGACTAGCTTTTCGCCCGCAGCTCTGCCCGCGTGAACTACAGTTTATATCGCGCGTACGGAAACTTGTGCTCAACAGTGAAATACTAAATAGCCTATGTTACTTTTAATAACTTAAAAAATATGTGTACAAAGATTTATAATGATCACTTAAGTATTTTCCGAGTGAAAATATGACAAAAAAAACTTACATCCACATTTATAATATTGTGGATATAAACACACACACACAGAGAGAGAGAGAGAGAAATAACGAAATGTATACATTCTGAGATTAATTATTAAAACATTAAAATTTCAAAAACTTATTGATTCTTATTAAAGCACTACGGAATCTTCCCCACGGGTAATCAAAGCAAAGCATGAAACCAACTTATTATTCTATAAAAATCATAGACTCGGTCATATTTATCTATTTGTATGAAGAAAAATGAATCACCGAAATGTATTTACGCGCATAACTTCAGATTTTGAGAGTTGGTTTGATAATTGTATTTTCTGGCATTATCTTTATTGGTACACCCATATAAAGCTGAATTCCCTTTTATTTTCGTAGGTTTACCGTTCGAAACATGAACGACCACAGACAATTTACTCAGTCAATACAAAAGACATCAACGCGTTAAGTTTCATTTTACTGAGATGAGTCTATCCCTTTTAAGTTGCCTGATAGCTAAATCTATAACAGTATTTTTTAAGATTTGACTTTGACTTTGCAACCATTATTGGTTTATATTTATTCATATTTTAATCCTACACTCATTAAAATTTTTTTAGTACCTTTTTATTAGAATAATTTTTCTCACAAATAAAATAAAAATAAAAATGGTTTAGATTTAAGTCGCGTCAATAAACAGCGACACAACGCAGCCTTATCAAAGTACTTAATATTAATAACACATAAATTCTTAATTTTCTTTTATGGTGTTCTAGCAATATGGAAATACATTAATTACACATTTAATACATTTCTTATTCAAAAGGTAATTCAGGCATAGGCGTGTTCATTCAGCAGTAGACCTGAATTGCGCCTACTGCGCACACTTTAACACAAACTGGTTCTGCAGCATGCCACGCCAATAAAAACACTAAACCTTCCAAATGTGATTTTCACAAAGATGTTTTATATCTTTTTATTAGACGTCTATTTAAAATTTCAAGTGTATACTGGTTCTGTACAAGAATAAAGAATTAACATTTTTTAAAACCAGTTTACTGTTTTATCAATTATGAAGTCTGGTAGAAAAACCATCTTCCTCTTTGTTGAGAATAACAATATTTATAACACTAACAATATTGAAATAAGTTTGTTTGAAAATACAATTCCTTTCCAAAACTTTACGACTGCCTTAAGCTATGTGTTGCCCTCAATTGATTTAATTTTATTACTTCTAAACAATATCAATTCTTAAAAAAACTAGAACAGTATCATTTTAGCTAATTCTTACTTATTGAATCAGTGTTAATTGTTTTCTATTCTGGCATTCCTTCGTATTGTACATTATTGCTAAAAGCGGCCGTTTTTGGCGTTAGCGACAAATTCAACTTTATTTTAAACAACTAAACGAAAAGTTGTCTGTTTTTCAATAAATACTAGAGGTAATTTGAAAAAATGGTACTGTTCTAATTTTTTGAGAATTGATTTTGTTTTGTTGCGTAATTTAGGGTTCGGTTTAAGGTCAATGATAAAGGAAAATATTGCTGCCAGCCTGTTTATTTAGCTTTTGTCTATTAGTCACCACTCATGACAGCCATTAAACGATGTAGAAAATCTATTCTTTATTTTCTCTATTTTCTCTATTTGGGTAGTGGATATTGTCAGTAAAATAAACAGAAATTAATCATAATGTTAAAAAATTGATACGATTCAATAAACAAAGAAGTGATAAAAAAATCAAACGTAGAATTAAACTGATTGCAACTCTGATATTTTGTATGATAACTGCCATTATCACATAAATGACTAAGTATACTTTTCACGGATATTGTTCCCATTTTACGATACCATCAACATTTACATCAGTTTCATTTTATTCAAGGCTCCCTGGTAATGATATACAATTACACTACAACAGAAGGTTCTAGTTAAATTTACATATGACAGCTCATTTTTATGAGGTGCCTTGCATGCCACCTTCGATATGCTATTCAAAACCTACATTCCGCCATCTAATAAATCTTGCAAGTTACTCATTCTTCAACATTTAAATACATTTAATAGTATTTGTTTCAATAATTTTAAAAAATAATTAAATCTTAATGTATAAAAATTACGTGTCACGTTTTTTATCCGCGATGGACTCCTAAACTACTGAACCGATTTCAAATTTGATTGGCATACCGTGTGCAATTTGATCCTACTTGAAATATAGAATAGCTTACATCTCAATGTATAGTCGCAATATTTTTTATTGAAAATTATTTGTTTCTTGACTCATAAAGACTTGGTAAACTAAACGTCATATTTGGTGACAATAACATTTAATACGTCAAAATATACGATACGAAGTTCGCGGGGTAAGCTAGTTGAATTTTAAATAAGCAAAATTATTCGATTAATGGTATTAAAATGTTTGTGCGACATTTATATTATAATATCAGCAGCGCAAAAAAAAGTTAATCCAATTTTTGTGTTATCATCATTATAAAGTATAAAAAAAAATAGTCACTGTTGTAATGAAAAGAGTAGTTATTTTTTAATAAACTGCAGCCTATATTTAATGCACGTGGTGTGAGGCAGGTTACTGCGCCGGCGCCGACGCGGAAACAGTCGGAGGTCGATCTCTAGGGCTGCTTGCTTTTATAAATTTTTCGAACAAATCGATTTTAGTTCAACTAACACAACTCTAAAATATCATATTTGCCGTTATACATTAAGTCTTCAGCTGCCATAAAACTAGACAAAATGCAAAATGTATTGTTTCTGATACATGGCATCACATGGCGCTCAATAAGTTAATAAATTTAAAAATACAATCAGTTTTTTACTTCCTTGTGTTTGTTCAAAAAAGGAATTGAATAAAAGATCTTTCTACTAACAATCATTGTGATTGTATTTTGAAAGACATTTAATCAATATCCTCTTAATAAGTCATATTCATGTCATAAAACTATAGTTTTTCTAAACTGACGCTAACAGTGCCTTCAACGTTTGGCAACCCTAAAGCTTAAGCTAAGGTATGCGTTACCTTCATACAAATATAAACTCGACCAAACTATAAGCGTCTACGTCCTTTATGAAAGTATTGACAAATAAAGTGCAATAATTTGAGTTAAATAAAATTGTTTGTGGTATCTTAATTATACTTCCCTATTTAATAAAGGTCTTTGCCCTGTCTGTAGCAGGTAAAATTTGGAGGTCAAACTATGCAACAGATCTAGCTTAATATTTAGCTAATTTTCTTAGATATCAGACCAGTTACAAATAAATGTTAGAATGTCTAGTAAACCCAACTGAGGTAAATGATATGTATTTAAGTAAACAAGTACAAACCTCATATAAAGGTAAACTTAACTTTTAATTATTACTTTATTTACTTAAATGTTAAGGACATTTACCTATTTAACTCGAATTTACTAGGCAAAATAAAATAAGGCTAATCAATCGTATTGTCAATACGTAAAACTTTATACAGATGACACAATCGAAGTTAAAGTAAGAATTATGTATGACAACATGGTTATGGTTAGCCCTTACTAAGAATATCAAATCAGAGCGAATTGCTGTCATTAAAAACATAAGTAAGAATATGTTAGTAGGTATGTAAAAAAAAAAGTGATGCAAAGATATAAAAACCATTTCTACCAAAGTACTGAATTTATCGATAATCATTTAGTTTCTAACTTTAAACTAGCTTTTGCCTCACAAACTTGCTTTAAATTTGTGAGGCAAAAGTAAAACGATCAATCAATGCTTTGTTTTGCATCACTGCCTCACAATAAAGTTCACGTGGCGCCCTTGACTTTTGCCTGACGTTTTCATGAATTCATGGCCAGCTTTATCTTCTTATTCTATCTGCGATATTATGACAGAGCCTAGTTGTTACTACAAGTAATAGGGGTTAAAGTATGAAATTGCCGATTATTTTCCCACTTTTTATTTTGTTTATAGCTCTTAAGTATAGTCATATTATTGCGTAATTCTTTTTGTATTGTATCAAAAACTAAATATAGTAACTTTTGACTAAAAAAAAATGCAATACTAGTGCCTATTACTTCAAAGGAAGTCGTTGAAAAGACCCCTTACAATGTGTCAGCTGACCTTCTTGCTTCAATTAAGTATATTTGTATTTTATACTTTGATTTTCAGAAATTTAAATACTATTATAGGTAGCTTTATAACCATCTAACTTTCACCTTTAATAGCATCGAAAACGGTTCAGGCGTTTTTAAAAAAACTAAAAAATTGTTAGTATGGAAAAATGACTTTTCTCGATTTCGTCCATACAAAACGGCAATTTCATACTTTAACCCCTAATATATTATAGACTGGCCTTTTGCAAAATGTACAATACACACAAGTCCTTTTTTAAAAAAACCTTTTGTTAGTGACATATTGCATTTTAATTGAAATGTGTATGATTAATTGGATGAGTATATTAATATTGTTACTTAATCACGCCAAAACGGCTTAACAAATTTGAATGTAATTTGGCAGAGAGAAAGAGATATTTGGTCAGAACTGGCATAAAAGCTACTTGAAATTCCAAAAAAAATTACGGTTCCCATGGGATCACTACATTTGCTTTTAATTTTGAAAGGGATTGACATACTTAGTTTTTTTGCAAAGTAGCAGTTTATAGGTCAGAGTATAGCATTGGTTAAATTTTATCCGTGAACGAAGTCGCGGGCAACGGCTAGTATCTTTATAATAGTGTTTTTTTTTTAATATCTAAGCCTTTCTTTATTTATTTTTTATTTTAGTAATATCTTAGATATTGGAATTACTGAGGAAATGTATTTTAAGTAATGATTAATCTCTTTATTTTATTCATAGCAACGTATAAGAAAAGCGCTCTATTAAAAGTGAATACCTCAACATAAAAAAACTGCCCAGAAGCCATAAAGGGTCTTTAAAATAAAGCGAATGCATAATATTAATTTCGTGAAAACAGTTGTACTGTAATGGGCGATTTCTGGTCGCCCAACAAGCTGGTCATCCGTAAACCACGAAGCCTTACTGTAACGGACTCTTTCTCACCGCTTTACACCACAAGGCCATAACAATGTTTTTTTCCATAGCTTTAAAACAAAAATGATACTCAAACTTGAATAAAAAACAACAAAGTTTCCGATCTTTCCTACACATATTATGAAGACTTTTGAATCGTAATTATATAAATATAATAGATATACTAATCCAAAATTTAATAAATTTGAATTCTGATCGGTAAGAACCAGCCATATAAATCGTATTTATGTTAATATGGTCATTTTGACTAACGTAACTTGATTCTTACCCTTTATCTCGCGTCACGCCCAAAGCACCAAACTGGATGTCTATCTGCAACGAATACATTTTAATAATTAGTCAAATGAAACCATTAAAGTGTCGTAAACCGCGTGGCAACACATTGATAAGCGTTTGATGATCACATGGAAAACAATATCTAACCTGTATTTAATGAAGATATTTGAAATCGTATTTATGTACTAAGTTACATAAAACTAGTTTATTACTAACTACAATTGACACCACCGCGCCGTCCCAGTGTGCCGCTGGGCGGTCACAGCTTCATATAACTTTTTATGATAAAATGGTAGTAATAAAATTATATGGTACATAGGTATCGTAAAAGTAAAAGCTATATCCCAACACGATTTCCATCCACTTATTAGTTAGTTACGAGTATTTTAGTATTTTAAAAGGAATTTTCAAGTATAATTTTGGGATGCATGCAAGACGTTGATCTGATGCGGGATCGAGAGCAAATTGGTTTTTATTATCGAAAAAAATCATTATTAAGAATTTCAGTGGAAATAAACGAGGGCCGCTTTCTACTTGTTGTTATTATTGCCCATAATCGGACCTCAAGATGACATGCCCGATTTTTAAGGAGACTTTAACGAGTATGGTCACAGAGCGTCAGGAACCAATACTGTGGGATTTTACTGTGGAGTGGGCGCTCGTTTCGACGCAACATATGAACTATTTATGGACTTATTCTTGTAATATTAGTAGCCACTATTATAATTCGAGGTAAAATTATGCTAGATATGTATATTTTGTCTTTTGAGAGTAAGTGATTATTGCTTACTATTTAATCGGGCACGGTCGATCTTTTATGCATGCCACAAAAAAGAAAGTAAAAATGGATCACAAGATTCATCACCATCATCACGAGCCACTGCTGGACACAGGCCTCTCAAAAAGGAGTATTTTGCAATAATCGCTCCGCCTGGCACCTGCCACCTGGGTTGGCGATCACAGGTGGTGAATATAAGACGGTGCTGCCTGTCTTGTTGGTGACGCTATTCTTTTAATGTGATGTCACCACACGGCACAAGATGCACAAGCTTATTTAGAACTAATTTATCAAGATTACAATAACAAACGATTATTAAAAGTATTATAATAGTAGGTAGTGTGTGCTCTAAATACTTTGTTCTTAATAATATTACTTTCGATCTAAAATCAAATATTCGCTTTAAGTTAAATTGATAAATTCTATAAAGTATTTTGGCTGGCAAGATCAGATTTTGGATAAGATACTCTTATACTTGTCGTAAAATTTAACATGCCCCCTTGCTATTTGTGATCACAAAATAAACAAGGATAGTTTGTTATATTGTCGAAATGTAGTAAATATTATTATAATTAATTGTCGGCCTATATCACTTGAAAGGCACATAGTTCAGAAGGTTTGTGCCTAATTCACCTAGCTTGGCACGCTGGTTGGTTATGGAGGAGAGGAGACACTAGTGTTCGTCGTCTTCTGGTAGTACCCTTGTAGTCGCCTTCTACCGTACTCATAGGATGAGAAGAAGTGAGGCTATTATATTTCAGGCGGGTACCGTATGGCCGGGTATTATAAAATACTAAATTTATTTTTTCCTTTTTAACAAGATTGTTGAATTTTTTAAACCGGGACTTGGCACCTTAGCGGTATCTATTTCAATTAAGTATGGGAAAATTTCTGGTTGTTTCAAGTTGGTCCGCAAACATGATTCGAGAAATTAAGTGGAACTATTTGCCTTCAAATAAAGAAATGTAAGTTACAGTTGCATTAAATAGTTGTAGTTAGTGGTAAGTTTATTTATACAGGCAGTAGAGAAATCTGCAGTGTACCTATTTACTTAAGTTTAACGTATAACGTATAACAATAGATCGCAAATGGTACTTTACCTCTTCAATCTGTAAATTACCAATACCGTTTGTTTACCAAAGACTTAGCTAGATACTAAAAAAATTAAACTAGAAAAACAATACTTAATTGCCAATTAAGTAACTTATTCCATTTTCTGCATTTTAAGTGCATTATTTTTGTCTAGACAAATGTTTATGCAAGAAACATGCAAATTTAATTTAGAAGGCTAATTTAATTTAGAAGTCTACAGAGAAAGTCTGTAATTCATGTTTGTAAGAGTATTTACATAGCCTCTCTGGACAATATACTACAACGCTACCGTGACTTTGTGTAAACTATTTCAAACATTTTCACCGCCAGGTTCACGAACAACACATTATAATAATTTTCTAGTTTCTACTTGGCATCCAACTGAAATACTAGAACCGAGATAAATATTTATATTGACTGTATTGTATAGACTGTTTAGTTAGGTTTCTTGCGTTTTAGGGTCCCGTAGTCAACAAGGCTTACGAGTTGCAAACTTTCGGTTTAAGTTTTGCCATATCCACTTATTTGTCTCTCTGTCTCAGCCTAGAAAGTCATTGTTTTAGAAAAATATACAAAATATTATTATATGAATTACGCTAACAAAGTAGTAATAATAATAAAATAGTAATCTTAAAAAAAATATTCTATTTTCCCCCTTAGTGTGTTAGTATATAGGAACAAAAAAATGCTGAGAATGTGAAAACATTTACGGTTCAGGAGTCCATTTCACAATTCATCTGTCACGGTCGTATGATATACGTGAAAAAATTCACAGCAACAGTAGAGTAGTTTACCAACATAAAAATACACAAGGAAAAGTATAAATTCCAAAAAAGTATAGTTGATAAAGTTAATATAAATTACCAAACTATATGAAATGGTCGAACAACTACATCAAACTAAGGAGCTTCCTGACCGTGTTGTCCTGTATTAGTGGAAATATTATTCAACCACTTCTTACTACTACTAATATTATAAATGTGATAGTAACTCTGTCTCTCTGTCTGTCACGCTTTTACGCCAAGATTACTGTACCGATTTAAATAAAATTTGGTACCTGTGTACCGAACTGTGTACTCTATATCCTGAGAAAGGACTACTCGTATTTAATGCAAAAAAGAGTTTTAGGGGTTAAAAGGGTAGTCCCTTTCTTCTTCGAAAATTGTTCGTCCGAAATTCAAAATCCCTAACGCGTTTGCTATAATCATCACTATCCATAATTTTTGAATATACGAAATTGTATTATGCCTAATTGTCTTTAATTCTAATGCTTTTGTGTTACAATATCGGGTGCTATAATAATTAGATATCCTAATTTTTCTTGCTATAAAGTCACATGTCCTAAGTGTTAAATTGTATAATGTATGTTAGTCCAAATGGTGGTTTATAGTAATATTGTTAGTCCGAATGACGGTTTTTATTAATATTGTTAGTCCTAAAACATATGTTTAAAAGTAGGTTTATCTTGGTTATGTTATCCTCGTGTAGTTTAGTTATTATAAGTCACATTATCATACACTTGTAATCGTATTGATTTAGGATTTTGTGTCAAATCTGTCTCAGAACCGAATCAGCCAACCCCAACTTCACGTGGTACTTGTCTGCCCTACCCCTAGAGTGTAATTCAAAAAGGCTGAGGCGCGGAGGGAGGCAGCCCCCGCCCGCTGTAGCAACGTTCAGACGCCCTTCGGCGACCAGCAAGCCGAAGCTGCGAAGGAGAGCGCCTGTACTTTGTTACGCTAGGGCGGAGGGGCTGCACTTCCCGTAGCGCCGGAGCACACGCAATTCTATATGCATTATGACACATTAAGTTAGGACTTATAACTGTTATAAAAAAGCCTTTTATGTCTTTTAAACATTATAGATTGTAATATTTATAGCAAAAAATTTTAGGATAAATTATATTTAGGGATTTCGATTTTAGGGCAAGTGATATTATGAGACATTGAGTTAGGGCTAATTATCATTCGGAAAAATGATGATTAGGTCACAAAACATTATGACACATTAGATTATGAATAAAAAAATTATGAGACAAAATAGAGAACCGGTTGAAAGGCGTAAATTGTGCCAAATTTGTAAATTAATCAGCCTAAATAATTTAAAATGCTACCCACAGCCACTTTTCCACGCGAACGAAGTCGTGGACACAGCTAGTCATACAAAGGCAAGTACCTACCTAACCCAAAAGCTTGAATTAATAAATTGACCCCATATTTTTGTCAGAGTCGTTTTCGTTTTAGTCGTTTACACTTTAGACTCTCGTGGGTGTTTTACTCGTAATTAGGTTTAAAATTTAATTATGCATTGTGATCTGAATTTTGCTATATTTTCGCAGTGTTCAATACTGCGATCATTTCATAAATACGCGCCAAAGTGTTAAGAGGTCGTTCGCGTTGCGTTGAAAACTGGTGCAAAGCGAAGTGGTGCAAACCGCAGAACCAGTCCTGCGACAGGAAGCGGCCTCGAGCCCTCTCCCCTCTCCTCACCGTAGCCCCTCACCTGCGCACGACCACCTGATCCAGACAAAGCGTGTCCTTCACGTTGTGACGCATGCAAGTGCATTGCACTAATAACAAGTCCTTTCCATATCCGGTAGGTAACATAGTGTTCCACTATACGATTGATTTTTTATCGCTTTTTTATCTCAGTGGACTTAAAAATAACACAAGATCTTGCGTGTGGGGAAGTCCTTCGGCCATGGGGCCTCGTCTAAACGGACTGCCCAGCCTGGAAAGTACTGATCACGTAGTAATTACCTACTTGTTCATTGGTACTGATCAATTTAAATGTAATAATATTGCTCATTGTTAAATTACGAGTAGGTATATCTACAATTTACTCATTAGGTCCACTTAATATGGTTCAACTTTTGAATTACATTGGAACAGACATTTTTAAGGTTAAGTTGATCCTGTACCGAGTAGGTTCCCGAAAATCCGTAGTCTGCCTTACTAAGCAAGAGTACTGTTGTCTTTCCTGTCGAACCTGTGTCTGGATGTCGAGTCTAGTCTAGTCTGGGAAGGATGCAGACTGGGAAGGAAGGTGTTTGGTCGCAAGATAGAAATTAAAAAGAAAAATAAGACGACCGCTAAAATCATTCAGATCAAACTCCCTGCTCTTTAGCTATAGTGGGTATCATTGAAAAACCTAGGAGCTGTCCTGTACGTATGTAAACCGTTTTTTTACAGAAATTCGAAATGGGACTGTCACTGAACCTGCAACTCTATTGTCTGCACAGTACCTATAATACCTATTTAGATGTGTGATTGCACTTCGTCTTCATTAGAAGTGCATTTTTATTCCGAAACTACGATTGCGGTGTATACAATGTGTGTGTTAATACTTTTAAAGTGTCTTCTTTTTAGTAATCTATAATAATGTTAACATTGAAAGAATGCTAAGTAAAACAGTAGCGCTTGGCAGAGTAGCGAAGGTTATATGCCTCCCCAGTTTGCAAAATAGTTACTTTTTTTTGTCAATGGGCTTGCTCTTAACTACATACTTAACAAGTTAATGATTGCAGAGATCGAGGCCCACTGCTGAGGCGGGAAGAACGTGTGGGCTCAGACAGTAGACAAAAAGCAAACAAGCTGTGTCTAATTTAGTGACATGTAAGACAAACACAGATTTAATTTCAAAACATCATATTTTTCGATTTGATTTCACCTTTCAAAAATACAAAAAAAAATTGATTAATAGGGTTATAATACTTCGACCCTTAACTCTAAGTATAAGATACTTATGTATGCATTTCAGTGAAAATATGTAATAGACGGCTAAATTGAATTTTATTGCAACAGGACCACGTTAATTTGTAAAATATTGGTATAGCGTATACAGACAATCCAATGATGATCACACGATGAAGAAGAAAAAGGTGAAGACATAACAGTAAACAAACAACTCTTCCGACCAACTGTAGCACTGCCAACACAGTTACACAGTTTGGCAGAAAGCTAGCTCTTGTAACTTCTAAACGTGTGTTTAAAAATGTATATATTTTTAAAGTAGGCTATTTCAAAGTTAACTACTACAATTTAGTTATACTCGTACTTGATTACAATTACACATAATTAAAAATATTCAAAAGGAATTGTATTTTCACGTGTTGTGTGTTTATAAATTTCTTTTCCAATTAAGTACTTTCGAATAGATTTGTCCATGTCGCAAAAGTTTTCGTTCCCACAGTAGGTTTATATGGACAGTTACGTGAAGGCAGTGCAGCTTAGTTATGATTAAGTACCATTTGACCTCGAAACAGCAATTTGAAAATTTCATCGGTTGATGATGATGAGCATATAAGGTGCTCAGTTAATTTCGTCCGATAATCTGTCAATGTCCGTCTTTAGCTGGTTTAATGGCAGCTGCAATGATAGCAATACTCTATCTATCATGGTGAAACAATTTGATCTTTATCTCCATACATTTAAGAAAAACAGTTTTTTTTACTCTTCCAAACCCGGATGGACGTAAACACAGTCGGAATGGATATTAAGTTTAACTTAACGCATTAACAGATTGTAAATTAATTCCGCCAAAAGACGAGAGTGAATTTTGGCAAAGTAATCCATAATGTAATCACTGACCGTCAAATAAAAAATATGAGTGTGCTAGTCAAAGCAATAGGAGCTGAATGAAAGCAATTTTGAGAGAAATGTGATAGTAGTTTGTGTGCGGTATGAGATGCGGGTTTGATTTATTGGACAAACATAATATATTTTACTTTTGAATGAGTTAAATTCTTACATTACATTTAAAACTTAAGCAATTTAGCTGAACTATACAGGGTGACTTTTTCATCATCTTCAAATTTTTATTAGGCGTTCAGTATCCCATTTATGAAGTAAAAAATGTAAATCTAGTTTTCATCCGAAAATATTTTTCACATTATAGTTTTCTATTTTTACGGTCGTAAGTAAGGTATGAACGGAAAATCAATAACTTATGAATAGTATCGTAATGTATGAATGAGAACGCGTATCGCGTAAAAAACGTGTTGCTAGGTGGCCGTATCAAAAATTATAGATTTTTGGAGGACATTTTCAAAGTGATTTATATTGTCATTTTTGTACTGGGCTATACCAAAATAAAAAATACGTTACTTGTTTTTTGTCTCGCAGATTGTTACATTAAAATTTGGAAGGTGGTTAAAATTTCATCCTATAATTGCTAGAGGAGAATGGATGGAAATTTTCTAAGGCTTGAGTTTCTGTAACATAAGTCGTGACTGAATTGTATCTTAATAGTACAGAATGGTTATTCTAGAGAGTAAAAGAACAATGTTGTTGGCGCACGCGGCTCGCGCACGATGCGGCCTCACAAAGCGCCTACGTCACCGCGGCCAAGACTGAGTCTCATCGAACCGCCCAAAGAAACGATCTCATAGAAAGTAGAGCAACTCATTTATTTATTCAGTGCAGCGGCGGGTGCGAGCGAGACGAAGGCGCGAAACTGGCTCATTAAAATAAAAATCCGATTTCCGAGTGCAACTCGAGCGGAGTGAAATAAAAGTTTCCAACGAAATTTGCTCGAGTTATTCCAAAAAAGGCGCCCGGAACGCCTCCGCAAGATACCGCGAGACAAGTGCGAGGAGAAACCGACCGCGATAGCCTCCGACACCACACGCTCTGTCGCTGCGGTTGCTCTCGATCACTATTGCGTTATTTTGTGCATGCCCATCGCGGTAATGACACTACTCAGACGTGTACTGGACCTAAAATGGTGGTTTACATATGAAAAAACCAGGCTTGGGCCTATCTTTAATTTGATCTTGTAGACTAGACTTTGGTTGTTTTGTATTAGACAAAAATACAACCAATATTCAAAAATTAGACAATTTTACAACTGGGTAGTAGTGATAATAGATCTTATTATTATTCATACCTTTTTAGGTGTTTAGTGTAGATGCAAAAGTAACGCGGGCTAAAGTTTCTCCAGGTTAGATTGAATGTGTCCAAAATTAGGAACCAACCTACCTTACTACCGTACTGTTTGGTATCATTTAATTACTTCCTCATTTATGCTTCGGTTTTCTCTATAAGCGCCGCGCTATTGTCTAAGCATTACGCAGCTTAGCGTTGCATTAAGCGCGATACAATGCAGGTCTATAATCATCGTCACGAGGCACGTTTTAAACACGCGCATTTGCTATGTAAATAACATCATGCACGACATTCCACCGCTACGCTGCGCTTAAATGCAAAATTAATTTACCCACATCGATTGATGCAAGTTCAATTATCAAAAATACATTTATTCGATTGCAAAAACGTTATACGGTCATTATAAGGCGAGTGCTCTGGTTTGCATTCCGGGCGGCGCACGACATGCCGCCTCGGACGGTTTCTGTCATCATTACTAAATGAGTTCTCCCTGCTGTTGTTCTTCATTAGCTCTTAATAGCTGCCTGACGGATATTTCCAGGGCAGCGCACGTCAATTATTACGTACGTGAAATTGAGCAAAATCAAAAATCACTGCCTTTCACTTCCGAGTCCTTTCTAGCGTTTAATGCCGAAATATATTTCATGATTTACCAAACGTGTGCGTTAATGTATCTGGTCATAAAAAGAATATTTCATGGTTTATTATTCATGCCGAGGTGAAATAAACTTTTTTATTTCTGAAACTTTATTGTTCATTGGAAGTAATAAAACAAAAACAGGCCAGGCGTTTGTCAGAGTCGGTCATTCGATTACCCTTTTGATTCAAATTGTTTTAAAATTCATTACCGTCATGTTCAAATCTAAAATCAAAGATTATAAGTAATATCCCAATCCACTATCTGAAAAACAAGACTGATTACTGAAAGTGCCAATCCACAATATTTTCAAATTATCTTAATTTTAGACATTTTTAATGAGAAGTGAGATGACAAAGAGAAATGCATTTATTGAATAAAGAAACGAATCAATTTAAACTTTCATTATTTGTATATGCAATGAGTTACATACATTATTGTAGAAACCTGTGTTTTGCTATTTTGTCGCGGGCCTCAAAAATAAAAAAATAGGAAATAAAGTCGACTGTTCATTTCTCTGTCTTAAATTTAAGTACCTTATGTGAACAATCTCGGTAAATAAATGTCAACAAATATTATATCATTGAATTCAGGCTGTAGTTACTATGTAATGGTAGTGATTAATTAATAAAATAATAAAAAACCAGGGAACAGGAAGTTTCAAATCCTATTTATGTTAACATATCTACAATGATCTTACCTACCCATAATTGACCTAGGATAACCCAGTGTTCTGTGAACTGTTAAAACAGACCATTCATTTATTAAAAAAATACACGTCCACAAATTAAAAATGGATTTACAGAATTTATTAAATCGGATACTTTTGGATACTTACAAATATCATTTAATCGCGATTAAGATGGCCGTGACACTTTAATTTCTTATTCACTGGTTACTAATCCGAGTATTAATTCCTCCTATACTAAGCATTTTTTACAAACGTGATATTCCAAACAATACGGGAACAGGTAATTAAATTATGTAAGGGTAGCTATACACACGAGCGGGCCGGCATAGAATCTTCGGAGTTTTCGTAATAAAGATCCAGCAATAACAACAAAACTTGTAGAAACCAACAACACGTCGTATTCGTCCCACATTTTTAGCTGAACTAAACTTTCCGAGCGGTTTGTGATTCCCGAATATTCATCTACATATTTTCGATTTTACCGCCTGGCTTTGCCGATTAATGCCGGCCCGCTGTTGTTGCCCGCCTAGTGAAAGCCGAGCGGTTTTTTTCTCGAACATTCATCTACATACATTCGATTTTACCGCCCCCTCCTGTGCCGATTAATGCCCGCTTAAGTTTGTAGCTACCCTTAATCCCTCGATCGTGAGTTATTCCAGACACAATTGAAATCAATTGTTATCGTGGCACCCGGGTGCCTCGTGGGGTTCAAAGCATTAAATAATACTTTTTGATCATATTATTGTGGTCTACAAGAAACTGAAGTCTAAGTTACATATCTGGGAACAAAAACGAGCTCGAGAATATTTAAAGAAGGAGAATTTACATTTCAAAACTCATGTTTGCCTCAGTTTAAAATTAGACAAGACGACCATATTGTACAGGAAAAATATTGCCCATAAGCAAAGCAAACAGTAATAGCAATTACATACGAAGTGTATTTAGTCATTAACATGTCCACTTCCTACTGTTTCTAGTTGTACAACAGAAGTTGCAGCATGTCACTGAACATTGCAATGTTACACACCATTTCTGAATACCTACACAATCCATCAAAGGACATTTACAAACTTCAACAGTAAAACAATCAACGGCGCAATATGCTTGAACGACCCAATCAATTCAATTTCTTTGTAGATTATAGACAGGAGCTACTTTTTATCGGTATGTTATTTATGCTTATCTCTCAGATATATCTTTTACAAATAGCTTCACAGGCGGGAATGTAGTTCTAAAACAACTTTAAATGAACTTTATTTTACGAGCACATTAAAAATTATAAGCAGTTTTCTACGTTTGTATGTAGGTATGACTATGAAATATAATGTTATTGTAAAGCAGTATTACTTACTTACAAAGATCGAGTTAAAAATACCTACAGCCTGCCGCGTACTGGGTGATTGCTCTGAACATTGAGCTCTAACAAGAAATTACTTACTCTTATGTAAGTTCAAGACTTTACGCTTTAATCCCTCGATCGTGAGTTATTCCAGACACAATTGAAATCAAATTGTTATCGCGGCACACGCGTGCCGCCTGGGGGTTGAGGGATTAAGCCAGCATAATTTCATCAATGTTTTTGGTCATTATGTAATTAAAACTAAAAACCCAAAATAACAATATGTATAATGCCTCATTCTGGCAAAAGGTAGTAAATTCCGAAAATTAAATTTTACGGTCTGCGAGTGAGGGCTTCTCTGGACCATTATTTGGTCACTGGAGATACCTTCATAAGGTAGTTATTTGACGATGCCCGGCTTCTTTCTTGGTGGCACATTTAGTATAGGTAAGTGGTACATTTTATTTTATTTTTTTAATTTTAATGTAACAAGTAGTTTTGTCATTTGAAATTGTATATTGTATATGGGTTTTTTATGCCTGAAATAAAAATTTATTATATTATTATTATTATTATTATATAAATATTTATGAAACGGAATTTAAACAAACCTTTGGGAAAATGTACATCTATATATGCCATAGCCAGCAGTTTTCATCCGCTTTACAAATTCGTTACCAGAAACTTATTTTTAAATACAGGTATCGAACATTAGTCTGTTTTAAAGTTTCTATTAACTACTTATTATAGTCAAAATAACTTTCACACGAAATATTTATACGTAAGTAAACATGACAAATAAACAGGCGTCCGAGGTCCAGCGGCAGGCGGCGCAGTTAGATCAAGTTATCACGTCAATCAACCGGAGAAACGGTGTAAGTACACTCACTTTTTATAATATTTATATAGCTACCTTCCAAATGATTATTCTATATGTATCACTGACTACCACATTATGTAACTATTGAATGTTTTCATAAAATCCCTCAGCAAACTATATATATGCACCTGGTCTTTAGCAATCATAATGTTGATAGAGTAAATATTTGTTGGTCATCAACGTCGATTCGCATCGCCACCCACATGCGTGTGAAAAACCGTTTTCGTTCAAATACAAACTCAGTAGCCAAGTTGTACAGGCAACAGTGCCAACTTAAAACGTCATATTTTCTCAATAGATATTGCTCTTTATTATAAGAGACTTTAAGATTTAAATTGATTGTTGCCATTTCATATTTATGAGTAAGTTGACGTTCTATTGCTGTACAACGAAATACAATCTAGAAATGTTTTAACAGATCGCAGTAGCCGTCTACTCGAAAGTTTATTAAGTGCGGAAACATAGCGAGTTATCAAAACATCGACATCTTTGATAGGTGGAGGTGGATAGGTACACACGATGGCGCAAATGATATCCGACATTGATTACTGTAAAAAGATCTAAACGGCGATATAGCCATCTACACGACCAAAACATATGAATATCTATAATATCAGTATATAAACTTGAAAAATTATGTCTCTGGCGGGACTCGAACCCGCATCTCCTCGCATGCCGGGCAGGCGCTATACTATTAATTAAGCCACCGAGACACTGCGACACAGCGCGAATTTATCAAGCATATTCTTATCGCTGTAAGCTAAGCCAGCGTTGTTTCATCAACGAAGCCAGCCAAGTACAGCAATAAGAATATGCTTGAAAAATTCGCGCTGTGTCGCAGCAGTGCGTTTCGGTGGCTTAATGGATAGAGCCCGCCCGACATACGAGGAGATGCGGGTTCGAATCCCGCCTGAGACATAATTTTTCAAGTTTATATACTGATATTTTAATTGCAATTAAGTTGCTAAAATATCAAATATATGAATGGGAACATATAAAGTTAGACACTTACGGCACACGGATTTTCAGAAGTCGACAAAAAGAGGACATTTTCAAGTCGCGTCATCGTCGCATTTGAAGATTTAATTTTTATATCGGATTTTAAACTTAATTGTTGCATTTTTACACTTAGGACTTAGCGGGGCTTATTGCAACAGAATTATTTTATGGTAAATATTAGGGGTTAAAGTATGAAATTGCCGTTTTGTATGGACGAAATCGAGAAAAGTCATTTTTCCATACTAACAATTTTCTAGTTTTTTTAAAAACGCCTGAACCGTTTTCGATGCAATTAAAGGTGAAACTTAGATGGTTATAAAGCTACGCATTAAAGTATTTAAATTTCTGAAAATCAAAGTACATAATACAAATATACTTGATTGAAGCAAGAAGGTCAGCTGACACATTGTAAGGGGTCTTTTCAACGACTTCCTTTGAAGTAATAGGCACTAGAATTGCATTTTTTTTTTAGTCAAAAGTTACTTTATTTATTTTTTGATACAATACAAAAAGAATTACCCAATAATACGACTATACTTAAGAGCTATAAACAAAATAAAAAGTGGGAAAATAGTCGGCAGTTTCATACTTTAACCCCTATTAGTATTATACATATATTATACCTTCCCGACGTTGCAAGAATCATGGTCGCAGGAAGACATAATTTGTATGTTTGAACACGCATCTGTTATTACTTAGTCTACTAATTTCGTGAATGACATTGGTAAAGTTGCTAATCTTATTTAAATAATTAATAGTCAAATTAATCACAAAAAGGTATGTACGCGTATACTTCCGATCGACTGCACCAAATTGAAAAATCATTTTTTGTTTTATTTTGATGATAGTACGAGTATGAAGAAAAACTGTTTTTGAATATCCACAAGCAAAGTGTGTAAAGCGTAAACAGGGTCATGAACAGACCAATGCTTACATTATTGGTACGGATAGATAGTATTATAATAATTTAAAAAAAAACCTTGAATTTACAAAATTAGGACTTAACGAGCAATCCAGCTAGAGCCAACAAAAACATATTTTGTGATTTTCTGTTGAAGTTTTAATATTTAATATCATTGAGTATGTATATATAGGGTTTATTATGGATCTTCAGTAAATTTTACAATAACCCTAATTTACTTGGTGGATTTATAAATAATCGCGTAGTTTGAATGATAACAATGTTAAAGTTCTACTGTCAATGACCATTTAGACCAAAATAGTACTTAAGTGTAATTATTTCAAAAGGATCAAAGTGGATTTATTCTCTTTTTTACACATTTTATTTAATTTTGCACTTTTTTAAATATGTATATTTTTAAGCTGTATGTTACTTTACTTAAAAAATATAATTTAAATAATTAATGTCACTACCTATACTAAGAATTAATTCTTCTTGGTGTCTACTGTGCACCTTGTTTTATGAATTCAATTCCGAAATTTCAGCGCTATTTTAAGCAAGACAAGATAACAATAATATTGTCAAATGACTTCGTGGTAAGCCTTCAAGTTTACTGAAGCACGAAAAAAGCAGTTACACATTATTACATCCATATTTACCGCCTTTTTGCTATCGATTATGGATAACAGTTCCGTCAATACCTCAATCCGGGTGATAAAATGTTCCATAATTGTTCAAACGAGTTCAGTAAAACAGTTTAGTTTAACCGCGACCTTGCACAGCCTGGTGTTCATACTATGCTCAGCTATTTCATGACAGCGCATAGCAAGCACATCCGCAATCAGGTTGGGCTCCGGTCGGGACCGGTCACGGATCCGCCCGTGGTATAAACGCTGGCCAATAATGCATAATAATGTTATACAATTATATATATGTATATTTATTAAAATATCTCAATGTCCGCTTTATTGCATAATTGGTACCGGCATGTCTGCCAACAGTTCGTCGCTTTGCTACCGCCCGCGCCATAGATTGAACTATAATTACCTACGCTACTCTTGTTAATTGCAAAGGAATTAATCACAATGTGATTGCAATCCTTGTTGGCAGTTAAGAATTCAGCGTAAAGTTTTATTCAAAGCTTTTGAGTAGAGCCGCCATCTTCGTTCTGAGGTCGCTTTCTAGCAATCAAAGTGGGTAATAAAGGGGCGCCAATATTTTAATCATGTAAAATAATGAAGGTAATTGTCTTAGAGATGAGTTGTGGTACTGAAAATCATTATAATTACGTACCTCATTATTAGGTTACAAATAATAGACAGGTTATGAAATTGCGTAGTAAGTACACTGGATCTATATATTGAAATCATTTCTATTGAGTAAGTATCAGTATCAATTACCTAACTCTAATGAATTCCTAAATATTTCCAATGGTAAAATCATATTTTTTTCTGTGGAGAGTTTTACCTCGGAAATCATCATTCAACATATTCCTTTATAAAGGAATTTTCTGAAAATTATAATTTCTGAAAATTTCTTGCTGTGTTTGATTAGTTTAAAATGCGAGCGCAACGTTTTATATATATTTTTTTAAATTAAAGAAATAAAGTCTGAAAAAAGGTTGACAGTCCTTGCAAATTCAGAATGGACAACAATATGCAAGCTGTCATATCGCTGTCTTTATCTTTTATAATAGAAACTATTTAGAGCAGTTTTATTACACGGAGCCTGCGCGTAGCTGCGTCGGCGGCGGGCGGCTCAGTCAACTAACCCGTTTGTAATACTTATGTATAAGTAATGGAATGACAGAACCCAATGTAAGTGAGAGTGATAGAGATTTTTTGTAGAAACCGATTAAGTAAGTAGGTAGTTTTAATTACATTTATATTTAATTTTGAAATCACGTTTTATTATTCGTCCAACAAATTATTTACATCAACGATACAACAATATACTTATTGTGCTTGAACAATACTTTGCATTTGTATGTGTATCACCAATATATTGATTTATACGTGAGAGAGGATAAGATTTGACAAAGGTAGTTAGTTGGTTATAGGTTTGGTCTGAAATAAAAAGCTTTTAATATTTTATACCTTAAGTCCTTAGTTATTCCTCTAATTTTTAAACAGAGCAAGTGAAAATTCTGAAAAAAATATATAATGTAGATATTAACAAATACTTTCAGCGAAAATTGGTTTGAACGAGATCAAACCGGTAGTTTTTCAACAACCGCTAATATAACTTTATCCTTCATACAAATACTATAAAAAGCAAAGTTATTTTTGCAGCCTACAAAATATTGTGGTTTTTGGCTAAGTGGAAGTAAGTGGGCCCCTAATTCAGTTAAAGTTGCTACGGAACCCTCAGTGCGCAGTTGGCCGGTTTTTATTAGGTCATATTTTATGACTGCCATGACGGGGTCAACCAAAAAAAAAAGCACAGTTTTGTTTCCAACGAAACTTAAATATTAATAGACAAGTGTTGTATTGCTCCATAGATACCTATATTATATTTAATCCAAAAAAATTGTACAAGAATTAATGAGAATATGTATTATTAATTAAACTTTGACATGAGCTAAGACAACATGCATAAGTTAAGAGGAAACACTACGGTCGAGAGAATTGACAAATAGGCATTTGTAAAATCTATTGCTGTCGCGCAGTCCCGAGCGCCTCGTAGTCCCCCGATTCCTTTTCCAAAACTAGACCGATTTAAATACTTTTTTCATTAAAAATTAAAGAAAGGCTTTGGCCGTATTCTTATATTTTGCTTTTTTTCTAATATTTAGCCAAATTTGTTTTCTGGATGTTTGAGCACAGCGGAAAATCTGGCGAATTTTTAGATTTTTGGAGGCTCATATATCTTTTATTATTTAATTTATGAAAAAAAGGAAAACATATAAACATGCTAATAGTAGCCATAGATTTTTGTAATAAAAATTATTGCTCTCCAGGGAGGAAACAGGGGACTACGTTTGTATGGAAAAACAGCCCTTGTGTTTCCTCTTAAGGTAAAGATTCCAACTACAGTGACAGGCATTTGTTGATAGTTCTATATCTCTGTAAGTTTGGAACGCATGCACAGACTTATAAGATATAATCAAGTTTACGATCTATATAGATAAGTAGGTGGTTTTCACTGTGACTTTACACTACAAAGGTAAGACACTCACTTTAAGGTGGCAACTTGTGGTGCTAAAACTATAGGTTAACAAATAATCGTGACAGGCTGTCTTAAATGTAGCCTCTTTAGGTATTCATAGCTATTTTTGTTAGTTTTTTGACTTTAAAGGTTTATTTTTTGATGAATTTTATACATTTGTGTTTTTGTTCGTATAAAAATATGTATGATGCGATACATTTACCTAGGCATGTTGCCAACGAGACCAGCTACAACACAGCGCAGCACTCTAGCGCCATTGCCGGATGCTGTCCGCCAAATGTACAATCACAGCAACACAAACTCTCACGAATTTTTCTCCCAACGCTTTCACGTCTTCCACTAATTATTATCCACTTTATCGGGCATCTTCAATTTGATTTACGTCTAGCTCTTACACAGCTCAATTGGTTACTTTACTTTTTCTTTTCGGCGAGGTAATTTAAGTGTACGATAGTGTACTGATACTCGCGCCGACCTACTTCATTCCCACGTTGCGGTACTGTACCTAACACCAACTATTGGCTGCCATTACCTACCATACTATTACACTTCCACTAATGAGATTTTTGAACTTAATTACGAAAGCGCGAAGCCCATGTTATTATTGATCGTTAACTAAATCTAGTATTTTACATTTAGTTTAGAAAGTTACAAATACCACGTAAACTTTATGGTGAGTCATTAAATGCATGCTTCGGTTGCATTTTATCGACTCCTGTGCTCAACGCCAGACATAAATGTCTAGAATGGATATAAATCGACTAGAAATCTTGTCAAAGGTCTTCCGTATTGATTAAAGTGCAACAGTCATTAAAAAGTTAATGAAAGGCAACTTAGTGAGAAAAGTTTATTTTCCACTCAAGAGTATAATACACGCGTCATCGTTAGTTAGATAAGTTGAAACGCTCATCTTAGGTTAGCACCAGATTACCTAATAAATTAAAAACCATAGATACCCGGCATCAACGTATTCTGTACATCTAATAAAATACTTTGCGCAAAGTGGTACCTATTCATAGTACGATGCGGAATGCATCGTATTACGTGGCAAACCCAAATAGAAAACGTTCCTGGTGCATTATTTTGCAGAACATTTCAATTTTAAATTAGAGATGGCAGACATGGCTGTGCTGTGACCGATGCGCTAACGACGCAGTGATGAAAGTGGCTCTGCACCTAGCTAGTTGGTGGCGCGGGCGTCGGCGCGCTGCGTGCCACTGCGCCGGCACCGGCTGATCCGCAAACCAGACAGACACGAGTGCCAATGACCTTCACTTTTGTTTTCAAACCACATCCAACACCACACCAACGGATCTCCCATGACCATAATTAGACATACCTACGCATAAGACTCTTGATAGTTGCATCAGCAAGTTCTTAATGCAGATGTGTACTTTTCTCATTTCGAGTGTTTCAAACTAAAACTATTAGTACTAATTTGAATAATTACTTTGAGAGTTAACTGTTTACAATGCATTTGTACTTTATTAATTTAAAGCAATCATAGTACCTACTAAATGTCCAATTAATACCACCTATAGTACATAAAAAACATTGAATGCCTAAAGGCAGTAAATAATGACAGTTAAAAAAAACTAAATAAAAATTGAAATTAATTAGTCTAAATGCCCACTTAACAATAATGTTATTATAAATACAATCACTAGAAAATTCAATAAATAAACAGGTGTAATAATAATTTATTACCGGTGTCACGGTACAGAAAGCAAACAAATAGGATAACGCTCGAGGTCAATTGTTCAATCAATAATGATGATACATTGACTGACAAGCGCGACGGGTGGCGAAAGAAAGTGCTCATCAGCATCCGCGAACTGAGCTGATTGATGTCTCGACCGCAGAAAAAAGATCTAATTTTATGGAAAAATATAAGTACCACAGTGACTCATTAAAGATGTGAATACAAAAATATGAAATGGTCTGCGGTGTTAGGCTGCATGCCGTCATGACTTTCCTTCGTTGTCTCTTTCGGCGTCATCGGGCGGGGCGGCACGTCTCGTCGGTGTGATGCAAGCGACTTAACCGTATCACAGCACGCCACTCCGCGGACGCGCCTGCACACTGCAATCTGCTTCGGTCTCGCCTTCGCCCTGAGTGAATCATTATGTATATATATATATATATATATCATACCAGGCATCAGATAATATAGGTGGTCTCATGCCTCGAAGTCTCGTGTTCGTGATATGTCATCGTAAGTAATTATCCTAGATGTCGGTTTATGACACACTAAAAGAGTTTCTTTGAATATGTACTGGCATTGACGTACACTTACGTACACGTCTTTTACTTTAAAAAGCAAACAACTAAACTCCCAACAAAATATTTTCAATAAAAATAATACCGGGGTTTGCAAATAAACAAATTAGTAATTTGTAAACCTTTATGTATATGTTATATAAAATCGAGATATGGTACTTAAATTAATACCTGCAAACATATTCTTAGGTATGCGTCATTCATACTTTGACCCTAATATAACTACCTAATGTCACTTAAAATGTTGGTTTAATGCTCTAATCCTCAAATAAGTTACTTTCTTTCTAGATAAAAGTAATAAAGAAAGGACATAGTGTCAAACCTGTATCAATATGTACCTACCAACTAAAGGACTCTACATGCAGCTCTATATAATATATCATAAGATATGTATTATAACTCTAAATATAAAGTATACATGTAAACATGCCATTACATTAAAAGAAAACTAGCAATTTAAGACTCGAACCATTTTTAAAATAAGTATAAGAATTTAATAAAGAGAACTGAACCTCTTCAAAAATAAATTCCCTGGAAAATTATATCCGGGGACAGAGCGGAACCTGTACAGGGCATGAAAAAAACATGAGATTCAACTCGTCACTAAAACGAACGAATATTGGTGGTTAAACAAAAGATTATGTTGAGCTCTCAAGTCAAAAGGAGCTGCAGAGTACGGTATTACACCACTTAGCTAAAGCGAGACATAGCGTGACGGTATGTCGCGGGCCGCGCGCGTGAGCGCCACGCACGCCTGCTGCCTCATATCGCAGATTCTATCGTAACACAATATTTACTACAACACACATTTCCCCTTCTGGAACTGAGCATTTGCGAAACTCGATAAACTGCAATTTTCCTTAATACACCACTTGGGCATCGTAGTCGTAAATTATCTGTCATTATTAGTCATTCCTAATTTACAGTCGCAGTTTCGACTCGCACCGAGAATATTGTGGTAATTTACTTATTTTACGACGAAAAACTACGAAAGCTTTCGGCAGCAAACAAAGAGCAGCTAATAATGGCACAGTGTGTCAAGTCGAGTGATCATTTCGGACCGATAATAGCGCAAAAGGCGTGTGGGTGCAGTTGGTGTTCTACGCAGGGTTGTCTATTCTACAATAAATTACGTATTAAAAAATCGATGAGACATAAAAAGCATTTAATCGTAGAGTAAATGACTAATTTATTTTTATCAACCGTCAATTGTGCATGGGTAGTAAGTAGCAATTGAAAGGATTTAAATTATATATTAGGGGTTAAAGTATGAAATTGCCGTTTTGTATGGACGAAATCGAGAAAAGTCATTTTTCCATACTAAAAATTTTTTAGTTTTTTTTTAAAAACGCCTGAACCGTTTTCGATGCAATTAAAGGTGAAAGTTAGATGGTTATAAAGCTACGCATTATGGTATTTAAATTTCTGAAAATCAAAGTATATAATACAAATATACTTAATTGAAGCAAGAAGGTCAGCTGACACATTGTAAGGGGTCTTTTCAACGACTTCCTTTGAAGTAATAGGCACTAGTATTGCATTTTTTTTTTCAGTCAAAAGTTACTTTATTTAGTTTTTGATACAATACAAAAAGAATTACGCAATAATATGACTATACTTAAGAACTATAAACAAAATAAAAAGTGGGAAAATAATCGGCAATTTCATACTTTAACTCCTATTATTACTCATAAAGTCAAAGTGCTAAACAATCAGCTCATGTAGAAATGTTGACTTATACCTAACATAGATTTTTCATATCTCTTACAGGTTATTTCATGGCTGTTATCTTTATTTAAGTAATCACGTCCAGTATAATGTTCAAATAATGTAGTTGAGTACTCTTTTTGATCTAAAAAAAGGCAAACATTTGTTTTTATATTATTAGTACAGCGTCCGTTTTACTTTTGGCACACCCTGCGCTAACCGGATCTAAGCGCATTATAAATCATGTGCCAAGGCAGAGCTGGCTGGTCCAGTCCTCCCCCCGTGGACCAGCTACATCGTCTACTGAACAGAATCACGGCGAACATCTTTCAAAATATGAAAGCCAGAAAGTAGTTAAATGCGAGGACAATTACGCGAACACTCACAATTTCCACCAGATATTTATGGAATTGTTGATAGATGTTGTCAATTATACTTACGAGTATTTGTCATGAGGAGGCAACCTCTAGCAAGTGCTATTTCTGAGAATTATTATATCTAATACCTTTAAACGAGCAATTCTAGAATATATATCTATACTTATATTATAAAGCTGAAGAGTTTGTTTGTTTGAACGCGTTAATCTTAAGAAGTACTGGTTCGATTTGAAAAATTCTTTTAGTTTTGGATAGTCCATTTATTGAGGAAAGCTTTTATTAGACTATAACATCAACCAGCAACCAATAGAAGCGAAGCATCAGAAATTGAAGCGGACGAAGTCACGGGCAACAGCTAGTATTTAATATAACTAATCTGAATCTCGGTAACGGCTCCAACGATTTTCATTAAAATTTGAAAGCAGGGGGTTTCGAGAGCAATAAATCGATTCAGGTTCCATTTTAAAAAAAAACGACATTTCTTCAAAATAGTTTCTCAAAGCTCGGTCATCCAGGTACCGTAACATAATGTGACAAAGCATCATTTGACAAATTGACTGCAACCGATTCTAATTTTACGCTTATGCGGGTTTTATGGTCAGCAATCAATATAAATTGTATTTAGACGTTTTAGGTGAAACCAATTTCAAATTTGATAATCAGACCACGTATTAACTTTATTGCCACACAATAATACTCGTTTTTATGACAAAGTCACTTGCTCTGCCTTTGAGATCATAACGTCACTATGTTAGGTGCCGTTGCAAGTTCTTCATTTAAGAAATCAAATTTACAAACTTCTATCAAAAAAAGATAGGTACAGTGTTAAGAAAATAGTAATTTAGGTATATTTTCTAGGTTATTGCTTATACGAACTACTAATGCGATTCTTAACTGCTCAGTACTTAACTTTCAATTTTAATTATTTTATGCTCATGATACGTGATTTTATAACTTACAACAGTTGAATTAATTACAGAGTGAAGCACTGAACTACATATTGCTGGCTGACCGAAATCACTACCAATGCATGTAGGTCAATGGTAAGAATTTTGAAATGCTTACATGAAACGAACACTAAAGATTACATTTGCGTGATTCTATGTCTGTTTTGAATTCGACTCTTATGCTTTATTATTACAAAACGTTTCGCGTTAATATAATACATTGAAGTCAAAATAAACCCTAGCTAAATTATAATGCGTAAAATAATTAGGTATCGTTTGAGTTTGGCGTTGGTACCTAATACTTCCTTCAGAACAAAGCGTGAAACCGCATTTATAAATAATTTAAGAAACTGAACCATCAAAGATTACCCGGTTTTATCATCATTTTGGTTGCGGACTAAATTAAAACTGCACTCATCATGTAGGCTTTGAATTAATTTCACTTAACCTCTCCACCTCGGAAACAAAGAGGCTTTAACAAATATGGGATAATTATACATGCCGTATAATTTCGTGAATTGGGAAGGTTGATGTTTGTTCTTAGTACGAGTACTACGACTGTACTGTAGAAAAAAATAAGACTTAAAATAATTCAATTTAAAAAAATACAGATTAAAAATATTTTTTTATTACTACAATGTCCCATACATTTGAATTTGAAATTTAGTTTTAAAGGTAATTTATTTCCTTTTATCTTATACTTACGTCATTTGAGTGTATTTTTCTTCATGAGCCAGTGTAAGATTTCTGACGAAAGGTGATTAATTTAAAATGCTCTCGTTATTTTAGAATAAGCAAAATATTTGGCCACCCACTTTCATCACACATCCAGTATAAAAAGGCTCTTTGTACGGATTCTATAAACGCTACATTTGATTGCAATCATGTTGTTAAACTGCAGTTCAATTATTCTTCATAATAATAAAAGGATCAAATAAAGGAGGAAGGAGGAATCAAATAATAACTTTAAACTATCCAAAGCTCTCACACGGCTACTGGTTCCAAACTTGCATAATGTTAAATGAAAGCAATCCTGCACGATAGTGACTATTCAATTTACTCCGCACGCCAGACTGACATCACAATTGCACGCAAACTATGGATGCCCCCATTTCACATGTGCTTGACAGTTTGATGCTGAAATTTAACTGCCTTCATTCCAGAGCCAGGAATTGTTAGCCTCATTATAATGCAAGATGAAAAGTTGGTTCAATGACAGTCCACATAAAACATATATCACTTTAAGATATAAGTAAATGTACCGAAATAGACACTGCAGAAATATATCGTCTATTAAAAGTATTTCAAACATAAAAGGTGAGTTCCATAGGCTAGAGCTCTGTTATGTCAGTTGATGTTTTATTACAACTAATTAATTAAATAGCCTCGTCCCAGACGCAGACTGATAGTATAATCATTTGCTAATTTTCTCACGTCATAAAGTGATAATGATTTAAACTAAATTAACATTTCAATCAATTAATTGTTACCCGTAAGTACCACCGCTTTAGCTATGTAAATAGGCTTCCACTGTAATGTTATGTAGGTAATAACATTTCATGTTGGTATCAGAGAAAGTAGGGTGCCCTTCGGTTCGCCTAAAATTTAAAGTCCTTATTTCATTTGGCTGAACCACATTGGCCTAAACTTATAACGTATAATTATTGTCTAGTCTAACAGTTGTTTTCGCACTATTATAGTTTGGTCTAAAAATTTAGAATCCTAATTTCAGTAGCGCTGCGGTTGAGGCTGGCGCCAGAAAGCTGAAGCGGTGGTGAGCGTAAGCCATCTGCGACGATTAGCACGCGTGGGACCGCTGGAGCTCCGCAGCGCCGAAGCCGTCACGGAAATCTGACTGTTTGGATGCATGCATGCTTGCTTCTTTACAAGCATGCATGCTTGCTTGCTTGCATGCAGGATTACTTCTTTGCAAGCATGCATGCATGCATGGCTATTTCAAATATTTATATACTATTAAACTTTCTGCAAATAAAAATTTGGAACTGGGAATGGCAGGTGATACAATATATTTGACAAAATCTAAATCGCATTTGGGATATTATAATACGGTGATATACAGTAAGGGGTAGTAAATATAGGCTAAACACGATTAGAAATAGTAAAAATGTGCGAAAAAATTTTAGGCTAATAGTTTGTGTAGCCAATGACAATTAGAAGTATAAACAATTCGACATTTCGATATATACCCGAGAAAGTATTTATAATTTCTATTCAGCTTCAACTGCTGCCATTCAGCTAAACGGATCTGGCTGAAATTTGGCACAAAGGGGCAAGCAAATAGCAGCAACCTATTATCCCGGAAAAAGTACAGTAGCCGTGGAACAGTTTACCCAACTGTAAGAAGTCGCGGAAATGCAAAAAATTGTTTTCATCACGCCAAAGGATATGATTACAAATTAGATTATAATTATGCTGAAATATCACATAGACTTTTTGAAGTTTCAAATAAAAATAATTATTTTTTACAATAATAAAAAGCATTTCATTTAAAACCAACACTACGCTTTAAACTAACTACGAAAGTCGAAATTAAAATAATAGTGGCCCAAAATGACTACTTAATTAAAAAGAAGAAATGACATAGGTATTTTTCTATAAAATAATCTTCAGTGAAACAGTGATCATAAGTCTGTTTCAGAGACAAGTAAATAATGATACATTTGTTGTGAGCGTCCGCGCGGAGCGTCGCCGCAGCTCGCGGCCACTGCACCCGCTTCGATTTCACTTTTATTAGCAATCCACTTAATTGGATTCCACTGTTGCGGTTTTATTCATTTCGCAGATTCATCTGACGCGCATTTTTAGGTAATATGGAACGGAAACCTAATGGATGACTTCCGACGTCTAAATGTTATACTTACGGAGAGAGTGATTGTTAAGTGTAGACTAACTAATATACCGCTTCTTAAGTTTAGCTTCTTTTGTGTCTTGAGCTAATGAGGAAACTACGAGTACCTACAAGATGAAAGAAAATAACATTCATATTTTGTATAATGCCAGGATGCAACTCTACGTGATGTAATTGTACTAGAATGAGTTACTACTTAGATCAGTTATTTTATTATTGTAAATGTGTCTCATATGTATCATGTATATATGCATATTTTAAATGTAGAGAAGGCTTCGCCTTAATGAAATGACCTGTGGATTCGTGTCATTTGTATTTTTGTTTTTGAATCATGTTTAGGCTGTTTTTCTACATTCACATTCTGCGAAGATAACGTTTGGTATGGTATCCAATCAACAAACTTCTATGCCAAATATCATTTCAGATATTTTGTATGGTTAACAAGCTGTAACCCGCGACTTCGTTCGCGTTAAAATCCTCTTATGTAAAAATTATTATTTTATCCCACAGAATTCGTTTTTAAGGATGAAAAGTGGACCATGTTATTTTGGGTCCGTGGCTTATGCCCCCAGTGGTGTATGCACCGGTGGGCGTAGCACCCGCATCTCATAATTTTATGATTCATTTTTTTTGTGCTTTTTCACGTAGTACAGGTAATGTCAAAGGTGTGCCTTAACTAAAATATATATATCAGTATATAAACTTGAAAAATTTTGTCTTTGGCGGGACTCGAACCCGCATCTCCTCGCATGCCGGGCGGGCGCCATACCATTAGGTCACCGAGACACTGCGACACGGCGCAAATTTTTCAAGGAGATGCGGGTTCGAGTCCCACCTGAGAAAAAAAGTTTATATACTGATATTATAAGTGCAATTAAGTTGCTAAAATATCAAATAAAGTATAAATATATATTTTAAAGTACATAGTTTCAAATATTATGATGTGTTAAAAAGTGGTAAAAAGATTGTTTAAGTTTAGTAGTTGATTGTTTTTAATTATTATTTTAGCTTATTTTAGTTTAGCTTAACACTACTTTTTAAGATCAACTATTAGAATATTAGGCAATTTTCTTGATATAGGCAATAAAGACTGTGATTGATTTACCAATTTTTACTAGAGTACTTACCGTTTTAAATAAATATATGATTAATTTTTACTAACATCCAAGTAAAAGCATTTCTAATAAAAATCGTTAGAATAATAAATATATTACAATACTAGTTGACCCCGCGAACTTCGTATCGCCTCAGAATAATATAGGTAATTGGATTTTGACGTAAGACGTCACACAATGTCATTGGCATCAAATATGGCGTTTACCTTACCATGTTGCACAGAAAATTTGCATTAAAATAATATTGCGAATGTAAAGATGTAAGCTATCCTATCTTTCAAGTTGGATCAAACTGCACACGGTGTGCAAAATTGATTAAAATCGGTTAAGTAATTTAGGAGTCCATCGCGGACAAACAACGTGACACGTAATTTATATATATAGGTATTAAATAAACAATATTATGCCTTTTATGCCTGCCAGTACATGTGGTTAAAAAAAATCTTCAAATTCAATTAAACTGACCGGGTACTACGACCACGGGTGCATACACCACTGGCATAAGCCACGGACCCGATATTTTTGATCCCTATACGACCAACTGCACAAAAATCATGAAGTCGCTTTAAAAATGAAAAACAAACAGTAATCCCACAGGATTGAGTTTTTTTGGGATTTCAAGCAGCATATTATATGCTATTTCTGATCATATACTACTTGCCTGCAAAATTTCATTTAGATCTGTTAAGTCGTTTGGGCGTGATTGTGTTACAAACATTCATCCAAATGTTCACATTTTTAGTCTTACGTGCATGGTTTAAAGTAAACAGAAATTAGGTGAACAGAGCACCCAAACGTGGGTGCTTGTTTGGTGAGCACATTTTTCTGATTTTGTAACTATTTGTTTTTTATTATAACTATAGCAATACTAATAAGAACAGTCATGACTCATCATGACATAACACATCGGTCTACATTGATAAAATGTAAGAACTAGTTACCCAATCCCATACAAATATGATACTAAAAAATGTCCAAGTTCAGAGTAAGCTAGTCCATAAGCTAGTCAAGTATACAACAATGCAGATTCAAAATATATGTTATGGACCAAGTGATTAATGCGGGCATTATCTATAATGCCCGGGCATTATGAATAATGCCTAGAGCTATCGGGCGAAGTGATTAATTACTATCGATACATCATTATTTCTCACATTAAGTAAAGTAAAGTAAGTAACAGCCTATTATCATCCCACTGCAGGGAAAAGGCCTCCATCATTGAATTCAAGTTACCACAGCAATGATGGGTACTGGCTTAATCACCACGCTTGCTAAATGCGGGTTGGTGATCACAAACCCGACCAAAGCAATATAAACTTGAAAAATTTTTTCCGTCCCGCCTGAGAAAAAATTTTTCAAGTTTATATACTGAAAGTAGTAACTGATACTATTTGACATGTTTCGTACACTTAACTTATTTACCAGATTTTTTTAGTATTTGCAATTAAGCGACTACATATTTAACCTTAAAATTAATTCTGATAGCACTCGCAGTTTTATGTTAATTTTGAATAGATTTGTTTATACAAGTCGTTCTGGTAGTATTGTAAAATATTTTTTTCTCCGTGTATTAGAAATTATTTGTTTTGTATGGCCGTACTTAAACAGGGATCACTTTCTGTAAAAAAATAAACCAAACACCGAAAGAAACATTTGTCTGAATTTCCGGTGTCAAACAAGAATTGAATTGAAGCAATTATTCAAAATTTATATTACTTACATTAAAGTTTATTGTTAATAAGTTGTGTTTAAATTCAGTCAGGTTAATAGGTATAGCTTCGTTAAAATTTAATAATTATGGCTCTCAAACTTGCTCACTTGACTGTAACAATGCACCAGGACCCCAATTCCGCTAAATTACAAATGGCTCAATGGAATCGCAACTGCATCTCAATTGTATATTTTAACACATTTATGAAGGTACTAATGTCAAAATATACAATTGAGATGCAATTACGATTCTATTGAGCCATATGTAAATTAGCGGAATTGGGGCCCACAGGTGTTGTGAGTAGTAAAAGTCAGGATCTACCTGAAGCCTGCCGTTATTCATAATTCATCAGCATTCAGTTTTAATGTTCAAGACTTCTTGTTGTGCCTATATCATGACAACTTTGACAATTTATTACACGGAAAACTCGCCATCGAGTTACATAAATGTTTGTTTTAAGCTTTTAACACAAGATAAATGTTTCAATTTTATCGCTAAAGCTGAAGGTCAGTCGAACTGCTGGAAAAGTACAAGACAAATTAAAACTTAATTCCTACCTAAAACTGCTCGTAATCCCACGCTCGAGAGACCGATTAAATGACATTAATAGCGTTTTTGTTCCGTGGCGAAACCGCAGCCAGCCACTGCTAGAGCAAAAGAATTAGGTACCAGTATGACTTGTGCTTACCAAAGGAATGCCACACCGTTACGACTACGATAGATTTTAAGGTCTAACCTAAGTAGAACTTAAACTTATAAAGCCTTTTTTCAAAAGCAATGTTAAGTAACGGCCTAAATCGTCCCACTGCAGGGCAAAAGCCCTAAATTCAATTTACCATCGCAATACAATAGGGTACAGGCATAATCGCTACGCTGGCCAAATTCGAGTTAATTATCACAAACACGAGCAATGTTCGAAAATTCTAAATTCTTGTTGCCCGACCGGGTCGGGGATTGAAACTAGGACCCCGAGATCTTGGCCCGGTTTAAACCACTAGACCAACGAAGCGTTCAATAATTTTTATTGTGATGAAAATATGTAATATTAGCATGTAAGTGTATTACTCTATGTATTTATATAGCACAACTGACAAATGGACTTGCCTAGTTCATATTGCGTAGACCTTGCTATCAACTCGGCATTGTGAGGTCAGTAATCTTATTTACACCACAATAAAAATTGCACTGATTAAATTACTCTTATAATAATAAGATACGAGCACCTACCTGTTCGTTTGAAACCGAAATAAGTTTAGGTAGTAATTTAGTAACAACCTTGTTTGATTTCCGCGTACAAGTATCACTGAAGGACGTCAGAAAAGCTGTTATTGCTGATTGGGGTTTCTTGTTCGTAATAGCGTAAGTGATAATTATATTTAAGACTTTTTCTACTGAGAAAAGGTTTTAACTGTTTACTCTGTCCTATAAAACAATACGTCTTAGCACGATATTTTTTACACATATTTAGCGTTTAAACCACATTTTTTGGTTACCAAATGTATGATATTAAAAAAATATCGAGTAAAATATGTACAGTGTATTATTTTTATTCATAAGCTCTTACCCAGCACGGCCTATCTTTAAAGCACTTTAAACCAATACATTGATCTAATGAGTAATTTAATAATTAGCTTAGCATTTGGTAGTTAATTGATTTCAAAAAATTGTCAGTCAAAAATCTATCTGTGTATTTTGAATCTCGCGCGACTAATAAGTATCATACTTTTCCAGTAATTTTACTAAGCAGTAGTGACAATATGTTAAACATATAAGCGACACGAAATCGATGCTATTTTCGTCTAAACAAAAAGTAAGACTTGCTAATTAAAGAAAAAAATAGATAACCCGGAACTGTTTACGTACGTTGATCATGACTTTCACTTGCACTCCATCATCTAATATTCCGACAGCAAACCAGTTCTCCCATTGAATACTTGTTAGGATTTTAGCCATAGCTTAAGCTAAAATTTTGCGGTGTTAACACTTGATTAATTTGGTTAACATAAAATTCGTATCGATTTAATGGCTGTAACTGACAACTTCGAAGGAAATTAATTACAATTCAGAAAAATATTACCAATTATTTTTACATTAGAATACACGAATGCAATTAAGGTCTAATAGAAATTAAACAACTGAAAATACAAAAGTGTCGTGGAATAGAATAAAACTACTATTTCTAATCTTATGGGTGTCGTATTATTAACTAAAATAATGTAGACGCTGGCCACACTGCGATCCGACGCTCGCCATTCCTTGTGTATTTGGTAAAATCTTGCTTTTGGTGAGGCTATAACCAACAGTGGAGTTGTTTGGGTGGATGATGATAACTAATTTGCTATTGTACAAAACATATTTAAAGATATTAAATAAGTACGGCAAAATAGTATATTACATTGAAAATTATGTGTATAAAGAAGAACAGCAGTTTAGAATATAATATAATACAGGTTAACAATACCTGTCCTTAAACGTAGGTAAAAACAATTGAAGCTATTAAGAATATAATCAACTCTACAATATTAGATTTAAGCTATACTGAATTGCTAATGCACTTTGTACATTTAACATTTTCTTTTACTTTAACATACCACCTACGCATGCAGATCAGGTCTGCATAGATAGCATGCATATTTATTCAAACCAGTTACAAGATAACAGAACCAGTGCTAATTAAATCTTAGTTCCACAAAAACATGAAATAAAATAACTTTAGGTAACTACATTTCTGTTTTTATTTAAAAGAATTAGAAGTGAATAAAGATAATAAGATTTTTTTTTTCTGACAATTGTTTTCAAAAAATATCTACTGTTACTGATTTGCACAATTACTGAAACCAATCTTGACTTCTTTCTCAATCATTAGAATCCCTATATTTTATTTGGTGGATTTCGACTTCGGTGACGTGGCAAACATAAAACGCATTTTCACATTAAAATCTGTGATATTTTCACAAAGAGGGAATCAAAAAATTAAGGCAATTAAAATTGTATTTTATTGCCGTTTGCAAAAATTGTTTAAATATGCATACATATATTTAATAATATCGGTTACTTATGTCTTTCCATATTTTTACTGTATACCGAATAATGTATAACTTACACGCAGTACAGCAAGTGTTTGTAGTTACTCATCTAGGCGGAAGACAAAAGCTAATAGCGTTAAAATTCAAAACAGAATGACCTCGTTATTTCGTCTGGCCACAGGCTAATTGTTGACATACATTCGCGAAAACTATCAGCATATTATTATTCATCATGTTTTTTATCAACTTACCACCTGAAAGAACACAAAAACAGTTTAGAAAGGTAAAGGTTCCCGAAATCTTAAGGGGACATTTTCTCTAGAAGAATTGATAGAAATTTCATGTAAAATTACTAAGTATAAGATGTAGTCGTACTGAATACATGTTAATTTGTTGCGGAATCCGAGAGCAATAACCGACTGAGGTGCTAGCGGTATTCGGCGGTTTCTTCGGTTCTAATATTCGACAAAAACAACCGCCTCGCGCATGTCTGTGTGCACATGCGTACACGGCACAGACATGTTAACATTTATGTTTGGTTTGAGTGTATTTCCACATATTAAGCTTGATGCGAAGATTAGTCACGCCTCAGCCTTTTTTAGAAACAAAGCATATAAATATTTAAAAAATGAAGTCTAGATTATGTTTATGGCTATCATTTATAAACTTACTATGAGTACCTACTCTAACTGCTCACACTGCTCGTACTTCCTGTACGTACTAAAATTATAATGAAAGAAAGTAAAAAGTGGGGATTTCTTTTTTGTTAGTAACGTAACCAATAATGGCAAAAGGTATTTATACTTCTGACACCGAAACCAGAAATAAAAACATTGCCATATGTTTTTATTCTTTGTGAATTAATCAATCTGGGTTGTGAAATTGCAATAGCAATCAATCACGTTGACGGACTACATCATTTGAATATGAATCTAACCAAATTTTACAAGCACCGAGATAGTCATAACGGGAACCCTACATAGCGAGATACTACAAGCACAAGTAATAGCATACTAACATACGATCAAGTAAGTTTTAACACTGGCTCATTTTTACATGTCAGATTTACGTATGTATGTAACTATGTCCTAATCAATAAATTGATTGATTAAATCTACTCGAGCATCGAATGGTGTACAATCGCAAATGCATCTCATAGATATTAATGATTATACCAGATTGTGAATTTAGTTGTCTGACATAGACATTGTACCCAATAAGTCCACCATCGTGCATCGTTGCCAAGTATTATAATACCTAACCATTGGCCAAGCAGAGATATCAGGTTGTTGGCACTTAAAAAAGCTGAATAAGAGTGAGTTAAGATAAGTATATAATAAACGTACAGGAGTAAATAATCTTTTCAAGTTGTAATTGAGCAGTGGGTATATATCTACTGAACGATTCATCCAAACTTCACCATCAACACTTCGACTAGAATATTTGTTCGTAATTTTGTCAAGTGATAAAAATCTAATTTAACATTATGTTTTTTTTTTTTACTTGTCTTGTTACACCTATTCTTATATTATGCCTGATCCTCAGAGTGCGGAAACTAAATCTTAGGTTTGTTAGGACCCTATCGAAAACTTTACAGTTACAACTTACAAAATAAGTAAAAAAAAACATTTGTTCATAAGTAATTTATTGCATTGTAGTCTTGCGTATATGGTAAGTATTACTTTTTTTGCTTACTTTACAGCTAATAGTGGCTTTCGATTTGTGTTTTATCTTTTAAGAGGAAACACTAAGGTCGAGAGAATTGAAAAATAGGTATTTGTAAAATCTATTGCTGTCGCGCAGTGCCCGAATGCCTCCCCGCATGGGCGTGATAGAAACAACTGCATCTTGGACCGAAAATACCTACTAAAAGCACACAAAACCAACGTTTCCTTTTCCAAAACTAGACCGATTTAAATCTTTTTTTCATTAAAAAATTAAAAAAGGCTTTGGCTGTGTTCGTATATTTTGCTTTTTTTATAAAATTTAGCGAAATTTTTTTTTTGGATGTTTGAACACAGCGGAAAAACTGGCGAATTTTTTAGATGCTTGAAGTCTCTTTTATTAATTTATTTATCATAAGAAGGATAAGTTGGAAAGATGCCAATAGTGGCCATAGATTTTTGTAATAAAAATTTTTGCTCTACTGGCATTATCCAGGGAGGAAACAGGGGACTACGTTTGTATGGAAAAACGGCCCTTGTGTTTCCTCTTAAGTATGCAAAACTCACTTTACAACCTAAAATATTTTTTTAATAACCGGAAGGATTTCAATATTTTGAGAGTTTGTTTTTTGGAAACTAGGCAGACGACAGATGGATATCCATAAGAATATTTTGTATTTCTTATGGTTATCCAAAAACCATAAGAAATACATGTCAGTGATTATGAATATAACTTGATCTGATTGTGAAGTAAAATTGAGTAATAATAAATTTTATTTTAGTGCATTTGAATAAAAGCTTGTTATTCAAGATTTTTTAAAATTATTTATTTATTTTGTAACACAACGTTGGTTCAGTCAGCTCTCCCCCCCCCCCTTTAACTAAAGTTACTAGATATATTTTTACATAAGTTCAGACATACGAGCATATTATGATAGAAAACAGCCCCGTTATTTGAAAACAACGTTTTTTCTACACCTTACGAGTAGGACATACTATATGCACACATTGTGTATGCATTCTTTTTTTAACCTAATAATGTATCAGTCTGGGCTGAGAACAATGCGAGTAGATGGTATAATGAGATCGTGTGGAACGAGCTCATGTTAGGCCTGGCGCTATTGAGCGAGTGTTTTTGTTTCGGGGCAAAGGTTGTGCTTGTCGCAAGGACACACACTTTCTGCGCGGGAGTTGGTCGCGGTCGATCGCCCACAAACCTTCCGTGTCGCCACGCCATGCATCCAATACAACTCCAATAGGGTCAAGCTCAAGGCTCTACGGGTTTGGGCTCTTTTTATTCTCTACGACTATCAAATTACCACCTAATTGCTATGATTTAATGGAAAATTGGTTTTTCCGTAAGTATTTGTATAAGTAAGTAAGTAACAACAACCCATTTACGCTCACTGTTGAGCACGGGTCTCTCTCCTATATAAGGAGAGGGGTTAAGGCGTTAGTCCCACCACGTTGGTCTAGTGCGGTTTGGTGGACGGCGAGGGCGACACTGTGGCAACTTTTCAATGTTCTGTGGGGGCAACATCACCTCCGCGCCGTTGGAGGTTTTTCAAGCCGCCCGAAAGCCTCCAACAGGTATTAACGACTGTTACCTATCTAGTGATAACAGGCGGGACCGACAGCTTAACGTGCCCTCCGAGTGAGCACTAAGGCCTTAATTGGGCTTCGTATTTATCTACTGTTGACAATCCACGTGGAAATGAAAACATCACAAAAAGAAGATAAACATTAAGGCTTACTCTGACGTAGACTGCCAATCAGACAAAAGCTAAAAGTCGCTTACCTGGTTTGCCTTTTAACTGGGTACAAAGTCCACTTTTTAGGGGATTCATACTTAGCTTATCAGATACAGTACCATCTTAAAACTGCCTTTTCGATAGAAATTATTCTATACTAGGATGAGGTACAGCCCAGTGCTTTTAACTCACCAATCCCAGGAGCTGTACGTAAAATATTATTTTTGTTGACGAGTTAATACATGCACGGGACACTTGCCACAGACACAAAACCGTAGTTTTCATACATTTTGTGAGGACTCGCCGCACACAGTTGACGCTGGTGGCCGTCACACGCTTCTTACATAAAGCCCGAGAGGCTTTGTTGGCGGCGTTTGTGGCCGTGGCCCCGGGTGGCAAAAATATTCTTAGCAAAATCTACTATGTACCCACATTGCTCATGTATCCATAAAACTTCCCCGTAGCGTTTCAAGCTATGTTTACATTTACTAAACTGTGTACTTTCTACATTTATTACCTACAATAAAAAACAAATAACACAATATGAAACTATAATAATTTATTTATTTAATATGTGAATTATTTTATGAAAGAAAATTTACTTCCTAACTTCTAAAATTCAGATATTGTATTCAAAAGTAATATATGATGTCTCTTTTCCCGTAGCATGTTGCGCGTATGCTAAGTTGTCTAATGAGCCTATTAATATAAACATGCTAAATGCTAATGATTAACAACCAACATCGCAGTACTCGTGCCTGCATTGGATCTTGTGATCTGTAAAATCATAATCAAACCTAATATTAATAAATACTTAATTTAAATACATACCTATCTTAATTTTTTGTACCTTTCTACTCTTTTTCACCGACGAAAAAATAGGAATTCCTATTATAAATAATCGATTTATTATAATGTTTCCATAGCTTTACATACCAGCGTAAACAAATGTGTATTTAAATTAAGCTGCTTGTCAATAATGACACCTAAATCCGCGGTCGATCCAGAACTATCACAGTATGCAGTCACGACTCCATTTGGCTGCAATCAGAAGCTAGTCTAACCATTTTCAGCTGAGAAACAATTTTGCCGAGGCATACGAAATTGGGACGCGATCAAATGAGACAAAAAGGACAAGTCGTGATGTAGTCTATATATATAGTTAAAATTAGCTATTGCACTATAGTGTGAGGGCTGTGTGGAGCATATGAGTTACATAACATGAGATCACGGCTCGGCGCACGCGCGTAAAGGCCTGAACGCTAGGGATGATCGACAAATTTAGTACAAGTAGGTACGTGTTATAACTTTTAATAAATAATGATAAGTTGCTTTTTATTCAATTACCTACTAGATATGAGTTTAAAAGTCCATCTTATCATTCAAATGTGGTTGTGACCAAAATATAGGAGTTGGTTCGGTAGTAGTCACATTAGAATAGCTAGCGTACTAAAGTAAAATGTGTTGACTAATCTCCATAAAAATAATGTCGCAAAATAAAATTTGCACAGCTAAGTAGTATAGCTAGGTCGTAGTTTTTGTTACATTCTGTTATACAAATACTAATGAGTATGATTAATGCAAAAGCAGCTTTGTCTCTCAGTTTGTCCGTCTGACAGGTTTGCACTTGAACCGCTTAAACGATTGAAGTACTTATAGTTTAGAGTGATAGTTTAAGACCCTGGGAAGTTTTTAACCCTGATATCAAGGTGCAAGTTTGTATGGGGACTCTAATTTAGTGAACATAAAATCGAGATATTATTGACTAACCATCGCTATCTCAATATCGATTGGGAAAAGACGTGATTTGTCGATATATTTAGGAGCGCGATATAACAGAATTCCACGCAGATTCCCGGGTGGAGCAGTAGTACCCACCTGCATAATAATATACTGTTATGTTACAACTTAAGAGGAAACACAAGGGCCGTTTTTCCATACAAACGTAGTCCCCTGTTTCCTCCCTGGATAATGCCAGTAGAGCAATAATTTTTATTACAAAAATCTATGGCCACTATTAGCATGTTTCTATGTTTTCTGTTTTTTCATAAATTAATTAATAAAAAAGATATGAGCCCTCAAAAATCGAAAAAATTAGCCAGATTTTCCGCTGTGTTCAAACATCCAGAAATCAAATTTGGCTAAATTTTAGAAAAAAAGGAAAACATACAAACACGGCCCAATCCTTTCTTAAATTTTTAATGAAAAAAGTATTTGAATCGGTCTAGTTTTGAAAAAGTAATCGGGGGACTACGAAACGTTGATTTGGTGTGCTTTTAGTAGGTATTTTCGGTCCAAGAAGCAGGTGTCTCTATCACACTCTGCGGTGAATGCGTTTGGCACTGCGTGACAGCAATAGATTTTACAAATACCTATTTTACAATTCTCTCGCCCGTAATGTTTCCTCTTAAGGTGAGTATGAACTGTTATATACCTAAGGTTAGCCGGTTAATGTTAGTTTCTTATCGCTTTAGCCGGCTAACTTAAGTATAGCCATATTATATTGAGTATCGTATGCTTACGCCGGTATATAACTAGATATGTATATATTTTGCTTTATAACTACAAGTGGCGCAGAACATCGTCTCCCGTAAAACCTGATTGAACACATTTTATAAAATAAGTTCCATTATTTTCAACTTTACTTGATAGGTATCTGTCAACATCGATATTTTGAAAACTCATCTCTAGTCGTAGTAAGTACATTAATCGCGAGCTTGGTACGAACAATGAATGCCGTAACGCCCCTGCCGCACCCCCCGCTGATTACCTTAATGCCATCTTTATTGTAAAGGTACTCGCTGGATCGAGCCACGGAGGTAATCCTTTGTCTAATTCAATACTGCGCCCAAGGCAACGTAAGCCCAATTGGAAAAATTCAATACAAAATGCCAATTATAATACCCATGTATATAACGATTTCCAAATTCATTTAGAACCATAAAAATTCAACTAAACAGCTTTATTGCCATGTTCCGGTCATATGTTATGACCACTAAATATCTTTAACAGTTGGCTGTAATTAATTGATTGGGGTATACTATTCGTTTTACACACAACCTTTCTTCAACAGCTCATTATGTGGTGTTATTGAGCCTAAACACGTGTACCTATAGTATTACTCGTAAATAGAGACAAAGTACGAGTATACTATGAAATAAAAAGGTTTAATTACTCTATACTAAAACTGTAAACTGTTTTTTTTTACAAATGAATAAAGGCACTTCCATCCACAGTTAATGCTTCAAAAATGTTTATATAAAATTATTTTAAGACACTTTTATATTTTTAAATATTATTAAGTATGTTATCCACAAGAATACTGGAAAGCGGATAACATGAAGTTAGTCTGGTAAATCAAAAACCAATTTTTGAGGTTTGGTTTTGGTATATTGATATACATACTATTTATTCTTAATAAGTATGATATTTTGAACAACAACAACACTTTCTAAATAGGAATCGACTAACATCTCTTCGTATCTCGGCGACTGTTCTTTTTGTTGACAGTATATTAATAGATACAAGCTAACTTTAACGAAAAATATTTAACAAATTTTAAAGGTTAAGTAATGTCTTATTGACTCAGTTCACTGAGCCGGTGCGATTCCAATTTAAGGCAGTCTAATTGTTTTAAGGGTTAGGTAAATGCACCTCATGGTCTACTCAAATATTAAAAGCATGTTATTGCAAGAACAGCATTCACAATTCTTTGTACTTGCTTTGTGGGTAATTCTAGAAATTATTTAGTACGTTATTAAAAGTAAGCATACACCAAATATTTTCTTAAAGTACAAACAAATTTATATAAATAAGCTGTGTACATGCGATCACCAACATCAAGAAAACATTACCAACCATAATGTTCAAATGTTGGTTGCCATAATGTCTGCAGGTAAACACTATCCATCCAATCATAGGAATATAAAAACATTTATATTACATTATTGTTGCAAGATCGCACCTATTTCATTTCAAATAAATAAGTAATACCTAGTATCTAGCCTGCTGTAATGTCTGTACTCAAGGATCAGGGCCTCTCATATTATGATGCCTGTAAGTATTTCAGAAAGGACTCAAGATGTTGTCACAGCATTCTATTCGGTTTCAATGGCTATTTCCTGATGTCAAAAAATTGTTTCCCCAGGTTAAATTTTGAAAGAGACTTTATCCCAGTGGGCTTTTAATTTAAGAGCTGAAACAAAAAAAAAACAACTTTACCTAATTCTTGCCTTACCACTTACCCATTACTAAATAACATTTAGTATTATTTTGATATAATAAAATATAATTACTCAGAAAAAAAAATAAAAATAAAAATTTGAAAGACCTCATATTATTTTATATTTTTTAGGTTTCCAATGCATTTCCAATATTCTATTGAGGACTTTAAAATAGTAGGTATGTTTTTAATGTAAGTATTTCATATTTTAAGAGGAAACACAAGGGCCGTTTTTCCATAAAAACGTAGTCCCCTGTTTCCTCCCTAGATAAAGCCAGAAGAGCAATAATTTTTATTACAAAAATCTATGGCCACTATTAGCATGTTTCTATGTTTTCTGTTTTTTCATAAATTAATTAATAAAAAAGATATGAGCCCTCAAACATCGAAAAAAATCGCAAAATAATCCGCTGTGTTCAAACATCCAGAAAACAAATTTGGCTAAATTTTAGAAAAAAAAAGAAAAATTTACGAACTCGGCCAAAGGCTTTCTTTAATTTTTTATGAAAAAAGTATTTAAATCGGTCTAGTTTTGGAAAAGTAATCGGGAGACTACGAAACGTTGATTTGGTGTGCTTTTAGTAGGTATTTTCAGTCCAAGAAGCAGTTGTCTTTATCACACTCTGCGGTGAAGGCGTTTGGCACTGCGCGACAGCAATAGATTTTACAAATACCTATTTTTCAATTCTCTTACCCGTAGTGTTTCCTCTTAAGGCTACAAATGGAACGGGACAGTCAGCCACAAAACCTTTTAATCACTTCTTTAGAACTGGGTGCATTTTAATAAGAATTGAATTTAGCTAATTTATTGCCTATCACGTGATATCTTATTTTCTTTATGTATTCTGTCTGTTGTTAGTTTTCAGGACCTTTACTATTGTAGCCTACCATCCCAACACCCTCGCAGTGAACATAATAAAAAACGACATGCATTTTACACTGCACATAGGCACATACAAAGTTGGAGGCCGTTCAAAGTCTTGTCTTTCAAACTTATTATTACAAATGAAAAGCCATTTTCGATTAATATGGTTTTACTTGATCATGTCGTCAGAGGTACGCCGTTCAAGGTCTTAAAAAATATACAACAAATTACCTAATGAAATCAAGAAAAGCGAAAACATAAAAATATATAAATTCAAACTAAAAAAATACAGACATGAATTGTTGCTCTGATTGCAACACAGTTATAGATATCGGTATGAATGACGTGTACAAATAAGTACACATAGTTTTTCTACAATTTCTTATAAACTAAATTAAACCCAAACATTACTGAGGTAACATTGCGGTGATTAAATGGACCCTTATAAATTGGCAAAGACGATTAATATACTCGTACCTTACCTCATATCTACACTAGTGTTGTTTAGTTACAACTTTGTGCTAAAACTTAAAAGACTTACGAAGTTACGATGCCTCTGCATAAGCAGGTATATTCAACATTATCATTGTGATTACAAACAAAAAAAAACGATGATAAGCGGCATGGCTTATCATCGTTTTAATTATAAGATAGCCAATTTAAAATGTTCGTCATATTACTGACAAGATATCATGAACGTATATTTTCAAAATAGTCGTCCCTAAATAAGACAAGGCTTTAAAAACTTTCTTTAACTTTTTTGTAATAACTGACCGTTGACCAAGATTTAATTGACCAGCGGCCGCGAGTAACAACAAGTAACAAATACACAGACCACAAATATTTTGTTATATTGTATTAGTATTATTATAACGCCACAATTCTTTTTTATCTTTTTAATAATTATACGACTTGCACATGGGCAAAATTTGTTGCCATTTACTTATTTTATTTGTTAATTCATTATTAGTGCATGTTAGTATAAGTCTTACGGACTGACTGTCGATCCTACGAATTAGATATTGAGAGACTTTAATTTTATTTTGTATATTACTAGCTTCGCACGGGAGGACATAAGTTTTTTTTTATAAGGATTCCTAATTTTTTCTAGCAATAAATATGGCCTATATCACTTAAAGGCTTCGAGCCTTCCGTCATTATATGTCCTGCAAAACTGTTAACACAGTTTTTCAGTTGTCTGATTTTATAGTTATCTTTAACCAATGAAAAAGAGAATGTAGGTTTTCATTGCATCGTTGTTTTTCCATACAATTTAACATAACAAATATTTTTTAATGCCTAAGACCCGAGTTCACCAATTCTTAAACAGCCGGTATACATAGGTTGACGGTTAATTTGACACAATTCCCATACAAAATATGTCAAATAATATTTTAAACGCTGTTTAAAACTTAAACGTCTGTTGGTGAACTCTACCCTAAGATGTGTAAAACCCTGTATTGAATGGTCTGAAGTGTCGTTGGGTATTTCTTTTAATAATATTGTTAACTTAGTGTGTAAAAACCATATTGCGATTCAGGATTTTTTAGGGTGCTATTTTTTGTTAAAAACTTGAGTGTTTCACTCTTCTGTCAGCGAAACATTGTAGATTTTATTGTAGACTAGCGGACCCGACAGAAGTTGTCCTGTCTTAATTATGAATATTGATTGCGAAATATTATAATTAAAAAAAAATACTAATTGTTTATTAATATTTATGCTATAATAAGATAACAACATTCATTGTTTTTCTGGCGGTTATATATATATAGTTTTGTTGGTATTCCGACACGGGAACAGGCGACAGACATTACTGGCCATGTGCAAAATTCAGTTTTTTACCCCCTATTTGACTATATTTTCAGTCAATGTTATGTCAAACGCAATAAATTAAAGAAGTTTAAATTGTCAATAGCGATAAGGTTACTTTAGTATGGTGATTAAGTTTTCTTAAATTGTCTAATTTTCCGCGCACTTTTCTTATTTTTTTCTTGCATAAGATCATTCTCCTGGCAATAAAAAACAAAACAAAAAAGAAATAGCGAAATCGGTCCAGCCTAATTAACGAGTAATGCGATGACCAAGGGAAATAGGGATTCATTATTATATATATAGATAAGATTTGTGAAAAAAATTGCGGCAGTACCTATTATATGATCTAAAAGGTAGAGAATGCTTTTAGCATTAAGTCCGCCATTTTGTACTTGATTTTACATGTGCAAAAAAGTGTAAATAAAAATAAAAAAATAAATAAAAGGGAAACTATCACAGTAAAGTAGGGTTATTAGTAAGGACTCCTAAAATCAACTTAATCCCTCAACCCCCAGGAGGCACTCGGGTGCCACGATAACAATTGATTTCAATTGTGTCTGGAATAACTTACGATCGAGGGAGTAAGGGGACTACAGAGCCTTACAGAGCCTAGTGCTGCCCCCAATTGATTAAATTTTATTACTTCTAAACAATATCAACTCTTAAAAAATTAGAACAGTACCATTTAAGCAAATTACCTCTAGTATTTATTGAATCACAGTAAACTTTCATATAGTTGTTTATATAGATGAATTTGTCGCTAACTCCAAAAGCGCCAAAAGCTTTTAGCAATAATGTTCAATACGAAAGAATGCCAGAATGAAAAGCAGTTAACAGTAATTCAATAAATACTAGACGTAATTTGCTAAAATGATACTGTTCTAGTTTTTGAGAATTGATTTTGTTTAGAAGTAATAAAATTAAATCAATTGGGGGCAGCACTTAGCTCTAGTAGTCGCCTTAAAGGGAGTAGGTAGGTACTTCGTACAATTTCTATTAAAAATTTTTTCGATGAACTTGTTAGTTGCACAGAACAGGTAATCTTTTCTTATCGTGTGATAATCCTTCAAATATGATCTAGTGTCGGAGTTTTAAACCAAAACCCAAACCGCCTATGACAGGCCTCTGACGTTATTATGACTTCAATCTTGCGACCGCAGCCGGGACCAACGGCTTAACGTGCATTTAGAATCGCAATTATAACCCCCCGCCAATTCCAGACCCAATCCTATTTAGTAAAGATCCTATCCTAAAATTGTTCCGATCGGGAATGGAACCCCAAACCTTGCATAGTAGGCGGACCAACGAACCACTACACCAATAGGAGAAAATGTAAACGTGCAGCTACGGAACCCTACACTGCGCGTGCCTCGACACGCACTTAGCTGGTTTTTATTTAGTACCTATGTATGTGATACAAAACTACGTTCAAATTGATATACCTACTTTTCAAAAATTATAAAGTTATCATCATACATGACGACCAATGACGACTAAAAATCACATTTATTTTCTATAGCCTGTAAAACAAAAAATGTAAAATTATCTCTCGCATACTAAAACAAACGAATTTACATCAAGCGCATTGTCTTTACAAAATTTCTTAGACTTTTTGAATCCGTGTTCATTGACACGAAATTATCGGATTCTTTCTCAGAAGCTCAAACAATTGTTCACTTTGCCTTGTTACTACAAACTGTATCTAAACAGAAACGAAAAACAAAAGCCTGACCGTTAAGTTAACAGCCTACTTATTTTTTTTTACTTTAAACTTCCTCATGGAACCTTCATATAAAACCTTAAAAAGAAGCTAAATCTACTTACATTCTGCATTCCTCATTTGACTTCAGTAACGAATACCCTAACTTATGTAAATCTACATGTATCATCCATCATTCATCATCGTGGAAAAATAAACAAATGATTAAAAAAATGGTATAAATGCCACCTCGCACAATGAATGGTGTGCTAAGGTTAACAACTATAACTTCTGAGCATGAAATGTAAAGCACATTTATAAAATTTAAGTGAATAGATATCTAAGTAAATACAAATTTGTTAGTGAACTTACCTTCGTTGATGAAAAAGCGATCCAATAAACAACCAGAAATCTGAATAACACTCCAGTGAAATATGCACGAGATGTAGCACTTCGTCTCTACCTTTGATAACAAGTTTAAAGTTAGTTTATGAACAACCCTCAGGTGGCACAGGTGAGTCCTTTGAGTCCCGGTGACCAATCCAGGTCGAATGCAATCTGCGGTAAGATAGGGTGCCGGCGGCGCGCGGGTCGCGGTCCTGCGTCCGGCCGCACAACACGCCTCGCAACGGTAAACTGGCGGGCCGCGACAACACCTCTCCCTCGCTTGTATGAGTGCCTTCAACCTCCCTCCAAACAAATAGTACCGTACTCCGTGCCTGTGTCTTGGTAACATTTATTATACTTTTATTAGTGTTGCCTCTGCTTTGCCTGTGTGCGCGGCACCACCACAGGCGCGAGCTGAGACTGTGGGAGTGCTGTGGGTAAAGTACCTATGCGTGCTTTGATCTTACGATTCGGTATGCACGGCCGCGCGGCCGCACGTAGCACCGCGGCTATATTTTACTTCTGTAATATCTAGTCAATAATTTTAGTTTGGTGTTTGTGCAACAGCACACGTCGTATCGAGCGACTACAACTAGGCCAGGAACCGGTATAGTTAGAAACGACCAAAACCGTCTTCATGATTTTAGTCCTATTTTAATGCATTCCTACATAAAGCTAGAGCTTAAAGCTCTAATTATCCTTTTCCTTGCCGAATCAATAAATAGTGCTTCAACCTCATTTGGGAAAGAAAATTGTTCATTTCAAAATCATAATCTGATTGACCCCTGGCTCTTTGCAAAAGTTGAAATGATATTATGGGCTCCCTACTTGCAAAACAGTCACAAGACAAAGGTGTCACTCCATCTGCTAAAGGCAGCTTCTTGTTTTAATGAATATTAAAAATATTATACCTAATAAAGAAAATTACTTGTCACTGAAACATGTAAGATTCTGTGTTAAGGAGTTTCCAATGGCTTTAGCGTTATAATTTCCACCATATTTCTTTTTAGGAAGTGCAGTGCAACTTACTTTCAAAGTCCATAGTACAGACAAAGCATTTGAGTCCAAAAAAAGCATTATTATCAAAAAAAATACAATCATGACATAATCTACTGAATTTAGTCGATACATAACGATTTTCGGTGATTCCTTGTTTGGCACAGCTGTTGGTTTCTTTTATGCTTTTGGTTGCTTCAACTTTTTAGTAAAAAAGTTTTAAGTTTTCCTACCCTGTGTTTCCACCCTTTTGCGGTATAATTATCGTTTAAAAAATTAACATTGATTCAACAAATTTAACAAAGGCAAATAATTCCTGTACCCTGTTGAAATATTCGATCTGATCCCGGGATCGGTGGAAAAAAGCCCTCGTGGACTAATTTTTATTTTTTTAAGCACCTATTTAAGTTTCGGCAATTTATTGAAATAGCTAGTACAGATGTTCAAGAGATCAGAAATTAGTTTGAAATTGTTGCTGACGTTGCCTTACAACTTCATTAAATGCTATAATTATTATACGTTTCAAAAAATGACTTTTGTTTCTAAATCTAAATCTAAATTCTCAAAAAGCTATTTCTCAAAAATCTTTTTGAAATTAAAAATTTGATCTCGTTCAAACTCGTTAAATTTTCGTTGAAAGCATTTGTTGAGATCAACATTACGTATTTTTTTCAAAAATTTCACTTGCTTAGTTAAAAAGTTAGAGGCATTTTACCAGTTTGGAAGCGTCTATCTTCCAAATGTTAGACTTTTGGAAAAAATGGTTCTAGAAACCTCTATGTCTATGTCTATATTTTAAAAGACCTATCCATAGATACCCCATATGCATAGGTTAGAGTAAAAAAAAATTTTTTGTTTTAGTTCTATGTATAGGAAGTAGGGCATGCTCCCGGAAAATCCCGGTATTTCCCGGTACCAGGATGAAGAGACAAAACCGGTACCCGCCGGACATATTCCCGGTTCTTTGTTAATTATGAATAAAATCAATTATATCTTTTATAAAATATTTTTCAATAAGTCAATAAGACTCGCGCACGTTCGTGAGATAAAACAAGGCCAAAATGCGTCGTTGCCAGTTTGCCCTAAAACACCACTTATAAGTCGAGAACGGCTGGACCGATTTTTATGATTTTGGTGTTTTCTGATTTGTCTTCGTCGGAAATAGGATAATAAGTATTAAAATTATATAAAAGTTAATCTAAAATAACTAAAAAACTATATTTCTTCATACAAATTTCCCGCACATATTTGATGACAATGACATTTAAGACGTTAAAATCAGTTTTGAGGCAGTACGAAGTTCGCGGGGTTCGCTAATATCATGTAAAGTATAAAACTGACCTTGTTGAATTAGCACTGGATTTGTTCATAAATTTTTGTTACTTTTAAATTCGAATACATAATAATTGTAACTATATTTCTGTTTTCTTTTTACATTATTTATTACACAAAATTTATAAAAGCATCGAGTACCGGGAGTACCGGGAGTCCCGGTTCTTTTTGAACCCGGTACCGGGAATCAAAAATCAAAGAACCGGGCCCGGTTCTGCATACCCTAATGGGAAGCCCCTTAAATACCATTATTTTTTGTTGTTTGTATGAGAATCGTAAAGCGGTCAACAGGATACACCTACCTACCAAGTTTCAACTGTGTAATACCTAGTAGTATTATATTATCTGTGGTAATGCTAATACTTGTAGAATAAATTGGCTGTGACATACGGACGGACAGACAGACTGACTTGACGAAACTATAAGGGTTCCGTTTTTTGCTATTCGACTACGGAACCCTAAAAACGAAGACCACGTTATGTAACCATTATGAGTGTAACATCGTGGCAGTGTTATTTTATTTTTTTATCAATGCAATTATCATAAAAAATACTTCATTAATAAGCTTTCAGCAGCTATTCAGCTATTCATTTTAAAACACGCTGTGACACTCACGGATGTAGCTGTGTAAGGTTCATTCTCTCGAAACCCCCCGCCGCACCAAAATAATACGTCTGTGCGCATCACAGCGTATTTCAATAATAAAATTCTGAAGCAATATTTAACATTTTACTAAAATTATTTTCATTGATACTTAATATAAATAGAACTGCCATGATGTTATACATAATGGTTACATAATGTGGGCTTCGTTTTTCAGGTGGTTGAAGATGCACGGTATATAATTTTAAGGCCCTAAGAATAAGTTAAAAAAATTCGGTCCATATAATTTGGTGTCGTGTGGTGTTGGCAGTATAGGTATCGTGTGTCGGCACATACATACATATAAATAATAGCACCGCCCCCCTCATAAGAGTGTCGTAGAGAGCGACTAAAGGAGTACTGCCAGAAGAAAGCGTCTTCTCTCACACCTTGGCAAAACTGTGATCGCCAACCCACCTACCACCTTAGTGAAAAAGCTGAACTCAGAGGATGCAAGTCATTACAGATGGCTTAATAGACACAGTCGTAATGTCTTCGCCAATTTAGTACGAACCGTATTAAAAATGCCATCGAACGGAACAATTTAGGCAAAGCCCAATGACGAAACTGAAAACAAAAAAAGGTGGCATCATTACGTCTTAGCCTAAAATACTAAAGAAGATAGGGAACTTTAATTGACCCTACACTCCACACAATAACCCACTGAATAAGCCACTGAATCTACGCTGAATATTGAAATAAAAGATAAGGTTTTGGATTTAACTCCTGCTTATTAGGATTTTACTTCATCCCGATGTCTCAAACACTTCACTTGCAACGTTGATGATAACGGGTAACCGACCCGTAATAAACAAGATCCGTATTAATTTATTATTAATTTCAATGTAGGTATAGTGTTCGCGGCAATGAAAGACACCATTTTAAGCTAAAGACCTAAGATCCAAGCTTACCCGACAGCTGTAGGCAGATAGCCCGGACATCGGCCTGGATAAGACTAGTGAGCCATACAAACAACTTTAAAACAACAAAGCTGCGGGCGATAATAGAATCACTACAACCGGTATTCAAAGTCCTCAAGAAGCTCTAGAATTTTGTCGTCTTGAAGGTCGAATGCCGAAAGCATGGCAAGTAGAAGCGAATTCGTCATTCTTATCAAAAAGGGTGACAGACACTCTCGAAGAACTATCGACCAATCTCGCTTCGAGCCTTATCTATAAATTGTTATCGAGAGCTTTCACGAATCGTCTCGCTTCCAGGTTTGACAATTATTATTTTCAACCTCCCTAATAAACCGGGGTGGCCGAAAAGGTTTCAGCACCATAGACCACATACATATCTAGACTGGACCGAGGAGTACCTATAAAGAGCTACATTGCTTGGTGTTTCTGAACTGGGTAAAGCCTTTGATTCGACTGAGTCACCACTTTTCAAATATTGGCAGGAACATACTAGGGGCGGCTGATGAGTTCACTACCTCTCTGGCGCTCTGTTCAATGACAAGGTCATAAGCAAATTATATGTCGAAGGACAAACGTCAACATGCCAGCGGATCTCAGAAAAAATAAAAACCGCACTCTAACTAAATTCAACATAAGACAAGAGTAAATAGTAAAAAAACTGTAACCCGACTGCCAAAATGCAATGACTCAAGTCACCCTGTATATTAACTGTGTTGTTTAAACATGTTTGTACTAAGAATTTTGCCTTCTTCACTCGTTATGACTGCAAGCCTTTTTTGTGAGTACCTACCACAACATATTTTCGTAGCATTCGCCATGTAGCTTTTTTTTTAACAAAGGCTATATAGCCTATGTTATAAAGAATCCATTGATCTCATTCATCAAAATCGGCTCAGTATTTTAGCCCCAAATGTGTAATCTATACAGACTGCTGAAATCATTACCCTTCCTGTTGCCTTTGCCGTAGACATAGAAAGACAACATTAATAATCTTAGCATTAAATAAATGAATGCTCTATGGGATAATTTATCATGATATGTGCTAAATGCTTCTTAGTGTTCAGTCCTTTGTCACTAATGTTAAGCAACGCTGGGAGCGGTCACTAGTTGGATGGGTGACCATTTGTGGCATCATACCATGAGCGCTTACGTGCTTCGGAGGGCACGTTTAGCCGTCAGTCCCGGCTGCTGTCATGAGATAACAGTCGTTAAGCCCTGTTGGAGGCCTTCGGGCGGCTTTAGAAACGTCCATCGGCGGGGTGATGTTGCCACAGCGTAGCCCTCGCCGTCCACCAACCCGCACTAGGCCAGCGTGGTGGAACTAATGCCTTAACCCCCCTCCATAAAAAGGAGAGAGACTTATTTTTTGGGTAACTTGAACCGTCTATTATGGAGCGCACGCAACGGAAGCCTTCAAATAGGAATAATTTACCCGGTTTTTGCAACATTTTTCACTGATGCTTCGCTCCTATTGGTCACAGCGTGATGTTATATAGCCTAAAGCCTTCCTCGATAAATGGACTATCCAACAAAAAAAGAATTTTACAATTCGTGATTAGCGCGTTCAAACAAACAAACTCTTCATCTTTATAATATTAAGTAAAGATTTTAGCAACTTAATTGCAAAAAATTACGTGGGTAACACTGAAAATGTTTAGAACTGGCCAGTTAGAAACATTGCTAATGAAAACTTTTTTGAATTTCAATTTAAGAACTCTTTGGTAACCTGAATGTAGTATATTGCATTCATTTGTCATTTGTTTTTGTGAATTGGCGTCAAATCAAAAATTTTCGGTCAATGATTTATTATGACCTTCGTTGTGGGTTTACTCAACAACAAAGCTATAATAGGCTGCGATTAGCATTTCTTAATGAAGCCCCATCTCGTACCACTATTTACAATTGGTTTAACGAGTTTAAGCGTGGACGTAGCAATCTCAATGATGATCCGCGTGAGAGACGTCCTTTAACAGCGACTACTGAAGATAACATCAGTGCTGTGCGACGCATGATAGAAGAAGATAAGAGATTGACCTATCAGTAGATACGGGCAAGCCTAGGCATTGGTATGAGTCAAGTTCAAAAAATATTACACGAACATTTAGGCGTCAGGAAGCTTGTTTTATGGAAATCAAAAACAACGGTGGTAGCACAAACACTCAGGCCCCCAATTCCGCTAATTTACAAATGGCTCAATAGAATCGTAATTGCATCTCACTCGTATATTTTGACATTACTACCTTAATAAATGTGTCAAAATATACAATTGAGATACAATTACGAATCTATTGTGCCATTTGTAAATTAACGGAATTGGGGGTCTGACCCGAGAAAATATAAAACCTCACCTCGAAAACCGGTGCTTAGGTACGCCACACCGAACCGGAGGTTTTAAAATAATCATCAAACAGTTCCATTATGTGACACAATCAATGGGGCATGCTTGGCCGTATTTGTTGCTCAGATTAAGGTAAAATAAGCGATGCACATGAGGGTTATGAATTCTCTGAGAGCGACTTGGCACATGAATGACTTACCTACTTACTTGACTTAATGTCCTAGGTCCTCAAGATGGGGCAGAGGGCGTCCACAGTGTCCTACATCGCGCTCGGTCTTGTGCTTCGCGTTTTATTTCACCCAAGTCTTGACGATCTTTTTCGCCCCATCTGCTACAGTTCGACGCCAAATTTGTTTGGGTTTTCCTTGGGGATTCCAATCCAGAATTTGTTTACTGTCTAATCCAGTTCCAATTGCGGCGCTTGACATTTCGGTTTAAAAAAAAATTATGACTTCCGTAGCGGAGTAGCGTACCCACTGGTTTTCAAGGCTTACGTCGCTTGCTCCGAGGTCCCGGGCCTGTTTCCCGGACGGGTTAACAACACGTTCCCTGTGTTGCGAGACGTATTTTGTCGTATTAGAGTCCCGGCCTGTGCGGCAGCTGATTATCCTCAAATAAAAGTTGATTTTCACTTAGTCTAAAATCCCACCATACAACGACCTTCACCGAGCTGGTTATTGGATGAAAAGTATTTTATATTCAATTAAATATGCCAATAAATATATTACAAATGGGTTGCCTAAAAAAATCAGTCCAGAGTAGAATTTTGAAACGTAGTGATTACTAGCTCAGTGCAGAGTATGATTAATTATCATTTTTTTTATTATTAAACTTTTTACTGGTTTGGTTATTAGACAAATTCCATACCAATCGAAAGTATTAAACCCATAGAATAAGCAAACGTTAGGTTGACTATTTTTTTCCCGTCACAACCCTTGAGTAGGCAGGTATAAACAGGTAAATCGATACTAGTAACTTGCACCGGTCTGGTTAATTATTACAAACTTTAAATCTAAAATTTCAAGTCTGTAGGTCATTTAGTTTCGAAGTTAAGCGAAAGCAAAGTTTCGCATTTATGACACTCACTCACTCACTCATGATCAGCAAAATAGAACTAGTACTTCCCATAAACTCAAAGAGCTGAAATTTGGTACAGAGTTAGGGTTTAATGGCCACATAAAGGGAAAACTATAAAAACTAGGATAATCGAAGATCTGGAGTACCTGGTGACCCTGATTAGAAAACACAAGAGCCTAACCAAACTATAAGAGATCGACATACCGTCTTTACAAAAAATATTCAACTTGGTGGGCCGCTTTATTTGGTGTCAAAAATCGAAGGTCTAAAGTACTCGTATATGATGAAGAACCTTCAGCTGCATCGAATGATTCCTTGGATCTAATAAGTTCTTACCTTAAGGACAGAACACAAAAGGTTTGCATAAATGGAGCTGAGTCTTCAGGGTCTGCCCTTATTATGGGTGTCCCTCAGGGATCAGTATTCGTGTTATTTACATAATCTTTGTGAGATGGTATTGTTTGCAGATGACACATCAATGATTTTTAAGACTAAGAGGGGCAATTGTTCATTAATTTGATGATGTTAACAATACCCTCTCTAAATTATTACATTGGTTTACAACAAATAATCTCCTACTAAATGCAAATAAAACAAAATGTGTAAAATTTACCATGCCCAATGTAAGGTTTGCTGCTACTGTGGTATGTGATGACAAATTGTATCACGTACCCATGGGACGTGATATTGAGCTAAAACAATAACTTTATCTCAATAAATACTCATATAATTGTTAAAGATGAACCACTAAACTCTGTACATTCAACTACCTTTTTAGGTATAACTGTAGACTCTCATTTGCAATGGGGTGCTCATATTAGGGGGCTGTCTGAAAAACTTAGTTCTGCTGCTTATGCTGTGAGAAAGATAAGGCAATTGACTGATGTTGAAACGGCAAGATTAGTACATTTTAGCTACTTTCATAGCATAATGTCATACGGAATTCTGTTGTGGGGCTCAGCGGCAGATATTGAGTAAATTTTTATATTACAAAAACGTGCTGTACGGGCTATTTACGGCCTTCGACCACGTGACTCGCTGAAAGAGCTCTTCAAAGAGATTAATATACTTACAGTGTTTCAAAGGGATTAATATACTTCTCAATACATTCTCGAGAATATTGTTTACGTTCGTAAGAACATACATTTATTTCTTAAGAAAAGTAACGTACACAATTTCAATACCAGAAATAAAGATAAACTTGCCGTTCCAGGCTTCAGACTGCGAAAAGTAGGAAAATCGTTAATGGGAAATTGTATTCGTATTTTCAACAAATTACCACAGGGTATTGCTGAACTCCCTGTACATAAACTTAAATCGCATGTCAAAGTAATTTTAATGAAAAAGGGCTATTACACTGTCAATGATTATTTAAATGATAGAAATGTATGGCATTAAATTGTCCCAGCTCGTACTTGCTTAAACCTTATAAAAATCACCTAACCTTGTAAAAAATTATTTAAAAAGAGGCTGACAATAGTGACCGAGTTTCTTGCGCTGCTTCTTCTCGGCACTAGCCCAGACTTGTCCCGAAGCAGTGGTAGGTTTAAATTGGGACGTGTAAAAGCTCCTCCTGGGGCCTATTTGCAGAAATAAAACTGATTTTAACTGATTTTTTATTTTAGCTGGTCTCAGCTGTATTAGAGATATGGTGATGTCCCCTTCTACTATTGGTACATAAAAAAATCGTCTGTCTTTGCAAAAATCCAGCGTAGTGGGACACAACTTCTAATTTTATCTAGCCTACAGCGTCCCACTGCTGGGCAAATGCCTCCCCTTCTGCTTTTAATACGCATATAAATAAAATTAAAGGAAAACTCTGGATAAGACTAGACTGGATTTGATACTTATACTTACAAGTTTACAAGAAGAAATAGTCGAACGATTAACTTTATTCTACTCGAACATTACACAAATTGTTTAATAGCCGTAATAACATTTGGTTTTCTTTCAATAAATAATCTGCTTATGAATGTCGATAAGACACAATTAGTACATTTCAGATTTGGTAATCAAGTTACGCCTCTATATGTAAGTAATACTATTCACGATCTTGATTTAAGTGCACAAAATAAAATAAATTTTCTTGGAATTGAATTAGACAATAAGTTAACTTGGGCATCTCATATACAGCAACTTTCACAGAAACTTGGTGCAGCAACATATGCGATTAGGAAAATGAAAGAATTAGGAGGTATAAGGGCAGCAAAAAACGTTTACTTTGCGTATTTCCATTCATTGATGTCGTATGGAGTGATGTTTTGGGGCATAGCAGCAGATGCTCATAAAATCTTTGTCTTGCAAAAAAGAGATATATTTTAGGATTAAAATACAATGACACTTGCAGGGATAAATTTAGGCAATTAGGAATTATGACGGTAACTAGTGAATTTATATATATATCAAAGCATTTTATACATAAAAGAGAATATTAATAATATGACTAAAAAGGATGACTATCACAAATATGCAACACGATACAGGAATCAGATAGCACTTCCCAAACATCGTCTAGTTAAATAAAGAAAGAGTTTTCTGTTTAAGGGCATCAAGTTTTTTAAATAAAATAACATCTGAAGTAAGAGATCTACAAGGTAATGAATTTTGTAACAAAATTAAAACAATACTTATTCTTAAAAGTTATTATAGTATTAGTATGAATGAAGCTCTTTCGATACAGACATTTTTAAATTTAAATTGTTAAATTGTCATATCTTTTATTATTCGTTTTTTCTAAAATTACTACATTATGGATTGCTGATTCATATATTTAATGACATTTTATTATTCTATTTAATAATCATGTTGAATCAGACATAAAATATAAAAGTATAAGTAATTGTGACGATTAAGTATTTTAAGTAGTAATTTTATTTATCCTGCTTTTTTTTACTACATAACTTTTAAAATTGACGATGCTCCTAGTTTGCTGATATTGTTTTAATTTTTAATTTTATGACATTTGATACATTAATTAGGTTAAACTTGACATTTAAATTATAACAAAAATATGTGTGTCTATTTGAAATTGTAAATTGACGGATTTCTTTATTATTATAGTAAATGTTGTGTGACTTGACCGTTGAAGGGTACACAAGGGTACAAAACCAGGTGCTCCATGACACCATTGCACCAATCTGTCGCCAGAACCGCTACCCATTGACGATAAAAAATTGCCATTTGAAAAATGCTGATTTAATAACCAGTCAATTGTAGGCTTGATAATAGATGCGTATTTTAATAATACTTATGTACAGACGAAATTCTAATCATTGATAGAAGTCCGTCTGTACGTCTATTTTATGTTAGATCGGTGATCGATTTGACGCTCCAAAAAGAAGAGAGCAGAAGTCAGCATTGTCAATGGTGAATGCATGTGTTTCACAATCAACAACAGCCTAAAATGAGACACTAGCGTCCAATTACCAATACCACTATGGGCTATTAGCTCGTTTAACAAACAGCTAAAACTGATATCATTACGTGTAAACTAAATGGACTTGTACCCACTAACATATAAAGAATATTCAACGGCCAAGTCACACAACATTAACTATAATAATAAAGAAATCGCAGTAAGGAACCTTAGAATTGGCACGACTTTGTCTAGATTTCATTTCTTTTTAGAGACAAACAAGCAGCTCCATCGAGACTTGGCTAGTTTTTTACAGAATGTTTTTGGTGGAATAAATATTATTTAATTAAGAATACGGTGGTATAATAGGGTTGAATGCGAAAAACCAGACCTGAAATTCGGTTGTCTAAAAATTCTACTCCGGACTGAAATTTTGTAGTCAACCTATTTGCAATATGTTTATTGGCATATTTAATTGCATATTAAATACTTTTCATCCAATAACCAGCTCGGTGAAGGTCTTTGTATGGTGGAATCTTATACTAACTTATTAAAAACATAATTTTTTAAACTAACCAAATGTTTACCAAACCAATATGCAAGACTTTATATATAAATAGGATTGATGTTTTTGTTACATATTTAATAATAATTGAGGAGGTGAATAACAGAAGATGACATTTACATAATTTGGGCTATTATTTGGCTTATTTTAACTAAATAGTTAAGTACCAATGTAATTTGATAGCTTGGTCTCGATTAATAGTTTCTCTATTATATTTTTTGATTCTGTTTTTGTTTAAAAAAGAGAAATTGGTAATACTGTTTTTATTTCCTTTTCCTTTTTTAAGGATTATTATTTTGTTGATTATGCATGTTGACATAATTAATAATATACAGGGTGAAATTTTACCTACTTTCCAAAATTTTTATAGGGGTTCAGTAACCTGTTTAGAAGCCATTTATGAAATAAAAAATGTTAGTCAAATTTTCACCCGAAAATATTTTTCGCAATATAGTTTTCAATTTTTACGGTCCTAAGCCTAAGGTATAAAGGGAAAATCAAAAACTTATGAATAGTATCATAATGAATGAATAAGATGTGCATCGCGTAAAGAAAATGTTGCTAGGCGGCCGTATTAAATTTTTTATATTTTTGGCGAACATTTTCTAAGTGCTTTATCTTGACATTTTTGTACTGGGCTATACCAAAAGAAAAAATACATCATTTGTTTTTTGTCTCGAAGATTGACATATTAAAATTTGGAAAGTGGTTAAAATTTCATCCTGTATAATATTTTCAGACATGAGTATGACACACAGGGTTCTATCTATTCTATGTGGCACGAGAAGTAATTTCCCGTAAAATCACCAATTTCAAAAAATGCGTATAACTTTTGAAATATCGCACAGAATCGCAGATGTAACCTATCGATCAGTGAAACAATTTTTATTGGCGATGATTTTCCATGTCTTTGAAGTCCTTTGAAGTCAGGACCTGATACGGGAAAATAAAGGTCGTAACGCAAAGCTGTCAACCTTGCTACAAATAATATATGACTTGTATAGTACTAGAAGTAAGTTTAAGTTTTGCGTGTTAGCAGGGAACGTGTTCATGCCAAAAAATCAGTATGTTCCTATATTTTCCCGGGTTTGGGTGTTTGTGGTTTCCAAAAGGTCAAGTGCTATAAATAGTTACTCACTTTGGGATCAGAGCAATGTATGTGATAGACAAAGAGATAGATAGATAGATACTCTTTATTGCACACCAACAAATTAAATGTTACACAGGATATACACATAGCATTGTACAATTTTGGCGGTTTTATCTCTAGAAAGCGATCTCTTCCGGACAACCTTCAGGCAGAGCACAGTAGAAATAGAGTTGAGAGGGGAAGGCGGCGGAGAGTTTTGATGGATGTGAACATTACAAAATGGATACAAAATCAAATACAATAATATACATAGGAATACATAAAAAACTACATAAACTATACAATCAATATGAGTATACATACATATAAATAAATACCCAAAAATATAGTAGATATTAAACAACGTAATGAAATGACGCAAAACCTCTTAGGTGCAGGTAGCTTAGCCCATGAAACTTAACAAATTTTGTTCTGCAACATTTTCACAATGCCAATAATTAAATTAGGATTTATACTCGTACAAACAAATTGACTCGGTCAGCTGATCAGTTTGTATAAAAATTCAAATACATATTTATGGGTTTCATGAAAGTTGTACAACAAAAGTTTTATGGGCTGAGCTATCACCTAAGAGGTTATGCGTTATTTTATTAACACGTAGTATAGAAGATTCAGTGAGCACAAAGTATCAAAACAGGAGTACCTACTTAAATCAAAACACACAGGATAAAAACTTATAGAAGATAGGTTTTGAGTTTGCTTTTAAACTTTCTCAAATGGATGGCACGCGTCCTTCAATGTTGATCAACAGTCAAAGATTATCTCAAAATAATGACTGATTTCTTGGACAGTAACACGGTAAGGGATGCGTAGGGTATGTGCGTGTGATCTGAGGGCCACTCTTTCAGAATTAATTGAAACTTGCTCAGGATTTAGTGAACATTCCAAAAGAAATGTGAAAGTTGGAACCAGAATTTGTGAAAATCAAATAAGAGAGATATGGACTTCAAAGTTGGGCCCTCAGTCCTCACATAGAGGATTGAGGGCCCACTTGTACGGCTTGTACCGTATAAACTAAGGGCACTACAGAAAAAGTCTTTACGTCACAATTTAAGCTAACGCCAAACAAAATTTATTAAAACAAGATATTATAAAAAAACATTGTAATTTTTTTTGTATAATTCCGTTCAAAATGGGCCCTCAGATGGAAATTTTGTACTCTAATAGTAATTAATCCGTTAACTTTTGCAAACTTTTTGAAATATTATATTTTAGTGCATAAACTGAGATATTTTGTGATAGCAATAGCACATCACGGTATCATGCTGGTTAAATATTATCACCTTCTTAAAATTTGGGCCTTCAGTTCTCCACTTTTTTGTTTTTGCTTTAATACTCTTAACGTATTATAGATAACACAAACACAAATTCATGTCTTTTATAATAAAAAATGTGCAACAAATACAGTAAACTTAAAAAAAAACACGTTTTGTTTTATATTAAAATCAAGTATTATTTTATTACGTAAATAATTAAATAGGGTGACAACAATTGTTCATAAACCTGTAGGTACATAAAGCCTATACACCGTGGAATTTTAACCACCTGTAAAACCAAGCCTATGTTATTGGACCATTATGTATAACATCATGGCAGTGTTATTTATTTTTTTAATAAATGGACACCAAAAAAAAAATTTTTTTGTTGAGCTGTGTACTTAATTAGAAAATTAAATAAAACGAGATGTTTATTTAGCCTTTAACTATAACTTTTAGACATTTTATATATTTTTAATTTGTTTAAGAAAATATTTATTTTGTAATTATATTATATGAAGTCATGTGTGTTTGTTATTTTTATTTTAAAAATTCTGCAAAACAGTTCTAGTTAACCAAATGCTCGACTGGTAGATAGAATACCATACGATATTAAGTTCACCTTTTCTGTTTCCTCTTCCTCTCCTTGAATCATTAATTATTCTATTTATCGTTTTACTTTTTGCCTTAAGTCTACCCAGTCAGTAGGGAGACTGGGGACAACTTGATCCCCCCCTTTGTTTTTTTACCATTATTTCGTAAATATTGATTTAGTACTTACTGAAATACGTGGAATTTTATTGGCTACGCTAAGTATAATTGCTAATGATATTGGTTTATAAATTTAGTAACCAGTCCACGAAAACTTCGTATAGGGAATGATACCATGTGTCCCATATATATGTCTGACTTGATCCCCCCCCTCTGGAACACTTGATCCTGGGTGGAACAAGTCTCCCACATTTAGGGTGATATGATATCAATACAGAAGAAAATGGAAAAATAATGTCTAAATTGTTTTTAAAATTTATTTATTAACTTAGTGGGTAAACTAGAAACAACAACAACGTATCCACTGTTTTAATAAATCACATGTACCTGTTTTCAGCAAACATCACTTAATGTTCTCAATGACCTCAGTGACCCACCGGACTACGATTCTTGTGATTTGGCTTGTGTGATAGTGTTTGCGAAAAGTTCAGCGCCTAATAAATTCTTCCAACAAGTTAACTGTGTTTTATCCAATTCCTGAACCTCACGTTCGTATCATTTGGTGTCAGAAGTGAGATTTGGAAATGCCAGTGACTCCGAGGGAAGATACTGCTGGCGTCAGAACCAGGGCGCAGAAAGCTGCGGAAGCCAGACAGGCCACTGACCATCGGGATACGCCCATTGGCTCCGCCCACCAAGCATCGCCCATCGACCAGGCCTCATCTACTGTACTAGAAGCCTTGCCTACCGGAATGGAAGCTGTACCTACCCACTGCATCGCAGACTACTGACAACGGTCACCGGGCTACGTCATTAGCTTAAGAGGCTAGAGCACCTGCATTCGACTTCAGTAGATTAATGCAGATGATGGACAACATGTGCCAGAAACAGGACACAATGCAAGAAAAGATTAATCGAAAACAGGAAGAAATGCAACAGTAACAGGATAAAATGCAAGAAGTGATTCAAGGGAAACAGGACGAAATGCAACAAGAACAACGAAAAGAGCTGCTTGCCGTAGGTTCAGTAGGTGATATGGTGCAAAGCCTAAAGAAGAATGTGGACCTGGAAGAAAGGGTAACTAACCTGAAAGCCACCATAGACAACATGAAAAAGAACCTTACTAAATTGCAAAAAAAGAGGCAGGTCTAGTGGTCTCCAACCTGCCTCTGCCGCATCAAGTGACTTTATATTCACCAACCTTGCACCCAGAGTGAAAGTACCACCCTACGACGCACTACGTCCTGGACCGCTTACCGCCAACAAACTCAGACCGTTGCTTCTGCTAACGGATGGACGGAGGAACAGAGCCTATAACAGCTCTCACTGTCGTCCTGCGGGGATCGGCTCTTTTTGTTTTGGAGGCGCTATGACCTGATGGGGGCACTCGAAGCTCGTTATAGAGAACGTCATCTGGAGCATGTCTTCCGCGCACAACCGGGTACAGCGTTCAGGAGAAGAGCTGCAGCAATGGGCTCTAGATAGTGAGAAATTAGTCCGCCAAGCATACCCATCTGCTGACACAAAGATGGTGAACTCCAGTATACTCCAAGCATTCGTCGATGGGATCAGAGATACGGAGATTAGAGCTGCAGTGGGGCTTCACCACCATAACTCACTGAAGGAAGCTCTAGCACACGCTCTGGAAGTAAAAGCCCTGAGGACGGAAAACGTGTTTTTTTTTAAGTTTACTGTATTTGTTGCACATTTTTTATTATAAAAGACATGAATTTGTGTTTTGTTTTATATTAAAATCAAGTGTTTTATATTAGTATCAAACAAAACGTGTTTTGTTTTATATTAAAATCAAGTATTATTTTATTACGTAAATAATTAAATAGGGTGACAACAATTGTTCATAAACCTGTAGGTACATAAAGCCTATACACCGTGGAATTTTAACCACCTGTAAAACCAAGCCTATGTTATTGGACCATTATGTATAACATCATGGCAGTGTTATTTATTTTTTTAATAAATGGACACCAAAAAAAAAATTTTTTTGTTGAGCTGTGTACTTAATTAGAAAATTAAATAAAACGAGATGTTTATTTAGCCTTTAACTATAACTTTTAGACATTTTATATATTTTTAATTTGTTTAAGAAAATATTTATTTTGTAATTATATTATATGAAGTCATGTGTGTTTGTTATTTTTATTTTAAAAATTCTGCAAAACAGTTCTAGTTAACCAAATGCTCGACTGGTAGATAGAATACCATACGATATTAAGTTCACCTTTTCTGTTTCCTCTTCCTCTCCTTGAATCATTAATTATTCTATTTATCGTTTTACTTTTTGCCTTAAGTCTACCCAGTCAGTAGGGAGACTGGGGACAACTTGATCCCCCCCTTTGTTTTTTTACCATTATTTCGTAAATATTGATTTAGTACTTACTGAAATACGTGGAATTTTATTGGCTACGCTAAGTATAATTGCTAATGATATTGGTTTATAAATTTAGTAACCAGTCCACGAAAACTTCGTATAGGGAATGATACCATGTGTCCCATATATATGTCTGACTTGATCCCCCCCCTCTGGAACACTTGATCCTGGGTGGAACAAGTCTCCCACATTTAGGGTGATATGATATCAATACAGAAGAAAATGGAAAAATAATGTCTAAATTGTTTTTAAAATTTATTTATTAACTTAGTGGGTAAACTAGAAACAACAACAACGTATCCACTGTTTTAATAAATCACATGTACCTGTTTTCAGCAAACATCACTTAATGTTCTCAATGACCTCAGTGACCCACCGGACTACGATTCTTGTGATTTGGCTTGTGTGATAGTGTTTGCGAAAAGTTCAGCGCCTAATAAATTCTTCCAACAAGTTAACTGTGTTTTATCCAATTCCTGAACCTCACGTTCGTATCATTTGGTGTCAGAAGTGAGATTTGGAAATGCCAGTGACTCCGAGGGAAGATACTGCTGGCGTCAGAACCAGGGCGCAGAAAGCTGCGGAAGCCAGACAGGCCACTGACCATCGGGATACGCCCATTGGCTCCGCCCACCAAGCATCGCCCATCGACCAGGCCTCATCTACTGTACTAGAAGCCTTGCCTACCGGAATGGAAGCTGTACCTACCCACTGCATCGCAGACTACTGACAACGGTCACCGGGCTACGTCATTAGCTTAAGAGGCTAGAGCACCTGCATTCGACTTCAGTAGATTAATGCAGATGATGGACAACATGTGCCAGAAACAGGACACAATGCAAGAAAAGATTAATCGAAAACAGGAAGAAATGCAACAGTAACAGGATAAAATGCAAGAAGTGATTCAAGGGAAACAGGACGAAATGCAACAAGAACAACGAAAAGAGCTGCTTGCCGTAGGTTCAGTAGGTGATATGGTGCAAAGCCTAAAGAAGAATGTGGACCTGGAAGAAAGGGTAACTAACCTGAAAGCCACCATAGACAACATGAAAAAGAACCTTACTAAATTGCAAAAAAAGAGGCAGGTCTAGTGGTCTCCAACCTGCCTCTGCCGCATCAAGTGACTTTATATTCACCAACCTTGCACCCAGAGTGAAAGTACCACCCTACGACGCACTACGTCCTGGACCGCTTACCGCCAACAAACTCAGACCGTTGCTTCTGCTAACGGATGGACGGAGGAACAGAGCCTATAACAGCTCTCACTGTCGTCCTGCGGGGATCGGCTCTTTTTGTTTTGGAGGCGCTATGACCTGATGGGGGCACTCGAAGCTCGTTATAGAGAACGTCATCTGGAGCATGTCTTCCGCGCACAACCGGGTACAGCGTTCAGGAGAAGAGCTGCAGCAATGGGCTCTAGATAGTGAGAAATTAGTCCGCCAAGCATACCCATCTGCTGACACAAAGATGGTGAACTCCAGTATACTCCAAGCATTCGTCGATGGGATCAGAGATACGGAGATTAGAGCTGCAGTGGGGCTTCACCACCATAACTCACTGAAGGAAGCTCTAGCACACGCTCTGGAAGTAAAAGCCCTGAGGACAAAAATACGAGAAGTGCAGGAGAAGAAGACGTCATTTCCCCCTAGGAAAATGGCAACCGATGTGCTACAAATGTGGAGAAAAGGGTCATCTGCAATTCACCTGTTCCAGAACGAGAGGCCGACTTGCTGAAATGATTAGCAAAAAGTTGGAGGAACGCCTCGAAGAATTTTTGAATAAGCAGGAGACCCCATCTTCTGCTTGGGAGCCACGGAAACGAGAAACAGACAGGTCTGAGGAGCGGGTGCTAGTTGAAACGGGAGAAGCCATCGAACATCGTAGTGGAAAGACACATGGGAATGCTAACGCTCTCTGAATATTTTCAGTCGTTGCATTTTTCTTCATTCTGACATATCTTATCAGTGTCATAACTGCTATCTCGTACCCTTTGGCAGTACCACGAGTAGGTACTCTTACCCCCTATAATATCATCAACTCCAAGATTTCCTTGTCGATCGGTATTCTTTTTCTTGCACCTTCTTTAGTTTTATCTACTTTAGGCATATTGATTCCTGAAATGATTAACAAATAAACATTAGGGGACACTTGATCGGGCGGGATCATATCTCCCTTAAGAAAGTGTACCATGTGTACCCGAGCTATGTCAAGGTTATAAACAAATATTGTAAAAAAATCTACTACTATTAACACTTTTCTATGAGACAGGCGTTCAAACACATAATCCCTCAACCCCCAGGAGGCACACGCGTGCCGCGATAACAATTGATTTCAATTGTGTCTGGAATAACTCACGATCGAGGGATTAAATAGTGACTAGTTTAAAATTGAGACTTATCCGAAATAAGTTTACTAACCAATTATTTAATCAAAATAAATACTTACGAAAAATACTTTCCTGCAACACGAAACACACAATTATCCGCCATCTGATCAACTGTTAAATTTTACAGGAGTGCCAAATTTATAAAATTAGAACTTATCTGTTGCTACTTTAAAACTATATAATGTTTACAGAAGCTCTGTAAATCCAGTGTATCTAGTCTCCCGTAAGGATCAAGTGTCCCCAGTTTCCCTAAACAGAATAGATTAATATAATACTTATGTAAAAAGTAGTAATAGTCCTTTATTACACAGTGTATCATAAACTACAATTAAAACCCAGATTTTATGGTTAAATCGCCTGCAGAATTTAAATGTCTGCCACCCTTGCCATTCGCTTGGAGTGGTCTCCAGCTGTTACAGATTTGTTAACTGTTATTCCCAAAGGCTATACAGTTGGGTGTGAGAAACTAGGCGTTTTGTTTGTTGGTTTTCACTGAAAGTCAATGCATGATCACTTTTTTTACTAATATTTCAATAAAATTACTTACAATTCCACTTTACTTTATTCAATAATTATACACTTACGACATTGTGAAAATAGGGTCTAACTGTCAATATTAAATAACACCGGTCAACAAATATTTTTTTTTGTTTTGCGCATGGCTTTCACTTAATTTACTCTGATTTATAAAGCCAAGATATATAAAAAAGTTCGATTACAAATCGAAAATATTTGCTTTTTAAGATGTTATAGCGATTTGATCATTTTTGATTTTCGCGCCGAATTAATGTCGCGTCTTTGCACGCTACCGCTGTCGAAGGAGAGGTAAGAGGGCGGGGGGGTAGTGTTTCTTGCGTCGCTCATCGTGCACGACAGTATGTGCTTGCATATTACAGAGGAATAACGTGTTTCATATTTGTTTTCGCTGTATTAACCTGTACAAAATGGCTTCGAGAACTTGTAGACGAGACGCTGACTCGTTTTGCTATATTTGTGGCGAATTTATTAAAGTAAGGGAGAAAAAATACGATTTAAGTACAAATTTAAAGATTTGCGAGGCATATCAAGCTTACTTCCATCTACCTGTTAAAAATCAAGACAAGAAATGGGCCCCACATGTGTCATGTAACTCGTGCAGATACATTCTGGACGGTGAGTTTATTTTCTCTTTTTTATTGTATTAACTATTTTATATTAACATGAATGAAGTTATATTATAACATCATTAATGTTGTATATGTTTTTAATTATTTAGTTACGTTCTATTTTAGGATGGTACCGAGGTGAAAAAAGAGCAATGAAGTTTGCAGTGCCGAGAATCTGGAGGGAACCCAGGGATCATCACACAGACTGTTATTTTTGCATTGTGAATCCACTTAAAGGTAAAAATTCAAGGAAAACATCTTATCCTAATCTACCATCGACATCCGCTCCAATACCACATACAGAAAACAATCCTGTGCCTGCTCCACCTGTGCTGGAAACTCAACTACTCTCTCAAGGCAGCCATCAATCACAGAGTTCATCTGTATCCGTACATTCCGAATTCGTTCTTGAATCTGAACCAAAAATACCACATCTAATCAACTCTGAAGATTTCAACGACTTAATAAGAGACTTAAATCTACCAAAAAGTAAAGCAGAGTTATTAGCATCGCGATTAAAACAACGGAATTTACTTACTCCTGATGTTCGAATATCTCATCAAAGAAAACGTCACGAAGAATTTTCTTGTTTCTTCAGTAAGGAAGATGGACTCTGTTTCTGTCATGACGTGAAAGGTTTATTTGAAGAAATAGGTATTCCATGTCATACAACTGAATGGCGCCTTTTTATTGACAGCTCAACAAAAAGCCTTAAAGCTGTTTTACTACACAATGGGAACAAATTTCCATCTATTCCATTGGCACATTCCGTACACCTCAAAGAAAATTATGACAGTATTAAAATGCTATTAACTGCCATCAAATATATGGAATACAAATGGGAAGTTATTGGTGACTTCAAGATGGTGTGTTTTTTGACTGGAATGCAAGGTGGTTATACTAAATTCTCCTGTTATCTTTGCCTGTGGGATAGTCGTAATGATGCTGCTCACTACCGCCAAAAACATTGGCCTGTACGTGCTGAGTACGAAGTTGGAAAATCCAATATTAAATGGGAAGCAATTGTCGATCCTAAATCCATATTAATGCCGCCATTGCATATTAAATTGGGTCTTATTAAACAATTCGTGAAGGCTCTAAATCATGAATCTGAAGCTTTCAAATATCTGAATAGTTTTTTTCCAAAGCTTTCAGAGGCGAAAATTAAAGCCGGAATCTTTATAGGCCCCCAAATAAAAAAAATTATGGATTGCGATATTTTCCCAGAGCTACTTAACAATGAGGAGAAAAAAGCCTGGAACAGTTTTAAGGCAGTAGTTCATGGTTTTCTTGGAAACCATAGAGCTGAAAATTATGAAGAGCTCATCACTGACATGATTACAAATTTTTCCATCATTGGATGTAGAATGTCTCTAAAGATGCACATGTTACATTCTCATCTAGATAAATTTAAAAGTAATATGGGTGCTTTTTCGGAAGAACAAGGAGAACGCTTCCATCAAGATATAATGGAATTTGAGAGGCGTTACCAAGGCCAGTATACTGAAAGTATGATGGGCGACTATATTTGGGGGTTAATAAGAGAAACTTCTTTTGAACATGCCAGGAAAAGTAAATCTGTTCATTTTTAAATTAAATATTTAAAAAAGAACAATTTTACTTTTCCATTTACTCCATTTTAAAACTCATATTGTAAGAATTTTTCATAATTAAATGTTCTGTATGCTATAATAAATTATCTCTATGTCAATTTTTTACGTATTTTCATTAATGTGATTTTTTCAATTTTTTACACATAAAATCAAATTCAAAGCATTTTTTTGTTCTTATTCTTATTTCTAGGTACATTAGCAATAAAAATAAGGTATGTATATCCCGTGCGCAAAAATGCTGTAGACCGGTGTAATCTTAGAACGTACGTCGCAAGTAGGTACGTCGTGTACTACTTTGGGAGAATGGAAACAAACTTTAAATTTTTCTTAAATTTTTGAATGTTACCGCCAAAAATGCAGACAGAACCGTTCCAATCATGGTCACGTTAAAATGATTTTCCCATTTTTAATAACCCAACACTGTACATTATGTACTATCACTAAGAAGGTCATTTCAATAAAATTTAGTATTTTAACCAATCTTCTGCAAAATAGCAACATTTAGATCGACTTTTTCTCTTTAAAATCCACTAAGTAGAAAGTTTTTCAAAAACCGTTAATTTGGATTATGTCATGTATTTGAACGTGCTCAACTAAAAAGAGACAGTTTTATCTGAACCAGTATAGCTCTATCTCGTTCATGCAAACTGCAGACAAACAGACCATAGACAAGCTCAGCTGTTCACCTTTTTAGCGATACTATAGTCGCTTAGCTTTACAGTATGATTTTTAGCAGCGCAAAAGCAGACCTACTTTTGAGCTGCCTGGAAATTGAATGGCTTGCTATAAGGTGATGGTTAGCCCCCTGCGCAGGTATCCTAATTCCTGACATAATTAAAAATGTTCGTCAATTGTAAATGTGAATCCTATAACGAAGTTTAAAACGTTATGTTGCGTAACAAAATAAATTGTATAAAAACTTATTTTTACATACATGGTACTGTACTTATCACCTTACAAGTATTGTACCTTTTGGTCTTTAAAATATATTGGTAACGAACGCTCCTTCAAAGATTATGACTGGAATTTGCTTCTATTCGAAAATCGCCCTCTGTTTTATGTTTCTGTCCGTAAGACTTAAATATAGATTTTTTTACCAAGCGATTCCAATTGAATACTTGTTGACATCACTAGTATCACTACGTACAACAGCACGACAAACAGTGTCATTATTATTAAAAAAACATTTGAATCACATCACTAATAAAAAAAATCAGGCAATTCTGGCATCTCTGCCAAACCGGGTGTGTGTGCGACAAACTGATTGTGTACTATATTTTACTTAATTTTAGGTGTAAACAATGTATCACAAATCGTTTAAACCTCTATTAAATAAATAATAAATCTCTTTGCCAATGTTATAGTTCAGTGCTTTTTACTTAATACACATTGATGTGAGGCTCTCGTGCTTTGTCTTCGTGTGTGACAATATACTCAAAATGGCGCATCAACTTGCACCGTCTGTAAATTGTTCATTGGACGACATTGACCTCAGCGCTCTAAAGGTAAGTTCTATGGGAATCTGTATGTTAGAAGCAACTGAGACAATAAAGCCAGGAAGCCCTGTTTCTCAAACAATTCAAAAAAACAAACTAAAGGGCAATGATCTCACAGGGCGTGAATCATAAATCGTATAGGTCTACTTTACAGAGACGTTAATTCCCTATGTTTTTTCCAGGATCCTGCTGGCATTTTCGAACTAATTGAAGTTGTCGGAAACGGCACATATGGCCAAGTATACAAGGTACCTATTTTATTCTGTAATGCAAGTAGAAGTAGCCCTTCACTTAAATTGTCTGTCATTGGGTAAGTAGGTGGTACCTGTGAAATGATACAATCTGAACATATATTATTATGTGTGTACTCTCTTAACCCTCCTTAGAAACTTATTAAAGTTAATAGGCCTCAATGAAAGCTGTAAAATTAGACCAAAGAGTTATTAATGTCAATGAATGTAGGCAATGTTGTTAGCAGTCTATTAATATTTTTTACTTTTAGAAACTACATACATAATTACAATCATTCAATAAACTTTTAGAGTACTGAATAGTTAGTTTTACTAGATAACACATGTTAAAGTCTCAGTTTTGTTTGCTAGTTATTACTAAATAAATATTTATTTCAAAACTAAATTCTCTGAATTCTGAACAAATTTTACTCCTTAGATTCTTAAAAAACATGGTATAGTCCTTTTCATCTTCTAAGATTTCTGTGACAATTCAATTTCGACAGTTGTAGTGATGTCCTATAGTGAAATCGTATAGAGTTTTTCTGAGAATCGAATTTACGGAAATGAAATCGATTTTATAACATAAAAGTTGATTTATTTCGACGAAAATTAGACTTAGGGTTTTACAATTTTGTCAGACGATACATGCCCTATGCCTAAAAGGCATAGGGCACTGCAATCACAGCACACCATTTTATGTAGTTCAAGAACTAGAGGCTATTTTCGATTTTCAGAGAAACTCGTCCTATTGATACACCGTGTATTTTATTGGGAAAATTTGACAAAAAATCATATCTATTCGTCCAGCCGTTCCGCAGATATGGAAATCCGCCAAATGTTACTCCAGGGGCATTTGCAATTACACCAAATCCAAAAGGGGCACAAATGCCGCTACTCGTCCAAGAGAAGGCACAAATATAAGCTACCCTTTAGGCTACTTTAAATTTAGCTAGGGCCAAATGGTAAAAATCATGCCGCTGTAGTAACGTTTTCAGACGTAACGCCAGCGGCATCTTATTTCCTAAAGTTACTCAGAGACCTTAATGGGCACTAATTTGATTTTTGGGGCACATGAATGGGATATAGGGCTCTAAATTTTCTATATACTTTCATCTCGATCCAAGTCGACATGCCGCCCCAGTAATGCACACATGTATCAGAAGCAAAGTTGCAATTTGCTTCTACAATTTGAATTTACTTTTAATGAGTAGGCAACTGGTTATTAGCATTGGTTACAATAACTTGTATGATTATATGCATACTTAAAAACCCATCAATAAACCTGGAAAAAATTGAATATTTCTTATTTTCATATTTTCTTTAGGGTCGCCATACTAAAACTGGCCAACTTGCTGCAATCAAGGTTATGGATGTCACACAAGATGAAGAGGAAGAAATCAAACTTGAGATAAATGTTCTAAAAAAGTATTCAAATCATCGAAACATAGCTACCTATTATGGAGCATTTATCAAAAAAAGTCCCCCTGGCAAAGATGACCAACTTTGGTTAGTCATGGAGTATTGTGGTGCTGGTATGTTACATCATGCATATATATTTTAGTAATCCCCTAAATATATACAAGAAAAACATTAAAGCCACCTTTTTTTTTAAATTATAGGATCAGTGACGGATTTGGTAAAATCAACCAAAGGACAATCTTTAAAAGAAGAATGGATTTCCTATATTTGTAGAGAAATCTTGAGAGGTCTTAGCTATTTGCACTCAAATAAAGTCATCCACAGAGACATTAAAGGACAAAATGTCCTGCTGACTGACAATGCTGAAGTTAAACTTGGTAAGCTGACTTGTAATTGCAGTTTCATTTATCATATTCCTTCTCATAGTGTTGTTTATTGTTCATGTTTGATTTTAGTGGATTTTGGAGTGTCTGCACAATTGGATAGAACTATTGGTAGAAGAAATACATTCATTGGTACTCCTTACTGGATGGCACCAGAAGTTATTGCTTGTGATGAAAATCCAGATGCTACTTATGACAACCGCTCTGATCTTTGGTCTCTTGGCATCACAGCCTTAGAGATGGCTGAAAGTCAGCCTCCGCTATGTGATCTACATCCTATGCGTGCTCTCTTCCTTATTCCAAGGTATTACACAAGCATATGATTATATTTAATATAGTTTTTGTCAGACAGTCGGATAAAATTTTATTTTTTCCAATTTGTCAATATTTTTTCGTTTTTCAGAAATCCACCTCCTCGTCTCAAATCAAAAAAGTGGGCTAAGAAATTTCACAGTTTTATCGAGACTGTTCTTGTCAAGGATTATCATCAAAGGCCTTATACAGAACAACTCTTAAAACATCCTTTCATAAGGTATTTTCTGTAAATCATTTTAATTTTGGAATTTTTTATTGAAATATGAATTTTAACAATGTATTAATTCTAAAGTCACTTGTGTATCACCCAGTCGAATCTGGCTAAGTTTTTTCATACATAATAAATAGGTACCTAGTAATGTTAGTAATGTTAATGATATTTACTAAACTAATTGTGATAGTTATCATGTCATATTAGTGTTAGTACTGTAATTTCTATAATTATAAAATAAGCTGTTTGCTTAACTACTGATTAGAAAAAAATGTTAGAAATTCAATATTTGTACAGGGACCAACCTACAGAAAGACAAGTGAGAATACAGCTGAAAGATCATATAGATAGGTGTAAGAAGAGAAAGCAGGACAATTCGGTCCGTGAAGATTACAAATACTCAGGTTCTGAGGGCGAAGAAGAGGAGAATGCAATTGCTGGGGAGCCCTCCTCTATCGTACACAACGCGGCGGCACATCAAGGAGGGGATACTCTTCGCCGCAACTTCCAGCAAATTCAGGAGGGAAGGTGGGTATTCTAATTCTACCATTTAGGGCCCAAACTAGCAGTATCCTCATTATGATAGTAAGTGATCATGATCATTCCTCGCCTCGAGTATGAGAAAATTTGGTAACAGAGTTTGTAGTGTGGCTGTTAGGAGGAAAATAATTGCTAATCATAAACTAAAGCTGAAAACTGCCTATTAACTGTGTTCGTCCTCAATTAACTGTTTGTAAACCCAGAGCTCCCGCGGAGCCTCCGCAGCCGCAGCCGCCGCCTAAGCGCAACAGCAAACGTGAAGAGCGAGAAGAGATACCAGGTATGGTACATTTATAACTTCATGTGTCACGTGAGATCATGGCCCATTGTTTGAATAACATTTGTTGTTTGTTGGTACTCTAGAGCCTGGCCCACCGGCGAGGCCTTCCGTTCCACAAAGACTGATTGTAGTGCCAGACCCACAAACACAGCAACCTAATAGATATAGGTAAATATCTAATCTAATTTACATATTTCATTTGGATTGGAACACATCTAAACCAACCTGTTTTGTTTCCTGTATCCTGATACTAATGTTTTTACCACCAAGTGAAATACTTATTCTTGGCTTGATATTTCATGTGTCAGGCCCCTGCCTCCGACGCCGAAGTCATCAGGCTCGTCCAACAGCTCGGGCTCGAACAACGGAACCCCTCCAGCAAGCGGCCCGCAGCCCCCGCAACGCGGCTCTCATCACTTGTTCAAACCCATGGTTTGTATATATTTTTGATTGTGCATGGTAGGCAGCCCTATACTTTTTTGTTTCAAAGAAATAATAATATTAGACAATATAAAAGTTGAATTATTATAATTAAACTAAGCTGTGCCTTTCGTTAATTAAAATTCATAGACCATATTTGTAATTGTGCATTGGATGCATTGCAGATATTTTTAGCTATTTGTATAGATAAGATAAGAAATATTTTGTTCTGTGTCCAATAAAAAATACTAAAAATGTAGCAAAGTTTATACAAATACTATACTATATAAAAAAAGAATTTCAACACAAATTTATAATATAATAGCATTTATTTGCTTAAAAAACAGTTCAAAACAATTTTTGCAAGCGGCTTTACCATTATAAATTAATACTTAATTGTTTTGAAACAAATCATGTTAATAGTTAGTTTTATTTGCGTTTTCGTTTTATTTTCATGTCACGCTGTAACATTACTTTGCACATCCAATGTAAACTTCAACTGCAGCTTCCTCCACGAAGACCCGAGGTTGGTTGACTTTTATTTATTGCAAAGCTTTATTTATGTATGTACTTGACTGTAAAATACTTGCCAAATATACATGTGTAGCAGATAGGGCATGCAATATTCGCCCGATTTTAGTATTCGAGTTTTACGAATACCTTAGTGAATGCTATTTGAGTTTTACGAATAATTACAAAATAAGTTAATCACATCAAATTTCAGGTATAATATTAATTTATTAACAAACAAAATACACTCCACCTTAACAAAACAAAATCAACATTCTATATTCTCGTCTCGTAAACATTATTTAAAATACGTACACATCTTTTTGAATTTTTAGGGTCCCTATCCCTATACCCTGGGTACAGATACCCAAAGGGTAAAAGCGGGACCCTATTACTATTGTTTTTTTTTTACATTAATATAATACTGTGTGTCAGTAATCACACCTCCGTTTTGCTGATGATATTGTCGTAATGGCAGAGTCGTTGCAGGATTTGGCAGAAATGCTATACAGCCTAAACAATGCCTCTCGACAAATGGGGTTCGGAATGAACTTGGACAAGACGAAAGTCATGTTCAATGCCCACGTCGTTCCAGAGCCCCTGTTTGTCGAAGATTTGGCCCTCGAAGTTGTTTAGGAGTATGTCTATCTGGGACAAGTAATCCAGCTTGGTAGAAACAACTTCGAAAAAGAAGCCGATAGGAGGATTCAATTGGGCTGGGCAGCATTTGGGAAGCTTCGTGGTCTTTAAGTCATCCCTGTCACAATGTCTGAAAACTAAGGTCTTTAATCAGTGCATCCTACCAGTTGACTATGACCTATGCTGCGGAAACGTGGACACTTACCAGAGGACTATTTTACAAGTTCAAAGTTGCTCAGCGGGCTATGGAGAGGGCTATGCTCGGTATTTCGTTAAGATACAGGATACGAAACGAGCATATTATTCGTCTGAGGACGAAAGTTATCGACATAGCCCGAAGGATAAGCACGTTGAAGTGGCAGTGGGCTGGTCACGTCTGCCGTAGAACCGAGAACCGTTAGAGCAGACGAATTCTGGAGTGGAGACCGCGTTAAGGCAAGCGTAGTGTAGGACGCCCTGCGACTAGATGGTCTTATGACCTTAGGAGAACTGTTGACTAATATTTGTTTTACATAACAACGATAACGCTTATATTCAAGTGGCATAGTCATCATTATACCTTAGTAATTTGAGGTATTTTTTGTATCTTAATATAGAATAAATAAATGTTAGAGAGAGAAACAGAATTGAGTGTCTATGAATGGTCACTGTTTTAACCGAACCAGGTTTTGGCAATCTTTTTAACACTACATGTCTTTTATTTAGGTTCGGTGTAACTGTCAAAATTTACTAGATGAAACGTTTTATGTTTAATAAACATTACATATTATGATATAAGGCGAAGTAATCATTCGTTCAAATGAAATAATTTTAAATGAAAATGTATGTCTTACAATATAAAAAGAAATAAATAGTAGGTCAAATGGTCAAATTTTAGAAAATGATATTCGAGGAAATGCATGTTTGTTAAGTGATATTATATCAAACGTTTTTCGACAAAACGAGGGATAAGCGTAACAGATATCGCATAACTTGGTCGAATTGAGCCATTCCTACCATTAATGTGGTTTTTAAGTCTCCATTTTGTATGATACTTTTATGGATGGAACTCCAATATCTCTAATAGATTCCTGAACACAACATACAAATCAGAAAGAATCAAACAATTTGCATTAGGAGACATTGATTTTGTTACTAGAAAATTTTAATGTTCACTATTCGAAAAACTGGAAAACCTCGAATACTTAGTCCTTTTGTATTCGAATAGTAAATAAAGACGAATACTCGAATAAAACGAATACTCGAATAGCATGCCCTAGTAGCAGACCAGTAAATATTTTTATACTTACTTATAATACTATATGTTCTTAGTTATATGGTATTCAACTTTTTTTAAATAGATTAATCCTACTTTCAGGACTTGGATAAGTTGGCTGCACAGCTAAATGAGCTGGGCGTGGTGTCCGGTAACGAGCCGCCCAATCGGCCACCACGGGCACCGACCAATGGACAAGGTACATGACAGACAAGATCATATTTTTAAATATTAGCTGTTGTTTCAGTAGTATCTTAAAAAAGAAGCAAAGGGACCAACTGTCTTTCCTACATAGAGTATGTCATATAAGAGACAAGAGGTGTAGCATGCCCCAGACATTGCAATAACATCATCATGTTTCTTTTTATATGAATTTTATGTTTTACTTATGACTTTGGTCTCGTTAGCTGTACACACAGCTTATTTGATCGACTAGACACGTACCATAAAAGCAGGTCAAATTAGGGATTAATGTAAAGTAATTTACTCAATTTAAACCAATAACAATGGAAAAGTCTGAAGTTTTGTAATAGGTTTATGAGCTGTTCTGGTCTGTACATTATATATATAACGTCCGTCCAAGTGATAACAATGTTTGTTTAGGGCCATCGGTGGAGCGCAACCCGCCGGAACCAACATTTGACGAGTCTGACAGCGACTCTGACGCCGAGAGCGGCGGCCGCGTGCGTAACGACGGCACGCTACTCGCCAGCGACCCGCCGAAGCCGCTGTACGTTTGTACAAACGTTCATATTTTAATTATCACACTTTGTTAATTGCACAACTAATACAGCGGGTCAAGAAACAATGTACTACTTTTTATACAAGATATTCGAGGATATCTTTAAAGTAAACTTTAAGGTTAATATTAAAGAGGTATACCAGATACTTACTGTGATCCAAAAAGGTGACAATGTTTAAGTAATCATACATCAATTAATTTGAACATCCATAAAAGAAAAGTATTGCACTTAATAAATGTTATTTGAAAAATAATACTCTTGTATAAAAGTTAGGGTGATTACGAGGGCGGGTCAATAAGTCCGTGACTTTTGGAATAAAACACAGATTTTTTGATAAATAAATCATTTTATTTTTCAACGTAGTCTCCCTTGAGCTCTATACACTTTGTCCAACGCTTCTCCAATTTTTTTATCCCTTCCAAAAAATATGATTTGTCGAGGTCCTCAAAATAGACCTTTGTTTGCGAGATGACTTTATCATTGGAGTCAAATCTTTTTCCACCAAGCCATTTCTTCAGGTTTGGGAACAAGAAGTAGTCACTCGGAGCCAGATCTGGAGAATAGGGCGGATGAGGGAGCAATTCATAGCCAATTCATGGATTTTTGCCATGGTAACTGCACATGTGTGCACCCTTGCATTGTCTTGGTGGAAAAGAACTTTTTTCTTGGCCAAATGAGGTCGGTTTTTTTTTCAAATCGTCATTGAAGCGGTCCAATAAGTTGGCATAATATTCCCCATTGATTGTTCTTCCCTTTTGAAGGTAGTCAATGTAGATTATCCCACGTGCATCCCAAAAAACAGTCGCCATAACTTTATTGGCTGACAAACCCACCTTGGCCTTCTTTGGCTCTGATTCACCCTTAGAAACCCACTGTTTTGACTGTTGTTTGGTCTCTGGTGTGTTGTTATGGATCCATGTTTCGTCCACGGTTACAAAACGGCGCAAAAACTCCTCCATATTGCGACTAAACAATGCCAAACCTTCCTGTGAAGTTGTTACACGATTGCGTTTGTCGACTGTGAGCAAACGCGGCACCCATCTTGCGGAAAGCTTTCTCATACCCAAGTGATCTTTCAAAATTGAAACCACTGAGCCATGCGAGATCCCTACGGCTTCCACAATCTCTTGCACTTTCAATCTTCGGTCGGCCAACACCATATCGTGAATTTTTTCGATTGTTTCGGGTGTAGAGACCTCAACTGGGCGTCCAGGACGTTCGGCATCTTCAGTGCTTGTACGGCCACAATGAAATTCAGTAAACCACTTTTTTACCATTGAAATCGATGGTGCAGAGTCCCCATAGTATTTATCAAGCTTAGCCTTGGTCTCGGTAATGGTTTTTTTTCGCAAAAAATAATGCTTAATAAGCACACGAAATTCACTTTTTTCCATTTATTCCTCATATAACTGGGTAGTCTGATAAAGATAGCTGTCAGACACAAACTAACTGACGCAGCAAGTTCAAATTTTGGTAGGAGTCAACTGACAGATACCTATTGCCAGGAGTAGTGTTGCTTTTTCGGTAAAGAGGTCAGAAATTCAAAAAGTCACGGACTTATTGACCCGCCCTTGTAATTAGACTACCATAAAACATCCTTAGAACCGGTTCATACGACAAATCATTCTAGCCTGACGACGAATCGGTCAGAGTGGAACTCATTCTTTCTTGATGACGAATATTGCGGTCTCACTTAAGATAAACACCACTGGTTTGTTCCAAAGCATTTCTAAGTAGAATTAACTACTGTACAATGTTCCAAGATAGAATAATGAAGAGATGAGTTTAAGTACCGCTGATATTTGAACTATTACTATGTTTTGTTTTCCCTAAAAACGTTTCCAATTGTTACATTTTTATTTGCTATTATGTTTCTGTTGTCCCGTTTGGTTTGGTTTCGTTTCTGTTCGCTTGTCAGTCCCGAGTTCTGCTACAGGCCGGGGCTGGCGGCCGTGGCCGAGGACGGCGGCGGCGGCGCGCCCACGCGCCCGCTGCCGCCCACGCCCGACGACGACGAGCCGCATCCCGACCGCACGCTCGTCATGAAACGGGTGAGTCCTACTTACTAGTTTGTGACAGGATTCGAGGATATATATCAAGACTAGCTGACCCGGCAAACGTTGTTTTGCCATAAAAATGATTAAATTACTAAAATGGCTATTAAAAAATAGGGGTTGGTGATAAAAGGGAAAAATTTAGGGTTGTATGTATTTTTAATGCCACATTATAGAAAAACAAAAACGAAAAAGTTTGTCCAAAAATTTAAAAAAAAGTTTCGGAAGAGTGAGGTAACTAAAATTGTGACACGAGAATTTTATATACAGGGTGCTGATTTCAATACGAGCGGAATTTATAAAAACAACTTATGATTACATATAGAACAAGTATCAGGAACCAAATAATACAAATAAAAAATAAACTGAAATTTTAAGCAAATATTTTGTGTTAAACCCTTACTGCACTGTGGCGTCAGATACTGCAAACTGTTTGCACTGTACGCGCGCGAATCGCGTAGACAAGCGACAGGTACCTACTAACTAGCTGTCATTGCTTGCTTATCTCTCTTTATCTGCTGTCTTGCTGTCCCCAATGTGTAAGTAGCTATTTGTAGAGGAACCGATTTCACGTGCTTAGATTAGTTAATTACATATTTCCCTCCCTACTTTAATCGGGCTAAGGACCGACAAACATACCTAAAACTCTCTGTTCCAAAGGGCGAATCAATCGGGAACGGAACGAACCCAAACTTTCACTATCTAGGTATCTTATGAAATGAAATGAAATGAAACGTTTATTTGCCGGAATACAGGTTATAAAGGTCTTAGAAATATTGTTAGGTACACATATTCAACCTGCATGCAGGTATGCAAATCTATATAAAGTAATAGGTACATGCTGTAATTGAAATTAAATTTATTTATTAAATTATTAATCATTCATGTCATAAATTCAGCTACACTATAAAAACAATTGTCAAATAGCCATCTAGTCAACTTCGTCTTGAATTCCTTATTATCCAGATTTTTAATACAATCTGGAAGATTATTATACAATGTGATACACATGTTATAGATGTTCTGTTTATATTTATGTAAGTGCGACATCGAGGTTGGTACAACAGATTCACATACTGAGACCTCAATTTTCTTCGTTTGACTTCATTTAGTTTCTGAAAGAAATCAGGATGAGACTTCACAAATAAGCAAACACTTCGTATGTACATACAGGCCAAAGGTAAAATGTTCAGTTTTTTTAATAAAGGTTTGCAGCTCTCCCTGAAGTACGCATTTGTCAGTGCTCGAATACATCTCTATTGAAGTTTAAAAAACCTATCCACGTCTACAGAGTTTCCCCATAAAATTAACCCATAGTTGAGAACCGAGAAGAAGATATATATGGCGAGTATGAATGGAAATGTTGGAAGGGGAAGGCCTCGACGAACTTATCTTGATCAAATCGGGGAAGTTCTAAAGAAAGCTCAGGTCAAGAGTACCCTAAACCGGCGAGCCTGTATGAAAAGATTAATGAATGTGGATGAAGCTAAAGTAGTCTGTAAGGATCGTAGCAAGTGGAAAGATGTGGTCTCTGCCTACCCCTCCGGGAAAAAGGCGTGAGTGTGGAGGAGTGTATGTATGAGAACCGAGGATACGTGTCCATGATAAGCAGTGACGGCTGCTTCCATAGAAACTGTGTATCTTATCTTTTTGAGGGCATAAACAAAACGACTTAGTCTGTTACATATAGAGTCAATTTGAGTTTTCCAATTTAAATTACTGTCAATAATCAACCCCAAAAACTTATAACTATCTACTCTCTCAATCTCGTTATCATTATAAGTAATGGATAGCGGCAATGGCCTTGTCAGATATGAGTGGAATTGCATAAATTTAGTTTTTGTTACATTTACGTTTAGGTCATTTTTATTCATCCATGTGACTATGTCTTTCAATGTATTATTGATATTATTTTCATCAGAGTCATTTTTGGCCCCTTTAATTAGAAGTGTCGTATCATCTGCATATAGTACGCATTTATGAGTTATAGATTGAGGTAAGTCGTTAATATAAATTAAAAACATAAGAGGCCCCAATATGCTGCCCTGTGGTACTCATGTATGTGTATATTGATACTGTTATCTGCAACACTGTTTGACGAGGCAATTATTCAATCTCGAGATCTGTTCGATTTCTGTACATTGTTTTCTGTTTTTCAGATAACTATTAAAATTTATCCAATCCAACGCTTTTCCTCTAATCCCATACAAATCAAGTTTAAAAAACAGTTTAGAGTAGTTTACAACGTCAAAAGCCTTGCTCATGTCCAGAAAAACCGACATTATAGAAGCTTTATTATTTATAGCTTCTGTTACAAATTTAATTAAATCAAAACAAGCCATCTCGGTTGAGTAACCCTTACGAAACCCAAATTATTCTGATGATACTAAATTTTGTTTTGATAAAAAATTATTTAACCGTGAACTCATAGCCTTCTCAAAGACTTTAGATAATACCGGAATAAGAGCTATGAGCCTGTAGTTATTTGGGTCTGATCGATCGTTTTTCTTATGTAGTGGTTTTATGACAGTTACTTTCTGTTCATTAGGAAATATGCCATCTTTAAACGACAAATTTATTATGTGCGTAAGGGGGCGGCTTATTGAAGGTGCTATTCATTTCAGATTTTTTGTAGTAATATCATCATAACCACAACTAGAAGTATTATTCAATGTCATAATTACCGACTTTATAAAAATTGTATGTGGATTGCGCGATATGTCATTATTATTATTATAACTATTATTAATTTTGGCAGTATTAATGTCAATGAAGTAATTATTAAATAAATTGCAGATGTCATGTATGTATTATACATTAAATTGTTAAATTGCATTGAATTGCAATCAGATAGAGCCGATGAAATAATTTTCCAGGTGGCTTTACATTTGTTTTTATTGGAAGTCAAATACCTAGAATTACTTATTTTCTTGGATCTGTCTACACATTTCTTTAATAAAACTTACTGTACTTAAGTAACATTTTTTGTGTGTGATTTTATTTGCGTTCGCGTTTTTATATGTCATATGCAATTTACGTTCCGTCTTACATGAATTTCTTACACCTGTAGTAAGCCATTTTGCTCTACTTCGTCTATAACTGATTTTCACCTTAATTACGGGAAAGCATAAATTATAAAAAAGACACAGCAAATCGTAGAAACTTTGAAATGCAGCTTCAGCATTGTCTGCACTATGAAATGCAACTATGGAACTTACAAACATTTTCAAAACAGTAGTCCCTTTTGTATGCGAACCATGATGTGTATGCCTTTTGTTTATTGACATTTAACAGTAAAGTTTGAGCTGTCTCATGGTCAGACAGGTAAAGGTAATGGACTTGTGCATCTGCCACTTTTGTATTACTTGCCATTTGGTCTATGCAAGCGTTAAGTCTCGTAGGTGATTTTATATGCAATGTAAAATTATAATAGAGTAGGGTATTGGTAAGATGCTTTGAAAAATTTGTATCAATTAAGATATCTATATTACAATCTCCAACAACAACTTTTTTTTTCTTTTTATATGTGGTAGTCAGTTTATGAAGCAAAATGTCAATTTTATGGATAAAGACACCCACATGTGACGTGGTTTGCTTAGTTATTCTGTAAATATTAATAACTATTAAATCAATCCTACAATTTCTATTCCGCAGCATTCAAAGTAAAAGTCGGAGGCTAATTCTGTAACAAATTTAATCGGCTTTACATCCAGAGTTTTCCTGACAAGAATCGCACTACCCCCTCTAGATTTGCTACGGCAGTCTGAGGATACTAATTTGAAGTCTGGTAGTTTTAAGTTATTTTCACAGCCTTTTTTAGGGTTCCGTACCCAAAAAGTAAAAACGGGACCCTATTACTAAGACTTCGCTGTCTGTCCGTCTGTCCGTCTGTCCGTCGCTCTGTCACCAGGCTGTATCTCAAGGGCCGCAATAGCTAGACAGCTGAAATTTTCACAAATTGTGTATTTCTATTGCCGCAACAACAACAAATACTAAAAACAAAATAAAATAAATATTTAAGGGGGGCTCCCATACAACAAACCCGTTTTTTTTGCCTTTTTGGTACGGAACCCTTCGTGCGCGAGTCCGACTCGCACTTGGCCGGTTATTTATAAAAGTCTGTAAGGCAGAGTACATCAATCGGCTGATTATCTTCCTCAAGTTCTCGCAGTGAAAACTCTAGAGCATCCACCTTGTTCAATACTCCTCCTATATTTTGGTGAAGTATTCTTAGACTATTATATTTTACGTAATTGTCAATTTTTACTTGGTCGTAGCATTGGTTGGTTAAAGAAATAGTGTTTGTATTAATCCTTTTATTCGAAAAAACTGAGATACATCACCTCGTTTGTTTGGTTTATCTAATTGTAGCACATTTTTCAGATAATCACATTCATATTTTATGAAGTCAGTTTCTATATTGATTTTATATGCAATTAGATCTAATCGAGTCTTCATTTTGAATGTATATTTAAGCGATTCAATGCCAATAAATGTACAATTTGGATAATTATTAGCTAGCATTTGCAAGTCAGAATTTAATGTTCTTACATCTAAATGTGAATTAAAAGGAATACTTAACAGGAATATCTTTTTAAAGTTCTTAAGCTGACATAACATATTACACAAATTTGAATATAGAGTATGTGGATTTTTATCATAACTACCAGATGAGACAGCTAGAATATCCTCACTATTTTTAGAATTAACTAAGGTATCTAAATTATTTAATACATGGCACGATGACGCATTAGGTTTAATCAATCCTGAAGCTTTATATGTGTCATTCCATTTTCCGGATCTTATTTTGTCTTTGGTTCCAATTGTTTTTTTAAATCTTTTATTGTTGATGTTGGTCGGGTGATTCAAAACAGAGAAACTTTGTTTATTTGTTTTATTTTCTGGAGTACTTGTCATCTCATGGAGCAAACTATCTTTTTTTACTTGGAGTTTTTTTAGGAACCGATTTGCAGATTCGCGTTAGATTTTCAATTTTGTGCTCATAATCTCCTAGTTGTTTTTTTACGAGGGCGGGTCAATAAGTCCGTGACTTTTGGAATAAAACACAGATTTTTTGATAAACAAATCATTTTATTTTTCAACGTAGTCTCCCTTGAGCTCTATACACTTTGTCCAACGCTTCTCCAATTTTTTTATCCCTTCCAAAAAATATGATTTGTCGAGGTCCTTAAAATAGGCCTTTGTTTGCGAGATGACTTCATCATTGGAGTCAAATCTTTTTCCACCAAGCCATTTCTTCAGGTTTGGGAACAAAAAGTAGTCACTCGGAGCCAAATCTGGAGAATAGGGTGGATGAGGGAGCAATTCATAGCCCAATTCATGGATTTTTGCCATGGCAACTGCACATGTGTGCACCCTTGCATAGTCTTGGTGGAAAAGAACTTTTTTCTTGGCCAAATGAGGTCGGTTTTTTTTCAAATCGTCATTGAAGCGGTCCAATAAGTTGGCATAATATTCCCCATTGATTGTTCTTCCCTTTTGAAGGTAGTCAATGTGGATTATCCCACGTGCATCCCAAAAAACAGTCGCCATAACTTTATTGGCTGACAAACCCACCTTGGCCTTCTTTGGCGCCGATTCACCCTTAGAAACCCACTGTTTTGACTGTTGTTTGGTCTCTGGTGTGTTGTGATGGATCCATGTTTCGTCCACGGTTACAAAACGGCGCAAAAACTCCTCCATATTGCGATTAAACAACGCCAAACCTTCCTGTGAAGTTGTTACACGATTGCGTTTGTGGTCGACTGTGAGCAAACGCGGCACCCATCTTGCGGAAAGCTTTCTCATGCCCAATTGATCTTTTAAAATTGAAACCACTGAGCCATGCGAGATCCCTACGGCTTCCACAATCTCTTGCACTTTCAATCTTCGGTCGGCCAACACCATATCGTGAATTTTTTCGATTGTTTCGGGTGTAGAGACCTCAACTGGGCGTCCAGGACGTTCGGCATCTTCAGTGCTTTTACGGCCACAACGAAATTCAGTAAACCACTGTTTTACCATTGAAATCGATGGTGCAGAGTCCCCATAGTATTTATCAAGCTTAGCCTTGGTCTCGGTAATGGTTTTTTTTTCGCAAAAAATAATGCTTAATAAGCACACGAAATTCACCTTTTTCCATTTTTTCCTCAAATTACTGGGTAGTCTGATAAAAATAGCTGTCAGACACAAACTAACTGACGCAGCAAGTTCAAATTTTGGTAGGAGTCAACTGACAGATACCTGTTGCCAGGAGTAGTGTTGCTTTTTCGGTAAAGAGGTCAGAAATTCAAAAAGTCACGGACTTATTGACCCGCCCTCGTAGCAGCGAATTTTCTTGCAATAGATTACTGATTTCACTATCCGCGACATCCAGTTTCAATTGGAGATCAGATAGTTCTTTTTGCATATCCGCCATGGTTTCTACTTGATTTCTCCCTAGTACTGGACAGCTCCTATTAAGAATACTTGAATCATCATCGTTTTCTTCTTCATCCTCCGTACTTAATGACTGATAAGAATTTTCAGTAGATACATTAACAATTATCTTCTTTCTATTGGTAACATTCCCACGAGGTGAGTTTTTTGGTGAGTCTTACATCAAGACCGATACGGCCTCCCCGACTTTGAGCGTGCCAGAGTTCATGTTACCGTCCATGATCACGAAGTCTCTGCGTTGCCGGGAGCATGACTGTTCTCGAGGGTCGTGGACGGTTTGGGAATGACTCACTAAACATCCTAATAGCTTCACTCAAAATATTATCATTTCAACTAGATCAACGTTGGAATAATTTTGCGTCATTGTCTCAAAAACACGGACAAGTTGCTTACGCGATGATTTCGTCACAACTGACCGCGTGAACGAGAGTGGCTAGGGAGGGCGGCACGGCACATAGAGATACCGCCGCTTGTCAGCTTCTTTCGGCGCGGCTACTGGTCGGCACGTACGCGCCTAAACACAAAGATTGCGGTGCCTTTGTACTTTGAAGGTGTCGTTTGTTCGCACGCTAGGCGCCGCGCTAGTGGCGTTAGCGTTAGTGTCGGGGTCCTACTCCGCAATTCGAAAAATACTATATAATACTACTTTGAAAACCATAATTATTTAATAGTTAAATCATTTTTATTTCGAACTCATTTTTTTATTGATTCCTGATCAGTACAAGGTACATAATCACCTCTGAAAATACCGCTCGTATTGAAATCAACACCCTGTATAAGATATATCCGATATATCAAGCTAGGTTCGACGATATCAATCAACTAATCACAATTATTAAAACATTTTTTTTTGTTAATTGATTATGAATGTTTTGATTACTAAAAGACTTATTTATTTGATTATATTCTAGATTATGGTATTTGTAATATTTTTTATCAAAGTTTACGTATTATAACAGTGTGCGGTATGACTGATAGGAATTTATAAAAAAAAGATTTTGTATTATTGTTGATTTTGCCTGAGATAAAAGAAAATGTTATTTCCCTTTTCATTAGTATAATTTGCCTTATCTAAGATTTTGTTTTGATTTATTTGACTGATTTAAATTAAATACCTCAATAAATAAAACATTAAAAAAATGATTCTTGTTATAATTTTAGCATGTTTAGTATTCATTCATAATGCAATAAAATAATAATATGGCTTTCATACAAAATAGATATATTTGTATATCAAACTTGATATATATATAGGATCATAAATATCCGATATTTTGATATTTATTTATCGGATATTTTCGAACCCTGGTTTGTGAGGATATATGGATGTTTGTTACTCTTTAACGCCAAAACGACTAGACTGTGTTAGTTTATTGTCTGGAATAACATATATGCTACTTTTCATCCCGGGAAAAGGATCTGTTCACATGGCAAATTTTTAAAAAATAGTTTTCATTTTTAAATATGTTACTATAGTACTCTTTATGGTTAGCAGTTACTGCTATCCATCATCAGTTAGTAGTGATGGAAGTAGATAGATTAATATTTACTTTTGTGTTGTGTTATAAATGCAGTTCCGGTAATTCAGGATGCAGTTCAATATTCTTCATGTTGATGGTGACGTAATTGCTCCTAAATTCGAAATGTTAAGAAAGGTATACATACATAATCAGCAACGTGTCGGTAACAATGATAGGGCAGGCCTCCTCTTAGGATCTCCGCCACGATCGGTCCCGCTTCGACCGCTCCCACCGTCTTTCCGCGTCCTTCACCAGATCGTCGGTCTACCTGATGTGAGGCCTTGCCGCAGTTCGCCATCTAGGTGCTCGGTCGTCAATCCAAAACCTTTTCGTACAGCGGCCTTCGGTTCTTTTTTATTGCTATGTTCGGTTCTTATTGCTATGTATGTGTCGCCCACTGCCACTTCTCTTCGAGCGATGTCGGTTATCTTAGTTCTGGTATGTATTTCATCATTAATGATTCTTTCGCACAGGTAAATACCAAGCATCGCTCTTTTTGTTGCCCACTATGAGACCTTGAGCCCTATGAGAATTAAAGTGACCACATTACAGTTCCATAATTCATTTTTAGCAACAGCTACTAGTCAAAAACTTTCGCTGAGTAAATAAGATAGGCGTACAAATTATGACTACTTTTCAGAAACCGACTTGAAACGAGGTTTCCTTATACAGGGTGAAATTTTAACCACTATCAAAAAATTTTGTAGGCGTTCAGTATCGTATTTAGAGCCCATTTAAGAAGTAAAAAATGTAAATCAAGTTTTCACCCGAAAATATTTTTCGCAATATAGTTTTAAATTTTTACAGTATTAGGCCTGTTTAGGTATAAAGGGAAAATCAAAAACTTATGATTAGTACTTATCGTAATTAATGAATGTTATGTGCATTGCGTAAAAAAAGTGTTGCTAGGTATAGATCGCGCAGACCTTATCAATCAAAAACTTATGTAAGCCTAATTTGTTCAATGTGCATTATACTAACTATATCATAAATACATATATCCTTTCGATGTATTTTAAACTTTTAGTCTAGGTCTTAATTTTATTTCACAAGGTCAGAAGAAAGTATAATTCGGTTTATTCAATCGGTAGATTTCATAGCATATTGTTTCAAAATTTATTCAATAATCTACCTACTTCGATCACTGTTCATCACCATTTTTAAAAAATAAATCGCTTCACAGTAAACCCTTCTAGAGGTCACTGTTGGTAAAATGATGGCCTTATCTGCATTTCGGCTTACTTAATATCTTTGTTTTGTATGTCAATTTCATATGTAAAAATATTAGCAAATTCATTTTTTCTAATACTTATAATATCTTTGTTTTGTATGTCAATTTCGAAATTAAAAATATTAGCAAATTCATTTGTTCTAATACTTAATGTAATTTTTTAGCAGCTGGACTGCTGAGTCATTGATATGAATTTAAAGGCTTGCTTAAACTTAATAATGAACGTTTTACTAGTGTTATGTAAACGTTAACATAACACTAGTAAATGTCCATTATTTCAGTGACAATCTTGCTCGTAGTTGGGTATGGTATTATAAAAGGTTTCTATCAGGGATGTTGCGAACATTCGCATCCGCATCCGCTAATGCGGAACCTCCGCATAGATTTGGACATCTGCATCTGCATCCGCATCCGCATGAATCAATGCGGATATTCATGCGGATCCGAATGTTATGCAAGTAGCGACAAGAAAGAATTGGGCGGGGCCCGGCGATTGCCGCATGCCGGTCGCACGTGTCAATGACCAATGGGTGCAAAGAAATTGGTGACAAGATTCGACACGTTTGTTGTGGTGCATCATTTGTTTCTTGTAAATAAATCATTACGTGTTTGTTTGCGCTGTGGACTACTTATCGTATACTTAAATAGATAGATAGATATTTTAAATGTTGTTGTGATACAGTGATCATTGTGTACATAAATAAAGAGTCAATAAGTGTTTATGGGTGAACTTTAAATTAGTTAGACTAATAAAAGATCGCAAGGTAAATTCTATTATGTTACACCGGTAATACGTTTTATTGTAGGTAAAAAATATCGTTTTAGGGCCAAATTTCTTTATTTTTCTAGTGTGGTTCCTGTTATTGATATATTATCAAACTAGTTTCTTAACAATGTCACCACCGACCCAAAGTAATATATGGAATTATTTTGAACCAAATAAAGAGGACCTCGAGAGCAATTTAAGGTATTATCGCCAATAGTACGAAGATTTTTATCCCCTCCACCGGGCAGTGTTCCTAGCGAACAATTATATAGTAGCGCGGGTATAATTTACGAACCTTTGCGTAATCGCCTTGAATCAGAAAAGGCGGCAATACTACTGTTCACTAAGTATAATGCTCCTATTTTTAATTTCACTTACTAATATAAAAACAAGTAGGTGTAGTAATATAATAATAAGTATTTAGGTTTGATTTGATTACAATAAAAGTGTTATAATTATAATCATTGTTTTAATTCTTCATTAATAGACTTTATTTACATAATAAAAATCTTAAACATCCGCATCCGCATCCGCATCCGCGGATGTGAGCCTTCTAAACTCCGCATCCGCATTCGCATCCGCGGATGTGAAAAAATCAGCATCCGCAACATCCCTGGTTTCTATGGTCATTCTCGGTAACCTTGTAAATATACTTGCAATAAAATGTGTGATACCATTGATACTAACTAACTAAGGTTTGACTAAGTAAGGTTGAGGTCGTACCTGAGTACCTGACCAAGAACATTCTATATGAAATAAGTACCTAAGTGGGTTCTTGTGCTAAACATAATTTTAAACTATAAAAATTAGATCAGCATTTTTGATTAATGGATTATTATTCAAAACATATTTTTTTATCACGCACAAGTTTGTCACTGTGTGTAATTGTAGTGACCAGGTAGCCCTAAAAATAAATTTGACGCTACTCACGCCAAAGTAAGATTACTGAGCTCAATTCCTAACTAATTTTATTTGACTTTTTGGTTATTTTATTTATGTGTAATTTTTGTACCGGGCATGTTTGAAAAACGGCAGAAAGAGAATACGGAAAATGATAAACGCCAGTCGGACGTTGACGAGGCTGTACTCCTGAAGGATTGGGATTTTGCTCGATTCTTCCCATCGCGAAGCGGTGAGGGTAAGAGCGACAAGAAGGAGACCGACCAGGCGCGCGCGCAGCTGCAGCACCAGTCGCGCCGGGAGATGGAGGACGCGTGGGCCAGCTACAAGGCCATCGCCACGCCGCCCTCCCGACACAAGCAATTATTACAAAAACCAAACGAAAAGACCACCCAGGACAAACTCTCCGATATCATAAAATACAAGAAGGAACAAGACGCGGAGCTGAATTCTCCAAACAGATTCTTTAGAGGATTCAGAAGAGAAAACTCCGATTTTTTTCCGTTACCGAGTACGCGACACTCCGCCATATACTTTCCAAAGCATGAAAGCCCAGTAGGAGCGAGCAAACAGTTGAGGTCCAGTGGTATATTTAACAACTCGCGCAAACAAGTTATCAAATCCCCGGCTTCGGGCGAGCCAATATTGACAGATTTCATTAAAATGAATGACAGCCTCAAGATGTCGGCACAGGGTGAGGTGAAAAAGAGTGATAAAAAAGTAAGCGATCGAAAGGTGTCGGCGAATAATCCAATCGACGCTTTAAAGAGCGTGGCTGCGTTGATCAAACAGGACAGTGAGAGTAACGGGCCAAGTCGGCAGAGTAGCGTGAACAGCGACTCGCCGGCCACGAGCATCTGCTACACGACTGGCTCTCCCGACCTCACCGCAGACACCACGCAGGCCAAACCTTTCGACGTCAATAATATCGTAAGGCCACGCAGAGAAAAGACTGAATCTGATATAATATTTCGAAGAAATTCCCATTACAATCGGCACTCTGAGCTTATGTCGAGTGGGCAGGAAGCGGTACTCGCACAGGATAAGGTAAATTGCTCCCCGCTCAGGATAGTTTTGAGTAATAAATTTATCATACTTACATTTTGGTATGGGGTTCGATATCTAACCTAGTAATTACTAACATTTTGCAAAATTAGTTCTATAACTGTAATCTGGTTTTGGTTTGTATTACATCTGTGTGGGAATGGTTGACATGGTTACTTGACTGCGTTTTAGCAATGCTGTATAAAACAATGTAACAAAATTAGTTTTGAACCTACATAAAAATGCGTTCTTTAATAACCATACCATTAATACTGTTTTCAATGATGAAACATGTTCGTTCAGGCCTATATCAGAGAAAATTGTAACGTAAGATTCGATTAGGCTTTTATTGATAAATGGATGTATTAGTATCTCGTTAAAGGTATATTATTGGTATGGTATTAACTCATGTTTATGTAGATTTTCTAACGGAGGCGTAGAAATAGTAAAATTTGCTTTCTGTAGAATTTCGATCGAGTGAAATGTTAGTGTAACAATTAATATTGCTCATACGTCTTACTTGTTGGCGTGATTAAGAATGATATTTAATATTAATTCACAATATTTAACAAATTATTTTACTGGGGTATTCTTTTGTAATTCTTTGAAAAAATCTAAGACATTTTTGGTATGCACTTAACAGCTTCATTTCAAACTAACTGACCTGACACAATTAATGAACTAACCTAACGAATGTTGTATGAGTAAATTCTGTGCGCGCGAATACCGTCTTCCTGCCATAAACTGCGACATGTCCAAATAACGAGTCTAGGAGACCTCGTGCCGCCGAACAAATTCGACCATTAACATTTTTGGGAATGATCGCCTAACGAAGCAGAAAAAGAAACCGACAGTTTTGTGAATGTGTTTGCATGTATATGGCTGTGCATTGTTTGTGTTTGTCACGCTCTGATGCTGTGATATTATTAATAATACTACTATTCAGTGTAACATTCACGAATTCATTATTATCAAGGAATTACTAAATATATTTTCCTGATTTAATATAGTTCTTCAAAACTTTTTTTTATATTTGTTGCCTTAATTGGCTAATTAATTGTGACTGTTCAATAGGTAGTTTCGTTCCATATATTATGTAAAAAAAATGTACTGTATGTAGGGTCGGTCGAGCGGCGCAAACGAGGGCAGCGGGGCCCGGACCAGCTCTGTGCTGCCGGACCTGGTGAGCCAGGCCGGCCAGCCCACCACGCCGCCGCGACACGACAAGTCCACCAGCGAGGAGGTGAGATGTTTATCACATTGCTTCACACACTTCTATTACTCGTACACTTCCATATTGAGCATAGCCTAGCCTTTAATACAATTAGCCACTCATAAGAGCATCGAAACCGCTTGTTTGACAGAATTTGGTCAGAGTAAATGTAACTCTAAACATAAGGAATTTTATGCAGTAAAAAAAAATCTTGTCCTACTCAGGCCAAATGCTGATTATTATTATTTTGTCGTGTTTATATAATCATGGGTTTATACGCAATGTTCATTCATATATCATAAAACTTCCAAAATGACGCTTAAAAAATACAACTTGACTGTTTAAATTGGTTCATACAAAATTGTCTCATAAGTGTTTTTAACCTGAGGGGGCTACCAAAACCAAATCATTAAAGTAATAAAATAAAATAATTTATTTCAGGCAATGCCCATATTACAGTGTTAAATAATTACTCTAAAAACTAATATAAAAAGTAATAATATGTTGCATAGGTTTTTTTAGTTGAAAGTTTAAGAGGAAACACTACGGGCAAGAGAATTGAAAAATAGGTATTTGTAAAATCTATTGCTGTTGCGCAGTGCCAAACGCCTTCACCGCAGAGTGTGATAGAGACAACTGCTTCTTGAACCGAAAATACCTATTAAAAGCACAACAAATCAGCGTTTCGTAGTCCCCCGATTACTTTTCCAAAACTAGAATGATTTAAATACTTTTTTCATTAAAAATTTAAGAAAGGTACTGGCGAATTTTTTCCATTTTTGAGGGCTCATATCTTTTTTCTTAATTAATTTATGAAAAAACAGAAAACATAGAAACATGCCAATAGTGGCCATAGATTTTTGTAATAAAAATTATTGCTCTACTGGCTTTCTCCAGGGAGGAAACACGGGACTACGTTTGGATGGAAAAACGGCCGTTGTGTTTCCTCTTAAGTTTCACTTACGGCTAATTGTTTTATGTGCGTACCTGCCCCGGTAGAAGCAGTAGTTGACATTAGTTCAGATACAATCATTAAATCGTTACTTGCCCTCTGGTTTTGGTAGCCCCCCCATCAAAGCGGGTCCCGTAAGGTGTCGTACTTTTGGTTTATCGTATTAATGTATAATCGTTGTCAATCATGCCAACTCCCGGAGCCGCGACCGCGAGCGGTTCGCAGACGACTGTTGCCAATGAGTAAGTATCCATCGAGTTGCAACGATGCGCTTTTAAAGGTTCTCATAGATTGTTGTTTGTTGATGAATAATAGACTTGTATCACTTCTTCCTATTTATGCATTCTCTAGATGCTTTCATTTGTATTGAATTGATATATTATTTTCCATCAATGCGTATGAACATTACCTCGCTTTAGGTAGTGAAGTATTTTGAGGCTTAAATAACATTTACAAATATGGTCGCGGGGTTGTTCGAGTAATCCTGTGGGGCTGCCTCCCGCTTGCGGATAGAGACTGACGCACTTAGTACGGGAACCATATATGTATAATAACTGCAAAGTTCGATTACATCCGCAGTCAAGTAAATATGACATCAGTATTTAAACTTGAAAAATTGTAACTAAGTTTCCAAAATATCATCTAAAGTATTTAATATGTCATTTTACCCAACTATTAATAGCATTCCGGGTTGAATTAAAAAAGAAGAAACATAACTAAACAAGACATAATATCAATATATTTAAATATATAAACAGGTTATATAATATACTCATTATGGTGGAACAGGACTATTCATTAAATTTAATGAATGACTCCAAATTTTCAAGAAATTACAAACAATTTAAATCTGGTCATTGCCTGCAATCATTCATACTGTCATTTAATAGCCATGAATCATGATTTCGTAGTAATACCAATAAGCAAATAACTTTCCAACTGTATTGAACATTACAACTAATAACTGGGCGATGGACTTACCTGACTAACATATCACTTATTTATGTTTAGAATTAAGTCGTATTAATGATCAGGCACTGAATATCAAAAGTAAAGACAAGCAGTAAAAATTTCGAAAACATGTTAGTATTGCGTTACAATGATGTTTGCATACATTTGTTTGTGTCAAATGTTTTAGATCGAATTAACACAAAATTCGTCTTTCACAGTACAGGCAAGCGATTGCCGGGGGCATGCCCCTCCCCCACCATCACCACCCGCCCCCTTCCTCGGTCCAGTCCACGCCGTCCAAGTCGTTCGTGGCGGGCGCTGCCTCGCCGCACGGGCTGCAACAGTCGCCGTCAAACTCGTCGGTGGGCTCCCAACAATTCCTTCCTTTGCAACAGAAGCAGCGTTCGTTCCTAACGTTCGGCTTCGGCGCGGGGTCCACGGGCAGCGGCACGGGCGGCTCCGGCGGCCACGCCTCGCGCCGCGAGAGCCACGTCAACGTCAATGTCAACGTCACGCCCACCGGACATGACCTCAGCACAGACACGCCCGAAATACGGAAATATAAAAAAAGATTCAACTCGGAAATTCTCTGCGCGGCGCTATGGGGTTCGTTCTATACATTTTTTTAATACCGCCTCTGTAATTCATCTCTATAGGCATCTAGTGTACTGAATAAGTTTCTTGTTTTTTCAGGAGTCAACCTATTAATAGGTACCGAAAACGGATTGATGCTGCTTGACCGATCTGGACAAGGCAAAGTTTATCAATTGATCTCACGACGCCGCTTCCAGCAAATGGAAGTGCTAGAAGGGCAAAATATTCTCGTAACAGTGTCCGGAAAGAAGAATCGTGTTCGAGTATACTATCTCAGTTGGCTCAAGTCAAAAATACTACGTACCGATGGTCTTAGTGATGTAAGTTTTGTGTAATTTTTTTTTATCAGTTCTGACTGCGGTGAAAAAATCCTGAACCTTGAATTGTATGTCACAGTCCTTTTTTAATAGAAGAATCAAACAGTATGATATTTATTCCTGTCTGTCTATGCAAAATAGAAATAGAATATTTTTTAACTCTTTTATGCAAGGACGGACTCTTCTATTATCTGTGTTTGGGTCTATTGAACATGGCCAAAACATAAGCTAATATTATTAGTTTTCCTTTTTATGGAACAAATCTACAACAAACTGTTTAGGGTTTTACTCAATATGAGTGAATTGACATGTTATACATTTTGTATTTCAGCAAGCCGAACGGAGGAACGGTTGGATAAACGTCGGTGAACTGCAAGGAGCAGTCCACTTCCGTATTGTTAAATATGAACGAATCAAATTCCTTGTGATTGCTCTTAAAGATTCTATTGAGATTTACGCGTGGGCTCCTAAACCATATCATAAATTTATGGCCTTCAAAAACTTTGGAGAGCTTCAGCATAGGTATATTATTTTTACCAGTGATATTTTAATTGTATATTAAAAATTTGTGTTTTTAATATTACTTGTTTGTTTTGTTTCTTTCTAGACCTCTTTTAGTAGATCTTACCATTGAGGAAGGAACAAGACTGAAAGTAATTTATGGCTCCGCCGACGGTTTCCATGCTGTTGACTTAGACACTGCCACTGTTTATGACATTTATATTCCAAAGCATGTAAGTTCAAATAAACTTGAATGTTCTTAAAGTGACTACTTATCTCTGAGCATGCAAGTTGTCAATATGCTTAATTAAATTTCTTAGCCTCTGCAAAATGTATTTGATACTATCTTTTTCAGACACAGGGAGCCATTGTACCGCATTGCATTGTACCTCTTCCGAACTCAAATGGTGTGCAGTTATTGTTATGCTACGACAACGAAGGCGTGTATGTGAACACTAATGGACGTGTTAGTAAAAATATTGTGCTACAGGTTTGTTTATATATTTTTTAATTACATACTAATACTTAAGTTTATTTGTCCAGTTTATTTAATTAACTTACCTACCTTTGTTACAGTGGGGTGAAATGCCGACTTCGGTAGCTTATATCGGCACAGGACAAATCATGGGCTGGGGCAATAAAGCAATCGAAATACGCTCAGTGGAGAGCGGTCATCTCGATGGCGTGTTTATGCACAAAAAAGCACAACGACTCAAATTCTTATGTGAGCGTAATGACAAGGTATTCTTCTCATCGGCTAAGGGCGGATCATCGTGTCAGATATACTTTATGACGCTGAACAAGCCCGGCATGGCCAACTGGTAGTGCGTCGTTGTGTATCCGCGCCGACGCACACCGGACCTACGTGCCCTCACTGTACAAGACATGCCAGTAGTTTAGTCAGAGTAACAAAATTATACCATGTGCTTTGGTCATTTGGAATTCAAAGACTTGTGATAGTAACAGATGGTAATTTATGCTCAAAAGACAATCCACGTAATTACAATCGAGTTATTTGAAACCCATTTATTACATGTGTCATTTTGTACTGAGAATTGATACAACCTAATAAGAAATATTATTGTAATATTAAGCAATAACCTCTAGAGTAAATGTTTTGATATTGAAATTATTCTTAAGTAAGTTAATATTGCTTAGGATTTATTATTATGTTGCAATTGTTTATTTATAAAAGAAAATGTAATGTGAAATCTACCTATTCATTCGTATATGGCCATATTATATTGTTTATATAAAGTTAAGCTAGATGGTGGTGATGAAAAGTAATTGGTTACATTATGTTACGTTTTGAACAAAGAAGAATGCCATTATTTACTGATTATAAATAATTTTATTACTGACTACGAAAACAACAATTTAGATAATGTAAATTTATTCTTGAATTAAAAGATTATCCCACTTATACAAATTGGCATTTAGTCAAGTCACTTTGTATTATAACTCACCAAACGACAATTTTATAATGGATAAATCCTAAAATTCGGTACTATTTATTATTTATTTGTTATGTACTATATTATTTACATGTATAAAGATGTAACTGTGCATATTGAAAATTATATATTTGATGATTTTTTATTTGAGACTACCTTAGCGTAATAAAAAAATATTTAAAAGAATGTGTTTTTTCCTTTTGAGAAATGGATGAATAAGTGTCAGAATCGGTCACAAAGTGAATAAGTAATTCATTAGTTTAAGCAAGTGTACCAGAACATAGACAAGTAGAGACTAACGGCCGGTCCTAATAACCTATCTATCTTCAGTTTTGGCATATCGGAGATAGAAAACAACTTTTGTCTTTGTTTCTCTGGACGGAAAAATCAGAGATAGAAACGTTTCCTATCTCCGAAATGTTAAAACTGGCGATAGATAGATTATTGGGACCGGCCGTAAGAGGAGAAGTATAGATAGATAGTCCTAAACTAAACCATGTAATTAAAAAAATCTGATTATACAATTTTTTACTAAGTTACTAAAGGTCAAATCGTATGTATGAATGTTATTCACTATAATAGCCCTTAAAATATAGCTTGATTAGAATGACACCTGTCAAACCGAGGAGACTAGTGCTGGGCATAACTCGATCAAACGAAAAAAAAAACAATTATGGCGAATAAAATAAAACGAAATCAGGTATATTATGATTTAACAGTAAGTCAGTATCGTGATCATCATCAGAATCATTGAAATAATCATGAATGTCAAATAGATTTTTGTTATCGCATATAGAATCTAATAAATTTGAACATTTTTCGTTTACTATTAATAAATGAAATTTGATGTTCGTAGCATCAACCAATGCTTACTAAATTAATTGTAACATTACATTACTTTGATGTTGAAATGTCGTTAAAATCTGTCGGTTTCGATTTGTCCATTTTAGGTCATCACTAGCGATTATGAAAAATGACGTATCCTTGTAAGGCTGCTCGCTCACGTCCGATAATCAGTGACCGATTTTTTGTAGGAGAAAAATAGAACTTACCTTCTGATAGCAATGGAACAACGCACACATCCTACAAAAAATCGGTTATGATTGTGTATGCTGCTGCCTACTATAGAAAAATCGGTCCTACAAAAAGTCTGATGTGGGCGGGCAGCCTAAAGATGTCTTTTAAAGTTAGGTCTAATTTTTGACACTGGTTTATTATAATGTTTTTGACTTTTTTAATAGGTATTTATTTTAAATAATTAATTTACTTTATTTGATATTTTAGCAACTTAATTGCACTTATAATATCAGTATATAAACTTGAAAAATTTTGTCCCACGCGGGACTCGAACCCGCATCTCCTCGCATGCCGGGCGGGCGCCATACCATTAGGCCACCGAGACACTGCGCCACGGCGCGAATTTTTCAAGCATATTCTTACGCTGTGAGCCAGCGTTGTTTCATCAAATGTTAGGAGTTTGCACCCTTAACACCCGAAAGAAACATCTTTGCAGATGTTTGACAGTCAGTTAAGATGAAACAGCTATTTATATACTTTATTTGATATTTTAGCAACTTAATTGCACTTATAATATCAGTATATAAACTTGAAAAATTTTGTCTCAGGCGGGACTCGAACCCGCATCTCCTCGCATGCCGGGCGGGCGCCATACCATTAGGCCACCGAGACACTGCGACACGGCGCGAATTTTTAAAGCATATTCTTACGCTGTGAGCCAGCGTTGTTTAATCAAATGTTAGGAGTTTGCACCCTTAACACCCGAAAGAAACATCTTTGCAGATGTTTGACAGTCAGTTAAGATGAAACAGCTATTTATATACTTTATTTGATATTTTAGCAACTTAATTGCACTTATAATATCAGTATCTAAACTTGAAAAATTTTGTCAAATAAAGTATATATATAAATAGCTGTTTCATCTTAACTGACTGTCAAACATCTGCAAAGATGTTTCTTTCGGGTGTTAAGGGTGCAAACTCCTAACATTTGATGTAACGCGCGCGGGGTGCGGGGCATCGTGCCGAAACATCGGGGCATCGAAAACAAACCTACATTTTAAAATGTTCATTACAACCCCTTTTTGTTGTGTTTTATTTTAAACTTAGAAAATACTCAGAAAAACTTAAAAAGTACTAAAATATGACTGAAATAAAATGACTGAAAACGACCCTTTTTACAGTTTATGACCATTTTTGACTGATTTTGACCAATTTGACCGTAAATGACAGTCAGTCAAATTCAGTCACGTTAGTCATTTTCATCTCTACTCAGGAAGTACTGGTTCGAATTGAAAAATTCTTTTTGTGTTGGATAGTCCATTTATCTAGGAAGGCTTTAGGCTATATAACATCAGGCTGCGACCAATAGGAACGAAGCATGAGCGAAAAATGTTCAAAAAATGATCGCGATCATAATAACAGAAACTAACGCGGACGAAGTCGCGGGCAACAGCTAGTTCTTTATACGATATTTAAGCATTTTGATTGCAATTATAATAATTATCAGTATTTTAAACTAGAAAAATTATGTCTCAGGCGGGACTTAAACCCGCATCTCCTCGCATGCCGGGCGCGGCGATATACCATTAAACCACAGAGACAATGCGTCAATTTTTCAAGTTTAAATACTGAATCCTAATTAAAGCATGTTAATCACAAAAATAGAAAGAAGGTTTACGACGCATGGACGCGCCGTAATAATGTCATGAAAAAAATTTTGATCATCCACCATCCTCTCCTTTTCTTTCTTTTTCAAATTATTGCATTTTCTTTTTTTTAAGCTATTGCATAGCTTCTATCGCGGGCCTTGAGCGTGGAGACCGAATCCAGAAATTCCGTACACCGCAATAAAGACTTTTCAATTGTAGCTGCTAAAATTAATGATATATGTTTTGTATCAGTATACATACCTCATCCCAACTCTTCAATTTATAATGAATTGGAACAAATTATATCTTCTCTTCCTAATCCTACCTTATTATTGGGCGATTTTAACGCACAACACCAATCTTGGGGTAGTTGCAAATCAAATTACTATGTTAATAGAATTATAGATATTTTAGAAAAAAATAATTTATGTTTTCTTAACACAGGTGCTCCTACTCGACGGACACCTCCAGATGAAGGACCGAGTGTTCCAGATCTATCTTTGTGCCCCCCTAATTTAGCCTCTTCCCTTCTTTGGGATACTCTTTCCTCTACTTATGGTAGTGATCACTACCCTATAATAATCACATTTTCTAACTTATTTGGTAAAACATCGGTGAATCGAAGTCCACGTTTGAAATATAATCTGACTGATGCTAGTTGGACTACATACAAAGAAAAAGTAGACCAGAAAATAGCTTCTCTCCCTTCAGTAACTGAAAATAGTAATTCATCTATTTGTGCTGAAGCGCTTGCTTCAATTTTGATCGAAATAGCTAATGATGTATTTCCTTTAAAAAAATGTGGTTCTAACAAGGTTCCTTAACCACCATGGTGGGATCAAGAATGCTCTGCAGCAATAAAAAAGAGGAAAGAGGCCGAAAAAAACTATAAATCACATCCAACTACCGCAAATTTAAATATTCTGTCTGAACTAATCACCAGTACTCGCAAATTGTTTAAGAAGAAAAAGTGGGAGGGATGGATAAGTTTTTGCTCCTCCATATCACCAAATACTCCGCCATCTTTAGTTTGGAATAACATCCGTAGATTCCGATCAGTTTTTAAAGAGTCTAATCCCTGTTTTCTTAAGGATATAACTGCTGAGCAATTTTTAGATAATCTAGCTCCTCCTTATGCACCAGAGTGTATTAACAACATCTTTTTAGTTTCCCCAGGTGAAAATGTTGGTTCCCAAACTGAAATGAATTCACCCTTTAGTATCCATGAACTTAAAGGCATTTTATCTCATGTCAAAGATTCAGCTCCTGGTATAGATAGTATTCCATACTCATTTTTATCACATTTAAGCGACTCATCTCTTTCATATTTTTTATCAATAATTAATTCCATAATATTTTCTTGTGTTATTCCTCCGTCATGGAAATCACAAGAAGTGATCCCTATACTAAAACCTAATAAACCTCCCCTAGAAGCCTCTTCTTACCGGCCAATTGCACTTTCTTCTGTTCTAGCTAAAATTGCGGAACATTTAGTGAAGAACCGCTTAGAGTGGTTCGTCGAAAGTAAAGGTTTACTAGCTAGTAGTCAATATGGTTTCCGAAAAGGGAAAAGCACGATGGACAGCATAGGAATTTTCACTGCCGATATTAGATTAGCATTTTCACAAAATGAGTCTGTTTTAGCGGCATTCTTAGATATATCAGCTGCATACGATTCGGTTATAATATCCATATTAAAAACTAAGCTACTTAAGTTACAAGTGTCTATGGTATTGGTGAATTTTATTATAAACATGTTATCAGAGAGATCGATTAATATGATTCAAGCAGACAATACCAGATAACGATTAATTTGGAAAGGCCTTCCACAAGGCTCTGTGTTAAGTCCTCTTCTCTACAATATTTATACACATGATTTGCAGTCTTCGAATGATACACCCGGATTAAACATATTACAATATGCCGATGACTTGCTCTTTTATGTAATTGGTAATTCTGTAGGTAAAACACTCTAACGTCTTCCATGCAGTCTTTAAAGTCATGGTTAGATTGTCATGGTCTTAGCCTTTCTGTATCTAAAAGTAATGTAGTTTTATTTTCTCGAATGCATATCTGTCCCCCTGTAGTGATCACATATAATGGATCCCAAATGCCTGTTAAAAATGAAGCCAAGTTTCTGGGTGTGATTTTGGATTCAAAACTCACTGGTCTTTCTCATTGTTATTATATCAGTGCTAAGTGCGAGCGAGCTTTAAATATTCTTAGATGTCTATCAGGTGTGTGGTGGGGAGCTCATCCTTATTCCTTAAAGCTATTGTATAATGCTTTAATTCGCAGTTATCTAGACTATGGTACCTACTTCCTCGAACCATGCAGCGCAGCAGGTTTGGGTAAACTGGACAGTTTTCAATATAAAGCACTCAGAATCGTACTAGGAGCTATGAAGTCTAGCCCCATTAACGCCATGCAAGTTGAATGTGGAGAGCCGCCATTAGCATTGCGACGCCAAGTTTTATGTGATAAATTTATATTCCGATCTATGCAATTCCTAAGCCATCCCCTTTGTTCTAAACTAAAAACCTTATCCAATTATATAGAAAGTTCCCCTTATTGGTCTCATAAAAAGATACCATGTATGATTGTCAGCCACCGGAAGTATGTATCATTACAAGCCCCTTCACATAGAACTCAATATCTACCTATATTTTGTACAGATTATAATTCGCTAGTTTTTTCTCCCATAATACACTTTACTCTAGGTATTTCTAAAAACGATAGTAACGCTAATACAAATCTAAACTACATTCTCGATCAGGATTGGCAAGATTGGCATCACATTTATAGTGATGCTTCTAAGCAAGGCGATACGGGTTTAGTTGGAATTGGTGTATATCACTACCAGTATGGAATTATCCAAAAGATTAAACTCCCTCCTGAAACGTCAGTGCATACAGGAGAATTTTACGGAATTTATAAAGCCATCGAGTACATATTACTTACGAAGTTACCCAAAGCTTTAATTTTAACCGATTCTAGAAGTGCTTTGCAATCCCTCGCAAGATTTCCATTTTATTGCAGTACAAGTAGTAGTCCAGTGGTATTTGAATGTAGGAGATTACTGTACAAGGCCTCTTCGAACGGCCAAACTATTCACTTTGGATGGATCCCTGGCCATCATGGTATTCTTTGTAATGAACGAGCCAACAGACTAGCGAGTGAAGCTGTTGTGGATGGAGATATGTTTCCTTATAAAACCTACTGTTCTGATCTCCTCGCTCTTCCTAAACTTCATCTTCATAGCCGATGGAGTGAAGATTGGGATGTTAGCGGTCAAATGAAAGGTAAACACTATAAAAGTATTCAGCCTAACATTCCTATAAAGCCATGATTTCACATCATGAAGCTTGGTAAATTTGCTACAACATGTATTATCCGTATGAGGCTGGGACACGCTTGCACACCTAGTCACCTTGCGCGGTTGCGAATTAAAGACACTGAAATGTGCGAGTGTGGTGCTGACATAGGTGACCTGAACCACATTTTCTTTTCGTGTCATTTACTTGATCATTCCTCTTTGTTCTCCTCTTTAGTATCCCTCCGTATTCCTCTTCCTACTTCAGTTGTTTCCTTATTACATATGAACTCATATGACGTTTATAAGATGCTATCTATATTTATTTCCATTAATAATATAAAATTATAAGTTTATGTTTGTATCAAATATTACACCGTTATTCCTACTAACCTGATCCTATACTGTTTTTGTTTTCCTTCCATTTCCTATCTTTTTCCATAATCGTTTCCCTAACTTTTAACTCCGTCGTGGCAAATGCACAAACCGTGCGAGCCAAACAAAAAAAAAGAAGAGATATAATTTAGAAGTGCAGTTTCTTTATTATATTTTATTGTATATACGAGTAATACCTATTAGGTACCTACACCATCACAAAATCATTCTAACAATTTTGTCGAAATTGTATTCTCATTTTGGTAAATGATGATTAAACATTTTATACAAAATACATATTCAAAGACCTTCAGGTTTCTTTACACTGTAATTAGGTTCCTAAATCTATATTGAAACGTAAATTTTCACAAAACTGCTGAAAAATAGTCTGAGAAACACATAAAATATGTTGAAAAAGTTAGTCTCCTAGTAACTTTTTCAAGATGGCTAGGATGACATTAGCTACGCTCAAAAGGACGTTTACCTGCTGTCAAATTGAGTGTCATAGTACATAAAGTTCATAGAAAAAAAACGGTGAACGGTTCTGAAACGTCGACGTAAATTGGTCTGCCACAGGCCTGCTAAAAACGATGTCATAGTACAAAAGAGCAATGCAGTTCAATAACAGGCCTGCTATAAGAGCTAATGGTAGACCACAGGCCTTCAATCTGCGCGGCCAGTCGTCTATCGCAGCACGAACGAGGTCCATGTCAATATAGGCGGCTGCCTTAATCAAGGATGCCTTGAGTGACTCCAAATCAGGATGAGGCTTTGAGCAGGTCTTTTCCTCCAAGTGTTGCCATATCTTGTAATCTAACGGACTCAAATCTGGACTGGAGGAGGGCCAGTCTTCGTGCCGGATAAAGTCGATTTCACACGCCGCCAGCCAGTCTTGTGTGCTTTTCGCTCTATGAGCTGGCGCAGAATCTTGATGGAATACCCAGTGCCTGTTATTAAACATGGTATGAGAGACAGGTTCCACAAGGTTCTTGAGGACTGTATTTTGATACACAACTGCATTCGTTTTTACGCCTTTCTCACAAAAATGTACCTCAGTTAAGCCCCAATAAGAGACTCCCAACCAAACCATGAGTGAGGATGGAAAATGACCTCGTTGGACACGCGGAGTCGCGGAATACGGTTGCTCGCTTCTTCACTGCTGTGTGCGTACCTACACCTTATCATTTTGTTTGTTGTAGCTCTCTACCACGGTGAAAATTTTTTCATCCATATTAAGAATTTCCCGATGCCGCTTCAACAAAGCGCGGCATCTCTTCAGTCTCAGGTCCATTAAATGAGCGTCCAAACGATGTCCTGTTTTTCTTCGATATGCCCATAGCCCTAAGTCTTCATTTAACCCCCTTTTCACAGTGCTCCTGCTTTACCCCATCTGAAGGGCCAACAGTTTCTGCTTACGTATGGGATTTCTTTTAATTCGCGCCTTCACAGCTTTTATCACTGCTCCTAGAGTCCTAACAGATCGAGGGCGACCACTTCCTGACCTGTCATCTACACTAGTCTTCATTGTATCGTTTTATGGTACGATAAATGAATCCTTTGGTTATATTCAAATTTTTCAGTAAGTCGAAAATCTAAATTGGCGCGTAACCACAACAATGCAACGCAATAACCGCGACACGGTCTTCTTTAAGTGTCCACTCCATATTTAAAAATGAGGAAAAATCTAAAAAGTACACATTTTTATTTTCATGAGAACTTCGAAATTCCAATTCAATAAACTTTTTTGTGGCCAGCATTCTAAATTCAAAAGTTTTTATTGTGTGACAGAACTTATGACCTGACTATGTATAAATGCCACTGTACTAGGATGCCAGGAAAATGGGAGTGTTACGATGATTTAAAAACTTAAATAACGTAAAGCCAAACATTGATAATCCCAAACTGCTTAGTATACGGCGAGAAGTAGTGCTTATATTATACTAGACTTTTACTCGCAGCTCCGCCTGCGTGACGAATTTGGCCTCCTTAGGGGTTGATATTTAAAAATCAAGGTAGCCTATGTGTTATTCTGATTTAAGTATGCTATATTAAAGTCCGAGTATGCTATATTACTGTAAAGTTTCATTCGAATCCGTTCAGTAGTTTTTTCGTGAAAGAGATGACTTGTGTTAATTGTATTATTAAAAGTACTTGACCGTAATTCGAGGCTTATAAATTGAGATAGGCACTTCCGTTTCCCGCAGTTTGCATACAATTTAGTACTCTTTTTCACCTATAGAGGGCGTAGTCCGGTGTCTCAATAGGCAGTGGCGCCATCTGAAGTTTATAAGCTTCTGCTGCGCCATTTTAACTCATTGGCGTTCTTGTTCCCGTAGCAAAGAGGTGTTCACTAGAAAGTGGATACACGTTTCTATTTTGTGAAAGAACCAGCAAATATATATTGAATGTAAGTAACTGCAATTTAGTTATTATGCAACAATAAGGTACCTGCGGCAAATAAGGGCCGGCGTGTAATAAGAACCACTAGATAAAAATCGCACTTCAACGGCTTAATTTGTTAGACCTTTCACACATACATGAAATAGACCAATAGGAAAGCAACTACCCGCCGCCGCAGGATCAGATACGCCGCCATCTTGTTAGTACGCTCCAGTCTGTTGGTTAAGTATGTAGGCGACGCCCGTTTTGAAAAAATATTCCGTATAAATACGATAATTACGCGGAATTTTTAGTGCGTTTTAATCAAAGAACTATCAAGTAATGTTTATTAGACAGCAGAAACTACAACTCAAGTTAAGTCCTATTAAATAGTTGCCATTTTCCCATGTTTATGATACTTTTTGCAAAAACTGATTTAGATGTGCAATAAGAGCCACTTGTATTGCGGTGATTAAGGGCCGGCCCTTATTAAACTTTCAAAATATCACTATCATCGAAAAGTTACCATACTTTCTTGGGTTTTTAAAAAATATTTTATATTATTAATATAAAAAAAGTACCCAACTTAAATATAAATATATGAGTAACGTATACAGTACTGTTTAGGTTATTTATTTATATATGGTACACCAACAGCAAAATATATATACTAATTTATGTTTAAGTATAAATATTATCATAGTTATGTTCTTATATACAGCATGAAATTTTAACCACCTTCTAAATTTTAATATATCAATCTACGTGACAAAAAACAAATGACGTATTTTTTCTTTTAGTATAGCTATCTATAATAAGTGAGTCCACTTACTCCAGGTATGATTCCAAAATATCCACCTGTATACCTACCTAAGTACTAAGGATAGTTATGTTATTACGGTTAAAGGTGATTTTCTTGTGTGTCAATGATCAGCTCGTCATTTATTATCATTCAGAAAAAATAATAATCACCTTCAACATTAAAATATTAAATCTGTTATTTTAATAAGGGCCAAGCAATCTTTTGCTCTAAAATTATCATTTCTATTTGTTGTTTTCTTTTTATTGTTAACTTTGGCTAAGCAGTCTTTATTTAGTAAAAAAAGTTTTTGATATTTTTAGTCGAAATTGACTAGTTTTTAAAAAAAAAACGTTATGCTTGATTTTAATAAGGGCCAGGACATTTTTTTGTTCACATTAGTGACTATTCTTCAACGTCGTTGACTTACAATTTTTATTTCCTGCTTATTTGATAAGTGACTCAATTTTTTTTCGATTTATCTCTTCAATTTTTATAGTTGTGTTGTGGCCCTTAATGTCCAGCTGGATTTTAATAAGGGCCATTTAAGACTTTTTTTAACTCTGTTATTTTTATATTTTTTTCAAAAATTTCCACTAAATGTTATATTTTCTCACAAAGTTATTTAAACGAATTATCATAATATATACTAGTTTAATTCGTAGTTCCCTCACGTTTTGAAATATTAAACTTTAAATAATAGTGGCTCTTATTTGCCGCAAGTACCTTAATTTATGTACAACTAATAATTTTTGTACAACAAAAGTTACACTTTAATAAAATATACTACCCTCATTACAAAATATTCACGATCTTACTTTTAGTGGTTCACAATGGCAGCAATGGTATGTATATTGTTGGAAGGAAAGAAAAGTGTATAAAAAGAAATAATTCTCGTCTCATTTAATTGCATTTTAACGGTTTTTCCGTTCGTCATATGGGTCAGAACATCACCTAATTTTGTTAGATCTTTTGTAACATATATTTATTTTCAGAATTAGTGAAATAAATGCACCGCCTGTTGAAGAAGAGCCAAGGCCAGGACCGAGTGGTGTGCGCCGAAAGAGAACACGTGGCAGCAGTACTGAGAGCATCGCCTCCTCCAGCAGCTCCAGCTCAAGTTCACCCTCCGCGGATAAACGTAAGCGCTCCCGGCGGCAACGCCGTAGGAAAGATAAAACTAGTCATTCGAAATGGCAAAATTTAACTAAAGAGATAAATGAATTACGTGATCTCATTTCAAAGCCTCCTCTTATTCAACATAATTGTGATATGGAAGATCAAGTGTCAATTTATTCTAGAGTTAGTGGGGAGCTTTATGAGGATGAGGTAGACAAAACAGAACAAGTTACAGATTGTGCTAATACTTCGGCCTTTACTTTTGACATAGGGACCAAGTTAAAGGAACCATCTGTTCTTAAAACCCCGGATAACTATATAAAAATGTTAGCCGATATAGAGCATTTGGGTGATTCTACCTGGTCTGAAGTAAGATATGCTGATACGCAGAAACTTTACAACCATGCTCCGGGCTTCATTGATCTTGAAATCAACGGAGAAGTGCAACCTTGTGATTCCCTTACACATTTGGCCAAGAACGATAAAGCTTTTGCTGCTATTACCTTTTGCCTCTTAAGACAAAAAGAATGTTTACAAAAAAATTTACGTAGTTTATTAAATTCAGCTAGCTCTGATTCAAGTAATCTAGAAACAAAGATAGAAGAGTTGTTTTTAAAAGGAGAATTCCATAAAGTTTCAACTGATTTAATGCAGCTAGTTTGTGGGCACAGGTCTGAAATATTAGAGGTTAGGAGGGACGCGATTCTAAAGTATGTCAAAGATCCGGCGGTAAAGATGACACTTCATAAGATACCTCCCTCTAACACACACATTTTCGAGGCCGAATCTTTCTCATCGGTATTAGAGAAAGCAGGGGGGGGGAACGCAAGGCCTTCTGGCCTGTTAAGTCTGAATTCTTTCAGAAAGGAATAAATAAAATACATCGCCGACCCTCGAGGGGTATTGGCAATAGAAAGTTTACAACACAACCAAATAACTTCCAAAATAGTTGTGTTTCGGGTTCCTCTTGTCACTCTCACAGTGTTTTACCGCCCTCGAGGGGTGTTTACAATAATTTTAATACGAACCAACATAACTGGCACAATAATACAAGCGAAAATGCCAGAGGTTCCTTTCAATACCGAAGCTCGAAGCCTCGTGGTTCACAAAGGGGAGGAAGAGGACGAGGATCGTCTCAGTTCTCTAGAAGTCTTGACAAACGTAGAGACCAATGACTCGAGGTCATTCCAAGCCGGTCAATTAATCCACTTTTACGAAAAGTGGAGGGAAATGGGAGCTCCCGATGTAAAATTAAAGCTAATCAAAGGTTATCGCATTCCATTTGTATTAAGACCTCCTCTGTATGTTCCAAATCCTCGAAGCTTGTGTCGAACTCAACTATCAGAGGAAATGTCAATAATTGTACAAAAAATGAAGGCTCAAGGTGTTTTAAAACCAGTTCATATCGCAACCCCGAGCTTCATCTCGCATCTTTTTCTAGTACCCAAGACAGACGGAACGCTTCGCCCTGTCTTCAACCTAAAGGCTCTAAATCAATTTGTGCGAGTAGAATCATTTCGACTCATAAACATGTACCGGGTGCCTGAATTCCTTCAACCAGGCAACTGGCTATGCAAAATAGACCTGAGCCAAGCATATTTTCATCTGAAGGTTTCAAAAGCTCATCAGCGCTTTCTCCGGCTAATTTACAACGGAGAACTTTTACAAATGACCTGCCTTCCCTTCGGGTTAAGCACGGCACCAAAAACATTCTCCATACTCACCAATTGGATAGCCCAAACTTTGCGTCAAGAGAATATACGCATTCTGGTATATTTAGACGATTTTTTGATCGTTCATCAATGTCCCATTACGCTCCGAAAACATGTACGAATGACCTTGACTGTCCTAAAAAATCTCGGTTGGTGTGTCAACCTCGAAAAATCAGTCACGATTCCCCAAAAGAGCATAACGTACCTAGGTGTGTTATGGAGAACCTGGGACAACCAAAAATCTTTACCAGCAGAAAAAGTGGCGGTACTTGTAAAAAAGTTACGTCAAGTTTTAAATCACCGGCAGGCGACATTGAGCGAAATTCAAAGTCTTGTGGGACTGTTAAATTTTGCCAGCTTCGTAGTGCCGCGAGGCCGGTTACATCATCATCACCTGCTAAGATTCATGAATGTCTTGCGCAAGCAACCAACAAACAAATGTTCACTTCCTCAAGTAGTACAAACAGAGTTAGTATGGTGGAAGCAGAATTGTCACAACTCGACGTTAATACATCTCCCTTCTCCGTCACACTTCCTCACAACCGATGCATCGGACCAAGCTTGGGGGGCTCAACTAGACAACCTACCCCTAACAGGCTCTTGGTCGTCAGAGGAACTAAGTCTTCATTGCAATCTAAAGGAAATGTTAGCTATATTACACGTCATCCAGTTATATGCTCACCATCTAAGTCACAGCTCACTTTTAATACAATGCGACAACAAGACGGTAGTGGCTCACCTTCGCAAGGAAGGAGGGACAAAATCTCTGGAGTTGATGGACGTAACTCACAAGTTATTGACATTGATGGACCGACAGAAAATACTATTCTCTATTCACTACATTCTGGGCAGATACAACAGCCATGCCGACCACCTGTCAAGACATCGACGTCCACCAGAATGGCATCTGTTACCGAAGGGGCAGAATGTAATATTCTCGAAATGGGGAATCCCGGTGATAGACCTATTCGCGTCGGAAAGAGCTCATGTAGTTTACAAATATGTGACCCTGGACCAGAAAGATCCCAAAGCCCTATTCTACGACGCTTTCAGCGTACCGTGGAATTACCCATTAGCATGGATATTTCCTCCACCGTTTCTAATACCGAAAGTACTAGCTCATATAAACCTATCGACAGGTGTATTTCTAATAGTTGTGCCCCGGTGGCAAAGAGTATTTTGGCGAGCGGATCTCAAAACAAGAGCCCTAGCGGCTCCGTTTGTACTGCGAAATTTGAGGATGAATCTTATAGGCACGTCAACAGGTCTCCCACCCCCGAACTTGGAAGACCTGACACTCGAAGTTTGGAAGTGTGGGGGTGGTCGGAGGAAATAGCTAATTGGAATAGAAGTCAAGTATCCCTGCTGAAAGACTCATGGAGGCAATCTACGCTTAAAACATATAAAGTGGCATGGGAGCGCTGGTTAGCATGGGCAAAATCAAAAAAAGTTAACGCTAAAAATCCCACAGGGTCCAATCTGGCGCAGTTCTTGGCCGATTTACATTTAATTCATGGCCTCTCATACAATACAGTTCTCTTACATAAATCGGTAGTTTCCACTCTTTGTAACGCCGATATCTCTAGCCAATTAAGTTCCCGTGTCCTAGTCACCCATATATTAAAATCAATATCGCTAAAGAATCCGAAAAGTGTTAAGCCACCTATTTGGGATATTGATGCTTTGGTAGAATATTTATCTAAATGCAAAGTAGACATTAATAACACTTATCAGACTTCTCGACATACGGCCATTCTATTGCTGCTATGTTCAGGGCGCAGGATCCATGATCTAACATTGCTCAGGGTTGATCCGGATCGTTGCATAAAATCCAATAATTCTATAATATTTTGGCCGGAATTCGAATCCAAAACTGATAAAGATGATTATAGACAATCAGGTTGGGAGTTGATAGCTAATAATGACAACGTTCAACATAATCCCATTTTTTGGATTGAGAATACTATATCATTACTGCAGACCAGACGAGATTCAGCAAGATGCAGTAATTTATTTATGACAGTTAGGGGCCCTGCTAAATCAGCAACTCGGACTGTTATAGCAGGCTGGATAAAACATTTGTTCAAAGATGCGAATATTCAGTTTCCTCCGGGTAGTGTAAGAGCAGCTGTGGCCTCCAAGAATTGGTTAAATTATCCAGTAGATGAAATTTTGTCACGAGGAAATTGGCGATCTGCAAATACCTTTCGAAAGTACTATAGGCGGGAAATTCTATCTAATTATGACACCAATAATGCGCAAATTACTAGATTATTCAATCCAGTGGATTAAATTGGTACTTGAGTTGATAATAAATGCTCCTTGTTATATTATGATCCTTGTTACCTATGATTAGTGATTTAGATGATGAATTTTTAATGTTCGCCGAGTGATTGAAGTTGTAAACTGTCAAGTTTTTGATTAATACAGAAATGTGATAATTTATTTAAGTAACAGATTTAGAATAAACTGTCTATTAATAATTTACAGATTTAATGTATATGGCGTGCGTGAGTGTGAAATTATTTTGATTAAATATTTTGCCATAGTTATTTCTGGTTTTACTAAGTCAATTTATTTTGTCACATTGGCGTTTACAGGTGTTCCATGTCTCACCAGGCGATAACAGACACTTCTCAATTTATAAGCCTCGAATTACGGTCAAGTACTTTTAATAGCAGCGTTTTACCTAAAATAAAACGCATATTAAAATACTTACCTAATTCGAGGCTTAGTTTTAAACTCTGCCTGGTGAATCTTTAAAAGAGCCAATGAGTTAAAATGGCGCAGCAGAAGCTTATAAACTTCAGATGGCGCCACTGCCTATTGAGACACCGGAACACGCCATCTATAGGTGCAAAAGAGTACTAAAATTGTATGCAAACTGCGGGAAACGGAAGTGACTATCTCAATTTATAAGCCTCGAATTAGGTAAGTATTTTAATATGCGTTTTATTTCAGGTAAAACGCTGCTATTTTTACCGTAATTTTTAGTGACATAGTATTTTATTTTCAGTAACAGAATAGAAACACTTTATTTTGCACACAGTAATACAAAACAATTACAGGACACAATCTCAAAAGCACACAAAATAGTAATGTGAAAAATAAAATTCCAAAAATTAATTAAAATTCTTATCTTCCTAGAATCGCCCACAAATGGCAAAACCAGTAGATAGATTATTGTAAAAATATTTTTATTTTATTACCCTTAAATTATAATTTGGTGGTGTTTACAAAAAATCAATATTATTTAGTGGTTTTGTTATCAAAAATTGAAAACACAAAGTACATTTTGTGGTAATATATTATAATAAAAATAAACAAAAACTCCTGTCACCAATCGATGAGCAACTTTATTCCACTTTGAGCTTTGCTCTTTACAATTTCACTGGCGTAAAGACTGTAGAAATGAAAACAATTAAAAATAAAAATTAAATACACTCGACGAAACCGGAAAAGTAATACAGGAAAAATTTTTAATCACCATCCAATTTTTTCTACGTATAAGGTATCGTCAAAAGAGCCTTTTTCTGAAAAAAAATGTAGGGAAAAATTTTCATAATAAAATAATTTTCCCAGAGGACTTCAAATTACCCTACACTGTTTACTTTGCGTACGCGACTGATAACGGTGGCGCATGCGCGCAGGGCCACAGAACACAATAGCGGAGCGCAGGCAGAGGGGCGGGAGAGGGTGCGCGCGGGCAGCGCGGGGGCGAGCTGGCCGGCGGCCGGGCGGCGACAATAACCAGATGGCGCACAAAGACTTTACGAAGCGGACAGCCTTCCCCGGCTTCGCAACCAAGGATTGATAAACGCAACCGTACCAAATCGTCAAACTATTTTGGCTGCTAACCAAAGGCTGTTAGACCATGGGCAGTTCACTACGCCTTCACATGCACAAGGGCGTGGTGCGCCAAGACTTCCTGTGGAAATCGAGGATGAAATCTTCGATTATTTCGAGAGGGATCCTCGTGCCAGTACGCGAGATGCAGAGAGACGCTTCGGCGTCAGTCAGTACGCAGTATGGAAGCTGCTTAACACCGCTGGTTTACACCCTTATCACTTTCAAAAAGAACAAGCTCTGAACGAGGCTGACGCTATGCCTCGTCGAGCGTTTTGCGAGTGGCTGAGTGTATGTGGAAGAGGCTCAAAGCCTCGACGAACTAAAACAAAACATTATAAATTCATTTGAGGACGTGAAAAGTGACACTTTAGTGTTAAATAAATTGAACGAAAATGTGCAAAAACGTGCAAGACTCTGTTTGGAGAGGAATGGTTTGCATTTTGAACAATTATTAAAATACCACTGAAATTGTTTAGGTAGGTAACGTAAGTTGATTTTTAATTATTTGTACATAAGTTGATCAATTTTTTTAAATACACCTGACTGCAAGAGTCTAATTGTGATTTAGTTTCATCTGTTTATCCCATCATTCACGAATTTCTATGGATTTAAATGCCTTTAGCATTTACAATGAACGTTTATGAAGATGACAAGTCTTTTGCAATCAGACGGTCCTAAGCCCGTAAAAGTATGAAGGAAAAATTTGCAATTTATGTTTGGTTATTTTTTATGAATGAAATGGCGCCACTTCAGTGGGGCGCGCTGCGCTAGGCGGGCGGGGTAGTGCGCTTGGTATCCATGAACGTCAATGTTTTTTAGATATCTTTGTGATGCCTTAACTTGATATTTTAGTACTAAGTGGTATTAAATTAAAATAAACGTATATTATTATTTACATAAACGATAGCTATATTAAAATTTGGATGGTGATAAAAAATTCTTCCTGTATAAGTTTCGGACGGCGCCAAATGAGTGCTAAATTAAAGTGTAGCTAGTTTAATAAAATGATTAGTAGTTTTATAGTAACAGCTTGATCCCGCCATCTTGACGCGTCAATATGGCGTGACCAGTCGGAATCTTTAATATTGTCTGAACTATGAAGGTGCCAAAATTATAATTGACGTTACCAAATGGTGCCAAACAGGTGCTAAAAGGAAATGAGTAAATTGGTTTAAACAAGGAGTGATCCCGCAGTCTTGACGTTCATGATTTATCTTGCCTGATAATAGCGTGGTGCGGAATAAAATAACCTTCAACATTATCGGAAGAAGGTACATCGGATAAATAACCATTTGCCATGTAATCTAAATTTACCTTATTATAGTCCCCACGAAGCTGTGGGGTCTGTTTAACCGATTCAGTGAGGCGGTGGGTTTTCTAGACTTTAGCGCCTGGCGGCGAACAAATGTTTCATGGCTCCTCTGTGGCGCCATTCGCCATGAACTTTAATGGCTCCACACGAGCGCCACCCGCCATGTAGTATAACTAATCGCTGTTTCGGCGGTTTCCACTTGTTTTTATTATAGTTTCAATTCAACAGCGAACGTCAGCGGTCTAATAAATCATATAAAGTGTTTATAAGTGACTAATTAAGTATTTATACGGAAATGGAAGGTAAGTGACTCATTTTTATCAGTTTTTGTAAACCTTTGCTATATGTTTGGCACGATTGATTTATCAATTCGTTTCTTTTTATTATTGTTTAATGCCACGCAGACGAAGCCAGTTTAGACATAAAAACACTCTATACCACTTTTAACAATTGTAAATAAAATTATTTCTTAATTATTTTTAAGTAGCTAACATAAAAAATAATTCGGTATCCGTATTAATCATATTGATCTTTGTATTGAAAAGGTTTACAATTTCTGAAGTGTTTTTTTCATGAAATATCCCGAAACGAACAATAAAATCGTAATCTATGGGACAAATAAAGACACTTTAATAAAGGGAGTAATCTTTAGAAATGCTATTTATCAGTGTTTTACATATAAAATATTTTGGATCCTCTCTGGCGCCATCCGCCATCACAAAAATACCCATGGCTCCACTACGGATCCATCCGCACGGAATCGGTTAAGCTTACACAAAGAGGGAACATCTACCATGATAACATACCCAAATGTGGTCGAAAAAGCGGGTACAGCAGCAGTGCTATAAATATGAGGATCACCCAAATAAATATAGGGAAAAAATTGAGCGCCTATCACCTTGTCTATATTCCCAGGTACATTCCACGTAAGGTCTGCTAGGTCTTCCACGTACCTATTGTCTTAAGAAAATCGAAATCACAATTATTTATTTCTACCGCAGGTAACTTATCCGTAATACAGTCCACCACCAACGCTTGAATAGCGTATTTGTGCGATGAAACGCGAGATTCAATTGTCATAGAAACGTAACCCAGTATAGGACGGGATGACAGACCGACGCCTTTGAGGGACGAATTATAAAGCGGTATGATAGGAAAATTTACTGTCTCACAGCACTGCTTGGTGATTAAATTATATTGGAACCCATTGTCCAATAATAAACGAATGACCTTTCGTTCTTTGAGAGCGTTCGTTTAAGAGCTGGCCTTGTGGTCGTTGTAAAAGCGACTTTATTTGCATACGAATAAGGTTGATCGATTTGAACGCAATTATTACGCGTAGCCTTATTGGATAATACAAGTTTTTTTTTTAAAATGCAAAATTGTGTGGTGCTTTCTCTGACAATAATGAAGAATGTTAACTAATTTTGATTATTACCACTCCATATTCTCTGTCAAAAATAAAAAATACTAGTGAAAGAATTACTTCGATACGTCAATTAGTTTCCGATTTAGAAGTAAAACAAGTTGTAACCGCACGACGCGGGCTGCCGGTGACGGTGTGACGTCATCCCACAACACGCTCAGTCTGGCCACAGATAATATAATACTAGGTCTGGCTCACTCAGTCCGCTCGCGGTCGCACGCCCGTGTCGTCGAAATTATACCTAAATACTTTTTAAAATGTCCAATCCAAATACTAGGAAATCATGTGTTGTGCCTAAATGTAAAAATACAACTACCAATTCACCGGAAAATTCTTTTTTCTATTTCCAAAGGACGTTAAAATGCGAAAAAAAATGGATAAAAGCTATAGTATGTTTACAGCCACTTCTAGTTTTTCCTAAAACATTCCTGAATTTCGTAATATTTGGATAAACTTTTGAAAAAGAACACTCAATCCACTCGCACATAAAATTTTGACGAATACTTTTTCTGTAGTGCCCTAGTTTATCCATTACAAGTGCGCCCTCAATCTTCTATGTGCGGACTGAGGGTCCAACTTTATTATAGTCCGTATCTCGCTTATTTGATTTTCACAAATTCTGGTTCTAACTTTCACATTGCTTTAGGAGTGTTAACTAAATCCTGAACAAGTTTCAAAGAATTCTGAGAGAGTGGCCCTCAGACCACACTTTTTTCTATTAATCCTTATCAATTAAGTGTACCTTTAAGCATTATACATTTAATATAAATAAATATGGCCCTTTACAGCATGAATATTCCGCTGGCTGAATATGTAACAAATTCTGTTTTCAGTCATGATTCAGCAAAACATATTCTCTAAGTTTTTTACTAAGTACAATAAATCGTACTAGGTTGTTCAGAGTAGGTACAGTAAAACACGGGAAAACAATAACTAAAATGTCATTCTTTATACATTGGTAGGTTTGATTGGTATAATCTAAGCTACGTTACAAAGAACAAAGACTTTAATAAAATATACTTAACATTTATTCAACAAGTAGCTAAGTTTAACAAAAAATACTCAAGGAAACAAATTTATTATGTGCCTTTCTGTTTCAGCAACACACTTAGAGCCCATTTAAGGAAGTACCTGAAACAAATCAGTCAAACGTAAGTACAAGTACACATTTTATAAGGCGCGTCGTGAATCTTCGGACACGCAGACAAGGATGAACTATTCCGATTATTACCGAAGGACGATTAAAACTTTAAATCAGACTTATGTTGAATAGTTTTAGGGTGCAAAGTACAGTGCACCTGTTATCCATCTCACTTTCGCGTGACCCGCTCATTACATAGTTACACTGCAGGCCAATTTTAACGGAAGTACGGGGAATAAAATATTCATTTTATTTACTAATAAAGTTTTAAAAGAATATTTAAATAAATAAATAGACTTCTAAAAAAAATATGCATTATGAAATACTAGTGTGTAGTGTGTGTAGGTGATGTTGTCTAATATTTATTGATTATTAATTAATTATAAAGGGCGCACTCCTTCTATCTCAATATCCCTATCGCCATCGCTGAAACTGGCATCACCGGAGGCTCAACGACGATGAATCCTCGTTCAGGTTTATGACAAATTGGTCCATTCTTGCATCAAAGGCTTCTTCAACCGACATAAATTCATCCTCGCATTTAATAGCATGCTTGACGACTCTCTGCCACTCTTGTTCCCCTATCGATGAATTTTTTTCATTTAAAAGGCGTTGCACTTCAGACAAATTCATGGAAACGTTGTATTTGCTCACGTGTCCTTTTACTTGCGATCAGATATTCTCTATGGGATTAAAGTCAGGATGATAGGGGGGAAGCTTTAACACCGTATGACCGTGAGCTTCCATGATGGTATCCAGTGAGTATTTTGTGAAGTGGTGCTTATGGCGTTTAATTGAACTGTACAGTTCTGGTTTATATGCTTTGCTGTCGGAGGGTATACAGGGTGTATAAAACTAAACGCAGACCCTGAAGTTACGCAATCTGAAAAGCAAACCAAGCCATATTACAAAATATTATAGCTGGTAAATGATTTTTATTTATGGGACTCAAAAAATATTATAATTCGTAGCGCGCCATGTATAGCAGCCATAGTAGCGTAGGCCGCTGTGCTGGAGATGGCTGCTAAGTTCAAAAGTCGTCCGCGCTGAACATTGCGTATTGTAATTAATAAAGCCTTATTGTGAACGAAATAATAAAAACAACCACTATGTTTGTATGAAGAAAAGTTTTTAAGTATCCTTTGGCAACAGTTTTTGTAATAAAATGGAAAACAAAATTGTGACTTTAACCCTAAATATCTTCGTAACCAGCTGTTTCCCAGGTATGGTCCTAAAGAGAAAAATGATCCTAATGCTGGGGACAATACGTGGTTTTCGGATCTGCGTTTGGTTTTTTTACACCCGTTATTTTTGCTGGTTAGCCATTCTTGCATTGTTTTTTTTAGAGAATTTGAATTGGGTGCTCGGTCCTCTAACGTGCTGTGATATGACGCGTTGTTAATAACGAACAGAGTTTGGTTGGAGGTTGGGGATCAACTTTTCTTGCAACCATTTCTCATAATTTTCTTTATTCATCTCGCTGTGGTAATCTTAAGTTGTCTGAGCCGATTTATACATCAAAAGAGCATTTGGTATGAAACCACGAGCACTACCGGCATGCACTATAATTAACCTTGGGCCTTTTAATATGTTTTTTTTAAGCCTTTGCATTGTTCATCAGTCCACGCTTGTTTTTTAGTATGGGTCGAATCAACATAAGTCTCGTCGCCATACACAATTGGTTTCCCTTCATGCTGGTATTTTTTAATTTTTCTTAAAAATTGAATTCTCAAGAGCCTGACTTCATCTTTTTCCGCCAGCAACTTTCGATTAGTCTGAGTTTTTCTAAACTTAAAACCCATTACCTTCACGATTCTACGCAGCGTTTCTTTACTTCCTCGAAAGTCGATGTCTCCTTTTAATTTTTCCAAAAGTGATTTAATTGTTACGGTCTGTTTCTCAACTAGATGCAAGTCATATATTTTTCTACGTATTGCTTGGTATGCAAAATCATCCAATTCCTGGCGGTAAGACTTTTTCAATTTAACTTTTTTCGGGGTTCTAAATGAAGGACCCGCAGAGCTCGTAGGTTGATCCTTTTCCTTCAGAATCCTGTAACTGTACTTTTAGAATTCCAGTCGCTTCCGCCGTTCGTTCAATGACTTTTAAGAAACGATCTTTTGCAAAAGTTGTATTTTTAGCTTCTTGAGCTTCTTTCATCATGAACTCGTGCACATTGGATACTATCTCCCGTGATTGTCTTTTAAGTGGGCGTCCTATTTTCAAAGAACTCATTTTGAAGTTCGCAAAAAATAAAAAACTTTTTTGCCAGTATGTGTACTTCTGTCTGCAACGCGTTTATACACTCAGAAGAATGGCGGCTGACTAACATGTGACGCGGCGCGCGCAAACATGACACAGCGACCGACCAATACCAGCACAGGAAAAAGACGCGCCGTGGGTGGAGTATGCCGATTGGTCAATAGCATTTCCCGCGCTTCTTAAATTCGACTTCTGCGCAGGTACATCGGTGAGCCTTATTATTTGTGTACTACTAACATGATACCATATATATATTTTTAATTACCATTTCCGTGTTTATAGTGATTAAAAGTGGCAAGAAATCTGATAATTGCTGTGACCATGAAAACAAAAGTCAGTAATTAATTTTTTTATAAGTCGTAGTTATTAATTATCATTGACGATCCACTGAATCAAAAAAGAAGGAAACAGCTATTATAAATCGACGAGATTCTCAATTGGCTTGGAAATTCTATATAAGTTATGCTAATAAACGTTGAAAAACAAAGGACACGGCAAATTAAGGTCTCCTCCAAGAAACATGCATTTAAGATGCAATAATTGCATCTTGAATGCATGTTATTTTTGAGATTCTAATATGCACCCAATAACAGCTAAATATTCAATAATTGAAATAATACAAAACCTATAAGACCCTTTATTTAAAATGTACGAACTCAAAATACATTAAGATTTGAATACCTGAACCGATTACACCTTACTATACAATGCCAGAATTCGAATTACTGAAACATTAGTGTCATTTTTTTTTCAAATACCCAACCCAAAACGATAAAAAATTTAATTAACCTTACATTATAATTCCAAAATAAATAAAAACAATAATACTTTATTTCTCATTCTCATAGCTGCTGCTAAAATGTTGGTTAGGTTAGAACAGTGACCATACAAAGGCGTGAAGGCGAGAGAACGTAGCTTAGCGAACGTAAATAGATTTAACTCGTAACGGAACGCAAAATGTGTGTTCATTTGCCTTAAAAGTCTTAGACTTAGAAAAAGTGTAGATTAGGTTAGGTTAGAACACTGAGCGCCGAGCGCCTTGGAAAGGCATAAAAAAGTCACAGATATTTTAGTTTTTTCGCATTTCACACGTCCAATAATAAACTGTTTTTTTTTTATTTTTACAAACAAATAATTTATCTACTAACTTTTTGTAAAATCACCAATTTGGAAAACGAATAATTTAGTCTGAATGTAAACATTTTGAAAAATAATATTTTAACAGTTTCCTAAGTAAAACATTTGCGAAACCTGTAGTATGTCAAACGATTCTTTTTAAAGTTTGCTAAATGAAAGTTTGTCAAATGATTAGTTTTTCAAACGTTGTTTGTAAAGTGATCTTTTGTCATACGTTTACGTTTTTTGTTAAACAATAGTAAACCGAACTTGCCGCTGCAGCGGCCACCGCGCCTATATGTATACAGCATGAAATTTTAACCACTTTCCAAAATTTTTATAAACGTTCGGTATCGTATTTAGAGCCTATTTATGAAGTAAAAAATGTAAATCAAGCTTTCACCCGAAAATATTTTTCGCAATTTTTCAATTTTTACGGTCCTAGGCCTAATAAGGTATAAAGGGAAAATCATATGAATAGTATCGCAATGATTGAATGAGATGCGAATCGCGTAAAAAAAAGTGTTGCTAGGTGGCCGTATCAAAACTTTGCTATATTATTGGATTGCTATATTAAAATTTGGAAGGTGGTTTAAATTTCACCCTGTATAGTCTCTCATTTTTTCCTCGACCATAAATGATACTTAAGTTTTTAGCGAAAACTATTCAAATTTTTTTATTGCTACGATGGGGGATGGGATTGGGTAGGGGGTCTTCCCTAAAATCGATTTTCTGATTCCTAACTTCAACATTTTAACTTTGAATATCTCTAGAAATACGTGCGGAGGTTAAGGCTAAAGGGGGCACCCCAAAAAACCTACAAATTCTCTATAGCAACTAATCTTTCATTATTTTAAAAATAATAAAACATGATAAACTTAAATAAATGTAATTTCAAATGTACGGTATTTTGTATTCGGGTATTTTGGGTTCATAAATTTTAAATAAAGGTGTTTTGTTTTTTGGGATTATAATATGCACCCAGCGGATTTTAAACTGATTTAATTTCACTGTCATGTTGGTCTAGTGGTTTAAATACCGGGCCAAGATCTCGGGGTCCCGGGTTCGATCCCCGGGTCGAGCAACAACAAGTTTAGAATTTTCAAACATTGCGCGGGTTTGTGATCACCAACCCATTGCACTTGCATTTGGCAAGCGTGGTGATTATGCCAGCACCCAACATTGCTGTGGTAACTTGAATACAATGATGGAGGCCTTTTCCCTGCAGTGGGATGATAATAGGCTGTTACTTCAAGTCTTATCAGTTCAGTTGTCGTATTGTTCAGCTTATGCTTTAATTTGACATTATTCTAAAAATGCGTGTTACGACATTTGACTAGACTTGGCTAGTCTGATATTGGTCAAATCGGCGAATTAAAAATAAGACAAATTGGTTATTAGTCAAATCCTCCTTTCGTCAAATTGTGCAATTTGCCAAATGGTCAAAAAACGTAATTGGTCAATTCCATATACAGTTGCTAAAATAGGTATAATCTTTATTTAAACTTCCTTTTCCTGTCACGCGGATTTACGCGGTCTGCCCGCATTTTATTATTTCATTAAAAAACCTACGCTGTAGTGGGTTGGTAACCTGGTATCATGGAAGGTTCTCTACCAGTAGACTTTTTATACTGAGCGGCATTTTATCTTAAATGAAGTGTTTCGAATATTAAAACCACTTTAAAAAATACTTTAATGAGCACAGTATTATGAGATCACTTTTTTTCTGAAATAGCTATTTATAGAAACACTATTCTATTAGCAAAAAAAAATTATCATTCAAATACATGGGTAAGTTATTAAATGAAAATAAAGCAATATGCATTTACTTAAATCAATTTAACAAAAAACAAAATAGACAATTCAGACAGCTTTAAAATTTTTTGGTTCACAGCCCAACTCACCTGACTACACCAATTGGTTGCCCTGCTCCCATTCGAATACACGTGCATTAAACAATCTGTAGTTTTGTTAAAAAATCGTATCATAATAAAAAACAAAACCTTGAATAAAATCTCAGTAATCCATTAATCATGTAAACTTTTTGTAGTTCGTTAAGTCGAACCTTAATAAATAAATGTTTTTTTTTAAAGTGTAGGTGCATACAGTTGAGTGCACCCTAACTAGGTCAATAAACCAAACGTGCGTCACAGACGACTCAACCTTGTACAATATTTTATAATTAATAAATCAGTGTGTATTGAAACTTAATCGTGTTTGATTGTGTCCGCAATTACATAACTCCAAATACCTCACGCTCCACCATACACGCACACTCATCCTAAACTGGTGACCCCGACAGAAAAACTCATCGCTCGGTGACTGCACTGCACGATTCTACTGGTCTCTCACAAGCGAAATCGCCATAGAATCTTCAAGAGGCACGTAGTCACTGAAACATGAGTCTTGGAGGAATAAACGATCCCACGGTCATGTTTAACTGCGGAGCTTCTACTGCTGGAGCCAGCAACGGCGGCTACACATCAAATAGTGAGCTAGCAGCGGTTACAGTACATAGGCTGCACTAAAAGTATCGGGAATGGAATATTTCCACTGTTACTGTCATATTAAAATCTTTTTAATTGCTAACTCCTTGGTTTTAAAAATCGAATACCATTTATTTATTTAAAAAAAGATTCTCGGTCTTATCACAAGGTCTTGTCAAACTGTTTAGTCGTTGAGAAAATGGAATTGACTCGAGAAAATTCAAGAGCGATGATTTATTATGACTTTCGAAGTGGTTTAACAAAAAAACAGTGTGTTGACCGGATGATTTCTGCATTTGGTAATGAAGCCCCATCCAAAACCACAATTTATCGCTAGTTTGCTGAATTTCAACGTGGACGTGTCAAGCTCAGTGATGATCCCCGTCAAGGTCGTCCAAAACCTGCAGTCACCCAAGAAAACGTTGATGCTGTGCGTAATCTGATTGAGGAAGATCGACATGTGACATACCGCGAAATTCAGGCAACTTTAGACATTGGCATGAGTCAAAAACAAATAATCTTGCATGAACAATTAGGTGTAAAAAAGTTGTTTTCCCGATGGATACCGCATTCGCTCTGTGAAGAGCAAAAAGCGGCTCGCGTTAATTGGTGCGTCAGAACTCTCGAAAGATTCCACGCAGGATCCTCAAATGCTGTATACAACATCGTATCAGGTGACGAATCCTGAATATACGCTTACGAGCCCGAAACAAAAAACCAGTCACGAGTTTGGGTGTTCGAAAATGAGTTAAAGCCAACAAAAATTGTTCGTTCACGGAGTGTTGCATAAAAAAATGGTGGCCACGTTTGTCTCCAAAACCGGCCATGTTGCGACTATTCCTCTTGAGGGACAAAGAACGGTTAATGCAGAATGGTATGCTAGCATTTGTTTGCCACAGGTCGTTTCTGAACTCCGTAAAGAGAACTGCAACCACCGCATCATCCTCCATCACGACAATGCGAGTTCTCACACCACGCACAGAACAAAAGAGTTTTTAGAGCAAGAAAACATAGAATTATTTGACCATCCGCCGTACAGCCCCGACCTAAGCCCTAATGCTTTCTATACTTTCCCTAAAATAAAGAATAAATTGCGTGGTCGGAGATTTTCATCACCAGAAGAAGCTGTTGACGCCTACAAAACGGCCATTTTGGAGACCCAAACTTCCGAATGAATGGTTGCTTCAATGATTGGTTTCGTCGTATGGAAAAATGTGTCAAGTTTCGCGGAGAATAATTTAAAAAGCAATAAATACATTTTTAAGTAGTAATGTTGTGTCACTTCCTTGATTCCCGAAATTTTCAGTGCCGCCCTCGTATCGTCAAAAATACCAGTTTTTTTTTTTTAAACGGTGATGGCGCCACAGAAACAAGGTGATGACGTCAAATACAGCATGGTTGTATCCAAATTCGGAAAGGAAGCGATACGTCAAATTTCCGACATTTTAATTTCACGTTCGAGCACTGACAAATACATCACATTAAAATCTAGATTGCCATCAGTGTACGAAGAGTCAGAAGAGCGACAATTCCAGAAATTGATCGGCGAAATGGAGCTAGGTGACCAAAAGCCGTCACAACTACTACGACGCATGAGGGAACTCGCCAAAAACACAAATGTTCCTGACAAAACACTATTAAATTTATGGACATCAAGTATACCAACACACGTTTGCGCCGTACTCACTGTCAGCCAAGATCAAAATCTCGACAAACTCGCCGGAATCGCAGACAAAATTATTGAGAATAACAGAGGAGAAATATGCACTGTATCCAATGACCAATCGCCGATTAGGTCCGGGTGTAGCAAAGGGGGTGCACTAACCTAAACCTAACCTAACATTACCTATTTCCAGCGCAATCGTTTTTGTCACTTAATGTGTCATAGTCAGCTGATTGGCATTTAAACGATTAGTACCTCTTATTTTTTTATACACTTTTGTTTCTGTTTACGCGCGAAGGCGAGCGAAGCGTGCCAATTTTGAGGTTAGGAATCATTAATCGTTTTTTTTTTGTATTTTTGAGGCGCTCGGCGGCCGCTGACGCGGCACGTTCGCTACGCTCTCGCCTTCACGCCTTTGTATGGTCACTGTTCTAACCTAACCTAACCTACACTTTTCCTAACCTACTGGCCTTTGTAAGCAATTGAATATCATTAAATGTTTCTTTTTCGATAATAGTATAAGCACTATACATAAAACGCGTTTCATTTGACATATGTGAAAAAAAATGGGTATCTGTTGTCAAAAAGTGAAATCTTCATTTAGTGACAGAAACGATTGCGCTGGAAATAGGTAATGTTAGGTTAGGTTTAGGTTAGTGCACTCCCTTTGCTACACCCGGACCTAATCGTAATTGCGAAAAGCCATGCGGCCTTTTTCAGCCGTTGGAAAACTAGAATTAGCGTTGACCGAGGCGGTCGTCAGCGCTATACTCTCATCTAACCGCCTTTGCGTAACCGACCGAAAAAGTAGGCTTCGATTTCTGGTAGATACCGGCGCTAACATCTCCGTTCTTCCTAAAAGTGGAGCAAATCGTATACAAACCTCCACATACAAATTATACGCCGCAAACGGAACCGAAATAAAAACAAATGGCGAGAAAACGCTGACATTAGACCTGAATACGAGACGACCGTACCGATGACATTTGTTGTCGCAGACATTACGCAACCTATACTTGGGGCCTATTTTCTAGAACAGCATCTGCATAATATTCTGTTGGATGTGCGAAACAAAAAACTAATTGATCGAAAAACAGGACTTTTGTCACAAGGAAAAATCATTAAATCAAGCTTACCAACATTGACAACCATCAAGTTGGCTGATCCATACGCTGACCTATTAGAAAAATATACCAACATCACCAAAACACTGAACGGCCTCGTTGAACCAAAACATGATGTTAAACACCAAATAATCACACAAGGACATCCAGTTTATTCAAAATGTCGCCCGCTACCAACGGATTTATATCATCTTGTGAAGAAAGAAATTGAACACATGTTGGAGGCTGGATTATGCAGACCGTCTTTGGGCCAGCCCACTTCACGTCGTTAAGAAAAAAAACGGTGACTTACGATTATGTGGCGACTACAGGAGACTGAACGCAATAACCGTCCCAGATAGATACCCTATACCTAGAGTGTCAGATTTTTCATAATATATATTACCCGGAACAGTAATATATTCACGGATCGATATCCAGAGGGCGTACAAGTCGAGAAAACAGCCGTAATTACTCCATTTGGCTTATTCGAATTTCCTAGAATGCCATTTAGATTGCGCAATTCAGGCCAAACCTTCGTCAAATTTATTAACTCGGTACTATCCGGATTACTACGAATATAAGACACCTTGCCGGTAACTTGAACCCGGTCGCCGGTGCATTATCAAGAATAGCATAAATAGATTGTCCTTCACCCGTGGATTGAAATGAGTTGGCAAAGGCGCAATAAGAGCCCGAACTAAAACAATTATTAGATAAAAACAACAAGAAATTCAAGATAATTAGCCTCGGAGATAATAAAAAACTGTACTGTGATAATACGTACCGAAGAAATTACGTAAAGACATCTTCGATATTATACTAAACTCATCACAAAACATTATTTTTGGTCGAACATGAACGCAGATATCGGTCAATGGGCTAAAACATGTGTCGCGTGTCAGAAAAGCAAAGTATTGCGACACAATATGTCACCCATTGGTACGTTTGCCCCCACGAAACGTTTAGAGCACGTACACATGGACATCGTCGGCCCGCTTCCAGAACCAAACAACAATAGATACATCATTAGATAGATAGACAGAGCAACACGATGGCCAGAAGCTGTTCCAGTATCAGAAATAACAGCACAGACAGTCGCGAAAGCATTCGTAACCACATGGATCTCTTGTTTCGGCTGTCCAGCCACAATTTCGACAGATCAAGGCAGACAATTTGAGTCAGATCTATTCATCTCCCTGAATAAACTATTGGGTATCAAGAAAATACGGACTACGAGTTATCACCCACAAGCCAACGGAATGATAGAAAGATGGCACAGAACGATGAAAGCCGCTATCATAGCCCGTGGTAACACAACACAGTGGAGTACAGAATTGCCAATAGTCCTACTTGGTTTAAGAGCCGCGATTCGAGCTGATGACAAAGTAAGCCCTGCACAAATGCTGTACGGAACCAACATTCGCATTCCAAGAGTATTTTTCGAGCAGAAAAAGCTAGATAAATCCCCATAAAGCTACACGAGCGATTTGATAAGAGCTATGGAAAATGCAACGCCATTGAAATGCGATCATCACGGAAAACACAGATCATACATTCATCCCAATATGGCATCATGCGACTATGTTTTCGTACGAACCGACGCAGTAAAAAAACCTTTCACGTCACCATAATTATGAAGGTCCTTACAAAGTTTTAGAAAAACACAGTAAATTCTACAAACTGGAAGTTAAGAACAAAACAGTGGTAATCTCAATAGATAGATTAAAACCCGCATTCATTTTACGCAATGATCAAGCGAATAACCCTTCAACATGCATTAAAAATGCAACTACATATTCAGGCATAATTTCCAATTCAGGCCAAATGAAATCGACGGACAAAACTGCGTCAGCAACAAAAACTCGGTCAGGTACGACCAGTGGTTCGTTTTGCACTATAATCAAAATGCAGCCACATTGAGACATGCGAGGAGATGCGGGTTCAAGTCCCGCTTGAGACAAAATTTTTCAAGTTTATATACTGATATTATAAGTGCAATTAAGTTGCTAAAATATCAAATAAAGTATATAAATAGCTGTTTCATCTTAACTGACTGTCAAACATCTGCAAAGATGTTTCTTTCGGGTGTTAAGGGTGCAAACTCCTAACATTTGATGAAACAACGCTGGCTTACAGCGTAAGAATATGCTTGAAAAATTCGCGCCGTGTCGCAGTGTCTCGGTGGCCTAATGGTATGGCGCCCGCCCGGCTTGCGAGGAGATGCGGGTTCGAGTCCCGCCTGAGACAAAATTTTTCAAGTTTATATACTGATATTGAAGTTATAACACCTACTTTGTATTTTACACTATAATTTATTTTCTTTTTTTTTTGACCACGTTTCTTGTTAATGTTATGACATACATATATAAGGTCAATTTTTTTTTGGTGATTTCCTTTTAACGACCGGTTCAGCATAAAAAAAAATAAGGTTTTGCAAAAGAAAAAAATATTTTTATTCACTAGTTCCCGAATCAGTTAAAATCAGTTAAAATCAGTTTTATTTCTGCAAATAGGCCCCTGGAGGCGCTTTTAGGCGAATAAATCACATGAACACTTTTCAATTAAAGAGTAAAATAAAACATCCCGTTTGTTATAATGTACGACCCTAAACTTGTTCGATCGATACACGTGCCGCTTCTACTCACTCCCGTCCGCGCCCCCCGCCTCCCCCTTCGCAAACGTCGGCGCGAGCCGCGAGTGACGACACAGACAGTCATCAAATCAGTCCGCTAGAAAAATTCGTAGCGATAATGTGTGCGCACGCGACGCGTAATTGTTATCGTAATAATGCCGTATGGCTTTTCCGGTCAGGAGTACCCTGTAAGGACGCAAATTCTACGCAAGCTGTTTTTTTTTGCAGCTTTAATAACATTGTAATTGATTGGGTTTTTCGAACGCCTAGCGACATCTTTTGATGGTTCTTGGTTTCATCGCTACGGCGCCGTATTGTGATTTAGGTCATATTGTTCCTTTTTCCCAATTTCAAGTTTGGAATATCTATTTAATATAATAATTTTCTTTCTGGTTCGTTCCTAATAAAGGAAATAAGGGCTATTTCTTAATTTATTAAGATTCCTTCCATATAAGTGTCATTTGTATGATCGATTACTTTGGTGAATCGAAACGCGTAACGGAACGTCATAACAGGAAGGATTAGGTTTTCTTTGGGACACTTGACCTGGGATCGCCGACCCAAATGGCGGATATATTTTTATAGTGGTTGTTAATAACAATCCAAAGATGTCAAGGGCATCTAATACAACTTATATTTGAAAGTCTTATAGCAAAACAACATGAGGTAAAATATATTGAAATATTGATTTATTTTTTCACCGGTTGACAAATTTCTCGTATGGCGTGGTTGTAAAATCGTATATATTTGTTACAGAGGAATTAAGTAAATTATAGTTGGTGGACGAGGGATATGTTTTCTGAATCTGATATTCTTCAGTAAACGTAAGTATTTCCTTGGATACGTGTGTTTTCATACCTCATGTTTTGCTTCAAAAGATAGTTAATTTGATGAATTTCTTTTCAGATGGGTTTTATATTTACATTTTTATTGATATTTTCATATTTCGTAATCATATTCTTCTAATTCTATCTGGATTAGATTGTTATTTCTTATCAACATTTAACTTGAGGTTCTGTTCCTGATGATGAACCTAGTATTTGTATGGAACGACTTGTGAAGTCGATATAGTTTTGATAAAATTAATCTATGTATCTAGGCCGGTATATTAACAAGCGGAAATCATTAGCAAAATAATTTTCTAAATCCATAATTAGTTATGGATTTCCGCAAAGTAACGCCTGAGTCGAGGTTTTTATTATATTGGTGTTGGGTACTAATAATTGCATTAACTGTACTGCATGCATTTTTGAGGGAGGGCGGGCGGTTTTCCTGCATGAAATAGTGCTTGCTCAATCAGTGTTAGTGTGGTGCAGGTGCTCCCTCAAATCAGTGTTAGTGCGGGTAGTGTGGTGAAGGTATCTAGGCCGGTATATTAACAACCGGAAATCATTAGCAAAATAATTTTCTAAATCCATAATTAGTTATGGATTTCCGCAAAGTAACGCCTGAGTCTATTTGAGGTTTTTATTATATTGGTGTTGGGTACTAATAATTGCATTAACTGTACTGCATGCATTTTTGAGGGAGGGCGGGCGGTTTTCCTGCATGAAATAGTGCTTGCTCAATCAGTGTTAGTGTGGTGCAGGTGCTTCCTCAAATCAGTGTTAGTGCGGGTAGTGTGGTGAAGGTATCTAGGCCGGTATATTAACAAGCGGAAATCATTAGCAAAATAATTTTCTAAATCCATAATTAGATATAGTTTTGGGTTTTCAACGTTGGGTTGTTCTTGGGAACTGACATGGACTTCCATCCGGGAGCTTAGTAGCCACCAGAAGGCTCAGGACCTAACCCGGAATTCCAAGGGATGTTCTGAAGCGAGGCACTGACCGATCCGGATGAGTATTCAACGTCTAAAGGTACCATCTTCTTTCTTTTCCTGTGAGGGAAGCTACTTGAAACCATAGTTCTATTTTTATTTTAATATATTGTAAAGTCAAGTCTTTATATCTGAGCTATTTAGATTATGCAGAACGTATAGCACTGATTTCAATCCCGAACCATTACACACACCCTGAATTAATTATGTTGAGAGTCATATCTCTAGTACTAATTGGTTAAATATTATATCTTTAGCTACGTGGATTGTCTAGTTAATAGTAGTATATCTATTAAGATTAATTACTCATAATGTGATAACAGTTGGCCATCAACTTAATAAATATATTTAGTAAATACTACTGATTGTTATTATTCTACATCCCGTAGCCAGTCGACAAGGTTCTTTTATAAATTTCTGCAAGCCGGGCATAGACTTAACCTACCTTTTAGTCTTGTACTATGTGTTCTACAACACCTAAAGAGCACCAACCAAAACCATCTCCCTTGCAACCCACCTACCTACAAAACATGGTGCGGTCGCAACAGCTTTACGCCGCGCAGTACGGGAGTACTGTGCGCGTACGCGCCTTACTTGGAGCTGTCCAGTGGAAGCTTCCAGCCGCACCTCGATGTGGGTCGGCAACGACACCCAGTCCGCTTGGAGGAAGACGTGCTGGATAGCACCGCAGACGCTGCCCGCGTATTTGGTGGAGGCCAATACTATGTGTGGCGGCTCCTACGCAACCTACCTGCACGACGGCGCGCTTCAGCCTACGGGTACGAGCGTACTTGGACGAAGCGTTCCAAGGCCGCTGGATCGGCCGCGGCAGCGTTATCCGCTGGCCACCGCGTTCACCTGACCTGACGCTGCTGGACTTCCACATGTGGGGTAGAGCGAAGGACCTAGTGTACGGACATGACGGCCACACAATTCGCGCCGTGGAATAGTTACGTGCCCAAATTATAAACGCGTTAAATTTTAAGTCAAGTGAAGATGTGCTCGTTTCGGTTCGGAGGCATTGCCCGTGCATGGATGTACTTATTTACAAGTAGAAGGCCGTCAAGTCCAACATTTTACCTAAATAGGTGGTGTAAAAATGTAAATATGACTTGTGATTATCAGTGTAAATATGACTTGTAAATATCAATGAATTATGACTTTTAAACACGCCAGGTTGTTTTGTTAAAGAGTGTTTATGATGTGTTGTTTATTTACCTAATAAATTAAAGTTAAACGAAACTGTGTTTCATTGAATCACAATACTAGTATGCATATCCATACTCATAATTTCCAAGTAAGTTCCTGTTAGTGCTATCTGTCAGATACTTCATACTCGTTGGGAAGTGCTTACTTGGACACTATCATTTTATCAATCAAATTTTAAGCACTACCTAACGAATTGATCAAATAAAAAACGTAATTTCGTATTAAGTATCTGGCTGGCATTTAGCACTGCCCAGAACTTACTTGATAAAACTGGTCCTTTATTATACTGACCAAATGTTAAAGTACGATCAATAGATGGCGCTGTGCCCTCTTAAATCACGCTAGATTTGGTTTATTTCGGAGTAACTAATTGATTGAGATTTCTCGACTAAGATTTCATATTTTTCTATGTAAATTATAGCAGTATCTACTACGTAGTGCTCGCACGAGACAGATAAGTAGGTAAATGAACTCCATTCTCTCCCCACCCACGCTTTGTGCACCGCGGCACTAGCGCCGAATGCCTATGAATGAAGTGTGGGAAGAGTGGGGCATTGGAATGAGTGAGACGGAGGCGATTACGTAGGGACCGCTGAGAGTTAGACAGGATGCTTTTTAAAATAATTATTTCTTTTGTTAGAAAAAATTAAATGATAACTAGCCATATTTTGTTTGAAAAAAATTATAAGGATATTTTTATTTTATATAAACAGCGACTCTGTGTAAGTCATGTTACCTGAAAAAAAGTGACCTTATATATATTTTTTTCCTTTTTACATTTAATTCCTAATTTTATTACTTTATGTACAATAATTAACTATTAACATTACAATGTTTTTTTTTAAAATAGGGGGAAATTATGTAGGTGCATAAAGTTGAGTGCACCTAAGTCAATAAACCAAACGTGCGTCACAGACGACTCAACCTTATACAATATTTTATAATTAAGAAATCAGTGTGTATTGAAACTTGATCGTGTTTGATTGTCTCCGCAATTACATAACTCTAAATACCTCACGCTCCACCATACACGCACACTCATCCTAAAAAAGAAATAAACTATACACTGGCATACAATAAAAATACATAAACTAAATACTATTACATAGATTACACATGATACATACTTAAATAAATATGACGAAGAACAGAGATTATTGCTGTTAATTGTACTTGAATCACTTGACTAATCACCAATGGCGTATAAATTTGGAAAATTGCATAATTTGAAGAAGTACCAATTTAACTTATTTCCAATTCGTCGATTTGGCGATTTGACCAACATCAGACTTGGCAAATTTCGTAACACACCCAAAAATTGCACTATTTTTGTGATTATCACATTGTTGTGACTTTGTTGATACTGTACAAGACTGATATGCACAATGGTTTCGCCTGACGTTGTAAAATTTTTTGTGAGAAAAAGTTGGGCGTCTCATCAAACAGAACTAAGGACTAATTCTGGAAAATAGATAGTAAGGGTCGTGGACTCATAAACTAATAATAATGTTGTATTACCTTAATTTTTCAGCTACTTCATATTTTCATGTCGCAACGAAGTTCGTAAATTCACTCAATAACTTCATCAGGATATTTTATCCATATTCTGAAAAACAAAAATTTATATAGGTATATTTGCTGGAACAACAAAAATGACATTATTCTTTTTAGCTCCATTCGGAGGAGACTATTAAAATATTCCCTTGACAGATTTAGCTTGAGATGAAAAAGTGTGCCTCAATTTGATGTGTCACTTATATCATATTCAATATATTGAAATTGATATTTAAACTTATCTAACATTTAAAATAAACTAAAAAAAACATATTCAGGTATGGTTGTCATGTCATTATACCAAATTTTATTGTCATAAGTACTCAATATTATCTTAATGTTAGTATTACCATTTGATGTTGCAGTGCGACCCAATTATTTTTGTCTCCTTATTTTTAAATCATTTGGTTTCTACAATTATGTAATTTTGTACCAAATAAATTTATAGTAGACTGGGGACAATTGACTGAAAAGTACCCCATCCCATTTTTTCCCTTCCCTAATAATGATCCATTTTTAACATATTGAATACTGAAATAAGTATGATTTATTTGTCTATACTAAGTTCAATGTAAAAGCAAACAATACCACTTTATAAAATTGTATTACTTATTCAAATTAAGGGTGCTTATTGGTATGTATGGTATCAAGTGTCCTATATGTACGTAAAACTCGATCGTTCTCTATAGAGAGCTCATCATACTAGTGTCATATATTATTTGAGCATTAGTTGGCATTTATATGTAGCAGTTGTAAGTTGCCATCGAAATCTTATAGCAGTCTTTTAGAGCATATTTTCTTCTAGAAATCATGAAATTAGAAGTTCGTAGTCTTTCGTAGATCCAGGAAGGATCAAATCTCCCTTAGTAAAGTGTACCTGAGTAGTTCGAGGTTCTGAACCAAAAGCTACAAACAAATAATGGCTTAATAACCTTGATAATTAATTTACACGTCTTAATCATAGCTAAATAAGTGTTTGGCCAAAAGTAGTAAAATAATATACTTCTGCTACAAAACTCACTTAGTTATTAGCAAAACTGACAACTGGGCCAACTTTGGAAGTTAGCGGGTACCGTAGACCACAGATATTGCCACTACTAAGCTAGATATTATAAATAAAATTTCTGTAAATTTACAAACCTATAGTCCCCAGTCTAGTCTAATATATGTTAATGTATTCTTATTCATGTAGTAAAATGTAATTGATTTGTCTTCTCATATTAATATTATTTGCTTTACCAAGTTTCAATTGACTGTATCGTTCAAAGATTGCCCCTACTATAGGGTTATATTTAGTCTTATAATTTCGCTTGTACATTTGCTAGCGGTACTCATGTTATTACTTATTATTTAATTACATTAAAATAATATGATAAATTATTATTACCTGTTACCGTTTATTGCATTATAAGTGTTACCAATAATATTAACTCTTCAATCCTTATAGTTTTTAAGTAACCTGAAAATAACTGGAGTATCTTTGTTATGCGATGATTAGTGTCATCAATGGCTACAAACTCAATTAATTTAATAAATAATTACGACTACGACTTGTTAGTAGAAAAAGGTACAGGATTGCCAACTATTAAATGTAGCAGACCTATATAATAAACCTAATTAAGTCGGCCCCTGTGATGCCTCACTTTAGTTTCATACTATTGTTTAGTTGCAGAAAAGACAGTAGTACATAACGGGTAAATTAATTTACCATCTAGCACTTTGCATGTAAATAATAATTGTAATATGGTCAAATCAATTTCATTGCTCAAATATCAAATGTTTTATCAATAACGTGAATTCTTACTAAATTCATATCTTATTTACTATATTTTACCTGTTTTTGAACTGTGCTGCTACAATCCAAATCGCAATTCAAATTATAAATCTCTATTCACAAGAACAAATTACTATTCCTGAAATGTTTGATACATCACAAAATACTTCTTAGTTTAATCCCTAGCTTGGAAGCAAGCACACCATTTAAGTAAGTATATCTGTCAGTTTTATGTTGTATCCATTCTTTGACAATTCAAATCAACTTAGTGTATCAAATTATAACAATGATTAATGTCATAAATGATAGTCATGTAAAGGATAACGTTATGCTTTTATACTACAAGCCCTTGGAAAAAAATAACCTGTGAAATGAACCAACGTGAATAACGCTTAGAAGGTTGTTACTAATCAGAAAATAACTCTGAGCACTATGCCGTCATTTCTGAGCGGTACAGATGAGTACGTGAGTGAATGGAATTTCTCAGGTACAAATAAGGAATTACGACTAATTATTAAAGTACAGCTTTGTTATAGATGATTAAAAATAAATGTCGAAAAACCTAGTGCCGTACTAAAGCGGTGGTGCCGGAAGTCAGTGCAAATTTTTAATTCGCCCATAATTGCAGAAGCAATATAGGTCATTTATTATTGTATGACATTTGTGTAATTCCTTTTGTACACATACACCGTGAAATTTTAGTGGTTGTTTTCCCGCAGTAAAATGATTTTATCTTTAGTAGTGCAATAGATTTGTGCAGTTTTTTTTATTCAAATAAAAAATAGCAGTTTCACGATTGTGATAAACGAAACTCGAAAGCAACCTCGAACCAATGGTACTAGCCGCGCCGCAGCCGGTTACCGGCCGGGGTCATTGCCCCTCGCGCGGTGCAGTTTATGCTATATTACTTAGTGCGTAGAGCTTCTTTTGCTTTGAACATTGATTTCGTGCGGCAAGCAGTACCCAAACACGTCACATTTTGTAAAGATACTATCGTATCTCACGCTTTTGACTTGATGATTATTTTTTTGATTAATTGAGAACAACGATATCTTTATTTTCAAAAAATAACTCGCACAATTCGATGGTTCTACGAAAGGTAAATCGTTCTGTTGCGGGAAAACAACCACTAAAATTTCACGGGGTATACAGATACTTTACCCGTAAACGCCGTCAGTAAAGTAAAGGGTCGCAAAGACGCAAACTCGCAACCCTTTTAAAATTAGCATATAGGTGATCATGATATCAAACGACTTCTTGAGAGAACTTCACAAATAGGTAACATTTTCCAGCATACCGTACATTTTTTGTGGAACACCTAGGTCTATGGGATAAATTACTTCCCTCCAAAAAGAGTGACTTTCCGGTGACTTTTATCTGTACGGCAATAACACAGGTTATTAATACTTTAGATAATCTTCAGTAAAAGATAAGTGCCGTACACTTTCGATAGTCCGCTAGTCTGTGAAATGGCAGATTATTTCACCGCCTAAAACCGCTGCCTGTGCCGTGGCAGAATACCTACCCTCTTTTTATTTAAAATGTACGGCATTATAATTTTTTGTTATTATTTAATATTAGGATCGACCTAAGTGGCGTGCAATTGGAGAGGCCTATGTCCAGCAGTGGACTGTGATAGGATGATGATGATGATTTAATATAACAAACAAAAAATTTTTAATGCCGTACAGTTATTAATGAATTACCATAAGGGACATTTCAAACGTTATCGAAGTTTTTATCAGCTGTAAAGAATAATCTGAAGTACGGTATCTGTTTTTTTTTGTTAATTCATATTTGTTTTATATAAAATAACAATAATCTTTGAAAATATTACTCCTCATATTACTCCAGGAATATTTCAAAAAATTTCGGAATTAATTTTTGGACGGCATAAATATTAAACACTAGCGGACCCGACAGACGTTGTCCTGTCTTAATAAATATTGATTAAGAAATAGTTTAATAAAAATTATAGTTTAAAAAACTAAAAAACCACGCTTTTAAAACAGATTGAACTAAAAAAATAAAAATGTAGTAATCAATTAAAAAATTCATATTATTGTACAAAAAGCGTGGCTTGATTTAGATTGTTGTAAATATTTTATCAATAATTTACTATATCTGTAGATATCATAACAAGCACCCCACGCTTTTTGTACAATAATATGAATTTTTCAATTGATTAGTACAGTTTTGGTTTTCGTTGGCTTTCGACCTCTGCGCTGGAAATATGTACGGCGTTTACGGGTAAAGTATCTGTATATGTGTACAAAAGGAATTATACAAATGCCGTACAATAATAAATGACCTATATTGCTTCTGCAATTATCGGCGAATTAAAAATTTGCACTGACTTCCGGCACCACCGATTTAGTACGGCACTAGGTTTTTCGACATTTATTTTTAATCATCTATAACAAAGCTGTACATTAATAATTAGTCGTAATTCCTTTTTTGTACCTGAGAAATTCCATTCACTCACGTACTCACCTGTACCGCTCAGAAATGACGGGATAGTGCTCAAAGTTATTTTCTGATATAGTAACAGGCTTCTTAGCGTTATTTACGTTCACGTTGGTTAATTTTACAGGTTATTTTTTTTCAAGGGCTTGTAAGTCTATTATGTTATGATACTTCTTATTACACTGTACTGGCTTGGAGATGAATTATTTCTGAGTGATGATTGTCGTTGTAATGCAATTCGTTGAAGAAACATAAATTGTAAATAATTGCTAATGTGGTGTACATTTATTTACCTAAAGTTGGCAACCCCAAATACCTTCCTTTGCTTCATCCTTTACTATAGAGATGTCTGTACTGAAACCATTGAACAGTCCTTATTGTTATAAATTAACTGACCTACTAAGTGCTATGATTTGCATGTAATAAAAAAATGTATGTAATTTAGGAATAATAAGACTATTATTTTATTCAAAATATGTTAATAAAACGATTTTTTAATAAATAAGTAGGTGTAACCCTTAAACTAATCCATTAATATGGATGTCGGATTTACCGCAGACTTTGGAACAAGCACAAAATTTAATATGCAATTCTAAAACATAATATGCCTCGTATTGTAATAGTAAATTCCAATTTTAAAGTTTAATAAAAGGATAATACATTTATTTAAAATACTACATTCAGGTTACCTTGTAATGCCCTCCGAGATCCTTTTCAATATATTTAAATGCAATTCTAAAACATAATATGCCTCGTATTGTAATAGTAAATTCCAATTTTAAAGTTTAATAAAAGGATAATACATTTATTTAAAATACTACATTCAGGTTACCTTGTAATGCCCTCCGAGATCCTTTTCAATATATTTAAATGTAGCTGGTTTCATGTCATGTCAAAGTGTATGAATACGTACACCATGTCATTTATATCCTTTTCACACTTTTTTATCATATAAAGTGTTGTTTATGAGAGAAACAAGATTTTATCATCATACAAATAAAAAATATACACAGTATCTTTCACAAGTTTATTATGAATAAGTCCTTAGTGTCTAATAAAACATTTTAGTACCTACCTATAATTTAATAATAAAATCATGGACTTCTAAAAGAACATTAGTGTTTTATTACAAAGTGTAATATTATGTTTCAATTAACAACCTGGTCACTGAGTTCTAATAATAAATACGATATTATTATATTTTTTCACTGGACACAAAATCTAAAAACATTGACATCAAGCGAATTAGTCATAAGAAATAAATCTTGTCATTTCACAATCTGAACTTGTCATTTACCTACAATTCATACGAGTTTTCTTCTTTAGTACCTAGTACTCAACATAATTTAAAATTGTTATGAAAATATGCTTGAAATAATTTGATCCAGATATTTATATATTTCGAGTGTGTGCAAATCATATTCTGTTATAGTCTAACAGATCACCAACTGCCTGTAATGCAAACAATTATACAGATGCTTAATGTTAATACTGATTCATAAATGTATATACTTAATTCATAAATTGATCATTTGTTACTGTTTATTGCAACTATACAAATCCTAATACTATATAGTCTTAACTTAAGTTCATTCATAATTTCTTAGCTTACAACGATTTTTTTATTTTCCTATAAGATTATAAATGTTGATCATAGTTTCCTTTTTCATGCATTATCAAGATAAAAATAAATATTAAAACACCTTAGTCGTGTTTTATTTCTCTACACATACTTCAATTGCAATATATTTGCAGAATTAGTTGTTATAAAACGTATCGTTAATTTACATAGTTAATTCTATGTACATAACACACTTTAGGTATTGTGCATGCGAATGCACGAGCATAATAATATAACGTATAATAAATATATTATAATAATTATTAACACCTAAAATTCCCTATATTACTGACACATTGAGACATAACTAACAGTACCTATGGCTTCATTAATTGTTAGTAAACAATTGTTTTGCGTTGCCTTTAAGTTTGTAAGATATCCTGTCATCAATTTCCCATAAAACTTTTTCATTCTGATAGGGTTTGGGCTAATATTCCCTATACTTACCATAGTTGTTGGTATACTGCTGCTGTGGCTGTTGATATGAGCTGTAAGACTGCGAATATGAGTCGTACGCGGGCGGCGCGCCCCCGTAGGCTGGCTCCGCCGCGCCGTAGCCCGCATCACCAGCGCCACCACTACGCCAATTAATCATTCATATTAGGGCAATCCCATGTAAACTATCGTAATAAATAATAGTTGTTCATTATTCTCTACATCCTTGTTTATCAAAGTCCTACTTCACAGAATAACTGTTTAGCAAAACGTCGTGTGCGTTACTGGGGCGGCATGTCGACTCGGATCGAGATGAAAGTATATAGAAAATTTAGAGCCCTATATCCCATTCATGTGCCCCAAAAATCAAATTAGTGCCCATTAAGGTCTCCGAGTAACTTTAGGAAATAAGATGCCGCTGGCGTTAGGTCTGAAAACGTTGCTACAGCGGCATGATTTTTACCTATTGGCCCTAGCTAAATTTAAAGTAGCCTAAAGGGTAGCTTATATTTGTGCCCTCTCTTGGCCAAGTAGCGGCATTTGTGCCTCTTGTGGATTTGGTGATATTGCAAATGCCGCTGGAGTAACATTTGGCGGATTTCCATATCTGCTTCCATATCTGCGGAACGGCTGGACAAACAGATATGTTTTTTTGTCAGCTGGTGTGTTGTAATTTGTGCCATTTGTGCCCCAGAAATTTTTCCAAAAAAATGCACGGTGTATCAATAGGACGAGTTTCTCTGAAAATCGAAAATAGCTTCTAGTTCTTGAACTACATAAAATGGTGTGCTGTGATTGCAGTGCCCAATGCCTTTTAGGCATAAATGTATCATCTGCCTAATTTTCGTCGAAATAAATCAATTTTTCTGTGAAAGTGGTTTTGCTTATTTCAAACCTCAAATAAGAGCATTGTGAACAAGATAATAACAAATCATGATTTGCCGATCAATAGAGCCCATATTCAAATATATTTTCACACACAGAATTTCAGCTTACTACACCTTATAATTAACCGTTAATAAATAAAACAATGTAACGAGAATTGTTTTAAAAACTATCCGACCAAATGCGAAAGGTAGTTAAAAAGCGGACGTTGGGAACATTCACCTTACCTACTTAATTTTGTCTATTAGATTTTATTATGTGTGTACAGTGGTGCGGAAAATCTGTTTTAGTATTTTTTTTTTTTGTGCTATTATCAGTTAACATTTCATTTTTTACTGTTAGAATGCACTCAGTAAGGATTTTCATCGTCATGTCCGAGAGTTTATATATTACAAAAGAAAAAACATTTTGTGTATATTATGTTAAGGTTCTTTAAGTGTCTTTTTCCTAAACTTTAATTATTAAAATAGATGGGTACTTTAGAACTGATTCACATAAAATTAGTTTATGAAAAACGAAACGCTTGGAACGAATCGTCGTTGTAAGAAAAATAATCCTTATTGTGCAGCAATACGGCCTGTATTTAAATGTGCAACAGATCGTGTTGCTGTTGGTGTGCAAGCGTGTAAGAGGAGGCCGACGTGTGCCTACTCTAGTCGATTGCATAACAGTCAAAACAATCTGAACCTTATTCGTATATGCAATAGTAACATTTGTGTGCGCATGCATAGGCAAGGAACAGTACCTATTTGTTTACTCTGTGTTATACCGGCCGGCCGGCTTGTTTAATGACAACGCTACATTACCTACATCAAGACGGACGAAATGAGGCATTGCCGTGTTTGGAGATTAATTAATTTATGAATAGTTAAATGTTTTTTGTGTTGTGTGTGAGTGCATGAGTCTTTAATGTTCTTATGTCGTTGCAAATTATGGGCCACGGCTAGAACACGTTTGCAACACAGTGCGGGTATAGGTAATTTGTATATGATGAGTTACTTACCTCCTTTAACAATTTTAATACGTACATTTTAACTGAAGATTGCGCATTGGTAATTTCATGCTTCCATCCCCCAGCAGTGGTTATTATAATTTATTAGAATGTGATATTTACAATTTTGTCAATCCTAAATATTATTATTCTAGTAAACAGTCTTGGTCTCGACTGAATCGCCTATCGGCCGGTCCTAATAACCTATCTTTCTTCAGTTTTGGCATATCAAAGATAGAAAACCACTTCTGTTTTTGTTTCTCTGGACGGCAAAATCAGAGATAGAAACTATTTCCTATTCCGAAATGTCAAACTGGCGATAGGTAGATTATTGGGACCGGCCGTATATCAACAAACGTCGTAATCCTGACGGTAATTACATACGAGGGCGGCACTGAAAAATTCGGGAATCAAGGAATTGACACAACATTACTATTTAAAAATGTATTTATTGCTTTTTAAATTATTCTCCGCGAAACTTGACACATTTTTCCATACGACGAAACCAATCATTGAAGCAACTATTCCATTCGGAAGTTTGGGTCTCCAAAATGGCCGTTTTGTAGGCGTCCCACAGCTTCTTCAGGTGATGAAAATCTCCGACCACGCAATTTATTCTTTATTTTAGGGAAAGTATAGAAAGCATTAGGGCTTAGGTCGGGGCTGTACGGCGGATGGTCAAATAATTCTATGTTTTCTTGCTCTAAAAACTCTTTTGTTCTGTGCGTGGTGTGAGAACTCGCATTGTCGTGATGGAGGATGATGCGGTGGTTGCAGTTCTCTTTACGGAGTTCAGAAACGACCTGTGGCAAACAAATGCTAGCATACCATTCTGCATTAACCGTTCTTTGTCCCTCAAGAGGAATAGTCGCAACATGGCCGGTTTTGGAGACAAACGTGGCCACCATTTTTTTATGCAACACTCCGTGAACGAACAATTTTTGTTGGCTTTAACTCATTTTCGAACACCCAAACTCGTGACTGGTTTCTTGTTTCGGGTTCGTAAGCGTAAATTCAGGATTAGTCACCTGATACGATGTTGTATACAGCATTTGAGGATCCTGCGTGGAATCTTTCGAGAGTTCTGACGCACCAAGTAACGCGAGCCGCTTTTTGCTCTTTACAGAGCGAATGCGGTATCCATCAGGAAAACAACTTTTTTACACCTAATTGTTCATGCAAGATTATTTGTTTTTGACTCATGCCAATGTCTAAAGTTGCCTGAATTTCGCGGTATGTCACATGTCGATCTTCCTCAATCAGATTACGCACAGCATCAACGTTTTCTTGGGTGACTGCAGGTTTTGGACGACCTTGACGGGGGATCATCACTGAGCTTGACACGTCCACGTTGAAATTCAGCAAACTAGCGATAAATTGTGGTTTTGGATGAGGCTTCATTACCAAATGCAGAAATCATCCAGTCAACACACTGTTTTTTTGTTAAACCACTTCGAAAGTCATAATAAATCATCGCTCTTGAATTTTCTCGAGTCAATTCCATTTTCTCAACGACTAAACAAGTTTGACAAGACCTTGTGATAAGACCGAGAATCTTTTTTTAAATAAATAAATGGTATTCGATTTTTAAAACCAAGGAGTTTGCAATTAGAAAGATTTTAATATGACAGTAACAGTGGAAATATTCCATTCCCGATACTTTTAGTGCAGCCTGTGTATTACCTACTATTAATTCATTTTTTTGCAACTTTAATATAACAGGTCATTTATTATAAAATGTATTCACTATCAAAATACCGTTGACAGAATAAAAATAACTAATGTCTATAGGAAGATACATCTGTTCTCACAAAAGTAGTCCCGCGCCCGGGAAGGGAGCGGGATATCGACAGCTGACCTCGAAAATAGTCAAGCCATCAAAAACATAGCTTGTAAAAAAAAAGTCTCCCAACCTACCCTAAAAAGTTGCGAGATCCATGTAATACCAAAACTGGTCCTTCAAATTAAGTATAGCTTCAAATTAGCTGAATAAATTACATGGATCTCACAACTTTTGACGGCAGAAAACGGCCATGCCACTTTTTTGCTCAACTTGGCCAGATAATACCGCGAATAGTCAGATCGAGAATATCGACATGCTGCAACTGTAGCGGTCTAAGACAATTGTTATAAATTGTCTAGGGTATCGGTAGTAAGTATGAATATTTAGTGAGAATTGGGCGATACTATTGAAAAAAAGAAAACAGGTACCATTATTTTTTCTCGATACTACCTACTTGTGTTATCAAAGTGTGGTACTTATTGATAGTATCGCGTCAAAAGTATCAATAGGATCTTTATAATACATCTACGCGGTTGGCAAATGCAAAAAAATACAGCAAATAATGTTTTTTGTTGAACTTGTATCCCACACTAAAACTTGTTTCCGTGACTGTACCTGACATCGAAAATGACAAGGCTACCAATTTGAAAATGCTGGCTCAAGTACTGAATGGCCGCTTTTTAACTACCTTTCGTATTTCGTCGGATAGTTTCCAAATAATTCTCGTAACATTGTTTTATTTATTAATGGTTAATTATAAGGTGTAGAATGCTGAAATTCTGTGTGCCTATATTTGAATATGGGCTCTATTGATCGGCAAATCATGATTTGTTATTATCTTGTTCACAATGCTCTTATTTGAGGTTTGAAATAAGCAAAACCACTTTCACAGAAAAATTGATTTATTTCGACGAAAATTAAACTTAGGGTTTTACAATTTTGCAGATGTTACATATGCCTAAAAGGCATAGGGCACTGCAATCACAGCACACCATTTTATGTAGTTCAAGAACTAGAGGCTATTTTCGATTTTCAGAGAAACTCGTCCTATTGATACACCGTGCATTTTTTTGTAAAAATTTCTGAGGCACTTAGGGCACAAATTACAACACACCAGCTGACAAAAAATCATATCTGTTCGTCCAGTCGTTCCGCAGATATAGAAATCCGCCAAACGTTACTCCAGCGGCAATTGCAATTACACTAAATCCACAAGGGGCACAAATGCCGCTACTCGGCCAAGAGAGGGCACAAATATAAGCTACCCTTTAGGCTACTTTAAATTTAGCTAGAGCCAATAGGTAAAAATCATGCCGCTGTAGCAACGTTTTCAGACCTAACGCCAGCGGCATCTTATTTCCTAAAGTTACTCGGAGACCTTAATGGGCACTAATTTGATTTTTGGGGCACATGAATGGGATATAGGGCTCTAAATTTTCTATATACTTTCATCTCGATCCGAGTCGACATGCCGCCCCAGTAACGCACACCAAAACGTCCATATCGCAAATTGTGTCTTCAAGTCAAGGAAAATAATAGTTTGTTAAATAGATTCAAGTCGCTTTAACCGGAAGGGCACAAACCCGGTTATGAAAGTAATGATTAGTGACTCTGGTAGTCTGTCATATAAGTATCCTAGTACAGAGACCAGTCTCACATAGACTACATTTTTATTTAATATACAGGGTGAAATTTTAACCACTTTCCAAATTTTAATATAGCAATCTACGAGGCAAAAAACAAAAGACGTATTTTTTCTTTTGGTATAGCCCAGTACAAAAATGTCAAGATAAAGCACTTAGAAAATGTCCACCAAAAATCTAAAATTTTTGATACGGTATCCTAGTAACACTTTTTTTACGCGATGTGCATCTCATTCATTCATTACAATACTATTCATAAGTTTTTGATTTTCCCTTAATACCTCAACAGGTCTAGCACCGTGAAAATTGAAAACAATATCGCAAAAAATATTTTCGGGTGACAACTTGATTTACATTTTTGACTTCATAAATAGGCTCTAAATACGGTACTGACCACATATAAAAATTTTGGAAAGTTGTTAAAATTTCATCCTGTATACGAGTAGTATAACATCATATCGTATAAAGATCAAAACATATACAATCAAACGATATAATTTTGTTTAATATAACACTTTTTAATATAATGATGGAAAGATATAATGTTAAATTACATAATTTTAAAAAGTATATGTAATAATTGGTTTAAAATCATTAAGTATAACAACCGTACAGTATAACATTCATAAAATATATTATAATGCTAAAATCAAATAAAATGTATTTCGTATAATAACACTTAGTAAACGTTTATTTACGATAACACTCTTTTTGTATAACGTTTAAAACGGATATAATGATTTGATCACTGGATAAAAAATCGTCAGAATGCCGAATTTAAAGATACCAAATAGTGTAAATTCCGAATCTATAATAGTACGAAATGGCATAAATAGGCAGGCAAGGATGTATGCATGCACGTAAGCAAGTCGCCTTGGGCGACCATCCGCAGCCGCTACAGCTCACCCGGGCGCCCGAGCTTAGTTACTGCGAGCGAGGACTGCAATCCCTCCGCGCCTCCAGCTTTTAAATTGCACTCTAGTGTAGGGCAGACAAGTACCACGGCGCGGAAAAACCACGGGATTAACCAAAATTCTTAATTTTACCATTGTAAGTCGGTACAGTTATTTCTTTTAATCAATATTTCAAACGTTTTTATCTCAAATAATAGATATACGAAATGATGCTTATAACAAACAAATTTATAACGAATGAACGATATAAATGAGTTTTATTTTAAACTATTTTATTTGTTATGAATGTTATACTAAATGGTATTAAATAAAATGTATTTTATGTAAAGTAGGTAATCGTTATATCAAACAAAATTATATCATGTGTTGTTGTAATAAATATTTATTATGTAAAGTAATCGTTATTAAAGTTCTATTATATCAAATGATTATTATCACATGAGACGCACCCGATTTACCCGACGATTTACTAAACTGTTTTCTAGATAATATGAATAACTGTTGTCACTATAATTTTCTGTGTGAGAGAGGAAATAAAGAGTTGTCTATTTATTTAATAATTCGTTTCCTTCATTTGCTAGTTCAATCGTATAATCTGCCATAACTGAATTTTCGTAAAACATCGTGAATTTCTTCTTAACGTACAATTACTTCATGTCGTGCAGCAGTAAAAAATTATAGTCTATAACAGTTGATTTTATTAAAGGCGTGGTCAGATGAAGTCAGTTAGTTTTACACAATCTTCCAAAAAATGCTTATTCTGAAAAGGTTAATCATGTACTTAGAGAAGAGTAACTGCGGCAGGGAATATTTAAGATTATTTTTACATGATCTAGGTTTCCAATATAAGAAATGCGGATCTAAAAGAAAACTCCAAACAAAAAAACATGTTGGAGGAGGCAATACCTAAATACTACTAAGCAATATCGTAGAGAAGGCAGACATATTTTTTATCTGGACGAAACCTATGTTAATACGAGTTAGGTACAGCAAATATCACCTCTAACATTATTTTTGGTCCAAATTAGAATTTATACTATTTCGTGCCTACTGTCCCCCTAATATCGCCCCAGATCAACTCAATCGAATTGCGGTCTGGGTGCTATTGATGCAAACACAACACTCCATGACCGTTTCTTTCAAGAGCTGGTCAATTTTGTATACATCTTCTGTATACAAAAATACATACTTACATTAAATTAAAAAACTGGAACTGTATTATAAGAGCTTGTAGTTTATTATACATTATATCAAAAGAACAATGATTACGTGTATTTTACTAGGACTTTTGATTGTTATAAGATTTTTTTAGAGGTATCTTCATGATTTTTTACTATCGAGTCATAAGTTGTATCGTGTTTCGAAAACAGTATCATACTAAAGTAGTGATGAAAGAGACTCAGTCCATTAAGTCGTTTAAAACCGTCGTTGTTTCGGGTTTCCAAAATACGAGTGCTTTAAATAGTTATTCAAATTGGGATCAGAACAATGTATGTGATGTTGTCCACATTTATTTATTTATCTGCTTAAAAAATAACCCCCCTGTTTATTAAGAAGTAATTACTTATTGCTCAAGAAAGTCATAACTTAAGATGTTACTACCTAGTGTTTACGTGAAGGAAATGGGTCATCATTAATAGACATATTGTTTGGCTGAGAATGCTAACTTTTCATAGTTCTAACTTCCAATAATTAGTAGATTAAGGACTACAAATTGTCACCTAAGTAATTACTTTAGTTGTTTATAAATACGGGTGTAAGACTTTAGCTGTTAGTCTTAAATAATAAGACTCAGTCAGGCGTTTAATTCGTTTTAGACTACTATACTTAAACGACTCGAGTCTTTTACAAGAGATCAGGCCCCTAATTCGCGTAACCAAATCGTATCACAATCGTAATTGAATAGCAGGTTTTTGACAGTTCTAGTATGGGCTAAATGTCAAAATCGTCCAATTCAGTTACGATCAAACTGCGATTGAAATAGCTAAATAAGGCCCCTGAGGTTCGAGTAATGCGTTTGGGTTGCAATGAGATTTTTTTGATATTACATACGAGTATATGGAGTGAAACTATGCATACCCAAATAAATATATCTGATTTAAGTTTTGTTCTGTATAGGGTGTTATGATTAAAAACGAAAAGGCCTCCATCATTGAATTTAAGTTATCACAGCAATGATGGGTGCTGGCATAATCACCACGGTTGCCAAATGCGGGTTGATGATCATAAACCCTAGCAAAGGACTAGGCAAATTCAACACTTTTAATTGCCCGATTCGAGGATCGAACCCGTGGACCCCGTGATCTTGGCCCGGTATTTAACCACTATAGTCCGTAAACTTAGAATAATAAAAACAGCACGAAAAACGCGCAACTAAAACTAAGCCATATCTGGCTTACTTCGTTCCGCGAGCTGTCAGTGCTCAACGTCACGCTAAGTCAAACACAGCTCGCGAAAAATAATTTAAAATGACTGTTTGCACTATGAAGAAGTGTTCTAGCATATCAGATAAACAAAAAGAAAGTGATAAAGTTTTATTTCACAGGTAAGTACTTACAGTTTATACATTTTCTGTACGTAAATCCAATTAAAAACAAATAATTTGAAACACAAAACCTATCAATATCAGTGTTGCTAGTTTTGGGAAAAAAAAATGCACACAGTTTGTTTAGTTGGTTTTTAATATTGAGAAAAATATTGAATTTGCCATAACAGCTATTTAATACTGTTTAGACTTAAATGTTGATGTTATTAATTCTATAAAAATAATTTCTTAATGTGAATTTATACAATCATACAGGCATTTAAATTTAAACACATTGAACGGTGGCATTCGTCATTAGATTAATAAATATGTAATATACTTATGAATGTAATCATATTGTCTTATGTATTTAAAAATCATTCTAAACACATGGCAAATCGTCGTATAACAAAATAACACGTTTTCCCATTTTTTGTGGGTAAACGCCCGATGATGGTAACACTGAAGCCATATTTGTGTGCGTTAGAAGAGCGTAGATTTATTCAGCTTACGCACACAAGGATAATTAAATGGCACGCGTTCACGCTTACGTTTTGGTTCAGACGCGGCTTCTAGGTGTTATTATTCTAAGTCCGTAAAATATAGCTTGATTAGAATGACACCTGTCAAACTGAGGTGACTAGTGATGAAACTGACTCGACTGATCAAAGGAAAAAAAACAGTTATGGCGAAAAGAAGAATAAAACAAAAATCAGATACAGTCGTGGGCAACTAATTAGGGACAGATAGAATACTAAGCAATATTAAATGTTCATATCCCATTATTGCGAGCTTCATTCGAGATTACTGACTGTTACTTTGTAAACATATTCACTATGAAGTACTCTAGTTAACAAAATACAATAACAAAAAAAAAACCTTACTAACCTAATAAAAAATCTTAATCATGTGAATGAATTAATAATTATGGTACAAACGAACTGGCCACCTAAATAGGGACGCTTAAGTTTTTCCTTGTAAATTCAAAAAATTCAAAGGTACCTAATAACTTTTATTCTGTTTTATTTGAAAAGCGACATTCTTACCGTGTGAGTTATACACGCGTCAAATAATTAAAGGTAATGGGTAATGAGTCGAAAGGAAAGCTGTGCGTAACAATGAGAAAAGTTATAATAAATCTTTATCAGCGTCGATGGCCATACCGGAAAATTGCAGATCATCAGAAATGTTCCAAAAACATGATCTACAATGCAGTGATTTGTTTTGTATTCTATTGTTTTTGTCTTTTAGTTGTCCATCCATAAGTCCATTATGTGTAAGTCGCAATGATTTATTTATTTCAAAAATATTTATCGCAACTAGCAATTTTCTTTCCTGGCCTTTAAATATTGAGAATATTAGCCAAATTACTTGTTATTAATTGCTACACTTTAAAACCTCGTGGAGATATTTTTTTCGGACTAGAGGGACGATCTTGTGTTTTACTGATATTGCGTCCCTAATTAGTTGACCACGACTGTATATTAAGAATTAATAGTAAGTCAGTGTCGTTATCATTATCAGAATAATTGGAACAATCATGAAAATCAATTAGATTTTTTTAATCGCATATACAGAATGAATTGGAAAACATTGGCATCCTTCTAAAATAAAGAACCTACTCGTGATTCATAGTACTTTCCCCAAATATGACGCAAATCGATTGATACAAAAACGGAATATTTTTAAACCCTAAAAATCATGTTAAACATACTTGAATGTTAATTTACAATTAACATAAAAGTATCATACGAGCCTACTCTACTTGAATAGTGTGCCTACAAAACGCGCGCGCTGTTATTGCCTAGATTTATTCAAGTTCGTATACGCTGTGGCATGTAGATACTTCACCTCTCATTTCCCTCTCATCCCATTATCATTTTTACTAGTTTTGCTTACTTTTTTTTATAATTTGATGTATTTTCTAATTCTTTTAAATTTTTGTTTAGAAACTTTTTGGTTAACTCTCTTAATTTTTATATTCAAATTTTGAAATTCAAAATTGTTCGATCGTGCCTCGCCCATCTCAGGCGAGGACGTCAGTCAGTCTAGATTCAGATTCAGCTTGCGATAGACATTGAGTTTTGAGACACTATATTCGGCTTTGATAGACTTGACTTATTATAAATTTAAAAGTGAATTCCTGGCATATCTTTATTTGGTACTTCCGGACCCTGGTATGGTCACGTAGACCGCCGGGCCACCTCCATCCTGCGCAGCTGGACCCCGGCTTAGTCAGACAGACCGCCGGGTCATCTCCCCTTAGCTGCGCAGTTAGGTCCTGGCGTGGTCTACCGCCGGGCCACCTCCACTCCACATCCACAAAATTATACTTAAGTTACCTACGTTTTTATTTATCTTTACTTTTAACTATAATATATTTACTTTATACTTTCTTGTTTTGTATTTTATTTTTCTTAGGGAATAGTTGTAGAGAGGTAGGTTCCCATTAACTTTCTCCCTTTCTGTATTTTCTTTTGTAGCGTAGCAGAACCTAGGTTTCTGGGGGTATTCCTCTTCAAGGGTACCCCAGATATTCTGTTACGTTATAACGCATACAAACAACGCCACTCGGCCTCTAACACACCTGCCCCCGCCTCTGCGCCCGGCCGGCCGCCCCTTTCGCCTTTCGGCACGCGCCTACGCCGCCAAATCAGTTCTGCATTGTGTAATAAGGTGTGATGACGTTTGTCGTCTATCCGGAACTATCGCGCGCGCACCTCGACTGGACAGGATTGCAGTGGATTGGATTTTGTAACAGTGTAGTGCTATTTAACAAAGCGTCAACTAAATGACTCGACCACGTAATGTGCAGGGACGATACACAAACCAATGGTTTTATTATACGATCTCACGAACGATTTAATGTTAACACAGGAAATGTTTCACCACTTATGATACCCAACCGCGCCAATTCCATCACGAGTTACAAAATATTAACGCCAACATCTTGTGGACAGACGAAAGTACTTTTACAAAACGAATATGAGTGGAGCCAGCGTAACCCTCACAAAACTCACAAAACTGAGTTGTGTGGAAAGAGGAGGCGAGCACTTCGAACATTTACTAAAATACGTGTAAGTGACTATCTTTAAATTATTGTAAATAGCTGATTTGAACTAACTATTGTAAATATTGTCATTCCAACTTTTTAATTACGTATTACGTAAGTTTTGACCGTCCTAAGCCGATCAAAGTATGAAGGGAAAGTTATTATCATTATTAAGTTATCAATCAGCTGTGCGATGTCGGGTCACGCGGGTTCACGCGGTGTGGCGGCAGGCGGCGCAGGCGCGGTGGGGCGGGCGGCGCGGGCGCGCGTGTAAATGTAGTACCTTCTACGGCTAGACTCGCTCAATAATGTGATACTCTATCTAATTATCATTTATTTTGTGAAACTTTTTAATAAGTCCATAAGGTATTAGGTTCCCATAAAATAGGTATAATAATAGGTCGAATGGATGCCAATGACTTCAAATTCACCCTGTAGAATCTAATAAATTCGAAAATTTTTCGTAAACTATTGATAATTGCAATTTGATGTTCTTAGCATCAACCAATGCTCATTAAATCATTTGTAACATTTATGTTACATTACTTCGATTTTGAAATATTGTTAGTCTGTCGATTTCGATTTGCCCATTTTACGTCATCACTAGCGATTACGAAAAATGACGTAACCTTGTAAAGACGTCTTTTAAAGTTATGTATAATTTTTGTGTCTGGATTATTTTGATGTTTTTAACGTGAAATATCTATTTTATATAATTAAATTGATTAATATGTACAGCAATGTATAAAAAAATATTCTTAGCATGCCAGTTACCAATATTTTTTCGTGTGCTAATGTGTTTCACTTGTGTGACGCTGGTACAAAGTTACGTTGTCTCTTTCAGTGAGAACTGTCATTCTAATCAAGCTATATTTAAGGGCTATAGACCAATGGGGCGTTGCAAAAGTACTAATTGCATCAATACACGCCTTACGACTCTCGACTCCTTAGGCGAGGAGTCGTCAGTCTTTTAAGCTGTTTAAGTCCTTTAAGCTGTGTAAGTCCTTTTATTTATTTATTTATTTATTTATTTAAAACTTTATTACACAAAAAAATTATAAATGTACAATTGGTGGACTTAATGCCATGTGGCATTCTCTCCCAGTCGATAATTGGGCTAAGCAGAAAAGTTGTGTAGGCGGTGCGACAGACAAAACTAAATGAAACTAATGTAACAATAATTATAAGTTAAAAAAAAGGGCAATAAACTACACATAGTACCTTTCATATATAAACTAAATACTAGAAAAACTACTTATACTAAATAAATACTATAAATATAAAATATAAATAAATAAATATAGAATGACGACGCGTAATAATGTGAGAGCAAAGTTCATGATGATGATTCCGATTGATTTAGAAAATAAGACCGAACATTTTTCTTAAACGTGTATTTACTGGCAGACATTTTGATCTTTTCGGGTAGTGCGTTCCAGAGCCGCGTGGATTGAAGAAGGAAGGAGTTGGAGACAAAGCTAGTGCGGTGAGAAGGTATGGAGAGTGTGAGTTTGTTGGAGTAGCGCAATTGGCGCGAATGTGTTGAACTAAGGAGGTTAAATTGGGATTTAAGATAGGAAGGGCAGTTGGGATCGTTTAAAATAGAGTACAGGGTACATAGAATTCTGACATTACGCCGAAGATGAAGGGGAAGCCACTGTAACTGCAACCGGTGCTTGGATATATGGTCGAATCTACGTAAACAGTAAATGAAACGCACACAGTTGTTGATTAAGCGATCCAGTTTATTGAGAAGTGATTTATTTAAGTCGGAGTAGCACACATCAGCATAGTCAATGATTGGAAAAATGAGTGACAGAGCAAGAGAAATTTTGGTGTTGACGAGGAGAAAATGCTTGAATCTGTAGAGGGAGCGTAATGTGGCGTTGACCTTACGACCAACCTCACTCACGTGAGTTGTCCAACTAAGCGTGGAATCGATGTGAAGACCTAAGTTCTTAACACACAAGCAGAACGGGATTACTACTCCATTGTATTTGATCGGAACGACGCTGGATACATCAATATGACTGACTTGCCGCCGACTACCGACAATAATCGCTTGGCATTTATTGGGATTGACAGCTATTCCATAGCGATCCGACCAAGAAGAAATGCGCTCCAGGTCTTTGTTAAGTTATTGTACGGCTAGGTTTATTTCGTTATAATGACACTGTTTATATATTTGTAGGTAAGACTACGACTAATAAAGCAAGTCTAACGACCAAGGGTTGGGGACTAAAAGACTGAGTCAGTCGTGAGGCGTCAGAATTAAGGCAAGTCTTTATTAAAAGCCTTAAACGTCTGAGTCTCTTTCATCACTATACTAAAGTATATCCTGAAGACTTAAAAAAAACAGACCAAAAAATATATGTTAGATATATTTTTTGGTCTGTTTTTTTTAAGTCTGACATAATTATATTTAATATCATTATAAGACTCGCGTTTAGCTCTACTAGTCGCCTTAAAGAGAGTAACTCGCAATGAACCGCGCGCACGCACACCTAATTGTATGAAGTTAGGTCACAATTAGTGTTGCCAGGTGTCCCGATTTGCGCGGAACGTCCCGATTTTCAGGGGTCTGGGGACGCGTCCCGATTTGCACCTGATCGGGACACTAAATGTCACGATAAATCAAAAAATTTGATATAAATCGACAAAGCGCTCAAAAAAGCAAGGATCACATCATTAGCGGTACCTAGTAGCGGTCTAGGTGGCAAGGGTATAGCTTTGTTTTGTTCTATCGCTCAGAGAAGCGACCGCTTCGCGATCTGAGCTTTGCTGAATCAGTAGATCTTCGTTCGTTCATTCGTTGAACGAATCAAATATTTAAAAAATAATCTACGAGACAAAAACAAATGACGTATTTTTTCTTGTGGTAATTAATAGTCCAGTACAAAAATGACAAGATTTTTTAATGCACTTAGAAAATGTCCGCCAAAAATCAAACATTCTTGATACGGCCTCCTAGCAACACTTTTTTCACGCGATGCGCATCTCATTCATTCATTACAATACTATTCATAAGTTTTTGATTTTCCCTTTAAGATAAGAAGGGAAAATCTACAGGCTTAGGACCGAAAAATTGAAAACTATGCTGTGAATAATATTTTCGAGTAAAACTCGACCTACATTTTATTCTTCATAAATGGGCTCTAATTACGATACGTCTGAACGCCTATAAAAATTTTTGAAGGTGATGAAAAAGTCATACTTTCTAAGACGCGGAACCCGCGAACTTCGTATCGTCTTAAATGTCAGTGTCATCAAATATGGCAGAGTTGGAAAAATTCTGCGTTAGAACCATCCTTGTAGGAATATTAAAAAAAAAAAAAGTGAAATCGGTTCAGCTGTTCTCGAGATTCAGTCACATTCAGTGATTCATTTCTATTAGGTTTCCGTAGCCGAATGGCAAAAACGGAACCCTTATAGTCTGTCTGTCTGTCTGTCTGTCTGTGTCTGTCTGTCTGTCTGTCTGTCTGTCTGTATGTCCGTCCGTCCGTATGACACAGATTCTGAAAGTATTAGCATTACACAGTTGAAACTTGGTAGGTAGATGTATCCTGTTGACCGGTTTACGATTCTCATACAAAAAAATAAACAATAAAGAGATTTAAGGGGGGCTTCCCATACAATTTTTGTATTATAGAAGAATAACTTCAAAGTTACTAGGAATATTCGTTGCAAAACGCAATAAATAATAAGTTCATTTAAAAAATAACTTGTTTTTTTATCGTCCCGACCTGCAACCCTAAATCCCGATTTGTTTTACCTTCTGCCCCGATTTAAAACAATTCGGACCTGGCAACACTAGTCACAATCCTCGTCTGTAACGCTTCGTGCGCGCTATACATTACGGGCAATAAATACTGGATTTATTTTAATGCTTAGAAAAAAAGGCGTTTGCCCCCGATTATTTTTGTAACATACGATTTGGTTTGATAAACGGAATCCGAGGTTTAAGGCGTCGTTAAGCTTTTTGTTACACCCTGTAACATTTAAGTTGGACAGTTTGAATTGTTGTACTTCTAAGGACTAGTTGTTATATTTTATCGCAAAGACACAGAAAAGTTAGTAAATTGGACTTACCTATATCCATCATTTTCGTAACCTCCTTGACCACTTGTTGTATACCCGTATCCTCCAGAGCCATAGCCACTGGAGTTATAGCCTGATGGCTGTGCCGGAGCAGGTGCTGAGTAATTGTTACCCTGGTATGAACTGCAAAAAAACCTAGTGTCAGAAGCAAAGCACAAATATTTGTGATAATTAATAATTAAAATTAATTCAGTGTTTCTACAATATCTGCATATGTGTTTCAGACGGCAATTCCTATCTGAGAGAATCATCATATTCACCACAGAAGAAAGAAATAAAACGAAATTCCGATACACTAACCTTGAACTGTTGTAAGATGATTGGGAGTAGGGATCAGCCTGAGGTGGTTCATATGGTTGATAGCCGGTGTGTCTGAAAGTTTTTTTTTATTGCTGTTAGGACACTGTTATGAGAGTTTATTATAAAAGTCATGAATTAAACATTGTCAGATAAAATCACATCGTCAAGTCTGTATCAGACGGCACATTCCTATCATGATTCGGATCATCATTTTTAAATATTCCAGTAATCACACTAATGAAATAAGTGGTTACTTAGGTAAGCAATAGTATGTGAGGTACGTACGATGGTGGTCCATAGCCATTAGATTGTTGCGGGGCACTGTGCGGTGGCGGCGCTTGTTGATATCCGCCTTGTGGCGGCCTACCACCTCCTCGTGGTCCATCAAATCTATGAAATATTTGTAAGTTATTAATAACTATACATCGTGTTCCTTTTGATATCCCATAACACTAGGGTATTAAACAAACCATGGTAAAGAATCAAATTGCATGAACGAATAATTTTTCAATTATTAATTTTTTTTTTTGTTTAATTTACCACGCTTTTATTAGCTTGGGTTGTATCTATCTATGTATCTATGTATGTAATGGAATCTTTGAGCATAAATTTGACCGATTTCCAGAAGTTTGATTAATTTGAAACTTTGCACACGTATCAAGGACCGATGACAATGCAATAATTTAATAACAGTTTTCCCAGTTTTCCTCTGTAAGAGGGAGTAAAAGAGATAGAGCTAGCGCGCGATCTGTATCAATTATGTTTCCTGCATAGGTTTGGACTTACAGTCGGTAAAGAAGGAATCAAATCTTATAAACTAAACTAAAAAGTAAAAAATAAATTATAGTTTAAAAAACTAAAAAACCACGCTTTTAAAACAGATTGAACTAAAAAATTAAAAATAAAACTGTAGTAATCAATTGAAAAATTCATATTATTGTACAAAAAGCGTGGGGGGCTTGATTTATTTCATTCAAAATAATTCTAAAAAGTCACGACTGTTTATGTAAAACACCCTTACCTTGTTATGAATGAAATTTTCAATAAAAACGATTTACTCGTACCTACTTATCAATGAAACACCCACACACGTTAGTGTTTTTTACAAGTTACGCTCTCCCGCTACTTTACTACTACACTATAGTGTAAGTTTGCCAACGTCTCGCAAAACTTAGGATTCGCCATACTGGTTACATTTTTTTAACAAATTTAACTAAAATTGATGTTATATTCGAAACTATTGATTTTTGAACCACATGTTCTAGGGCATTTTATATTATTTTTACCTATAGAACATAACCTTAGAGTTATGGGATATCAAAAGGAACACGTTGTATATATAAAAATGAATCCCTATTTCCCTTAGCCATCGCATCACGCGTGAACGGCTGGACCGGTTTCGCTAATTCTTTTTTTTTTGTTATTGTCATAGTCAGGAGAATGTTCTTATGAAAGAAAAAAGGCATAGAATTAAAGCGGTAGTTCAATATTTGAGTTATGGTAGGTGAAAAAATAAAAAACGCACGTTTGCAAACTAGTTTAGCAGTAAAAACTGAGCAGTAAACTAAATAAAAATGAGTCATAAAATAATTTAAATGGGCAGTTCAATAAATACTGAGCAGTGGAATAGTTGAAATGGGCGGTTAGGCGCGTACAGTTAACAATTCGTAATTGGTTAGTAATAAATTTTATTTTAAGCAGTTCTATAAACGATGAGGCGGTAAAATGTATTCCTTGTGTATTTCAGCACTTAATGTCAAGAAGGGAAAAAATATGAAGCATAACATATTTTTCATAATCATATTTTTTTTCCTTCACATTAAATGCTGAACATGAACACATTACCCTATGTTTTACATGGTCGGAGAGTAAAAATAAAGAACATTATGACAATCTGTAAGTATTTATAATTTGGTATTAGGATACATGTTAAAATTAGCATACAAAAACTGAGATACATGTTAACTTATTGTATAATAAGAGCAGGTTTGGGTTTCGAAGGCCTGCCCCTCTTCCTCTTTTGTCCAAAAGGGATGTTTTTGGCTTCAACAGGAGGAACAGCGTATTTCAGTCGTATGGCCAGGCAAATTATATGTTTACACATATACATTTTATGAAATGTTGGGCAAGTGCATGTTCCTTGAGTCCATTCTTATCTATTATTGGGTAATATTATTTCCCATTTACTGAAAACCTTAAACTCCGCCTCCTCCTAGTTTAGTCTCTTTTCAATCAAAGTGACGTTCGGATGCTACCGCTCACTGTGAATTGGCAAACTTATTTTCGGACTGCCCATTCCAACCGTTTTACTGCTCATTAATTTATTAAACTATTTGAGTAATTTTTGCACTGACATTGAATGATGAAATAACAGACCAATATTTTTATTACTTACTGCTTATGTTTTACTGACTCACTAATTTACTAACCGCCGAAAAATTAAATGATTGCCCATTAAATTTTTCAACTGACCATGATAACTTCTGTATTGTTTAAATAACAGTTGTAAAAACTAATTCCCAAGAAAAAATTAAGAAAATTGCGCAAAAAGTTAGAAAATTTAAAACTTCAAATCACCATACTAAATTATTTGTTACTAGCTGACCCGGCAAACGTTGTTTTGCCATAAAAATGATTAAATTACTAAAATGGCTAACAAAAAATAGGGGTTGGTGGTAAAAGGGTAAAAATTTAGGTTTGTATATATTTTATAAAATTTTAATATTTTACTACCCTACCCTACCCCTACCCTACCCCTACCCCTACCCTACCCTACACATACCCTACCCCTACCCTACACATACCCTACCCCTACCCTACCCCCAAAAATTGTGAATCTAAACCATTCCCAGATCCCCTTGAACACACACAAAAAATTTCATCAAAATCGGTCCAGTCGTTTGAGAGAAGTTCAGTGACATACACACTCACAGAAGAATTATATATATTCCGGTGTACTTCATATCACCTGATCCTAACATCATTAAAACTGACTTAATGGCTCAAAAATTTGATGTAGAGCATTTTATATGGGAATATGAAATTAACGTTTTTACTATCTTCCTCGCAATTTTTCCATGTTTTCTCACCTTTTAAACCTTCCCTGGACTACGACAAACATTTCAAAACCAAAATCAGCTTAATCGGCCCAGCCGTTCTCGAGTTTTAGCGAGACTAACGAACAGCAATTGATTTTTATATATATAGATAGATAACCTTATCGCTTTTGACAATTTAAACTTTTTAATGTATGGCGTTTGACATAACATTGACAGAATGCGTGCTGCTAATATTGTCAAATAGAAGATAAAAATAACTGAATTTTGCACATGGCCAGTAATTTATGTCGCCCGTTTCCGTGTCGGGATACCAAAAAACTATTAATATACTCGCCAGAAAAAATTACAAAGAATGTCGTATAACATAAAGCATAATAACAATAAACAATTGGTAATATGTTTTTTTTATTAAACCATTTCGTAACCAATATTCATAGTTAAGACAGGACGTCTGTCAGGTCCTCTAGTATCAATATAAAGATGAAGAAGTATCAATTGCATTTGCACTCGGATTAGGGGTTATTACAAAGATCCGCCATGAGCTTTGCTTAGAGTCCCCTAACTTCATAACATGACCGACAGTGTATACCTACATAGTTTAAAATTAAAAAAGAGAAGTTAATTTTTAAGTTGAAAATATTTTGCTAACTGAAATCGATAATATTGGTTTCTTAAGTTTTTTTTTTTTTCGGACGGACATATCACTGATACCTTACATTAAGGAAGGTTTTATTCAGTTAAACCGGGCGGAAATTTGGCGAGCGCTGAGGGCGTTGAGCCTAGATCCGCCGTGCTAGCGGTTTCCCGGTGTGGTTCGCGAAGCCTCAGGCTCGCTCGCACCGGGGCCCATACTAGCGGGCGTGATCGGGCCAGTGTGCTGGTGTGGGGTGCAAAGGCACCCTACCAAATGTTTCTTAATAGCCTAAGATCCCACCATGCAACAACCTTCACCGAGCTGTTTATTGGATGAAAAGTATTTTATATACAATAAAATTTGGCAAAAAATATATTGCAAATGGGTTGCCTAAAAAATTTCAGTCCAGAGTAGAATTTTTAAAATTTGACAACCGAATTTCATGACTTTTTTCATAAGTGAATAATATTTATTTGTATTTAACTTTATTTAATTAACCAGACCGGTGCAAGTTACTAGTTCGATTTACCTGTTTATATCTGCCTACTCAAGAGATGTGACGGGAAAAAAAGAGTCAACCTAACGTTTGCATGTTCTTTGGGCTTCATATTTTCGATTGGTATGAAATTTGTCTATTAACCAAACCAGTAAAAAAAATTAAATTAAAATAAAAAAAATAATTGTTAATTAATCATACTCTGGACTAAATTTTTTTAGTCAACCCATTTGCAATATATTTATTGGCATATTTAATTGTATATAAAATACTTTTCATCCAATAAACAGCTCGGTGAAGGTCGTTGTATGGTGGGATCTTAGACTATAAGTATTATACTACAGAACCTATTCACTTATTGCGTCACATTTAATATAAGTGAAGTAGCCTATTCACTGTATCTTTTGATGTGAACAGTAATAGGTAAACGAAAACTTTGAATCTTAATTGATCATTTTTGTAATGGTTGTGTCTTGTGTACTACATAATATGACTAATTTGGTGACGATACTATCGATTTGGCGCCCCGTAGGTCTAGTGGTATATCGGGCCAAGATCACGGGGTCCCAGGTTCGATCCCCGGGTCGGGCAACAAATAGTTTTGAATTTTCGAACGTTGTTTGGGTTTGTGATCACCAACCCGTATTTGGCAAGCGTGGTGATTATGTGAGTTCCCATCATTGCAGTAATAACTAATGTTGTCCAATAATGGAGGCCTTTTCCCTGCAGTGGGACGACTATAGGCTGATACTTTACTTTTTTTACTATCGATTGTCCTACCTATTCCACGTAATAGATGATGATAGCTCGCACGCAGGACGCTCAAAATATTAAGTATGGATTTTCCGGCAACAATATTTAGGACCAGTGCGAGCGAGAGTGCCATCTTTTGCCTCTTAGACTCGCGTCTCTTAACTTAATTGTGCAAAAATGGAAAATTAACAGTAAAGTGGACGACATTGTAAATATAATGCTGTATTTCGTCAACGTCGAAGTCATCGCAAGAAGATAATATATATCGTGTTATTGTATTAATTACAACAAAATAGTATTATTACAAATAACATTAAAACTGAATTATATTAGTTTTTATTGGTTGGTATATTAATTCTTCCCGCTTTTATATCGATAATAAATCAAACAAATAGATAGAAGGGCCACTACCACAATAGTTTTTGGTGTAGGCCAAAGTTGAGAACCTTAGAGCAACCCCCGAGAGTAGGTATGAAATGTGAAATACATACAAGACAATTTGTGCTACATTATTGTGCTTTGCCTTATATTCCGTTACTTTTGGCACTCATGTGGTAATGACTCTCGTAGGTGCCTAAACCTCATACAATGTACAAAAATGCTTACCAGCAAAGTTTTATTTTTCTTCAATCAAAATTTATGACTATTATGTTAAAACTTTTTCATTTACATTTACTATTACTATTACTAGAGTTTGATTATGGATGGTTTAGTTTATGGCAATTGACAAGGGATATAAGATTGGACAGGTTAAAAAGTGCAGGTTTATAATATGTCAATTTAGGTTAGATTACATGGCAAAATTAAAGTAAAGTAATTGTAAGCTGTTCACAACATATAAATAGTTTAATACATTGCATCTTTGTTAATGAACCATCTATAAATATGTTGATTGTAAAATCATAAAATGACATACAATAATTAGCTAAAGTATTGGTTACCTGTTTTGATAAACTAAGTTATTTTAAATTAAATTAATACTAACCGTCCACGTTTCGGGGGTCCACCGGGACCTCCATGTGGAGGACCACCACCTCTCTTGAACGGTGGACCCTGCTGCTGTGAACCCGTGGCTCCGCCTTGATGCGAAGCAGAGGGTACAGATCGTGGTGGCATGTTTGGTGGACCCGACATCGATCCACTCTGTGGGCCAGGTCCACCACCCTGACCGGGAGCTCCACGGCTTCCACGACCTTTTGAAATTAATAAAGGAATCTCAATGCAACTTAATAACTAAAACAGGAAACATAAAACTTTGTCTATTGCACTTTACAACATAGTTCTTATTAATCGAAGAATTGAATAGCAGTTAAGCGATGATCTTCATAGCTGAGAAACTAAAACAACTAATTTCAAAATGTTGCCAGCTCTGAGACAGTGAGTATTCGACATTGATTTATGTAAAATTGATTCTAAGTTTATTGCTGTGTTTTATATACGTACACACAATGATATTACAATTTCTTTGTAATATCATTTCGTACACATCAAAACGACCTATGTACTTTATAACAGACATTTGATGAATTCTAAAATTCTACAGTTGATGAGGAGCTGTGTAGAATGGAGAGTAGCAGACTGTAGCCCAATCAGTGCTCAATTTTTTTACAGATGCCAGACCTTTTTTTCAATGACCTCTCCACTTGCTGACACCTACTATGATGATGACCATGGGTAAGTTTTGAATAATATTTGAATATATTAATAAGGTAAGCTAAAAATTAGGCCCATTTTAATTGAAAAAATAATATCAATCTTGAAGAGTATATTGATAAGGTTAACAGATTTCAAAAATTAAACTAAAAGCATGACTTATTTTGTTGTCAATCAAGAAATCACTGGCAATCATCATCGCTCCTATTTCATGCTTTTCATTTGTAAATTTGTTTGAAAAAAAGCTATAATACAACCTATCTACAAACATCATGCTTGCTATTTTCTTTTAATACCATTATTCTTCTGACAATAAAGCTCATTCACATTAAAATACGATACACAAGATAAGAAAATACATGACAACAAATGTAAGCAGATTTGATAAACCAGTGTCGTTCAAACATTCACAACTTTTACATCACTGAATTCACAAACCTCTCATGGGCATTCCACCACGGCCACTACCTCTGTCTCCTCTCTGTCCGAAATCACCACGACCTCTGCCTCCACGGCCACGCATTCCACCTGGTCCACCTCGATTGTTAAATCCTCCTAATAATATAGCTCAGAATTAAAAATAAATAAAGTAGCTGCCTTTGTGCCGATAGGCGACTAAATGAGAAACCAGCTGGCATACATTTCTTTAGTATACTAGCCAAGCGAGAATAGGTTTCTATTGTGTCTTCATTAACTAAAAAAATTCACAAGGAATATAGAAAATATCCTATTAAATAATAATTATTTTTGACAATTAGCTCCAAAATTAATTAAGTTCCTTTCTTAGTAATTTAGAAATATTGCTTACTTTGTGGTGGAGCTCCTCTTGACTCTATAGTAGGTACAGGGTGAGGGCCTGGGCCTTGTGGACCTGGGGGGAAGCTGCGACCGCCCCGGTCACCACCGCCACCGCGCATGGGTCCACCACGGAATCCGCGCGGTCCACCACGTGGCGAAGGGCCGCCTCGGGGTGGCCCGCCGCGTCCTCCTCTCATTCCGGGTCCACCGCTACAAGTAAACACATTGGTTTCATTAACAGATTAATACGCAAATTAAAACAAGGAAGTACTAAATTTATCCTACATAGCCTAAATATAAAAAAACAAAATCAGCAGGGTGCCCAACTAACGAAACCTAAAGACCTAACCTTACTTATTGAAACAAATTCTGCTAAGTAAAAGATTAAACTACTTCATAATAAAAATTATTACTTACCGCCCCCGCATGTCGAAACCACCTCTTCCACGCATATTAGGGCCTGGAGGACCACCTCGTCCACCACCACGAAAACCGCGGCTAGGTGGTCCATCCATTATTTCAACGGTTATCGAATCTCGGAAAAGATACAACTAGTTAAGCTTCTGCTGTTTCTCACACTATTCAGGAACCAATATTAGATAAACTATTTTATTCTATAAAGTTTCGCCTGGTACCTACTATCTTTCGAACTTAAATTTGTCGTCGTCTTCGTCTATCAATCAACCTACCTACTAACTAACCTACACAAAATGGCTGCCTTAACCAATTGATACAAATTGATATGCGTGATGCCGCCGGCTAGTGTTGCAGCTCGATACTAGTCTACTATCGATAGTATCGGTAACTTGCTATTTCTTTTTCCCGCCAATATGTCCAAATAATAGGGGTTAAAGTATGAAATTGCCGATTATTTTCCCACTTTTTATTTTGTTTATAGCTCTTAAGTATAGTCGTATTATTGCGTAATTCTTTTTGTATTGTATCAAAAATTTAATAAAATAAACTTTGACTAAAAAATATGCAATACTAGTGCCTATTACTTCAAAGGAAGTCGTTGAAAAGACCCCTTACAATGTGTCAGCTGACCTTCTTGCTTCAATTAAGTATATTTGTATTATATACTTTGATTTTCAGAAATTTAAATACTATAAAGCGTAGCTTTATAACCATCTAACTTTCACCTCTAATTGCATCGGTTCGGCAAACGGTTCAGGCGTTTTTAAAAAAACAAAAAAATTGTTAATATGGAAAAATGACTTTTCTCGATTTCGTCCATACAAAACGGCAATTTCATACTTTAACCCCTAAAACCTTTACGAACACTCAACAGCAATTATTATTATTGTATTGCTACACTATCAATAGTATCGACATTACTGATATCCTCAATATCGAATGCACTATGCGTAATTCAGTATCCCTATATTATTACTCTATAAGGCGTATTTTTATTGCGGAATTAATCCACATAGATTATTGTTACATTATTTTGCGTTATTCCGTTCAGGTCACATCAAATTCTCATATTATCAAGATTAAAGCCTCAGAATATTTACTATAGGTATAAATCAATCAATATTCATAATTATACAATATTATTGAGTCACACTTACGAGTCACTATTATCGAGTCATAGCGCAAACATTCGATAGTTTTGATACCATCGATAATTGTTACAATGTACTCGCACCCTTACAACAAAAAACAATGGGGACTACCGTTTCTTTGCTCACCAGTAGTCACCCTCACCAGTTGGCGCCACTGTAGACTGAGGTCCGGAGGTATAGCTGTCAAAGGCGATCGGCGCCGAAACAAAGTGTTATTCTTGAATCTAAGTAAGGTTATATTGTTTATAAATAACTATCTTGATATCAACAAACTAACTTCTGAAATAGTTGCTCTTGAGGCCGCCTATTTTTGCGCTGTCTATAAAACCATACAGTCGTTCGAGGCCTTTGATCTCATGGAAAATGCCGACAACGTCTAGACAGTATCGTGACGGCCAGGGTTGTCAAAAGTAAACAATATATAAAAATATTTATTTATTGCAGATAAACACTCGTAATCAGCACCCCCAATAAACCTCAAAAGTGTCACACGTATTACATTTTAAAAAAATACGTCCGCCATCTTAGATTTTAAAAAGGATGGCATAATGGTAATCAGCACCCCAATGAACCTTAAAATTGACACTCATGTCAAGTTATAAAAAATTAAGTCCGCCATCTTGGATTTAAAATAGGATGGCATTTTCGTGATCTTTACCCCAATGAACCTCAAAATTGACACCCATATCAAATTATAAAACAAAACATCCGCCATCTTGGATTTTAAAAATGATGGCATTTTGGTAATCGGCACCCCAATGAACCTCAAAATTGACACCCATGTCAAATAATATAAAATTACGTCCGCCATCTTGGATTTAAAATAGGATGGCATTTTCATGATCGGCACCCCAATGAACCTCAAAATTGATACCCATATCAAATTATAAAAAAATACGTCCGCCATCTTGGATTTTAAAAAGGATGGCATTTGGTAATCGGCACCCCAATGAACCACAAAATTGACACCCATGTCAAATAATATAAAATTACGTCCGCCATCTTGGATTTAAAATAGGATGGCATTTTCGTGATCGGCACCCCAATGAACCTCAAAATTGACACCCATATCAAATTATAAAAAAATACGTCGGCCTTCTTGGATTTTAAAAAGGATGGCATATCCGTAATAAGCACCCCACAAAACCTCAAAATAATAATTGACACTCATATCAAATAAAAAAAATACGTCCGCCATCTTGAATTTAAAAAAGCATTTTTGTAATCAGCCCATTGACAACTATTTATCTTATTAAAAAAAAAATGTTCACCATCTCGAAATTCACCCTTAGTAAATAATAAAAAAGTCCGCCATCTTAAATTAATTATTATGAAGATGTTATTTTCATTATCAGCATTCCAATAAATTCCAACAAACAAATAAAATAATTTAAAACGAACATTTGTTAGCCCTGAATGCTGTTTCCCGAACTGCTAACATCGTTTTGTTCGCAGTTCGGGCTCGGCCTTCCCGCGTCTCGCCCCTCACAGACCCGCACAATTGCCCTGTCTAGACGTCTTCGTTGGACGACTGTATGGATTCATAGACTGTGGTATCACTATGATTGTAGATTAGATTATGGAAGATAGATTAATAGATGTTGTATTAAAACATAAAAATCTAAGAAAACCAACTGTAAGGTATTTAAAAATAAAAATAATTTGACAAGGTGGTGCACTTAATTGATTTTACTTGTAAATATTTAATTTATGCTGTGTCTTTTTTTTTTATGTAAGCGGCATGTTGTAGTAAAGGAATGCGTAAATAAATATTTTATTGAATATTTAGTTGGTTTTACTTGTTTAACCTTACTAATTTACAGTATCACACTTAATTATTGGCTGCATTATAACAAGTTTTTGGTATAATTTAACAGAAAAACAACGAATTTTGAACACACAAAACTGATTTGTGTGGAAAGAGGAGGCGAGCACTTCGAACGTTTACTAAAATACGTGTAAGTGACTCTAAGTGATCTTTAAATTATTGTAAATAGCTGATTTGAACTGACTATTGTAAATATTGTCATTCCAAATTTTTAAATACGTAGGTATTACGTAAGTTTTGACCGTCCTAAGCCGATCAAATTATGAAGGGAAAGTTATTTTTATTATTAAGTTATCAATCAGCTGTGCTGTGCGATGTCGGGTAACGCGGTGTGGCGGCAGGCGGCGCGGGCGCGGTGGGGCGTGCGGGGCATGGGCGCGCGTGTAAATGTAGTACCTACTACGGCTAGACTAGCTCAATTCAACATGATACTTTATCTAATTATCATTTATTTTGTAAAACTTTTTAATAAGTCTTTATGGTTTTAGGTTCCCATAAAAACATTCCATAATATAAGTACAATAATAGGTCGAATGGATGCCAATGACTTCAAAGTCACCCTGTATAGGTAGGTAATTCGTTTTGGTTGTATTTAAGTTATAAATGTTGGTCATAATCTTGTCTGGTAAAACCGACTTAAAGTGAGTTAACCAAATTTACCTGAATAAATTTACACAAAGCTTGCATACATTAGCTTACATACTCTGCATGAAAAATCAGCTAATGTTATTTATCTTATTTTAGTTGTAACAATTAGATAAATTAATGGCTTTTAAAATTTATGCAGTGAAAATGAATTACTTGACTAAAATCAACTTTACTTGAAAAATGTATTTGAAAAAGAAACGTAACCGTATGTTAAACGGTTTAACATGTAGATAGTTTTTAACCAAGTGTAATTATTTGTTTTTAACTTTCTATAGAATCTAAACTAAGCATCGTATCAAAAAACGGGTTTTACCAGTAGACGCAGCTTGAAATTGTCTATCGATTGGTGTAAAAAACTTGTTTTTGCAAAATGTGTCAGTTAGTAGTTTTTTGTTGTAAGGGTGCGTACTATTAACTCTTCGAGCCGTTTCTGCAGCACTGGTGCCACGGTGGAACTTGTATTTATAAATAACGCGATATTTCAAGTTTTCAATTTTGTCAACTATATAAGAGACGCAAAGAGAAAAAAGGAAAGAAAAAATGCAAATGAATGATAGTATTTACAAAACACCAAGACAAAACATAAATATTTATGTATATAACTGCTGTACCTATAGATTTGAATTTGAAATTCCTAACCAAAGAGGAGATTCTTTAGATCAAAGTGGCCAGTACTACAATACGCCAATTGCATATGTAAGGACCTGATATATAAAAATTAATCCATTTTTTCCTTGATCACGGCATCACGCGTGAACGGCTGGACCAATTTAATTAAGCTTATCATTTTTTGTTTTGTTTGTTATTCTTATGAAAGAAGAAATTAAGAAAGTTGCCAAAAATCATTAGAAAATATATAAAAATGAATCCTTATTTCCCTTGGTCATTGCATCACGCGTGAAAGGCTGGACCGATTTTGCTGATTCTTTTTTTGTTTTGTTTGTTATTGTCAAGAGAATGTTCTTATGAAAGAAAAAAATAACAATATTTCGCGGAAAATTAGAAAATTAAAGAAAACTTAATCACCATACTAAATTGTTTGTAATGTAACCTTATGCTTTTAACAATTTAAACTTTTTGAATGTAACATTATGGCGTTTGATATAACATTGACAGAATGCGTGCTGCAAACGTTTACAATTTCCAGTGCGGTTAGCATTTGCAATGTCGATAATTTGTATATGAAATATTTTTTTAAACTAATTATACCTATTCAAAATCAATATTCATAGTTAAGACAGGACGTCTGACGGGTCCGCTAGTATTAAATAAAATTGAGCAATACTATCCATAGGATCGATAGTATCGGTTATGACTATTACGCTTACGTACTAGAAGCCACCTGACGAAACTGACCACAGGAAGTGGAGAAGTCGTTGCTTCGAAGCCAGCAGTCCTTTCCGAAGTAGAATGCTTCTATGGCTGGTTATACGCTTCGCATGCATCTCGACCTGATTCCGAAAATGAAGACCCTAGAGCCGCGTTAACACGCCACTAAGCTTTTTAACGCTATCCTGTTTGAAGGTAGAACTCCGGAGGCGTGGAATAGGAGTGTTGTCGTCCTGTTCTTCAAAAAAAGAGATAAGACCCTGCTGAAGAACTATCGACCCATTTCCCTTCTAAGCCATCTAAGCCGTCTATAAGAATAGTCGTCACGTACCGCCTTGCGCGAGGACTCGACGAATTCCAACCACCGGAACAGGCTGGATTTCGTAGCGTATACGGCACCATAGACCACATCCACACAGTGCGGCAGATTATACAGAAGACCGAAGAGTATAATCAGCCCTTGTGTCAAGCATTCGTGGACTATGAGATAGCCTTCGACTCTATAGAGATCTGGTCCGTTTTGGAGTCCCTGCAGCGTTGCCAAGTAGATTGGCGGTACGTGCAAGTGATGAGATGTCTCTACGAAGCCGCCACCATGTCCGTCCAAGTACAGAATCAGCAAACAAAACCTAAACCGTTGCATCGAGGAGTGAGACAAGGGGACGTCATTTCCCCGAAATTGTTCACAAATGCAATGGAGGATATGTTCAAAACGCTGCAATGGAAAGGACGAGGCATCAACATCAATGCCGAATACATCGCTCACTTGCGATTTGCAGACGACATCGTCATTATGGCAGAAACGCAGCAGGATCTACAACAGATGCTGAATGACCTGTCTGACTCTTCTGTGCGCATCGGCTTGCGGATGAACCTGGATAAAACCAAGGTTATGTTCAATGAACATGTACTACATGTTGTTCAGAAATACGTGTACCTCGGGCAGACATTGCAGTTAGGTAGAAACAACTTTAAGAATGAGGTGAACAGAAGAATTCAGTTGGGTTGGGCAGCATTTGGTAAACTACGTCGAGTCTTCTCATCGTCGATCCCACAATGCCTCAAGACGAAAGTCGTCAATCAGTGCGGCCTACCCGTCATGACATACGGAGCGGAAAAGTGGACACTGACGGTACGGCTATAAAATCAGAAATGAGGTGATCTGACTGTGACTGAGCGAGCGCCGGCCGCAGACTCGGTTCTGTCGGTCGAGTGGCGCGGCAGACCGGTTTGAACATGTCGCAGGCTCACGGCGGCGCGTCGCGCATTTTGCTCGGCGGCGGCGCGCTGACGTTTAGTCACGGCGACGGCGGCGCGCCGGCGCGGCGCTCATATCTAATAGGTACTATAATCAACTCAATGACTGACTATCTATATCATATCTATATCATTGACCTATAGCAAATCGGGAAGATAAAAAGCTTGAAAGGTGGTCGCGTTATTTATGAGTACGAGTTCCACCGTGGCACCAGTGCTGCATAAACGGCTCGAAGAGTTAACGATGTGTATGATAATGGCGGTCGTGTCGCAAAAGGAAACACCGTGCGTTTTTGTTTCCAACGTTTTCGTTGTGGAAATTTCGACCTACAAAACAAGTCCCATGGACGGCCGGAGACCCTAGTTGATATAATGAAGAATTAAAGGCTATTGTGTAAGCTGCAGGCTGCGGTGTTAGTGATAAAACTGTTTTAATCCCTCAACCCCCAGGAGGCACTCGGGTGCGACGATAACAATGAATTTTAATTGTGTCTGGAATAACTCACGATCGAGGGATTAATGTAAAAATTAGCTGCTGTGGCCTTGAACTTGTGCAGGGAAATGAAATTTACGTTAAGAGGACCGCTTAATTTGTTATAAACCTTGCAGATCCGTGAGATAGGAGAGTTGGCTCCTAAAATACGAGTAGTTTTCGAAATGGGCGAGAGAGAGGTTCAATAGGTTTGCGTGGTATTCTTAGTGGCACTTTAAAGTTAAACTTTGCGAGCAAGGATGGACTACGCACGTGGTGCCTAATAACTTTATATAGAAAGGAAAGGTCGAGTAGTTCTCTTCGAATTTCCAAGCTTTTTATTTTCAGGTCACTTAATATGCTATCGTAAGAATGATTTCTTTTGTCTCTGAAATGTGAGAATACCAGATGTCTAACAAGACGCTTCTGGATGCGTTCTATACGCAGTATGTGGGAGGCATAATGGGGTCTCCAAACTACACTCCCAAACTCGTGGATAGGTCTTACTAAGCCATTAAATAAAGCAATTTTAGTGGAACTTCACTAAAATACCTTGCCATTTCTGATTATAAAACCAAGCATCTTAGACGCCCTACCAACAATATGATCTAAATGGGGTGAAAATGACATTTTACGGTCCATCATCACTCCCAGATCTAGCACCACAGTCTTTTCCTCTGGATGATATCCTTCAATGCTGTAGTTTGATGGTATAGGGTTCAATTTCTTTGTGAACTTAATATGTACACATTTTTTTACGTTAAGTTCCATACCATTTGACCAACACCATAAACCATTCCACTAATGAGGTCACTCTGAAGCAGTAAAACGTCATTCCATGATTTAATAATTTTCCATATTTTAAGGTCGTCAGCAAACATTAACGAGGACGAGTGTTTGAAACAATTTGGTAAGTCATTGACAAAAATATTAAAAATAATTGGTCCCAGATGGGATCCTTTGGGAACACCAGAAGTGACAGAATGTAAGTCTGAGCGATACCCATTAGCCACAACATAAAAGGAACGTTCGGACAAATTGTTTATGTAGGTATTATAAATATTACTCTTGCTAGTGAAATTTTATAAGGTTGCTAAGAAATTTACTATTTTGGTGGATAACACATTTTTGGACTGCCCATTTAAAAACGCCCTTTTATTAAGACGTATACATATTATAAAAGTCATTTTAACACGTTTGTTACAATTTTTTTTGTAGGTCCTGTTACTTAATTTAGTGTCTTTGATCAGTTGACCAAGCTTCTGTATTATTTCACACTGCCTGCAATAAAGTTATATGGTAATTAATATTTAAAATATGACATCATTGTTCTCTTTCTTTATTTTCAAACATTTTATGATAACTGTTAGAATAAGTTTTTAGTAAATTCCAATTGCATTATAATAAAAAAACTATAGAGTAAGTAGATAGCACGGATTTAAATATTAACCTGGATCGAGTAAATCTATATCTCATATTTTCAAATGTGCACTCTAAAACAATAGCGCTAAGATTACTTTTTCTCTGCCAAATGGAAAAGTAGGAAAACGAGCCAAGGAGATAACTAAAATAGTAGTGTGTCCTTGTCTAGCAAGTATGTTATGGAGAAGGGTGTCCACGTTATAAGTAATTTATGATAGTAAGTTTTTTTAATTTAGAAATGACCGGGTTTTTTTTACTGTCTAAAATTGCATATATGATGGTTGATGTTTAATAATGATAGCTTATTAATTAATCCTCAAATGTGTGATATTATTGTGTAGTATGATAATTATTTATGATCCAAACATGAATTTAAGTACTAATTAAAAATCATTACTTTAAGCTACTGCTGGGACTCAATCTGCAACCTCATAGTGTGAGTCAAGCATTTTTCCAATTGGGCTACCACGGCTCATAAATGATTAAATAAAAATATTTAATTAGATTTTACTCTATGTGAATTTTTAATTGCTGTACAGGATGCCTAAGGATGAATCTATTGCTGGAAAGTGGAAAGAAACGTTGCAAAAAATATTTGTTACCCACCAAAGACAACAAAATTACCAGTACAATCACACACTACTGAATCAAGACACGAACTAATTAAAAGTATCGCAAACAGATAATTACGCTTGTGATTAAAAACGTACGCCAACGAAGATACTCTAAAAATGACGGGGAAAAAACTGACGATGCGACAACGGCTGCATACAATAATTTTATTCAATAATGTTTAAATTTCTAATTTTTTTTTTGTCATTGATTTCTTGTTTTATTTCCTTTGCTCCGATTTGGTCCTAAACTAGTCTACTACCACTTCAACTTAACGATCCACTGTAACTCTCCTATTCCACAATAGTTAAGATCATACCTAATTAAATAAAGATAAATAGTATGGGCTAGCAGGTGACTATTAGTACGTAAAATCCGTTTTAGATAGTTTTTAATACAATAAGTATTTATCAATCCAGTAAAGCTATCCGAGAAGATAATATTTTATGGACACCGTATTAGAAAAGGAGGCACTTCTACTTTCGAACCTCTCTCTCGGCTCATTTTTTTTTGAGATACTGCGCAGTCCAGCTTAAGGCTTAAGTGTAGGTTCATGGTATATAGATAAACTTTAAAAAATAATACTTATCTTATTCATGTTTATATTGTATGATGTGATATTTATTAGCCATCATGCATACATGCACTACATGATTGCGGCCGATGGGGGACTTCATAGTAAAGTTAGGGAAGCATTGAATTGATGAGCTGACATTGAATAAATTTTGATTTGGGCATCGGAATCCCAGAAGCCAGATGTCGGTCGATTGTCTGGAAACCTCTTTATGTATGATGAACTCCTCTTTCAAGAGGTCCCGTATTTGTTTTCGAAAATTGTTGATTAGATTCTTACTATAATATTAAATACGGTGTTGCGATAATTTAGTTGTGCGATGTTTTATTTTACGAAGAATAAAACATCGCACAACTGAAATAATCGGCTCACTCACTGTGTTCGTGTATTCGAAGTATGTAGTAAACATCGAATGTCCAACTTTCGAAAACAAATAGGGAAACCCTTTCATGAATCTCTCTTATTAAAAGCTTAATTTAAAATGGGGTTAAATGACATAAACTTAATCTATGTTAAATGGTCAATATTTTAGGTAGCTTTGTATCGATACAAGATAATTTAAATCGCGCATCACTATCTATCTTTAGTTGTTCTTTTTTTTTGATCTTACTTCTTTCTTTCAGTCGCTGTCGTTGCCGTAGGTTTGTTGTCTTCTTTGTTTCTTCTTTGATGAATCCCTGCGAATTTCTAACAATGAATAATAATTTTAATTCGGTTTATTAATCTTAACTATTGTTTCAGCATTAATTCTGCTTTTCGATAACGCCATCCTTCAAAATGGTAGCCGCCAAGAAGCAAGTGAGTTTTCCACATGTACTTATTTAAAAATTTTTGAATGGACATATGGCATGGTTTATCTTGTATTATTTTGATAAACCTCTCATAATTAAAGTCCTACATTAGAGTGGTACTCGATAGGCTCGCTGATTTAGTAATTTGCGGGGTTGAGGAAGTACCAAACACTTTCAGGTTAGGTTACTAACGTGTGGCTTGTGCTTAATGTTTCTAGCCAACCTGGCTACGTGTGATGAGTAATAATGTAACCTCAAGTATTTTTGTAGTTTGAATAAAGCTTTTTAAAATGAAAGAGAAGATAAATTCTAATGTCCTATTGTTCACTGTAGAAAGGATCTTTCATAGTAGGTGGGAGAAGGGAGTTTTAGTGTCGAGAGATCCTTTCATACATCCTCGAGTGTGTGTGTGTCAACCTTGTATACCTACTAAATATTTATTTTATTTACAGAAAAAGACTATTGAGTCTATCAACACCCGCCTGGCGCTGGTTATGAAATCAGGCAAATATTGCCTTGGTTATAAACAAACCCTCAAGACGCTACGTCAAGGCAAAGCCAAGCTAGTCATAATTGCCAAGAATGCACCTCCATTAAGGTGAGACTACTGAGAAGTAGAGTTTCCTATAATTTATTTTTAGGGATGCATATGGAGTCTTAAACTAAGAAGTATGGGTTCCCTGTCTTTGGATTAACAAGAAAACTAACTTTCAAATTGCATATTTACTTGAACAGTAACAGGGATGAAACGCAAATCAAATATTATTGTAATATATTTAACCAATTTATTTTTAGTTTTCTGGTTTTTTTTTTAAGAATATATAGGTATTCTATTTATATACTTTAAAGCTCAAATGATTATAATGAAACTCATTCAACTATGACTTACTTAATGCTATGAGCAATTCTATAAGGGGTCATTAAAAGTAACACTTTCTTTAACAAATGGTCACACATTGACTCTTGTTAATCCAAAAGTGTAGGAAACCTATGGAGTAGTCTTTAAACGCCTACCCTAAACTTGAATCGATCATCGTGTCCTTATGTGGTTCTGCTAATTGAATGCTGTGAGTATAAACATGCATAACTCTGTTTAATACTTTAAAATACTATATTTATAACTATGATTAGATTAAGTTGGTGATTGTAAATTAAAACATTAAGTTCACTTTAAGTCAAATAAGCCTTACGTCAGTGCAATCATTAAATTGAACTTGGAATGTGAATGGCCTGGGTATATTAAAATTTGATGGCTTGTTTCAAAATATGTAAGTACTTGGTTTCCAAAGAAATTAATCTGCAAACGTTACTTTTTAAGTAAGTGTAAATAGAGTATTTGTGTTAACCCCTAGATTGTATGTTATTCCAGACACAATTAAAATCAATTGTTATTGTGACCGCCAGCGGTCTTATTGATCCTGGCCCCTAGTTCGCATAACCGAATCGTATCACAATCGTAATTGAACGACAGGTTTTTGACAGTTCTAATATGGGCTAAATGTAAAAATCGTCCAATTTAATCACGATCGAACTGCGATTCGGTTACGCGAATTAGGTCCCTGTAGGAGTTAAGTTATCTTGTCTTGTGAGCATGTTGTGTGTTATGTAATGTTATATGGGTGTGACCTAATTATCAGTTAAGAAATTACTAAGTTTAAAAGCCACTGTTGTTGCGAAGATTCTTTAAGGAGGCCTAATACCTGCATATCCAGCTCTAAGATTTGTTCCTTTGGGCTAAAATTATAATCAATAGTTTAAATATCCACCAATGCTGCAGGATATTCAGACTATTGTTGGAGCTCTAAATAGAATTTCATGGAAATATCAGTGAGGGATTAGCTTTTCAAATAAAAGGTTTAATAAACTGACTGACTGTTGCACATCTACATGTCACTAAGTCTATCAGTACAGTTCTCGACTTTGTCGATATTAGAGGTATAAGGTTTTAGTTCCATTTTATCACAGGTATAATATTTTTTCAAATTAAACTTAAATATTCATTGCCTATAGTTTATGCTTTATAAGGAATTGAAGTATCAAAAATCCTTATTCAACTTTTCAGCAATATAAAAATATAGCTATTTTTAAGTTGCATAGTCTTTCTGGCTATCTTGTAACTTCCGAATAACGTATCATTTAGGAAGTCGAGAGTAGATATTTGAACATATTGGATAAATGTCACCGCAAAAAGATAAGATGCATGGCTGGTCGAGTCATGAAATAGCCAGCAATTTATTCAGCCTTCGAAATCATAAGCCTTTTTCCAGTACCCTCTAAACTAGTGATGTAACAAATACATAGTTGTTTTTAAATTCGCGAATATGCACTTCTTCTTCAAAGGACATACCCGTTTTCCATACATTCTCAGGCCTGACGTTACAAGGCTGGGAATTTTGGCCATAAATTAAAGCATATTGAAAATAATCATAAGCCCTATTTTCACAACTTTCTGCTATGGGAAAGTTACTTAAATCAAGCAATGAACTTATTTTATTTTATAACCTATATCATGTATTATTTTACAAAAAAATACCATTTCGGTACTTTAACTGGATAAGATCTAGGTTCCTTTTCTTTCTATAGGAGAAACAGATAGTAAACAAACAGAGCACTTCAGCAGAGCAGTGAGAAAAATACAAATCTCATTAACTTGCGCAAGAGTACGAAACATGTTAAAATGTACTAAGTACGAAACGAAATGTGTGTGAATTGGAATGAATGACAAATGACAATTAACTGTCATTGTCAACTGATATTCTTAATAATAGTAGTATTAGTAACATCCGGAATTGAGCTATTCGAAATGTTCAATTGTTTTATCAATGATAACTTATTGAACTGCAAAACTCGTGGAAAAAAATGTTAATTACATTCTCTAAGTTTTTTGTTTTTATATCAGGCTTATTAAACTAACTATTCAGCTTATTCTTAAAAAATGCAATTGTAATAAAAGTGTTACTATGAATCGATTAATTCCAAAACGATTAAAACGTTAAAAGCACCGCTCTATGTAGTGACAGCGTTTACGGAGATGGTCACGTTTTGATTAAATGTGTGTATAACGGTTTACAGAGACTGTTTAAGTATTAGAAAAACAATATGTATTTTATCTATTTTCTCCACGTGTCCATTGCCAATTTAACTATTTTTTAGAGAAATAGGCAAGTAAAATATAAGGGATTTTTTGGCATAATTTCCATTGTTGTAACGTCGGGCCCAAAAATGGGGTTCTCCTTTGTTCCATTTGTGGCTTGGGTGACAGTCTCGTTCGAACGAGGTGCGTTCCGTGTATTTTGTTCCGAGAAGCAGAGTTGATAAAAACTCATCCGAATGAAGTGGTGAGCGTCAAGATGGCAAGACCAAGTCCCCAATTTGAAATTTAGCACATTCAAATATTTGAGCTACGTATGTACTAATTGTACCCTGAACCAGACATTGGTACCTCTAAAGGTAAAGGAAATACATCAAGATCTACCTGATTTGACGTCAAAGTGGCGGGACATTTTGGATTTGATTATCGGAAGCAAATAGAATCTTCCTTAAGCCTGAGTCAGTTATTTGCAGAAAAGTGACTGGAAATCATTATTGTTTTATAACTAACTAGCAATTCAGCTAATTTCGCGTTCTATTTTTAAATAAATTTGCTTATTAAAATTATAAAATACCAATGTTTTTATCACATAACTTTAATTTGGCAATTACAATTGTGTTGAAAATTGAGCATATACATGTACATATTAGGTCTTACCTATGAAATTGCCGTTTTGTATGAGAAAATTTAAACGAAATTTATTCATGTATTTTTTATTTGTTTTAATCGAAGTAATCACCCATGCAATCAATGCATCTTTGCCAACGCAGTGGCAGTTTATTGATGTCCTTCTTAAAGAAATCAGCTGGACTGGAGTCTGGAGGCAACAAATTCTTCAAAGGCATTTTGTACTGCCTCTCGGGTATTGAATTTTTTTCCCGCCAAGAAGTTATCCAAATTTGACGCAAATGGATTAATATTGTTTTGACGCTAACGTCGAAAGCTGGTGCTAATTCAGCCGTAGATTGTGTATCATCAGCTTCCACAATCGCCTTTAATTCGTCATTGTCGACCAAAGTCTTCGGACGACCGCGAGGTTAATTTTTCAGGTCGAAATTTCCAAAACTGAAGCCAGCAAGCCAATAACAGTTCCTTTAGCACAAAAAACTATCAACTTCGAATCGTTTGCATATCGAAAGCCAACGACACAAAGTTCGTGCTTTGTTTTGTAGTTCTCGTTTTGACCGCGCGAGCGCTGATTAAGTTTTCATACTAAATATTTCGATGGCGATACGAACACGCAAACGATTCGAATTCGATAATTTTTTTGTGCTAGACCCACATGACAGGTGGTGCGTTGGTTTGTAGTGTTAGCTCCGTAAACGTCGTTGATGTTGCGTGCCGCTTGTGCCGCGTTGCTGCCACGACGGTAGTCATATTCCATAATTACTCGAATTTTTAACGTATCCATGATGACGAAAAAGATTGAAATGCGATGAAAATGTAACACTATTCAATAAACAAATGACTGCTTTTGGATGTTTTTAAAATAAAATTAATTTGAAATTAGAATTCTTAGCCAAACAAAAAATATTTTGATTTGAAATAGCCAGTACTGCAAAACGGCAATTTCATAGGTAAATTCAACCTATTATATGTAGCACTAAGTCTTCCAGTGTGAATTACGTGCCTCCTGAGTAGCGCCTTCAGAAGGTCCTGCCACTTTGACGTCAAAGTGGCAGGACCTTCAGGTAGATCTTGATATACTTCCTTTACCTTCAGAGGTACAAATGTCTGGTTCGGGGTACAATTGGTACATATGTAGCTCAAATATTTGAATGTGCCAAATATCAAATTAGGGACTTGGTCCCGCCATCTTGATGATCACAATAAAGTGCCATTCCGCTGGTCTTTTCGAAAACAAGACATGTTAATTTTGAGGCTTAAGTATGAGTAGTGCTTTATTAACATGAGTAAATCAAATTCTACTACTAGGTATAAGCCAGCTTAAGGATCGAGCCAATCCTTAAGCTGGGTTATACCTAGGCTAATAGGTAGGAGCCAAAGTGTCGACGCAAGTGGCGTTCCACACTAAAGGTCTACACATTTTCCAAAAAACAAGAGTTATACCGTCGGGACGTTTCCCGTCGCTGCGTGCGAGGTCACTTGGTTCTCAAACTGCTGGAATACTACGGGCGCAGACAAGAGCCCGACCGATGAAATCGTTAGTGAAAATATGGACATGTTACACTTAGCCACGCTAAATGCAAGCTGTGTAACAAATTTAACAATGAATATTCAAGAAAAGGATTCTGATATTTCATATTCGCAGAAAGGCAAATGCGAATATTAGCCAAGTTCAAGGGGGTGGTTGTCTATAGAATACAGGAAAACATATAAAAAAAATATATAATAATTGTTTTTTTTTTGTTTCTAACAATTTTTGTTTTCGTTTAATTGTTATACAGAAAAGTTGACTGTCCATCCAGTGTGCGTTACGGCAGCGGAAAAGTATCGAATTTCTTGACTTTAACCACACACATATTATTAATTAAGAGTGTCAGCTCGTGTAATTGTGCACGAAATTTTGAATTTGTGCATACAACCCCTATGGAGATATTCACAATAAACACTTTCCGCTGGAATAACGTTACCCCAGCGGCACCTGAAGACTTTTCTGAAAACAAATATTAGAGCATATAACGTGCTGTAAATGTGCGTGTTTATATGTATTTAAATTTGTGCGCCTCAAGGTTTTGAAGTTATTCAAAATGCCGCTGGAGTAACGTTTGGTTTCTTTAAATCAAGAACGGTAAAACGCACAAACTTTTTTTTTAATACACGATGTGATGAATTTGTGTGTTTATTTTGCCGTTCCAACATCAGTCAATGGGGGCTATCGCTAGTGAATTTGCCACTAGAGGCGCTAGTGTCGCGTGAGGTCCAATATCATTCACATTGTACTGGTTTTAGCGGAATTTGTTGCATAAATTATAATTTCTTTAATTTACCTGCTGGAAAGTGATCTCCTTCGTAAAATATCGCAAATATGGTTTATTAGGCGATTAATGTGAACGCTTTAAAAGCGGAATTAAGAAAAAGCGCAAAAATAGGCGGCCTCAAGGGCAACTATTTCAGAAGTTAGTTTGTTGATATCAAGATAGTTATTTATAAACACTATAACCTTTATTAGATTCAAGATATAACACTTTGTTTCGGCGCCAATCGCCTTTTACAGCTATACCTCCGGACCTCAGTCTACAGTGGCGCCAACTGGTGAGCAAAGAAACAGTAGTCCCCATTGTCTTATCTTTCGCACAGCATAAGCAGCGGAACTAAGTCTTCCAGACAGAGACCTGATATGAGCACCCCATTGCAGTCGATAGTCTACAGTTATACCTAAAAAGGTAGAGGAGTCTACAGTGTCTAATGGCTCATCTTTTACAATAACATTTGTAGCGGCAAACCTTACATTAGGCAAAGTAAATTTAACACATTTTGTTTTTCTAGCATTAAGCAAAGGATTATTCGTAGCAAACCAATGCAATAATTTAGAGAGGGTATTGTTAACATCGTTAAAAGATAATTTGTCTCTCTTAATTTTATAAATTATTGAAGTGTCATCTGCAAACAATACCATCTCACAAAGATTATACATATAATATGGAAGGTCGTAAATGTATTTTAAAAATAGCAAGGGTCCTAACACTGAGGGACACCCATGATAAGGGCCGACCCTGAAGACTCAGTTCCATCAATGCAAACTTTTTGTGTTCTACCTGTGAGAGAAGAGTTAATTAAATTTTAATCTAACGAACCATTCGAAACACCATAATGTCTGAGTTTTTTATTTAATTAACGTTTTATGGTCCACACAATCAAACATCGAATACGTGTTTTAGAAGTGCTACTCACGCATAAGTGGTATTTCTACCTTTCCTGAATCCATATTGATTGTGATGTAATAATTTATTATATTTTACTTAGTACTGGCAAGATAGATATTGGTCAAAAATTAGCGGGATCACATTTCACGCCGGATTTAAATAATGGAATAATTTTGCTAAACTACATTAAAATTGGAAATTTTCTATCATCAATACATTTGTGAGGGGCTATTGAATTTATAATTGTATTGACAATATGGACGGAAATTCCCCAAAGATCTTCAGTTTTTTCATATTTAATTCTCTAAAAGTTTTTATAATTAAATCATGGTTTATATGGTGTGCGTTCGCCCAGCAAAAAGTATCGCTTATTCGAAAATTGAATGATGCAGATAATTAGTGCCTTATATCGTGTAAATGTGCCCGAAATTTTATATTTGTGCGTCCAACAGCTTCAGAATTATTAAGGAAAATGGATTCTGCTGCACGAACGTTCGCCCAGCAAAACTTTTTTTAATTTATGCGTCTAGCTGTATATTAAATATGCAAAAAGGTAGCTTATGTACGAGTGTAAATGTGCCGTAAAAGCCAAATTTGTGCCTCTTAAGATGCCAGACTTATTAAGTTTTTTGCTGGGCAAACGTTTCGGTAATTGCTGTATATCGGAAACGGTTGGACGCACACTCATGATTTTTTGTATACAGATACAGCAAATTTGTGCATATTTGTGCCGCAATTTTCATTAACATGACTAGCATGGTTGATGATCTATACTTTTATTTCCTAAAAAATGGAAAAATGCTCTGGCTCTCGAACGAACAAGACCAAGGACTTCGCGTTAGTGCCGAGTGATACCTATTATATATTCACATGATCATGTAATGTTTCGCCGGCCTACTATATATCATTGCCGAGTTCTTAACGATTTTGTCTTTGTTTTGAGGTTATCTTGAGTGAAATTACTTAAAATGCGAAAACACTAGTTTTCTGTAAGCTGGCTTATTACATGCTTCTACAATAATATGTGCGCTGTTTTAAGAATACGTATGCAAAAAATCATGTATGTATGCCCATTACTTTAGACAATAACTATAAAAAACCATTCGTAATATTTTTGGTAGATTATCCGACCAAATTGTAGTGAACATTAAAAAGCGGCCGCACGATACATCGACCTATCCTTTTTCACTTGATGGCGTAACGATATTGAAATAGTACAGATGCATACAGAATTTTAAAGTTGGAAAATAGTTTATATGAGGGACATGAAATAAAATGTAAATTGTTTTCTTTTTTTGTAAACCGAAACGTTCGCCCAGCAAAAAACCTAATAAGTCTGACATCTTCAGAGGCACAAATTTGGCTTTTACGGCACATTTACACTCGTACATAAGCTACCTTTTTGCATATTTAATATACAGCTAGACGCATAACAGAAAAAGTTTTGCTGGGCGAACGTTCGTGCAGCAGAATCTATCTTTCTTAAATAATTCTGAAGCTGTTGGACGCACAAATATAAAATTTCGGGCACATTTACACGATATAAGGCACTAATTATCTGCATCATCCAATTTTCGAATAAGCGATACTTTTTGCTGGGCGAACGCACACGTTTATATGTCTAAAATTAAATAAAAATTTGCACTCATCGGCAGCCGACTTGAGGAGGGATTCAGCTAGATCAGCGGAAGAAGCTAGCCCTTCAGTAGTGGAGGAAGCTATGTTTGAAAAAAAATTCTCAAATGTATTCGCAACCTCTGTGCTCGTGTTTATTAACTTAACCCCTAATTTGAGAGAGTAAGCAGGATTGCTTGGTTTTAGTCTACATGTTTCTTTATTTATAATATTCCAAGTAGTTTTCGCTTTATTTTTGGAAGCCGAAATTAAATTATGAAGATAAATTGACTTTGTTTTGGCGCATACTACGAGGGCTGGTCAATAAGTCCGTGACTTTTGGAATAAAACACAGATTTTTTGATAAACAAATCATTTTATTTTTCAACGTAGTCTCCCTTGAGCTCTATACAACGCTTCTTCAATTTTTTTATCCCTTCCAAAAAATATGATTTGTCGAGGTCCTCAAAATAGGCCTTTGTTTGCGAGATGACTTCATCATTGGAGTCAAATCTTTTTCCACCAAGCCATTTCTTCAGGTTTGGGAACAAAAAGTAGTCACTCGGAGCCAAATCTGGAAAATAGGGTGGATGAGGGAGCAATTCATAGCCCAATTCATGGATTTTTGCCATGGCAACTGCACATGTGTGCACCCTTGCATTGTCTTGGTGGAAAAGAACTTTTTTCTTGGCCAAATGAGGTCGGTTTTTATTCAAATCGTCATTGAAGCGGTCCATTAAGTTGGCATAATATTCCCCATTGATTGTTCTTCCCTTTTGAAGGTAGTCAATGTGGATTATCCCACGTGCATCCCAAAAAACAGTCGCCATAACTTTATTGGCTGACAAACCCACCTTGGCCTTCTTTGGCGCCGATTCACCCTTAGAAACCCACTGTTTTGACTGTTGTTTGGTCTCTGGTGTGTTGTGATGGATCCATGTTTCGTCCACGGTTACAAAACGGCGCAAAAACTCCTCCATATTGCAATTAAACAACGCCAAACCTTCCTGTGAAGTTGTTACACGATTGCGTTTGTGGTCGACTGTGAGCAAACGCGGCACCCATCTTGCGGAAAGCTTTCTCATGCCCAATTGATGTTTTAAAATTGAAACCACTGAGCCATGCGAGATCCCTACGGCTTCCACAATCTCTTGCACTTTCAATCTTCGGTCGGCCAACACCATATCGTGAATTTTTTCGATTGTTTCGGGTGTAGAGACCTCAACTGGGCGTCCAGGACGTTCGGCATCTTCAGTGCTTTTACGGCCACAACGAAATTCAGTAAACCACTTTTTTACCATTGAAATCGATGGTGCAGAGTCCCCATAGTATTTATCAAGCTTAGCCTTGGTCTCGGTAATGGTTTTTTTTCGCAAAAAATAATGCTTAATAAGCACACGAAATTCACCTTTTTCCATTTTTTCCTCAAATTACTGGGTAGTCTGATAAAAATAGCTGTCAAACACAAACTAACTGACGCAGCAAGTTCAAATTTTGATAGGAATCAACTGACAGATACCTGTTGACAGGAGTAGTGTTGCTTTTTCAGTAAAGAGGTCAGAAATTCAAAAAGTCACGGACTTATTGACCCGCCCTCGTATTTTAAATAATTTGGAGTATTTTTAACATGGTCTATAATGTTGAGATTCAGCTTTTAAGACTACACAAATCATATACCTATAATGTTTTTCTACTTTTGTAAATACCAGGACGTGTTGCCCATTCATTAAACTTACTATTCTGTCTGTTGATTTTTACTCTTTTCTGCTTAAAATGATTATCAAATTCATTTATTACCAAACCAAAAAGGCCCATATATAATTGATCAACATTCTGACTACCAGGCTTTAGTAAATTAACACCCTTTTCAATTTTTTCTTTAAATCTGTCTTATTTATTAATAGTAACCGGCCTATACACATAATCTACTATGTTTGGGACATGATGGTGCTCAAATGATGCTTCCTGTCCACTATGGTCTGAAGTTAGACAATTCAATATATTTTTTTTAACACTTTACCATTACAAAAAATATTATCTAAGCAAGTAGCCGACGTGGGCGTAACCCTGGTAGGTTCATTGAAAAGATTTATTAAATCATATGACTTGAAGAGATTAATATGGACGATAATTGAGTGGACGTTTGTGTGTCTTCTAATATATTAATGTTGAAAATTAATATATAATATTAATCTGATAGCCTTCTCAGAGCCTCATCCATAGTGGATTCAAAAATATGGCAATTAGATTTTGGGGGGGGGGGGGCTTTACACGCTAATTATTATAAATTGTTCCAGCTCAACACATGCTAGCTTAAGACGACACCGCGACTCGGGAACTACTAAAATGGCTCCGCCCACTCACCCCGCGCCCCTCAAGCGACACTCGTTACTAGAGCCGTAATATTTAAACTTCGCGCTAAATTCCCAGCCAGAGTTCATTCACTCTGAATAGAAACGATCTAATAAGCAATGGAATCGCACTGCAATTAAAAAATAAAATTAACCATATAGGTATATTTTTTAGGCAGATAATATTATATAATGTTTACAAAAAGAGAAAAATAACTATATTCGGAAAAATTAAATGTATTTAAAAAAACTTAGACGAGTACAATAGTTTTACAATGAAATACAATTTATGAAAGTCTTATACGTACTTTATGTAATTAAAAAAAAGAAATGTTTGAAAATAATAGAATCATTATTATCTTATCGATTCATAAGCGGAAGGTGGCTGCTGTTAGGGTGCCGATACCTATATGGGCCTACAATCGAAGACTATTGAATCGTAAACTGGGCCGATAGCTTTCTACATCTACATTCTTGTAAATAAACAATAACACAATGTGATAAACAAAAAAGAGGTTCGTTAAAACTAAGCAGGTATTTTCCGAATAATTAAATATTAAAATCAAATAAAATTCGTAATATATAAACTTTATTTGATATTTTAGCAACTTAATTGCACTTATAATATCAGTATATAAACTTGAAAAATTTTGTCTCAGGCGGGACTCGAACCCGCATCTCCTCGCATGCCGGGCGGGCGCCTAATGGTATGGCGCCCGCCCGGCATGCGTAATATATAAGTTAAGCATTTTCTTTATTATTCTTTTTAGTAACATAGGGTGGGTCTCGAATTGGTTTGTTTCTGGTAAATCGGGGGTCTACTAATTCTGGAAGCAGACAGTCATAATAAAATGAAATTAATTTTGGCTCCATTTTTTCCTGCCAAAATTGGTCGTCCTTTATTATGGTCTCTACTTTCATTTTGTTATCTCCATACCATGCTACCAATAAGCATTTTGACATTTGGCAAATGTGCATCTGTCCCTGAACTTGCATAAACCAGTCAGAGTTTTTGTTTACTTCAATATCACCACTTTTTTTATTTTTTCGCCAGAAATGCATTTTTCCTTGTTGGATAGCTGCGTCAATGCCGATTTTAAATGGCACTATTGGACACTTTATTTCTACCAAAGTAGTACCATTTATAATGCCATCTGGCGTAGCTCCTAGAAAAGGATGCTGTTTATCAATAAATAGACCACATGGGTCTATCTTTACGCCTAAGGTAGTAGATAATTGATCCAAAGCTACTTTTTCGTGTGTTCGTCCGTGATTTATAGAAGACACGTGTCCTATGTCCGGTTTGTACAGCATGTTTTTGACAATGTTACGGCAACTATTGGTTTTAATGCGTTTGACCACTTTCCCAAAATTTGATGCAGTCAAGAGATTTCTCTGTATCTCCATCCATTCACCACACTCGCTCTGCAGTATCGTTTGTAATTGTATTTGGTGACGTTCGGCATCAGTTTTCTAAAAAGCAACAGTAAAAAAATCACAAGTTATTATTTTAATAATAATTTCCGTGGTTTACATTTGTATAAATGAATTTAAAAAAATGTTGCAAGACGTCTCCACAAGTTTCTGTTCCGATAGCGCTAGCCGCATTGTTTAACTTCCAATGTAACCTGACCTCTACTGATTTACAACATGTACCAGAACGGAGCCAACTTAAAATGGCCGATATGATTATACGTCCCATATTTATTTCACTGAAATAATGTATGAATTCGTATAGGATTGAAATTTATTTCTTCAAAAGTAAAATTTAATAAACATTATCGTTTATGAGCAGCACATACACATTATACTTAACTACTTATAAATGTGCAAACATACCGAGTCTTAATTATTTCCAAACTAATTGTGTATATGTTACTGACCTTGATTTGTTCACCTCCGCCATTCTACGAACATTTTCTTTATACTGTGCTTTTCTTTTTAGGTTTACCCATTATTCCCGACGAATTTTCACGATGCTGTGTAAGCTCAAGCGGAAGTCGACACAGGTCCAACCTCAACACGGGCTTGCGCCGGACTGGGCGTGTGCGCTGAAGCCGCTGTCCATACGCATTATACTCCTTACATAGCAGTCATAAGGTCGAAAATACGCACCGCTCCCGAATATTGAGATTCGCTTTGAAATTGACAAAAGCTTTAAATGTTAATTTTAAAGTATAGATACTAGTTATCAAAATTTTAGATCTGTCAGTCTTTCCATTTTTCTATACTATTCGAAGACAGTTGGCGTAGTTTATCGATGTGGCGTCTTAATAGTTGGCTCAACTGAAAGCGACACAATGTCTTTACGTTCTTTACATTTGAATTCATTTTTCACAAGAATAAGTGATCCTCCTGTAGATGCAGACTCCCTTTAAGGGTAGGGCTCATAATATGAGCGAACTACCGACTTTATAATTTTCAATGTTTAACATTAGTTCATGTTTTTTAATCCAATGTTCTGTGAGGCAAATTACATGAACATTAAAATCTTTGTGTGCGTTCGCCCAGCAAAAAGTATCGCCTATTCTAAAATTGGATGATGCAGATAATTAGTGCCTTATATCGTGTAAATGTGCCCGAAATTTAATATTTGTGCGTCCACCAGCTTAGAGTTATTTAAGAAAAATGGATTCTGCTGCACGAACGTTCGCCCAGCAATTTTTTTATTTATTTATGCGTCTAGCTGTATATTAAATATGCAAAAAGGTAGCTTATGTACGAGTGTAAATGTGCCGTAAAAGCCAAATTTGTGCCTCTTAAGATGTCAGACTTATAAAGTTTTTTGCTGGGCGAATGTTTCGGTAATTGCTGTATATCGGAAACGGTTGGACGCAGACTCATGATTTTTTGTATACAGATACAGTAAATTTGTGCATACACATTTACACGATATAAGGCACTAATTATCTGCATCATCCAATTTTTGAATATGCGATACTTTTTGCTGGGCGAACGCACACAAAATCTTTTAAAAATAATCCTAAACCTAACTCTTTGCCGGCCAGGCATTGAATGTTTTGATGAACAACATTAAAATACATATTCGGCCTAGCTTTTGTCTTCCCTCTTAGTTTATAGCCACAAAGGTTGTCAAAGGAAAAATACTTGGATTAGTACATTTACTAATCGGTTCACTACAAAAAGTTTTTGTTTTAATAATAAAACTGTTAATATTGCATGCTAGCAAACTTGCTATTTGTTTTTTCATTTTGTTAGGCAGGTGTATAGAGCTGCCAGTCACAACACAACAATTTTTGGTAAATTTGTAGGTGTCAAAAAACACAAATTCGTCATTATTTTGACAAATAAAATACAGTAAAGTAGGTATTCGATATGTGAATACTGTTATTGTCATCGTTAGTGTTATTTTTACAAAAGGGGATGGCAAGAAGGAGAATTTTTTCTATATTATTTTTTGACAAAATTGTACAATTTTTTATTAAGTAAATCTGATACAAAATTACAAATCTCTAAACTTCATAGCTCCTATTCCTACTCTCTAGGACGTTTACAAAATTAAAAGTTTAACACATGATTTGTTTTGTTTCAGGAAATCCGAGATTGAATATTATGCACTTTTGGCGAAAACTGGCGTCCACCACTACAGCGGTAATAATATTGAACTCGGTACAGCATGTGGTAAATACTATAGAGTATGCACACTCGCTATCACAGACCCGGGTGATTCTGATATTATTACTACCTTACCTGAAGCAACAGCTTAGAGTTAAATAAATTGACTAAAAATATAGCCTTTTTTTCAATAATTTTTCAACATACCTACCTACTTAGCCCAACGCTGCGCTAAGGACCTCCTGACTAGTCCTGACCCGTCGGCTATTGCCAAATTCCACCCAACAGCTTTAAATGTCTGATACACATTAATTTAATGCCCGCTACCCGCCTGGCGGGTATTCCGTTTTTTTTGCAATTTTTGCTAAGTTATTGATTGTTATTTTAAAAGATTATGTTCGTCTGTTCGTATGACCATACCGTTTAGTAATTCTTTAGCAAAAATGAGTGAGAATGAAGTGATGAAATCTATTAAAAGTGGGCGTGGTAATGTTTTTAACTGCAATGTCAACATTACTGATAATAGGAATTTATACCTACTTATATTTATTAGTCATATCAAAAAGACTCATCATGAAGGTTTAATAGCAAAACATTGTTTATAACGGAACTACTGAAAAGGAATGTTTTCAGTGGATTCACAACATCAAAACTGTATCTAATAAGAAATATTAGGGGTTAAAATATGAAATTGCCGTTTTCTTCATGGTTTGAGGTTTTCGAATGAAACTTTTTTCACATGGTTTCTATGAAGTTCTTCTTTTAAAAATTGTAAACATTTGAATATCGACTTTCAATTGTTTTTGTTATTTTACTTAGACAAGAAAGATGGATACTGCGACAATTCGAGTGATTTTTAAATACGAGTTCCGACGCGGAAGTAACGCGGCAGAAACAGCCCGCAATATCAAATGTTGCGTTTGGAGAGGGATCTGCTAATGAACGCACCGTGCGATTTTGGTTTAAACGCTTTCGTGATGGAAACTTCGACTTGAAGAACGAGCCACGAGGAAGACCGATTAACGATGAATTAAGAGAGATGGTGGAAGCCGATCCTAGTCGACCTACCCAGGAATTAGCGGCATGGTTTAACGTAACCTTACCCACAATATTGACTCATTTGCGTCAAATCAATAAAATAAAAAAATACGAAAAATGGGTGCCTCATGATTTGACTGATCTGCAGAAAGAAACGCGTGTTGAAACTTGTGTTGCCTTGTTTAATCGGTACAGAAATGAAGGAATATTAAATCGAATTGTGACATGTGATGAAAAGTGGATTCTTTATGATAGCCGTAAAAGAAAAATGCAATGGCTGACCCCAGGTCAAACGCCACAACAGTGTCCTAAAGCAAAACTTACCAATAAAAAGGTAATGGTAACTGTTTGGTGGTCTCAGCATGGTGTTATTCACTATAGTTTTCTCCGTCAATCAATAACGGCAGATGTCTATTGTGCCGAACTCCGAACAATGTTGGCAAAACTAGCAGTAAAACAGCACCGACTCATGAATCGATCTTCACCATTATTGCTCCATGACAACGCAAGATCTCTTACAGCACGAGAAACCGTTTTGACCCTTCAGGAACTGCAATTAGAAACCATTCGACATCCTCCGTATTCGCCAGACCTTGCTCCAACGGACTACCATTTTTTTCGTGATTTGGACAATTATCTACGTGACAAGAAGTTTTCTTCCCAGGAGGCAGTACAAAATGCTTTCACACAGTTTGTGCAGTCTAGATCCTCAGAGTTCTATCACAAAGGCATAAATGACCTTTCTATTAGATGGCAGCAATGTATAGATAATAATGGTAACTATTTTGATTAAATAAATTTGTTAAAAATTTAAAAAAATTTGATTTTCAGTACAAATCGGCAATTTCATACTTTAACCCCTATTATAATAGGTATCTCGTGGATCTGGCAAAGGTGTCAAGTGGGGAAAATAATCTCAATCCAGACCTTCAAATCAGGTGTGCGTTACTGGGGCGGCATGTCGACTCGGATCGAGATGAAAGTATATAGAAAATGTAGAGCCCTATATCCCATTCATGTGCCCCAAAAATCAAATTAGTGCCCATTAAGGTCTCCGAGTAACTTAAGGAAATAAGATGTCGCTGGCGTTACGTCTGAAAACGTTACTACAGCGGCATGATTTTTACCTATTGGCCCTAGCTAAATTTAAAGTAGGTAGCCTAAAGGGTAGCTTATATTTTTGCCATCTCTTGGCCGAGTGGCGGCATTTGTGCCCCTTGTGGATTTGGTGTAATTGCAAATGCCGCTGGAGTAACGTTTGGTGAATTTCCATATCTGCGGATCGGCTGGACGAACAGATATGATTTTTTGTCAGCTGGTGTGTTGTAATTTGTGCCCTAAGTGCCTCAGAAATTTTTACAAAAAAATGCACGGTGTATCAATAGGACGAGTTTCTCTGAAAATCGAAAATAGCCTCTAGTTCTTGAACTACATAAAATGGTGTGCTGTGATTGCAGTGCCCTATGCCTTTTAGGCATATGTATCGTCTGACAAAATTGTAAAACCCTAAGTCTAATTTTCGTCGAAATTAATCAATTTTTCTGTGAAAGTGGTTTTGCTTATTTCAAACCTCAAATAAGAGCATTGTGAACAAGATAATAACAAATCATGATTTGCCGATCAATAGAGCCCATATTCAAATATAGGCACACAGCATTTTAGCTTTCTGCACCTTATAATTAACCGTTAATAAATAAAACAATGAAACTAGAATTATTTGGAAACTATCCGACCAAATGCGAAAGGACTTATGACAATAAACATTATGCGTTTCAAAGTGTCCGTGACGATCAGTTTTTCGCGTCAGTCCAGACCTAAAACTGTGGCGTCACTCCAAATGGTTTTAGGCTAACTCGATTTCCCCACTGACTGGCGTCACTCTGGCTCTTCAGTCCGATCGGCCGGGCTGCTAGTGCGGGTGTGTTTTGTATACTATTTACCCGACTATGGCGAAGCAAAAAGAGAATTTTAACCTGTTTGTATGTAATGTATGTATGTGGGTATAGATAGATGTTCATCTGTTTCCTCATAACTTCTAAACTAGTTATCATTGGACACATGAGGTCTCGGTGGCTTAATGGTATTTATAGCGCCGCGCCCGGCATGCGAGGAGATGCGGGTTCGAGTCCCGCCTCAAACATATTTTTAAAAGTTTAAATACTGATATTATGTAATCATTATTAGCTATTAATTGCTAGAATTTATTTTTTAATACACTTCTAAACTAGTTAGTTATCATAATTGGACAAACGAGGTGTCGTTGGTAGCCTTTATTTATACCTTACACGAATTGACATAACTCCAAAATAAGTTAAATAAAATTTAAGTTTAAAAACTAAAACCCCACTACTAAAAACACATTCTATAAGTAAAGTACGAAACAAGACAATAGCCTCCGCTGAAATTATTAAGTAGCCGTGGTCGTATGCCGCCTACAGTAGCTTCTTGACTTTTAAACTGTTCTGATAGGTCTGACACCTGTTGCAAGTCAAAAAAATAGGTAGTAAAAATTAAATACGGTAAGTACCTAGCTACATACTAAAAAGTGTACTTCAAAAGGTATATAATATAAGGTTTAGTGTAATTTGACAATACTAAAGTTAGATTAGTTTATAAATGGCTAACCCTAAATAATTAATTTTTCTTCAAATATTTCTTATTTCTTTATAACGTGTGTTACAGTCTAAATCTAATACCTACAGTTTCCTTAAATAAGTGATCGGAAAATATTCGCATGGCATGTCAAAAGATAATTAATTTATAATTTTATTCTTATACTTATCACATTATTAAAATAATCTTGGTACTTATGTTTTTTTTCATTTCACCAATAAAATTAACATAATAATTATCTGGACCTGGCAGTATTTTAAGGAACCCAGCCTGTAAATATGTTACCTGCATTAAAGCCTTTACGATGAATAAATAAGGCATCATTGCTTATATTTAAGGCATTTCCCGATAGGATTCCGATTTCGTTTCCCGATTAAGAGATTACCTCTTCTCTTACAATCTCTTAATCAACGAGCAATTCGGCTTCAGAGCCTCCCACTCCTGCGTCCATCAGGTGCACCGCCTCACGGAACACATTCTGGACGGTCTCAATAGACCCCGCCCCTTGGGAACGGGAGCGTTGTTCTTCGACGTGGCGAAAGCGTTCGACAAAGTCTGGCACAACGGCTTGATTTACAAGCTGTACGAACTCAAAGTGCCGGACAGTCTCGTGCTCATCTTACGAGACTTTTTGTCGAATCGCACTTTTCGTTACCGAGTCGACGGCACTCTCTCCTCCCCTCGACCCATCAGAGCCGGAGTCCCACAGGGCTCTGTGCTATCACCCCTACTCTTCTCCGTTTTCGTAAACGACATCCCCAAGACTCCAGACACGGAGCTAGCCCTTTTCGCTGACGATACCGCCATTTACAAAACCGGTCCAAACTCAAAATATGTGATCCTAGCGCTACAGCGCGCGGTCACCAAATTGGGTGAATGGTTTAGAAAATGGCGTATCGAAGTCAATCCCGACAAAAGTGCAGCGATGTACTTTGGGCGGAACATCCCCGTAGCGCCCTCCCCTAATCCGTCCCGCCCTAATGTTCCCACTCATTTCACCCTATTCGACCAGCGGATCCCATGGGTCAAGCAGGTCAAATATTTAGGTGTCATCCTTGACCGACGACTATCGTTCGCATCGCACATCAATCGCGTCTGAAGGCCTACTCTCTAAGCCCGTCAACGAAGTTAAGAACCCGAACGACAGTAGCCCGAACAAAAGGTGTAAACCTTACCCTCTATTGTTTTCGGACTAACGAGTATCGAACGGAACCATAGACAATATTCGTGAATGAATGATGCTTGACGATAGTGTCGTAAAATTCTAAGGGTTTTTACCGGTTTTCTAGTTTTGCATTTTTATGGCTTAATTTACCCAATTTGGTTTTAAAAACATTATATTATTATTAAATATATCCCAATAAATATAAATCATACCTCAAAATAGTATTTGAACCATTTTTCTAAATTTGTCTATAGCTAAGCTATTTTTTATCTGTGGGAAATTGATAAATGAAACGTCACTGTTTAATCTATGCTATCAAATTGCTAAACAAAATTTGAAGTTTCATACGTGAGAGTTTATTTCAAAATAAACTATTAATTTAACATAAAGAAAGGAAAAGCCTACAATTTTATGGAGGAAAAACGTAACTTGGTCCATGGATTATTTTAAGTGTCGATGAGTGAAGACACTCATTAAATAAAACTCGATGAATACTTTGTAGACGTACTTCAACAAAATCTGCAATTATTTGCAAAAGGTAAGCTTATTTGCATTTCAAAATACTTCTTTAGCCGGGGTAAATCAAGCTATTATTTACTATTAACATTGTAATATACCATTGTGCGTAAGATATCCACATTCAATCGGAGTAGCAAATGGGGATTATGGGAGGTGATTTAAGGGTTACCCAACCCGGCACCTGCTACTTTTTTCTAACTAAATATTCGCCATAATATAATTAATATAACCTCCAGAAGTAATTTAGGTATATTTTTATTTTTATTTTATTTAATATATTTCAGACTAAGTGTCCAGACTAAGCTATACTACGAACAATAATGACTAAGCCTAGAGTAAAGAAAAGTAAATAAAACATAATAAAAGTTATAAAATAAAAATAATATAAAACTTAATTATATATACAGATCAGTGCAGTGTAAGCCCATGTGAAATTGCACTGCAATGACTCAAATACGCACAGTCCATCCTGTCAGCAATCATGCTCAGGACGCTGTTGGGGCTGGTCCGCACTCTGCTCACCAGGGATGCGCATCTTTTGCGCATAGTAGCGTAAAAACAATCTATGCGCGCTTCTGCAAACATCTCTGAAGCACTACAGAATCGAGGCAGCCCCAACAGTATCCTGAAAGCATTATTGTATTGCACTCGAAGAGCGCTGTAGCATCGTTGGGTATAGTCACCCCACAAGCTACACGTATAAAAAGAAGTGCAATATGCTCTAAACAAGGTAAGTTTCACCTGCCTAGAGCAACGAGCAAACCTGCGAGCTACCATGTTTGCCCTCACCGACAGTGCTCTCCGCTCTCTTTCGATGTCATCATCGTCTTTGAGGTCAGTGGTTACTACGTGTCCCAAGTACTTAAACTTGTACACCCTCTTCATAATTGTACCATTTAATCTTATAGGCGGAAGGCTTTCTGTGTCCTTTCCTCTGACCTCAAATACCATGACTTCACTTTTATTAGCATTATAGAGAAGACCATGATTTTTGGCATAAGCTTCACATATTGCTACAAGCTTTCTTAAACCGCAGACTGATGCACTCAGCAGCGCCATGTCATCCGCGTAACTAATGTTATTAACATTAACTCCATCTATATGACAACCGACTCGGGTGCTGCTGAGCGCAACAATCAGGTCGTTGATGTACAGGTTAAATAGTGTCGGTGAGGACAAACCCCCCTGTCTCACGCCACACTCCAATCTATACGAATTTGACAACGTTCCCGCCCATCGCACATTGTTGATCTGACTTTCATACCAATACTTACAAATATTTATAAGTTCTGTAGGTAGGTTAATAATTTCAAGTTTTTTCCATAAAATGTTATACGAAACTAGATCAAACGCTTTAGACAGGTCGAGAAAACAGGCGTGGACTGGCGTTTTGCGAGTTGTGTAATATTTGACAGTGTGCTTAACACACAAAACTGCGCTTTCAGTTGACAACTTGGCACGAAACCCAAACTGGTTATCGTGTATTTGTATAAAGCTATTCAAATGCGAATTAAGCACACTATCAAAGACCTTGGAAACAACTGTGGCTAGTGAGATGGGTCTATAGTTACCTTTATCTGCGAGATCACCGGTTTTATTTTTAACTATAGGCACAACTACAGTCTTTATCATATCTCCGGGCAGGTATGAGTGACTTATGCAGAGGTTAAAAAGCAAGGTCAGTACTCTTGCCAGGTGAGGTCCCGCATGCTGTAGGTGCTCAATGCTTAGATTGTCATGACCAGGTGACTTTCCCAGAGACATCGAATTTATAATCTTTTTTACATCTGCTGCAGTACATACCATATGTCTTGCTCAAAATTGTATTATTTAATATTTAATCATCTTGATTTATTTACAGATCTCAATTTCTACAGTGGGCCTAGCTGGTTGATACGCATGCTTTATTTTCAAGCTTTATAACCACCAAATAAAAACGCTTGACTATGCAAGTCAAGCTTCAGATGGAGTTGTACATTATATTTATATTTTACTTAGATTGATAAGTAAGACAACCGGTATGTTATTTTGAGACAGATTAAAGTGTTCATTTTAGTAGTTTAAATTGAATGTTCATTCTGAAATAAATTTATAAATAAGACAAACTGTTTGTATCTTGCATTGTTTCAAGTATTCATCATTATGTAAATTGATAATCAAATTTTTCAAGATTATTTGAAGCCGGTCATCGATATAAAATACTAAAATATGTATGCTTCTAGCAATATAGAAGCTAATTAAAATGTTGAAAATGAAATTTTATTAAGATGTTTGTCTTATTTAGACTTTTTAAATATTTCATTATAATTACACGCTTACACTGTAATTAAAATGTGCATTGTTATAGTGTAACTTGTGTGTAAATTCATATTAGACTAATGTTATTGAGACTGAATTCATATATAAGAGACTCTCATTTCAAATTTAATTATAAAGTGAGGAAAATGTGTCTATGTAATACATTGTTTCATGCAAAGATTGGAGGTTAGAAATAAACGTGTTTGTTTTTAAAAAATGTCTTTATTGAGGTCCATAGTTATGTTTATTACTTAAAATTAATACACATGGTTACCTCATTTATTTTGAGTTGTACTGTTCTGTGAATTTATTTTAAAATAAAATATAACATATTTGACGAGTATGATGTTTTATTTAAGAATGCTATATAATAATTGCATGATTTAAATAAATACAAGAAGTATTATAAATATTTCAATTATCAGTATTATTGTATATTGTAAATGGAGGTTAATGATTTTAGTCCCTCATTCTAAAACATAAATTATATAAAACACAGGCGACAAAGAGCTTGATTGTTATAATTTTTTCTTATTGCACTGATATCGACTGAACAATAAAACCACTAAGTACTGGAAATACTTCATTATCATCACCAGCATAGGTAAGTCCACTACAGGACGTACACCTCTTTGAAAAGATGAATTAAACTTTATCACCACGCTTGGCAAGATAATTGGTGATTGACCAGACCAAATTGGCAATCTTGATAAACAATAAGTTCTAAAATTAATATAAAAGGTAATCTCATGTAGTTTAAATAAAAGTGTCCTGTGAGTTAATGTTTTTTACTGATTTTATATTACTTATTCAAATATAACATATTGTTTGTTGATTATAGTATGATGTTTTATTTGAGAATATAATATAATAACTGCTAAATGTATTATGATATTTTACTGTTATTTGTAGAGGTTTCTTTTCTCTAATACACAAATTGTGTAAAACACGAGAGAAAAATTACGGAATTGTTATATTTATTTCTTATTGCACTTATATCTACTAAACAATGAAATCACTACTGGGAACACTTTATCATCATCATAACCAGCATAGATTAGTCCACTGCAGGACGTAGTCTCTATCTCTTTAAGAAGTTGATTTTGCCTTTTCGCCACGCTTGGCAGGTGGATTAGAGATTAAAATTCAGCCAATAGTAGAAAGAAAATGCGGCCTCTCTGTAGTTGCCTCTTACGACATCCATAGGAAAAGAAGAGGCTATATTTATTATTTTGATGTGCCGGCACCACACGACACTATTTGCGTCGTTTGCGCCTCTTCTTTTCTAACTTGCTCTACAATTTCCACATATGAAAATGGCAGTATAATCACAAATAAAGTTTTTGAATTTCCATTCGTAAGCCAGAACGATAGCTATTTAGTTGTCGTTTCAACTGACATAAAGTTACGATGATAGAAGTGTCAAATTCAACATTACGGACGGGCTAAAACGCTTAGAGAGTAAGTTTAAGCGTCCGTTTTTCTTATCATTCGTTCTTCGTCCAAACTCCGAAAGAAACAAAGGTTCGTAAGTGGTACGGAGTACCAAATGTCCGTTATACGAGACGAAACCACTAACTTCGTGCTTAGAGAGTAGGCCTTCTGTAACCGAGCGAAGTTCTACACGCACCGACTATACCACCTAGTCGGCCGCAAGAGTAAAATGTCGCTTAGAAATAAGTTGACAATTTACAAAACTTGCATCCGCCCCGTGATGACTTACGCCAGTCCGGTGTTTGCTCACGCCGCCCCATCCCTCCTTAAGAAGTTTCAAACACTTCAAAATCTCTTTTTGCGTCGGGCCGCGGGTATCCCGTGGTTCGTACGCAACAATAATATCCACCGAGATCTCGAAATCCAATCCATTGCCCTCTATATGAAAGAAGCCTCTCAACGCTTTTTCGATAAGGCAGTGAATCACTCCAATCCGCTCATAGCGGAAGCCGCCACGTACAACCCCCAGAGGGATGTCGCCTTCCGACGCCGTCGGCCCAGGCACGTGCTGAACGACCCCGACGATCCGATCACCGCGTAAGTATGTCACAACAGCCAACACCGCCTTAAGCACTTCAATTACTGCACAACACAGTAGTTCTCCACACCGCACCCGTCGGAGGCGGGTGCGTGGTCCCACCTTTCATTTCGGCCGACACAATCATGTGCCTGGCCGCTTCTCACCTGCCCCCCCCCTCGGACGGCGACCCAAGCCGAGGTCCGAGCCTACAGAGGCGCCCTTGAGGTCGCTGTCCGATCCCCCCTCCCAGATTGGGCCCGCCAGAATGGAGCCCGACCGTGATCCGGCATGCCACGGCATCTCCGGTTCCGGCGGCGCCACCACTGGTGGGTTCGCCATTTGGTAGGGTGCCCTTAGCACCCCACACTGGCCCGATCACGCCCGCTAGTATGGGCCCCGGTGCGAGCGAGCCTGAGGCTTCGCTTCGCGAAGCCTCACCCTCGGCCACACCGGAGTACCGCTAGCGTGGCGGACCTAGGCTGAGCGCCTTCAGCGCTCGCCACACTCTGCCCGGTTTAACTGATTAAAGCCTCCCATATGGGGTTTCAGTAATAGGTACGTCCACAAAAAAAAAAAAAAAACCGATTTCTTGCACTTGTGTCGATCCAGACATTTCCTATACAATTATCATGCAACAAACCAAAGCAGTGCGTAACTGACCCTTTGTTTATTTAACACCAATTTTCCTAAATCAATATTATATAAATAATTGAATCATAGAAAGTACAATCACAATTCGTCAGCCAAATCACTTAAATAAATGTATTCTAATGCGCGCGACGTGCAGGCGGCAGCCCTGTCATTTATACCGCAACTGAATCGGCGAAAACCAGTTCTTACCCCGGCGACGCGTCGGTGAGATGTCACGCGCACATCGCCGCGCTATGTGTGAGTGGAACAACAGCGGGCCGCTTATAGGTAGGTATCTTGTATTCAGTAGGGCTAAGATGCGACCCACGACATAATTTTATCGCGGCCTTATATCGCATTTTGACAGCGTTATATCGTTTGTCTATCGCTGCTAACATGGCAGACTATTTATGTCATCTCTAACTGTCAAAATACGATAAACGATAAAATTGTCTACAAACTCTAACATGAGCCTCTTATATTTGTCTATTTTAATCGATTTTAGACACTTGCGCATGACAAATTATCGTGGTCGCTTGTAGCTCACGACAAGGCATAAACCCTTTATAAAAAATGGCCGTGCCATATTTTAATTACATTTTGACCACTTATGAAGAACGGGAGGCGCGTAAAATTCAGCGCAAGCGTATCCGCGACGTGTGCAACCCGTTTGACCTTCCGGATATGGCGTTCCAGGCTCTGTGGCGTATATCCAAGCCCATGGCTTTTTATTCGATAGATAGGCTGAAAGAGGACTTGGAGCCAAAAAATGGAGGTCTTCCAGCCATGTATTGGCACAGATACTGGATCTGTGCCTTATTGCCTCTAAGTTTTCTAAAAGAACATAAAAACCATTAGTACTTTCCATGATATTATTGGAATTTATTTCAGTTTGTTACAAATTTTACTCACATCTTTGAGGCCATTTCAAATTTTAAAACTTTTCACACTTCAATCAAAGATCAAACCGAAAAATATGCCGCGAATGCTGTTTGACAGGTGTCACTGTCTGACAGTGACTGTCACCCAAAGATGTGTCAACGCAGATGACGTCTCTGGCAAGAAGTGTTTTAGCCAAGTCTGACGTAAAATTGAACGAATGATTATAATATTAACCAATGTTTCCACACCGAAAAACTATATAATTATGTAATATGGCTACATCCGTTTGTCGTGTAGATAAACGTTAGTCGAACGAAGAATTTTTATCGCGGGTGGTTACCATGTTAGGAAAAATGATAAAATAACACAAGTAGACAAATTTTATCATGTCGTGCGACAAATTTATCGTGGTGTCGCAGCTTAGCCATACTGGTGGGAATATTTATTCATGTGGCTTGTCTACGCGATTTGCGTACAGTGCAAACAGTTGCAGTATCTAACGCCACAGTGCAGTAAGGGTTTAACACAAAATATTCGCTTAAAATTTCAGTTATTTTTTTGAAGTGAAACTTCTTTATCGGCGTTGGAAAAAAAAATACCGTCACGTTTTTCGGTTGCGCGTCACAGCGTCAGATTTTTCGGTTACGCGCCATCTTTTTCTTGCCCCTACCACGGTTGGTTCAGACGATAGCAAAAAGGTAAAGTGAAATAATATTTAACCAATTTAACTAGAGATGGGCCGACTAGCCGAGTCGGCTACGAAATGGCCGACTAGTCGGCCAAGCCGATTACTGCTTTAGGTTATAATAATTAGAGTAACATGCTCTAATCACACTGTATTGCCATTTTGTATGATAAGTGCCTACTTTTATCTGATTGTCATCTTAATCCTTCGTTTGTAGTGTAGTAGAATTTTTATTTATTTTTACTTTCTGTTGTCACATTAAGAAGTTTTTTATAATTTTTTATATCTGGTACTAAGTTCTAATTCACTATTATTAGGTCAAGGAGTAGTATTCCAATATGTAAGTTGTAAGCTTAATTATAGCCAATTTTGTGAGTTGCTTTTTTTTGTTACTTGTTTAATGTCTGGATCTAAGCCCAATTAGTTAATGTATCGAACAAATGGTTCCTAATTTCCTAACATGTTCTAAAAATAGATTTCGTATTTCTAAAAAAAAATAATAACAGTTAAGATTTCAATTTCATCAATTTTTAGGTATACCTAGGTAACACTGAAAATGTTTAGAAGATGAAAAACGGCTGAATGTAGAAAGTTGCCAATACTTTATTGTTTTTCGAAGGAATCTCCGTTCCTCTCTACACATCGTCGCATTCGATGGAACCACTGAGAAAAGCAGTGGGCCCATTCTTCCCTTCTATGGCATTTTCGTAGGCTCTCACCGCATCTTCAGGGCTCGTAAAGCGAATACCTCGAATTTTATCTTTAGTTCTTGGGAATAAATTAAAGTCGCAGGGCGCCAGGTCAATATTCAACAGTCCGTTTTGCGAAGTGCGCTTAAGCATTGTCGTGGTGAAGGAGAATCCTGCTTCGAGGGCGCTGCTGTCGAAGTTTTTCCAAGACAACAGGCAAACAGTGATTGACATACCAGTCTGCAGTAACTGTCCTTCCATCTTGTAGCACAACTATCGCGAAATGACCTTTCCGACCAAAGAATGAGGCAATCATCTTTTTTCCTTGACTTCTTCCTTTCTTTACCTTAGTTGGCCGATCCTCGAAAGGAAACACCTACTGAGCTGATTGTCTTTTGGTTTCAGGTTCGTAGCAATATATCCAGCTTTCATCACCTGTGACGATGTCAAATACAGCATTTGAGTCACCGCCGTAGAACTTATCTAACATTTGGCGACACCAGTCCATGCGAAGGTGTTTCTGGTCGTCGGTTAAAGTATGGATACAAAGCTTCCTGATGCCAAAATGTTCGTGTAATATTTTTTGAACTTGACTCATACCAATGCCTAGGCTATCTGCTGATAGGCCACTCTCTTATCTTCCTCTATCATGCGTCGGTCAGCACTGATGTTATCTTCAGTAGTCGCTGTTAAAGCACATGAATATATTTACTCATGTGGTTAAAGGACGTCCTTCACGCGGATTATCATTGAGATTGCTACGTCGACGCTTAAAGTCGTTAAACCAATTGTAAATAGTGGCATGAGATGGGGCTTTATTAAGAAATGCTAATCGCAGCCTATCATAGCTTATGTTGTTGAGTAAGCCCACAACGAAAGTTACTCGTATAATAAATCATTAATAAATCACCGAAAATTTACGTGTAACAAGAGTTATAGATTTGATTAGTTAGGTTACCAAAGAGTTCTAAAATTGAAATTCAAAAAAAGTTTTCATTAGCAATGTTTCTAACTGGCCAGTTGTAAACATTTTCAGTGTTACCCACGTATTAATACGAGAAAAAAACAGGCCGACTAGTCGGCCGTTTCAGCCGACTAGTCGCCGACTACAAATATGGCCGACTAGTCGGTACAACCCTAAATTTAACCAATTTAACTAATTTAACCAATTTCTGGAAAGTTGCATGTAGATCATTTTTCGAAAAATAAGGCCATAAAGAAGTTTCACTTCTTACGTGTGTACACTAGTACACGCACAACTTTTTTTTAATTAATTGGTTCCTGATGCTTGTTCTATATGCGATCATGAGTCGTTTTTATAAATTCCGCTCGTATTGAAATCAACACCCTGTATAACCAACGGGATTGGACATGAGTACCTACTAATGTCCATACAAATAATTCTGCCACTTTCGGTGCGGGGGGCGAGGAACGCACACTAACAGCGATTACAAACAAATGCATTTTCGATCATGTTGTTTCGCACGCATGCGTAGAAATTGTCAAACACAAACACAGACTACACGCACACATGTTTAAACACACGTATGAACAGCCTATCAGTATACAAGATGACGTCATTTTCGTGTAAGGAATGCTAGAGTAAGACACTATCGATATGTAACTATCGATGAGTTCAGCTAATAATTAATAGGCTACTTGAAGTAGAGATGTAAAAATACGGTATAATACGAAATGGGCGGTATTTTTCAGGTATTTTACAATAGAATACGGTATTTTATATTTTGATTAACAAATGCAATTTACTTGACTGTTTTACGTATCATCGGTAAATTAACTGATCATATAAATTCAATTCAACTTCGTTTTTTTTCCTTGTTTATTTACATTAATCGCACTCCCGCTAACGATTAACAAATCTTTTATGTAAATGTAATGCACGCACAATACACAACAAAGACGTAGGACTTGCGTTTCCGCGACGTTGCCACTGAAATGATCACCTCGCGAATGACATCCTTCTTTCTCTCTCACTCAACTTAGATGTAAGCGCGCAGGCCGCGTTTTGTAGTTAGTTTTCGTTCGTGTGAAATGTTGATGCGCCTAGACGAAACGTACGACGACGTTCCTAGTACGAAACAAAATTAATAAATCAAAATAACACTTTGATCGATGTCTTTAATCGATCTTTCCCTACTAAAATAATGAAAATAAAAGTGTGTACCTTACATAATAATATGTTCCGTTTTCACACTAATACTACTAAACCAATTTTGAGAAATTTAAACATCGAGATGTATTGGACTACTTAGACTAACATATGCTGTTTGTTACGAATGTAAAAACTGAAGAGGTTGTAATGGCAGCCGAGTTACTATGGGAAAACGATTCTTTTTTTAGGTAGGCACATCATGCCATATCCGAAGACCAACTAGCCGGTCTTACAAACCAATTATTTCCCTAACGTATAAGATATTTCTACTCATTACACTTTCAAAAGATAATATACCAAAAATACCGTACTAAATGACATGATGCCGGTTAAACGATATAATTTTTCATTACGTTTATTAGCTAGTTACCCAATAATTTCCCCAATTTAAAGTACTTCTAACTACTTACACTCTAAAAGATAAAATACCAAAAATACCGTATGAAATGGTATTATACCGTTTAATACGGTATTTTTGGTATAATAACTCGGAGCACATTTGGTATTTTACCAGCCTTATAATTCTAACTTGAAGGTACTTGTTGTATCTGTTGATAGTACGATATACGAACATACGGCTGATATCAAGCTTTCGAAGTGTCTGGAATATGACCGGACCCACTTTGTGCAAGGCGATCACTGCAATCCTATTTTCTTTAACATCCCATTCCATATTGTAATTCCGCAAAATTGCAAGAACTTTTTCCAAATTCAAAATAATAAATAAGTTATAAAAAACGGTTTAATGTAACAGTATTTATGGCCAGACTAGTTATCTACAACTTACCAAATTCTACCTATTAAAAGTATAAAATAATATAAAAAATATGTCGAATAAATCATCGTCATTATTGATAATCGATATCGACATTTGTTTTAGGCTGTCACCACGGAACAGAAAAAACCAGTGGAAGTGCGATATGGCAAATTTAATACTAGAACCGCTGTCGCCAAACTCACGCATACAAACGGTAAATAATACGTTGCACTACTAGTGAACAATGGTTTTGATTTGTCGTTTAGCTCCTATTCCAAATTGGCCTAAATTGTACAAAGTGCAAAAACAAAACACTACTGCGTTCTGCATAATATAGTTCATTTTGCTATAGATAAAATAAAGCATTTACGACGTTTTGTATTTTGAATCCACCAGCTTCGATTTCAAAAAAGTTAAGCTATTCCACAACAGATGGCAGGCAAAATTAGGAAAATAACTTTGCACTGTAATCTGCTCGAAATAAGGTTGACATTTCCTTAAAACATTATTTATAACGCTAGTCTAGCCAGTTTGGTGACACATAATATTGTCATTATCGATAGATTGGACCCGATTTGGGTTTGTTTAGAATGTTAAAGGATACAAAGGGTATTGTTATCTATTGTACCTATAAGGATAATCCAGTTCAATAATTGACCAAAACTTACTAAGATCATTATTCTTTACCTACAGAAATTGTTTTCCTTTTTTTTTTGCGAAGTTCATGATATTGTTATTAATAATGCGCATGAATAAATGTACGCGTCTTATTTAAATTACAAAATTACAATATATAATAATAATATTTTAAGACATGCCTCACTGGGCCACACAGAGCCATCTAGTCCCAAATTAAGGTAGTATTAAGTACCCTGTCGTATGGGGTACTAGACAACCGATAATCTTACTTATATACTTTTTTTTTTGTAAATACATACTTATAATACATATAACACACCCAGACCAGTACAAACAGACATGTTCATGCACAAAAATATTTGTACTGTGCGGGGATCGAACCCGCGACCCATGGCTCAGAAGCAGCGTTAACTACCGCTGATCCAAATGGTCGTCAAATCTTGTAAATAATATGTATGTAATTCATCCTACCAATAGGAAGTAAAAAAAATGAACAAAATGTTTTATGAAACTGGATTTAAATACAACCCGATGACACATAGATAAACTCATAAATACACAGTATAAGTTACAATTTTAGCAACCCTTTATTTTGTTAAGGGGTAAAAATCATTAACGATTATTTATTTTTGTGAGAATTTTAACACATAAGCAGATATATCGATATCAGGTTTATCAAAACCTGCTATCGCATTAGACTACATCACTAAATGAGTAGCGGACAGTATTTCAGAATAAGAAGAAAATATGTGTAATCCAAAGCAAGCTTTATTTCTGAAGAATCATGATTGATTTTAGTTTGAAATTTATTTCATTTTGAATTAATTGAAATCAAACAAGATTTTATTGAAAAACTACGATATTGTTGCTTACCTGTGGTATGAAATACCTCCATTTTTAAAAGTTTTTCTCCTATTTTTGCACTGCAAAATTGCACAATAAGGCAGTTTCGCTATAAAATTACGCAAACAAAGAATTCCGCAGGACTACTGACTAGGCGCGGGGTTGGAGCACGACCAGGGTCTTTTCACTTATATACTTTGACGTTTTCTATGGAGGCCGATTAACTCTCTTTAGTAGTTTCCTATATCGCTAGATGGCGTTAGCGACAAATTTAAACTTAAAAATAATAGATGAACTTAATTTACAGAACACAGTATGTATCGCATATTTAATTTTTGTTAGGTATTTTAAATTCTTTTCTTTCCTTTAATACATAGTAAATTCATTTAAATATGCAGAAACTGGGAGGAACGGAACGTATGTTGACATAGCGGCCGGCAGCGTCATGGCTAACTGTCAATTCCGTTTACGTTACGTGACGCGAATGTGGTATTTTGCTTTTTCTTGTGGATCTTTCTCTTTAACGACCCTGCTTTTTCACCTGGACGCCGATTTATCTAAACCCTCGCTGACCTGTGCATTGAATTTAGGACTCCGATCTCTCCTCCGCCCCTTACACTTTGACCCATCGCCTTGTTTTCCGGATTCCAATTTCTTTGCCTATTGTTTGTCTTTGCAAATCTTGAGGTTTGGACCTTATCACAGACACTGTGTTATAATAAATATGCCGTCCGAGAAAAGCTGCTGTGTTCCTAACTGCAATGTAAAGCGTAAGTATTCTAGACTTCAAAAAACAAAGTTATTATTTAAGTACACCGGAAAATCGGTTGTTCTGGAAATAAATTAATAAAATTATACATTTTTCAATTTTTAGGTGGTGACCAGATTACATTACATAGTTTCCCTAACCCTGACAAAGAACCAGACAGGTTTAGATCTTGGATTTATGCTGTGAAAGGAGACATATTGGCTTTGGATAACAAAGACATATATGAAAAAAGAAGGATCTGTCATAACCATTTCGAAACTAAATATCATACTTGGACAAAAACACTTACTCCTAATGCAATCCCAACGTTACATTTACCAGGTGAGTACTGAAGATGATAGGATGAATGACAGTACTTTATCTGCGTTCCAAAACAAAATCTCCTTCATAGTGTAAATACTAAAATATGTCAGGCACAAAAATGTTTTGGAGCCCGGCATTTTTTGCATCAATGTTGATTTTTTACTGTGTCACTTAAATATTTTTCTATTTAAGTTTTTTAAACTACATAATAGTTCCATGTATTTTTCATTGTCGAGAGCTTGTACACGAAAAAGAAAACAAAACAATGGTCAATATTAACCTCGTAAGACCGGGAGCATAATTGCTTAGAGTTATAAGTAAGACCGAATGTGCATTCTGAGGAACTAACTTATTATAGTCAGTCACGCCGAGAACTTCAATTAACAATTTCGCCAAGTTAGAGATATTGCATCAAAGTCATATTAACAGGAGCATTAAAAAACTTAGTAGGTATAGAAGCTATTCTTAAAATAAAAAAAATATTTTTTTTGTTCTTTCAAAAGGCAATCAGCGTTACTGACTATATTTAGTGAAAAGTTAAAATACTGATAAAACACGACAAATTGAAATACTGCCGTTAATACTATCATAATTCAGTAAAACTCGTTTGTGTATTTGTACAGGAGTATAATAATTTATTTCAGTGTAGCAGTTCCAATTTGATATTAAAATTTGGTGCATTGAGAGGATGCATTGAGACTTTAATGTAAAAGTTGTACTTTTAAAAATTGGATAAATTGTTGTATGTATTTATTGTTATTTTATGAATGTAAGTAGTTCGTATGTATATAACCTCAAATATAAAATCTGTATATATGCCAGTGCTTAGTTGTAAGTGCTCTTATAATAATTAATATCTTACTTTATATTTGTTATTTTCACTTTGTACTTCGCACCGCCTAGCCTGTAACCTCTCCGCTTGGCCTTATGGTTGACTGGTAGAGAATGCTTTTAGCATTAAGTCCGCCATTTGTACAGCTTTGTATGTGCATTAAAGTGTAAATAAATAAATAAATTATAAAAATAACAACATTAAAGCATCGAGAAATCTTTATTTTTAAAAAAAAAACAAAACTAATGTTACTTTACCCATGATTAGCAAATATGCGGGTTGAAGAAATAAAATGATATTAATTTAAAAAATATTCAATTAATTAAAACCGAATTTTCTTTGTAAGGAACGGTAATTTTTCAACCGATTAAAATTATCACAAAATTAAGAAAAATCTGTGAAATCAACATTTCATTATTTTCTCCAGTATTTTAACTAACACTATTGTAACTGGTTTCGCAATTGTGCAAATGTTTACTAATTGAAAATAAATAATTAATTTACCCCGTCATCTCGTGCGCACCATCCTACCGCCGGAAATGTAAATTTTTCATGTGACATTCTTTTTTTACTAGCAAAACGTTCAACAACTACAAAACCTGAACATCCGTCGCCAGAAAATATGAAAATACTTTTCATGAGGCGCGAATTTTCGAACTCAAATTTGACCATTATTTTTTTGTTCCTTCTCATCCACGTGCGGCGTTACATGTAATTTGCTATTTTATAAGCTCCGGTCTTACTCACTCCCAAATATTTGTTCCTACATATTATTATGACCATTAGGTTTTACGAGGTTAAATTGATACATAATCTCAATTAAATCTAGGCTAAAATATTTATTACCAGCTGAAATAAATTATGAGCTGTGATCAGTTTACGTATTATTACTTATTAAAATCATAGAATTTCACATTAGATGCTAAATTTCTCTGATATGTAGTCTGCTTTGGTCGCTGCAAAGACCCTGAATATGTTTATTACCTAGTAATAGAGGAATACTAACTACTGGAGTGTTAAATAAATATGAATTTCCGTAATTTAAAATTTTTATATTTCAATTTTACAGGGATCTTACAAAAAAGACAGCCACTTGTGAATATTACTAATGAACCTGTATCAAGCGGCAGTGTAACAGCGGCTAATGCTAATATCCCACCAACTCAGCCTGTACCAAATATTGAAGTCATACCAACGCACCAATGCATGGTTATAAATGAAGTGGAACCTAAGCAGTCAACTGTAAGCACAACAAAAAGTAAGTTATAACAGATAAATTTAATGTAATTAAGAATTTTCATGAAACTTTATTTTCGTTTTATGGCGCGTTGGAGTGCACTTATAAGGGCTACAAAAAAATTCCTCTTATAGTGGAAAGACTAAAAATTTTCGTGAGGTAGTGTTGTTCTTTTTTTCTTGTGCACAACTGTAAAACTTTTTTTTTTAATATATTTATGACAGAAAAATTCTGAAGAGGGAATAGGGTTGTCATTAAAAACAACTTTTCCATAGAACACTTTTCGCTGCGGCCAATACTATAGCCCTAGCCCTCTCACAGTTCTTATATACTACCGTGTTTCAAAATTTTTGTGAGTTCCAAAAAAGCCTGACACCCACTTATAATTTCTTTCTTTTGCTTTCAGAAAACACCAAAAAACCAGTCACAATCACAACTTACAAAACATTGATGACTGAAATAATGAAGTTAAAAAGACGCAATATGTCTTACCAAAAAAGGTTAAAGCAAGCACAGAAGTTGTCTTCTAATACAACCTTCCAAAAAGCTCTGAATAAATTTAAAACATTGGCTGCTATCTTCACAGTTATGCAGTTTAGGGAAATAACTAAACCTAAAATGGGACGTAGATTTACTAAAGAAGAAAAAATCATGTCACTTAGCCTGTATAAAAATGGACCAAAAGCTTACAGATGGCTAAGTAAAATATTTGTGCTACCATCTCCTGTAACTCTTTCAAGAATAGTGTCGAGAGCCAATTTGAGACCTGGCATAAATGACAATATTTTTAAACAATTGCAAAAGAGGGTTAATAAGATGAATAACGATGAAAGGTTATGCACGTTAATCTTTGATGAGATGGCGCTATCCCCACATTTTGAATATAATCAAAAAAAAGATAAAATATCGGGATTTGTAAATCATACTGGTGAAGCCACTCAAAAAATTGCAGATCACGTTCTAGTGTTTATGATACGAGGAGTTATGAGAAATTACAAACAGCCTATATATTACTCATTTTGCTCGGGAAGCACGCCAAAAGAGATATTAGCAGGAGAAATTAAAAAAAATATAAAAAGACTGCATGATATTGGCTTCATTGTTTTGGCTACAATTTGTGACCAAGGCACTTCAAATGTAGGTGCCATAAACTATCTTGTTGAAGAAACAAGAAAAAATTATTTAAGAAAAAACGAATGCATAAGAACATTGACATTTGAAATTGATGGGAAACAAGTTATTCCACTATATGATGTTCCACATCTTTTAAAGGGAATGAGAAATAATCTTTTGACAAAAGATTTAAAATTAACTATAAATGGCGAAGATAAAGTAGCAAAATGGAAGCACATCACCCAGTTATATGAAAATAATCCAACATATAAAGGACTAAAAATTATAAAAAACCTTACAGAAAATCATTGTAACAAAGATAAAATACCTAAAATGAAGGTAAAATATGCGTCACAGTTATTGAGCCAAACTGTTGGAAAAACGATGGGTTATTTAGCTGGTAAGTAAACAATAATACTAAATTACACTTAAAGAATAATACTTGTTAAAGAAGTGTTGGTGACTGAGGGGTTACGCTTCTTGATTCAAGACCGCAATGTCGAGGGTTTGAATCCTGGTCATACCATGAGCCAATGTCTTAAGTAAAACATAAAATTTTGTAACCAATGTGCACTTCAGTCAGTAATACAGAATATAAGTAAATAAATGAGGATGATTATATTTTAACTAATTGCAAATTTAATATTATTTCAGAATGTGGCATACTACCCAAAGAAGCAACAGACACTGCAGATTTTATATTGTTTATGGACGATTTATTTGATTCGCTCAATGGCAGTCACCGAAATTCAAATGTTCGGTCTGGAAAAGACTTGCTTCGAAATGTTACACCAAAATCAAGGCATCTAGAAATTTGGTCGCAAGCTAAAATTGTATTGAGGACAATGAAATTTGTTACCATGAAAGGCAGTCATGGCACTGTACCAACCATAACTAATTGGATAAATACAATTGAAAACGTAGAACTTTTGCGTGAGAAACTGTTTTGTGACTACAGCATAAAATCATTTTGGTGCAGACATTTGAACCAGGATCCTCTGGAAAACTTTTTCGGTAGCATTAGGAGTCATGGGCTTAGAAACATCTCACCCTCATGTGCTGCTTTCGAAGCGGCTTTCGCGTCTTTGCTGGTGACTAATTTAAGTAGCAATTATTCTCGGGGTTCAAATTGTGAGGAGGATTTCTGTACCATGTTTGAGTCATTTGATGAATTGTTTTTTACAAAAAATGCGAGATCTAGTCCTGGTTCAGAAATTGATATCAACGATATTTTAAATGTAGAAATTGTTAGCGATTTCGAAAATAAAAAGAAAAACCCGAAAATAATTGCTCAGCTGGAATATGTTACTGGCTACATATTAAAAAAAGCTAAAAGCAAAAAAAAATACCGAAATTGTAATGCTTGCAAAGAAGTTTTGTATACAGAGGATCCTGATGTTAATAAATATATTAAATATAGAGAATATTCTAAGAAAAAAAAATGTTTACAATACCCTAGCAAAGAATTAACAAAGTTTTTCTCAGAGATACAGGATATGCTGCATCATGTACTAAGATTCAAATGTCATATAGATAATTTAAAAAACTACATGAAAACTATATTATACGTAAATCTAAATACGAATTTCATTACATGTGATAGTCACAAAGAGGAAATAACTGAATTCATTTTTGAATTTTCATGTAAATTTTTTATCAATAATTGGTGCAAAATAACAAATAAATTATTATGTGGCACCAGCAAAGACGTGGACACATTAGACAAAATGCAAAACCAAGCATTACTATATTATACTAAAAGAAAAAAAATTGTAAAGGCAACAGCAGTCTGAATAAATAATATTTGTTTACTGCAGAACACATCATAAAACTATCTAAACTTTAGATTTAGAAAGTTTAGATATTATTAGTATATTAGATATTGTTATATAAACTTAGGTGCCTTATATTATAGTAATGTAAGTGGTTGATTACATAAACTTCCCATTTTTTTTTAAATGTGTCTGTTTTATAATTTATATTAAATGTAATAAATATTAAAGTAGTTAAATGTGTTGTTTTATTTATGCCTATTTTAGTTTAAAATATTACAATAAAAATTGAATCATAAATAGAACACGTGTACATACAGGAACGTATAGGTAGTTAGTGTAGTTATAGGTATAGAAAAATGTAATTTCTTCCGGTTTCACGAGATGGCGCTGATCGGCGATAAAGCTGATGACTCTATTCCCCCCATTAATAAGTTACTCTATGAGCACGACTAAGATCGAGTATGCTTAACTACGCTTAGTAGTGGCACGCGGGTCCCGCCTACTTCGCACTTCCACTTGTTTTTTCTGTTCCGTGGCTGTCACAGCCCTAATTTTCCTTCAGTGTGGTCAGATCTTAAATTCAAAAATGCATCATTGTGATAAGTTTACTAGAACGTATTTAAAAGAATTAAAGAATATTATAAATTAGATGAAACTAGCTGATTTATTTTTATGATTTATAAATAAATAATAAATCTTTAGTGAATTAAATAATTGATTATAGATTACTGATTGCCATGTTTTATTTCATCGAGACATAATTATGCAGCTATATGTTTTGTATAATATATTATAGTAATAAACAAAACGCATATTTAATAAGACGATTAAATCAAGTCAAATTTTATAAACTACGTCTTTAAAAATTACCCTAAATTAGATACGATTACTGTTTAGTGGCAACACTTATTGATTGGTAATTTTTCATGTTATTTTGCTAATTTATTGTATTATTTGTTAATATTAAGTCAAAATAATACTTAGAAATCGAAAGTAAAGTTATCCTATTGTAAACTAGAGGATTCCGACCTCTATTTACACGCAAAAACGCTGCAATTCGGCATTTTTAGCTCAGGTCCGTTGTCCACTACTGACATTTGCTGAATGACGTGGAACGGGAACGTGCGGCAACTAGTTATAAGTAACCAGTATGACCGGCGGTCTCGTACCTTTGGCAGCGGGGTACGCCTGTTAATGGCGTCTCCCGTTCTTCTTCTTCTTATTGTGTCGATGGCGAACTATATATTTTTATGCGACCAATACTTCGCCACTCGGACAGCATTTTCGGTTGCGCGAAGTAGGTCTTTGCGTGAGCAGGTGTGCCCGTTGTAATGCTCTAAGTAAATTGATATTGTTTTTTTTTTACTACGGAGTCCCATCTCGTAAAACGTAGTGACTTGATTACTTGCTCAGTGACTATAGTTACATGTACCAAGGCTGTAAAACTTGTAATAAAAAAATAAAAAAAACTACTATAGTTTCGAACATAGTCATTTGAAAGTAATACTCGTATTAACAGTGTTGCCAGAAGGTTACTTTTGTAACCTTTTAGGTGATTTTTTAACAGCATTGGTTACTTTTAGCTTACACTAATGAAAAGGTTACTTTTAGGTGATTTTTTCGGAATTCGTAGAATTAACTTTTAATTTCTTACATAGAAGCAACGTTTTACATAAAACTATTTTTACATAAATCTTGTTATTTGAGTGCTATATTTCTTAAATCTTGCGACATTACGATAAGTTTTTGTGCCAGTTTTATCGTTTCTTGGAGTTTTTGGACACAAATAGAGATCCATCTCTGTCTCTTCGAAGTAGTCGAATAACGATTCCTCTCAAAGTTTTCGTTTTTAGATCCCTTAGGCACAGAAAAGCCCCACAATTTGTGATAATATCCATTCTAATTAATTTTTAAAAATTAATTACACGAGCACGTACCTACATCCATACATACCATCATAACTGCACAATCCCGCCAAAAATGATAACATTAAAGGTTAATAGGTAGTGTTACTAAGGTTTGGATCAACGAAATATGGGAAAATTTTCGTAATGAATACCCACCGACCAATACGACTAAATAAAATATAAAATTTGGAACTACAATAACAACTAATGAAGAAATTGAAATTCATATTTAGCATAATGTATCAATATGAATAAATCAAGAAATGCGGGCAAGTGCTCAAAAACTCATCGACGTTTCCGTAAGCCATACAATACAACTAACATTCTATTCTATCAACCTTTTAATACCATTCAAGTAAAAAAAAAAAGTTATTTTTTACACAAAAAGGTTAATTTTTTTATACTTCAGGTAACTTCTGATAAGACCCGACTGGCAACACTGAAAGGCGCTCCTATTTAACTCTGCTCCACGTTCTCGCATACAACTCCTGTAATCATTGAAATGTATAAACCATAATTTTAGGATTAGGATACGAGGTATAAACCACGACCACCCATACATTTCAATGAGTTAGGTTAGGCTAGAATTCGGTGATCGACGTGCAGAACGCCTTCAACAGCCTTCCACATTCCACCATCGTTGAGGCACTCCGGTTCCATGGTTCCATGGAGGGCCTCCGTACCTGGCGAAGCTGTTCGAGAACTATCTTCAGGATCGAGAGGTTGTATACACGACTGGGGGGGGGGGGGACGCTGGAGCGGCGGGCGATTATTCGGTGCGGTGTTCCACAGGGATCGGTCTTAGGCCCGACCCTGTGGAATATCGGATTCGATTTCGTTCTCCGGAACCGGCCTATCCCCCGCACTCGTGTCATCTGCTACGCGGACGACACTCTCGTCGTGGCTCATAGGGGGAGCCTCGACAAGAAAGGCGGAGGCGAAGTAGCTGTCGGCGCAATAATGGACGCGACACGAAGACTGAGCTTACAAGTGGATCTCGAAAAAACCCAGGCCATGGTTTTTCACGGGCCTCAGCAGGGTCCACCACCAGGTGCCCATTTAATGGTTGAAGGCACGGCTGTCGAGATCAAGACCGAGATGAAATATCTGGGTCTTGTCCTCGACAGCAGATGGACATTTGCGGAGCACTTCCTCCGTTTGCAGCCGCGGTTAGTCAAAACCGCCGCAGCCTTAGGCAGACTCCTGCCCAACGTTGGAGGCCCCGGTGTCAGTTGTCGCAAGCTGTACGCCGGGGTAACAAAGAGTATGGCTCTATATGGGGCGCCGAGTTGGAGCCCTCTAAGCAGAGACGCAGCACGTCTTCTCCGGAGTCCACAGCGCATTCTGGCAAACCGAGCCATACGTGCATACAGAACCGTGGCTCTGGATGCGGCATTGGTTCTCGCGGGGAAGCCCCCGTGGGACCTGAACGCGGAGGTACTAAGCGCCGTGTACCACTGGCGCAAAGAGAGGCGGGAGATGGGCAACAGCCCAACTTTGGAGGAGACCATTCTTGTCAGTGCGCACGGCGTTTAGTGGGTAGTGTCCGTTAGATAGGACGAGTCCCACACTCCCCTGCGACGGCCCCCGCCGACGCAGGAAGTGCGCAAATGCTTTCCCCAGCCTGAAAAAAAAAAAAAAAAGGATAGAATTCGGTATTAAGTAAGTATTGTATGATATTGTGTTTTAAATTGACATTTTAACTAAGACTAGGCTGTATGGACTCGTCCGAAGCCGTAAAATTTTCATGAAATAAAAAAAAATTGTCAACTGAATTTAAATATTTTTTAATTAATAATAATACGGAGTTTTTGGCGGGAGTTCGTGAGATACGTTTGGAGTCCGTTTATTTTATCGAATTCTTATTGTTTATAGTGATTTTTGGGTCGTAAAAGTGGTGTTATTTTGCGAAACAAAGTGTCGTGCGAGTGAACAATATACAGTTCGGTGAAATAACATGGTGTATTGGTCGTAACCAAGAAAAGTGGGCCGTGAATTTTGCGCGGGATCGCGAACAGTTTACCTCTTTCTTGGGGACTTCTCTACATTCCTTCAATCTTTCGACTGTCTCCAAAAACTCCATCGAAGCATTAAAACGTCTAACATCAACGTTTTAATGCAAAAATAAAGAAAATATTACTAAAGAATTGGCTGTATGGGCATAGTTCCCTTTGCCTACCCAGAATGGGTGAAGAAAACAACAACAATTAATAATAATACCACAACACAACTAGTTACATCCATACTCTTTGACACAATGAACAACCAACACAAAATGTTGAAATATTTGGTGTCTGTTGAAAAGTTGGCAGAAGAAATTTTGACTGATAAAAGAGAAATTGTATCGCTTGACAGAAGAAGAAATCACAACCGAGAGGCTTTACGAAGTCTTTTGAAGTCTTGCCAGCAAAAGTGCTGGATGACAGTGGGTTCAGTGTTGATTAAAAATGATTTTGAAACAACCAAAACTCTTTTGGAGGCTGATCAAAAACAACTGAATATTGATATTAATAAACTCCGCTGCAACCTCAAAGTTAAATTGAATGATCTGAGAGATTTAGAAATGCAACCACCAATACCCGGTCTAATGCTAGTTCCTTTAACTCAAATAGAAAGAGAGGGATTGTCTCAAATTTGTCTGTTTTCTTAAAAAAAGTATGACACAATAAATGGTTGTCATTATTATTCAATCTTTACCTTTTGTCCTACTATGGTAAAGTAATGTTATGGTAAAAGACACATAGAATTTGAAAAGATAGTCGCCTAAGGCTACAGCCCGTTCAGCCTGATCGTAAATCTGCTTGGTAAGATCGTAAATCCAGTGTTAATACAAAATAAATACAACAAAACCAGGTTGGTTACATCTTTTTTTATCTGAAGAATGGTTGTACCGTTGAAAGAGAATTCAACGAATTGCATAAAGTTAGTATACAATAGCCCTCCGTCGCTATACATCATATTCTCAAATGATCACATTCGTAAAATACCACATGCGCAAAACATGCTATTCGCTAAACATCATAAATTCTCATAACATCATAATCACAAAATATCATAATCTTATAAAATCATATTCGCAAAACATTCTTGTTATACCACATGTATTAAAAGTACAGACAGTATGTTTTTTTTTAAATAAAAATTTAATAACAAACATAAATAAAATAATTCTATAACAAACAAAAAAAACCTACACTGAAATATTTTACTTTTAATATTTTTTTATACCTAAGTACTTGTATTTTGTATTGTGTTTTAAAATTACTTTCCTACATGGTTAAAAAAAATCTTCTTATTTAAAAGTTTATAACACCGCTAATTGGTCGTTCTTATTATTATTTTAATAAAAATAACATCCATAAGTAGGTAGGTACTTTAACTCGTATAAAGTCGCGGGTGGCGTAGTTATAAGACGGTGTTATAAGTTTATTTCCCCTTATAGTGATAAGGGGAAATAATTCACCGGGCAGTATTTAAGTCAAGGTTGTTAGGGAGCTCCGTAACCGTAACCGAAACTATCGGATATCCGAAATAATAAACTATCCGTAACCGTAACCGAATCGGCTATAAAAGTTTCGGTTAGTTACGGATAAGGGCTGAGTCTAAATTAGACAAGTTATGACAGGTTTTTCTGCCGAGCCGAACCGATACACTAGCCGCGCGTGTCACTTGCTTGTTTGTTGTCTATTTCAAGTGCTAATTCATATCTTATTAAGGCTCCATAGTTCGGGATTTATATGCATAAATCCCGAACTATGGAGCCATCCATCCAGAGATATCCATCGATCGCCTATTACGGAGCGCCTACGCACACCGTAATGGTCAGCGCGCCGCAGTACGGGCCTGACAAACCTAGTAATTAAGTATATCATTTAATGAATTCAAACTCAAAGAAAATGTTTATAAATATTTAGCAGCTTTAAACATGCATAAAAATTTATTTAAAATGTCCGTAGTTTAGTCGTGAAATTGAAAAAACATTTCGAAAAGAATAGGTTTGTGATTATTCTCTATCGAGCGAAGTTAATCAAATCGTGTAACCGTTAGCGACTGTGACTAGAATAGATTCTCAACTAGTACATCAATTTTTTTCAGACTTTCAAACGCTGTTTTCTAGATTTGACATGGGTTTTAAAAACTTAAAAACGCTGCCTCTTAGACCTACACCGCCTTAAGTATATCATTTAGTGAATTCAAACTCAGCGGATATGTCCGTAGTTTAGGCGTCAAATTGATAAAAACATATTGGCTCGAGTCTAGATGTTGTAATTCCCCTAAGAAATTGTAATAAAACAATGTATACTTTGCCAAAAGTAAGGTAAAGTAGTTTTAAATAATATCAATTGCTACTGCAATATTATAACTGTGTCAATGATGTTTAAAAAAGGATCTATAATGAATTATATTTAATACATTTACTAGACCAGTTAATTATCAATATGAAAGATAATTATTTACTTGTACAAAAATAAGTCAAAAGCACTTGTATAGGTGTTTCTAAAAAATGTTTGCCATCTATGCTAAGTTTCTGTATCAAGGACGTCTCGTAACAAGATACGCTTGTTTACACAGAATTCTGTCGCTACGGCTCATATTTGGGTTCGACGCGATCCTGATTCGGCGTGCAGTGGTACAGGGGTAGCAATGACCTTTTTTGCACGTTTATCTGGCACGGACTATAGATTCTCAACTAATACATAATTTTTTTGACTCGGACTAAAACGCTGTTTTCTAGTTCTCAGATGAGTTTTAAAAACTCAAGATCGCTGCTTTTTAGAACTACGCCACCTTAACTACCCCTCGATTGTTTCCTACGGGAGAGTATTTCTACGAAAAAGAGAGGGCGACGAAACTCATTCGCGTCGAATCGAAGGCGGATCTGGCTGGGTTGCAAAATAAAAAGACATGACTAGACTATAGGATTTATTGGTCGTGTATCGATTTCATTACTTGTCATACTTTCTGCTTACATAATATTATACTCTATAAAATTGAACAGCACTACACACAATCTACAATTATCGCCCCTTGCGTGCCTTACACTACAAAACCTACACTATACACTCTCCCACAGAAGTGTTTTTGCCATTTGACCTGAGATACTGAATACTTTTAAACTGACTACTTTAAATATAACTAGAGCCTCGAACGTAACCTTAAAATGCACCACTAAAGGAAATTCAGCTTTATCATGGAAATAAATCTAATAAGCGATGATATAGATCGATTAAACTCCTTTGAGTCATTAACATGTTTCCCCCATGAATGCGCATCTTACATTAACACAAATAAAAAGCAATTAAAAATAATTCACGCTAACATTAGGAGTATAAATAAAAACTTCTATGAACTCTGTGTTTTCTTAACGGAGGTGAACATGGTGATCGACATAATTATTCTCACGGAATGCTGGCTCAGTAAGGTTGATAACATCCCTACCCTACAGGGTTATTTACTGCCCACCGCTCAAAATGGCATAATCACAACGATGGAGTAATTATGTAAGTACGTAAAATCAGAGATAAAGTGCAAGGTTTCTGTAGTGAACTTATAGGACGCTAGCTGCTTAAAACTTTGTCTCAAAAATGATACTGCAGTGATCGGTATTTACAGGTCTCCATCTAACAAAAAAATCGTCAAATTCTTAGATTCACTGAATGATCTGCTATTATCCGTTGCTTCATTTAAGAATGTTGCTATTATTGGTGACCTTAATATAAACATTATCTCTGATAAAAGAGAACCAAAACCAGAAAAGTATTTAAATCTATTAGCTTTCCATGGACTACTACCAGCCTACCAGCACACAATTTTATCACTCATGACAATGGTTGCCTTGACCACGTCATGATAAAAACGAGTCATAAAACGACGACTATTGTTTCGAATGCCACATTTACTGACCATTCTCCTGTTCTATCTGTAATATACACACACCAGCTTACGCCATATCATAAAACACTGGCACGGGTTATGTAAAAAATGTTGCAAAAATGATATTACAAAGAAATAGATCATAATAATATGTTACTTCGCGGCTTAAGTTAAGAAGTCTTTTTGAGTCAATTGTAACATGTCTCAATCAGTTTGCGTCAAACAAGCTTCAGAGCGAGTCACAGTGACAGATTAACAAAAATTTGAAAAATGCCGTCTTGTGTATTTCGATTTTGCACAAATTATTGTGCTAAAATGAATAAATCTCAAGGGATCACATATTACATGTAATATAACGTAACAGAATATCTGGGGTACCCTTGAAGAGGAATACCCTCAGAAACCTAGTTTCTGCTACGCTACAAAAGAAAATTTGGAAAGAGGGAAGTTAAGCTAATGGGACCTACCTCCCTATAATTATTCCCTAAGAGTTAAATAAAATACAAGACAAGATATAAATTAAATATATTAAAATTAAAAGTATGATAAAATATATATACGTAACTTAAATTTACACGTGAAAGTCCAATTAGTGGTTTGATAAATAGAGGTGGCCCAGCGGTCGACCACGCCAGGATCCAACTGCGCAGCGGAGGTGAGGTAGTCCGGCGATCTGCCTGATCAAGCCGAAATGATGGAGATGGCCCGGCGGTCTACGTGACCGCCAGGATCCAACAGCACTAGATGGAGAAGGCCCAGCGGTCTACGTGACCGTACCAGGGTCCAGGAGTAATGAATAAATAGTGTCCAAGATAATTTTCTCAATAATAATATTAAGTTCACAACAATAGAATAAGAAGAAGTAAGTTTTTCTTGACATAAAAACGTCTATTTATATCAAAATTGATGGAACCATAATTTATTTTTAAACATTTCAAAATTATAGCTATATTTACATAAGCAGTTATAAAAATTACATAAAGAAGGTAAGTTTAATATAAAATTGGCTAAAATACAATATCTCCTAACCGAAATTTAGATGAAATTTACATAATTAAAAAATATATATCATTTGACAAGGTGGTTGCCAGTGGTAACGATGTCTGTCAAAATAACAAGAAAATTTTAATATTAGTGTCAAAATTAGTAAACAAATAAAAAATGTATTTAATGAGATGAACCAGAAACAAATGGTAAGGTATTTACATATGTTAAAAGGTATCTACATACCACAGTAAGTTTATAAAAATATTTGTTTTAAACTACGTGTTTTTAATTTTTAAGTTTCTTTGTAAGTGCTAAGACGACGATATAGATTAAAAATTCAGATGCGACAATTTAGGTATCAATATGACGAGTTAATCATACCATAGCACACATAGTGGTATTTATTTAAAAATAATTCTAATGAAATTCTTCATAATTAAATTTGGTACTTTAATAGTTTGAACCACAGAACATGGAAAAAGACTTGCGTCCCACTACACGTAAACGAGTACAAAGAACGCTAACCAATCACAGTGCTTACGTTTCGGCAGAAGTAATAGCATTTGCTCATAACCTCTGTGGCGTGCCTGCCCCACCAACATCGCCTTTCTAACCCTTTTCCATGTTCTGTGGTTTGAACCGTGATGTTAAAGTTCTGGAGTAGCTAATATGAAACGTAAGTACCCCGTCAGTGTTAAGATTTACTATTCACAATTGTTTTTCTAGCTTTCCTTGTAATGAAGTTAGAAAAGAAGAGTGAATTGCAATAGTGCGAAAGCAACGAAGTGAATCAGACTGGATGTAATTGTGTAATATCTTTTTGTTAAAATTGTACATAAATATTTCTGTTAAAAATTCTAACTTGTGTAACTCTCATAATTCCAATGTATGTTTTATGTTACGTACTTACATAGTAAAAATATTTATTCATATAACACAAATACAACCTGTTTTATTTCTCTTTATTTCCTACCTACTTTCAAATATTTGTACTGTCTAATTTTGGTTACAATTCCTAATCTATGTAACTGTCATCGTGCAGCGCCGTGAAGTTTTGCGAACGCAATTTAATATGAACATAACATATCTATTTCTTTGTATTATCATTGGTTGCAAACGATCTCGCTAAGACTGATTTTACAACAGTAATTGAAGCCAAGGATGCAAACCTTGCGGCTAACCTTTTAATAAACAAGATTTCTATCTGTCAAAGTTTCCTGCAGAAAACGCATAATGAAGCCATGGATTACACCTGGACTTCTTAGATGTATCCGAAATCGAGATCGCTTACATAGCAAATGGAAAAGTAACCCAAACAACATCTCAGCAAAAATAACTTAAGTACGCTATCGCAACTTTTGTAATAAGCTTCTTAAGAAATTAAAGCACGCATACGAGCATAGTCAGTTCCTACAAGCTAAAAATAATCCCAAAGAGACATGGAAAATTATCAAAAACCTTTCACATCTGAACTCTCCTTTACCTCCCTCAACTGAGCTATTATACTCATCTAATGATCCTAACCTCTCAATTAATCTAGTTAATGATTTTTTTGTTAATATTGGCCCAGATTTGGCATCTAAAATTATCGAGAACTCACACTCACAACCCACATTTTTTAATTCATCAATAAAATATGCTCAAAGCAACTCTATGGCCTTATTAGATACTGACGAGTTTTAAAAATATTATTAGTAATCTTAAGACAGATTCTGCGGTTGGTTATGATGAAATTTCTTCTGCAGTAGTAAACCAACTAAATAAATAATAATGCTGTAATCAATAAACTTTAAACCAAGTTTTTATCAGTTGGTACTTGCATCCACAATTTGTCCGGTGTTTTCACACTTGTGTTTTTGCATTCTGGAACAGCACACCAACGATAAGTCGTTACACACTTTATAATAATTCATTTTTGAGTTAAAAACAATTAATATTGAGATACAAAATATCAGCACATTTGTTTAAACAGCCGAGTGACGTCACGACCAACAGAGTACCTAATGGCGTTTTTGGGGCACTTAGCAATTGAATAAAAATTTTGTAATTTTTTTCTGTGATTTATTAGTGCTATAGAATCTAATGAACACATTTCCTAAAATTAGTGAAATACCCTACTATAGTCCATATTATAATATAGCATTTAAAATGTACTCTGTGATAGCATGATTAGAATGGTTTTTTTTGGCGGGAGTTCGTGAGATACTTGGAGTCCGTTTATTTTATCGAATTTTTATTGTTTATAGTGATTTTTGGGTCGTAAAAGTGGTGTTATTTTGCGAAACAAAGTGTCGTGCGAGTGAACAATATACAGTTCGGTGAAATAAGATGGTGTATGGGTCGTAACCAAGAAAAGTGGACCGTGAATTTTGCGCGGGAACGCGAACAGTTTACCTCTTTCTTGGAGACTTCTTTACATTCCTTCAATCTTTCGAATGTCGCCAAAAACTCCATCGAAGCATTAAAACGTCTAACATCAACGTTTTAATGCAAAAATAAAGACAATATTACTAAAGAATTGGCTGTATGGACAAGTATCCGAGGCCGTTAAACTTACTAAAGATAAAAAAAAATGATTAGAATGACACCTGTCAAACTAAGGTGACTAGCGTAAAAGTGGTGTTATTTTGCGAAACAAAGTGTCGTGCGAGTGAACAATATACAGTTCGGTGAAATAACATGGTGTATTGGTCGTAACCAAGAAAAGTGGGCCGTGAATTTTGCGCGGGATCGCGAACAGTTCACCTCTTTCTTGGGGACTTCTCTACATTCCTTCAATCTTTCGACTGTCTCCAAAAACTCCATCGAAGCATTAAAACGTCTAACATCAACGTTTTAATGCAAAAATAAAGAAAATATAACTAAAGAATTGGCTGTATGGGCATAGTTCCCTTTGCCTACCCAGAATGGGTGAAGAAAACAACAACAACAACTAAGGTGACTAGTGATGGGACTGACACGACTGATCAAACGAAAAAAAACAGATAAGGCATATAAAATAAAATGAAAATCAGATATATTAAGATTTAACAGTAAGTCAGTGTCGTGATCATTATGAGACTAATTGTAACAATCATGAAAATCAATCAGAAATTTATTAAGGCATGTAGAATCTAATAAATTTGAAAATTTTTCGTAAACTATTAATATTTGCAATTTTATGTTCTAAGCATCAACCAATGCTCATTAAATAATTTGTAACATTTATGGTACATTACTTCGATTTTGAAATACTGTTAGTCTGTCGATTTCGATTTGTCGATTTTACCTCATCACTAGCGATTATGAAAAATTACGTAACCTTGTAAAGACGTCTTTTCAAGATAAGTGTAATTTTTGTGACTGGATTATTTTTATGATTTTAACTTTAAATATCTATTTATATAATTAAATTGATTAATATGTACAGCAACGTATAAAAAATATTCTTAACACGTTCCGGGACACTAACCGCCTGTCGACGTGATAACAATAAAACTTCAATTGTGTCTAGCATACTGTCCCGGAATGTGTTAACATGCCAGTTTCCAATGTTTTTTCGTGTGCAAATGTGTTTCAGTTTTGTGACGCTGGTTACAAAGTTACGGCGTCTCTTTCAGTGAGAACTGTCATTCTAATCAAGCTATATTTTTAAGACTTATGGGATTAGAATAGTTTTCGTCAACTATGAGAATGAGAAATATAGTATTTTTTTATTTTATGCAATTCATATTTTGAAATTGTAATGTATGGTTAACTAGCAGTTTACAGCGACTTCATCCGCGTCAATTTCTGTTATTATGATCGCGACTAAGAAGTTTCCAAAGGAACATTTTTTTCAATTTTTTCTTGTATAAGTACTTGTATTTCGAATTTTAGACACAAATATATAATGTTTATTCTAATAATATTAAAAATTGCATAAAATGTGCATGCTATTTGTTAATGGCTGGATAGGTGATCATATTATGTACCATAACTTTTTGTGCAAATTGTGCACCCTGTTCAAAAGCAAATAAATGTTCTCATTCTTATTCTTATTCAAGTACTACTGCGTTTTTTTAGTTTTATTCAAGTTTTTATTTTTTTGTTTTTTTTTAATCCGGCGGGCGGTTAGCAAGCACCGCCTCTCCCTCGCTCGCCGGCCAGCGCAGCATCTTGTCTTGCGCATCATGCGCACGTGTGAATTTTGTTGCAAAATTATTTTAAAATTGTAGTATCTTCTAAGATGTTAATTGAAATTAAGTGATGTCAAGGACAATTTTGTTCACAATTAAATACTCTTAATCAATAACACATATATTTTTGCATAGGGATTAATATTATGTTGATAAAACTCTTTGGCAAAATTTGCCAAATTAATAATTATTTTATAGTTGGCAGTTAAATGCATTGATTTCGACCAAATTTGATTACCATAAAAAAAGGTTATAGTGAGTCAATCTTAAAAAATAGACATTTTATAGACATAATACTGTCGCGAACATTTTGTTAAATCATTTACTTGTGAATAATTGTTTCATACATATTTTTGGGTAACTTGAACCGTTTACGCAGTGCACGCAACGGAAGCCTTCAAATATGAATAATTCCGTGCCTGGCGTGAAAACATTGATAAGTCGAGATGCATGAATTTTTTTTTATCAATCTATTTGCTTCCTATGCTTAGGACCCTTCTGGTGAAAAAAAATCAAAATCCTAATATGTCAAAAAGTAAAAAAAAACTGAATGTGCGTTTTTGAACATCTCAACTTTATGCAAACTTTTTGATATAAAACGACATATCCAATCAAAAACGATACGAGACAAATAAATAAAAGTTGACATCTGAACTTATTGCATTTTGCCCGTTCTGAACCCGTTTAAAATATTGGACAAAATGAGTTATTACAATAGGACCCTATTAAATGTTAACTTAAAGCTTGATATGTTTAATTGTCAAGTTATTTCCGCTTCAAGCCTGGCAATTTAAATATAATATGTGTAGTTGTTCAAAATTGATCCAGTTATTACGATTTAAAAGTGACTATGAATTAAGATTAAAATTTGTCTGTATTAATTAAATTTAACATTTAAGCATAATTACCTACTAAAAAAACTTTTTAGTATTAAATAGGTACTTATTAGCAAGAAGAAATACCTAATAATATTATTGATGTTATATTAATGGTGGATACTTAGTTAAGATAAATTTAATTCAAGTTAAACGTATTTATGTAAAAGTATAATATTATTATTTATTCTAAATGTGTATTATGAAGCTAATTAAAATTGTAATCAGCTATGTCTCGTAAAGTAGCTGTATACAGGTATTTAACATGCGAAAACTATTACAAACAAATCAATACCGAAGAAAGGGGTAAATATGCCTAATTATTCTTCATTCGAAATAGATAAAGCTTAGAAAATTTATTCAAAAACTTTGCTGCCATAGTGTTGCGATCACGCAACAGGAACCTTATAGAAAAAACACTGAAACGACTGAACACAAAATACTTTTCCTTAAATAAAATAAAGTCATTTGCCTTAAGTGGGACTTGAATCCCATCAAGTCCCACCTAAGACAATCAAAAAAAGTTTAATAACGGAATTATATTTTCTATGTAAACCAGCAATTTATTTGCTTAAAAAACTTCTCAAAACATTAAGGTTGGAGTTACTTAACAAAGACATTGATGAAACACCGTTGGCTCACAGCGTAAAAAGCCTTGAATAAATTCGTCGACACAATCTTGGTTGGGGCTTGAACCCACAACCACAACGAGTCCCAACTCAGACAGTCAAAAAAAGTTTAGTAAAGGAATTGTATTTCATATGTACACCAGTAATTAATTTTCTTAACAAACCGTCTCGAAACATTTAGGTTGGAGTTACAATATAACAAAAACATTGATGAAACACCGTTGGCTCACAGCGTAAAAAGCCTTGAATAAATTCTTTTACACAAACTTGGTTGGGGCTTGAACCCACAACCACATCGAGGCCCAACTTAGTCAAAAAAAGTTTAGTAAAGGAATTGTTTTTTCTATGTACACCAGCAATTAATATGCTTAAAAAACCGTCTCGAAACATTTAGGTTAGAGTTACATAACAAAAATATTGATGAAACACCGTCGGCTCACAGCGTAAAAGCCTTGAATAAATTCGTCAACACAAACTTGATTGGGGCTCGAACCCACAACCAAAACAATCTAAAAATGTTTATTCAAGGTATTTATTTGCATAAAAAAGTTCTAAGATTGTACTCATGACCTTGGAAGGTTTTTTGGATTTATCAAAATTCAAAACCAAAAAGGGCCGTTAAGAATATCTAAAGAATAAACAATGTGTCAGATGAAAATTTTATTTGGCAACCTATCAAAAGGTTACATTAGCTCAATGGTCGACTGTCAGAGATTGCCATGTGGCATTAAGTTCGATTATAGAAGCGCTTTTAAATTTGCAAGAAAATATTAATAAAAAAATAAAATAAATTAAACTATTCAGTTTAATAAACCTTGGATAGCAATTCTTGATTAAAATCAATTAAATTCAAGAAACTATGAAAGTCCGGATTGGAAGCTTGTAGCTTAAATCAAATTTAAATATCAATTAGCGAAGATAAAAAAAAGGTTTAATTGGATCTCCTTGATTAATGGATGAGACATCTCGGGATATATAAACTTAACTGATGAACTGAACGGCTTAAAAATGAAACTACAGTAAAAAAAACTTATATTTTTACCGGAAAGGATTATATTTAAAATTATATTTGTTTTTGAATAATAAATTGATAAAGCTTTTCATCAATTTAATTGTTTTTGCTTAACAAATACCCCTAATATGACGGTGAATAAGTTGACATGTCATCGGTGCACAAATTGATAAGTCTTATATATCAAAAAATAAAATGAATTATTAATTCTACTGATACCGTTCGAAAGATTGATAAAAAATACCCATAATTAAAGGTAATGGCATTAACACAAGACGTCAAACTTTAAAACTGCTTCCCTGTAAAATCACCATTTTGGACTTATCAGCTTTTTCACGCCAGGCACGGAATTTTCCCCGTTTTTGTAACAATTTACTGATGCTTAACTTTTATTGGTCGCAGCGTGATGTTATATAGGTACCTACTCTAAGGACAAAACTAACTGTTTTAAGAAATTAAAGTTTGGATAAAGTTACGTAAATAGGTTTATTTTGCAAGAAAATATTTCTTGATATACATTTTAAAGGGGATTTAAATTAGAAGTACCTACTTATGGGCTTTGATAGAACTTTGGGTCAGATTTATTTACTTGAAAGTTAATAATTAAAATATTGGTATGGTACTAGTGATATTTATTTATTTATTTTATTTATTTATTTATTTATTTATTAGTACAATTACAATTTATTAGTTAACAATAATAATTTCAGGTCCGCACACTAGGCTAAGCCTGTCCTGTGAGGAACAATAAACGAGTCACAAAAACAACTAATATAGCTTAAATAAAGAAATAATAAGTAATTAAGAGTAAGGAATTAGAGAAAAATAAAAATATAATATCTGTAATACATATTTGAAGAGAACTTGTCTCAATGTAAACTAAAAGCTAACTATGGGCAATACTATATATTGAGTGTGATGTATACAGGATGAAATTTTAACCACTTTCCAAATTTTAATATATTAATCTACGAGACAAAAAATAAATGACGTATTTTTTCTTTTGGTATAGCCCAGTACAAAAATGTCAAGATAAAGCACTTAGAAAATGTCCGCAGAAAATCTAAAATTTTTGATACGGCCGCCTAGCAACACTTTTTTTACGCGTTGCGCATCTCATTCATTAAATACGATACTATTCATAAGTTTTTGATTCTCCCTTTATACCTTAACAGGTCTAGGAACGTAAAAATTGAAATCTATATCGTGAAAAATATTTTCGGGTGACAACTTGATTTACATATTTTACTTCATAAATGGGCTCTAAATACGATACTGAACGACTATAAAAATTTTGGAAAGTGGTTAAAATTTCACCCTGTATAATAATAAGTGTGCTTATAAATGTATTTATACTATAATGATGAAAAAGTCAATGTAATAAATGTTCCAAACCAACCAAGTACGGAATTTTGTAAATTATCCTATAACTTCCAAAAACTTTTCCGTTTCGTCATACGACCATTTGAGCAGCAATTTCGTAACCAAAGATTTTGCTCTAAAGACAGAGCACTGTTTAATATCAGTTAATTTAACCATTTTATTATAGATGTACGGAAACAGGAATCGACCAAAGTGAAAAAGAAAAGGATGTATGAGTGAATACAACAGGGATCTTAAAAACTCTCTTTTTGAGTAAGTGGTCATATAAATCCGAAGTTATGATCTTTCTGTGAGTACGGGCCACAGCTCTAACCAAGAACAGCCTTCGCACGCTAAGGACCCCTGCTTCCTCATACAAGGCGGCAGTGGAGTATAGAACTGGCTTAAAGAGGGCTACTTTTAAGACACCCCTTTGGGCTCTCTCCAGTATGATTAGAGATGATTTAGCTGCTCCTCCCCATGCGAGAATACAGTAAGATATTATAGATTGGCATAGAGCCAGGTAGACAGCCTTTAAAGTCTTTCCGTCTGCGATATCTCTCAGGTTTCTCATTATGGGTATAAGTTTTCTTACTCGTGCTGACATATGGGCAGTGTGTTGATTGAAAGTGAGTTTTTCGTCCAAAATTACTCCGAGATAGCTTAGAGTCTCTGACCTTTTAATACTTTCACAAACACATATGTCGGATTGTTCAGGATCACAGCTATGTATTCTTATTTGTATTGAGTTGATATCAGGGGCAGAAGCAGCTGTCTTGTGAAAGCAGAGAAATTTTGTTTTGGACGTATTTAGTGTCAGGAGGTTTCTTACCAGCCACTGTGATACCAAGCTCATGCCGACCTCAGTCCTATGGCAAACCAGTTCCCACGAAACATCATGAAAAATAAGAGCTGTGTCGTCAGCGTAGCAGATTAAGTCCGCATTCTGTAAAGGAATTGAAAATATACTGTTTATGTACAGTACGAATAATATTGGTCCAAGTATGCTACCTTGAGGTACGCCAAAAGAAGAAGTGCTTATACTGCTCATTTGATGATCAATCCTGACACACTGGTTTCTATCATTTAAATAGCTGGTAAACCAATTTAGTGCACTTCCTCGTATTCCATAGCTTTCCAATTTTGCTAATAATATTGGCAGCGACACGGTATCAAATGCCTTTGCCAGATCTAAGAAGACGCCGACACATCGATGACAAATATCTAGATGAGTAGAAATAATATCTGTCAGGAGAGAGACTGCATCTTCTGTGGATTTGCCTCTGCGAAAACCGAATTGTCTAGCTGAGATTAGGGAGTTGGACTCTAAGTATGACACCAGTCTCTTGTTTATGATGCGTTCCAATAGCTTCGAGATGCTTCCAAGTAGCGATATAGGTCGATAATTACAAGGCACATTTTTTGAAGAACCCTTATGAATGGGAATTACAATAGCGGTCTTCCAAGCCCTGGGGAAGGTGCCAGTCTCAATGCTCAAATTAAAAATAGTTGCTAGAGGGGCAGCTATGGTGGATCTGATGGCTTTCAAAATTTTGTTATCTATGTTGTCAATGCCAGGAGAGCTGGTTGGGTCCAGTTGTAGAATGAGGTCCAAGATCTCGTCTTCACTCGTTGGCGAAATAAAGAAGGAATGAGATGGAGAGGCATTAATTTTTGCATTGGCAGCTAACGACTCCTGCGTTTCTTTGAGATTGGAGAGTATAGAGTTTGCTAGATTACTGCCCACAGAGCAGAAATAAGAGTTGCATGTATCCAGAGATTCCTGATTTGAGCCGTTCTTTGTAGTGAGTAGTTCATTGGCGCAGTTATAATTTTTAGCAGGAAGTCTATGTGAAATTTTGTTGATGCATTTCCAGAGCTTTCTTGGAGATTTTTTATTTTCAATAAGCTGTTTGCTTTCAAATTCAATTTTCAGTTTTCGGAGAAGCGAAACATAGAAGTTGCGGTATCTAGTGTAGACTACTTTTTTTGTAAAATCATTAGGAGAATTTTTGTAATCAGCGTGAAGCTTGTCTCGGTGTTTTGAACAGCGAATAAGGCCAGGGGTCATCCAGGGCTTGATAATAAATTTCGAATGACTTAATTTGACCAGACGGGAATGACAAGAGATTGCATCTGTAAGAATCACTGAGAATTTTGAAACAATTTCGTCAATAGAGCTATTTTCAAACATAGAAGACCAGTCAATGTTATCAAGGTGAGTGGTTATAGCTGCGTAATTAATATTTAGCCTTGTTCTCTGTATGGGTTTCTTAATAAAGCCAGCCATTTCAATCATTACAATACTGTGATCTGTAAGGTCAGTCTTGCACACGGTGGACTCTCCTATCGTGTTTGCTGGAACAAATATGTGATCTATACATGATTTATTATGAGTAGGAGCGTTTATGGCTGGAATAAAACCGTGTTCTGAGAAAAGTGTTAGATATGATGCAGCAATCATTTGGTCCAAGGCAGAAGGTAAGATGTCAATATTTATGTCCCCTACGACAGCAAGGAATGGACTTCGAGGTAAGGTTACAAGAATTCGATCAAGGGATGAGCAAAAGATAGAAGTATCGACAAAAGACGGAGATCTATAAATGCCCAGGACTGTAAACACATTGGGGACTTCAACAATCAGGGAATTCGCTTCTTCGATATCCGGTTCGAGAACATATATGGTACGGTACGGCATCATCTCATATTGTCGTGATATTAAAGGTAGGTACGATTAAAACATGATTCTTCAAAACGGAGAGAGCAAATAAACATAGATTTTGAGTGAGTTTTTAAGTTTTCCATTCCTTTTGTATCCAGCCCCAGATTTCTTTTCTGTAATTTTTAGGCAACCTAAAACAAAAAAAAAAAACAGTTTTAAATTATTACAATACAAATCAGACTTGAAAATATCGATATGAAAAATGCTTTGAAGGGCAGCTCTATCGCCAAACAGTTTTTTATTTTCTTGAAATACACTACCGAAACTCACAAAAATAAATACAATAAGCTACATTATGTATAAATTCTAAGTAAACTATTAATAGAAAAGCCAAAACTTATGGTATTTCTTATATTGTTTGGAATTTTTGCAAATAAATAGTACCGTAAAATGGGGTCAATAGAAATGCAGGGGTGAGTAGATACAAAACTCAAAAAGTTTATCTACAGACTATAGCAAAGTATTTGAAAGAAAAAAGTTGCCAAATTTTCGAATGCAGGTGAAAAGAGGTCCTGTAAACTTTACTGTTTTTATTGTGAAAGGAAGCGTTTTGAGCCAACACAACTTGTTAATATCATTCTTGATCCTTGTGACCCAGATTAATGCAAACGTAAGTGCGTTTATGCGTTTAATTTCGAAATATTTGTAAAATTGTAACCAAAGTCATTTATGATTTTTATTTGAGGCTGTGTTATTAGACACGGGGAAGGGTCGAATAGATACGTAGTATGGGGTAAATAGATACGAAGTATGAGTTCAATAGACACGTGAAGGGGTTCTATAGAAACGGGTAAGAGGTGATTAGAAACATATGTGTTAGGGCTGCTAACTATTAAGTTATTATTATTTTTTGTTAAAAAAATATTTTTTTTTGGGTATTTTACGATTTGGACATGTTAATAATGATAAACTAATATCAAATTGATAAAATGATAAATGATAAATTATTTATTTTATAGAATATGGTATTTACATTCGGATCTTAAAGCTAAAAGTTCAACATATTCTGCCATTCTTATTGGCGTAGAAATAAAAAACATTTTAAATTAAATTAAAATTAAATTATGACAGGCATTGGAATATTACAAAATCAAATTTTAAATTATAATAGGCACTATACAACAATTATTATAAATAATATTAGCACATTCATCTCTTTAGTCGTCAGTTACATTAGTAGTCAAACATATAGCCTTTCAAATCCGCATCCATAAATTCTTTGAGAGAGTAAAAGCACTCCTTTAGAAGCCAAGTATTTATTATATGTCTAAATTTGTTTAATGTCAATGCTTTAGTTTTATCAGGAAATTTATTATAAATTTTAATTGCATTACAGTATACATTATTAGTGAATATTTTCAGTTTTTGGTTTGGTATATATAATTTATTAGGGTTTCTGCTAATACTTTTTCCAAGCACCGTGTCATGTAAAGGAAAGAGGTTTGGATGTTGTTTAACGAAAATACAAATTTCTAGTATGTGCTGACAAGGTAGTGGTAAAATTTTTAAACGTTTAAATAATGGTTTACAGTGTTCTTGGTAGTCCGCACCACATAAGGCACGTATGCATTTTTTTGCACTCTAAATGCTCTTTGTACATCCACTGAGTGTCCCCATATAATTAGAATATAATTTGAAAAGATAATTTATTTAAAATAAATAACTACATTGTTAGTAGTCAGCACGATACTGTTTCTTAGAATTATAACTTGGTTTTTGTGCAATTAATAAGTACTGAATGATCTCTAAGATATGAATCGATAATTACCTATTTTAAGAAATAATAGTTGATCGATAAAAAGGTTTTTTTTTTTAATTTTGACTTAATCATTTATTTTTAGGATTACGTGCTTAGCCGCTTCTTAAACAGACAGTGTCTGAATTATTTGCCAAGAAGATGTAAAAGGCGTACCTAATGATGACATTTGACTTTTCAGTAATGTGGAAATTGCCAACTCTAGCATATTTTTCTATTCACCTCATATCTCGTTTCTATTGACCCATGTTACGGGTAAATAGAAACGACCCATATTTTTGCATTTTGTGCTGTAATTAAAGAATGAATGCCAATTTTGAAGACTGAAATTTGTCAAAACCGCTAAGAGACATGATAAAAACGCCATACAATTACTCTTGACTAGTGAAAACATTAATAAAATTGACGTTAAAGTTGAAAATTGTGTCTATTCACCCCATTTTGCGGTACCTACGTACCGGTGTAATGTGATGTTTGGTCGATTTTCGCTTTTTTTGTTTTAGAGTGCACATTTGAAAATATGAGATATAGAAGTACTCGATCCAGGTTAATATTTAAATCCGTGGGATTGCGTGCCTTTGCTTATGGTTTGTCTATGGTGGTCTAAATTTTTTCCAAAGGGATTCTCTGCCGTGCTTGCAATGCAATGCTCAGGAACGAATGCCGAACCCAATGATGACTGAACAATAATCTAGTTCACTACGTTCGTTGTACGAAGCGGGACCAAAGCTCTGAGTCTGTTAGTCTCAGGGTAGCCTTAATCCCTAGAGACCGCGTCCCCTGGTGGCGGATAGGGGACTGCTCGGAGGTTGGAAGCATCTGCAGCAGATGCCTCCGACTGATGGGCAGGAGGGAAATAAAATACCTCCCGCGGACCCACAAGGCCGGAGAAGGTAACTCCTTTAGAAAACCCCACCTCCAAGCTTCTTTGGGATATCTGAAGCAGAGGCTGACGGTGTGCTGGGCGTTTGGGTTGGAGCGCTCAAAAGGGATGGCGGCGGATTAACCTGTAAAAGGCCAACGGCGGCTCCCCGGCTAGCAACGGTCACAACCTTGGCGTCAGGTGGCAACCGGCCTGAAACTACATAGCCAAAAACAAATTCTCCTTATCATGAAAGCAAACGAAAAAGAAAAGGGCAATAATACTAGGGCGTACCCCCGAAGAGACGAGAATGCGATGAATGCGAAACATACTAGGGCGTCCCCCAAAGCGACGGTACGGACAAGAACAGTCTATGGATAATCAACCAGTACTTAATATTGTGAGTGCCTATGCACCCCAGGTAGGCTGTAGCAACGTTGATAAGGAAGCCTTTTGGGAGGACTTGGATGAGCTGATGGTAAATATACCCGAAAACGAAACCAAACTCCTTATGGGAGACTTAAACGGATACGTGGGCGTTTCCAACAGCACATATAGGGATTTTCATGGAGGATACGGATATGGCATTCCAAATAAGGAAGGGGACCAAATATTAGAATTCTCTGCAAGACACAACCTATCAATAGCCAATACATTATTCAAAAAGAAAGACACACATTTAATTACGTATACTAGTGGAGGAAAATTTTCGCAGATAGACTTCATACTAACAGACTGTAAAACAAAACGCGGCTTCAGAGATTGCAAAGTAATACCGAGTGAGCCATTGACATCGCAGCACAGGCTTTTAGTGGCAGTGCTCAGATTGCCTAAACCTATCAAGACGCTAACGGACAGAACACCTACAATAAAATGGAAAGAACTCTCTGGCTCGAAGGGTGAATTTCTTATCGATAGTATCCGTGAGTACCTGAAACGAGACCTGGAAATACAATACCCGGACGCTGATCAAATGTGGTCTAAACTAGAAGCACATTGCAGAAGCGAGGCTAGTACCACACTGGGCGTTTCGAGAGGAGGTGTCAGTACAGGCAAAGACCCTACGTGGTGGGATAAAGAAGTGAAAGAGGCCGTTAAAAACAAAAAGAAGCTTTTCAAGACTTGACAAAGCTCTAAATTGGAACACGGTCGGGAGCTGTACAAAGAGGCCAAAAAGAAAGCTTAAAGATGTGTAGCGCAGTCCAGAGTGAAGTCACGGGAAAACTTCTACGCTAAACTTAATAACGCAGCTACAGATGCCGATGTCTTCAAAATGGCACAAAATAGACACAGATCTAGTCTAGACTTTAAGTCCAATAAATTTATAAAGAACAAAGACAACACACTACTCACCACACATGAAGGCATTAATAACAGATGTCACGAATACTATAAGGCGCTGCTTAATGAGGAATTCCCCAGCCAAGCACTCAAGCCCTTGACACCAGCACAGGGACCAGTTCATGAGGTTACAGTATATGAAGTAAGCAGCAGGCCGTTCAGAAAATGAAGAAGCGGAAAGCGCTAGGCTCTGACGCGATTCCTGCAGATCTTTGGAAGGCCCTTGGGCCCATAGCAGTCGTATGGCTCACACGACTTTTTAACGCAGTAATGAGGAGCAACACGATTACAGAGTCCTGGTGGCAAAGCTACCTTGTACCCTTCTATAAAAACAATGGTGACATTACTCTATGTAGTAACTACAGGGGCATTAAACTAACCTCTCATACCCTGAAAATGTGGGAGCTCATCTTAAATAAACGCTTCTTAGACATCTGTGAAATTACACCTAACCAATTTGGGCTCACACCATCCAAATCAACAACAGATGCCATTCAGGCATTTAGAATACTGATGGAAAAGTATCGTGTGAACAAAGAAGACCTTCATTTCGCATTTATTGATCTCGAAAAGGCGTTCGATCGGGTTGCAAGAAGACTTGTGTGGCAAGGAATGCGAGAACAACTAATCCCTGAAGACTACATTCTCCTGGTCCAAGATATGTACCGCAATATCCACACTAAAGTCAGAAGTCCGGCCGGCCTTAGTAAAGAATTCGCCGTAGAAGTGGGAGTTCACCAAGGCTCAGCACTCAGTCCCTTGCTATTTAATATGGTTATTGACTATGTTACAAAGAATATCCAACAGCCTCTACCCTGGAATCTCCTGTCTGCCTATGATGTTGCGCTGGTAGCTGAATCTGCCGAAAAACTGCAAGTCTCACTAAACGAGTGGATCAATGTTTTGGAAAACTCCGGACTTCGAGTAAGCAGATCTAAAACCGAACACCTCGAATGTAGATTCAGTAACACAGCAGTCAGCGCCAGCATCTACTACCCAGATGGCACGCAAGTACCAAAGGTCGACGAATTCAGATACCTGGGCTCAATAGTAACGCGAGACGCAAACGCCGAGACAGATGTATCCCACAGGATTAATGTCACTTGGCAAAAATGGCGCACACTCACTGGAGTTCTTTGTGACCCACGCATGCCCATACGCACTAAGGGGAAAGTAGACTGCAGTAAGACCAGCGATGCTGTACGGGGCCGAATGCTGGACAGTGAAGGAAATACATGCTCAGAAGTTACACGTGGCCGAAATGAAGATGCTCAGGTGGTTGGGCGGAGTGACCAGACTAAACAAAATTCGAAACGAATATATCCGAGGTAGCTTCAAAGTCACTCCAGTCCAGGAAAAGCTCACCGAAATACGCCTAAGATGATACGGCCACGTCATGCGAAGAGACAGCGAGCATGTGGTTCAGAAGGCAATGGCAATCCCAGAAGGCAAGAAAGGAAGAGGTCGGCCGCCCTTGACCTGGTGGACTAGTATGGCCAATCTAGTTATCTATTTACCCTCGAACCACTCTTTGAGAAGTGTTCGTAAGAACAAATTAATGTTGGAGTGCGTCGGCGGTATTCGCGCGAGGCAGTTGTGTTTGTCTCACCACGAACCGGTTTCTTATTCAAGTAGTGCGGATATAATTGCTTGACGTGAAGATCAAGTGAAACATCTGCGCGCTTATCGCTTGCCCTATTGTTTGTAGGCCGGGCGGTCGTACCTAGCCCATACGCATACGTTGTAGCTATACATCTTACTATGTAGGTTGTTTACACCGTACTGCGTCAAAAGCAAATTAGTTATGAACAACTTTGTAGAAATAAATGATGATAACGAACTGCGAACTCCGAGCCCTTCGGCGTTTTTGAATGCGAATGTTAAAAATCTAGATGAACAATATGCGAATATGATGACAGAAAATAAGAAGAAATTTTTACAGATGGACGTACTAAAAGAAATAGAGAAGAACCAGAAGGAGAGTGGATAACAGTAACTAAAGGAAAAAAAATCAAAAAGTTAGATAAGATTGAGGTATACGTATCATCAAAGGACCAAATCCCGAAACAATTCGCCCTTGCCAAACTATTTAAAGAATTAAACATTACGGAAATAATTAAAATTAAGTACTTAAACCCTTATAAAATAAGGGTTGAATTCGAAGATGAATGGTGTGCAGAAAATATGATGACTTGCAAAGATTTAATAGATAAAGGTTGGATTTTTCAAAGATCACTTCAAGTTTCCTATAGTTACGGAACTATTAAAGATGTAGATCTGGATCTATCAAATGAAGATATCCAAAATAAGATCACATGCGATAGCAAAGTCGCTTTGGCTTCGGTTGTGAGATTAAACAGACGCAATGCTAAAGGAGATTGGCTCCCTAGTGAAACTGTAAGGTTGTCTTTTAAGGGCTCCTTCTTACCACCATTTATATATGTAGATGACCTGCGTATAAAAGTAGAACCGTTTGTGTTCCCCGTCTCTCAGTGTTCTAAATGCTGGAGATTGGGACATACAAGGTCAAGATGCCCATTAGAAAAGGTCATATGCCCCAAATGCAGTGGCAACCATGAAAACTGTGACACCAGTCAATTCAGTTGTGTCAATTGTCAGGGCGACCATATTGCCCTTAACAAGTCAGTTTGTCCAGCCTACCTCAAAGAAAAAAAGATCCGGGAATTGATGTCTCAATTCAATTGCACGTATAGAAAGGCTAGATCTATGTTCGCATCTATATTACCCTCTGATGAGAAAAACACCTTCGCAGAGAGTCTTGATTTTCCCGAACTTAAACCAAAAAGTACAATCACATCAGTTCCATACGTTTTTTCTCCAATTCTTTCTAGCAAACATAAGAACCTAAATCAACCTAAGCCATTATATTCCGACATCGTATCTCTTCAGCCAGAAGTACACTCAGAAAAGTCCCCAAGAGACCACAAAAGTAATATAAAATTAAAAACAAAAACAAATCCGAGACCTCTTCTCGCGACCAGCGCTACCCTAAAGAATCCCTAGCATGGAACGAGGACAATTTTTCTGCCTTCAATGAAACAGAACATTCTCAAGAAGCCCCAAAGGAAGAATGTGACAAGAAGAGAGATGTAACTTTTGGAGAACTGCTATCCAGACTAAAGGATATTGTATTTGTTAAGAACTTTTCTTTACGAGAGAAGATAGTGAATGTATTTAAATGTTGTGCTGAATGGTTAATATTGATGACAGTAGAAAGTATTTCTGAATGGCCGTTTTTAAAATCAATTATTGAATATGGATTTAGTAGCCAACAATGCCATTAAAATTAATATACTGAACTGGAATAGCCAAAGTTTAAGGCCAAAGTTATTAAGTTTTGAAAATATATTAGTCCAAGAAAGTATCCACATCGCTGCCGTTTGTGAGACGTGGTTGGATCCTGATAGTAGTTTAAAGATAAATAGTTATAATATTTACCGTTCTGATCGGGACGATGGATACGGTGGAGTGGCAGTATTGATTCACAGATCAGTAAAGTCTAAACTAATCGGAGTTAGCCATGCTAACCCAAATATCCAACTTCTGCATGTGAAAGTGTACAATTGTTTTTATGTTGAAAATATTGTAGCAGTGTACTGCCCTTCTAATGTACGTACATCAATTTGTGATTGGGATGCAATCTTCTCCTTGGCTGGTAAGAAAACTATAATCGTAGGTGACTTTAATGGCCATCATTCCGTCTGGTCGAGCAAAATTGATCAAAGAGGAAATCAAATACACGGTGCCTTACAGAATAATTGTTTTGTCACTCTAAATAATGAAACTCCAACTAGGATAAGACTAGTAAATGGTATCTTGCAGCAGTCTTCACCAGATATATCGGCAGCATCATCTGATATTGCACTTAATTTTGACTATTTAGTTCTAAATGAGACTTTGGGTAGCGACCACAGAATGATTAAATTATCAACATCCGTAGCTACGTCAAATTTGTGCAAGAGAAAAAGAAACTTCAAAAATGCCAATTTCGCGGCTTACAGAAAAATATTAGAAAAGCTATTTGAAAATTTCGTAATATCCCACGACCTTCAGAAATCCTATGATACATTTATAGATTATATTAGGTAATATTGCCGCAGATTTGCATATCTATTAATTGTAATCAGAATCCTACTAGTAAGTTTACTCCTAAAAGTTACTGGGACCCTACTTTATCAAAAGCCGTAGCTCAACGTCGTTTGGCACTTGCATTTTTTCGCCGTAACCCTACACCCCACAACTTAAACGTATTCAAAGATAAAGTACATGTTGCACAAAAGCTTATCCGCGAAGCTAGAAACAAGCATTTCCAAAGTTTTTGCTCATCTATGGACCACTCTACTAATGCTGGTGATCTCTGGGCAAAGTTGAGATGGATAAAAAATTATAGAACATCTCTAAATCAACATATTGACGATGCTTTGGCAGGAGAATTGCTAGACAGTTTAACTCCAGACTCTGTGCGTTCACCCATTCCAAATTTTAAGTCCCGTAATTATCAATTATGTGGTGGTATTACTTGTATTGAAGTGGAACATAGTATTCCAAATAAAAATACCTCACCAGGCGCGGATGGTATAACTTTTTTAATGATTAAAAACCTTCCAGCTAATGGCAAGCGTAATTGTTTAATAGGATTTTTGAGTCTGGCCAAGTGCCAAGTCAGTGGAAAGAAATTATAATAATTCCAATTCAAAAGGCTGGACGTGATTTCGGGAGTGTCTCATGTCTTCGTCCTATTTCTTTAATGTCTTGTTTGTGTAAGGACTTTCACAATATTTTGAACAAAAGGCTAGAATGGTTCTGCGAAAAGAATACGTTATTTTCTGTCAATACTTCGGGATTCAGAAAGGGTTATTCTTGCTATGATAACTTGACCAACCTTGTGTACAGAGCTCTAGACGGTTTTTCAAAGAAAAAAACTTACGGTTGCCTGTTTTCTCGATGTAAACAACGCCTATAATAACATAGATATAACATCACTGCTTATAAGTTTAGATGAAATAGGTGTAGGCTCCAAAATTTGTACATATATATGGAACTTCCTCAGTGAAAGCACCCTCAAAATACAAATAACCAACAAGGAAATATCCAGATACACTAGCCTTGGTCTGGCACAGGGTGATCCATTGTCTCCTTTGCTGTTTAACATTGTAACTCAAAAAATATGTAGGTTAAATATAGACAATGTTTTCATTTCTCAATACGCCGATGACTTTGTTATTTACAAGACGGGTGATAACCTATCGTCAGTTAGCATGGACCTTCAGACTGCATTAGATACCATTTCAAAAATTCTGTCAGGGATAGGCTTAGATATTTTATCATCTAAATCTAAAACGTGTATTTTTAGTAGAAGATACAGAAGAGAATTAATAGAACTAAAAGTTAAAGACAGTTCTCTTACAGTTGTTGATAATGTTAAATACCTGGGCTTATGGCTGGATCGTACACTGAGATGTACAAAACATTTAAAAGAAATAAAAATAAGAGTTTCGAAATTGTTGAACATTCTTAAAATTCTGAGAGGTCCTGGATGGGTATACATCAAACACATCTTAGACGCTTATATTTTTCCTTGATTCGTAGTAGACTGGATTATGGTTGTACCCTCTATGACAATAGTTGCAAATCCTTGTTAGACCAAATGGATGTACTACAGAACCAATGCCTGAGATTGATTGGGGGCTATATTAAGTCTACCCCTATCCATGTCATGGAGAACGATCTTTGCATACCCCCTTTATTTGTAAGAAGGCATTATTTAGCAGCTAAATATTGGCTTAAGTGTAAGTCAATAATGGATGGTTCACTCATTGGGATATTGAACGATCTTGATGTATCATGCAATAGCCGCTACTGGCAACATAAAAAGTTACCTTTATTAATAAGCGTTCATAGATATATCAATGGGTTGCCTATGCACCAGAGCAGAAGCTTGGAAATGTTTTCGTTAAATACATGACTGATGGATCAAAAGACAAAGACAGCGTGGGCGCTGCTTTTTTTGACCCTCAGAGTAATATTTGCTATAGACTAAGAATGGACTCAAATGTATCTGTGATGTACTCGGAGCTGATAGCTATAGCGGAGGCATTATCGTATATTAAGTCTATTAATGGAGACAGTTTTGTTATACTGTCTGACTCCAAAAGTGCATTACAACATGTAGCTCGTTGTTCCTCGAATTTTCGAGGAACACCGATAGCTTATTCTATTATTGAGTCCATCCTTGGTCTGTTACGAATAGGGAAAAGAGTTGTGCTTCAGTGGGTTCCGGCTCATTCTGGCATAGTTGGTAATGAACGTGTTGACATATTAGCCAGGGAAGCAATAGAAAACGGCATCTGCTATAAGTGCCTACCCGTGTTTTCGGACCTGCTGCATGTGGCAAAAAGACGCTGTAAAAGCCAATGGCAAGAATATTTCGATGAAAGGTCACTTTGCAAGGGCATCTGGTATAGAACAATTCAACCCGTCCTGTGCAGATGCCCTTGGTTTGAGGGTGCAGACTTGGGCCGGAATGACATTGTCACTGCTCTAAGACTTCGCTCTGGACACATTCCGTTAAACAGTTTTGAATTTCTCATGAAAAAGAGTAACACCAATAAATGTAATGAGTGTGATAAAATTGAGGATGTTTATCATATTATCATGGAGTGTGTCCGGAATGAAGCGGATAGAATACAGTTTTTTCAGGCTATTAACTTTAAGGGAGAAATTGGTATTTGCAATAGTATCCTATCAGACCCTTTGTCGGGGGAGGCGAAATTACTTTATAAGTTGGTTCAATGTGCAATCAAGCGTCAGTGACATATTTTGTGATGTGTATCTATGAGGGTGTCATTTTCTATGAGAAAAAACCCTCCTTAAAAAAAAATAGATTAAAAAAAAAAACAAATTAATGTTACCGCCTGTCCATCTAAAGCTTCATTCATCAAGCCCACTAATCATGTCTATAAAAATTTACAATAAACTACCGGAATTTATAAAAGAAGAATCAAATAAAATTAATATGGAAAATCAATAAAATCTATTATTTTAAAAAAAGGCTACTATACAATAAATGAATACCTAAATGACGAAAATCTAATAAAAAAAAAATATAAGTATAATCAAGTTAATTAAAACAATGACAACAAGTATTACAATTTATTTTATTTTTCAAATTCAAATTTATATAAATGTTTAATAATATAATCTAATAAAAATATGTAATTAGCTGTTATTTTATATAAATTAATAACTATCACAAAATTAGTCGATATCTACAAATTGATTAAGTATAAAGTTAATTTTAGAAAGTAAGTAAAGTATGTATGTAGTAATAATAGGTGTTTATTTGTTCTTTTGTATTGAAATATTATGTAATTATGGCGTCATCCTCTCTGTCCGTCTACTACTAATTGTATTGTTGTGCCCGAACAGGGTCTATAATGAACATTCTACATGATACTTTATAACATCCTTGTAACATTCATTATAGAACGCAATAAAATATTTGAATTGAATTGAATAGGAAGTCCCAACTGCCTGACCCGACAACCCAGGACAGATTGTCCTGGTGCAGAAGGATAAGGAGAGCAGACCCCACCTAACATGGGAAGAGGCAAAGAAGAAGAAGACACCAAAGCTCTGAGTACTGAAACCTATGGGGATGGCATATTGTTCTATATGAACTGTCGGTTATACAAATATGATCTAAATCGACATTGTACTCATAAACTTACAGCCATCCTGTTTTGACTGACCTATAATACGCCATGTAAAAAGAGACAACAATATATTTATTCGTCTTAGTTTTGGCAACATTAAAACGTGACGTCAAAGCAATGCATGATTGAGGCCGGTTCGCCATTTTAGTTTCTCACTGTAACAGGTACTTCAGCTGTCAACGCAAGTTGTATTTGCAGTGTTTTGTGTTAGAATTCTTTTAATTTAAGACTTTCATGTGAATAAAGGAGATGTCCCGTAACAGGCCCAGACATTGTACAGTATTCTAAAAAATCAAGAAAAATCTACTGACTTCGGGAAAAATACGAATAACTGTATATAACATATAATGTAGCGGCTCAAAAATAAAAACAATCTATTAAATATCCCTCTCAATTAGGCATACAAGATGCGTTTGACGAAAAAAAAAGATAAACCATAAACTCTAAATGTCAGTAGCTGTCAGACTTCCTTTGTCATAAATTGACATAACCACTCATCATAATCTCACGTAAAAAGGTTATACTATATAATCGCAAATATTATATATCCTTTAAGCATAACATAAGTTAAAACTCTTTGTTTTGTTTGTTATTATTACAACATGCACAAGTTATCAAACAATATCACTTGTTCGAATAGGTAATTATGGTAAGCAATTTTAAATTGGCAAAACTGACAGATGTCATCTTCCGCCATGATAGTTTTTGTTGTTTAGTATTGCTATTCTAATAAGTTTATTTTTGTTTAAGTCATTAAACGAAGCCATTTTAAAGATTTTGTATAATAACAAAGTGTCGTAGGTATATTTCCCTAACTTTTGGTAATGTGTACTGGTTCTGGGCCTAGCCTCCATACAATTTGGGACATCTCTTTTATCAAGAAGTAAAAGAAAGCAAAAAGGAACATGCCTTATTGCAGTGTGGTAGCAATGGTAGGTTGTGGCATCAAAAAATGCGAAAATCGTCCTAAAGGTAGACTTCGGAGCAATGCGGCTGGCGGCTTGCGTCGTGCGTCATGCGTAACTTGCGGCCCACGCGGCCATAAGTGTATGAAACCCTGTCCGAGCGGCGCATGCGGCCGCGACGCTTCGCTCGGAAAGGGTTTCATACACTCCTTTAATTCAAAGTAAAGCCGCATGGCGGCCGCGTGGGCCGCAAGTGACGCATGACGCACGACGCAAGCCGCAAGCCGCATTGCTCCGAAGTCTACCTTAACATAACATTACACCGGTACTTACTATTTATTTTGCAAAAATACCAAACAATACAAGAAATGCCTTATGTTTTAGCTTTCCAATGAATATACTTTATTTGATATTTTAGCAATTAAATTGCAATTATAATATCAGTATATAAATTTGAAAAATTATGTCTCAGGCGGGACTCGAACCCGCATCTCCTCGCATGCCGGGCGGGCGCTATACCATTAAGCCACCGAGACACTGCGACTCAGCGCGAATTTTTCAAGCATATTTTTAACGCTGTAAGCTAGCGTTACTTCATCAAATGTTAGGAGTTTGCACCCTTAACACCCGAAAGAAACATCTTTGCAGATGTTTGACAGTCAGTTAAGATGAAACGGCTATTTATATACTTTATTTGATATTTTCGCAATTAAATTGCAATTATAATATCAGTATATAAACTTGAAAAATTATGTCTCAGGCGGGACTCAAACCCGCATCTTTTTCATATCGATATCTTCAAGTTTGATTTATATTGTAATAATTTTAAACTGTTTCTTTTTTGTTTTAGGTTGACTAAAAATTATAGAATAGAAAACTGGGGCTGGATACAAAAGGAATGGAAAACTTAAACTCACACAAAATCTATGTTTATTTGCTCTCTCCGTTTTGAAGAATCGTGTATTAATCGTACCTACCTTTAATATCACGACAATATGAGATGATGCCGTACATAAACGTATACTAAATCTATGATGCCGTAGGTAACATCACTAGTACCATACCAACATTTTAATTATTAACTTTCAATTAAATAAATCGGACCCAAAGTTCTATCAAAGCCCATTAGGTTCTTCTAATTCAAATCCCCTTTAAAATGTATATTTCAAGAAATATTTTCCGCCAGCCAGCCCGATCTAGTCCGCGATTTATATTGTAATGACGTGTTAGGATAAAAAAACAAGAATATCATGCCAATTCTTGTTGTATGAAAATAATATGTTTTTCGCAATATTGAGCTTTTTGTTTCATTTTATTACCTTTTAGTTTCATAATTTTGAGTTAATCTATAAAACGATACTAAAATTTCTATACTAATATTATAAAGCTGAAGAGTATGTTTATTTGTTTGTTTGAACGCGCAAATTTTAGAAAGTACTGGTTCGATTTGAAAAAAATATTTTTGTTTTGGATAGTCCATTTATCGAAAAAGGCTTTAGGCTATATAACATCAATCTGCGACCAATAGGAGCGAAGCAGCAGTGAGAAATGTTGCAAAAACGAGGAAAATTATTCACATCATTTGACGCGGACGGAGTGGCGGGCAACAGCTAGTAAATAAATAAATATGAATATTAAACACACATCATATTATTATATAATTTAAATAAACCATTACAAATATATTTCATATTTATTTATTTATTCACTACATAATAAAATTTTGCAGACAATAAAGGCATGAAGATGTAATTAAATTATATTATGACCTCTAGATCCCTAGTAGTACTTTGAAACGATGCACAAAAATTTAATGCCTGCCATATTGAGGGGGGATTTCTCTGGTCCGACAATTGTATAAATTAAAAAGCCCTTAAATTATCGCCGCGAATATTAACTAATAACAACTTCATCTATAAATATACCGATGCACAATAGGACAGCACTACGGAAACGCGCCATTTTTGTTTCTCGGTAAGTTTAGGTATACACGTTTTTTTCGTAGATATGCCATCTCCAAAGATTTCTGTACTCAGAGGTTCATGCGCAATCCATTTTTAGGTTTTGAAGGAAGGAATGACTTTGCTTTGTTGTTCATTCATTGAGCGAATGGTTGATTGGCAGCCGATCCGGATTGCAAGTAATCCAACCATTATTATACCTCCTTTAAACTACTCGCGAAGTTGAACGAAGTTGGACGAATACGATAGTGTAGACAGGCACTTCGGCTTACCTCGTCCAACTTTACCTCGCCTCGGGCGACTTCCATTTATTGTCGGTCTTTGCGCCCGAGTCAAAGGGTCCGAAGTTGCCAATGAACACAACGCGAAGTGGAACGAGTAGTGTAGCGACGCGCTTCGCGAACTTCGCCGGACTTTGTGGAAGTACCTACCTCGCCGAGGAACTTCGCGAGTAGTGTAGAGGAGGCATTAATAATTTATTACTTACTTATTCCTATGTATGAACTTAAGTAATCATTACGTTTTAATTCGTTCGGTAGATTAATTGTGTTCTGTGAGTGGGTTAATTGGACTTACTTTATATTAGTCTTTAGGAGCGTTATTATTCTAAGTCTAATAGTCTTTGATTGATTGAACTTAAGCCTGGCAAAATCGTATCTTTCTGAAGATTGGATCATTTGAATCTGGATCAGTACAAAGATCCGAATCAGTAAATGCTTCATTTGGATCATTTGGATTATCGATTCTCGGATAGATTGATTCTAGAGAGCAGAGAACAAGCGACGAATGAATTGAAAATTACCTGACGCTTTTTAATAGACGTTTGATATGGAACATTTATTTTTAGGAATATAATTTATGCGAAAATAACCTCGACCTACAATTAAAAAGAAGAACACTACTCGATTTAACTATTTTGCCTGAATCACCCCGAACACAGGCTTAAAAGGGCTAGAACCCAGAGCCGTAAAAAAAAAAGATTCGTTTCAGTCATTTATTAGAGACTAGAGCACAGACTAGAGTACGATTTATTACATACCTCTACATATAAACTGTAGCTTGATCAGGATAATATTAGTTATTTTAATTACGTTGTGGTTATTCTTAAATACTACTAGTTCAGCGGCTGGCTCGTAAAGTGATTAAGATAAATATTTTTTTTAACCCACTGCTTAGCTTGCCGCAGTATTATCAGGAATTATTGTTTAGGTATAAGTTTCGTTGGATCGGTGACTTTAGTGTTTCGTGTCCTGGAAGTAAGTACATTCCAATTTGTAAAGTTGAATTTGGATAATTAAGCTTATTCTAAGATTAAGTATGTATTTCGAACTCTACTCTATTACTCTCATGACAGGAATGCGGGTTTTCGGCGCCCGTCGAAAACCTGCATGATACATCTCGCCCGTGATACCTATTAGAATGTTGAGGTTTAAACTAAGTGTATATTTTTTGTTGTATTTTAAAATTATGGGGTGTATAATCGGGTCTTAGAATAATAACACCTAGAAACCGAATGTAAGCACGAAAACGCGCAACTAAAACTTAGCCAAATCTGGCTTACTTAGTTCCGCGAGCTGTCAGTGCTCAACGTCACGCTAAGTCAAACACAGCTCGCGAAAAATAATTTAAAATGACTGTTTGCACTATAAAGAAGTGTTCTAGCATATCAGAGAAACAAAAAGAAAGTAATAAAGTTTCATTTCACAGGTAAGTACTTACATTTTATACATTTTCTGTACGTAAATCGAATTAAAAACAAATATTTTGAAACACAAAACCTATCAACATCAGTGTTGCTAGTTGTGGGAAAAAAAAATTGCACACATTTTGTGTAGTTGGTTTTTAATATTGAGAAAATATTGAATTAGCTTTTTGAATGTGTGAATTTAACAGCTTTTTAATCCCTCGATCGTGAGTTTTTCCAGACACAATTGAAATCAATTGTTATCGCGGCACGCGCGTGCCTCCTGGGGGTTGAGGGATTAATACTATAATATTCCGATATTGGCAACTCATAATAAATAAGATACATGGTATAAACCCCGAATTAAATAACTCTAGTGATAGTGACCATAAAAGTTTAAATCAGCTTTTTAATACTGTTTGGACTAAATTTTGGTGTTATTAATTCTATGAAAATAATTCCTTAATGTGAATTTATACAATCATACAGGCATTAAAATTTAAACACATTGAACGGTGGCATTCATCATTAGATTAATAAATATGTAATATACTTATGATTGTAATCATATTTTCTTATGTATTTGAAGATCATACCAAACACATAACAAATCGTTGTATAACAAAACTACACGTTTTTCCATTTTTGTAGGTAAACGCCCAATGATGGTAACACTGAAGCCATATTTGTGTGCGTTAGAAGAGCGTAGATTTATTCAGCTTACGCACACAAGGATAATTAAATGGCACGCGTTTACGCTTACGTTTTGGTTCAGACGCGGCTTCTAGGTGTTATTATTCTAAGAATCGGGTATATAAATTTAGGGGTAAATTCTTCTTTAAAAAGTAACAACATTTAATACGTACAAATCACTATTCTGATTTACAATATTAAGTTGTCCCTGCTTTATCTCCTGTTTGGTCACTAAAACTTATTATTTTGTTAACCGGAAGGAGTATTTTATATTATTATACACTTAATTAGCAAAATTCAATACAAAAAGGAATTAAAGTCACTGAAGTTCTAACACCACGTAAGTCATTTTTTGGCGGTTTTGACATTTTGATACCATTTGCTAGTTAGTCGAAAGACGCGTCTTTTTCCTAATCAGATTCAAGATACGACCAATAAAAATTACGGAAAAGAAACAGTACAGAAGTCGCTGACCTGTGGAAACAGTACGTAAGTCCAGCCCAGTTATATACATTGAGCGGTCCTGTCAGTTGGGAATTATTTAAAAATGTTTTTTATCTCTCCCTATCTCTCCTGAGAAGTTCTTAAAAATGACTTACGTAGTGTTAGAACTTCAGGGTTAAAGTTTAGAACTTGGACCATTGAGTTAAGAGGCGGGGGAGGGGGAGGGGGTGTGGTGAGGACCCCACAGTAAAGTCAGGGGGGCGCGGGAATAAAAATAATTTTTTTTGTCGAAAAAATTTTGAGGTTTGATTTCAAAAAACGTTTTTTATTGTGTTTTTGAGGCGCTCGGCGGCCGCTGCCTTTTTTGTCGATAGTACCTAGTATGAGCACCATACATAAATCGCGTTTCATTGAAACTTGCACTCACATGAAAATCTGTTGTCAAAAAGTGAAAATTTGGTCATAGAAAATTAAAATCTTTAAAAAAAATTTGCAGTGCAGTGCAACACTCCGCAAGTTGATACATTGCTTAAATTACTAAAATCAGTTTTATTTCTGCAAATAGGCCCCAGGAGGCGCTTTTACACGTCCCAATATTTAAACCTACCACTGCTTCGGGACAAGTCTGGGCTAGTGCCGAGAAGAAGCAGCGCAAGAAACTCGGTCACTATTTTATTATTACTACTTAAGTAACTACCATTTAGCCACAAAATTGCAGAATCCCAGAACTCCAGTCCAAGTTCTAAACTATATCCAACTTCAGTAACAATAATAATATTATGTATGTATGATTTGCGTGGTAAATACTTTTTAAACGGTTTTATTTAGCTCACCCGTTTGTTTTATTTATTATTCTTGGGTCAAATTTAGTAATTCAAATTTCACCCTCTTCCTGTCAACCGATTAATCTGAAATTTTGTATACACTTTGGATTTTGGTGACAATACAATTATGTTTATTCATTATCATTATAAATTCAAGATGGCCGCCGCTACAAAATGGCGGATAAATTATGTTTTATTAATCCCATCAATATGGGTATCAAATGAAAGGGCTCAACAAGCAGAATACAAATACAAGATGGCAGCCGCTACAAAATGGCGGATAACGTAGGTTTTATCGATCCCATCAATATGGGTATCAAATGAAAGTGTTCAACCAGTATAATACAATGTACTATATAAAATTAAAATCCAAGATGGCGGCCTCTACAAAATGGCGGATAACTTAGGTTTTATCAATCCCATCAACATGGGTATCAAATGAAAGGTCTCAACAAGTAGAATACAATTTACTATGCAAAATTGAACATCTACGTATAGAGGAGTTGGACTGCAATAAACTAACGGGCAAGAAACCTTGCAATAATGAAGCACTAAATTAATTAAACAGAATGCGAAATAAAAACTAAAAACTAGAAAATAAAAATAGGTAAAAACTTTTTAAGTTAAACGGTTTTATGTTAAACATACATTAATGTTTAAGATAAATGTACTAAAAACCAAAAAATAATAAAATAGATACAGTCGTGGGAATTATAAACATATGCATAGACTAGACTAAAATAAAACCGTGGGGCACGTCAATTGTCTACAAATTATCGACTTAATGTGCGATAGAAGAATCGTTTAATTCGTCGTTAAAATAGGCAGTTGGCCCGCAGACGGTGAGGAAATTACTTACTATTTTCTTGCTCATGGAAATTCCAATAGTTATACACTCCATGTAAATAAAAGAGATGTTTCAACTAGTTGTATCGTTGGACATTCACACTGCTGGCTGGCGAGGAATCGTTTCACTGCTCGTAGTTTGTCTTTAATCGACAAAACATATGATAAAAGTACTACTCGCTCACCACTATGAAACCCTAAAACTCGCTTATAATCGAGCTTGCTAGCTTGTTTCCACATTCTAGCCCTACTTATCACACGTCCATCGTTGTCGGTTGAACAACTGCCTAATTATAGTGTAACATTACAAAACAAACATTTTAATCAACGATTGTAGACAATTGACGTGCCCCACGGTTTTATTTTAGTCTAGTCTATGCATATGTTTATAATTCCCACGACTGTATCTATTTTATTATTTTTTGGTTTTTAGTAAGTACATTTATCTTAAACATTGCAATGTATGTTTAACATAAAACCGTTTAACTTAAAAAGTTTTTTTACCTATTTTTTGCCATTAGTTCATGTAAATTAATATTAAGTCAAGCTTTTGTCCACCTTTTTATTATTATTCTTTATTTGTGCAAGAAAGTTATAATTATATAAATTTACATATCAAGTGGACGATTCACATTATTATATTTTTTTTAGGTTTTATTAATTGTATAGAATTTGTAATGGCAAAGCGGCATAACATGGCCAATGACTTAGGATGGGGTGATGATGATAATGATGACATGGGTAGTCCAATGCCTATGGATATGTTTGGAAGGCCCAGATTTAGTGGTGATTTTAGGTATGTATGGAACACTACTATTCCTTATCAAGAAGTATTCTGTTAATTGTGTGTAGCATAGATTCTCCCAAAGTTTCTGGGTTGAGTCAGAAGCTAAAAAGTTATTTTATGATTTATTCTTTTATCTGTCTCTGTGCTGTATTATAATAATAATAATCCCCTCGTACGCCTTCCAAATGTCCGGGACTCTATAGTCCCGTGATCGGAAACGGACCAACATAAGAAAAATAATAATAAAGCTTTAATTTTCCAAACAAAAAAAAAATATTTACATAGCAGTTACTCATATCTTAACTAAATTGCTTGGACCCCATCTGGGTAAAAGCCTCCTCCATTTTTTTCCATTTTCCTCTGTTAATTAATATTAAAAGCAAGTTTTTAAATATATTTTCATAATTTGTACTGATCAATTCTTCATTGTTATTAATGTTAACTAATAATCAAAGATCGGATCGGATCGGATTTTCCGATCCAATATCTTTTGGCCGGGAAATTATGGAAATATCTTGAAATCCTGGTATGTTTTTGATACAAAAGTACCTATATTCATTATAGTCAACACTACACTTTAGGCGAATATGCATCCGAGTATCCAATCTCTACCAATAATATTTCATAAAATATTAAAAATCTAAATGTTGAAAACCAAGATGAAAGTAATTGCTAATAAGTAGGGTTTATCTAATTTGATGTTAAAACTAGAAGGAAATCTCGAAATATTTATTTCTACTCTCACATAGATAATGATAGTAACAATAGTTATTTATAAAATCTAGGAAATGGTTTAAATAAAAATCTAGTCTGTAGGAGACTAATCTCTGTACTAGGAGACCTGTATGACAGACTACCAGTCTCTCCACATCCGTACCAAAAGGTGCGATCAATTGTTAACACAGTGAGCATTAAGAGGAAATACTACAGGCGAGAGAATTGAAAAATAGGTATTTGTAAAATCTATTGCTGTCGCGCAGTGCCAAACGCCTTCACCGCAGAGTGTGACAGAGACAACTGCTTCTTGGACCGAAAATACCTACTAAAAGCACACCAAATCAACGTTTCGTAGTCCCCCGATTACTTTTCCAAAACTAGACTGATTTAAATACTTTTTTCATTAAACATTAAAGAAAGGCTTTGGCCGTGTTTGTATGTTTTCCTTTTTTTCTAAAATTTAGCTTAAATTTGTTTTCTGGATGTTTGAACACAGCGGAAAATCTGGCGAATTTTTTCGATTTTTGAGGGCTCATATCTTTTTTAGTAATTAATTTATGAAAAAACGGAAAACATAGAAACATGCTGATTGTGGTTATAGATTTTTGTAATAAAAAATATTGCTCTACTGGCTTTATCCAGGGCGGAAACAGGGGACTACGTTTGTATGGAAAAACGGCCCTTGTGTTTCCTCTTAAACAGATTGTTTTATACGATAAGAAGTAGCAACAATATTATCAAAGAACTAAAAGCATATAGGTACATGTTGTATGTTATTTTAAAAACTTCTGGACACAAATAGTCATAAGCAGCCAATAAAATTAATATAATATTTGAGATCTTGTGTGAGTGTGCAAATTTTTATACTTATAAGATCCAATAGTTTGGTCAATAAAAGGTTTAACAATAGAAAAAAACATTTTTAATTACTTACACTTAATTAAACAAACAACAGCTGTCTGGTTTTGCAACCAAAGTGAGGCGGCAAACTAAACAAACGAAAAAAAAAATGATCCAGAAACCGAAGCGGTTGTTCGTACCGATTGTTCTGTAACAGAATACGGACTCATATCACCTTTAAAATATAGGTCAGTCTTGTCTAAACTAATCGTAAGATCTTAGAGAAGCGCCATCTATTTGAACATGACCGTAGGTACTAATTTGCGCCGCGCCCGATACCCATTATTGTCACTCATATTGAACTTTATCATTTTCGGAATACAGGTCAATTCCGTAAACATAACACATACTCCGTGGTTTAGTGGTTTTTGACGACCTCCGTCTTGAAGGTGTCGCCACTTGCCATCTCTAAGATCCCGGGTTCGATTCCTGGCTGAGTCAATGTCAAAATTTGTCTCGCGTCTGGGTGTTTGTGATACAGTCCTTAATTCGGATAATGATTATTTTGGATCATTAAGTCGGTTGTTAGCAATAATAACAGCGACATTATTTTGCAACCTTTCACTTAATTTAATATCTTAACTTAATCATACTAAGCAGTATCAAAATAATGTGTAATTAATAATATTACGATAATATTAGGGTAAATACTCCCTTAAATTGACACAAATTTACACAAGACAAAAAAAATGTTAAACAAAATGTTAGTTATTAGAAATTTAATATTAATTCGACTGTACTAAATGTAATGTATGTAGAAGTTTACAATCAAATTTAATGGTTTTCTAGGTCAGAAGTCAAGCAAAATTTGGACTGATATTGGGCACTATTTCAAGCTCAATATTTTGAGACGTAAATTGTACCTATAATAGCTCGTTCGGTATTCGCGCAGTGAGGTGAGTATGCTGGGCGTAAAACCAACGACCAGCATACTCACTGAACGAAGCCTATAACTCCGGAGTTATTAGAGCACTGTTTTTTTTGGGCACCATTTGGTAGTGCCAGAATGGGCACAATTTTTTAAAGTATAAACTATGGTTGAAGGGTACACAGATTCCCCAAACGAAGGTGAATACGCTGGGCAAATCCATTGTCCAGCATACTCATCGAACTATGGCTATAATTTCGTAAGTATAAGAGCACATTTTTTTTCCTTTTTTTTATTTTATTTTTTTATTTTATTTATTAAGGACAACCAACAAGAACAGTCACATTATACAACTATATTTCTTCATGCAAAAAATTTACAATCGAAATGTGAAGTCTTAATTATAGGCCGCCACGACATGCATTAAATATACTATTTTACCTTATTAAATATCCTACTATTTTATCTACATAATAAGCAGAACATACACACAATAATAGGTTTACGAGTTAGAGTCACCATTCATGTAAGACTCAATAAACAATCATACCTTTTTCTTCTTCCAGTGCCAACTCAACAATCCATAAATAAAGTCAGAAAACTAATAACAACGTTATGAATTATGATATTATGATTAACTACAATCCCGCCATAAGAGCGGGAGTAGTAATAGATTTAATGAAGGTTCCGTACCCACTAAATATATCGATATTAGCGTCTTTGGGTAGTTTGTTATAACATGACTGCATACGATTCAATGAAGAAAAATGACCCAACTTACTTTTAAACAGTTTCAACGAAAATAATTTGTATCTAGAGGGGCGCGGTAGCTTACGGGGGGTATTAAATGTAACATTTGCTAAAAGACTGGGGCAATCAAGTTGATTATTAATAAGTTTATAAAGAAACTTTAAGTCTGCAATTTTTCTACGATCATCTAATCTTTGTACTTTGAAGTATTCCAGACGTTGTTTGTATGTCACTAACTCTTTGGCCTTATGACATTGAAAGCTTAGGTGCCAAAGAAATCTCTTATTGACAGATTCAATTCTTTTGCTATAAACATCATAACAGGGTAGCCAGACTGAGCTGCAGTACTCGAGTATTGGTCTAACAAGACAATTATAAACACAAACCTTGCTAGAAGCAGACTTGAACTCCTTACAGTTACGTAGTACAAATCCAAGAAGCTTAAAGCCTCTGTTGACTATGCTGTCTACATGAGTGTTAAACCTAAGATTATTGTCAACGATAACACCCAAGTCACGAATTGTATCAACCTCCCTTAGAACCTGGCCACACAGTGTATAAGATGAGAAATGTGGTAATTTTTTTCTGCAAAAATGAATAAAAAAACATTTATTAAGGTTCAGTTTCAACAGGTTATAGTCACACCACATAGAAAAACTATTTAGATCATCCTGCAGCAACTGCATGTCCGAGTTGTTCCCAATATGCTTAACGATTTTGAGATCATCAGCATACAAGTAGCATTGGGAATGATGAAAACAATCAATTACATCATTGACGAATAGGTTGAAAAATAGAGGTCCCAGATGAGAGCCTTGTGGAACTCCTGATGTCGTCATATACACATTGGACTCATACCCATTAATTACTATTTTTGACCTACGATCAGACAGATATGATTTACACCAGATTAATAAGTCACCTGAGATGCCATATAGTGATAATTTGTCTGTGAGGATGTTTATGTTTACTAATTCGAAGGCCTTACTAAAGTCGGTGTATATGGCGTCAGCAGAAGCTCGAGAGTCTACGGCATCTACCACATCAGAAACAAAGCTGACCAAATTGGTGAGAGTTGAGCGCGCTTTTACAAAGCCATGTTGTTGTGGAATAATTAACTGTTTGACATGCCAATAGATTTTTGGACAAATCAGCGACTCAAAAATCTTGCCAAATACCGGTAGAATGGAAATAGGACGAAAATTTTCAATATTTGCTCTGTCACCGCACTTAAAAACAGGAACAATACGTGCTTCTTTCCAAAGTGCTGGAAAAATTCCAGAAGATAATGATTTGTTGAAAATCATGGTGAGAGGAATGGCCAATAAGTCAGCGCATTTTACTACAAATAGTGACGGTATATTGTCAGATCCAGCACCTTTACCTTTGTCTAGATGTTTGAGTGCCAGCTTGACTTCGTCAACAGTGAAAACAATTGTACTTAGATAATTTGATGTGGTTTGAGTAGACACAGTTGGTCTGCTTGGTCGACCTGTAGTACTACTAGGTGTGTGTATTGAAGAAAAATGCTTGGCAAAGAGATTACATATATCGGGACCATGTGTTGACGAAGAATCATTGAAATACATCCTTGAAGGATATGTATTATGGTTATTTTTCCTTAGCTTAATGAATGACCAGAAAATTTTAGGGTTACTTTTTAATGTGGATTCTATAGCAGATAAATATTTTTTATACCTGTCATTTATCATAGGGTTAGCTCTCACTTTCAATAGTTGAAATGTGATTCGATCAAGTGGATTTTTAAATTTAGAATATATTTGTCTGTACTTTAATTTCTCACGCAGAATACGTTTGATAGCACCATCAAACCAAACCGGGTAGCGACTAGTTGAACCTTGAGCAGACTTAGGTACATACAGCCTAATAGCACTGTAAATAACACCATACAGCTTCTCCACCATAGTATCCACAGATAAGCAACCATTAAACTCTTCCTTCCAATCAACAGAATCGAGGACATTAATAATTTTATTATAATCACCTTTACAAAATTTATATATCAGATCGGCGTTTGAATTTAAGCAAGTTGTAATGTTCGGACAGTCCAATTGCAGTTCCAAGGGCGGATGATACGGATCAACGTTAATCAAAGGTGACAAACAGTGTTGAACATTTTTTTACTGGTACACTTGACAATATCAAATCCAGTATCTTGTTCTGGTTGTTTAGAACATGATTAAATTGCGTTAAATTGTTAAAAGAAATAAAGTCCAGCAATAACTCACTATAGGTACTATTGCTATCGCAAGTAGCGGTCAGTGGCAAGTTCGGGCAGCCAGACCAACGTATACAACTCAAGTTAAAATCGCCTAATATGAGTGACTGGTTATTGTTTTCGAGAACCTTATTGGTATTAGCCAGAAAATGTTCCAAAATGTGTCCTTTTATTGGAGACGGTAGATATACTCCGCAAATAAGAAATTTCTGATATTTGTTATAAACTTTAATGTCAACACCTACCCATACATCCTCGCACTTGCTTTCCAATTTATGTAACCTGGTCGAAGTAAAACGTTTGGATACAGCTACCAGAACACCACCCGCCGACTTACTACTATGAAAACCACTACTTTCACGATCACGTCTGTATACGAAATACCTACTGTCGAATAATTCAGAATCTTTTATACTATCGTTTAGCCATGTCTCACTCAAGACAATAACATCAAAATCACTCGTTACAATATTGTGAAAAAAATCTAAGGTTTTAGTTTTAAGTCCTCTCACGTTCTGATAATAAATATTTAAGTTTTTTTTATTACATAGCTCTTTAAAGAGAATATGTCTAACACAAGATAATCTTAAAATACACTTAATAATTATAACAGTTATAAAGTCAATCCCTTATGTCAGTTTTTGTAGCAATTCTGCGTTTCGCACAAACACCGCTTCCGATGATTCAGACTTGCGAACATATATACGGCCACCTCGTACCCACACAAACTTATAATTCAACTCTTTAGCTCGGATTCGGGCCGCGGCGTGTAAAGATTTGTTCTCGGATGTCAAATTTTCGGTGACGTAAACAGGTGTTTTCTTGTCATCGATTCCAAGAAGGCTACTGTTAAGTTTTTCGTCTTTGTGATCTTTATTATATTGGATAGCTGCTGCTAGAAGACAGTCGCGTAAACGCGGTGTAATAAACTTGACCAGTATTGAACGTGGCCTCACGCTATTTATATCTTTTTTGGCTATACGAGAACAAAACAACTTTGAGCACTATTTCAGAACAATTTTTTAGCATTTATGAAATATCAAGAATCCATCTTGAGTATGCTGGACGAAGGGACATACTTATGCTCCTCCAAACGGCGATAACTGCCAATGCAGTTCAAATGATTTTAGCAGTAAGATTCTGTTTCCTTTCAAAATTAAAGTGAGCTCCTTTTTTTTTCAGGAATAAGCGTTACATCGAAGCCTACGGTAGTTACAGCGGAGGGTATGGCCCTCCACCACGCCCAGTATTGAGTTTGGGGCCATACAGAGGATTTGCTCCTCGAGCATCCTTCCCAATGGGAAGAGGAATGAGAATGGGCCCGCGAGGGCCACCCCCAAGATTCGTGCATGATGATCAAGCAATTAAATATCTACTACGTGCGTGCTAAGTTAATTTTTAATTCTATTACTTTTTTCGGTTGACTTTCCGACATGACATAGCTAGTCAGTTATCAACTATTATGTCGGAAAGTCAACCGAAAAAAGTACAATACAAAGAGTCCTTTGTATTGATAACCTCAAAATATATTTAAATTACAGGTTGTGGAGTTCCAAAAGAAAGTGTGAAGAATTTACCTAGCGAACTGCTTCAGCTTATTGAACCTCAATATTGTGGACTGTGTGGTTTCGGTTTTGATGCTTTCGGTTCTTGTAAGTGAAAACTAAACTATACTTTCTACTGAATGTACAGGGTGTCTGGTGGCAGATTTATATTTTCAAACTTAAATAAAAAACTTAATAATTGACACAAAGTTTTATTTAGAGCATTGAACGATAGGATAGAAATGTGGATTTCATTTTTTAAAGAGTATGTCATCCAAATGTCTTCCGTCGAGTTGAACTCAGTGTTCAAAACGGAGTGTGTTCAAAACGGAGCCTTGTGTTCTGTGCCACACGCTGCAGTAAATTTGGTTCAATTGAGCTGATTTCTCGACGAATATTTTCCTTTAAAGCCACAAATGATTGAGGATTGTCATTATAAACCCTCTCTTTGAGGTAGCCCCATAAAAAAAACCATGGGAGTTAGATCGGGCGACCTCGGTGACCATGGGATGTCCCCAGAGCGACTGATCAGTTTTTGGGGGAAATTTTCCCGAAGCAAATTCATCGCAGTTCTGGCTGTGTGTGCAGTAGCCCCATCTTGTTGAAACCATATGTGTGCAGCAGAGTACGATGGATGAGCTTGCGGGTTTGGCAAAAAGAAATCCGTGATCATGCGTCGATAATGTTTACCATTGACATTTGACCCGGCTTCTAGAATTATCGAAAAAAAAATGGGACAATTATCCCATGCGTGGATAAGGCACACCAAACAGTTACCCTGGCGCAATGCAATGGTTTTTGATGTTTCAATCGAGGATTGCAAGTTGTTGGAGACCAGTAACGGCAGTTTTGCTTGTTGACGTGGCCGTTTAAGTGAAAATGAGCCTCGTCGCTCCAAAAAATGGGATTCATAGTGCAAAAACGCTCCAACATTGTATCACAAAATTTTTTGCGTAAATCAAAGTCACTTTCTTTTAGTTCTTGGACGATTTGAATTTTAAAAGAATAAATAATCGCTCTTGGTATTCCCAGTGGGGCCTGCTCTCTTCCGTATTGAAAGTCGTGGATTTTCACGTAAACTGCTTTCAACCAGTTCAATGTTCTCGAGAGTCCTTGAAGATTGACTGGGCCCTGGCCGTGTGACATTCATAGCCGAAGCAGTTGCGCGGAATCTCTGCACCCACGAACGAATTAAATTTACACTCGGTCCATCACGTTTTCGCCGAATACCGAACGTTGACCAAATTGGCGACTAGCAATTACGTAAGAATCATTACTCTTTAGAAAATGCCTCGATAGCGAACGCGCGATGCTCACTCGACCACTGCGACATCGTGACTGACAAATCCGCACGATCGGCGATTCCAACGGCGCCACCCAACGCCCGCACCGTTTATTACTTTTTGGAATAATCGTATTTAGAAATATTATCTATCTATCTATCTGCCACCAGACACACTTTACTATGCAGCATAGCTTAAAAACTATGCCAAACACGCTGTTGTTTGTACTAAAATAGGTTAATGTTTTTTAAAACTAAGAATGCCTTATGTATTTTTTTCGGATTTCCACTATCCTAGCCAGCAGCAAAGGTGCACAGTACTGTGGATACAAACAATTACTATCAAACTTGCAACGTTAATTTCGTCCTCTCTGAATTCACGTTTCATAATTATAATATCATATAAATTATATAAGTAGTATTAAATTATACAGGATGATTTTGATATAGCAATCTACGAGACAAAAAACAGATGACTCATCTTTCTTTTGGTATAACCCAGTACAAAATGTCAAGATAAAACACTTCGAAGTTGTCCGTCAAACATCTAATAGTTTTGATATAGCCTCCTAGCAACGCGATACGCGATGCGCATCTCATTCATTCATTACGATACTATTCATAAGTTTTTGATTTTTTCCTTCATACCTTAGGTTAGGACAGTAAAAATTTAAAACTATGTCGCGAAAATTATTTCCGGTGTGAAAACTTGATTTACATTTTCATTTTTTACTTCATATGGGCTCTACGATACTAAACGCCTATTAAAAATTTAAAGATGATGAAAAAGTCATACATAAGTGTATATTATATAGGTAAAAATAATATAAAACGCCCTAGAACATGTGGTTTAAAAGTCAATTGTTTCGAATATAACATCAATGTACTTAAATTAGTTTAAAAAAAACCAGTTTGGCGTATCCTTAGTTTTTAGAATCCGAGACGTTGGCAAACTTACACTTACGAGGAAATCGTTGTAATTCAAAAAATAATTCATAACAAAGTAACGGGGATTTACATAAACAGTGGTGACTTTTTAGAATTATTTTGTATGAAAAATTAAAACAGAAAAAAATAGTTAAAAATTAAGTTTGATTCGTTACCATGATCTGATTAATACCCTAGAGAGAGCAGCGGTCTGCAACCTTATTAACTAATGGCGGGCCGCATTTGTGACATTAACGTATAATGGGTCATATTAAAGTAAAAAAGTAAAAAAAAAAAATGTGATGTCTGAGATCCCGCACGCAATGCAGGCTATTTTTTGTATGTTAGCTGTCATATTTGTAGTTGCAATTCGTAGAATGGAACTCAAATTCTCATCATGGTTCGGTCATGCATTTATTTGATATTTACAATTCATTTGTAAAATATTTACGGGCCGCAAGTAAGACATCCGCGGGCCGCGGTTTGCCGACCACTGCTCTAGAGTAATGGGATATAAAAAGGAACACGTTGTATTTTAAAAAGGATTTACAATTTGGGACATCTTCTATGAAAAAATACTTATTCAAATATTGATAGATTTCCCTAACAACATGGGCATCACTATTTCAATACGAACTCCGTGGCGTAGTGGCGTACACACCGGTTTTCAAGGTGTGTCGGTCACTCACATTAGGATTAGGACAATGTATGTACATATTGTCCACATTTATTTATTTTTAATTAATAATTATTTATACTTACACGTAATACACGCTTCCCGATTTACTCCGTTCACTGAAATTCTTTGTATATTCAGGACGAAATTTTAACCACCATCCAAATTTTTTCTAGACATTATGTATCGTTTATAGGTAGATGCCAATATAAAAAAAAAAAAACTATAAGTTAAAATCAGTTAAAATCAGTTTTATTTCTGCAAATAGGCTCCTGGAGGCGCTTTTACACGTCCCAATATTTAACCTACCACTGCTTCGGGACAAATGTGGGCTAGTGCCGAGAAGAAGCAGCGCAAGAAACTTGGTCACTATTGTCAGCCTCTTTTTAAATAAACATGTTTACATAAGATATATGCCAGTGCGAGCGGATACAATTTAAAGCCAAACGTTCCTATCATTTATATAATCATCAATAGTGTAATAGCCCTTTTTCATTAAAACAACTTTGATATATGATTTGAATTTATGTACAGGAAGGTCAGCAATTGACAGTGGTAATTTGTTGAAAATACGGATACAATTTCCCATGAACGAATTACCTACTTTTCGCAGTCTGAATCCTGGAACGGCAAGTTTATCTTTATTTCGGGTATTGAAATTGTGTACGTCACTATTTTTGACAAAAAAATCGAGGTTTTTACGGACGTACATAATGTTTTCGAAAATGTATTGAGATGCAACTGTTAGTATGTTGATCTCTTTGAATAGCTCTCTTAGAGAGTCACGGGGTCTAAGGCCGTAAATAGCCCGCACAGCACGTTTTTGCAATATAAAAATAGACTCAATATCTGCCGCTGAGCCCCATAACAAAATTCCGTATGACATTATACTGTGAAAGTAGCTAAAATATACTAATCTTGCCGTTCCAACATCAGTCAATTGTCTTATCTTTCGCACAGCATAAGCAGCAGAACTAAGTCTTCCAGACAGAGACCTGATATGAGCACCCCATTGCAGTCGAGAGTCTACAGTTATACCTAAAAAGGTAGAGGAGTCTACTGTGTCTAATGGCTCATCTTTTACAATAACATTTGTGGCGGAAAACCTTACATTAGGCAAAGTAAATTTAACACATTTTGTTTTTCTTGCATTAAGCAAAAGATTATTCGTAGCAAACCAATGCAATATTTAGAGAGGGTATTGTTAACATCGTCAAATGATAATTCGCCCCTCTTAATTTTAAAAATTATTGAAGTGTCATCTGCAAACAATACCATCTCACAAAGATTATACATATAATATGGAAGGTCGTTAATGTATATTAAAAATAGCAAGGGTCCTAATACTGATCCCTAAGTTCGAGTCGGACTCGCGCACCGAGGGTTCCGTACAAACTTGTAGGTATAGAAGTTTGATTTTTTTACAGCTTAAAGTTATTATAGACCTGAGTATTTGATATGAATTTCAAGTTCATGAGGAAAGGGGTAGTAGTAAGTTAAAAATTATGTTAATAAAGGATGTAACCAAAAATTTACGGTTTTCGCTTTTTCCTTTATTTGTGCTATAAGACGTTGCTTCGTAGTTTCGTACCAAAGTTCAAGATTCCGAGTTCACCGGAAGTACCCTGTAGGTTTTAATTCCCTTGCGGAAAATTTGCGGAAATTTGCCATCGCCACGGAAAAGTATCGAATTTCTTGACTTTAACCACACACATAATTAGAGTGTCAGCTCGTGTATTTGTGCAAAAAATTTTTAATTTGTGCATGGAACCCCTATGGAGATATTCGGAAAAAACTCTTTCCGATGTAGTAACGTTACACCAATGGCACCTTTTTCTTCCTGAAGACTTTTCTGAAAACTAATTAGCCAGGGAATTAGAGCATAACGTGCTGTAAATGTGCTTGTTTATCTTAAATTTGTGCGCCTCAAGGTTTTGAAGTTATTCAAAATGCCGCTGGACTAACGTTTGCGTTGTTTATATATATCAAGAACGGTAAAACGCACAAATTTCTTTTTTTTTTTGATTTGATGAATTTGCGCTTGATTTGTTGCCGCGTCAGTTTCAGAAGGGTAACAGTAAATATCGCGCGGCCGCTTTTTGATAGTCGTATAAACTAGGTCGGTTATCACGGTTTTACGCGTCGTAATTGTTTCTTATTTAAACTTCATAATTAATAATATTTTGCTGCAATTTTGCAGATGGATGACTGAAGGAACACTCTAATTATTGGTATATCTGAATTCTTGGCAATCCATACCAAAATCGTTCAATCTAAGATCAAAATTCCTCATAATTATGCATCTCTTATTAGTTATTGGTTTATAGTAGGCTAACGAGACTTAACTATACGTTGCAGGCTTGGATGAATTAACCACTGGATATGAAACGCAAGAGCGAATGTATGAAAACATCATCAACCAATTTCTGCGGGGCGGGGGGAGATTGTCGTGTCAATTATTGACATTTAGTGCGTGAAAGTGTCGATATTTTTTTATCGATATGTGTTGAACGAATGAATCACCGAATCTTATGCAAAATGTTTTTTATTTTTATTACCTAAACAGAAATTATAGTATGGGCATGTTTAAGTAAGCACAAACAATTAAACGAATAGTCGCTTATGATTTTTTGCGTTAGCATTAAAACACTCTGGTGTAAAATGGATACCACATATTCGGTGGTGTTTTGTAGGGATCCATTTTACTTCTCTTCAGAAGGCTTCGACACACTTTGTTTTACTTAATGGATCTACAGGAAATCATAAATTACATTAATAGGATGTAAGTATTGTAATAAAATATGAAGATTAAAATTTTAAAGCAAACTGTTGTATTTTTAAGATTAAGTACTTTCATCTACTCTAGAGTTAATCATTTTACAGATATATCATTTTATTTCAAAAGTATTTATACTATAAATTTATTAGTACATTTATCGATATGATTTATCGACAATTGTCAAGCACAGTTAAAACTAAATTGACTAGGGAACGAATGATGAACGTACCATAATCCTACCGAATGAAGTATACGTCATCTTTTGATTTTGTAGTAACTGACCACTACTTTTTTAAATGGCAATGTAACTTTTCTGTAGGAAAACACATTTCACTATTTTAAGAAAAAATAACAGCTTTATTGGGATAAAAAGTTATTACGGATGAAAAGAAATCTTTTTTGTCTTGCCGCTATAATTTTTACACAAAAATACGACACATTTACCCATTTTTCTCGACAATGTTTCTCACCGAGCTCTGAAACCGTGCTGACAAGACGTCACATGTAAGTGAGGCTAAAAAGGCACCAGCGAAATCGCCTGTCATTGCGGGTCCAGTGGTTTATTCGTCTAAGGTTGCAGGCGATCAAGAGCTATGCATGCATCACTGTCAATAATTCATCTCTATGACTCCTATTTACAGTGCTAGGGCCGATTATAGTTTTATTTTATTTTATTTTGTATCTTCTAACCGGTGCCTTTTTTTTAAATTCTGTTTTTGCTCAAATCATGCACAAATTCATCACATCGTGTGTTAAAAAAATGAAGTTTGTGCGTTTTACTGTTCTTGTTAATTATAGAAACTACGCAAACGTTACTCCAGCCGCATTTTGAATAACTTCAAAACCTTAAGGCGCACAAATTTACAGCACGTTATGCTCTAATTTCCTGGCTAATTTATTTTCAGAAAAGTCTTCAGGAAAAAAAAGGTGCCGCTGGGGTAACGTTACTCCAGCGGAAAGTGTTTTTTGCGAATATCTCCAATAGGGGTTGCATGCACAAATTAAAAATTTCGTGCACAATTACACGAGCTGACACTCTAATTATGTGTGTGGTTAAAGTCAAGAAATTCGGTACTTTTCCGCTGGCGTAACGCACACGCTGCATCTTTTGGTTGCGTTGGCTTATAAGTTAGATTTTTTTCCAGCTCCAAGGGACAGTAGACCTGAGTATTAGATATATTAACATTAAGGTACCTAAAACTTAAGAACCTTTTGCATTTCGATCTTATGCCCGTATAATGGGGGCTATCGCTAGTGAATTTGCCACTAGAGGCGCTTGTGTCGCGTGAGGTCCAATAACATCCCTTTTTCACTGGTTTTAGCGGGATTCGTTACATAAATAAATTATAATTTCTTTAATTTAACTGTTGGAAAGTGATCTCCTTCGTAAAATTATCGGAAATATGGATTATTTGGCGATTAATGTGAACGCTTTGAAAGCGGAATTAAGAAAAAGAGCAAAAATTGGCGGCCTCAAAAAGCAACTATTTCAGAAATTAGTTTGTTAATATCAAGATAGTTATTAAATTATTAAACTTTAATTTTATTCAAGATTTAACACTTTCTTTCGGCGCCGATCACCTTTGTCATCTATACCTCCGGACCTCAGTCTACAGTGGCGCCAACTGGTGAGCAAAGAAACGGTAGTCCCCATTATGAAAGGAAAATCAACAACTTATAAATAACCAGTTTCGTAATGAACGAATGAGATGTGCATCACGTAAAAAGTGTTTAGCGAGGAAGCCGTATCCAACGTGTTAGATTTTATGCGGAGGTTTTCTAGGTGCTTTATCGTGACATTTTTGTACTGGGCTATACCAAAAAAAAAACATTAATGTTTTTTTTTTTTGATATGACAATTTATATTGTCATATCAAAATTAGGATGGTGATTAAAAAGTCAATTTCTGTTTATTAGGCAATTTGACAGTGGTGTTTTATGAAAATCTTCATTTTTTTTAATTGTAAATTATTTATACGACATCATTGTAATAATGACAATACACTGTCAAACAGTCACAGTTCGCTAATAGTTAACATAGTACAGAGGCTAATTTCGTAGGGTTATGTTTAATCAGCCAAAATATTCATTAAATATTAAATATTGATATTCAAGTACAGACTCGGCGTAACTTAAAGTTAGCCTAATAGACACCATATTTATGATGTGATTTTGTAAAATTTTTAAAGACCAAGTTACTTTTGTGGTACATTATGAGGTTTAAGGGAGAGGGGAAAACTTATGTTTTACAAGCACAGACAGCACAACCTAAAGACACGCTAATCAAACTTAATTTTTGATAAGAAACCGATAACAAGATGTGAAGTGCGGCTGGAGGTTGGCTAGTTTCTATAGGCTCATTCAAGGACACGTCAAAAATGACAATTTGACTCAGACCACCTTTTAAAGCAAGAATGGCTTTTTACCAATTTGTATAATGTATGGTTACTTGGGTTTGTCCCCCTCCCCTCCTCTAGGCCTAGCATAATCAATTGCAAATCTATTATTAAATATTAATTGAAAATTAACAAAATGTATTTCTTCACCTGTTGTTGGTACCTAACTACGTCATCCTTTAAACGTTTAAAAAGGTTGGATGTGATAGTTTGTCTTAAAGTTCGCCCTTTTTGCTTAAAGTTACAATAAATTAGACTATACAAAGTCTGTTTTTAGCCTACGAACTAGGGATGTCTACCAAACAGCATCTCCAAAGTAATTTAAATAAAATATTACGTCCGTATAATATTTCTAAAACATCTTGTAATCACTGCATGTTAACTTAAAAATTTTGGTCTCAGACGAGACTCGAACCAGCATCGCATCTCCATACATACAGGGCGCGATGCTTTGTCCATTTAGGCTACCGAGACATTACGTCGCAGAGGCAATTTTCCGTATATATTGTTATCGCTGTAACCAAGCCAGGTTTCATCAAATGTAAGGAGTTTGCACTCTTAACAACCGAAAGAACATCTTTACAAATGTTTGACAGTCAGTTAAGATAAAACTTAATTGCAATTATGATATTAGTAATTAAACTTAAAAAATAATGTTTCATGACGGTATTTTTTTTATTTTATATATTAGGTTCACCAGCGTTTGTTTACATTAAATCATTCACAATACAACTTAAATATAAATGTTTTAGCTAAATGTAACATACTTTTAAGGCGAACACAACATGCAAAAAAAGGCTTACTAACAGAACAATGGGCTTGGATATTTATATTTAACATAGACAACTAAACTATTTAAAATTTTAGATTTTATACGAGCCAGGCTTTACATAAGTTTTTTTTAAACTTTAGTGAATGAATCAGCGTGCACGTCAACCAAGTCACTGTGAGCATTGAGCAATTTACCCAATCTAGGGATTGGCGTAGTTTTTCCTAAAACTGTCCTGCGTAAGGGGGTATAGAGGGGTGCAATAGGAGCGCCAGGATATCTGGATGGAACTCGTAGTCCGAACTTTTGTAGTAAAAACGGGCAATCAATTTGATAATTGAAATTTTAAACAAAAATGTCAAGTCTAACAATTTTCTTCTAGACTCCAACGAAATTATTTTGAAATGACGTAATCTTTTTTCATAAGCCCTATTTTTTTTTATATACCATTTTGATATGCCAGGTTTGATACGAATCGTTTCTGTAGCCTTTCCAATCTTAAAGAGTGTGTCGCGTAATGAGGTCTCCACACTACGTTACAATACTCTATTATGCTTCGTACGAGGCTATTGTGTAGTAGGATTTTAACATGATTTCCTTTAAAAACCTTGGCATTCCGAATGACAAAACCTAGCATTTTATACGCCCTTTTTGTTACATTCTCCATGTGAGGAATGAAAGATAATTTTAAATCAAACACAACCCCTTAGTCTCTAACTTCCTCCGTTTTCTTTATAGGCGTGTTGTGGATCTTGTAATGGCTTTCCAGTGATTTGAGTTTTCTACTGAATTTCATTTGTTTGTGTTTAACTCCATACCATTGTGATGACACAATCCACTAATCTATCGATATCATCTTAATTTTTTTTTATGTCCTCTAGGTTGTTACAGATGCCAACCAATTTCAAATAGTCTGCATATAATAATAGCGTGCAATATAAAAAACAACTAGAAATGTCATTAATGAAGACATCGAAAAGCAGGGGGCCCAAATGTGACCCCTGAGGTACGCCCGATGATATTTTGCGCTGAGTGCTATTAAACCCATTAAGGACAACATAGAATCTTTGGTCGTATAAATACGATCCTAACCAAGCCAGCAATGAACCAGTGAGACCATATGCACCTAGTTTAGACAAGAGAACATTATGTGGTACTCTATCGAATGCCTTGTTGCTCCCCGCCCCGTTGGTCTTGGTTTACATACCGGGCCAAGATCTCGGGGTCCCAGGTTCGATCCCCGGGTCGGGCATCAAATAGTTTCGAATTTTCGAACGTTGCTCGGGTTTGTGATCACCAACCCGCATTTGGCTAGCGTGGTGATTATGCCAGTTCCCATCATTGCAGTGGTACCGTGAATTCAATCATGGAGGCCTTTTTCCTGCAGTGGGATGATTAGGTATAGGCTGTTACTTTACTATCGAATGCCTTACTAAAATCAGTATAAATAACATCGGCCTCCTTGCCTCCATCTAGGGCTTCCCCTATGGTTTCAGTGAAAAAGGTTAAATTTGTGCATGCAGACCTGGATTTCACAAAACCGTGCTGATAGTGCTTAGTAAGGTGATGTTTTAAATGGCTCTGCATAATATGACAAATAAAAGACTCAAAGGTTTTAGCCAGCGTTGATAAGATCGATATGGGTCTGTAATTTATTATAAGTTCAGCGTTTTCAGCTTTGGGGATAGCCACTACTTTTGCCAATTTCCAGACATCTGGAAATGTATTGTGATGTATTTGAACCCGCATTCCCATGCATACCGGGCGCGGTGCTTTGTCTAATTAAGCTATCAAGACATTACGTCACAGCTCCAATTTTCTAAGTATGTTTTTATCGTTGTATGCCAGCGAAGTTTCATCAAATTTTAGATTTTTTTCACTCTTTATCACCCGAAGGATTTCCCCAAAGTTAAAAATTATAATCCGAGTTTCAAATAAAAATAAAACATAGCTTAATAAAGGTATCTAAACATCAGTAAAAATAAACGTCTATAAAATATACTTAGCTCACGGGTTAAAAACAATGTCCTTACTAATTATTATAAAAAAATAAGTTAAAATTTTAAAATCAGCAATAAACACATCTAAAAAAAACAGCACATAAAAAGTATTTACAAATCTAAAAATATTACAAAATTAATCTGGCAAATATTAAAAGACCACAATATTTAAAAAAAAATACAAAGACTAATAATATCGCTCTTAAGTATGGCAGTAAAAATATTGAAGGGGTCCATATTGGCTAACATAAAATTCTAAATCCTATTCTTTGTTTTACTACCGATTTGTGTTCATAATAAAATAATTACTCTTCATAATTTGATTTTTCATACTTTTTTTATTTATACATTTTTATTACTACTAACGGAGCTCATAACAGTTAGTGATCATAATATTTTCATTAATACTGTTACTACCAATAACCAGTTCAAATTGATATTTTTTTTAGATCTTTTTATTCATAAGTCATAACACACAATGATCATGAATATTTTTTTTAATGTTGTTACTTGGAACATATTTCAACTCATAACGTCGTTGTTCCGAATCGTAACTTTATAATAGACAATTATCATAATTTTGGACTAACCAGCAAGCATGCAAGCAAGCATTAGGAGTTCCTCTTCTTCGGCGCTGCGGGAAGTGCACCCTCTTTGCCCTTACGTAACAAGGTGCAATCACCCACGCTCGCCTCCGCAGCTTCGGCTTTTCGGCTTTTTGAAGGCTGCACTCCCTCCGCGCCTCCGGCTTTTAAATAATAATAATATAATATAAATAATAATAATAATATTTAAGACATGCCTGAGCCATCTAGTCCCAAATTAAGGTACTATTAAGTACCCTGTCGTATGGGGTACTAGACAACCGATAAACTTACTTATATACTTTTTTTTTGTAAATATATACTAATAATACATAGAAAACACCCAGACCAGTACAAACAGACATGTTCATGCACACAAATATTTGTACTGTGCGGGGATCGAACCCGCGACCCATGGCTCAGAAGCAGCGTTAACTACCGCTGATCCAAATGGTCGTCAAAAAAATACACTCTAGAATTGGGCAGACAAGTACCACGGCGAAGGACCACGGTGAGTCGGGCTGTAGGGCACCTACTAACATATAAATAATTGTAGCCTAATAATATTCGGTAATATGTGATTTAGGTCAAGTGAACGTATGGCAAATAAGCCATCTGGTAAATAAAAAATAATCAAAAGGAACTTTGGCCAACATTAGTAAATTTTTCATAATTAAAGTTATGAAAATCGATGAAGCGTAGTTCGGTAAAATGATACTATGAATGAATAAGAGACATTATAATTTTTAATATTGTAGATAAACCAACACTTTATACAAATGGGATCATTAGACATCATAAAAACAAATAATAGGGGTTAAAGTATGAAATTGCAGATTATTTTCCGTAATTCTTTTTGTATTGTATCAAAAACTAAATAAAGTAACTTTCGACAAAAAAAAATGCAATACTAGTGCCTATTACTTCAAAGGAAGTCGTTGAAAAGACCCCTTACAATGTGTCAGCTGACCTTCTTGCTTCAATTAAGTATATTTGTATTATATACTTTGATTTTCAGAAATTTAAATACTATAATGCGTAGCTTTATAACCATCTAACTTTCACCTTTAATTGCATCGAAAACGTTCAGGCGTTTTTAAAAAAACTAAAAAATTGTTAGTATGGAAAAATGACTTTTCTCGATTTCGTCCATACAAAACGGCAATTTCATACTTTAACCCCTAATATTAGTAAAAACTAAGTGTTTAATTAGTGATATTATGAATATCAATGATTATAGTTTTTAATAGGTATTTAGTTTTTGATTTTTTTTATGAAGAATGATTATTATGATTTTAATTGGTATGAGAAATATTTTCGGACCTGCAATGATAGGAGTTGAAAAGTTATGTAAGACAATGCGCACTCATATTGAAGAACCTCTTGCAGTTGCTATAACACATTAAATTTTAATGCTTATTTCGTGTCAGTACGATTTATCGAACACGGAAAGAATGGAAAATTCTCACGTCAAAATATCTGCTTTTTTTAAAAAGTTGGTGTGTTTTTTGTTCGTTGAAATCTCTACTTTCTAATGGTATAAAAAAAATATGCATTACTATGGTAAATGTTCTCAGAAAATGCAAATAATGAAGAAAACTCGAATCCGAAAATTAATTAATTAATTTCACGTAATAAAATGTGTTTGGGTGGACCCATATAACTTTTTTTACCTGTGGTAATCTGACTCAAGCATTCGGGTGACTTTTCCACTACTGTTTTTACTTCGTGCCAATCCCAGGGGCCAGTTTCTTCCTAAACCTCTATGGATCATAAAAAAAAAGACGTGTGGCACTCGGAGACTGCCGCGGTAAAGCTATTGCATAGCATTTTTTATCAACTTATGCAAATGCCACCTAAAGGCGGAACTAAAGAGACAAGCGTGATATTTCAAAAAGTCACTAAAAGTTCTGCTATTCATCGATAGATGGAAAAACTAAAAAGTATCACCGCTGTGCCGGTCGGAGTGGGGGGTGTTAGGTTATTTTCGTTACGGAATTTCTGGATTCGGTCTCCACGCTCAAGGCCCGCGATAAAAGCTATGCAATAGCTTAAAAACATATTTCCGATTTATCCGAGTTTTCCGAGTTGCCGAGTCGCGGCCAACGCGAAATAATTTATAATTATTAGGATATATTCAAAACTTACGCAATTATGTACGAGTAAGATATAAAAGAACACTGTTTACTGTTATTAATTCGTGGTTGGTTAAAGCGATTGGTAACGGATTCGTTGTACAACTAATACAGGGTGTATCGGGCGGACTGTAGGTAAATTAAAGTAAAGGTCAAATGAGAAGTCTAGATAATAGAAAATAATTACTCACTGAATACATTTGAACGTGTATGAAATTATCTCACCGGGAACCATTCCGCGAAACGACCGAAAATCATGGGCACACACCGCGCCGTGGCCCGCGCCACGCGACCCTGATCGTTTATTTGACTCGGTTTCTCCTTCGTACTTTTTCCGTACTTAGGACCGGCAAAGAATCTAAAACTTGAAATTTATGTTCATCTCAGAATCTAACATTTAGATTTTAAATAATCTTAGAAATAAATTAGAAGAAAAGAGGGAATGTACAAAAAAACACTAACTCGATTTAGATGCTTTGGTGTTATTAAAAAACTGAATCAACTTATTTACAATCACTAAATTAATTATCTACTTAGTTTATCACCTGCACTTAGGTATAAAAACTTATGTTTTGAAAGCAGTAAGTGTTTGAAATGACGTCCAATTTGCACTAAACACAATGTCACAAATTATTGTAAAATCAGTTCACTGTTTTTTACTTCTTCACTTTTAGAACGTCTAAGTAGTTTATCACGGTCATTGACCCCACCGTCTCTATCGAAAAACTAAATGAATCAACTTAATTACAATGATTGAGTTGTTTACGTTTGCCACCATGTAAAACCCCAGGAAGTCCAGGAACGTATGGTAACAGCCAACTTTCACTTACAAAAACACAAATTAATCCCTCAACCCCCACAAGGCACTCGGGTGCCACGATAACAATTGATTTCAATTGTGTCTGGAGGTTATGCCCATAATCGCCACGCTGGGCAGACGGGTTGGCGATCGCAGGGCGTAGACTCTTGCACCGATGACGCTGCTGCCCATCACCGGCCCGGTACACTTAACTACGCCTTCCGTTGGATGGTTATACCGCCATCGGTCGGTCAATCGCCAGAGCCTCGTTCGTCGTCCAGCAGGATGCACCGCGTGCAGGTGAGGTTGGCTTGGGGCGGAAGATGGTGCTTCGCCCCTCTACATCCCATAACCTCCAATGCAGACGCACAAAAAGCCACGGCCCCCAGTTCCCGGCGGTCCCGCTATTCCTGGTCATGGTGGCGACCACGGTTACGGCGGGACGGGGGGTGCGAAGAATCTCCGGGTTACGGGAGGCCACCAAAAACAACTGACCCTGGCGACGTACAACGGACGCACGCTACGGCTAGACTCGCATCTGGCTCAACTTGAGGTGGAACTTGGGAAGATTAGGTGGCATATCCTAGGGCTATGTGAAGTCCGAAGAGAGGGGGAGGACACCATAACCCTCGAGTCGGGCCACCTAATGTACTTTCGTGAGGGAGACCAACAATCCCAAGGTGGCGTTGGGTTTCTGGTAAATAAGTCCCTTTCTGACAACGTTGTGGAAGTGTCCAGTGTGTCGAACAGGGTAGCGTACCTTATTGTTAAGCTCACCGAGAGGTATAGCCTCAAGGTGGTTCAAGCGTACGCACCGACCTCAAAACACTCGGACGAAGAGGTAGAGGATATGTTTGATGATATATCAAAGGCCCTCCACTTCACCACTAAGACTCACTACAGCGTTGTTATGGGGGACTTCAACGCTAAAGTGGGAGTACAGAATTGCAACGAATCGGTAGTAGGATCCCATGGATTTGGATGCAGAAACCATAGGGGGCAAATGCTTGTCAACTTTCTCGAACGGGAGGGGCTCTTCTTGATGAACTCCTTCTTCAAGAAACAGCCCCAAAGGAAGTGGACGTGGCAAAGCCCCGACACTATGACGAAAAATGAGATTGACTTCATCATGACCAACAAGAAGCATATATTCAGAGACGTCTCCGTGATTAACAGGTTTAATACCGGAAGCGATCACCGACTCGTTTGAGGCTCTCTGAATATCGATTTTCAGGCTGAACGTGTCCGTCTGATGAAGTCAAGGCTCCGACCTACTTTGCTCCAAACCATGATAGGATCTGAAACGTTCCAGTCAAACCTGGAAAACCGACTTGCTGCCGTGGAAACCACAACAGACGTAAACCAGAACCTCGAAAATGTGGTTCGGATCCTCAGGGAAGAAGGTACGAGATTTTGTGAAATGCAGCGTAAGGGCAGGACGTCAAAGCTTTCGAAAGGAACTTTAGGGCTGATTAAGGAACGACGTGAAAACCCACCTGTCACTTCGTCAGGAAAGCGCGCTCTAAACCGAGAGATCAGTAAGCTCGTACGACACGACCTCCGTTGCTCCAATACTCTTGCGATTGAAAGAGCGATCGAGCAAAATCGGGGGTCGAAAGTGTTCGTACAATCTCTTGGAAGAAGCCACCTGACGAAACTGACCACAGCAAGAAGTAGAACGCTTCTATGGCCGGTTATACGCTTCGCATGCATCTCGACCTGATCCCGAAAATGAGGACCCTAGAGCCACGTTAACACGCCACTACAGTCAAGACCTGCCAGAAGTCAGCATTGACGAAATCAGTCCTGTCCTGTTTGAATGGAGAACTCCGGAGGCGTGGAGTAGGAGCGTTGTCGTCCTGTTCTTCAAAAAAGGAGATAAGACCCTGCTGAAGAACTATCGACCCATTTCCCTTCTAAGCCACGTCTATAAGCTGTTTTCAAGAATCGTCATGAACCGCCTTGCGCGAAGACTTGACGAATTCCAACCACCGGAACAGGCGGGATTTCGGAGCGGATACGGCACCATAGACCACATCCACACAGTGCGGCAGATTATACAGAAGACCGAAGAGTACAATCAGCCCTTGTGTCTAGCATTCGTGGACTATGAGAAAGCCTTCGACTCGATAGAGATCTGGTCCGTTCTGGAGTCCCTGCAGCGTTGCCAAGTAGATTGGCGGTACGTGCAAGTGATGAGATGTCTCTACGAAGCCGCCACCATGTCCGTTCAAGTACAGAATCAGCAAACAAAACCTATACCGTTGCATCGAGGAGTGAGACAAGGGGACGTCATTTCCCCGAAATTGTTCACAAATGCAATGGAGGATATGTTCAAGACAACACTGGAAAGGACGAGGCATCAACATCAATGGCGAATACATCTCTCACTTGCGATTTGCAGACGACATCGTCATTATGGCAGAAACGCTGCAGGACCTACAACAGATGCTGAATGACCTGGCTGACTCTTTTGTGCGCATCGGCTTGCGGATGAACCTGGATAAAACCAAGGTTATGTTCAATGAACATGTACTACCGCAACCGATTGCGATGCACGGCGCCGTCCTCGAAGTTGTTCAGAAATACGTGTACCTCGGGCAGACATTGCAGTTGGGTAGAAACAACTTTGAGGATGAGGTGAACAGAAGAATTCAGTTGGGTTGGGCAGCATTTGGGAAACTACGTCGAGTCTTCTCATCGTCGATCCCACAATGCCTTAAGACGAAAGTCTTCAATCAGTGCGTCCTACCCGTCATGACATACGGAGCCGAAACGTGGACACTGACGGTACGGCTAGTCCACAAGTTCAAAGTCGCTCAACGGGCTATGGAAAGAGCTATGCTCGGAGTTTCTCTTAGGGATAAAATCAGAAATGAGGTGATCCGGCAGAGAACTAAAGTTACCGACATAGCCCACCGGATTAGCAAGCTGAAGTGGCAGTGGGCTGGCCATATTAGCCGCAGAACCGACAACCGCTGGGGTAAACGAGTTCTTGAGTGGAGACCGCGTTTCGGCAAACGTAGTGTAGGACGCCCTCAGGCTAGGTGGAGTGATGATTTGCGCAATCGACGGGCTCGAGGAGAACAATAGGCGGCGCGGGCGCTTTGAGTCGCCGACAAGCGGAGCCGTGGCGTGTCGGTAAGCCGCGTGCGCTATGACTACTATGCTACAATGCAACGAAAATGTAGATAATTTCTTGAAATATAAAGTACAGATTTTTTTTATTGATCTATGATCAGAATCGTTTACTGAATTCTCTCCTTAATTTACCTATAGGCCGCCTGATACACCCTGTATATCAATGTCCGAACCTACGACGTAGCGGACGTCCTTCCTCCATACAACAGAGCGTTTGTCGGATATATTATGCTGTCGACCGCGATATACGTCAACAGGTTGTAAGTTCACGAAATAATGGAGACCGTCAGCAGTCAGATGAAGCGTCAAATAAATATTTGTACTCACACATCCAAATAAATTAAATAAGAAGCCGGGTGCGCCATTTTAGCTTAGACGAGCTAAACATAACATTGATAAATGCATGTCCGTATTAATGCGTGGTCTTTAGTATGTGTTGTCTGTGGTAACAAATTATAAATATTCAATAAAGTTTTAGGATATAGATGTGTAACTAAATGAATTGTAAATTAATGTAGTAGGTATGCAATAAAAAAGTTACAATGGTGCGCTTTCCTCTTATTAACACTTTTGCGGATGGTGCACGCTCCTCCTTGATAGCAATAAAACTTCTGATGTGTCTGGAGTACCTACTGTCCGGGAAAGTGTTAAGTGGATTATTTTTGTTTCTTCTATTGTGTTATCGAAATAATTGTCCTTGAAATATTTAATTACAGCCCGCTTGCATTATGTGTCCAAAAACCATTTGAAGGCGCAAAAGAGATGGCTATCTCAAAATTCTGAAACAGGATCACAAAAAGAGGTAATAAAAAGACAATTTGAAGATGTAATGTATCCACAGGTGTTTTGGCGACCTTTGCATTAGTTCACATAAACTTATTTTTCTTAAATGAATACATTTGCTTGTGCTGGTGTCTGCAGCATAATACTGTCTGTAGACATCAAATATCAAGTGAAATTTATGTGAACCTTGTCGTCAAAATTGAAACTTACATTGTTACAAATTGTCTGACTTTACGTTTCCTAAACGTAGAGTTTATTGAAGATAGTCATGTTTTGATCAAATGCTGTGAATTCAGACACTTCCAGTCATACCTGCTATCTTATTAGAAAATATGCAACAACAACCCTGTGGGTCCAGATCCAGTTTAAATAAAGACACGTACCTATATGTGCACACATATGTAAATTATCTTTTTAAAGTACCTACCTGAATAGGTCATTATTATTGTTGCAAAGTACCACTGAACTGCTGACTTGCTTAGTTTTGCCGAGTGTCAATAGTTGCTCAGCTCTTTACCTTTCAAATATAATGGAATTCGAGATTTTTTAACTTCATAAATGGGCTCTAAATACGATACTGAACGCCTATAATTTTTTTTGAAAATGATGAAAAAGTCCTCTTGTAGTCAAGTAAGCATAGATTTAATATTCTGCTGTTAGATTGGCAATGCAAAGAGACAAAATATAATGCAGCCATATGATAGAACGAGATAGAACACAAGACCGTTCACGTACACGACCCTAAGTGTTTTTAACACAAAGGCGTTCAGCCTGTAAAATTACGCTCTGGATCAATCTCCATATTGTTCATGCCCTTATCAATCCCCCATAAGTTATACATTATTGCGCGTGACAGACTTCAGAACTCAGAAAAACACTACGGGTCTACGGGTCCATAGCGTGTACGTGAACGGTCTTGTGTTCTATCTCGTTCTATCATATGGCTGCATTATATTTTGTCTCTTTGCATTGCCAATCTAACAGCAGTATACGAGTATCTATATTCAAAATATGAAACTTGCATTACTAACTAAATGTGCCTTCTTCCCATGCTATGTATGCCTCACATAATTCTATGGACTATCCCACTTTATAAAAACTCAACCACCGCCACAAAGAGTTGGAAAAAACGAGTTGTATTATTAAAATAACTAGCCCTACGAAATTCGTACCACTCCTCTTGAGATGTGTGGTTTTGATTTTAGCGTTCCTGTCATTAAGTTATCATTGTGTGTATGATTAACTTTCTTTCACCTATCTCAGTTTCGGCACTAAAGATGTTACGCGTAAATCGTACGATATTACATTTGCTTAAGTTTTATACGTTTAAAAGTTTAGTTTTATTTATCATAAATACGAAACAAATTTAAGTAGAAGAAAACCTTTACTGATGGCAAGATGGTTAAAGTCTCTTGTGATTTGTTTTTTTTTCAACATCTTTGATGTCATCTATTATTTACTACACAATTTAAATACCCGAAATAAAGATAAACTTGCCGTTCCAGGATTCAGACTGCGAAAAGTGGGTAATTCGTTCATGGGAAATTGTATTCGTATGTTCAATAAATTACCACTGACAATTGTTGAACTCCCAGTACATAAACTCAAATCATATATCAAAGTAATTTTAATGAAAAAGGGCTATTATACTATTAATGATTATATAAATGATAGGAACGTGTGGCTTTAAATTGCCCCAGCTCGCACCGGCATATATCTTATGTAAACATATTTATTTAAAAATAGGCTGACAATAGTGACCGACTTTCTTGCGCTGCTTCTTCTCGGCTCTGGCCCACATTTGTCCCGAAGCAGTGGTAGGTTTAAATATTGGGACGTGTATAAGCGCCTCCAGGGGCCTATTTGCAGAAATAAAACTGATTTTACGGATGATTTTTACTAATTAATAAACATAATATTAGGTTAGAACATTGACCACACGAAAGCCCGTAGGTGCCCAAGCATTTTATTTTTATTTTATTTAGCCTCAGTAGACTAGAAATCTAGATTGAGTGTTCTTTCTCAAAAGTTTAAGAAAATTCACGAATGTTTTAGGAAAAAATTGTGCAAATACAATGGTGAAGATAAAAAATTTGTAAAAAGTATAGAGAAAAAGTTACGGTCAATTAACTGGAACACTTACACCGCCGACCTGAGAAAAATGCTGTATCTCGTTTCTCGAAAAGTACTAGACCTATAAATCTAATTTTTTGTGAAATATTAATTGACCGTAACTTTCTTTCTATACTTAGCACAAATTTTTTACCTTCACCATTGTATTTGTACAATATTTTCCTAAAACATTCGTGAATTTCGTAAACTTTTGAAAAGAACACTCAATCCACACGCACATGAAATCTAGTTGGGGGGTTTAGATCCGGAGTATACCAAAGAGGTAACAATTCTATCTATCCTTCCCTAATTGAATATTCGTTAACCTTAGGGTTCATGTTTCATAGGTATTCTTATACTATTACACTTCATCAGTGAATCTTACTAGGTTTACCTGATGGTAACTTGAATATGTCTAAGAAATACGATAATGCTTTGGAAGCCAATCGTTCTTTTAATACACAACATGTAAGTAGTTCATAATACTTTAACAAAATTTATATTTATATAAAATTTGAAAATACAGCCAAAAACTAATTTAGTATACTTAATAAAAAATACGTCGAACCCAGAAGTTTCAATATGACAGAACCAAGTGTGCGAGATATGTAAGTATCAAATAAAATTTAATATTTTTATTGCAGGTTCCTTTAAAATCTCGTGAACTATACTGTGAGCTATGCGATGTTCATATCACTTCTAAAGCACATGCTGATTCCCACTATTCCGGCAAATCCCATCGCGCGTAAGTCTAAAAATACCTAAGCACAAACGCTCATTCATTACTTGTCAGTTCTTTTTTACTAGTTTTAAGGGTGCTCAATAAACGTGAGTTAAGTTTGTAATAATAGGGGTTAAAGTATGAAATTGCCGATTATTTTCGCGCTTTTTATTTTTATTATAGCTCTTAAGTATAGTCGTATTATTGCGTAATTCTTTTTGTATTGTATCAAAAACTAAATAAAGTAACTTTTGACTAAAAAAAAATGCAATACTAGTGCCTATTACTTCAAAGGAAGTCGTTGAAAAGACCCCTTACAATGTGTCAGCTGACCTTCTTGCTTCAATTAAGTATATTTGTATTATATACTTTGATTTTCAGAAATTTAAATACTATAATGCGTAGCTTTATAACCATCTAACTTTCACCTTTAATTGCATCGAAAACAGTTCAGGCGTTTAAAAAAAAAAAAATGTTTAGTATAGTAAAATGACTTTTCTCGATTTTGTCCATACAAAACGGCAATTTCATACTTTAACCCCTAATATGTCTTCCACTTCTAGGTTCTACTGCTCATATTATATAACAATAGCTGTAGAATATCCTAAATAATTTAGGAAGTAGTTTTAATTTATTATTATTACAAATTAAAATAATCAAATAGCTGCTGCAGCATCTCAGCTCTTAAGTCATCCTCTTGATAGATTTTGTTAATGATCCTCTTGATTGTTTTAGAGTCGTGGAGGGTCGTAAAAATCCGAAGAATCCAATGTTGTTGTTGAAGTCTTCACGGGGACGATTGTAAGTTCATTAAAGTAACATCATTCCATACTAGGGGCATTCAGGTGTAGCACAACTATGTTGTTAAATTAGACTAAAAATACGTTCGCTTAATAAGCCAGCCATTGCTATAGTCCTCAAAATAAAGCTTGATTAGAATGACAGTTCTCACTGAAAGAGACGACGTAACTTAGTAACAGCGTCACACAACTGAAAACACATTTGCACAAGAAAAAGTGCCTCGTGTTGAGAGGTATCTAAATCACCCCTATGTATGTTCTGCGATTTTTCGTAGTTTTCGAGTTTCGTTCTTTTTAATGAATTTTTCCAAAATTGCGACCGGATCCGATTGAATAAATTTCAAAAAAAAAAGTAGAAGGTATCTTCGTTTTATTTTTCCTGCAGCAAAATCTCAATAAACTGCATTTATGCATAAAATAACCAGCCTCATAACGTTAATGAAAGTTACTACAAAATTTACCTAAAGTTGAGAATTTATGTTAAGTGAGTTACCTATCATTTAAATTTTCAATTTTAAATTAAAAATCTAAACTGATAATTTCTAAGTAGCTTTAGAAAATGCGCTAAAATCTAAGCTTTTATTATAATAATAAAAAAGTAATACTTCATAGGCTTTTTCCGCCAGATTTTCAAATCAGCCATCAAAGACAGCGAGGTGGATTTTTTTTGAAATTTGTAAATTTTTAATACAAACAATGAACGGCACTGCAACATTTTATCACACAATAGTAGTCGGAATTATCGTAAATCGTAGGAGGGGTAGGGGGGTAGTGCGACTGGCCAATCGGCGCTGCGCACGCGCCCTTCGCAGCACTAGCCCCTCTGAGTCGCAAACAAAAATCACGTCAGTCGTTCTCACCTTGTGTTTACTGATGCTCGTGTCACCATTTTGTCTCCACTACTACACTCGCTTTGCCCACGGACTCCGCTGCTTTTGATTGATTTGACCACTGCTCGTTTATTGGACTCTGCTTCGCATTGTGATTTGGACTATGCTTACTTGAAGGTGTTAGAGATGAGTATATAAACTTGAAAAATTTTGTCTCAGGCGGGACTCGAACCCGCATCTCCTCGCATGCCGGGCGGGCGCCATACCATTAGGCCACCGAGACACTGCGACATGGCGCGAATTTTTCAAGCATATTCTTACGCTGTGAGCCAGCGTTGTTTCATCAAATGTTAGGAGTTTGCACCCTTAACACCCGAAAGAAACATCTTTGCAGATGTTTGACAGTCAGTTAAGATGAAACAGCTATTAATATACTTCATTAATATTTTAGCAAGTTAACTGCACTTATAATATCAGTATATAAACTTGAAAAATTTTGTCTCAGGCGGGATTCGAACCCGCATCTCCTCGCATGCCGGGCGGGCGCCATACCATTAGGCCACCGAGACACTGCGACATGGCGCGAATTTTTCAAGCATATTCTTACGCTGTGAGCCAGCGTTGTTTCATCAAATGTTAGGAGTTTGCACCCTTAACACCCGAAAGAAACATCTTTGCAGATGTTTGACAGTCAGTTAAGATGAAACAGCTATTAATATACTTCATTAATATTTTAGCAAGTTAACTGCACTTATAATATCAGTATATAAACTTGAAAAATTTTGTCTCAGGCGGGATTCGAACCCGCATCTCCTCGCATGCCGGGCGGGCGCCATACCATTAGGCCACCGAGACACTGCGACATGGCGCGAATTTTTCAAGCATATTCTTACGCTGTGAGCCAGCGTTGTTTCATCAAATGTTAGGAGTTTGCACCCTTAACACCCGAAAGAAACATCTTTGCAGATGTTTGACAGTCAGTTAAGATGAAACAGCTATTAATATACTTTATTTAATATTTTAGCAACTTAACTGCACTTATAATATCAGTATATGAACTTGAAAAATTTTGTCTCAGGTGGGACTCGAACCCGCATCTCCTCGCATGCCGGGCGGGCGCCATACCATTAGGCTACCGAGACACTGCGACATGGCGCGAATTTTTCAAGCATATTCTTACGCTGTGAGCCAGCGATGTTTCATCAAATGTTGGGAGTTTGCACCCTTAACACCCGAAAGAAACATCTTTGCAGATGTGTGACAGTCAGTTAAGATGAAACAGCTATTAATATACTTTATTTAATATTTTAGCAACTTAACTGCACTTATAATATCACTATATAAACTTGAAAAATTTTGTCTTAGGCGGGACTCGAACCCGCATCTCCTCGCATGCCGGGCGGGCGCCATACCATTAAAGAAAAAAAAACAAAGAATGTAATGTAAATGTATTTTTTATTATACCATTTCGTAATCAATATTTATAGTTTAGACAGAACAACGTCTGTCGGGTCCGCTAGTAACTAATAAAATTCAAAATTTTTCGACCTCGCTTCATCTTTGATGGTTAATTTCAGTGAAAAATAGCCAATAAAGTACATACTACTTTTTTATTATTATTATGAATGATGAATTTTCTGAAGCAACTTAGAAACTAAGAAATTATCAGTTTAGATTTTTAATTTAAAGTTGAAAAAGAGATGGCCAATATGTGCGCCAGATTGTCCACAAACAAAAGTAATATGATTAGTTCTAATAAATATAGCAAAGATTATCAAGTTATTTATTTTTCCTGTAGCAGCAGTAAAAAAAATATCTTAAAAAGTATTTTATTTGTTTGATTTCGTCACAATCAATGTTTAATGTTGCCATATTATATCATTATACATTCAATGGTGGAATAATTACTTGTGTTCCCGAGGCCTATAGGCTTTTAGGCTTTTTTTTAAGGCTAGCCTATGAATTAGGGGCTACAGCGGGATAAAAGCCTAAAAAGTCTTATAGGCCTTTAGGCTAGGCCTTTTTCATAGCCTTTTTTTGTCCACTCGATGACAATGGACTTTTAGCCTTTTTGTAGGCTAGGCGCATATTTAAAAGGCTTGAAAGGCTAAAAACATAAAAAGATTTTTCGTCCTTAAGGCTAGGTCTATTTTATTTATTTTTCGAGTATAATAATTGTCAACTTAATTTTACGATTTTAAATATTGTTTAAAATTGCATGTTTTTTTCTTCTTATTACTAGTTTTACCAGTTAAACGCCAGGAATTAAAAAAAATACGAATTACTACTTTATAGGTTGGCCGCGGCCAAATTATCGTCAAAAATATCTATAGAAATATGCCGGCAGTACATGTGTACCTACCAACTGTTTAAAAGTTGATTAACTATAACTTTGAATCATTCGACCTACTGATTACAGAGAACTTCCACTAAGGTAAATATTATTATGTATGTTGGTAAAGTGCCAAAGAGTGTGTAGGTGTGTAGTACACAAAGAGATGCAAACGCAAAACGAAAGAGACTGCGCCGATTCGAATATGACAGGCGGCTGTCAAACGTCAGAAAAAATCTGTTTCACTCTATTAGAATAATTAAACGTAAACTTATTTTCAACTGATAATGTTCGTATTATTTGTAATAATGGACTTGAATAAATCTTTATATTAATTTAAAATAGAAAGTATAAAGTACTAAAAATAAAACAATAAGTAATAAAACTAGTTTAAATAGATAAAGTCAGTCTCCAGTCGGCACTCGTCAGTAACTAAAACGGAACGTAACAACTGTACAAGTAACGTTCAAAAACCATATTTTAATTTTTAAGAAGTTTAGAAGAATATCAAAAATCTTTTTTTCCTGCGTTTGTGATTAATAAATGATAAGCGTAATGAGTTTACAATAAAAAAAGCTTAGTTTTAAGATTTGTTTCATTTCAATACATACTCAGGTGAAAAATAGGCATTGTTCTTTAATGCTAAGAAATGCAAATGAGATAGACATAATTATACAAAAGCAAAAATGCAATACATCATTTATAATAGACTACAATAATCAAATATAAGATCTTTAATGTGCTTGTCATCGTGGCTAAATTTTTTGGGAAATAATGTATAACAAGTAGGTAAGTACTTATTATTACCAATTTCAAATAATATTAGTTTTCATTTAATTTTAATATAAATACAATACAAAAAAACTTGTATAATTCATACTAAGCCATAATCTGAATAATGGCTAGAGAGGCTATTTAGAGACCTATAGATTTTTTTTAAACCTATAGGCTTTTTAAAATGAGTAGCCTTTTAAAAGCCTAGTAGTCTATCATGGCCATAAAAAAGAACTAATAGGCTTAATTTTAGGCCTAAAAACCTATAGGCCCCGGTAACACTAATTACCCACTAGATGCAAGGCATAAGGGGGTAAAAGCTAACATTTTGTAATAATATACAATGTTATCAATTTGGAAAAATACATTTATATCAAAGTAATAAATAATTCACATTCAAGAATGTATTTTTACTAATGCTTTTCGCAATTATTTATTTTATTAATATTATAATTACGTTTTATGAGGAAACCCTTCAATTATACTGGCAACATTTAGGTCCCAGAATCACTCTGACGTTTGTCGTTTAACCTCGACAAAACAAACAATCGTGTGCGCCGGTTTTCTCTCGGTTTTCGTTTGTTTAATTTTACCACGCTTTTATTAGCTTGGGTTGTATGTAATGGAATCTTTGAGCATATTTTTACCAATTTCTAGAAGTTTGATTAATTTGAAACTTTTCACACGTATCAAGGACCGATGACAATGCAATAATTTAATAACAGTTTCCCAGTGTTCCTCTGTAAGAGGGAGAAAAAGAGATAGAGCTAGCGCGCGATCTGTATCAATTACGATTCCTGCATAGCTTTGGACTTACAGTCGATAAATAAGGAGTCAAATATGAACTAAACCAAAAAGTAAAAAATAAATTATAGTTTAAAAAACTAAAAAACCACGCTTTTAAAACAGATTGAACTAAAAAATTTTAAATAAAACTAGTAATCAATTGAAAAATTCATTTGTACAAAAAGCTTGATTTAGACTGTTGTAAATATTTTATCAATAATTTACTATATCTGTGGATATCATAACAAGCACCCCACGCTTTTTGTACAATAATATGAATTTTTCAATTGATTATACGTTTATACTTTGTAGTGTCGTGTCGTAGAGTGCTCCACTAATCGTACCTAAAGTGTGTAAAACATACTTACGGAATACAACAACACAAATCAACACATTAAATAATAATATTCTTATAAGTAGCTTCGCTGTAGTGACAAAATGAACTCTTATAAATCTTTCTAACTTTTTACCTCCACTGCTAAGGAAAATAACATTTGAGATTTATATTGTAGAAAGTTAATACTATACGAAAATACATATTTCATAGCTGTACAATCTGGGGCATATGTTCATACAATACTTGGCCATCTCTTTTAAATGATAACTCACTTAACATAAATTCACAACTTTAGGTAAATTTTGTAGTAACTTTCATTAACGCTTAAGGCTTATTTTATGCATAAATGTACAGTTCATAGAGATTTAGCTGCAAGGAAAAAAAACGAAGATACCTTCTACTTTTTTTTTTGAAATTTTTCAAACGGGTCCGGTTGCAATTTTGGTAAAAATCATTAAATCATTAAAATTTTGGATGTCACTTTTCTGGTCATTCTGTATATTGCTGCACATATTGTTCAAAATAATTATATAAAATAGAAATTAAAATTTCAAAAACATAATAATCCAGTAACAAAAATTTGACTTAACGCAACTGCGAGGAGATGCGGGTTCGAGTCCCGCCTGAGACATAATTTTTCAAGTTTATATACTGATATTATAAAAGACATCTTTACAAGGGTGCGTCATTTTTCAAAATCGCTAGTGCTGACGTAAAATGGACAAATCGAAATCGACAGACTTTAATGAAAATTCAAAATCGAAGTATCGTAACATAAATGTTACAAATGATTCAATTAGCATTGGTTGATGCTAAGAACATTAAATTGTAATTGTTATTGGTTTACGAAATAAGTTCAAATCTATTATATTTTAATGGTTTTGATGATGATCACGATACTTAAGTCTGTTGAATCTTAAGAGGAAACACAAGGGCCGTTTTTCCATACAAACGTAGTCCCCTGTTTCCTCCCTGGATGAAGCCAGTAGAGCAATAATTTTTATCACAAAAATCTATGGCCACTTAGCATGTTTCTATGTTTTCTGTTTTTTCATAAATTAATTTATAAAAAAGATAAGTATGAGCCCTCAAAAATTGAAAAAAATCGCCAGATTTTCCGCTGTGTTCAAACATACAGAAATCAAATTTGGCTAAATTTTAGAAAAAAAGGAAAACATACTTTGGCCATGTGCCAAAGCCTTTCTTTAATTTTTAATGAAAAAAGTATTTAAATCGGTCTAGTTTTGGAAAAGTAATCGGGGGACTACGAAACGTTGATTTGGTGTGCTTTTAGTAGGTATTGTCGGTTCAAGAAGCAGTTGTCTTTATCACACTCTGCGGTGAAGGCGTTTGGCACTGCGCGACAGCAATAGATTTTACAAATACCTATTTTTAAATTCTCTGGCCCGTAGTGTTTTCTCTTAATATACCTGATTTTCGTTTTATTTTAATCGCCATAACTGTTTTTTTTTGGTCAGTCGAGTCAGTCCCAGCACTAGTCACGTCAGTTTGACAGGTGTCATTCTAATCAAGCTATATTTTAAAGGACTATAATTCATATATTTTAGCAGTTTCACTTTAGGTAACAATTCAACGGGCTGCTATGTTATTTGTTTACTATGTGGTTTATAAATAAAGAACCTATTTGATATCTACTTGTAGACTATTGACATATTCATGAAGGATAACCCCAGTATGGTTGCCTATAAACCTCAATAAACTGTAGTCTAGATTCTACTGATAGTATTATTTCAGGGAGCAACTGACTCGACGTGAAAAAAAGCACCTGAAGACTATTACAGAAAGCGAGGCGCCTGTAGAGACTCCAAAGGAAACAAAGCCTATCCAAAATGATTTGTATTGTGATGTATGCAAGGTAAAACCATTAATTTGTTAATCTGTTCCTTGTTTGTAGCCACATGAAAGTCGATACTTTTTGTAGCTTTATTGCGCATTTTTAACCGTCTGACGCACCGTGTCAAAATGAGTAGTCTGAATCAATATTTAATATTTTTCTAAAATTTTTCTTATTGATAAAATAAACATACACTGCCAAGATGATACATAATAGTTACATAACGTGGGCTTCGTTTGTCTGATGGTTTAAAATGCACTCGCACAAATGCACAATGTTCATTTGACTTGCTAAAACTCGAGAATGGCTGGGTTGATTTAGCTGATTTTGATTTTTAAATGTTGAGAAAAAATGGAAAAATTGAGAAGAAGATAGTAGTTAAAACAACAGTCCTATTTTGAATGTGTATTTCCATGGTTTCACAGACATGAACGTATTAAGCCTACTTAACCTGTCTTTCTATATGCCACCGCTAGGCATAGGTTTCTGACCGCGCGAATGACGTGGAGTTCACGCGGACCGAGCCGCGGGCGAATATTGAATCGTCATCATCATCATCAGCCTATCACAGTCCACTGCTGGACATAGGCCTCTCCAATTGCACGCCACTTAGGTCGATCCTCAGCTTCTCGTATCCAGCTCCTGCCAGCCACCTTGCGCAAATCATCACTCCACCTGGCCTAAGGGCGTCCTACACTACGTTTGCCGAGACGCGGTCTCCACTCAAGAACTCGTTTACCCCAGCGGTTGTCGGTTCTGCGGCTAATAGGGCCAGCCCACTGCCACTTCAGCTTGCTAATCCGGTGGGGTATGTCGGTAACTTTAGTTCTCTGCCGGATCACCTCATTTCTGATTTTGTCCCTAAGGGTAACTCCAAGAATAGCTCTTTCTATAGCCCGCTGAGCGACTTTGAACTTGTGGACTAGCCGTACCGTCAGTGTCCACGTTTCGGCTCCGTATGTCATGACGGGTAGGACGCACTGATTGAAGACTTTCGTCTTGAGGCATTGTGGGATCGACGATGAGAAGACTCGACGTAGTTTCCCAAATGCTGCCCAACCCAACTGAATTCTTCTGTTCACCTCATCCTCAAAGTTGTTTCTAGCTAACTGCAATGTCTGCCCGAGGTACACGTATTTCTAAACAACTTCAAGGAAGGTACCGTTTATCGCAATCGGTTGCGGTCGTACATGTTCATTGAACATAACCTTGGTTTTATCCAGGTTCATCTGCAAGCCGATGCGCACAGAAGAGTCAGCCAGGTCATTCAGCATCTGTTGTAGGTCCTGCAGCGTTTCTGCCATAATGACGATGTCGTCTGCAAATCGCAAGTGAGAGATGTATTCGCCATTGATGTTTATGCCTCGTCCCTTCCACTGCAGCGTCTTGAACATATCCTCCATTGCATTTGTGAACAATTTCGGGGAAATGACGTCCCCTTGTCTCACTCCTCGATGCAACGGTATAGGTTTTGTTTGCTGATTCTGTACTTGGACGGGCATGGTGGTGGCTTCGTAGACATCTCATCACTTGCACGTATCGCCAATCTACTTGGCAACGCTGCAGGGACTCCAAAACGGACCAGATTTCTATCGAGTCGAAGGCTTTCTCATAGTCCACGAATGCTAGACACAAGGGCTGATTGTACTCTTCGGTCTTCTGTATAATCTGCCGCACTGTGTGGATGTGGTCTATGGTGCCGTATCCGCTCCGAAATCCAGCCTGTTCCGGTGGTTGGAATTCGTCGAGTCTTCGCGCAAGGCGGTTCATGACGACTCTTGAAAACAGCTTATAGGCGTGGCTTAGAAGGGAAATTTGTCGATAGTTCTTCAGCAGGGTCTTATCACCTATTTTGAAAATAAGGACGACAACACTCCTACTCCACGCCTCCGGAGTTCTCCCTTCAAACAGGACAGCGTTAAAAAGCTTTTGAAGCTCCCTCAGTACGGGTTTACCTCCAGCCTTTAGCAACTCTGTTGTAACGCCATCCTCTCCAGGGGCTTTTCCATTTTTCAGCTGTTTAAGAGCCATCCTGATTTCGTCAATGCTGACTTCTGGCAGGTCTTGAGTGTAGTGGCGTGTTAACGCGGGTCTAGGATCAGGTCGAGATGCATGCGAAGCGTATAACCGGCCATAGAAGCGTTCTACTTCGGAAAGGACTGCTGGCTTCGAAGCAACGACTTCTCCACTTGCTGTGGTCAGTTTCGTCAGGTGGCTTCTTCCGAGAGATTGTACGAACACTTTCGACCCCCGATTTTGCTCGATAGCTCTTTCAATAGATAGAGTATTGGAACATCGAAGGTCGTGTCGTACGAGCTTATTGATCTCTCGGTTTAGAGCGCGCTTTCTTGACGAAGTGACGGGTGGGTTTTCACGTCGTTCCTTAATCAGCCCTAAAAATCTTTCCAAAAGCTTTGACTTCCTGCCCTTACGCTGCATTTCACAAAATCTCGTACCTTCTTCCCTGAGGATCCGAACCACATTTTCGAGGTTCTGGTTTACGTCTGTTGTGGTTTCCACGGCAGCGAGTCGGTTTTCCAGGTTTGACTGGAACGTTTCAGATCCTATCATGGTTTGGAGCAAAGTAGGTCGGAGCCTTGACTTCATCAGACGGACACGTTCAGCCTTAAAATCGATATTCAGAGAGCCTCGAACGAGTCGGTGATCGCTTCCGGTATTAAACCTGTTAATCACGGAGACGTGTCTGAATATATGCTTCTTGTTGGTCATGATGAAGTCAATCTCATTTTTCGTCATAGTGTCGGGGCTTTGCCACGTCCACTTCCTTTGGGGCTGTTTCTTGAAGAAGGAGTTCATCAAGAGGAGCCCCTCCCGTTCGAGGAAGTTGACAAGCATTTGCGCCCTATGGTTTCTGCATCCAAATCCATGGGATCCTACTACCGATTCATTGCAATTCTGCACTCCCACTTTAGCGTTGAAGTCCCCCATAACAACGCTGTAGTGAGTCTTAGTGGTGAAGTGGAGGCCTTTGATATGTCATCAAACATATCCTCCACCTTTTCGTCCGAGTGTTTCGAGGTCGGTGCGTACGCTTGAACCACCTTGAGGCTATACCTCTCGGTGAGCTTAACAATAAGGTACGCTACCCTGTTCGACACACTGAACACTTCCACAACGTTGTCAGAAAGGGACTTATTTACCAGAAACCCAACGCCACCTTGGGATTGTTGGTCTCCCTCACGAAAGTACATTAGGTGGCCCGACTCGAGGGTTATGGTGTCCTCCACTCTCTTCGGACTTCACATAGCCCTAGGATATGCCACCTAATCTTCCCAAGTTCCCAGACGCGAGTCTAGCCGTAGCGTGCGTCCGTTGTACGTCGCCAGGGTCAGTTGTTTTTGGTGGCCTCCCGTAACCCGGAGATTCTTCGCACCCCCCGTCCCGCCGTTAGGGTGATCGCCACCATGACCAGGAATAGCGGGACCGCCGGGAACTGGGGGCCGTGGCTTTTTGTGCGTCTGCATAGGAGGTTATGCCCATAATCGCCACGCTGGGCAGACGGGTCGGCGATCGCAGGGAGTAGCTTCTTGCACCGATGACGCTGCTGCCCGTCACCGGCCCGGTACACTTAACTACGCCTTCCGTTGGATGGTTATACCGCCATCGGTCGGTCAATCGCCAGAGCCTCGTTCGTCGTCCAGCAGGATGCACCGCGTGCAGGTGAGGTTGGCTTGGGGCGGAAGATGGTGGTTCGCCCCTCTACATCCCTCAGAATAAAAAAATCGAGAGCTGGTGAAAAACCGAATTAAGCTTGAAAATAATAATATGTGCAAGTATTAATTCTCTGTAAGCAGAACTAAGCTAAGTAAATCGGTTCCATAAATCCCGCGGTGGATGGAGCGTAAAATAAGGACAAAGAGGCGCACTAAAGGCGCGGAGTGACCTTGACGTAACCAATCGCCTGCAAGCTTTTTAGTTGAGTGTCTCGTTTGTTGTTTCTGTTATAAATATGCGTTTAAATTTACTTTCCTGAAGAATTATTATTTTTAAGTAATAATGGAATTATTTACTTGAGTATATTAATTCATAAATATTTTTATAGACATCGGTGACATGCACCGAACAAATGACCATGCACCTGAATGGTAAAAAACATCTCGCGAAAGAAAAGCAGCATATTTTGAAGATGATGAAAGGAGAGATCAACGAACCTGCTGGTAAGCTTAGCACAAGAAACAAGATACTTACATCTAGGAAATGCAATTCTCGTGAAATAAGTGAGATCCCGCGAGTTTATGACCAACAATACTGCGAGATCTCGTCAATTTCGAAATCTCGTGAGATTGGCGGTTTTGTATGTTGATTTTGGGAATTATCACAATATTTAAAATATAAAAGTAAGTATTATAAGATAAACATTTATTTTTACGAAATTTTTCAATAGGCTTTTATGCATTAAACATTTTTTGGTATATTTAAATTTAAAAATTACTATGTACATTTTTTGTGAGTAAATTCAATGTGATTCTTACGAATCAGGCCTAGCCTAGTGTAGGAATCACAGGTAAATTGTAATAGATTAAGTTATGATTCGGCAATAAAAATATTCTATTCTATTCTATTCTATTCTATTTGTCTATAATTTTTGAGTAAATTTCTTAGTAGTAAACTTTGACGTACCTATCTATCAAATAACTAATTAAAAGAACAACCAGTTTTCTCTTTAATATCGAACAAAAATCTTTTAGTAATAAAACTGTTCTTTCATAATCGATTTATGTTCGAGTGCAATCGCGTTAAACTCGCGAGATCTCGCCCTTTATTCGTTTGAGATCAATATCGCTAAAAAAGGCCTATACAATCCATAAATACGTCGATAGATACATAAAGAGTCATTAATTAAACGTGCACAGCGAGAATCATCAGAAATACACACCGATGCACATGCACACACACATACTCGTTAAATCAAATCGAGTGCGTCTTCTGGAAAGTACGAAAGAAGATGCATCATTAATAAATTCATTTTATTTACAGCTCCACAAAATGAAAACGTAACTGTTGAAGAAGAAAAAGAAGAAGGTAAATAATAAATGTTACATTATTTTATTAACATTTTCTTTTGACTGCATGAATGTGAATGAGGCTGTTGTGCGTCAGCCATGTGATATTGTTCCCTGATTCTTACAAGAAAAAAAAATACCCCGAAAACTTAAGTTACAAACGTTTGAAAATATAAAACCAAGTTATCAAACCAAGAGACAAAAATTTCTCTTGTCCAATCACTTATCTTTCCGCTCATTGATTATGCTGATGTGTGCTATCTCTAGTTAATAAATTGGATCGTTTGTTAAATAACTGCGTTCGTTTTATCTACTGTTTGCGTAAATTCGACCATATCTCCATGCATCGCGTGCAGCTTCAATGGCTTCCTCTCTCTTTTCGGCGTGACGTCAGAATTTTATGCACTCTTTTTGCTATATTAAACGATCCAAATTCCCCTTCTTACCTGCATCCTCAATTTTCTCTCCTCAGCTCGACTCATTCGCGCCAGTTGCGCTCCTCCAGCAAACTCACTCTCTCTATTCCTTCTCACCGTACTGGTTTTGTCTCAAATTCTTTTCTTCTTAAAGCCACTCGCCTTTGGAATTCTCTGCCCGAAAGCATTAAACAAGCACCTAGTAAATTTGCTTTTAGGAAACATGTTACGTCTCATTACATACGTAAAATGTAATCATCGTCATAAACTCTGCTTTTGCTAAATTCGTCGCCATCTGTTTTATTTTTTATTTTATTACATAGTATTGTATTATTTTAATCAGTATTAGTATGCAGTTTATATTATGTATATTGCTGTTGTATATATGTAGTTTATTTTACGCGTTTTGTTTTTTTGTTTTTGTTCGTCTGATCTTCTTTTTTTTTTCTATCAATTGTAAAGTTTTTTTTTGTTTTAAACGTCGCACCGCCTACAAAACATTTTTGTTTGACCCAAAGGTCTCACTGGTAGAGAATGCCATCTGGCATTAAGTCCACCTTTTGTACATTTTACTCATTTGTGCAATAAAGTTTAAATAAATAAAATAAATTATCTCTTTACATCTAAGGTGGCTGGCACATGGAAGGCCACTATAATAAATAAACAGCGTTTATTAGTTCATTTAATAGATAAATTGACAAGATCAAATTTTTAATTAACACTTTAGGGTGGTTGTCAATCGAGTTTACAGGAAAATATATAAAAAAATATATTTAAAAAACAAATTATAAAAAAAGTAAAAAAAAAGCTCGCGACTCGCTCTATCGTACGTAGGGCCACAGCCCGCACGGTTGATATAATATATAAACCCAATAAAACAATGCAGTTCAGAGATTCGTCATCTACACAGGAAGAGAAACATAACGTTGCTATTACAATTCTGCGTTTTGTAGTTACGCAGTGACTTTCCTGTAGTAAATAATAGACTCATTTATTGGCCATCGTTTTTTTAAAATATTTTTTTATATTCTAAACTCGACTGACAACCACGACCCCCTTGAATTTGGCTCGTAAGTACTTTTTCTTACACCCTGTATAAATTATCCATTGACAACAACTACCGCCCACTATAATAATAAGGTCTTAATATTTGCAATAAAGAGTATTAATTCTATGATTAGGTATTCAAGAAACAAGTTACGTAGAATATCCTAATGACGAAGAAGATCCTAATGGAACACCAAACGAAGCAGATCCTAATGAAACAAGCCAAATTACTTCTGATTGGGGCGATGGATCTGGCACTTGGGAAGAAACCTAAGGTTCGTTGTTATGATAGTGCACCTACACTGTCCAGTTCTCCACTCATGCAGGCAATGTACTCCCAGCGAATAAGTAGGGGTTTTATATTTGATCAAAATAAAAAAGAATAACATTTTGTCGGTTGTATTTATTTGAGTGTTTTTACACTTTGGTACAATACAATACCTAATAAATTGTTTTGTAGCCTTTTTCATAGTTCTAAATACTATTACAACAACAGTTTTTTTTTATTAAGTCCTATAACTCAAACTAAACCATTCTGAATGTGGTAAGTGACATCTGCAAGGCCAGAGAGAAAAGCATTCAGAATCAATTGAGATACTTTTTATTTCATGTCAAATAAAAAGTATCTCAAAATAAATAGATACAGAATCAGTTTTTCTATATGGCATGCTTCCAAAGGATGGCGTTTGGAAGCATTGAATTGAATACAACTTGAACATTTTGACAGATTGAAGGGATTTTTTAAGTAATTTCTAATGTTTCTAATATTGAGTTTCAAATTAGTCCCAAAGGCCAGAGTACGAAACGCGAAGCCTATATTTGTAAAAAAAACAGAGTCGAATGTACGTACAGTCATTGTGTTACGGAGTAAAGCCATCGTCCAGAATTTTCCAACGTCGGGACATGTTTTTTTTATCCAGCTTATTCTGATCACATGTTGTTGTTTCGCCTCTTTCGTCCCACGTACAATAAAGCGCAAAAGGAAAATGAAGTAGTTAAATTACTTTGCCAACCAACGAAATATAACGAAAATGTTGAACACAGGGAATATATTTAAATTTGGTGCAGGGAAAAAGCTTCCTTCATTGAATTTAAGTCACTAGATGAGTACAAGCATAATCACCACGCTTGCCAAATGGGAGTAGTTTATCATAAACACTGCAATGTTCGAAAATTCGGAACTCTTGTTGGCCGACCCGGGGATCGAACCTAGGACCCCGAGATCTTGGCCCGCTACTTATACCACTAGATCAAAGAGGCGTTCATTTAAATCGTTCGGTCGCGTCGTGATAAATGTATTTTAGGAAAAAAAATGTGGTTCACAATTGATTCCTTCACTTTACTCTCACGTTGGACGACTTGGGAAAAAAGTACAGCATGAGAAGTGTTAAAAAGCAACAAAGTAATCAATGTTCCGACCTGTCATCTTATCTTCACAACCGTTTAACAACCCAATCGTTGAGTGAAATATCCACATTAACAAATTTTTTAACGTTTTGTGGTTCGTGAATGAAACATAAATCAATGTAATATTTAGATTTTATTGTTGTTATTATTAAATACAAACTTTTTTACAAATAATTGGAATTATCAATTGTATCATTTCAGAATCAATTTCCGGTCATGAAGAATGTTTTCGTCAAGTTGCAGTAACACTTGACGACCAAGCAGTCTGTAAAACAAAATTCATATGAATAATATTGATCAAGAAATACACGTGCAAAGTTAGATACTTATATTTTAATATCACCTACACCTACAGTCCATGGCAGGTCGATCTACCTAAAATTGTTTACAGTTAAATATTAACTAGATACACAGTCTTATCAAAAAATAACACATCAAACTGTCCACCGTTAAATATAAACGAGTCTTTTTTTATAATTACCCTAAAGCAAATTCAATTTTGCGTACCTACATTACTTAAAGTTAAATATGATTAAGTTGAATGTGAGCCCAAAAATATTTTGGTGCTCAATCGGTCGTATTCCTGTTACTGATTGTGTATCTATTTTAATTTTAATTCCATGGATAATAATAATCCATTCGGAATTAAGTTAATGCGATGGATTAGTCGCAAGTCCAATGCGCACCGAATAAAATTGACCTCCTTTAACCATAAACATGAAATTCTTAAGATAGATGTGTAATACTGTATATTAATATTTTGGTTATAATAAAATAAATATTTCATGAAGGTATGTATTTTTTTTATATCCTCCTTTATAATTTTAATACAAATACAAATTCATTTATTCAGATTACAGTGATCCAATTTGGGTTAGTAACAATAATATTTAAATCTATAATTATTTACATGAAAATAATAACATAACGAAAAATACATAAACAGAAATTAAAAGTAATAATATAAACCTATTTTATAGCCCCAATAACTAAACTCACAAGATAAGACTGAATCGGGCAATCAAACTTATCCGAAATAGTTCTCAGGATGATGCTGCTGCTACCCCCTTTGATTATTTCTAAGGCTACCCCGTACTCTGCGCAGTAGTGAAGCGATGCGTTTGCGCCTAATCGCGTAAAAATCATCTGTATGGGCATCAGCAAACATCGCTGATGCGCTACAAAAGCGTGGCAACCGCAACATCATCCTGAAAACGTTATTATATTGAACGCGTAGGGCGTCGTATGCCCTGCGAGTGTAGTTCACCCACAGGCTACTCGTGTAAAAAGATTGACTATATGACTTAAAAAGTGTAATTTTGACTTCTGTCGAGCAGCGAGCAAACCTGCGAGTCAACATGTTGCCCCGGACAACCAGCGCCCTACGTTCGCGTTCAATATCAGTATTATCTTTAAGATCATCGGTGACAATGTGACCTAAATATTTGAATTGTTGAACCCTATTTAGAGGCGAACCATTGAGCATAATTTCAGGCACGTCACGGTTTTTATCACTTAAGACGAGGTTTGTATAATACATAATATGTATAATAAGAGTAAGTTAATGTTGGGAGAATGACGTTCAGTTGTTCAGCTACCCAGTAGTAGTTGCCAGGTTTAAATAGACAATAGGACGTCATAGTTAATTTTACTAATATTATAAATGTGAACGTTTGGATAAATGTTTGTTACTCAATCACATCAAAACGGCTGAACAGATCTAGATAACATCCGTTATAGTGATAGATAATTGCTGGAATAGCACATAGGTTACTGTTTATCTCGGAAACAAGTACGGTTAGGTTTGCCACGCGTCAAATTACCGGGAAACAACTAGTATCCCAACTAGTCTCGACGTACCAATCTTTGAAGCAAAAGGCCATCCTGACCCACACGAATTTGCAGCACTTAAAAGAAAAACACGACCTCTCTCAACAACTCGTAGCTCTAAAACAAAGTATTGTTGAAAACTCCTCTAGACCTCCAGTAGCAACTTCTTTTGCCGACATGGTGAAAAAAAGCTCTAATAATTTTATAAAGACGACTTCCGTTAACTCCGTGGCAATCTATCCAAATGACAAACAAAAGTCGAGCGAGGAAACCAAAACTCTGGTGCAAAAAATTATCCAACCCGACCTTATGAAGTTACGCGTGAGAGGCCTACGCAAAACAAAGAATGGTGGGGTCATCATCAGCACTGACACCAAGGACAGCTGAAACAATCAGCACAACTCACAACCTCTGGTTTGACCTTGGATGAGCCACAAAAACGTAAGCCCTGAATAATAATTATTGGAGTTCCCACAGACATGCCGGAAAAAGAAGTATTTAACTGTATTTACCAGCAGACTTTAGCCGAGAAGGTTCAAGATTTACCAATCGAGACGTTCTTGGCTTCTATAAAAATGAGCCACAAATCTGGAAAGAAGGATGCCGAGATCTGTAATTTCATAATTGAAGTTCCTGCAGAAATACGAAAGGCCTTAATAACCAGAGATAGAGTGTTCGTGAATTGGACATCGTGCCCGGTAAGAGATTTCACTTTTGTGACAAGGTGTTTTAAATGCCAACAAAACGGGCACGCGGCGAAGACATGTCGCGAAGAGAAAAATACTTGTGGTCATTGCGGTGAAGTAGGTCACCTCATGAAGGACTGCCATAAGATAGCGGAACCTCCCAAATGTGCTACGTGTCTTTATTACAAAAAACCGTGCAACCACAAAACTGGGGATCCAGAGTGCCCTGCTAAGTTAATGGCCGAAAAAAGGTACATTAACTCTATAGACTATGAAGGCGCCTAAGAGCGCCGCTCTCAGTTTAGTTTTAGGACTCTATATTTTTACACCTTTCTTTATTTGCCCTTCTACCGCAACATTATAATTATTTACAATATGACAGACACAATAGTTATAATATGCTTACGCTACCAAATATTGTAATTCCGAGCGAGTAAAAATGCTTATGCGTCTCATAGTTTAAAGTAGGTTACTAACACGAACTGAGTTTGTTTTTAGCTTTACGTAATTAATTATTTTGTGTTTAGTTCATTTTATTTAAAAATAGTTACATAGTTAATTTAATTTATTTGGTTTACTTAATAAGAATACCTAGTTTAGCACTTGATTTGACGTTTGTTTATAATTTTTAGACTATGCCTGAAATACAGGGAATCCTAGTTCAGGCACTTAGGTTATTTTTGAATATATTGTATTTGTAGATTTAAAGAACACTTGTTGACTTAAGTTTTAAATAAATAAAATTTGATTTGATTTGATTTGAATTTGAGTATTAATATAACAGAATTACCATTTTTTTTAAACGAAATCTTTTTTGTTAATACATAACACTTTGGGTTATTCATTTTCGATACATTTAACGTGTTCATATAATGAAAATTGATAAAAAAGGGAAGTAACAACCCATTTCTCTCTCTGTTGAGCACGGGTCTCTCTCCTTTAATTATGAAGAGGGTTAAGGCCTTGTGCCACCACGGTGGCCTAGTGCGGGTTGGTGGACGGCGAAGGCGACGTTGTGGCAACATCACCTCGCCGTTGGACGTTCCTCAAGCCGCCCGAAGGCCTCCAACAGAGCTTAACGACTGTTATCTCGAGACAACAGCCAGGACCGACGACTCAACGTGCCCTCTGAAGCACGGGCGCGCTCATGGTATGATGCCACAAACAGTCACCCATCCAACTAGTGACCGCTCCTATCGATGCTTGACATTAGTGATAGCGACCGATCACTAAGAAGCATTGGGTTATAAGCGTTTCAATGAATTAATTATTGATATTAAAATGTTTTGTGTTTACGGAAGTGCTATATTTTCTTAGCTCGTACAGCCGTGGGCTAAGAAAATACAATACGTACAAGTTCTTCGGAAATAAATATAGCTCACTCAAGGTAAATGTAGCTTTCAACTGTGAAAAAATTTTTGAAATCGGCACCGTTATTTTGGAGTTTATTCATTACAAACATACAGACACACAAAAATACAAATCTTTCCTCTTCATATTATTAAGTGTAGATTTATGTAAATAAAAATATAAAACGAAATGTATGTTACGCGCATTAAGCTCGATTGCAACGAATTCCAAAATCGTTTGTAATTTTGAGTTAGTATGGAAGAAAATGTTTGATTAATACAAAATCTTTAATGACGAAGATGAATATTTTTGGTTTAATTCCAACTTTTTGATACCTAATATTATGTACATTTCCACCAATTTAAATAATTGTTTGTTTATGTTTATCTGTTCTGTGAGTATTCCCATCTGTTTAGTTTACTTAAGCAATGTATTTTTTTTAATTTACGTTCTTCTTCTTTTGAACTGTACCTACCTTAGTAAATTGATATAAAAAACAATTTGATCTTTTTTGGTAGATACTATGTACGGTGGGATCGTTTCGAAAAGTATTATATATTTTTTTGTGTAGCCACGGATACCGAGATCAGTGGATAAAAACATTTCATCATTTTTTGATGGAAACGGATCCCGGTATCAGTGGATACAACTCGGCGAGATCCGTGGCCAACTCGATTTGATCTCGAGATCGGTGGAGACAAGCCCGTCAATGGGCTAAGGTACGAAGGCCAGCCACTGATGGACTCAGCAGCACCATATAAGTTGTTGATTGCTACTCCGTCTATGTAACAGCCGGCATGCATGCTGCTGAGTTCAGCTATCAGACTGTCCATACATATACTCTTAAATGCGTAATGTTGTATTAAAACCACATCAACAACTTACAACGTCCAAGAACAGCGTAACTGACATAGATATTTTTTGATTTATATGTTAAGGAATTCTATTTAGTATGAATTACTATTTTCATACTGCCAAGCACGGTATTTGAAAAAAAGTTTTTTTTTCTGGATCTGTCACTTTACGCGGTCGAAAAAGTTAAAGCCCGTCAAGTAAAGTGTCATCGTAAAAATATATTTTTCTTGTGCAAGTATGTAAGTGTTGAATTTTTTATTCATTGTATTGATTATTACCTTCATTTTGTAACTGTTTATTATTTTATAAGTTTTACTATTTTCAAAGTCAGTTATTGAGCATTTTATTGACGTTGTTTATAAACAACACTGCGCACTCTTTAGTAAATGTAATGTATGGTTGCTAAAATATATGTTTTTACTTTAGCATACCCCGATTGAATGACGCGGATATTTGTAATTATTTAGAAAATTTAGACGATCCTGAAGATGGTTTCGACGACTCTGAATCGGAAAGTGACGGGAAAGAGGCCTTTTACGAATCGACTCGCGTAATTCTTCGCGACCTGGAGGGTTCAGATGGCGAAGAGCCTGACACAGGTGAGAACCTTCAAAGCCCATCTTCTAATAACTTTGATGATGATATGGATCCTCCCCTTATCCCTGTAGAATCAGATGAACCTTTGCAAGAGTTACAAGAACCGATTTCATCTTCACATCGGCCTACAAGACCTCTAGTTTGGCGAAAACGAAGCCTCATTACTAGGGAAGAGGATCTAGTATTACTAGAAGTCGCAAGTGGACTATGCGCCTCTTTTATCATTTACTAGACGTGACAGTAATAAACTTTTGGCTTATTTATAAAAAAGTCCACACAAGGGAGACGAAAGTGATGAATTTGTCGATGTGTAGGATGGAATTGGAGGAAACTTTATGTCGCATGGGGTTGCAGAGCAATGGTAACAAGCGAGGGCGGCCAAGCAGTTCGCTTCTAAAAGAAATTGACGAGAAAAGGCGAAAAGGAGCTTCGCACCCAATACCTGCAAAGGATATAAAATTAGACCAAGTTTCCCATAGACAAGCAACAACGGTGCAAATTTCCCAAATGTTGTTGATACATCTTCAAATTATGTCAAAAATGTGGTGTTTCTTTGAGTGTCACAAAAAAAATTGTTTCTATAAATATTATAATAATTAATTTTTATGTTATAATAAATTATTTAAAATAAATTAGATTTTCATTATACCCTGTAGGTACATACTTCAAAACTCTTGGATAATGCGCAATGTGGCTTTAAAACAAAAATATGTTTTTTGAAAAAAAAAATATATATATATAATCAGATTTTTTCTAATATTTTTCTAGTAATTATGAAGCTATTTAAAATACGTAAATATTTTTATCTCTATGTAACAAAAATTCGCGCATTGAAGGGTTAAATAGTGCGGGCGAAGAGACACCCCCTTGCCTCACCCCACACTCCAACCCATACGCATCCGAAAGACTGTCAGCCCATTTGACAACATTGACTTGATTAGCATACCAATACTCGAATATTTCTACTAGTTCTGAAGACACACCACGCTTTCTAAGTTTATCCCATAGGATATCATAAGACACTAAGTCGAAAGCTTTAGACAAATCCAAAAAGCAAGCGTAGACTGGCGTTTTTTGATCTAAATAATACCTTACTGTATGCTTCATACTAAAAATATCACTCTCAGTGGAGAAGCCTGGTCGAAAACCAAATTGTCCTGGTTGCAGCTTAAGATTTTTCACAAGGTGTGCATTGAGCAAGGCGTCAAACACCTTGGCCAGAATTGTGGCCAGCGAAATAGGACGATAGTTTGTTTTGTCGCTGATATCATCAGTCTTACTCTTAATTATAGGCACAACGACAGTTCTCATGAGGTCTTTCGGAAGATACCTATGACTTAAGCACAAAGAGTAGAACAAAGCTAGTACTCTGGGTAAATGGTTACCCGAATAACGTAAATGTTCCACACTTAGGCTGTCATGTCTAGGAGATCTACCTCCAGTCATGTTCTTAATTACCTTTCTAACATCCCTTGCGTAAATTTGCATACGTGTTTGAATACCCCTAGAGTAGCTTGTTGGCATTGTCCCCGACGGCAGAGGGGAACTTATTTGAAAGTGAGTTTTAAAAATATTTGCTATTGTCTGTAGATCTCTTTCAGAATCAATGCACTCAGCTCGACTCATCTTTACGTTAAGTTTATTTGTACATTGCCAGAATTTTTTTAAGTTTTTGTCAGTACGATGCATGGCCAACATTTTTATTTGCTCGGCATGATTCTGGCACCACTTGAGTCTAGATTTGAAAATTTTCCTACTTAGGCACATTTTATCATAAATATAACCAGTTGATGGTTTACCATGACATAACCAGGTTATGAAATCAATTTTGGATTCTACATGTGCCTTTTTTACATGTTTATTCCAGCTATCTACATATTTTTTATTGCGTTTTTTATTACTTTTAATATCTATAATTTTTACTTGCTACAGCTGAATCTTGCATCACTGTTATAATATTTAGACCAGGGTCAATAATTTTAAAAATGGTAAAAAGTGAAAAAAAATTATAGTAGGATGAAACCCATTGGAAGAGGTAGAGAATATAACAAAAACGAAAGGAAAAATAAATTACGGGCGATCTGAGGTCGGGAAGGGGGAGGGGGTGAGTTTTTAAGGGTAAAAAACGGTTAATCTCGATTTCTGGTAAAACTGCAAGTCTTATGAAAAGAAGATAAATGGCAAAGTTGTAGACCGTAATAAAAAGATCTACAACTTTTGTATCGACACTTTTTTCACATAACCTCAAAATTTATGTGAAAAATTCGAATAACCGTGTTTTTGGTTTTCATAAAACCGGAAAAATAAATTGCTAATCAATTAAATGCCTTAAATTTATGGACACACTATGTGTCATATACCGGGTGCTAACTACCTACTTGGTGTGTTGTAGCGTTTTTATTAATGCAGAATGCGACTTTAAAGCCATACCTACTACCTGTTCGCTTCGAGATGGCCGTCGATGACCGTTACAAAATGACGTCACAGGCATATATATAGCAGTACCGTGGGCAAAAAGAAATAATCATGTGCGTGTGGTCTGAGGGCCACTCTCTCAGAATTCTTTGAAACTTGCTCAGGATTTAGTGAACACTCCAAAAGAAATGTGAAAGTTGGAACCAGAATTTGTGAAGATTAAATAAGAGAGATATGGACTTAAAATATCAATAGAACTATGTGAGCGTGTTTATTTCTAACCTCAGAACAATAGTCTGCTTGCCATAGATAACATAATCATATTTTAGGTTCATACCACAGATTAAACATATCCAAGTCTATACTTTACATCTCCCTTTCTTTGTAAAGAAACTAAAAACATTAGTTTACAAATTTAGATACATTTTTGTTGAGTATGATTATACATTTATACATCCATTTAATATATATCCATAATGCAAATATTTTACTTTTAATGGTTTTACTCTACAAGACAATTTGCTATTTAATCATAACTTTAGAACAATATTATTACACAGCACTAATTACTACAAATTAAGTTAAGTTATATTAAAGATCAAGTCTATTTATTGGTTTAATTATTCTTCCAAACCTTGATGATCGTGGTGCTGTCACTGGTTGCGCTGAGATTGGATTCTGAACTTGATTGGTAGTGCTTGTTGATGCTGGGATAGACATAGTAACAGATGGTGACTGAGCTTGCTCTGGAACATGTTGTATGGTTGGTTCTTCTTCATATTTAGTCTCCGGTACTACTACTCTGTTATTTGTTATGTCTGCTTGTGTCTTATGCAGATGACTAAAGTTTCTTCGTAGAACTTGGCCTTTATCTGTCTGAATTATTACTGATCTTGGTAGACCATCAGGCTTTTCTATCACTTTCGCCCCTTCCCAATGACGATGAGAAACTTGGTGTCTGACTTTATCATTAGTATTCAAACTTACTGGCTTTGTAGTATGTTTATTACTGTAGTTAACTTGTTTCTCTCTTAATCTTTGTAGTTCTGTAGTCACTCCTTGTATTATTTTGGGCTTTAAGCTATTATCACTTGTAGGTAATGGAGATCTTGTTATTCTACTAAACAGTCGTTGATTAGGTGAGCCCAAATTATCATTTCGTGGTGTATTTCTCCAATTTAATAAGGCAAGTTGAACATCTGACTGGTCAATGCTACATTTTTTTAGTATGTTCTTTGCTGTTTGAACTGCTCTTTCGGCAAGTCCGTTGCCTTGATGGTGATGAGGACTGGATGTGACATGGTTAAATCTCCATTCTTTTTGAAAGTTCCTGAATTCTCTAGACATATATTGTGTTCCATTGTCAGTTTGAAATTCTTCTGGAACTCCATGTACTGAGAACCATTTTTTTAGTTGCTCAATTACTTCAAGTGATGACTGACTCTTTAGTTGTTGAAAATCTAGATATCCAGAATAACTATCACAGATTACTAAGTAGGTTTTTCCTTTTAATTCAAATAGATCTGATGCAACTATTTGCCAGGGAAGTGTAGGAATCTTCTTTATTAGTACTGTATTTTTAATGTTGTCTCTTTGTGTTTGTTCACAGACGGAGCAACCTCGGACTAGTTTTATAATGTCATCATATTGTCCTTTCCAATAAAGAAATTGTCGTGCTCTTCTTAAACAGCTTTGTATTCCAAGATGTCCTTGATGAATATTCTTTAACATTTTAGGTATTTGTGATTTAGGTACTACAATTTTATCACCTTTGTAAATAATTCCTTGATAACAACTTAATTCTTCTTTAAAGTTAAAGTAATGTTGTATCTCTTTAGGTAGGTTGTTGATATTATCTGGGAATCCTTGCATTACTGTTTTCAGTAGTAATTGTAAATGTTGGTCTTCTTTTGTAGCATTAATTAGTTCTTGTTTAGCGTCTAATGACATAGGTAGTATTATTGCAATTTTTAAATTTTCTTCCGGTTCATATTTCAGGTTAGATGCATCACAGTCTCGGCTAAGAAAGTCTGCTAAGGGTATTTCTGTGCCCTTTTTAAATGTGACTTTTGGTGAGTATGGTGCGAGATTAAACATAATGCGCTGCAATCTGGCTGGAGCAGACTGTATATTTTTCTTGAAAATTGTCTCAAGTGGCTTATGGTCTGATTCCACTGTCAGTTCTTTGCCATAAACATATTCATGAAACTTCTTACATCCAAACAGTATAGCAAGTGCTTCTTTTTCTATTTGTGGATAATTCTGCTCAGATTTGGATAAAGTTCTAGCTCCATATGCTATTGGTTGTCCTTCTTGTAGTAATGCAGCTCCGAGATTTTTTGAACTTGCATCAACTGTCAAAGTTACAGGTTTGTTTACATCATAAAGTCTCAGTACTGGTGGACTTTGCAGTACTTGTTTTATTTTGTTGAATGTTTCTTCATGGTGAGCTTCCCATGTAAAATTAACATTTTTATGTAGTAACTCTCTTAATGGATTTGTTAGTTCCGACATGTTAGGAATGAATTTATTTAGGTATGTGATCATCCCTAGCAGTCTCTGAAGCTCTGTCTTATTTGTTGGTGTTTTCATGGCTTGTATAGCCTCCACTTTATCTGGATCTGCTTCTAGTCCATTTGCTGAAACAATATGTCCTAAGAATTTTATTTTTTTAGCTTCAAGAATGCACTTCTGTTTGTTAAGTTTAAATCCGGATTTATTGAGTATTTCTATAACATCTCTTACAGTTTCACGTAACTGATCTTTAGTTTTCGCATGTATAAAAATATCATCGATTGATACCTTCACATTTTTAAATTTACTTAGTAGATTTGTCAATATTTCTTGAAAAATTTCAGGTGCTGATGATACACCAAAAGGGAGTCTCTTAAAGGAATATCTCCCCCAAGGGGTTGCAAACGTCAATATCTTTTGTGTTCTTTCTGATAGTTTAATTTCCCAAATTCCTTTTGTGCAATCTAATAATGCAAAGAATTGAGAACCTTTAATGTCAGCTGATATCTCTTCTATAGTGGTGAGTGGAAAATGACGTCTCAAAATATTTTTATTGACATCTGATGGATCTATACAGATTCTTATTTTATCCTTTTGTCTGACTACCACCATTGGGCTGACAGCAGGGGTTGGCTCTGTTTCTGGTTTAATGACATCCAAGTTTACCATTCTGTCAAGTTCTTGCTTTACCTCATCTCTTATGGCATGTGGTATTCTTCTAGATGGTTTAATTTCAAGTTTTGGATTTTCTATCAGGTCGATATCATATTCATAGCCTTTGTAACAGCCTAAGCCTTTAAATATATCTTCAGAGCATTGACTCTCTTTCAATGTTTTGACTCTTGCGATTAGTCCTAATTTGTCACAAGTATCAAGTCCTAAAATTGGTGTTACATCTTCTTGAACTACTTTGAATGTAATTATGGATTCTTCATTTTTTAGTTTACACAGTAATTCTGCTTCACCTAGGACTGCCATTTTATCATCTGTGTAACTTATAAGATTTTTTGTTCGGCTTGTTTTAAGACTTGTTTTTGTTTTGTCCAACAAATGTTTAGGTAATACGTTGCATTCTGCCCCAGTGTCTAGCTTCACAGTAAACTTTATAGTACCAACTTGTACTTTTTCAGTCCAGTTTTTCTTTTCACCGGCACTTACAGTAGATACGTACATGTCATCTTCAGAATTAGAGTTTTCTTCTAGTACATTAACTCTATTTTTTAGTTTAGTGTCATATTTCTTCTTAGTTTTACACATTTTAGCAAAATGACCATTTTTATTGCACTTAATACATGGTTTGTTAAAAGCGGGGCATTCTCTGCGTTTATGGTTTGTACCACATCGTCTGCAGTCAAAATTCTTGTTTTGTTCTTTTTTCATGTGTACATTTTTTACAATTGAGACCTTATCTACTTTATTTTTATTTTCAAACTCATCCAGTTGTTTGGAAGCCTGCTCACTTGTTTTACAGATCGTTATCGCTTTTGTTAAGTCTAGTTGATGTTCTGTCAGTAGTTTTTCTCTTACTTGATTAGATCTAATTCCAAAAACGATCTTGTCTTTTAACATTTCGTCAAGTAAATTGTCAAATTCACATTTGCTTGCTTGAGTTTTTATTCTGGTCAGAAACTCGTTAAAGTGTTCGTCTTCGTATTGTTCGATCTTGAAGAATATATATCTTTCAAATGAAATATTTGATCTTGGCGCAAAATACTCTTTAAACCTATTTTTTATGGTTTGTATGTTGTTTTCTTCAGTATCGCTTAGATTAAAGCTATTGAATATCTCGATCGCGTCTGGACCTATAACAGCCATAAAAGTCGCTGCTTGTACCTTAGCTGGCTTTTTGTCTAATTGAATTGCTGTAGCGTACCATTCGAACTGTTGTAGCCATTTTTTCCAGCACGTTGGTTTATCAGAATCAATTTGCAGGTTACCAGGAGGCTTTATTCCAGATACGGCATCATTTGTGGCCATTTTACAACTTTCTCACTAAATACGTTTCTAATTTATTTAAGAACACTTCTGACACCATGTAACGTTGCTTTTAGGGTTCTTATAATAAAATATCAATAGAACTATGTGAGCGTGTTTATTTCTAACCTCAGAACAATAGTCTGCTTGCCATAGATAACATAATCATATTTTAGGTTCATACCACAGATTAAACATATCCAAGTCTATACTTTACAGAGGGCCCACTTGTACGGCTTGTACCGGATAAACTAAGGGCACTACAGAAAAAGTCTTTACATCACAATTTAAGCTAACGCCAAACAAAGTGAAAACAAGATATTTTAAAAAAACATTGTATTTTTTTGTATAATTTAGTTCAAAATGGGCCCTCAGATGGAAATTTCGTACTCTAATAGTAATTAATCCATTAACTTTTGCAAACTTTTTGAAATATTATATTTTAGTGCATAAACTGAGATATTTTGTGATAGCAATAGCACATCACGGCATCATGCTGGTTAAATATTATCACCTTCTTAAAATTTGGGCCCTCAGTTCTCCACTTTTTTGTTTTCGTTTTAATGCTCTTAACGTATTATAGATAATACAAACACAAATTCATGTCTTTTTATAGTAAAAAATGTGCAACAAATACAGTAAACTTAAAATATAAAACACGTTTTGTTTTATATTAAAATGAAGTATTATTTTACTATGTAAAAATTAAATAGGGTGACAACAATTTTTCATAAACCTGTACATGAAGCCTATAAACCGTGCAATTTTAACCACCTGTAAAACGAAGCCCGCGTTATGTAACCATTATGTATAACATCTTGGCAATGTTATTAAATTTTTTTTACATTTTTTGAAGTGAAAACTTCTTTAGCGGCGCTGAGCACTTTTTGTTGGATGGGTAAAAACTTCCAAACTCGCGTCAGGGTCACGTGATGCTGATCGAAAAAGCGTAAGATCGAGGGAAAGGGAGAGAAACTAGTATCTCCCACTCTTTCTACCGTGCCTGAGTGTGCTGTTTTCTATTATTTTTGAAGTGAAACTTCTTTATCGGCGTTGGAAAAAATTTACCGTCACGTTTTGCGTCAAATTTTCGTCACATTTTTCGGTTACGCGCCATCTTTTTCTTGCCCCTACCACGGTTGGTTCAGACGATAGCAAAAAGGTAAAGTGAAATAATATTTAACCAATTTAACCAATTTAACAAATTTAACCAACTTAACCAATTTAACCAACTTAACCAACTTAACCAATTTAACCAATTTAACAAATTTAACCAATTTAACCAATTTAACCAATTTAACCAATTTAACCAATGTAACCAAACTAACCAATGTAACCAATTTAACCAATTTAACCAATGTAACCAATTTAACCAATTTAACCAATGTAACCAATTTAACCAATTTAACCAATTTAACCAATTTAACCAATTTAACCAATGTAACCAATTTAACCAATGTAACCAATTTAACCAATTTAACCAATTTAACCAATTTAACTAATTTAACCAATTTCTGGAAAGTTGCATGTAGATCATTTTTCGAAAAATAAGGCCATAAAGAAGTTTCACTTCTTACGTGTGTACACTAGTACACGCACAACTTTTTTTTTTAATGATATATTGAATATCGGTTCAGCCATTGATTTTGAAACACGCTGTGACGCCCACGGATGTAGCTGTGTAAGGTCCATTCAACCGAGACCCCGCCGTAGCAAAATAATACGTCTGGGCGCGTCACAGCGTGTTACAAAATTAAGTCTGAATCAAAAATTAAAATTTTACAAAAAATTTTTTCATTAAAAAAATTAATAACAATGCCATGATGTTATACATAATAGTCCAATAACGTGGGCTTCGTTTTACAGGTAGTTAAAATTGCACGGTGTATAGGCTTTATGTACAGGTTTATGAAAAATTGTTGTCACCCTATTTAATTATTTACGTAATAAAATAATACTTGATTTTAATATAAAACAAAACTTGTTTTATATTTTAAGTTTACTGTATTTGTTGCACATTTTTTATTATAAAAAGACATGAATTTGTGTTTGTATTATCTATAATACGTTAAGAGTATTAAAGCGAAAACAAAAAAGTGGAGAACTGAGGGCCCAAATTTTAAGAAGGTGATAATATTTAACCAGCATGATGCCGTGATGTGCTATTGCTATCACAAAATATCTCAGTTTATACACTAAAATATAATATTTCAAAAAGTTTGAAAAAGTTAATAGATTAATTACTATTAGAGTACAAAATTTCCATCTGAGGGCCCATTTTGAATGGAATTATACAAAAAAATACAATAATTATGGATTTAGAAAATTATTTTGCTAATGATTTCCGCTTGTTAATATACCGGCCTAGATACCTTCACCACACTACCCGCACTAACACTGATTGAGCAAGCACTATTTCATGCAGGAAAACCGCCCGCCCTCCCTCAAAAATGCATGCAGTACAGTTAATGCAATTATTAGTACCCAACACCAATATAATAAAAACCTCGACGCGTTTCGCCACTTCACGTGGCATCCTCAGGAGATGTTGTCGCCTTCGCTGCGCTCCGACGACTAAGCTGTGAAAACTGGCGAACAGGCCTTAGTCGTCGGAGCGCAGCGAAGGCGACAACATCTCCTGAGGATGCCACGTGAAGTGGCGAAACGAGTCGAGGTTTTTATTATATTGGTGTTGGGTACTAATAATTGCATTAACTGTACTGCATGCATTTTTGAGGGAGGGCGGGCGGTTTTCCTGCATGAAATAGTGCTTGCTCAATCAGTGTTAGTGCGGGTAGTGTGGTGAAGGTATCTAGGCCGGTATATTAACAAGCGGAAATCATTAGCAAAATAATTTTCTAAATCCATAATTAGTTATGGATTTCCGCAAAGTAACGCCTGAGTCTATTAATTTTAAAAAATACAATGTTTTTTTATAATATCTTGTTTTCACAAATTTTGTTTGGCGTTAGCTTAAATTGTGAACTAAAGACTTTTTCTGTAGTGCCCTTAGTTTAACCGGTACAAGCCGTACAAGTGGGCTCTCAATCCTCTATGTGAGGATTGAGGGCCCATTTTGAACGGAATTATACAAAAAAATATAATGTTTTTTTATGATATCTTGACTTCACAAATTTTGTTTGGCGTTAGCTTTAATTGTGACGTAAAGACTTTTTCTGTAGTGCCCTTAGTTTATCCGGTACAAGCCGTACAAGTGGGCCCTCAATCCTCTATGTGAGGACTGAGGGCCCAACTTTGAAGTCCATATCTCTCTTATTTGATTTTCACAAATTCTGGTTCCAACTTTCACATTTCTTTTGGAGTGTTCACTAAATCCTGAGCAAGTTTCAAAGAATTCTGAGAGAGTGGCCCTCAGACCACACGCACATAAATAATCGTGTTTTTATTGCAATATCTTTTTATCATTTCCAAACATATTGGTTTGATTTGATGGAGATACAAAATAATATGTACCTGCGCCCTAGACGATATGTTGTGAGTTATTAAAATAAATAAAATTAAGAAATTTCAATCGATTATTTATTTAATTTTATTCTTAATGCACAGTAAACCTTGAGGAGGTGCAGAGACCTGTGTATACTAATTAAATCGAAATCATTTGTGGTGTGAGGGGATTCCATATAGTGGCTCACCTAAAGTTCTTTACCCGAAATGTTGCGATTGTTGCAAACGGTACTAATAGGGTCTATCAAGGAGCGTGGTGCGGTGTGGCGGGGAGTGTGGTAGCGGCCAACTCGAAACGAACGCGTAGTACTCTACCCGATGCTTTTATCAGCATCTTTCTCGAAAATAAATCGAAAGGCAGCAATGTCAAACTTTGGTCAGAGTGTCGCAAAGGGTGTCGCAAAAGCTACTACCTACAAAACACCACGGGCGGCGGTCAATGCAGGATGCCCGTCGGATCCGTGCCGCTGTCATTGTGTGTTGTAGTACTCTTAAGAAGTACCTAGGTAGAAAGGATCTAATAAACTTCTAAAAACCTGACATATAATGGTGATTGACTTACAAGGATAGTTGCTGGTTAAATATCATTATTGCACTTCTTTAACAGCATGATGATCTCCGTCTTCGACGTCGTCGTGACAAACAACCATGTGTGAAACCAAACCACAAGGCAAGGGCTAAAACCGCTAGTAGTCCAACTAAGAGTACTCCTTGAACTTTTGGATCAGAGAAATTCAATGATTCTTGCGGTATGGGTTTAGATTTACCCCCTGAAGCAGATTTTTTAACTGATGAGGAACTTTTTTTGGCCATCTTCACAGACGATTTATCTTCGGCAATTTGCCCCATATTTGCATAACGCTTGATAATTTACGTTTTTATAAATATCATTTTCTGTTACGATATGCTAGAAGAATGGATTTTTACATTATTTCCAAAGTTGTGATGAAGGCACCGAGTAGGTACTTTGTTTAGTTGTGTTTGTTAGGCAAGCATAATGACATGCAGCGTCAAGTAAGAGCTCCATACTATGTCAAAATAATGTCACTTCATGAAGCTCTCAGCAGTTGAGAGCTTCATGAAGTTTCTAAGGCCAGTTACTGGCCTTAGAAACTTTTTTGTATGTTCTCTAAGTAGACGTTACTGTATGTCTTTCTCTGGGCGTGTAGGAACTGCGGAATAATTCTGTTATGGCCATATAGACTGCCAAGATTTACTCTCACAAATAAATTTCAATACCCCATTCAAGATCGCTATAGAGTATCTAGATATTTGGCTTTTCAGAAAATAACTTTTAGAATTAAATTGGGCCATTTCTCAACAATTAACCGAATCCAGTCACAGTTTAGCCATCTTTCGCGATCATCTCCGGACAGTTTTGATTTATCATATTCGCTAAGAAAATTTAATTCTACATTGCGACACCAGCTTGTCTCAGCAAAATAGACTAAAAAATTTTATCTTAATTTGTATTTTAATATTTTATTAATTCACGTAATGCGCTTTCTACACTATTATTACCTATTATTATTATGCATGCCGTGGCAGCCTTTAAGTAAGGCAGCACCATAGAATGTTTCACCGATTGATTTTCTGGAAAAGGAGAACCTATTTATGATGAATTCCTTTATCAGGAAACCTCAAACTCTGAAATGGACCTGTGTAAGTCCAGATAGTATAGTTAAGAATGAGATTGATTTTAGTTGAGGCAAGTCCTTTACCTTTTCCATTACCTTGAAACAGAGCACCTTCTGAAGGCAGCATAGGGACTAAAATGATGTATATTAGCCAAATCAAAAGAGATTAGGGTGGTTGCTTTTCCTTTTCTTTTACAGATAAAACTAATACCAAGAAGACTTATTCGCATTCGCTCACTCTCTTTATACTACACTATACACATACTACACACTCACGAACCCACACACGCACATACGCACATACTCATGCATGAACACACACACACACACACACGCGCACGCTCGCACACACACACACACACACATACACACAAGTAGTACTTACCTTTAATTCAACTGTTTAATTTTATTGTCTTACTTAAAAAATTGTTTGGCATTACTGCTCACTTTTTATAACATCAGTTACTGTAACAATATGTGGAAGAACTGACGTCTGTCACACAGTTTCTTTGTAAACTAGCATAGACGTCAACAATCCCCATCTTTATACTGAGTCCTTTGTTAGTATGTTACATTAATTTCTGAAGAGAACTTGTATGTATGCCTTTTAGAACTAATAATAAATAAATAAAAATAAGTCGATGATATCACATTAAATAACATTGAGGCTAGTGTATAATAGTAATTTGTTGTAAATGGTCATCAAAAATTAATTTAATTTATTAAACCAAATGTAGGAGGAATACTTCAGCACAAAGTATGTAAAAAAAAACAATGTGGTTTTTAGGATGTATTCACTTCCAAAAAATCTTTACAAGATCATTTACTGTTAAATGTACACAAGCATACCTACAGATGCAAATGTTAATTCTCAGTTAAGATTGCATACATGGTTTGCATGCACATTTAACATACTTAGATTATGTATACATCAGAGCGCTTAGCTCATACAAGACTTGAGAATTCCATACATTTTGCATTTAACATGAAAAGAAGTTTATGGAAAACTGTTGATTAAAAGTCAATAACAGTACCTCCTTAATTAAATGTGTAGTACCTAAAAGTAAATTAAAATATCTTTTCTGCTAAATAAAAAGTAATATAATGGAGCCAAAAAAACAATATTTATTTGCAAACAAATTGTACCTACCCACTATTAACATCAGTATTAGCCTCAAGATGTAACAAAAAAAAACTTTTGTGTCAGAACACTGTCAACCAATGTGTTAATAAAATAAGATCCACATGCAAGCAAGCTTATATTTTGAGATTAACTTATCTAATCCTGAGGTGCATAATATGCACATATTATGTGGAAATAAGTATGAAAAATCACTAGCAGAATAATAATTACTCTTCAGACAGTCATTAAACTGACCTTCTAACATTGCTACAACATGACTCATTCATGAAACTTTAATGAATAGTATAAAAAATTTAGCTCGAACTATGCAATAAACTGTGCAGGACAATTTTTTTTCAACAAACATGCTCAAGACTTTCATTGAATGTTTTTGCATTAATCCCTCAACCCCCAGGAGGCATGCGCGTGCCGCGATAACAATTGATTTCAATTGTGTCTGGAATAACTCACGATTGAGGGATTAAAAGTAAGATTAAGCTAAAACACTAATAATATAGTCCTCATATAAAAGCACAAATTATTGTTTACAATCATATTTTGGCTACTTATTCAAATACTTGCTATTGTTATTCTAAATCAGGCAAATCCTCCTCTTCAGCAGAGCTGGAATCATCTTTCTCATTTTCATCACCAAAGTCACCAATTTTATCTGTGCAGTGCATGTTACTGAACATGTCATTCATATTATCACCTTCTTCTCCACTTTCATCTTCATCTTGCCAGCGCTCAAAGTCAACCTTTAACCAATGGTGTTTCTTTTTGTCACTTGTGAGGTTTGGCCAAAATGGTCCTTCAGTTTTTTTGTGAAGTACTACATCTATAAATCGTCCTTTGTTACACTGTGTGCTTTTATCTGGATCTACTTCACCAAAGAGAAGAATTTCAACTTCATGCATCTTTTGATCTGGAGCGCACAACCCTTTAAAATAGACTTGTTTGTTGTCAATTCTAATTTCTGGTTTTTCACATTCTACATTGAAAGTTAGAAAGACACTGTCACTTCCTTGGGCCCACGATACTGAAGGTGGAGTAATCATTGCTTCTAAACTCATTCTGGAAATTACGATTGTTTATAAACTAGATCATAGGATGGTCAAAATTAAAGAAAATCTTAAAAGCGTTAATGCTTACTCTTTGAGATTAGAAATGCGTAATTTTTTTACATGAATCAATAACTAGCTTGTTAAACAGAAAAATGCGGCAAGAAACACATGACAAGTTGTGCAGCTGACAGGCTGAAAGCTAAATTTTACAAGATTGAGTCAAGGGAGGAGCTTTAAAAATGGACAGTTCGCGTCCTTGAGTTTGCTTGTAAAAGGTTAGAGTAACTATTTCAGTCAATACTTTTTAATGAATTTCAAATTAAAATTATCTAATTTCATAATAAAAACATAGATTAATTACTCCTAATGTTTTAAAGCCAATATTGTAATTTTGGCTGTGACACTTTTATAAAACAGATGATGAATGGCAGTATAGTCTCAGACCTTAGCCGGTTCCGATAGGGCAAATAAACACAAAAAAAACAAGCACAGGCGATGTGGTGATTGTGGTGGATAGATTTGCAGGGTGAATTGTGTAATTCTGCCTTGCGAAACTAGGAAGAAAAAACAAATTGTATTGGGAACGGAACGGTGACGTAAGGTGACGTTTTTTTTTCTAAATATGGCATTCAGAGGCTTGCCAGCATTAAAAATCGCAATAAATAAATAATAAAATAAATATTTTAAGACATGCCTCACTGGGCCACACAGAGCCATCTAGTCCCAAATTAAGGTAGTATTAAGTACCCTGTCGTATGGGGTACTAGACAACCGATAAACTTACTTATATACTTTTTTTTTTGTAAATACATACTTATAATACATAGAAAACACCCAGACCAGTACAAACAGACATGTTCATGCACACAAATATTTGTATTGTGCGGGGATCGAACCCGCGACCCATGGCTCAGAAGCAGCGTTAACTACCGCTGATCCAAATGGTCGTTCAATCGCAATCATGATATGATATCATGATTGCGATTGAAAGTGGGTAATTCGTTCATGGGAAATTGTATTCGTATTTTCAACAAATTACCACTGTCAATTGCTGACCTCCCTGTACATAAATTCAAATCATATATCAAAGTTGTTTTAATGAAAAAGGGCTATTATACTATTAATGATTATATAAATGATAGGAACGTTTGGCTTTAAATTGTATCAGCTCGCACTGGCATATATCTTATGTAAACATGTTTATTTAAAAAGAGGCTGACAATAGTGACCGAGTTTCTTGCGCTGCTTCTTCTCGGCACTAGCCCACATTTGTCCCGAAGCAGTGGTAGGTTAAATATTAGGTCGTGTAAAAGCGCCTCCAGGGGCCTATTTGCAGAAATAAAACTGATTTTAACTGATTGAATAATTTAGTGATCAAAATCGAATCAGTTGAATCATGTTAATCGACTCACTACAAAGTATTTTAATCATAATTTGGAATATAAATTGCGCCTTGTTAATCTGTGATTGTCATTACATTAAGTCATTCGAATCCTGTCGTCATAATTATATTTAGACAAGATAAAATCTTTAATGTCTAAAAAATTCATTAATGTCAATAATATTCACTTGTATTTTTTCACCCTCATCTTTCTTTTTTAGGTTACTCCTGAATCTGTTACTTTCTAGCTAACTGTAAGTGTTTTTTGTTGTTGTTTCCAAGTTTTTGATGTCCTTTTTATTACTTTTACACCGATAAAGTTCTTAAAGTTATGTTCCTTTCCTCTAAGTATTTACCGTGTATTTGCCCCTACCGCGACATTGGCTTTTGGTTTTGCACTTGAGATTGTCCCAGTATATCAATGACCTCATGGGGGGAGAGTATGACTCAGTGAATCAGGGGAGCCGAGACGGACTATCACCGGACGATGGTCCGAGTTAAGAGCATGCACGACTTCTATCGAATGAAGCCTAATGCCTACATTCTTAAGAATAGCAATGTCAAGAATATCGTGACGATGTTCAACATTGTAAGGGTAGTGGGTGGGCTCCAGGGGTGGTACAACGTCGAAGGATAGGGTTTCAGTGAATCTGCTCAAGCGCGTGCCACTAGTGGTCGTACATTACATAGGCATCCTTACAGTCTGTTTTTGCTATTAAAGTCGCCGCCTATGAAGACGGTTTCGTTCATGCCCTGACTGGGATCTTGCTACCAGAGAGGTAGGCCGAAGCGATGAGTATGGGCCTGTGGCCGGTCATAGATAGTCTGCCTAAGGAGAGATGTCCGTCGTGGGTGGGGGGCCTTGTGCGCCATGAGTGGTTTAGCCCAGGCGTTAGGCCGGCAAGGTCGGAGAGCGGGGAATGCCGACTGTGTGATTAGCACACGCGGTTTCCCCTTATGCTGAGGGGTGGATCGTGGGGGGGGGGGGGAGCGGGGTCTAACTAACTAAATTGGTATTTTATTTACATTTTGTTGTGTACTAGTGATGTGGTAATATAAATATCGACACCATCAGTTCTTTAATTACCAGTGTTTAGGGTATTAGTACACCAATTATGAACACCAAACTAGTTTCGTAAAAGTTTACATTTTACTGAAATTTTTTAATAATGCCAAGATTGGTGTAATCAAATTTAGAAAACAAGTTAAAAATAATGTACAGGGGCTAGCTTATTTCATTCTGAAAGTAGTCAGGGTGTTTCCAAATAATAAAAAAAGCAACTAATATTTTTAGAATTAGAAAAAAAAATGTTTTAATTTCAAAATATTTTTCAGATGCAGGTGGGTTAAGGTTGTGGGCAAAGAAGATCAAAAATATATATTCCTATAGAAAAAATACGTATGTGGTAATCACTTTGAGACAACATTGAGCTCGTAAAAGTGAACTCGATCTTACTCACCTAAAATGTAGTTAAATAATACATAAAACCATTTGTATTGCATATATTTTGCTGATATCGATAAAATATTTAGCGGTACCGAATTGTACCACACTAAAAGTGTGTTATGTTGGTAGTATTGTATTATTTGACGTCTCTTTGACATTACGTTTTTTAAGTTGGTAATTGAGTGCCATGCAAATGGATTGAATGGAAATGAATGGAATGTATAGGAGTCCTGCCTCTTGAACTAGTTACATACTCTTTGGTTAGTAGTCTGTGGATGACAATGACAGACAGACAGTGAAGAGTTTTTGGCGGGAGTTCGTGAGATACGTTTGGAGTCCGTTTATTTTCTCGTATTTTTATTGTTTATAGTGATTTTTGGGTCGTAATAGTGGTATTATTTTGCGAAACAAAGTGTCGTGCGAGTGAACAATATACAGTTCGGTGAAATAACATGGTGTATGGGTCGTAACCAAGAAAAGTGGACCGCGAATTTTGCGCAGGAACGCGAACAGCTCACCTCTTTCTTGGGGACTTCTCTACATTCCTTCAATCTTTCGACTGTCTCCAAAAACTCCATCGAAGCATTAAAACGTCTAACATCAACTTTTTAATGCAAAAAAAGAATATTACTAAAGAATTGGCTGTATGGACAAGTATCTGAGACCGTTAATAAACATACTAAAGAAAAAAAAAAAGACAGACAGAGTGAGAGAGAGACAAGATCGACAGGATTTTATGATTGACAGGAAGCTGCACGTGTGAAAATTCAAAAGAAGAAGCATAGGTAGTGATTCCCTATATATTACTTTACTCTTTGTAGTGATTACTTGCTCAGTGAGAAGAAGAAGGACGATTAATATTCCCGGTTTCTTTTCTTTCTTACCCGATTAAAGTCACGACATCTGTGATGGGGAAAGCTAAAAAACTAAAGCCTTCGCAAGTGGGAAAAAATATTGGACTTGCAGATCAAATTGAGTCTACTAATGCAGTTAAGATTATTAAGAACAAGCCTAAGGAAAGAAGTAGGCACAATGATGATGAAGAGGTATGTTATCTAAGTTTTATTAATATAAATAAATAACAATAAAATAAAAATCATTTATTTTCAGACCAAAGATCCATAAATTGTTGGTAACAATATAAGTCAGACTATGTTAGTAGGTTCAATAATAACAATAAAACCAAAAAGAAAACAACTCCAATAGGCAGGTTCACCGAACCTTTGACACATGCAACTCTGTGAACCTGCCAACCAAAGTCAAATTGAGTAGATTTATTTTATTTTAGTTACGCACATACACACCTATTGCTATTTTTTTTCAGTTTATTACAGCTGACTTATCCAAAAAGATTCTTAAAGCTGCAAGGGTACAGCAAGCAGAGTTAAATAGAGATGAAGCTGGACCTTCACCCGCTAAACATGTGCAGTTACCTGCATTTAATGGTTGGTTAAGCATTTAACTTATTTAAGGAAAGTTGTAACTGCAGTAGTCTAAAAGATAATGTAATACCTAGGTAAAACTGAAAATCTTTAGAACATGAAAAACGGCTTAATGTAGAAAGTTTCCAATACTTTTATTGTTTTTCAAAGTAATCTCCGTTCCTCTCTACACATCGCAGCATTCGATGGAACCACTGAGAAAAGCAGTGGGCCCATTCTTCCTTAGGGGTCTCTTCTATGGCATTTTCGTATGCTTTCACATCTTCTGGGCTCATAATACCTTGAATTTTATCTTTAGTTCTTGGGAATAAATGAAAGTCACAAGGTGCCAGGTCAGGACTGTATGGCGGATGACTCATTATCTCGACACCTGCCAAAGTAAAATATTCAACAGTCCGTTTTGTGGAGTGCGCTGAAGCATTGTCGTGGTGAAGGAGGATCCTGCTTCGAGGGCGCTGCTGTCGAATTTTTTCCAAGACTACAGGCAAACAGCAATTGACATATCAGTCACAACTGTCGCGAAATGACCTTTCCGACCAAAGAATGAGGCAATCATCTTTTTTTCTTGATTTCTTCCTTTCTTTACCTTAGTTAGCCGATCTTCGGAAGGAAACACCCACTGAGCTGATTATCTTTTGGCTTCGGGTTCGTAGCAATATATCCAGCTTTCATCACCTGTGACGATGTCAAATACAGCATTTGAGTCACCGCCGTTGAACTTCTCTAATAACATTTGGCAACACCAGTTCATGCAAAGGTGTTTCTGGCCGTCGGTTAAAGTATGGGGAATCCATCTGGTACAAAGCTTCCTAACGCCTAAATGTTCATGTGATATTTTTTGAACTTGACTCATACCAATGCCTAGGCTTGCCCATGTCTGCTGATAGGTCACTCTCTTATCTTCCTCGATCATGCGTCGCACAGTACTAATGTTATCTTCAGTAGTGGCTGTTAAAGGACGTCCCTCATGCGGATCATCATTGAGATTGCTACGTCCACACTTAAACTCGTTAAACCAATTGTAAATAGTGGCACGAGATGGGGCTTCATTAAGAAATGCTAATCGCAGCTTATCATAGCTTTGGTGTTGAGTAAGCCCACAACGAAAGTCATAATAAATCATTGACGGAAAATTTTCTCGCGTTAAGTTTATTTTCATGTGTAACAAGAGTTTTAGATTTGCCGCCAATTCACAAAAACAACTGACAAATGAATGCAATATACTTACTACATTAGGTTACCAAGGAGTTCTAAAATTGAAATTCAAAAAAAGTTTTCATTTGCAATGTTTCTAACTGGCCAGTTCTAAACATTTTCAGTGTTACCCACATACTAATGTTGCTAAGAACTTTATTTCAGGGCATTCAGAGAAAATTGAAGGCACCACTTCGTCCGCATTTTTCAATACTAGAGAGGATTTGAGGGTCTGAATTCTATATAGAATTATTAGATACCATATATTTGATTATGCATAGTAATGGATATATTGTGATGATATCACTGTAAGAATACTCCGCAGTGCAAGCACTTTCAATAACAAAGTATGATGAAAACCTGGGACATTTTTTAAATAGGACTAGGGACCGATCTGGGGCTAAAAATTGATCTCATGAATCAATTTGAATCAGAGCCTCTAAGATTGATTCGGGAAAAAACTTGATGACATAAGATCAATCTATCAAAAATCGATCTTAATTCTCGTACGATACTAATTATTACACTGAGGAAGTTATAAAACAATAATAATCATTAGTGTTTTAGAAAAAAAAAGCTGTAGTTAAAGGTATCGTAGTAGATAGGTAGGTGTTACCAGACGGGTTAAATGAAAATATAATATCAATCCCGAATAAACACAACTTAAATTCCTAAGAATAGCTTTCATTTCAATCTTTGTAACATTTTACATAAATTAATGCCATACAAAACTAGTTTAAGGAATATTTTACTCTCAATGGTAGGGATGACCAGGGCCGTCTTAAACTAGGCTGGGGCCCTTGGGCACACAAGAATTTGGGGCCCTTTTGGAAAGTAAAAAAGCGAATTTTAATAATTTTTTTTTACTAAGTATGACCGTTTATTATAATTGATGACTGATTTGTGAAAAAAGTGTATTGTGCCCGACAAAAATGTTTTGAGAATAAATGTGTGAGATAAATTATCGGTACTTCGGGGCCCCCTAAGGATGGAGGCCCTGGGCACGGGCTCCGTGTGCCCTTATGGTAAAGACGGTTTTAGCGATGACAATAGCATAGATCGAGTTCCGATCTGGTCGTTTTGTGACGATCTTGAGATGAAATGAAATGGAATAAAATGAAATATTTATTTGCATAAGATATGGTACAAACAGGTGTTAAGAACAATTTGATCAACATATTTTACCAAATCTTGGCATGCAAAAATTTTATAATATTTGTCTAATTGTAAGACCCAAACATTCTCATCTTAAACAATTATTCAATAAATTAGCTAAATGTCAGTTACAATATAAATCAAATTAAATCGGCACGTAAACAGATTACAAACATATTTGTCAATAAATTAGCTAAATGTCAGTTACAATACAAATTAAATTAGATCGGCACGTAAACAGATTACAAACATATTTGTCAATAATTTAGCTAAATGTCAGTTACAATATAAATCAAATTAGATCTGTACGATATGGCTAGCAAAAACTTGATCCAAAAAATCAAAGATTGTGTTAATAAAGATCGATCTTCGATAAAATCAAATCGAGATTAGAATCCCTAAATAGGACTAGAATTTTATAGGCATTTTTTGAATTTTTGAGTGACTTATACTAGTTAAAACAAAGGTAGTTCCGTACGGCGCATGACATGTTTCTAGCTTGATATCTAAAATAGTTTGTGTCCTATGTTTAAGAGTTATAGAGGTTGATCACAGAAAAATACATATAATATGTACCACAGAAAGAGCCAAAAAGTTCCTTTTTAAAATTACTTAGCCAAAGTAATTTTGATATGTTGAGTAAATTCAACTAATTTATATTCTTTTGTTATAGATGTAGAGTCCGATGAAAACTCTCAATCTGATCCTGATGAACTTGAGCCTGATGCATACTATGATAATATTGAAATAAATGAAGAAGATGAGGAGGCCTTAAAAATGTTTATGTCTGCCAAACCTGATAGAACTCGAACCCTTGCTGATATTATAAAAGATAAAATCACAGATAAACACACCGAACTACAAACACAATTTTCAGATGCAGAAACTTTGAAATTACAAAATATTGACCCTAGGTAAGAAATCATACTTCTTACTTATCTTACTAATATCAAAGCTTGGATGTTTGTTACTCAATCAAGCCCAAAAAGGCTGAATAGATATGAGCTGAATTTGGCGTGGCCATAGAATTTAAACTGGAATAGGCTGCTTTTTATCCCAAAAATTACTGTTCCTGCCGGATAGTATTCTTATCCATGCCTACGAAGTCACAGGCTGGTCTAATATAAATCAACGGGTAATGTCTATACAGTTACAATAATGAGGACGGCCATCTACTACTTGAAGTTAGATGTAGTGTCATACTGACTTCAAATTTGATGCATAAATTGTTTTTCTATTTTAAAGTCATACAAAAATTATTCATTGCTTTCAATTAAAATTATATTTTAGAACATAAACTCGAAATGAAAGATATGTTTACATGTTTTAATTTGCATTAATTTTGGTTTAACCCGAAGAATACGAAATGAACGCAAATTGAAATCCGTAAACATATCTTTTATTAATGTATAGTGATGAACACTAAGAAAAATAGGGTGTGTAATATATACAAAAAACATATCGTATAAATATCAAAACATATACAATCAAATAATATAATCTTGTTTAATATAACACTTTTTTAATATAATGATGGAAAGATATAAATTTAAATAACATAATTTTAAAACTTATAAGTAACAGTTGGTATATAATCATTTAGCATAATAACCGTTTAATATAACATTCACATGATATAATGCTAAAAACAAGTAATTTTATTTAGTATGATAACATTTAGTATAACGTTCATTTACGACAAATCTCTTTTTATATAATATTTTAACACAGATAATGATATATTGATACAAAGGCGTCAGAATGCAGAATTTAAAGATACGAAATAGGGTATATTATATTAGGGTAATAGGGTATATCTTCAAGAGCCAGACGAAATGCCATAAATACGCAGGCAAGGAGGTATGCATGCACGTAAGCAGGCAAGCAAGCATGCATCCAGGCAAGCAGCCTGCTTGCAGGCAATCATCATGTATGCAAGCTGGCATGCATGCAATCATGCAGGCAAGCAGCATGCGTGCAGGCAACCAGCATGCAAGTAGGCAAGCAGCATGCATGCAGGCAAGCAAGCATGCATATAGGCAAGCAGGCAAGCATGCATGCATTTGTTTTGCTCTTCTCCGGCGCTGCGGGAAGTGCAGTCCTTCCGCCCTTGCGTAGGTAACAAATCTCTGGCACCCACACACGCTTCCGCAGCTCCCTCCGCATTTCTTGGTGATAAAATATAATAATTACGACATTTATAATCTGTATCTCATGTCAAACGATTCACCAATCACAGTGTGTTACGTCATACGTGGGTAACCTCAATGTAAACAATACCGTGTGTGATACTTTTACGACTAAAATTGCTTTTAAAACAGGATAAATTTATGATTTGGTATATTTGAGTACATATACAATGTAAAAAACAGATATGTACTGATTTCAGATTTAAACAAGTTATGTACGTATTTGCAAGCTTTCGATTGTAATAAATAAGAATACAATTATAAATGTTTGTTTTTTTTGTTTAAATATAACAGCTGCCATGGAAAACGCATTTGGAAGAAATATTATATTTCAAGCGGAATATCTCACAATAATATCAAATGAAGTAAATCATTTGTACATGACTACCTCCGTAGAAATGTAGGGAAAATAAAAACTTTTTATTTTCAAATTAAATCAGCTCAAATTTATATTCGCTTCAGACGACTATTTCATGACTATTTTTTGGCACAAACTTGAAACCGGAATTCGTAGGCGTTTAGGAGAAATTTGAAGTTTTCAAATGTTCAAGCCATAATCCTCACCAGGGTACCTTTGTATCTCTGGAATCTCTTATGGACTATTTCTGGATTTGGCATGTCGTTAAGACTATTTCATGACTATTTTTTGAAACCTTAACCAATTCGATAGACTTTACCGTTAGCTTGCACCAGAAGTGAGGATTAAAGCTTGACGTTCAAGCCATAATCCTCACTAACCTATAGCTATAGCGCCGTAACTAAAATGCGACTATTTTCTTTACTTGTACGACTATTTATGACTATTTCAGGACTATTTTTAAGCATTGTCAAAATTCGTTTTCATTGAGATTTTAAATATGAGCCAGCTTGAAGCACACGTAATTGTCGACGATTTCGAGAAGTACTCCATCGACAGTTATCGGCCCGGGAATGACATGCATGTTGAACATGACTTTCGTCTTGTCCATGTTCATACATAGGCCGATGCGTCGGGAGGATTCATTTAGGCTACTCAACAATAGCTGGAGTTCCTGCAGCGATTTCGCAATAACAACAATGTCGTCTGCAAATCGTAGGTGTGAGATGTATTGGCCGTTCACATTGATGCCTAGCCCAGTCCAGTCAAGTGTCTTGAAAACGTCCTCCAGTGCGTTGGTGAACAGTTTTGGAGATATGACGTCTCCCTGTCTTACACCCCTCTGAAGCTGGATTGGTTTTGTTTGACTGCCCTGGATCTGAACAAACAATATGGCTGCCTTGTACAAATATCTCAGCGCTTCGATATACCGGCAGTCGACTTGAGATCGCTGAAGGGATTCCATAACAGACCAGGTTTCAATAGAGTCAAATGCCTTTTCGTAGTCCACAAATGCTATGCACAGGGGCTGATTATAATCCTCAGACCTCAGAAGATCAGACTAAGAAAGTCTTCTGTAGTTTAGTTCTTCTGTATAATCTGCCTCACTGTGTGGATATGGTCTACGGTACTGAATCCTCCTCGAAACCCGTCCTGATCTGGAGGTTGAAACTCGTCAAGTCTTCGCGCAAGCCGATTCGTTATGACCCTCGAAAACAACTTGTAGACGTGACTCAGCAACGAAATAGGTCTATCTATAGTTTTTCAGAAGTGTTTTGTCACCCTTCTTGAAAAACAAAACCACAATGCTTCTGCGCCACGCCCCTGGGGTTCTCCCGGATGACAGCACCGAGTTGAAAACACGCCGAAGCTCTATTAAGACATGACGTCCCCCTGATTTTAAGAGCTCAGTCGTGATTCCATCTCCACCCGGGGCTCTCCCATTTTTAAGTTGTCTAAGGGCCAGCTCAATCTCTTCCGGGCTAATTCTTGGCAGCTCGTCGGTGTAGTGGCGGGTCGGTGGTGCTCGCGGGCTATTGAGTGTGGGGGCGTGCATGGCTTATAGTTTACCGTAGAATAAATAAATAAATAAATAATAAATAAATGTGGACAACATCACATACATTGTTCTGATCCCAATTTGAATAACTATTTAAAGCATTCGTATTTTGGAAACCAGAAACAACGAAGGTACCACCGGTAGAAGTCTTCGGTCTCCTCAAGAATTTCGGACTTAGACGTGATAATTAGGCCTTCACGTGTTTTGAGTTTTGTCAGGTGGCTCCTTTTTACGCTCTATCGCCGCCTGACTAAGAAGCGTATTGGAGCTTCTGAGGTCTTTCCTTATCGATTTCCGCACCAGCCTGGTAAGAGCCACCCGCTCTTCGGCATTTGTCGTGTTACCTCTTTGTGCCATTAAAAGTTTCGTCTCTACTGAGAAACGAGACTCTCGGCCCGTACGTTGCCTCTCAGATAACCTGTTACCCTTTTCCGTTATATCAACTACGCCTGTAAGGTCCCCATCAATATCTGCAGTAGTCTAAAAGGGCGTCGAAACGGTTTTTAAGCTCTAGCTGAAAACGTTCGGAGCCAGCTATCGACTGGAACGGTGTCGGTCGGAGCGTGGACTTCATGAGACGGGATCTTTTTAGGTTATAATCGATATCCAGAGTGCCTCGTACAAGTCGGTGATCACTTCCAGTATTAAACCTATTGATCACTAAGACATCTCTGAATATATGCCTTTTATCCGACATGATGAAGTCGATCTCATTTTTTGTGACTTTGTCGGGGCTGATCCAAGTCCACTTTCTTTAGTGCTTCTTTTTAAAAAACGAGTTCATAACAAACAGCCCCTCGCTCTCCAGGAAGTTTACAAGCATCTGTTCCTGTCTCTGAGCCGCTGAGCCCCACAGTGTGCCATCGTATACGCTCCAATTCTACCTCGAGTTCGTGGACATGCTGCGCCTATTATACGTAGCCAGGTCCAGTTTTTTATTGTAGCCGTTCTTCGCCCGGGGATTCTTCGCACCCCCTACCCCATCGTTACCGTGGCTAGGAATAATAGGGCGGCCGGGACTGGGGGCCGTGGCTTTAGTGTACTGCTCATTGGGAGGAATTGCCCTTAATCGCCACGCGGGGCAAGCGGATTGGCGATCGCAGTGGGGCAGAGGTTCAACACCAGGATGCGGATTGTGTCCTTACCAAACTGCAATAGCCAACCCACCAGTGGTGGTTATGGCGAAATCCTTTAGCAAAAACAGGCCTTTAGCCACAGAAGTAATGTGACTGATGATAAATATATGTTATTTATGAGTATTGAACTTTTTGTACACAGTTAATGTTGTTTTTATTTTAGGATAAAAGCAATGTATGAGGGTGTCAGAGATGTCCTACAAAAATATCGATCTGGCAAATTGCCTAAAGCTTTCAAAATGATTCCTCATCTGCAAAATTGGGAACAAATATTATACATAACAGAACCTACCACGTGGTCAGCAGCAGCTATGTATCAGGTACTTAATGTCAAAATTTAAACAGTTTTGTAAGCCCTTACAAACTAATATGCAGCTAGACATGTAAGTACAGCAATATCACCTAATTCGGTTTAGGCGCATAATGTCAGAAACGCAAAATGACAGATTCACAAAATGTCAGAAACGCAAAATGTCAGATGGCGTAAAATGCCAGATTCTTGAAATGACAGATTCGCAAAATGACAGATTTACAAACTGATAGAAATTCAGCCTAAGGAGAGACTCATTACAATAAATAACCTAAAATTAGTCTTTTTTAAAATTAACAATTGTAAATGAACTTGTTTAGAGAAAATCAATAGTTGATCAACAAAAAAATAAAGTTAATAATAAAGCAAGAGATACTTAATAAAAAATCTGAGTTTCATACAGTCAACGAGAAAAAATCATCTTCAGTGTAAATTATACAATCAATACTTAATATGAAAATAGAGTCAAATAACATTTATTATTAACCACAGTAATACACTAATTATGTATTAATCTTGCCTGTATCATTTTAAAAGAGATGTTAGTATTGTTATATTGTGCGACAATCTATTAACGTCTGTCATTTAGCGAATCTGTCATTTTGCGTTTTTGACATTATGCACCTAAACCCCTAATTCTTATTATACCTTCAATAAAGTGATCTGTTCCATATTTTTAAATTTTTCTATTTTTATTTAAAGACAGTATATTAAATTAAGGCAGTAGCAGTGCTGATTAAATATGGTTCAAACAGTGATGCAATACTGTCTAAATATGTTTGGCATTCTGAAGCCTTAACGGAAAAACATATTTTTCACCAAAAAGAGCCACACCAATAAATCTTCAGGAGCCGGTTGCTTGTCCGAATTTTATTTGACTGAAAACGGTCAACAAACATTTATTTTGTATAAATATGCAATCCTGTAGATATCATTCAGACTCTAAATATCATTGTCAAAAGAAGCGTGTTGCCGAGGTTGACTTTAAAGTTGAAACGTAGTCACTTAATTGGGGTCTCATGGTGTTTGATTATTATCATAGGGAAAGTAATATAATAGGGGTTAAAGTATGAAATTGCCGATTATTTTCCCACTTTTTATTTTGTTTATAGCTCTTAAGTATAGTCATATTATTGCGTAATTCTTTTTGTATTGTATCAAAAACTTAATAAAGTAACTTTTGAAGACTAAAAAAACATGCAATACTAGTGCCTATTACTTCAAAGGAAGTCGTTGAAAAGACCCCTTACAATGTGTCAGCTGACCTTCTTGCTTCAATTAAGTATATTTGTATTATACTTTGATTTTCAGAAATTTAAATACTATATTGCGTAGCTTTATAACCATCTAACTTTCACCTTTAATTGCATCGAAAACGGTTGTCGTTTTTAAAAAAACGGAAAAAAATGTTAGTATGGAAAAATGACTTTTCTCGATTTCGTCCATACAAAACGGCAATTTCATACTTTAACCCCTAATACTAGAGTTCCAATCTTCATAGTAAAGATCCGGAAGAAAGCCAAAATTCTGTATAAAGCATTGATGGCATTACTGTGCGCTCGTATTGCAATCGAAAGAGACAGAAAATCTTTCTCTGCTGCGGCTATTTATAGACTGTTCTGCTAGCGCTAGTGTCGCAAAGCATTCTTTTGCCTGGTAGTTATTGTAAAAAATAGAGCACGTACTTCTGTTTTACGTACGGCATTTTTGTAACGATATATATGAAGAAATAAAAACAAATATTGCACATTTATCTAGTTTTAAAATAGGAAATAGAAATACTAATAAATTGCTTTGAAATTTTGAATTTTTCTTGGCCTTTACATTAAAATCTAATAAAGCGCCATCTTACGGCACGTTAATGTCATGGTCAAAGAGTAGCCACATTGTGCTTGCAAATGGTTCTCGTAATTGTTGGATAGGTCATAAGATTTTATTCAAATCGAAACTCCTAGCGCAATCTTTCGTAATATTTTGGAAATAATTCGGGAAGACATTTCTTGACTAGCGATTGGAACTCTACGTGGGTAACACTGAAAATGTTTAGAACTGGCCAGTTAAAAACATTGCTAATGAAAACTTTTTTGAATTTCAATTTTAGAACTCTTTGGTAACCTAATGTAGTATATTGCATTCATTTGTCATTTGTTTTTGTGAATTGGCGGCAAATCTAAAACTCTTGTTACACGTGAAAATAAACCTAACGCGAGAAAATTTTCGTTCAATGATTTATTATGACTTTCGTTGTGGGCTTACTCAATAACAAAGCTATGACAGGCTCCGATTAGCATTTCTTAATGAAGCCCCATCTCGTGCCACTATTTACAATTGGTTTAACGAGTTTAAGCGTGGACGTAGCAATCTCAATGATGATCCGCGTGAGGGACGTCTTATAACAGCCACTACTGAAGATAACATCAGTGCTGTGCGACGCATGATAGAGGAAGATAAGAGAGTGATCAGCAGATACGGGCATTGGTATGAGTGAAGTTCAAAAAATATTACATGAACATTTAGGCGTCAGGAAGCTTTGTACCAGATGGATTCCCCATACTTTAACCGACGGCCAGAAACACCTGGACTGGTGTCGCCAAATGTTATTAGAGAAGTTCAACGGCGGTGACTCAAATGCTGTATTTGACATCGTCACAGGTGATGAAAGCTGGATATATTGCTACGAACCCGAAGCCAAAAGACAATCAGCTCAGTGGGTGTTTTCTTCCGAGGATCGGCTAACTAAGGTAAAGAAAGGAAGAAGTCAAGGAAAAAAGATGATTGCCTCATTCTTTGGTCGGAAAGGTCATTTCGCGACAGTTGTGCTAGAAGATGGAAGGACAGTTACTGCACACTGGTATGTCAATCGCTGTTTGTCTGTTGTCTTGGAAAAAATTCGACAGCAGCGCCCTCGAAGCAGGATCCTCCTTCACCACGACAATGCTTCAGCGCACAACGGACTGTTGAATATTTGACCATGGCAGGTGTCGAGATAATGAGTCATCCGCCATACAGTCCTAACCTGGCGCCTTGCGACTTTCATTTATTCCCAAGAACTAAAGATAAAATTCGAGGTATTCGCTTTACGAGCCCAAAAGATGCGGTGAAAGCGTACGAAAATGCCATAGAATGCCATGCCCTAAGGAAGAATGGGCTCACTGCTTTTCTCAGTGGTTCCATTGAATGCGACGATGTGTAGAGAGGAACGGAGATTACTTCGAAAAACAATAAAAGTATTGGCAACTTTCTACATCAAGCCGTTGGGAAGGAAACTGCAGCGCAACCACTTACAATAACGGCGAAACATTTTTTTGAATAAATTTTTTTAACTAATTAAAAGTGTTTCCGCCTGGGAGCATGGCATAATTATTCCCTTACTTTTTTTCAGGCTACTAGAATATTTGCATCAAACCTGAAGGAAAAAATGGCACAACGGTTTTATAATTTGGTCCTCTTGCCACGTGTAAGGGATGACCTGGCAGAGTACAAAAGACTTAATTTTCATTTGTATCAAGCACTTAAGAAGGCCCTTTTTAAGCCTGGAGCATTTATGAAAGGGATATTACTGCCTTTATTGGAGGTAAGCCAATATACATGCTTAATTTTATAATACAACTAGCTGCCCAGTGCAACTTTGATTCACTCAATGCTACTATCGCTACGACTCTACCATCCAACTACTCCAACCCAATCTCTAACCTTACCCTATTTATACTATACCCTGCCCTACCCTTTCCCTACAATTACATTACCCTTAAAAAAGGTAAATATTGCACATCGACCTTTGAAAAGAAACAATATTGCTCAGTAACTATTTATGACGATTGTTAGTCGCGGTTCAAATGTGTAACACATTTGAACCGCTATAGAGTGCGGTCGCGTAAATAAGTAATTATTTTAAGAAGGTTCAATAGAGAGTTGCAAATGCTACTGGAATTTCAAGACGAACTTTAAACAATATACACTCACCGGCACGTAAACCTGGCCACGTTAAATTTTTATTGTGATTTGCTTAAATATTTTTTTATCACTAATTTGTATCGGATTTAATATGCTTTTATTATTAGAGTTATTTGATTCGGGGTTTATACCATGTACCTTATTTATTATGAGTTTCCGATATTTCGGCACTGTTGCAAGCGCCATGATCACAGTTCAAGCGCCATGAGTTCTCCCGTACGGCTTGTCAAATTTGGGCTAATATTAAAGGGATCTTTTCAACTTTAAAACTACACTTTTCAAAATACCGAAATCAAAACTTAAATTGGTTTCCTTAAAAGTCCCAATTCGATTAAAGCTTAGAAACTAACCCCATATCACTTTCTAATAAAATTAAGTAACTTATCGAAATAAAGAAAAATATTGTTTTGACCTACCTCCAAAAGGAACATTTGTTTTAAACACTAAAATGATCACTTTCGATCGACAAGAGCTTGGCCAAGATTCCGTGCTGCTGAGTGTATTAAACGAAGTAAGTATTGAAACATATTCCGGTGCAATTAAGTTCAGTTCTCCGAAAAAAGGGAGACCAAGAAAAACAATTTTGTTTAGTTATGACATTGTTCGAACAATGATGTCCGATTTTCACTTGCGTTTTAAGGAACTGCCGACAGTAAAGTCACGTTACAATAGCTTGTTATGGCTTGGGTTAAAACTTTATGGGGTAGCATATACCACAACAAACTTAAGGATAAGCAGTATCTTGAAAAATATGACACTTTTACAGAGGTCATTTTTTTATACGCGTTAAACTTCGTAGACACGTATTACGATTTTCATATCATTCAAAAAATAATATCAAGCAGACGAACATATTTTATAACCTCCTCCTTTATTTGTTAGTTAATTATTTGAAATCATAAATATGTGTTTTTAAATAAATTTGTACTTGTTTATAAAATGATTATTCAAAAACATGCATTTATTATTACTGACATTTTGTTTGATTGTGTGGCCAATGGACACCCTTCGTGTGGTGTTTTCATAGTATTAACACAGTCTATGAAACCATACAGTCGTCCGACGAAGACGTCTAGACAGGGCAATTGTGCGGGGTGTGGGGGGCGAGACGCGGGAAGGCCGAGCCCGAACTGCGAACAAAACGATGTTAGTAGTTCGGGACACAGCATTCAGGGCTAACAAGTGTTTGTTTTTAATTATTTTATATTTGTTAATTTTAATGGTGCATTGTGTAGACGGTAAAAAATATCTGATAGATAGGGCATGACTGTTTGTTTTTTTTTAATTCAAAATGATAACGATGCTTTCAAGCTTTATTGGAATGCTGATAATGAAAATAATATCTACATAATAATTGATTTAAGATGGCGGATTTTTTTTATTATTCACTAAGGGTGAATTTCGAGATGGCGGACGTAATTTATTTTTAATAAAATAAATAGTTGTCAATTTTGAGGTTTATTGGGGTGCTGATAACGAAAATGCCATCCTATTTCAAATCCAAGGTGGCGGACGTCATTTTTTATAATTTGATATGGGTGTATATTTTGAGGTTCATTGGGGTGCCAATTACGAGTGTTTATCTGCAATAAATAAATATTTTTATATATTGTTTACTTGTGACAACCCTAGCCTGCAATAAAAGCAAGTTAATTTTCAAACTCCTCTTCGAAATCTCGGTTACACTTTGTGCGGACTGAGAGACTACACATAAAGTGCAGTATTTTTTTTATTTATAGGTTTTACAAATTATTGGATCGTTTCTACAACTATTGTTTTAAGACATTTACAAAATATTGAAAAAGTTTTTTTGCGAATTCCAGGTTTGGTCCCTCGGTCCACATCCACATTTTTTTTGTATGTTAGCTGATCCTTACACCTTGCTCCTCCTTAAGTTTGTCGTGGTACTAACTGGACATCCTGTATAATACAACGTGTTCCTTTTGATATCCCATAACTCTAAGGTTATGTTCTAAAGGTAAAAATAATATAAAACGCCGTAGCTAGGTGGTTCAAAAATCAATAGTTTCGAATATAACATCAATTTTAGTTAAATTCGTTATAAAAAATAACCAGTATGGCGATATCCTTAGTTTTGCGAGACGTTGGCAAACTTACACTAAAGTGTGGTATTAAAGTAGCGGGAGAGCGTAACTTGTAAAAAACATTGACGTGTGTGGGTGTTTCATTGATAAGTAGGTACGAGTAAATCGTTTTCATTCAAAAGTTCATCTATAACAAGGTAAAGGTATTTTACATAAACAGTCGTGACTTTTGAGGATTATTTTGTGTGAAAAAATTAAACAAAAAAAAAAAAACAATTGAAAAATAATTCATATGCAATTTGATTCTTTACCATAGTCTGTTTAATACCCTAGAGTTATGGGATATCAAAAGGAACACGTTGTATATGTAGGTCTTGTGCAGAAAGAAGAAATAGTTTAGTCCAACTTACAGTTTCGTAGAAATTATATTGTCCACACATAAATACACAGAAAAGAAATAACAAAGAAGAAGGTGCAAGAACAAATACAAATAATTATATTTAGAAATTATACTGTAAGCGACATAGTGGTAAGCGGGCAGAGAATAGAGTATGTTGACGAGTACATATACCTAGGCCAGATAGTCTCCTTCGAAAACAGGCAGTACAAAGAGATCGGTCGTCGTATCGATAACGCCTGGAAGAGCTTCTGGTCCATGAAAGCGTATATGAAAGGAATCACTGAAACGCAAACTCGTTGACACTTGTATCCTGCCCGTACTTACTTACGGAGCGCAAACGTGGTCATTGACCGAAAGTCAAAAATCCAAACTCAAGGTTTGCCAAAGAGCTATGGAAAGGAGCGTGTTGGGTATTAAAAGGATTGATAAGGTCCGTAATACTACAATACGCTCCAGAACTGGCATAGCAGATGTAGGCAAAAAGACAGCAATGCTTAAATGGGACTGGGCGGGGCATGTGTGTAGAATGCACCCGGATAGATGGGCTCAAATTGTCACGCGATGGATACCATCAGACGGCTACCGACGAAGGGCTAGACCTAAAAAGAGGTGGTGTGACGATTTGTCTAGCTTCGCGAGAGATTGGCAGTCATTGGCCGCTGACAGAGACCAGTGGAAAGCGTTTGGGGAGACCTTTGCCCAGCAGTGGGATGATGTAGGTTAAAAAAAAAAGAATATTACAGTGCTTCAATTTTTTTAATGTCTCTCGGCAAACTTCTTCAGTCGTCAGATAAATATTCATTTTAGTTTATACCTAATTGTTCACTCATTTTTGGAAGTCTGTTGAAGATTCTGTTAAAGGATAAATCTAAATGTTATTGATGGACATGGAAATTGGTATTCGTTTGTATTCGGAAATGCAATTATTGCCGATATGCAATATTTATTGCCGGGTACTGTACCTTAGTGTTAAAAAACAAACCGTTTGCAGCGCCACCTATCAGGTCTAATTGTGGTTAAAACCATTCTACGTGGGTAACACTAAAAATGTTTAGAACTGGCCAATTAGAAACATTGCTAATGAATACCTTTTTTGAATTTCAATTTTAGAACTCTTTGGTAACCTAATGTAGTATATTGCATTCATTTGTCATTTGTTTTTGTGAATTGGCGGCAAATCTAAAACTCTTGTTACACGTGAAAATGAACCTAACGCGAGAAAATTTTCCGTCAATGATTTATTATGACTTTCGTTGTGGGCTTACTCAACAACAGAGCTATGATAGGCTGCGATTAGCATTTCTTAATGAAGCCCCATCTCGTGCCACTATTTACAATTGGTTTAACGAGTTTAAGCGTGGACGTAGCAATCTAAATGATCATCCGCGTAGGACGTCACACCCAACAATTACACAAGAAGTATGTTTACGAAATAATTTTACTTGACGAGCTTTTGTGAATAATAATCAATAAATCAAATTAAATTGATAAACTATATTCTAACTATTGAAAATGTCTCTTTATCAAACGTCCTTTAACAGCGACTACTGAAGATAACATCAGTGCTGTGCGACGCATGATAGAGGAAGATAAGAGAGTGTTCTATCAGCAGATACGGGCAAGCCTAGGCATTGGTATGAGTCAAGTTTAAAAAATATTACACAAACGTTTAGGCGTCAGGAAGCTTTGTACCAGATGGATTCCCCATACTTTAACCGACGACCAGAAACACCTTCGCATGGACTGGTGTCGCCAAATGTTAGATAAGTTCAACGGCGGTGACTCAAATGCTGTATTTGACATCGTCACAGGTGATGAAAGCTAATATTGCTACGAACCCGAAACCAAAAGACAATCAGCTCAGTGGGTGTTTCCTTTCGAGGATCGGCCAACGAAGATAAAGAAAGGAAGAAGTCAAGGAAAAAAGATGATTGCCTCATTCTTTGGTCGGAAAGGTCATTTCGCGACAGTTGTGCTAGAAAATGGAAGGACAGTTACTGCAGACTGGTATGTCAATCGCTGTTTGCCTGTTGTCTTGGAAAAAATTCGACAGCAGCGCCCTCGAAGCAGGATCCTCCTTTACCACGACAATGCTTCAGCGCACTCCGCAAAACTTTTGAATACTTTACTATGGCAGGTGTCGAGATAATGCGTCATCCGCCATACAGTCCTGACCTGGCGCCCTGCGACTTTCATTTATTCCTAAGAACTAAAGATAAAATTCGAGGTATTCGCTTTACGAGCCCCTAAGATTCGGTGAAAGCGTACGAAAATGCCATAGAAGAGACCCCTAAGGAATACTGCTTTTTCTCAATGGTTTCATCGAATGCGACGATGTGTAGAGAGGAACGGAGGTTACTTCGAAAAACGATAAAAGTATTGGCAACTTTCTACATTAAGCCGTTTTTCATTTTCTAAACATTTTCAGTGTTACCTAGGTAAATAATATGGTGAAGTCAGAAAGATATTATAATTTTAAAAATAAAACAAAAACTAAGTTTGTACGAAATGCACCGAATGCGACGAAACGATATGTTAACATAACACTCAAAAAACATACAGTTTGTTCAAGTCATTCTTGTTTGATGCGATGAAAGGAAAATTGAGATTAATTGTATGTTTTGTTTCATTAGGCTGGAGACTGTACCTTACGTGAAGCTATAATTGTGGGATCCGTGCTAGCTCGCAATTCTATACCAGTACTACACTCCAGTGCTGCCATGTTAAAGATTGCTGAAATGGATTACACCGGAGCAAATTCTATATTTTTGCGCATTCTATTTGACAAAAAGTATGCCCTGCCTTACAGAGTGGTTGATTCAGTAGTGTTTCACTTCTTAAGGTAAGTGTAGATAAAGTAGACATTATAACTTTAGTTTCCAACAGCAACTTTTGTATCAACAATCTAGGGTACACCCTGTATTACACCTTAAAACTATATGTCTCCGTAAAATTGAAAACTTGTCAGTTGAAGTCATTGTTGTTATTATTATTAGTTATTTAAGAAATAAAATTATGAGTTTGATTATGTTACCGATTATGTTTGTAGGTAAGAAAACGTCTTTTTTGTATATTTTCTTTTATGCCCTACCCTGTAGTTAAATGTTGTTTTTAATTCTAGATTTCAAAGGGATCCTCGCAATTTACCAGTTCTCTGGCACCAAGCCCTGCTTACATTTGTTCAACGTTACAAGGCAGACATTTCTACTGAACAAAGAGATGTTTTACTAGAGTTATTGCGGAAGCAGTCACACCCAACAATTACACAAGAAGTATGTTTACGAAATAATTTTACTTGACGAGCTTTTGTGAATAATAATCAATAAATCAAATTAAATGGATAAACTATATTCTAACTATTGAAAATGTCTCTTTATCAAATAAAATATTATTTATTAGAAAATTATTATAGGCTTGTAAACATTTTATAACTGAAAAAAATAGGTCCATAGAAGCCATTTCTTGCCATTTAACTGAGACAAATGTTTTGACAAATTTTCTTTTGTTAGCTAGTGTAGTTTGATTTGGCTATAATACAATAGCTAAGGTCATTAATTTTAAGCCCGAGGAAAGTAATTCAAGCTTTAATAGATATCTTAGTGCAGATATTGACTATATCCACATATATATTACAGATTCGGAGGGAACTTCAAGCAGCCAAGTGTAGAGACATTGAAGTAAACGAATCCGTACCTGACTGTATGGCTGTTGTCTAAAAATTGTTTGTATACATAATAAAGGTGTGTGTATATGGAAATTGTCATTGTGAAATTAAATCTTATAATTGTTATATTAGACAAACAAGTTTTTTTTTTATTAAATACACTACAGATATTTATTTGCAGTACCTAATTGACTTTTATTGTAAACACTTAACACTTACGGGGTTTAATGCAACAAACCGTTATTTAAAGGTAAATAGTAATTTACCTTCCCGAGTCTGCCCGCGACCATGATTCGTGCAACCGGATCGAAACGTCGGGAAGGTAAATTACTATTTACCTTTAAATAACGGTTTGTTGCATTAAACCCCGTAAGTGTTAAGTGTTTAGTGTAAAAATGCAACAAGAAAGTTTAAAATGACTTTTATTGTTTTATCAATGACATAGTAAATGCAATTTCAGTGACCTAATACCTAATATTTTAACTAAAACAGTAGATCTATCTATCACATAAATTGAATTACCAAAAAATATTAAAATGCACAAAGTATTACCATCAAAAAATTTTTTGCACTGGAAAATAATAGTGTGCGTTCGCCCAGCAAAAAGTATCGTCTATTCGAAAATTGGATGATGCAGATAATTAGTGCCTTATATCGTGTAAATGTGCCCGAAATTTTATATTTGTGCATCCAACAGCTTCAGAATTATTTAAGAAAAATGGATTCTGCTGCACGAACGTTCGCCCAGCTAAATTTTTTTTAATTTATGCATCTAGCTGTATATTAAATATTCAAAAAGGTAGCTTATGTACGAGTGTAAATGTGCCGAAAAAGCCAAATTTGTGCCTCTTAAGATGTCAGACTTATTTAAATATAAGGCACTAATTATCTGCATCATCCAATTTTCGAATAGGCGATACTTTTTGCTGGTTGAACGCACACAAATAATACCTATATCCAAAAATTGAACTTAAACTTTACCAAAAACTACTACAGGTTTTATTGCAATGTAAAGAACTTAATCGAACAAAATTATTATATTTATTACATCACTATTATTCCTTGCCCTAATTTAGCTACCAATACATTTTTGTGTCAACAAAACTCAAGTGTTAGGCCCAAGCCAGGGTAGTCCAATGCCTGAGTCTTGTCTACAGCCTTAGTTGTCATAATCAACAAGGTAAGATCTGATTGAGTATGACTGATATCTAACTTGGTGAACTAGGTACTTATATAAATGTATGAAATGTACACCCAAGACCAAGTTATAAAGATATTATGTACTCACAACTTTATCAATATTCATACAACTAACTACACCTACATAAAAATTTCCAGCCAACTAATTTAATGCATTGTTTGATTTGTTAGGATACAACTACATTAAATGTTAAAAATCAAAATAAAACAATACATTTAAATTCAGGATTTATTCAAAACTTGTGCAAAAATGATTGGTCTATCTACTTGACTAGAAATTAAATGAACTGGAGGTAAAATTGAGTGTTTACATTCACATTTCCTACCTGATATAAAATCAAAGGAACCAACTTTGAATCCGCAGTTTTCACAATGTAATTTACCTTTTGTCCATTGCTCCTCTATAATTTTTAATTTAATCCAGTCAGGTAATTTATCTTCTGGTAAATAAATAAAGTGTTTCGCGTTGTAGCTGTCACATGTTTCGAGATCACAAACTCCTCCAATAACAGGCTGATAATCATAAAAAAGAACATGTCTGCACTTTTGGCACCTCACAATGTAATCACCATTTTCCATTTTACTTATCTGAGCCTGAACTTGATCGAGGATTAAAATAATTAGATATAAAGAACATTTCGTTCGTTTCGTTGATGTTCGAAACCTACCTCGTAATGGGCCTTAGAGATGGGTAACGCTGCGCTGCGCCGCGCAATTGCGCCAACTCATTTCTCTGCGCCGGAGGTGTCAACGCAGTTTCAAAATGAGTTGGCGCACAGTGCAATACCGGGAAATTCAAAATGTGCTGGCACAGCACGCACGTAGGTGGCTCATTTGACAATAATTGTGACGGAATGTAACTACTTGATACTAAAATATAATATTTTATGCTCCATACCTAGTTAACATAAAACAGAATTCGAATTATTATGAAGTTTTATATGAATGAACTCATTCAAGTGTCAAGTGTCATCAAAACATACATAGCACATCATTCCGATTTCATTCTTTCTTAAACTCACTCGTTGCGTTGAGTGAATATTTGAGCATTTTGAGCTAAAAACGTAAAAATGTCAAAAGCTTCAGAGTACGGCGTACAGATGGCGCCCGCTTCACTGGTTATATTAAATTGCGCCACGGCGCAATTTTGAGTTAACGCAATGAGTCGGCGCAATAGACTGCGCTTGAGTTACTGCGTTGACGCACGAAAATTTGCTGCATTACCCATCTCTAATGTGCCTCTACTTGTATTAAAGATTTTAATAGGTCAGTGCTCTACTTGTAATATCGACGCTTAAGAACCAAGACCATCTATCTACAAAAAGTCCACTTTACAGGAGACGAAAAAAACGTTTAATTTTTTTTTATTTAAACATTTTTATTTTTTTTATATCTGAACATTTACTGGATAAGCAGAGGAAAAAAGGTGTTTTCATATATTTAGAAATAGCCTCATTAGTTTTAAAATAACGGTAGATAGCTGGTATTAGTTAAAATATTTGCACATGTTTGTGCAGCTTACTGTTACATAGATGGTATGAAACAAAATTAAAAAGGCTTTAATTAAACAACAAACACATGTTAAATTTGTAGAATTTAAAGGAGAAGAATACTTTTTCATAGAACAGATGACAATGCTTTAGTAAAAAAGTTTGTAATGAAATAGTTATTAGCAAATATATTCAAATATAATCATAATTTTTTATCAATTATGCAAAAATAAATGTGCAGCAACGCATCATAAAACGGATGGCAATGTTTTGGTAGAACATATTTTAATTGCTGAAGATCTAACGAAATTGGTAGCGGACTTTCATATAATTGCGGGTAAGTCACAGGAGTATTAATCTTACACTATCTTTGTGGCAAAGCCATCCAATCTTCATCAAAATTAAGTTCTATCAGGATGTCACCATTTGGTTGATATTTCATTGCACGTAGGTCTGTGACAACAGGATTGCCAGCTTTACGTCCTGGTCTGATACTTTTATATTGAAAAGTAGAAGAATCAGCATAATTTTTGAAGAATCTGTAATCAACTTCTACTACCTCATAGTGCTCTCTAGTGCGAGCTTCTTTGGTGACAGACTGGAGCTTTCGTTTGATAGCACTGTGAACCGAGTCACACTCCATTTGTGTGTGACCCGGTTCTAAGTACTTATGGGTTATGGTGACGTTGTGCTTGATGCTAAAATTTGGAAGACCATTGGTAAGAAGAGTGTTCCGTTTTTGGTATGTTCAACCATCTGAATATATCACTATTGGTAACTGTTTGGGCAGACAATGAACTTCCAAGACGTAATCTATAATAAATGAAACAAATGTGCTAGCCGTTAAATAACTTGCTGTTTCGTTGAACCAGTAACGTTTGCAGTGCTTCGTAGTAAGGTTAAAGATAGTAAAGTTATGGCAAGTCAATTTTGTCTTAAAATAAAGAGCACTTGCCGTTAAATATGGACAAACTTTAACTGCTTAAGCAGTATGAATTTGCCAGCCGCATGTTTTTTGACCGCCTCCTTTTCTTGTCTTGCCTGATTTTTCTTCAAGATAAGTGCATTTGAAAAGCATGTTCATCATAATTTCCAGTTTGATGACTGTCACATGTGTCACACACAGTGGCGTGGACTCCATATAGGCAAATAAGCTTTGCATACCCTGCACACACTACGCCTAACTTGATAAAATATGGAGCCCTGAATTGCTTTCCTTGGTTATTAATAATTTAATTTTAAAAAAAACAATATAAACATTTTAGAAAAAAACTAAAACATTTTGCAATCAATCGCGCATACTGCCTTATACCGCCGATTAAAAAACGTCGCGCTACAAGCGCCACAGCCGCCTCTAGCGGAAGGATTCACAATCATACTGTGCCTCCATGACGACGAGAAGATTTGCAGCCCCTCTTTTTCTGAAAGCGTCACGTTGCACTCTAACGCCTCCTAACGGTTCACTTTGCTACTCGCAATGAACGAGTATGCACGAGTGCTGTGTAGATAGATGGTATTTCCATAAATTAATTACGTCAGGTAACTTAGGTGGTATTGGAATTTTTTCATAACTACTTATTTATTGCGAATTGGAGGTTACTGATAAAAGGAAACGATGCGTAAATAAATCATAAAAAGAACTGCATTCAAAAGTAAAAAACGCCTAAAGTGTAGATAGATGGTCTTGGTTCTTAAGCGTCGATATTACTTTCCTCTACGACTCTATGTTCGAAACTATAGTAGTTTTTTTATTTTTTTATTACAAGTTTTACGGCCTTGGTACATGTAACTATAGTCACTGAGCAAGTAATCAAGTCACTACGTTTTACGAGATGGGACTCCGTATTAAAAAAAAGCAATATCAATTTACAGCATTACAACGGGCACACCTGCTAACGCAAAGACCTACTTCGCGACACCGAAAATGCTGTCCGAGTGGCGGAGTATTGGTCGCATAAAAATATATAGTTCGCCATCGACACGATAAGAAGAAGAAGAACGGGAGACGCCATTAGCAGGCGTATCCCGCTGCTAAAGGTACGAGACCGCCGGTCATACTGGTTACATAAAATAACTAGTTGCCGCACGTTCCACGTCATTAGTGACCGAGTTTCTTGCGCTGCTTCTTCTCGGCACTAGCCCACATTTGTCCCGAAGCATTGGTAGGTTAAATATTGGGACGTGTAAAAGCGCCTCCAGGGGCCTATTTGCAGAAATAAAACTGATTTTAAATTTAGCAAATGTCAGTAGCGCACAACGGACCTGAGCTAAAAATGCCGAATTTCTGCGTTTTTGCGTGTAAAAAGAGGTCGGAATCCTCTAGTTTACAATAGGATAGCTTTACTTTCGATTTCTAAGTATTATTTTGACTTAATATTAACAAATAATACAATAAATTAGCAAATCGTATCTAATTTAGGGTAATTTTTAAAGATGTAGTTTATAAAATTTGACTTGATTTAATCGTCTAATTAAATATGCGTTTTGTTAATTACTATAATTTATTATAGAAAACATAAAGCTGCATAATTATGCCTTAATGAAATAAAACATGGCAATCAGTAATCTATAATCAATTATTTAATTCACTAAAGATTTATTATTTATTAAATCATAAAAATAAATCAGCAAGTTTCAACTAATTTATATTTTAAATCGTTATTCTTTAATTCTTTTAAATACGTTCTAGTAAACTTATCACGAAATGATGCATTTTTGAATTTAAGATCTGATCACACTGAAGGAAAATTAGGGCTGTGACAGCCACGGAACAGAAAAAGCAATTGGAAGTGCGAAGTAGGCGGGACCTGCGTGCCACTACTAAGCGTAGTTACGCATACTCGATCTTAGTCGTGCTCTGACTCCGCGCCTAGTCAGTAGTCCTGCGGAATTCTTTGTTTGCGTAATTTTACAGCGAAAATGCCTTATTGTGCCATTTTGCAGTGCAAAAATGATAGTAGGAGAAAAACTCTTAAAAATGGAGGAATTTATACTACAGGTAAGCAACAATATCGTAGTTTTTCAATAAAATCTTGTTTGATTTCAATTAATTCAAAATGAAATAAATTTCAAACTAAAATCAATCATGATACTTCAGAAATAAAGCTTGCTTTGGATTACACATATTTTCTTCTTATTCTGAAATACTGTCCGCTACTCATTTAGTGATGTAGTCTAATGCGATAGCAGGTTTCGATAAACCTGATGTCGATATATATGCTTATGTGTTAAAATTCTCACAAAAATAAATAAACGTTAATGATTTTTACCCCTTAACAAAATAAAGGGTTGCTAAAATTGTAACTTATACTGTGTATTTATGAGTTTATTTTTGTGTCATCGGGTTGTATATTTAAATCCAGTTTCATAAAACATTTTGTTATTATTTTTTTACTTCCTATTGCTTTGGTAGGATGAATGACATACATATTATTGTAATTTTGTAATTTAAATAAGACGCGTACATTTATTCATGCGCATTATTAATAACAATATCATGAACTTCGCAAAAAAAAGGAAAACAATTTCTGTAGGTAAAGAATAATGATCTTAGTAAGTTTTGGTCAGTTATTGAACTGGATTATCCTTATACAATAGATAAAAATACCCTTTGTATCCTTTAACATTTTAAACAAACCCAAATCGGGTCCAATCTATCGATAATGACAATATTATGTGTCACCGAACTGGCTAGACTAGCGTTATAAATAATGTTTTAAGGAAATGTCAACCTTATTTCGAGCAGGTTACATTGCAAAGTTATTTTCCTAATTTTGCCTGCCATCTGTTGTGGAATAGCTTACCTTTTTTTAAATCGAAGCTGGTGGATTCAAAATACAAAACGTCGTAAATGCTTTATTTTATCTATAGCAAAATGAACTATATTATGCAGAGCGCAGTAGTGTTTTGTTTTTGCACTTTGTACAATAATTTAGGCCAATTTGGAATAAGAGCTAAACGACAAATCAAAACCATTGTTCACTAGTAGTGCAACGTATTACTTACCGTTTGTATGCGTGTGTTTGGCGACAGCGGTTCTAGTATTAAAGAAGATGTCCCAAATTGTATGGAGGCCAGGCCCAGAACCTGTACACCCCACCAAAAGATAGACCAATACACCTACAAGATTTTGTTATCATCCAATTCTTTTAAAATGGCTTTGTTAAGTGGTTCAAATAAAGAGATAAGTAAGAAAATAGCAATCCAAAACAACAAAACCATCATGGCGGAAGATGACATTATGATGACGTCTGTCAGTTTCAAAATCGCGCAGCTAGGAGTCGACTGCCATCGCTTACTGTAGTAACAACAAACATTATGAAAGTAATGTGTCGATCAATACTAAATACAGAAAACGAAAAAGAGGTCGTTATAATGAACTACAATAAAAGCGCGACAAGCAGAACAAAAAATTTAAGTGAATGATTATGCCAAAGTGACAAGGGGTATCTGACAGCTACTGACATTTAAAGTTTTTTTAGATTGACGCCATCTTGGAATGCCTAATGGAGTTTGATAAATTATTCGATCCTATTTATTTTTGAACCACTAAATTATACGTTAAATAAATTTATATGTATTTTTCCCAGAAACAGTATTTTTTTCTTGATTTTTGAAAATGGTGTACAATGTCTGGGCCTATTATGGGACATCTCCTTTGCCATATCGCACTTCCACTGGTTTTTTCTGTTCCGTGGTGACAGCCTAAAATAAATGTCGATATCGATTATCAATAATGACGATGATTTATTCGACATATATTTTTAATACGTAATTAGATACTTTAAGATTGAGTTTCATTTATTATTTTTAACTTTAGGGATTTTTTAATAATATTTTTATTTTTATTTTATACTTTTTATAGGTAGAATTTGTTAAGTTATAGATAACTAGTCTAGCCATAAATACTGTTACATTAAACTGTTTTTTACAACTTATTTATTATTATAAATTTGGAATAAATTCTTCCAATTTTGCGGAATTACATTATGGAATGGGATGTTAAAGAAAATAGGATTGCAGTGATCGCCTTGCACAAAGTGGGTCCGGTCATATTCCAGACACTTCGAAAGCTTGGTATCAGCCGTATGTTCGTATATCGTACTATCAACAGATACAACAAGTACCTTCAAGTTAGAAATATAAGGCTGGTAAAATACCAAATGTGCTCTGAGTTATTATACCAAAAATACCGTATTACACGGTATAATACCATTTCATACGGTATTTTTGGTATTTTATCTTTTAGAGTGTAATAAATAGTTAGAAGTACTTTAAATTGGGGAAATTATTGGGTAACTAGCTAATAAACGTAATGAAAAATTATATCGTTTAACCGGCATCATGTCATTTAGTACGGTATTTTTGGTATATTATCTTTTGAAAGTGTAATGAGTAGAAATCTCTTATACGTTAGGGAAATTATTGGTTTGTAAGACCGGCTAGTTGGTCTTCGGATACGGATGTGCCCACCTAAAAAAAAGAATCGTTTTCCCATAGTAACGCGGCTGCCATTACAACTTCTTCAGTTTTTATATTCGTAACAAATAGCATATGTTAGTCTAAGTAGTCTAATACATCTCGATGTTTAAATTTCTCAAAATTGGTTTAGGAGTATTAGCGTGAAAACGGAACATATTATTATGTAAGGTACACACTTTTATTTTCATTATATTAGTAGGGAAAGATCGATTAAAGACATCGATCAAAGTGTAATTTTGATTTATTAATTTTGTTTCGTACTAAGAACGTCGTCGTACGTTTCGTCTAGGCGCATCAACATTTCACACGAACTAAAACTAACTACAAAACGCGGCCTGCGCGCGGCATCTAAGTTGAGTGAGAGAGAAAGAAGGATGTCATTCGCGAGGTGATCATTTCAGTGGCAACGTCGTGCAAGCGCAAGTCCTGCGTCTTTGTTGTGTATTGTGCGTGCATTACATTTACATAAAAGATTTGTTAATCGTTAGCGGGAGTGCGATTAATGTAAATAAACAAGGAAAAAAAAACGAAGTTGAATTGAATTTATATGATCAGTTAATTCACCGATGATACGTAAAAAAGTCAAGTAAATTGCATTTGTTAATCAAAATATAAAATACGAAAAATACCGTATTCTATTGTAAAATACCTGAAAAATACCGCCCATTTCGTATTATACCGTATTTTTACATCTCTACTTCAAGTAGCCTATTAATTATTAGCTGAACTCATCGATAGTTACATATCTATGTGCTATGCCTGAAGATAATATGTAACTAAATGTACCGTGTTTTATGCAAATAAATAATTACTTACTTATCGATAGTGTCTTACTCTAGTATTCCTTACACGAAAATGACGTCATCTTGTATACTGATAGGCTGTTCATGCGTGTGTTTAAACATGTGTGCGTGTAGTCTGTGTTTTTGTTTGACAATTTCTTCGTATGCGTGCGAAACGACATGATCGAAAATGCATTTGTTTGTAATCGCTGTTAGTGTGCGTTCCTCGCCCCCCGCACCGAAAGTGGCAGAATTATTTGTATGGATATTAGTAGGTACTCATGTCCAATCCCGTTGGTTATACAGGGTGTTGATTTCAATACGAGCGGAATTTATAAAAACGACTCATGATCGCATATAGAACAAGCATCATGAATTAAAAAATTAATTACTTAAAAACAACCAATTAATAAAAAAAAATAACTAGACAAGCGCTTGTCTACGCGATTTGCGCCGTGCTTTGCGTACAGTGCAAACAGTTGCAGTATCTAACGCCACAGTGCAGTAAGGGTTTAACACAAAATATTCGCTTATAATTTCAGTTATTTTTCGGGAATCGAACCTGCAGGCTTACTCTTGACAAGTTCGAGTTACGATCAAAATCGAATCGACGTCGAGAATCAGTGATTTGGTACTCTGAAAAGTGAACCTAAACCTTTGAGTCGATGGTGATTACGTTATCAACTGAAAAAGTTTAACGGATCGCCATTTTAGATCGATCTTGACTTGATTTTGATTTCGATTCGATTGAGTTTGTTCAGATTTTGGCTAGGTCGAATCGAGATCGAACTTAAATCAAATTCAAGAGTAAGGGGCTGAATCTTTTTAGATCATAAAATTTTAAAAATTAAAATTAGTTTTAATTGTTTAATGAGCAAAAGTCGTCAGAAAATCGAACCCTGAGCTTTCATGTTGATTTAGCCTAACCTAAAATAATACTAGATTATTAAATGACGTGTGTCTGCAGTATTTTCGACGTACTTAAAATTTTGGAGTCAACTTATTGACAACGATGTATCTTATTACCTAGTTTTTTGGACACTCTTATTTGGGTCTCCTACTTGAGATCGAATTTCGTTTGCTCGAATATCAAAAGCCCGAAAATGTTTAATCTAATGTCGTCAAATGGACAAGTTACATGCTCGATGGCTTATTACACCGATCGTTCAAAATCTCGAAAATGTTTGACGTCGAATGGTCACATGCGCGAACGCCATTACATCGAAAAATTATATATCGAACGTTCATGAGACCTAATAGGGAACAAAAATTAAACCCATATAAGTGCCTATCTGTATAATATTTTCTACTAGCTGCCCGGTGCGACTTAGTTCGCATGGCGCATAGGTAATCCTATCCTATATATATTGTCGCGGACATGCTAGATGTTTCGAGATATCGCTAGAGGAATGTACATAACTACCTAAGTTGAACCACAAAGTAATAACAAGATGTTGGTGCAAGCGACATTGGACTTTAAGTATACAAATTAAGGCGCAAAATGGTATAGCTCACTGGAGTTGTTTACGTTTAAACGTCCTTGTGATTTATCTGGAAAACGAACATTCTAGTATGTACGACCGGCGTCGATGTTGAGATATATAAATAACAGGACTTGAGACGCCGAGTCAGTTCATTCTGAGCTTTCGGTGCGATACCTGCGAAAAGTGATCTAGTGCGAAGTAACGACGACTTTAGCGATACCAACGGATTAAAGTACTACTCTGCGGATTGGCTTATAGTGATTTAGAACCAACGACCTCAGCGACCCACCGGACTACGATTCTTGTGATTTGGCTTTCGTGATAGTGTTTGCAACCTGTTCATCGCCTAATAAATTCTTCTAATAAGTCAACGGTGTTTTATCCAAATCCCGAACTCCACGTTCGTAACATTTGGTGTCAGAAGTGGGATTTGGAAATGCCAGTGACTCCGAGGGAAGATACTGCTGGCGTCAGAACCAGGGCACAGCAAGCTGCGGAAGCCACGGCTGCTACCCGACAGGCCACCGACAATCGGGATACACCCATTGGCTCCACCCACCAAGCATCGCCCATCGACCAGTCCTCGCCTACCGGAATGGAAGGTTTACCATCCGCGTCGCCGGCCTCACCTACTGTCTCCGCTCACCGGGCTACTACGCCATCTGCTCAAGAGGCCAGAGCATCTGCATTCGACTTCAGTCGGTTGATGCAGATGATGGACTTCATGTGCCAGAAACAGGACACAATGCAAGAGGAAATTCAACGAAAACAGGATAAAATGCAAGAGGAAATTCAACGCAAACAGGATAAAATGCAAGAGGAAATTCAACGCAAACAGGATAAAATGCAAGAAGTAATTCAAGGAAAACAGGAAGAAATGCAAGGAAAACAGGAAGAAATGCGTCAAGAACAAGAAAAATTACTGCATGCTGTAAGTTCTGTGGGTGATATGGTGCAGCATCTACAGAAGAATGTAGACCTGGTAGAAGAGAGGGTCACTAATCTGGAGGCCACCATAGACAGTATGAAGAAGAACCTTACCGAATTACAAAAAAAGGTTCTAAAACTGGAGACCGCAGGACCCGCCGCCTCGAGTGACTTCGTATTCACCAACCCGGCACCCAGAGTGAAAGTGCCACCCTACGACGGTACTACGTCCTGGACCGCTTACCGCCAACAGTTTCAGACCGTTGCCTCTGCTAACGGGTGGACGGAGGAACAGAGCCTAACAGCTCTCACTGTCGCTCTACGGGGATCGGCTCTTTCTGTTTTGGAGGCGCTACCATCCTCAGGTAGCACATTCAGCGATCTGATGGGGGCACTCGAAGCTCGTTATGGAGAACGCCATCTGGAGCATGTCTTCCGCGCTCAACTACGGGACCGGGTTCAACGTTCTGGAGAAGGACTACAGCAATGGGCTCTGGAGATTGAAAAATTAGTCCGCAAAGCATACCCATCTGCTGATGCAAAGATAGTGGACTCCACTATACTCCAAGCATTTGTCGATGGGATCACAGATACGGAGATTAGAGCTGAAGTGGGGCTTCGCCACCATACCTCACTGAAGGAAGCTCTAGCGCACGCTCTGGAAGTAGAAGCTCTGAGGACAGATGTTCGGCCAATTTACAAGATACGAGAAGTGCAGGAAAAGAAGATGTCATTTCCCCCTAGGAAAATGGCAACCAGACCGATGTGCTACAAATGTGGAGAAAAGGGCCACCTGCAATTCACCTGTCCCAAGAAAGATAGGCAAACAACTAAGCTTGCTGAAATGGTTAGCAAGTTGGAGGAACGCCTCGAAGAATTTTCGAAGAAGCATGAGACACCATCTTCTGCTTGGGAGCCACGGAAACGAGAAACAAACAGGCCTAAGGAGCGGGTGCTGGTTGGAACAAGAGAAGCCATCAATCATCGTAATGGAAAGACACATGGAAATGCTGATGCCCTCTCAAGAAGACCATGCTCAGAAGAGTGCAAGCATTGCATCAAGCTGGAGTCTAAAGAGGACCGTGTACAAATAACAAGGACAAGTCCTCCGAGATCCTGGGAAGATGAGTCCATGAGAGAAGCTCAGGAAAAAGACGAAGACATACGACTGATCATTGCATGGAAGAAACGCGGTAACGATAAGCCGAGATGGCATGAAGTTGCGTCTACGAGTGCTACGACTAAAGCGTACTGGGCTCAATGGGACAGTTTCATTTTGCAGAACGGGATACTTTACCGGAAATGGGAAAAACCTAACGGTAGAGAGTTCCATCTACAGCTGGTCGTCCCAAGGGAAAGGATCAAGGATGTTCTCCGAGAGGTACACGATGGCATATCCGGAGGACATCTGGGTGTAAAAAGGACCTTAACAAAGCTACGGGATAGATTCTACTGGCTTAACTGCAGAGCTGATGTACAAGATTGGTGCCGGAAATGTACCACTTGTGCTGCAGTAAAAGGTCCATCCACCAGGAGTCGAGGACACCTTCAACTTTATAACGTTGGTGCACCATGGGAGCGGATAGCAGTGGATGTTGCCGGACCATTCCCTGTGACAGAGTCGGGAAACAAGTACTTTATGGTCGTTATGGATTACTTCACCAAGTGGCCAGAAGTCTTCGCTATACCTAATCAAGAAGCTACGACCGTAGCCTCTAAATTGGTTGAAGAAGTCATATGCCGATATGGTGTACCCCTGGAAATTCATTCCGATCAGGGCAGAAACTTTGAGTCAAACGTGTTTCAAGGAGTCTGCAAAATATTGGGCATGCACAAGACGAGAACCACTGCTAATCATCCTCAGTCCGACGGCATGGTAGAAAGGTTTAACCAAACACTAGAGAGGCATTTAGCAAAATTGGTGGACAACCATCAAAGGGACTGGGACAAGTACATTGCACCGTTCCTTCTCGCCTACAGGACTTCGGAACATGAGAGCACGAAAACGACGCCGGCATATATTAACTTCGGACGAGAGCTAAGGTTACCGGTAGACCTTGTAACCGGAGGAGCGCCAGACGATCACGTCACCGTACAGGATTTTGTCTCCGATTTGCAAGACAAGATGCGGGACATTTATGCCATGGTGCGAGAAAACGGCTTGCAGTCGAGTGAAAACATGAAGACTAGATATGACCGGAAAGCGAATACCAGTGGCTTTGACGAAGGAGCACTAGTCTGGCTGCATAATCCGACACGGAGAAAAGGAAAGTCGCCTAAATTACAGACAAGATGGGAAGGGCCGTACAAAGTTGTCACGCGAATAAACGATGTTACATACCGGATCCAACGGCCACCGAGAGGAGCACTTAAGATAGTTCACATCGACCGCTTGGCACGTTATAACGGGAATAACGATGACGCTCGGGACGAGCATCTCTAAGAGGAGGGCAGTGTCGCGGACATGCTAGATGTTTCGAGATATCGCTAGAGGAATGTACATAACTACCTAAGTTGAACCACAAAGTAATAACAAGATGTTGGTGCAAGCGACATTGGACTTTAAGTATACAAATTAAGGCGCAAAATGGTATAGCTCACTGGAGTTGTTTACGTTTAAACGTCTTTGTGATTTATCTGGAAAACGAACATTCTAGTATGTACGACCGGCGTCGATGTTGAGATATATAAATAACAGGACTTGAGACGCCGAGTCAGTTCATTCTGAGCTTTCGGTGCGATACCTGCGAAAAGTGATCTAGTGCGAAGTAACGACGACTTTAGCGATACCAACGGATTAAAGTACTACTCTGCGGATTGGCTTATAGTGATTTAGAACCAACGACCTCAGCGACCCACCGGACTACGATTCTTGTGATTTGGCTTTCGTGATAGTGTTTGCAACCTGTTCATCGCCTAATAAATTCTTCTAATAAGTCAACGGTGTTTTATCTAAATCCCGAACTCCACGTTCGTAACAATATTTTAAAATTTTGTAGTTGCAACTTATTTATTTTCAACGATTTATCTTAATAGGTACCTAGTTTTTGTACACTTTTATTTTCACTAACCTTAATTAATCTTTGAAGTGGCCACCAGACTAAGCAATACATAGTCTAGCACGGCGTCTGGTGTTCCTTTTCAAACTGTTCAACACAACACGATTTTGTTTCACTGTCTAGAATGCACTCACTATTCTTTGTCTCAAGTCGTCAACACTTGTCGATTCTTCAAATAAAAGTCTAAGGGCGTTAAGTTAAGGCGTTAAGGGACCGTGGTGGTGGCCAAGGCACCGGTCCACCACGCCCGATCCACTGATTTCCAAATTCACGATTTAAATAGTCTAGCACTTTTAAACCACAATAAGGCGGTGCGCCATCCTGCTGGTATATGAAGTTGGAATGGAAATACAAAGGCATGTCTTCCAACATCTTGTCTTTATTACTCCGTTTTCCATAGTTCGTAGTATGTAGCATTGGTGAGGCGGCCTTCGATGAAGTAAGGTCCCAACAGCTGATCCCCTACTGCTATCCCATTTAGAATAGAATTTACGTCCTTACACCCAGCCCACAAATTGACACTAAAAGCCGGCGTCTCTGGTGCTCGCTCTCGGTTCCCTCTAAAAGTAGTCCAAGATATCTTCTTGCAGTCTTACATCAAGACTATTCAAGACCGATACGGCCTTCCCGACCTCGATCGTTCATGGAACTGTTCATGATCCCAAAGTCTCTGCGTTGCCGGGAGCATGACTGTTCTCGAGGGTCGTGGACGGTCTGGGAATGACACACTATTTAAGCTTTCAAAGGCCAATTTAGCCTGTATAAAGTAGTTTGGTTTGCCATGTAAATGTGTTTTTTTAGTTTATTTATACATTTGTTATTTGTGTTTATTGACAAATAAAGACCATTATAAAACAAACTAACAAACTATTTCACTTAACATCATAAATAGCTTCGCTCAAATTAATTATCATTTCAACTAGCTCAAAGTTAGAATAATATTGCGTCATTTTCGCAAAAACACGGACAAGTTGCTTACGCGATGATTTCGTCACAACTGACCGCGTGAACGAGAGTAGCTAGGGCGGGTACGGCAAAAAGAGATGCCGCCGCTTGTCGGCTTCTTTCGGCGCGGCTACTGGTCGGCGCGTACGCGCTAAACACAAAGATTGCGGTATCTTTGTACTTTGAAGGTATCGTTTGTTCGCATGCTCGGCGCCGCGCGTGCGGCGTTAGTGTTAGTGTCGGGGTCCTACTCCGCAAATCGAAGGGTCTACTTTGAAAACCATGATTATTTAATAATTAATAAAAAATCGAACTCATTTTTTTATTGATTCGTTATCAGTACAAGGTACTAATCACCTCTGAAAATACCGCTCGTATTGAAATCAACACCCTGTATAATCAAAGCCAATCTATGAAACACATGGATTGGCTCAGTGCCAACCTAACGAAACTAACTAAAACTTTAACAAACCAATGTCGCCAACATGAACCAAAAAAATAGGGATGGCTAGTGTTATCAATAAAATGGGATCGATACTATTAGTTAATACACTTAATACTTTTAATTTCGTCAAATAAAAAAACAAATTTAAAAATATTTTGTAATTTCACTTATTATAAAAAGACATATTTGAGAAAAAAAAATACCGAGGAAAAGAAATCTTGTAGCGAAAACCTGCTACTTCCAGATACCCATGAAAATGAACCTTTGGTTACAAATGGTAATTTGTCAACCTCAAATTAAAATTTGCCAGTGTTGCATTTAAAAGATAAAGACGACTATGATGAGACAGAATCTGACAAGTATTTGGAAGAACTGTATAAAATGTTTATCGAAGAAAGCGCCGCGCTGAACGATCTGGACTCCGGGTGTGTTGATTCTGGAGGTTCTGCAACAAATGTGGAATAAAAGTAAAAGTAAAGTAACAGCCTATAATCGTCCATCTGCAGGAAAAGACCTCCATCATTGAATTCAAGTTACCACTGCAATGATGGGAACTGGCATAATCACCACGCTTGCCAAATGCGGGCTGGTGGTCACAAACCCGAGCAACGTTCGAAAATTCGAAACTCTTTGTTGCCTGACCCGGGGATCGAACCTGGGACCCCGAGATCTTGGCCCGGTATTTATAAATACCACTAGATGTGGAATGGGTTATGTCTTATTCACAAATATTTTAGTTAGGGATATAGAAGATAAGCGTTCATCATCATCATGTCGTATGGCTTCTGCTTGTCCTTATAAGTTATATGTCAATATCTAATTGGCGAAGCCAATCCACCGCGGCCGGATTGAGTTCATGGAGCTCACGCATTCCTCCAGTGAAACGACGGAGAGGACAATTCTCTACGATATGCATCGTTGTCTGGTTTGGAGCCCCACAGTCACAATCCGGTGTGGCTTTAAAACCCCATTTATGCATATGGTAATTGCATTTTCCGTGTCCAGTTCTGAACCGGTTAACCCTAGACCACACGGTGCGACAGCTGTCAAAGCCGGAGGGTTTGATAGTAGGATCCGATACGAGATCTTTCCAGGGGTTATGCTGAAATGCTTCCCATGATGTTCGCCATTCTTGTTTGAGGTCAAAGCCATTGTGAAGGTTTTTATCGGTCCAGATGGGGAATCTTGAGATCAGTCGTTCGGGGGGCAAGTCATCAAGCGTTTTCCGGATTGGCATTGGCTTTCCGTGCACTTCCCGCCAGCTTTTCTTCCATTCGTTAACAGCTGCCTGGCATCTCCGTAGTTCAGGCGAAGCGATGTGGGCCAAAACAGGCAGCCATGGTGTGGGAGTAGACTTCACTAGTCCTGTGATAATTCGCATGGCTTCGTGTAGTTAGGTATCGATCTTATATGTGTGCGCACTGCGGTACCATACAGGTGCGCAGTACTCTGCTACTGAGTATATTAGGGCTATCGTTGATATTTGAAGAACGGACGCATCAGCCCCCCAGCTTGTGCCAGCCAAAGACTTCAGGATGTTTAGTCTCGTCTTGAGTTTTTGTTTTGTTACATCCAGATGTTGCCGGAATGTTAGAGATCGATCCAATATTACACCCAGATATCTAGGGGTGAGATTGTGCTTTACTCGCTGCCCGCAAAACTCCACGCAGAGCTTGCGCTCGGCCATGCAATTTGTAAGGTGGAATGCAGACACCTCAGTCTTTGACGGATTGGGGCAGAGATGCCATTTACTGTAGTAGTTGCCCATGGTCTTAAGATCTTTGGTAAGTATTTTCTCCCCTTCTTCAAACGATTTTGCTTGAAAAGCCACAGCTAGGTCGTCAGCATAAGCAAATTTTAAGGAATCAGTTTCAGGGAGGTCTCGAATATAAATATTAAACAGTAGGGGAGCCAAAACCGAACCCTGAGGAAGGCCATTTTTGAGAAGCTTGAAGTTACTTTGCTTCTCGCCAAGGCAAACTCTGATGAGTCTGGGACCAAGTAAGGATTTCAGCAGTGTGATTGTTTTTCGGCAGGGGATTATGGAAGCTACTTTATTTAATAAGCCTATTATCCAGACCGTGTCGTAAGCAGCACTTAAATCAAAGAAGGCTGCAAAGGTTTTTAACCCTCGCTGAAAGCCCGCTTCAATATATGACGACAAGGCTAGAACCTGGTCTGTACAGTTCCGGTTTCCCCTAAATCCAGCCTGCTCAGATGGTATACAAGGGTCCACTATTGGATAAATTCGGTTGTATATTAATCTTTCCAGAAGTTTATAGGTTACTGAGAGAAGCGATATCGGTCTGTAGCTGGCCGCTTTGTCGGGTGGCTTACCGGGCTTTAGTAGAGAAATCACTTTCAACCTTGTAAAGGCGTCGGGAAGGCGGTATGTTTCCTGAATATTGTTAAACAATTTCAGTAACCAATCCCTTCCCAGTGGGCCTAGATGTTTTAAGAACTCTGGGTAGATATCATCGAGTCCAGCAGCCTTATTCATTTTCAATGACTTGAGCGCTGCATCTAATTCAGACATCATATAAGGTTCACACACATCAATCAATGGTTCCGGATCCCTCAAGGAAACTGCTCAACTGGTTACGGACTCGTTTGTTGAAAGTTTTGTCTAATTTTGCTGATTTCGTGAGTGATTTCAAGTGTTTTGCAATTTCGTTGGGGTGCATGGTTGGGGTCTTTTGCTCATGTTGCTGGGCACCGCCAAGTTTTCGTAGGACCGACCAGCTTTTCTTACTGGAGTGAGTGAAGTCCATACTCTCAACGCAGGCTTCCCACTTTGCTCGTCTTGACGCATCGAGTGAGGCGAGGAGGTCTTGGGCCGCCTCGGGATCTTCATTCAAGAAGAACTCTTCATAAGCCTTCTGGGTTTCAGCTGACCAGCCGGGAACATATTCCTTGCGAAAACCTCGCGGGATAGAACGTTTAGCTGCGGCGATCGTGGCCTTTGCGAACCTGTCGTAGTTGGCAACTTCTGGCTTTATAAAGCGGAGGGTTGCGTCCAGTTTTTGAGAGAATGAACACCAGTTAGCTTTATTAAAATTCCAGCGTGGTCGCTGCACGGACTTCACAAGGGGTATTTGGATGCCTACCGTTATAAGGGACGGTCTGTGCTGGCTGTGTGGGAAGCTATTGAGAACTCTTCTAGTAACTGGCAGAGCATGGCCCCGGTGATATTCGGAGACAAAGCAAAGGTCTGGGTTGGTGTCGCTTGCAGATCTGAATGAGCTACGCCCCTTTGGGTCGTAGACTAAGTGCTTTTTTTGTATTTCTGCCCAGGTTTGAAGTTCTTCGCCATTTCGATCGTTTCTTCTGTAGCCCCACGAGGTATGATGGCTATTAAAGTCCCCAATGTACAGCGATGGATGGGGATGATTTGGTAGCGATGTGCTGGAAATATTTAGAGCTGGTGGTTTGTAGATGGTAGTGAGGTTGGTATTGCCTATTTTCGCCTGTATGAGCTCCAGGTCATTGGTATTGGACACAGACGTGACAATACAGTCATTGACCGACAATTTTTGGTACTCGTATATGGCTGAACCGTAGGTGGATGATAGCGTGAAACCTTTTAGATTGAAGCCATCTATGTGACCTCGGTGTGAAAAGGCTGCTTCCTGACCAATGTGATGTTCTTGGAGGCAAATTATGTCGACGTTATATTTGTGGGCAAGGTTTGCCAAATAGTCACACTTAGAGCGAGAGGAACCTACGATATTTAGCTGTAAAATGCGGATCGAGGGTCCGATATTTCTTACGTTAGTGTAGGACTTGGCTGAGCCCCGAGAAGGGCTGTTTTTGGTAAAGCTCTGAGAAGGACTGTTTTTTGGGTAGCCCTGAGAAGGGCTTTCCTGAGGACTCATGTTGGTTAAGCAGTGAAGACACCGGGAGATTCTTAAAGAACAGTCCGGTGAGCCAATATGGTACAATATCCTTTTGCCGCCGGCCTGCCACTCCGTTACGGTGGTCAGGACCGGACGTTGCCCAGGGGACGCGACGTGGACGCAGATACTGTATGTTCCCCTAAGATAGGCGTTAATCTGCCTACACAAAAGATATCGTGTTTGACCCGTTAAATTTCTTCAATGAGTTTCTATATGTAAAAAATCTAAATAATATTGTCGTATTAATAATAATATGATATGTACCTCTCGTCTAGCATCTAGCATAAATAATACAATATAAAATAAACTGCAACAAACCTTTTGAACAGTGCGGTATTGAAAGATCGGTGGCATCAAACTGTAGGTCTTCTACAGCTTTTTTAGGTAAATGGAGCGGGAAGTCACTCAATATTTCATCGCTCAGGGGCTCGGCCGTAATCCCGATACATAGAACAGCATTTCTTCTAAATTGTGTCTTTTTATTGCTAAAATCCTTATTTTAGCCCATTGTTTGCACCTACAAAGTAAAATAATTGAATATCTTTAATGCAAAAACTATTTTATTCCTATTTGTCACAGCTAAGTAGCTGAACTGATTTTAATGAAATTAGATATGGAGGTTTACTCAGGGATCTTGCTTAAAGGGATGGAGGAGTAAATATTTTTTTTAATAAATAGCACTGATAGAAAAATAGGGTTAATCGATAAAAAATTGCACTGCACTAGTGTTTTCGTAAATCATATTCCCACACTTTTATTTGGAAATATGTCCTAAAATTCAATAAATAATAAGATACATTGATTAAGAGTATAGTTAAATTCGTAAAATGTACTAACCGATCTTCATCAAATGGAAATTGATCCATAAATTTTCGTTTTTTGTCTACCACCCGACTTGTCCTCAGTCCACACATATCTCGCAAATAACAATGGGCATCATTAACAAACATTAATCCCTGCTCAGGTTTACAGATGAAAACTATGCAAATTATTAATAAACAGATTAATATTTTTTTATTGTATAACAGACTTAGAATAATAGCACCTAGAAACCGAAAGTAAGCACGAAAAACGCGCAACTAAAACTTAGCCAAATCTGGCAACTTCGTTCCGCAAGCTGTCAGTGCTCAACGTCATGCTAAGTCAAACACAGCTAGCGAAAAATAATTTAAAATGACTGTTTGCACTATGAAGAAGTGTTCCAGCACATCAGAGAAACAAAAAGAAAGTGATAAAGTTTCATTTCACAGGTAAGTACTTACATTTTATACATTTTCTGTACGTAAATCGAATTAAAAACGAATAATTTGAAACACAAAACCTATCAACATCAGTGTTGCTAGTTGTGGGAAAAAATTGCACACAGTTTGTTTAGTTGGTTATTAACATATTATTCAATATTGAGAAAAATATTGAATTTGCCATAACTGCTATTTAATACTGTTTAGACTAAAAGTTGGTGTTATTAATTCTATGAAAATAATTTCTTAATGTGAATTTATACAATCACACAAGCAATTAAATTTAAACACATTGAACGGTGGCATTCATTATTAGATTAATAAATATGTAATATACTTATGAATGTAATCATATTTTGTTATGTATTTAAAGATCATACCAAACACATGGCAAATCGTCGTATAACAAAACAACACGTTTTCCTATTTTTTGTGGGTAAACGCCCGATGACGGTGACACTGAAGCCATATTTGTGTGCGTTAGAAGAGCGCAGATTCATTCAGCTTACGCACACAGGGATAATTAAATGGCACGCGTTTATGCTTACGTTTTGGTTCAGACGCGGCTTCTAGGTGTTATTATTCTAAGATAACAGATAAAACTGCACAACAAACCACGAATTAAATTGACACTGACTGACATCCATAAGACAGATATTGACGGATTGTAAAGATGCCGCTGTGACGTAATATACAGCTAAAACAAGAGAGTAAGAGATATCACAGCAACCATTTAAATATGCACTGACTTCCGTACGTTTGACGGGTTCTGCCGCCATTAAAATTTCCATACATTTCATACTACCTTTTTTTTTTAAACTGAGTTTCAGCCAGACTGCTAATTACATCACGCCGCGACCAATAGAAGTGAAGCATCAGTCAAAAATGTTGCAAGAACGGGGAAAAATATTCATATTTAAAGGCTTCCGTTGCGTGCGCTGCGTAAACGGTTCAAGTTACCCAAAAAATATGTTTGAAAGAATTATTTCTCTTTAAATGATTTAATAAAATGTCCGCAACGGTATACCTATATCTATCTTTTAAGATTGACTCACTATAACCTTTTATAAGGTAATCAAATTTGGTCTAATTTAATGCATTATTGCCAATTATCTGCCAAAGAGTTTTATCAACATAATATCGATCGTGATAACAAAAATTGATGCGGACTAAGTCGGACAACAGCAAGTCATAGAATACTTATAGAAAAACTTGCTTTTAATGTAATCCGGGGAAACCTATGGCGTTGGTTCAAGTCCTACATTTCTAACCACGCCCAGAAAGTAGTTATTAGTGGCCACGAGTCCGATTTTGTCCCGGTAAGTTTAGGTGTACCCCAGGGCTCTATTTTAGGACCCCTGCTGTTTATCTTGTTCATTCATTAACCACACTTGTTTCAAATTATGTAATTTTCTTCTTTAAGATCATCCTTAAAATTTACCACCATAAATACATCCGACGACCACGTCTTTTTTCAACAGGACCTTGACCGGTTCTCTGATTGCTGCAATCATAATAAACTAAGGTTTAGCTTGAATAAATGCAAGTCAATAAAATTTACCAAAAAAAAATTTACGAGCTTGTAGCTATAGAGCTACAAGCAATGGGGTTTGCCTTGATGTTGTTGACTCGATAAAGAATCTCGGTGACATCATTGCTCTCTAAAAAGGATGTTTTTCTTTTATCTATACTAATATTATAAAGCTAAACAGTTTGTTTGTTTGTTTGTTTGAACGCGCTAATCTCAGAAAGTGCTGGTTCGAATTAAAAAAATATTTTTGTGTTGGATAGTCATATAATGAAGAAGGCTTTAGGCTATATAACATCACACTGCGACTATTAGGAGCAAAGCATCAGTGAAAAATGTTGCAAAAATAATCGCGATCATAATTAGCGAAATTGACGCGGACGAAGTTGCGGGCAACAGTTAGCCTATACTAATATTATAAAGCTAAAGAGTTTGTTTGTTTGTTCTTTTTAACGCGCTAATACTGGTTCGATTTGACAGATGTTTAATAGTCCATTTATTGAGGAAGGCTACTTAATTTTCTTTGGCTGGGGTGAAATTTTAACCACTTTCCAAAACTTTTATAGGCGTTCGGTATCGTATTTAGAGCCCATTTATGAAGTAAAAAATGTAAATCAAGCTTTCACCCGAAAATATTTTTCGCAATAATATAGTTTTCAATTTTTACGGTCCTAGGCCTGATAAGGTATAAAGGCAAATTAAAAACGTACGAATAGTATCGTAATGAATGAATGAGATGTGAATCGCGTAAAAAAAGTGTTGCTAGGCGGCTGTATCAAAAATTATAGATTTTGGCGGACATTTTCTAAGTGCTTTATCTTGACATTTTTGTACTGGGCTATACTAAAAGAAAAAATACGTCATTTGTTTTTTGTCTCATAGATTGATATATAAAAATTTGGAAGGTGGTTAAAATTTCATCATGTATAACATCACGATGCAACCAATAGGAGCGAAGCATCAGTCCAAAATATTGCAAAAACGGAAAAAATCTATAGACTAATATTATAAAGCTGAATAGTTTGTTTGTTTATTTGAGCGTGCTTATCTAAGAAGTACTGGTTCGAATTAAAAAAATATTTTTGTGTTGGATAGTCTATTCATCGAGGAAGGTTTAAGGCTATATAACATCACGCTACGACCAATAGGAGCGAAGCAGCAGTGAAAAATGTTGCAAAAACGGGGAAAATTTTTCATAAGTATTTGAAGGCTTCCGTTGCGTGCGCTGCGTAAACAGTTCAAGTTACCCAAAAAATATGTATGAAAGAATTATTCCTCTTTGAATGATTTCAAAAAATGTCCGTTACAGGATATGTCTATCTTTTAAAATCGCGATCGTAATAACAAAAAATGACGCGGATGAAGTCGCGGGCAACAGCTAGTGAGATATAAAACGATAACCGATTACTCTTTCTGATTGTTACGTTCAAGAAACTGGCTTCAGAAGTACAAATATTTGTATAACATCTAAACATCAGAGAAATAAAGGTAGGTAAGTATTCCTTTTTTTAAAAACCACATACTGGATTCATTTTAGTTTTCATACTAAAAGAAAAAAATCTAGGGAATCCTGGACATGATCATCATTTATAAACGATGGACTCATCACATCACCCACAGAACATCCATGTTCTATGACATCACCCCTTTCTTTCTTCTTTTCCAGATGCATACACTGAACTGTGAATCCAGACTTAGGTACCCTATTTGATAGATACTTACCCTAAGCCACCGAATCTAAGGATGCAGATGCAGAAATTCGCGTTGTTCATTAAGCGAAGTCGATAATAATATCTCTTGAATTTACGACCTGTCGTGGTTCTTATCGCTTGTTCCACGAACATCTTAATATGCTGTTTTTGAAAATAACTTTTAAGCAAATAGTATCTGGTGTAAATAAATTGAAAATACAATTCCTTAAATACAAATTTTGAGCGTCTTACGTAGGACTCGAACCCACATCAATAAATCAATCAGTAAAATCAGCGAATCTTCCGCTTACTGGGCGACTGCTCTCACCATTTACGGCCGGTTCCAATAACCTATCTATCTTCAGTTTTGGCATATCGGAGATAGGAAACAGTTTCTATCTCTGTTTTTGCCGTCCAGAGAAACAAAGACAGAAGTTATTTTCTATCTCCGATATGCCAAAACTGAAGATAGGTTATTGGAAATGGCCGTTAGATAGGTACCAAGATTTTTTGTGTTGATTAATTTATTCAACGCTTCACGTTATAAGCTAGTGGAGTTTATTAATGTTTTATGTTGTTTTTTGTTTATCATCAACATCCGAGAGAAATATTTTTACAAATCTTTGACAATCGGTCAAGATGAAACAGCTTTTTATGTAAAGTATGGAATTAAATGAATTCGAGTTGAAGCAAACTAAATCTTTACTCGAGGAATCGTATTTCCTACACAGGTACCTAAAGTTTTTTTCTCTCTACGAAATATTTAATAACAACCATTATTAGTTGCGTCAATGTAAATAAAACGACGAATCGCATGTGCGTGACATTTTATTACACCTGAACTGGCTTCACAGACTGCAATGTTCAATAAATGCAATAATATTTTTTTTGCTATGTGACTAGTGTGCTGGGTTTAAATAATAATTTAGGTTAGAAATAATTACATAATTTGTAAAAAGTTTAAAGCATATACTCATATTGTTGGATTCTTTCATAACATACATACCTAATCTGAGATAACATCGGTTAATTCAGTGCGTTATTATTAATTGTGTTTTACAGACAATACTTACTCCCAATTTGTATTGAAAAGAGAAATTAATATTATAGGTCATATTGTTGTTGTTACAATGGGCAAGTTAAATAAAATAATTGGTATATAGGTATCTATACTCATACTATAAAGCTGAAGAGTTTGTTTTTTTGTTTGTTTGAACGCGCTAATCTCAGGAAGTACTGGTTCGATTTGAAAAATTCTTTTTGTGTTCGATAGTCCAATTATCAAGGAAGGCTTTAGGCTATATAACATCACGCTGAGACCAAAAGGAGGGAACATCAGTGAAAAATGTTGCAAAAATTATCGCGATCATAATAACAGAAATTGACGCGGACGAAGTCGCAGCCCTAGTACTTAAACAAAATATATGATGTAATAGTCATGAAGTTATAAACTAACTCAATGTATATTAATATTATAATTATCTCAAACTCAAGTAGGCTTTGCTGTTTTGTTAAAGAGATAGAAGCGAGCATTCCTTTTCTTCAAAAAAATATGACCAAGCAAAAGTGATCACCTGCCATCCTTGTCTTTGTAACCTGTGGAATTATTCATAATTTTACTATAGTTACAGGTTGCAGTTACATAATCAAGTAATAACGCGTTGCGCCGGTATAAAGTGTCTCTTGTTGCAACCAACACTATGTCAAGATATACTATTTTATTAAGTCGCACTGCTTTACACTGATAACTTATCGCAGAGAGCAAGGCTCTACTCACTACATAACATGTCAGGTATAGGGGAGACTGGAGTCAGAAGTAACAAAGGACCATTTTAACATTGGCTATATTTTTACAACTAAAGCACAAACACGTGTGTCCCTGTGCTTGAATACGCTCCGGAGCTTGTCTTGTAGAAATATCGCGAATGTTACAATTTTGGTGTTATTTCAGCCTCCATTATACCATACAACGTACCAATATTCCAACATTACTGACCAGCCTTAGTCATCTTACTTGGATAGATACTTATCTGCAGTAACTTGTAGGCTAGTTAATATTTCAAACACGCAACATGCTTTATAGCAATATTTTGTAATTAACAGAACATAATTAATATTAGTTAACTGTATTATACTCGTACTTAATAAGTGCCATGCTACTGTTTCAAATTAAAATAAATTATGGAAACGTCTATATATTACAATATAATTTTAGTGGCTATTTAATTATACGCTGATACTAAACTTTATTTTTTTGTGTTTTACTTGCTTTCTCCATGTCCTGTAGAAAAAGTTTAATGAACTCTATTTACTTTAAGTATAATGTGAGAAAACATAATTGCAGACTTATTGAGATGGACCATCCGACGGAATAAAATGGATGAAGAAATTTCGTAAGATGGTCATCATTATTATGGATAAATTTTTAGTTGACCATATAGACAGTCCGATATCAAAATTGTCTTTAACTATTAGACAACATTGAAAAAGATGATGAAAATGAAAATTAAATATAATCTTTACTTGCGTAAATCGCAGATAACACAGATTAAAATTTAAATTATTGTCTTTATTTATCTAGGAAAGCAATTGTCATAAGTAGTTTGTTTGAACACTTCTAACAGTATTAGTACTTAGTAGTGTCAGTTTAAATATAATTAAATAGCCATATTCCAAATGAGTTCTTACAACTTACATGCGTTTAATTTTTCAGCTTAACCATATAAAATTTTGATCACAGACAAAATTACATAATACGATGAACGCGTTCACATTGCGTTGAAGTAATATTGTTAAAATATAAAATACTAAACTTATAATTACGATATTCTTATGTAATATTTTACACATGTATTGTGACATTATTCAAAGCTGAAACAACCTTCTCTGTGACTAATACCGTTTTTGTAAGGCAACTTTTCCAGAAATTATCAACCGTTATAAGTTCGGCAAAGGTTGTAGATAAACAACAACAAAATAGTTTTAAATGTTGATTTTATATACCTTTTTCTTAAATACGACAACGATATACGAAAATCAGTAAGTGTTTGAATATATTTTTAGGTAGGTACACTGTTTTAACAGAACCTAGAAAAACGATGGCAAAAATCGATAGTTAATAAAGTCGAACCAAAACTTTGAGATTTGGAGCTTCTTCTAGCCATTTAAAGTCACATTATTAATCAAGAAGAAATTTAGAGACGTAAAAAATACTGTAGGATGCGCTTTTTTGTTATTTTCATGCAAAATAAACCTTATTTTAATCTTAGTTGTATTTTAACTTTAATAATAAATAATAAAATTAAAATAAAATTTATATTTAAGGGAGGCTACCATACTTAAACGCCTTTTTTGCCTATTTATGCTCGATATCAATAAAATATGGTAACAGGTTGTTTACCTAGTCAATGGTACGGTGTGTGCGAGTCCGACTCGCACTTGGCTGATTTTTTTTCAATTGCTGCGTCTTTGGTTCAAAAACGATTGCGCGTTATTGGATTAAAAGCATGTTTGCTAAATCATACTCATAAATATAGTGTTGTAGGTATCTAGATTTACCAACATTATCTTAAGAAGGTACCTACTTTGAATCTTCTAGGTATTTTTTCTAGTAGAATTCGGCGATAAAGGTTTGTTTTTGTATTACCATGGAAACCATAGCTTAGTGTTTTGGGCTTAAGGTAAATAAGGTAGACAGTTTTATTGCTCTGATCATTAATATAAGTCTCGGCATTTTATTTTTTAGCTAAACCACACTTTTATTTATTGTCTTTTTGTTTGTTTGCTACATTCCAACAAGCAAAATTAAACAACATTTATGTTTTTTGATTCATTTTTTGTTATGTTTTTTATTGCGCAATTTTCTATAGCAGACACGCCAGACGCAACACAATTTGTAACTATGCCCCATGGCGGAGTAGACACATGTGCGGCTTTAACACAAAAATTTCGTGTGTTTTGAATAGAATAATTTGCACAGTATATGATCTCACTGTTGTTAAACGATATTAAAAACATAACCGCACGACAATTTAAGTATTTGGGAACGTTTTTCGCGAATGAAAAAGTTTATCTTAGGTAAGAAGAGAAGAAAAATGCCTTCGTTATTCTGTTAAACATTCTAACATAACTCGTCTAATAGGCTTTCATTCTTTTGTCTAATATCACAATAATATTATTCGACTTTCAACTTGAAACAATGTCAGGTAGTATCTAAACATAAAATAAACATTAGATCAGACCCCTTATTTATCATTTTACTTAACTGAAATATTTCTTTCAGTACAAATAAATTATTAAAATAAATTATTGTTTGTGCTGCTCAGTGAAGCATAAAACATAAACATGTTATTGATGAATAACTTCACAAATCTGTTAAACTATTTTAAGTGCTTATACTTAAATTAAATTGTTGACAACAAACAGTATTCTTACGAGCTAGCTTATAGATTATAAATAAAATGAGAACCCTGTGCTTAAGCGCTATTAATAAATCCTCAATCGTGTTATGCATTTGTAACATCATTTTTTAGGTTTTGTTTATCGGATAGGTACTAATTGCTTATCACATATAAGGTTTTATACATGGCTTCCTAAAAAAAACTGATTGCGATAGATTTATAATATATAAAGGCTTAGTTTTCAACTTATATTATTTCGGCGTAGCTCGATTCTGTAAATAACTAGGCTTACAATGAAATGAGAATGTTCCCACTTGTAGGTATTCCATGCATAAGTAAGTTTCTAAGTAAATGCGTAGTTGTTTAGGTACGTAGTATATACTATTATTCCACCAATTTATTGTTGTTCACTTTAATGAAGTGTGATGTTTCTACCGAGTAGGTATAATACCTATAGACATAATATGTTTTTCAGTCTATATTCTGATGTAAATGTGTACGAGTATGAACATGGTACATCATCACTGACGCAGATTCGGCTTATTGCTTGCGTTATTTGTTACACCTAATGGTTCAATCGGCCAATACCTAAATAACGTGGCTAGGCCATTCAAATTCTAAAATCTAGCCATATTGTCGAAAGCAGTACCTACCTATTCATTGCTGCATTGTGGAGGTGAACTAAGTTTCTATGTTCACTTCAATAGTTAGGTTAGATATATAGGTTGTATGACCTCAGCAATCATGTTATTATTATTCCTGCATATACGTTTCATCTTTAAAAAAACATGAACTAAATTATTATTTGTTGCCTCATCTCACACAAGGCACAATCACCACAAATAGGTAAAATTTGTTTTAGTCAGTCAATTTTCATAACATTGTGTGATGCTATTTTTTGGGAATCGGTTTAGCTCTCAGATCATATAAAGAAGGAGATATGAAATTACTCGTAAATCCTTAGCGAACCCGTGTCTCCGAATTATTTATGTGTGCAACGCAAAGAACTACAATAACACTGTTGTAAGCTTAAGGACACACTATATCAATTTACAACGGTCATTGGTGCGCACACAAACATGGACCCAATCACAGCGGCTACCACTTACTCGCTTACACAATGCGTCATTTGGTGTGTGCAAATTAGTGTGTCGCTACAAAGTGTGGTCGCGACCATTTCCATTTTCTATGTTCTGTGGTCGCGACGCACACGTCGGGCAGTGAACGCTTCGATTAAACCTCGATACATTGCGCAGTCGTATAGTACTCACAACATAGCTAGTTAGTATCAAGCCTTCAATGTATATTGTACCGATACAATTATCGTTACATGGATGTTTTCATTAAATATTTCGCTGCGGTGTGCAATAGTTCTGTTTGCCCATATTGGATTCGCACGCGCCACGCTCCCATTTCATATCTATTCCTTTATATGATCTGAGGTTTAGCTAGACGAATAACGGCAGAATGTGAACGGTCCGCCACGGTAGCAGTGCGTAGCTTAATTAACTGACTGTTCCATTTACTTAGGTACTCAGTTGCAGTTTTTTTCCCTTTATTATACTGTACCTATCTGAATATGTTTTATTTAAATATCACTACTCAATATTGAATAACTACTTACTTACCTAACTTTAAAATTGCAAACAACAACGTGTTGGGAAATCAGCATTAACTTCATGTGTTAAAATCTATAGTAAAACTATAGATTTATTTGACTACTTATTCGATTGAAGATCACTTAATAGCCTTTAACAAAATGTGTATACATAAAAAACATATCAACATGTCTGTAGATGTTACTTAATTGAATAAGTATTCATAATCTTATCAAGTCAATATCTAGATCTATAAAAGCAAGTTTTAATGTTAATAAGGTCTAGAGTGCTCGGCGAGTTAATTTAAAGCAAAGCCAATAGATTTTATTCCTAGATATTTTTGAGAATAATATTTAACTGGGAATTGACCGATTTACAAATCTATAACTACCTATCATATTTACAATTATGTATCAATTGCGTCTAAATAAATTTAATGTTGTAAATTACAGTAAAGTATTGAGTAATTAAAAAAATGTGCGAATGTGTTGCTAACTTTAAATGTTAAGCTATGTTTTTTTTACCTGAATATCGAAATCTACAATGTAATCGTTGTATAATGCAATAGTATCTCGATCTACAGAAATCTAAGGGATATTGTTAAAATGAATAAGATTACAGTAACTTAAATGCTATTTATAAAGATACACGCTGTGTAGTTTTTGCAAAGAGTGCAGCTGGAAATAATTTAGTTGTGTTAAAAGTTCATATTTAAAAGACAGTGATTAATTGATAAATGATATATGTATCTCAAAGTAACATTTTCAAACGTACGGGCTTCATTTTCATTCCTTCAGTTTGTTTTAAAAAGGACGCAATGATTGGAATCCCTCATTGAATTGAATTTGAATTTTATTGTAGTGGAGATGTTATGTTAGTACTTATTTAACTGGCCCTGAGTTCATAAATATACACCGTGCTTTTTGAACCACCTGGAAAACGAAGCCCACGTTATTAGACCATTATGTATAACATCATGGCAGTGTTATATATTTTTTAATTAAAAATATTTTTTGAAATATATTATTTTTTGATTCAGAATTTTAATTTGTAACACGCTGTGACGCGCACAGATGTATTTTTTTGCGACGACGGGGTCCCAGATGAATGAATCTTACACAGCTACATCCGTTTGCGTTACAGAGTGCTTCAAAACTATAGGCTAAACCAATATTTTATATTTTTTAATAAAAATATTTACAAAAAAAAAAAAAAAGTACTGCCGAAATGTTATACATAATGGTTACTTAACGTGGGTTTCGTTTTACAGGTGGTTGGAAATGCACCGTGTATACTTATTAACAAGCTAGTGTCACTGTTGATTGAAATTTGAACATGAAGCCCGATCAAATTATGCTATGGAATGCAAAAGTTTGTAAGTAATCTTCGACAGAAGTTTGATTATACTTAACTGCATTAATCAAGGTTACACTTACAATAGTTGAACCACACATTTAGGTGTTGCACATTGTAACTCTTATATGGTTTGGTGACCAAGCACCGTTAATATACAAGGTATACCTATATACTCGCTTGAGTAAATATTAAGCACTAAACATATTTGATTCTCAAACAACGGTTGTTACAATTTTTCTAATTATTATAAATGTTATTAGTTAACAAAAGTACCTACTAACACTGGTAACCATTAGTGATTTGAGCTCAGCTACAGAAATATATGAATTTATAAATTCACTTTTATTCGTATTAATGAGACTTCACAACTAAATTACTGCAAAATAGTTATGGATTTGTGTTACGTGTCCACCCGCAATAATCTTATAAAATTAAAGCCGTATGTAGCACTATCTGAATACAATTTTAGTTCACAACTAAGGATGTCATACTTAGTTCCTTATTATAATCGCAATCGCAATGTAGGTACTTCCTTACATTATGGTTGGTTACATTATTGCTTATATTGATATTACATTGGCGAAATTTCTTAACCCGTAACTAGGATACACATTACAACACAAAGTCAGAAATTTGAGCCACGTTTATAGTAAAACTTACATAAATCCTTAAGAGGAAGAAGAACAGTTGATATTACATATTATTTTATAATGTTGACTTTGCATATTATTATAGATGGGTACCACGTGATAAGATTTGCCTGTAAATTAATGTAGACGTTAATTTAACGAATACATGACGTCAAAAATAGATTGAACATTATTTATTTCTTAGCTATGCATTTTAAACAATGCTGTGGTGTAAACCTATGTGTCAAGATCTTCATAAACGCACTTCCACAAGGAGCATTTCAATTCGTAATCTCGAGCACAGTAGTGTTCGACATTACCTAGCTACTATGTAAAGGCAAGGAGCAAGGACGGGTAGAAAGCGTTTATCGTTAACTCTCTTCTGGAAATACAGTTCACGGTAGTTACGTAGTCTCTCAGTCTTATAAACCTCTTTCTGAAACAGCTGAGATTCAAAATGAAATGAAATATTACACATCCTGTGATTGAAATTGCGTATCCATCTGATGTCAAAAGGGTTCAAAGATTATCAGCCCATCATAAAAATTTGGTATGACTAACTGATAAAACATTTTGCAACATTTTACAATAGCAGATTATTCTCTATTGATACGAGTACTATGAGTTCTACTGACTAAAAAAAACGGCTTTTAAATAAAGTCAAGATGTTTGTAGACCCACAGGCAATCTAATGGAGGAAATACAAGTACGTAATTTTAATCTTAGAACGCCTTTTAACCAGAATCTGGAAGAACAATACTGTCAGATAGTGCTGTTGTAATTAATTATAAGTATCATACTCATACGTAATTTTAAAAATGGCTTATCTTAAAAGCCAATTAATTATATAAAATTAAAGCACCCAATGTATCCATCACTTATTGCATTTCGAACCACTCGTGCAACTCACAATAGGTACGTACTTCATCAACGCGCCGAGTCCCTACACGTTCTAATCGAACATCTTCTAGTAAGTACTTTACTTAAGCGATTTCGTGAAATATTATAATACGAACGGACACGACGCGGGCGCGCGGGCCCCGTCTGAGTTTCGCGAGGACGTGTTAATTTAGGCGTTAACGGAAGTACAAAATTGGTCCATGCGTCGGATGATGGCCGCGTCAGAGGAAGCTCCGGGCGTCGTTGAGGCGGGCGCGTGTGATGCGCTGGCAGAAGTGGAAGCGCGGCCGCGGCGCCGGCCTCGTGCCCCCGGCGTGCGGGGCGGCGAGCGCGCCCCTGCCCCGTTCGCCGCCGACGCTGCCGCCACTGCCGCCGCTGCCGCCGCCGCCGCTGCCCGCTAGTGAGCCGCACGATGCCGACTCGGCGAGCGAACGCGTCGAACGTCGGGAGCGGGGAGCGCTCGTCTCGCCTGCCTCACACTACCTATTGAAATTTTTAACAATTTAGTATTAATTATGACAACCCAGTCGGTGCAGAGGTGCGCTGATCCGCCTACTAAGCAATCGCCTACAAAGCAAGCAAGGTAACGATCTTTTCTCGATGGGCATGCGGCTGGAAGGAGCCGTTAAACGGCCGTCTCGTCTTCTGTTACTAAATGCAAGTAGAAAACGTAGAAAACCATCAGATTATACTTGAAAAATCGCCACAAGACAAGAAGATTAAATCGTAGGTAGTGTTTAGCTTGACTCTTCTGTGATCTGAAGCGATTATTGCAAACATTTAAAACTACCTGACAAAGAAAGTCCACGTTATGTAACCATTATGTATAACATCTTGGCACTGTCATTTAATTTTTTAAATCAAAAATAAATAAATAAAACAATTTAAAATGTTGATTCAGTTATTCATTTTGAAACACACGGACGTATCTGTGTATATTTCATTAATCCGCCGGCCGGCTACAGCAAAATAGCATGGTTTAAAATGAATAGTCTTTTTGTTTAAAAGGAGATGTCCCATAATAGGCCCACCCATAGTACACCATTTTCAAAAATCAAGAAAAAAATACAGTTTCTGGGAAAAATACATATAAATTTATTTAACGTATAATTTAGGGGTTCAAAAATAAATAAGATCGAATAATTTATCAAACTCCATTAGGCATTACAAGATGGCGTCAATCTAAAAAAACTTTAAATGTCAGTAGCTGTCAGATACCCCTTGTCACTTTAGCATAATCATTCACCTTAAGTTTTTGTTTTGCTTGTCGCGTTTTAATTGTAGTTTATTATAACGACCTCCTTTTCGTTTTCTGGATTTGGTATTGATCGACACATTACTTTCATAATGATTGTTGTTACTACAGTAAGCGATGGCACTCGACTCCTAGATACGCGATTTTGAAACTGACAGACGTCTTCAAAATGCCATCTTCCGCCATGATGGTTTTGTTGTTTTGTATTGCTATTTTCTTACTTATCTCTTTATTTGAACCAGTTAACGAAGCCATTTTAAAAGAATTGGATAAGAACAAAATCTTGTAGGTGTATTGGTCTATCTTTAGGTGGGGTGTACAGGTTCTGGGCCTGGCCTCCATACAATTTGGGACATATCCTTTTTCTAAGACTTTTGTTATTTATAAAAAAAAATACATTGCCAAGATGTTACACATAATGGTTACTTGGGGGCTTTGTTTGACAGGGGTCAAAATGCACGGTATATATATAGAGTATTAAGTAATAAGAGTAGTATTTTTTAAATAAAAGTAGTACCTACTAGGTTTCTAAAATAAGAAATATAGATACAACATCTTTAATAAAATAAAAAAATACGGACACTGGTTCTAGCGCGTTGATATCTTTTCTACTAGTATGGAACATGAATGGGATGTAATAGTACTAAATTAAAGTGATTAAGTATTAGGGGTTAAAGTATGAAATTGCCGTTTTGTATGGACGAAATCATGAAAAGACATTTTTCCATACTAACAATTTTTTAGTTTTTTAAAAACGCCTGAACCGTTTTCGATGCAATTAAAGGTGAAAGTTAGATGGTTATAAAGCTACGCATTATAGTATTAAAATTATATACTTAATTGAAGCAAGAAGGTCAGCTGACACATTGTAAGGGGTCTTTTCAACGACTTCCTTTGAAGTAATAGGCACTAGTATTGCATTTTTTTTTTAGTCAAAAGTTACTTTATTTAGTTTTTGATATAATACAAAAAGAATTACGCAATAATATGACTATACTTAAGAGCGATGAACAAAATAAAAAGTGTGGAAAATAATTGGCAATTTCATACTTTAACCCCTATTATTATTTTTTATTGTCAGTGGTTATATTGTTTAATTCAAACCATTTTACATAAATCAAAGGCATACATTTATTAGGCATGGAAAACAACTAGCTAAGTGTGTGTAGGCTACAGACTCACACTTATAGTTTTCTTGATTTGTATTATCTAATGCCATGTCAAGAAATTGTGTTGCGCAGGCTACGTAATACGTTGCCTACTTTCGGGACAGTGAAAGAGTAGAAAGGATTGACGTAGAGTTAAATATATTAAATGTTTTTATTTAAAGGACAGCTACTCTAGCACTGAGTATTCCAAATTATCTTAATGTATAAATGTAGTATTTTACAAACATATATATTTAGTATTTTCCGGTTTAAAATTCGTAAAAATTTAGTAGAGAGAAGAATATGAATGCTAGATAAGCATATTTTTCTATTGGTTTTTTAAATTGATACAATCTAATTCTTAATTAGTTAGTAACAAAACGACTGGTGTTTTGTTACTAACTAATTGTCTCTTTTAAACTTCTGTGACACCAGGCCCCTAATTCAGCTAACCAAATCGTATCACAATCGTAAATGAATAGCAGGTTTTTGACAGTTCTAGTATGGGCTAAATGTCAGAATAGCCCAAATCAATCACTGCTCGAACTGCAATTGAAATAGCTGAATAAGGCCCCAGTTCCTATTAAACCGACACTGGCTCTGTTTCGGCCATCGAGCCACGTTTTTTAACCGCCTTCAGCAAAGCCAACAGAAAGGGTAATAAATTCAGTAGTCTTGTATATATATGTATGTGGGTATTTGTGTAGGTTCCACATTTGCAGCTAAACTACTCAATCGATTTTGGTGGTATCAATAGATTCTTTATTATAGTCCGGGTAACATTCGTTACAAAAAAGCTACATGGAGAATGCTACGACAGTATATGTACTGGGGTACGTTGAAAAAAAAGTTTGCCGTATTAACGAGTGGGGTATCAAAAATAAAAGAAGACAAAATTATGAGTACAAAAATGTTTAAATAATACAGCAAATATTTGACTTTGAAATCATTGCATTTTCGTAGTCAGGTTACAGTTTTTTAAACTACCATTTTAAACTTGTATATATTTAAACTAACGCTATAATATGAGGGAGCATTACGTTTTGCAGTACCTGAAATATAGTAGTTTTGCCTACTATAGGTATTTGCGAGCGGAAAACGAACAGCACAATAATTTTCAAGATTCATATTTAACTCTAGTTAAGCTAAGCCCTAGAACTAACCTGTAGAATGAGTGCGAGTGGGGAGGCGGAGGCAGGGCTGGCGGCAGGGGCGCGTGCGGCTCGGACGCGGAGCGCTGCACGCCAGGCGTGCGGTCGGGGCGCTCGCTGCGACCGTACCGCCCGCCGCGCTCTCGCTCGCGGTCGCCGTTCCAGCTCCACTCCCATTGGTTCTAAATTTAAACGCGCAATCAAGTTTTTCACGAAAATAATAGTCGCAAGACTGATTTGTGACTTAGTAAACATAGTGCTTACTCCTTATATCTTATATATGTCAGGTGTACTTACATCATTAGTGTGCGGCACGGAGAGCGAGGCCTTGGGCAGCGGCTGCGCGGGCGTGTGCGCCTGGTTATGGTGCGGATCGCGCGCCTGCAGCAGCTGCAGTATGCGACGCACGTCCGACGTCAGGCCACTTTCCAGCACGGCCACGCGACGACTCAGCTCCTCAAGACGTGTCAGCACCGTCGCCACTGATGCTGCCGTGGCTGCTGAACCCACATTCTGGTATTGCGGCGACATTGTATCCTAACAGAAATACTTACAGTCAGAAAATCAGTCAAATCCTGTTTTTTTTATCCCAATTTCCAAATTACCATTTACCTGTGCTGCATTTTGAGTTCTTTCATTAGTGAAAGCGAGTGCTGCTGGACGGCCTGTCTGGTGAAGGTTGACGGCTGAATGTGGCGCTGAACGGGATGAGGGAGTTCTTGCGGCAGACGGGGCTGTCGATGGGGCGAGGATGTCATCACAGGAGACGTGCACGGGCGCCGGTGCGGCCGCGGGCGGGCTCGGCGACGCGTTCGTGTAGTACGAGCTCGGATTGGTGCTGAGGCTGGAGACGGGCAGCGTGGCGCTATGCGCGGGCGTGCTTATGGCGGGCTCGCCTGCCGCACCGCCTGTTAGCGGGGACGTGTCGTTCAACGGCCCCACCGATGACTGCCGACGCACAGCCGCGCGCCCTCGATACGTTTGTGGAGTCGATTGCGCTGAAATCGATGTATTCGAATGTATATCTTTGTATTCACACATTTTTTAAGCTTTCATTTAAACTTGGGATTTCAAGATATTTGCAACGGTTACTTGTTTCTTAGGGTATCGTAATTTGTAGTATATTGTACCAAATATATTTTTCTCAATCTATATCTGTTTCGTGTGCTATTATTGAATGCTGGATGTACCGTACCTATCCATTATTTAGTGAAAACATAATTATTTATTAGTTGATCGCAATTGATACATGCACTAATAAGATGTATGCATACTTACAGTATTTGTTGTGAAGCGGCTGGTGTGTTTTATGATGGTAGAGGTCTGGGAAGCTCCGTTTAAGTTGCGCTAGCATGCCTGCACACAAGGGCCGCGCTCAGAGCGGGGCGGCGGGGGCGAGGCCGGGGGCGAAATATTTTCAACCAAGTAAATCGACAAAGTAGTAGAAACTTATATAAATATACTACATCGCACCCCGTCTCCCACGCCCTCGTCACCAACATGTAGGAGTAAATAAATACGGAAACAACAAGCGTTACACATGCTGCTTTAAAACAAATAAAATTACTGTCGGTGTAATTTTAAATTCTTGAATTTTTACAAATTGCATTAAATTATATTATTTCCGAATGTAATTACTATGCATCATTTAACAACAAGAAGAAATGTCAAAACCAACAAAATTTTAACTAAAATTCAAAACAATTTAGTCAATAAAATTGTACCTCAAGTAAGTGAGTTTTTTTATTAACGCTTCTTGTCAAATGTGCATATATACAAAACTTTAAGAAAGCCTAACACATTAGGAATAGGTATTTTGGTCTCCATAGATAGTTTAAAATGTACAGAAAAAGTTACCAGAACTGAATAAAGAAAGAAGAATGATTGTTAAAATTATTATTTAAAAGGGAATTGCATATAGCTCCATCCATATCTATGTGTAGCTACTCTATTTAACATACAATCACAACACGACGCCCAATCTTTTAATATCATGCGACGTTTTTTAAAATATGAACTTGGAGTAGGGCATTTGTGGTAGTGTATGTTAAAATGAAATTTTTTTCGAACTGACGAAAAATTAATAGGTAAGAAGGTAGGTACTTATTTTTACATTCCATGATGATATTACTTACACTTACCCGTTATCGAGTTTAGAGTCGTAGATCTTTGTTTACTAAAATTGAAGTTGAGAGGTGTCACGTCCTGCCCAGCCTTGTCTGTTGTAAACTCTAAAATCCCTCTACTGGCTGGAGACTCCGTATCATCATCACTGCATTGAGAATCCTAAAAATGTGTAGTTTTAATTTGAAACAAGATTTTAGCACTACTCTGAATCGGGGTTAATCCACTGAACTGCAGCGCAGTAGTAATTCTTTGGCTGTTGAGGCAAATAGTTCTCTTTTAGAAGTTAATATCACAGTATTTCTGTGCCCAAAGATAGAGATTAATATTCTAATTCTCTAATCCTTAAGACATAATTTTGTCTCAACCTAAGTAATTCTTGGCTTTTTATTGCATTTATCAGCTATTGTTATAACACAGCACATAATATCGTTACAAAGTTAAACCAAGTACCGATGTGCAGCACATAAAGCATAATAACTTTGCTAAGGGGATAATTAACTTAACATTTTACTTAGTGTACTTAAGAGGCGAGGAGAGAGTGTCTTTTTAAACATACGACTAAATATGCAATGATTTTGTAAACTACAACTAATACTTTAATAATTGATTATTTCACGAAGTTCCTAATCTCATGCAAACTTTTGGATTCGTATTGCTAGTCTTAACAACTCGCATGATTTTCTAATGATAAAAATCTATATACTTAAAGTATTAATAATAACTATCTATTTTGTTAATGTTCAATGTTATAAAACAGGTTCACATTTATTTATAAGTGAAAAAAATAACAATAATTCAACTTCTTAACCAGTTTGTAATTTAGAATATATCACTGTTTGTTTTCCGAATAAAATAAAACGCAACTGAGGTGTATTAACTATTGGTTGACTATTCGATGAGTGACTATGGATATTACCCTTTATAATCTAGGTACTAACCCATTATTTTGTGGATTTCAAAGGGCATACCTAATCTGTGGTTATTCTAGTCGATGTCTCAAAAGCTTAGTAAACCAGTAGTTTAATTGATTTCATAATTACTGATTCCTTTGTAAAATGTGCTAACATTTAAAAAAAATTGAAATAAAATTGGCTGATATCCATCTTTGCTTATGTCTTATGAAATAGGAAGGCACGCACCATTTTTTCGGCGAAAGTCTCTGTGTGAGGACGGCGCGTGGTGCGAGCGTAAGCCTCACGCAGCAGTCGCGCGTCGCTCGGATTCTCGTAGCGCATCCGGCGCTTCGGCTCTATGCCGCCGAGTTCCTCCTGCATATTTAATTTGTATTACCATATTATCTTAACTGTGGTATTACACACTTATTCAAAATTACAGAAGCAGACGCCTATCCACGTGACAACACTGAACATTTTATTAAGTGCGCTTCCATCCAGAAATGCGTTAAGATATTTTGATTTTGCATGCCTGCAATTACAGACCAAAGTAACAGTCATAATGGTCTGGGTGTTTTCTATGTATTATAAGTATGTATTTAAAAAAAAGTTTTCAAGTAAATTTATCGGTTGTCTACCAATTACCACAATACCGTTAAATAATACCTACATTGACATAAAAAAAAATAATACGTCCCAAAAAAACTTTTTAAAAAAACACATAATTATAAAACCACGCACAAAATTAAAGATGCCGTTCGAGGGTTCACTGCTTAAATTGAAAAATCCTTTAATGGGAAATTACACGGACGTATATAAGGGGGGGGGTTTTGGGGGTCCGGCTCCCCCCCATTCATATCCATCTTACTTGTCCAACAGAAAAAATCATTAGTTATTTTTTAATAAATACATTACATAATAATATAACTTTTGATTTAATGACACCTGCCTAAGGTATAATATAGTAATAGGGGTTAAAGTATGAAATTGCCGATTATTTTCCCACTTTTTATTTTGTTTATAGCTCTTAAGTATAGTCACATTATTGCGTAATTCTTTTTGTATTGTCTCAAAAACTAAATAAAGTAACTTTTGACTAAAAAAAAATGCAATACTAGTGCTTATTACTTCAAAGGAAGTCGTTGAAAAGACCCCTTACAATGTGTCAGCTGGCCTTCTTGCTTCAATTAAGTATATTTGTATTATATACTTTGATTTTCAGAAATTAAAATACTATAATGCGTAGCTTTATAACCATCTAACTTTCACCTTTAATCATTCAGGCGTTTTTAGAAAAACTAAAAAATTGTTAGTATGGAAATATGACTTTTCTCGATTTCGTCCATACAAAACGGCAATTTCATACTTTAACCCCTAATATTATAGATTACCCGCGACTATACTTGTGTGTTACAGTCGCAGGCATTGTTTTGTTTTATTTGTAAATGGTATACTCAGTTGGAGTTAGAGCTCAGTTTTTTTACTTTGGGGACCCCCCCCTTGCCAAAGCTATAGCTACGTCCGTGGGAAATTAAATTACATTTTTACCACAATCTAGTAATCACAGTTTATTGCTGCTATATTATACTTATATGAAAACTCAAAACACATTAAGAAACTTTGTTAGTTATTTGGTCATAAGGGTGATCTGGTGTTAGAGTCTCCCGAGCCCCCTATTACAGGCCTCTAAAGTGATTACATTTTAAAACTTTTTGATTTTTTCTTAATAGACACGTGCGGGAACTTAACCCGGAACTTTTTTTACTATTATAATAAAAATAACCCTGAAAACATATAACAGAATTATATGAAGCAAATAGGAAGTGCATACTTCGCAGTACGCGCGTAACTCTTTCATAGTACGAGCCACCTACGACTAATAAAATCGTAGTACTAATCGTAATCGTAGTACTACAGAAAGTATCGTTCCGCTGTTATGGCACTATGGAGCTTTATAACTCTCACACATTACATTTTGTATTGCTCATTGGACGTGTATCGCTACTACCTATAAAACAAACTTTTAGAACGGGCTCTGTCCACCGTGTTATTTTTTAGTACTTCGTAACGTTCATTTTTTTTCATTATTTGGGGATCATGTTTCTATATAGGTTTTATTTACCCTAACCAAACTAATTAACGTTGGATCCCCTAAATAACCTAATTGATCAGCAAACACTAGGTCAGGTGTTAAAAAAATTTATTTTCCATAATATCATCATTCATAAAATGTATAAAACACTTTTGAAATTTTAGTTAGCAATTAATTATACATTGCTAGATTTGTAAAACACTCGCTGTAACACTGTATTTAATTTTGAGCTGCTTTTAAAGAGCATGCTGTATACTTAATGAGCATGCATGAAAAGATTGATGAATGTGGAAGAAGCGAAAGATGTATGCCAGGATCGTAGTAAGTGGAAGGCCTTGGTCTCTGCCTACCCCGTTGGGAAGGAGGCGTGATAATATGTATGTATGTATACTTAATTCGAGTCGTAATTAACGGTTCCTTACGGTACACTAGTAGAATAAAATATTATAATAGGGGTTAAAGTATGAAATTGCCGATTTGTACTGAAAATCAAAATTGTTTATTTTTTAATTTTTAACAAATTTATTTAATCAAAATAGTTACCATTATTATCTATACATTGCTATCTAATAGGAAGGTCATTTATGCCTTTGTGATAGAACTCTGAGGATCTAGACTGCACAAACTGTGTGAAAGCATTTTGTACTGCCTCCTGGGAAGAAAACTTCTTGTCACGTAGATAATTGTCCAAATCACGAAAAAAATGGTAGTCCGTTGGAGCAAGGTCTGGCGAATCTGGAGGATGTCGAATGGTTTCTAATTGCAGTTCCTGAAGGGTCAAAACGGTTTCTCGTGCTGTATGAGGTCTCGCGTTGTCATGGAGCAATAATGGTGAAGATCGATTCATGAGTCGGGGCTGTTTTACTGCTAGTTTTGCCAACATTGTTCGAAGTTCGGCACAATAGACATCTGCCGTTATTGATTGACCAGATTGGAGAAAACTATAGTGAATAACACCATGCTGAGACCACCAAACAGTTACCATTACCTTTTTATTGGTAAGTTTTGCTTTAGGACACTGTTGTGGCGTTTGACCTGAGGTCAGCCATTGCATTTTTCTTTTACGGTTATCATAAAGAATTCACTTTTCATCACATGTCACAATTCGATTTAATATTCCTTCATTTCTGTACCGATTCAACAAGGCAACACAAGTTTCAACACGCGTTTCTTTCTGCACATCAGTCAAATCATGAGGCACCCACTTTTCGTATTTTTTTATTTTATTGATTTGACGCAAATGAGTCAATATTGTGGGTAAGGTTATGTTAAACCATGCCACTAATTCCTGGGTAGTTTGACTAGGATCGGCTTCCACCATCTCTCTTAATTCATCGTTAATCACCTGTGTGGGCGGTCTTCCTCGTGGCTCGTTCTTCAAGTCGAAGTTTCCATCACGAAAGCGTTTAAACCAAAATCGCAAGGTGCGTTCATTAGCAGATCCCTCTCCAAACGCAACATTGATATTGCGGGCTGTTTCTGCCGCGTTACTTCCGCGTCGGAACTCGTATTCAAAAATCACTCGAATTTTCGCAGTATCCATCTTTCTTGTCTAAGTTAAATAACAAAAACAATTGAAAGTCGATATTCAAATGTTTTACATTTTTTAAAAAGAAGAACATCATAGAAAAAAAGTTTCATTCGAAAACCTCAAAACATGAAGATTCTATGTCAATTCAAAGAACCTATTACAATAAAACGGCAATTTCATATTTTAAGTCTTTATAATACTTTGGTCACACTGGGCCACACAGGGCCATTTAGTCCCAAATTAAGCTACTATTATTAAGTAGCTTGGTTTACGGTACTTGATAACCGATAAACTTACATAAATAGGCAGATTTTTTGTAAATACATACTTAATATACATAGAAATACACCCAGACCAGTACAAACAGAAATGTTCAATCAAACCAATATTTATACTGTTCGGGGATCGATCGAACCTTTGGCTCAGAAGCAGAGTTTGCTACTATTGATCAAACTGGTCGTCAAAAAGTATCAGTAACAGTTGCAGAAATACTCACATCACGCATGTTGTATGTGATCTCGAGGTTGTTGACGAAGGAGGCGCGGAACTCTGGGTAGAAGTCGAGCACGTCCAGGAGGTCGTCGCGGTGCACACGGTGCAAGTCGCAGTAGGTGAGCGCGCGCACGCGGCAGTTGCTGCGCCCCACCGTCGGGTATATGCACGGGTTCTCTCCGAATATATCGTCTTTGCCTGTAAAAAAAGTGGATACAGAAAAAATATAACGCTAAATCTGCTGCATGCCCGGCAACTTTTCTACGGAATCGTCATCATCTCTCAGTCAAACGATGTCCACTGCTGGACACAGGTGTCCCGAAGGATCATCACACCGATCGGTATACAGAGCAATAGCGATATTTAATTAATAAAACTATTTTTCGTGATTTGAAAATTTATATTACGATGATTCTTTGTCAAAATTTAGTGATTTCGTGTTTTGTTTATTCGATGATATACAAGTTTTAAAATAATATTGAAATAAATCAATTAATTTCAGATTCTGACTCTAGTCCTTAATAAAGTGATGGGTAAATTAATAATTTGGAATTATATAAGATTTAAAAGTAACTAAGTACACTAATCATCGGGGTGTGCTTACCAAGAATAGCCATAACGATGTCGTCTTTTAGAATTTCTATTGAGCCTCTTGATATAAAGTACAAGGAAGTTAGAACATCCCCCCGATGGACCAACGTTTCACCTGGAGGTGCGTGCGTAGTTTTAAACCTTAATGATAGAGCCCTGTAAAATGTAGAAATAAAATAAGTTGGTAACGGGTAAAAAAGAAGTCTAGTAAAAAGGAAAATAGAGTTGTAGGTTCTAATTGCCCGCGATTTCGTGGGCGTGAAGTTTAACCCTGGGATAGTATTAAATTTTATGCCTACTAATCGTACTTTTTCCCGTCATAAGAAACCTATATGCTATTCTAGCTAATAAACTATCTGCGTGCCAAAATCCATTCAGATTTGGTTATACAGTTTGGCATAATTGAACTTTCAATCCATCCAAACTTTCACATATATAATATAAGTGAGATAATCTTTCAAAAATGATCTGGGTGTCAGAGTTTTCTATTACATGCCTCCAACTTGACTTGTTTTACGGCTCCTATCTTACGACAGACACCGGGACCAACCGCTTAACGTGCCTTACGAAGCAGTTACTGAAATGAAATCGATTAGAGAAAAAATGCATGTTTCTAATTATAGTTAATGATAACATTAAGCAAATTGTAGATATTAAGAGCCCTTCCACACGAGCGATTTTAATAGGCGATTCCGCGGCGGAGCGAGATCGCAGCGAGCACGCGGCGGCTCGCGGCGTGCACGCAACGATATCGCCGCGAGTTAATTAACCGCTGCGATAACGATGCGTGCTCGCTGCGAGTACGCGGCGAACTCGCGCTTGGTATTCGGTACCGCGCGCCAGCACGCGGCGACTCGCTGCGAGCACGCTCGCAAAGATACATTTCTTCCTGCCTTAGGTCAAATTATGAAATATCGTCGTTTATCACGAACACATTTTTTTTTGTTAGGAGATTTTAATGATTATTTGTGTCTGAACAACGTTCAAAACACTTACCTTAGACATCCTGGACTAGCACCCTCAAAAGCAGAGCAGTTCGCTAGTAAATTGCGGTTGAGATGAAGACAAATATCAGCCTGGAGACATTCCGGGAACCCTTTTAACAAACTAGACGTATCTATGCCATTTGTATAGCTCCAAGCATGTTGAAAATATTCTTCTAGCCTTTGACGCAGTGGGTTAGCAATCTGTAATTGGATTTTAAATACAAATTTAAGTATTTCTAAATCATTGGTTTAGTAGCTAAGTTTTGAAATATTGTACCTGATGAAACCGAATAAACTCCCGCACACGAAGAATTTGCGTATGATATCTAGCTGTTCCTGAATATAGTCGTTGTATTATCGCCGAAACGTTACCAAATATACTAGCATACATCAGAGCTGCAATTAAAATATACTAATTAGTATCATTTAGTATTAAAGTAAGCAAAAATGTGTGCTAAGCATTACATATAATATGTGTAAAATTTGAATTGCGAAACACAATATGTTTGATACTTTTGTAACGTGAGCTTTGTAACTTTATGACTGTGGAAGCTTTAGTGAATCGTACCAGTACCTAAAGCTAACCAGTAAATACTTGACCATAAAAACATATTAATTTGTATAGATAATCAATGTTATAGAATGCGTTCAGTCGCATATAATCAATCAATGCATCATTACGTAACTTTAGCATTAAAATCATTTTTACTAGCAATACTAACATCCAACAAGCATGACAAATATCGTAAATCCCTTCTCCATGTCTGTATTAGGAGCGACGTTCCCGAAACCGACACTTGTCAAGGATGTGCATGTGAAATAAAGAGCAGTGATGTAACGGGACCTGAGAGAAAACAGAGAATTATCATTATCGAGTATTATATATTTCAATAAAAAATGTGTGATTATAAGAAGTGAGAATAACTTGTGATACCTCATCGATGGGCCAGTGGAGTTATCGTATGATGCCTGAACATCATTAGCAAGCGCATCTAGCCAACCAATCGGAGCATGAAGTTGAGGTCTCTCCCAACTTCCGATAGCATACCTGCACATAAAAACAATATATGATCACGATTGCTAGTTTGGGCACTCAAATGGTGGAAGCTGCGTGATAAATGAAACTCACCATAAACAAGCTAGCCAGTGTGCAATGAGCACAAACGTGGCCATTAGAAGAAGAAGGACAGCAGTGCCATATTCGGAGTATCTGTCAATTTTTCGCGCGACTCGTACGAGCCGCAGCAGGCGCGCAGTCTTCAGGAGGCCGATGAGCGTCGTCGTCTGCAACCACCACAAGGACTGCTCAGACTCCGCCGCCAACACTAGCAGCAACGTAATTTAGCCGCAAATCAAGCTTATGATTCGTTCGCTTATACTAAATAGCATCAACGAGGCTCCATAGCGAAAACCACGCTAACTAAGCAAAAGTTGCCTATGAATATGCTTTAGAGCTCAACCAAACTGAGATAACATACTTTGCAGTAGGTATTACAAGCGATTATTTAAAAACTATAATATTAGCTGGCTTCGTTACAAAATGCGGTGCATAAATTGTATGTAAATTCTAAACTGTATATTTTGTAAGAGAGGTAGCTTTTTTCTTTAATATTAAATACTTGAAGAAATTTTGTGATTGTGATTAAATATGGGGTTTTTTGATTTGTGGCAATATTGAGCTAAGGTTTGCTGAATATAAGTAGATAAGTAATATATTAATTGTACATTTGTAGGGTGATAAATTTTGAAACCACACTGTGCAAAAGCCAATCAATAAGATTTTTTTAGTAAAATGGGCATTACCTGAAAGTTTGTGGGTACGTTTTTGTAAAGTTCATATTGTATGGAATGTAAAATGTTGACCTGATGATAGATAGGTAATTAAAAAACAGTTCTTTTTGTAATGGTATGAAGCATAATTTACCTTAATTTAATACATACCTACTTCTATGTTATTTTCCACTCAGTCGTTGGTACAGTAAAGACTGTGTTATTTTTTAAGCAAGACAAGAAAGTACCTAGTAAATTTTTCTTTAACTTTATTTAAATTTTATTACAGAAATTGTAGAAATCCATAGTGAAGGCACATTACTTACTAATCGATATTACTTGGCATTTTGGCATTTATAGCCAAAGGATATGTAAATGATTAACAAATATACCTATCCTCTATCTGAAGCGTGACTGTTTAGAATAAGCCAAACTATATCCAGTAAAAGGTCTGTCTATCAATCCAACTTTATCGGAAAATATTTAACATTTCAAAGAAATTAAATAATTGTACCAATGAATAGGCATCGTACTTCATAGTTAAATTATTGTTGTATTATTAGGATCCCGAATACGTTACGAGTCTCACGTTAAGTGAGAGTTTTAAAGCTTTTAACTACCTAGAATTTTTATTATTGCACGTCTAGGTTAATGCATACATTCGTTTATTTTGCGAGTACACCACAATATGATAATAAACAGAACACCTTGTCATCACGATAAAATAAATAAATAAGACTACAGTCTCTTTCATATACCAATTATATTATTTGTCCATATGCATTTAAACGCGATCATAGTCTCGTAAAGTTACTTACCCCAATCTCAAGAGCATCAGCTTCCCGTTGATTTAGACTGATAAATATTTTTAGCAAACAAGAAAGATGCTGTACAAAACCTTGTTCTACTAAAGTAATATTTCATTTTCGTACTTTACATTTTGACAAATGTTTTCTATTTGCTTCAATTTTAACAAAGTATCATATCGTCGTTCATATTTAATTTTATTTTTTTTGCAATCACATTACTTACAGGTATTTACAAATTGAACCTACAGTCATCAAATATAGTGCAGCAGATCTGATAGTTTAAAAACAACAACTAATAAAAAAGCCCTTTGAAATGTTTTAACGCTATTTATCCCTTTAATTACCTATAATAAGACTAATGTTAACCCAACATAACTTATAACTGAAAACAGTTTTAATGTTATGTAAGTTCGTTTTCTTATGACATTGAAAATGGATATCAAGTTTTATTAAAATGCCTTAAACTTCAGGGGACTTTTACTAAACATGATTGGGCTTAATCTGAATACTCGGTTGTTCGAGTTTCCTTATCTTTAGAATACTGATTGATATTCATTGACGGGGATATCCTGAGCTTACGACATATATCTAATGCCTTTTGGCTGGTATAATTGAAAAACCTAAATATTTTTAGTATCAGGTAAGGACCTACATTTAATGTTAACGTATCGTCGAGCTGTTCGTCGAGAGTAGGTATCTTACTAACAACTAGTTCTGATCCGTTTCGTAACAAAACGCTTTTCTGAAATCAATGTTAAAATAAATGTTTCATCCTCAACTATTTGATCAGGCGTGCTTAGGTAGGAATATTATTTTAAACTTTCGCGATTTGAACACATATTATTTATAGTACTCGTACACTAACGTGTCGTTATCGCGTTAAATATTATGAAGGTTTATATACCTATTTATTTACCCGACGTTTCGACTGGATTGCACCAAGCCGTGGTCACGGGCCGACTCATACGTTCATAATATTTAACGTGATAACGACCCGTTAGTGTACTATAAATAATATAGGAATATTATTGTTTTACTGTTACTCTGCTGAAGTGCGTCTGTTTATAAATCAGCTAATCAAGATTAATTTCAAAACTTTATATTTACTCCTGTTAATATATATGTATCTATATGAAGATGATTACCCTTATATGTTATATCATTGTCTGCCCTCATTAAGTAATGCGAGTCTGAATCTCACTGGGGCGATGTATGTTTGATAAGCACAAGCATCGAACTTGTCTCATGGATACTCAGTCTATTTATGTTTCTTTATCCGTTTGTCTAGTCAATATATTAACTTAGTTTATGCCAGATAGTTAATTGGCGTCACACCTACCTGAACTTACTGATATTTCTTTTTATATCTAGAACAACTCGATATCTAGTTGCTAGTAAGTTTTTAGTAAAATTCTAATTTCAAATTTTGTGTTAGACCCTTAGAATTTGGGAGGTATCGCAGAGCTATGAATCAGATTGAATATTTTCATTTACATACATACTAAATATTCCAAAATACAAAATAAGTTACACGATTTTTCACAGACCAAATTAATCAGAATCAAAACTAAACTTCTAAATTTTTCTATGTTTAACTACGAACTATTTTAATTAATGACTGGTAATCATGAACAACTTGCAGGTAACTATATATAGCTATGTTAAGACATATTAAGTTACTAATTAAGTTATAACTATGAAATTCTTAATAAGAGCAAAAAAGAGCTAAGTATGCTCTAGCAAGTAATGTTAAATATCCAGGGAAAATGAGTGTGATCAATCGTTATTCTACAAAAAATTGGATGTTTTGAAATTAACAGGAAATTCGGCCCATTTGCATAGTTAAGACGACTATTACAACATTTTGATAAGAAAATGGTCTTAAATTATATATTACACATTTAAAACATAAATATAAAACAAGCTGTGTTGTAATTTTTACGACAATTCAAATTAAGGACCAAACCTTATTACTTTGTACTGAATGTTTCTTAACATTCAATAAGAATGACTTATTCATACGTGTAGTTACATTTATTTTGTTATACTCGTACAAAGCAACCATTGATTTTTAGCTATTTTTAGAATGTGCATTTTATTACTAAAAAAAATCCCTAAAATTGTTCATATTTTGTAATAGGTCTCCTAAATGAAGGTAAAAAAACAGTTTTAATGTTGTGTAAGTTCGGCTTCAATCGAGATTTATTTAATATGTACATTTATTTTAAATTTTGAGGTTATAATTTTATTATGTTTAAAACACATTCTCAGTTTTGAAAACTTTCTGTCGTTTTCCAAGATAATTCACGCGTGATCAAAAAGTTAGATTTAGTTAGGTAAGTATGAAATTCAATAACATACTGCTGAAGTGTTAAACGTAAAGGTCTTATCTTATGGGTAAACTTAAAAGTTTGTGACATTTAGATACTGTATATATGTACAAGCGGATGAAAATATTTCTTTGCAAGTGTTATCGCAAGATACGAGTAGATGAAGTAAATTCTGTCTGCTGTCTAGTTAAATGGATTCTAAAATCTATAATTTTCAACTTAAACTAAAGCGTTATTAGTAAATTGTACTTTGAATTAATTTGAATTACATAGGGTAAGTATTCACTGTAATAGCAGGCTATAGAATGAGACAAAACATAATAATATATCATGAATTTAAATTAAGAAAAGGAATCACACAAACTTGCAGTCAATATTGAAAATTAACAATAACAGATTAGCTTTTTAATGAGAAATTATCAGAATATCTGTGAAGTTTTTATCGCATAGGTACTAGCTGGTCAATAACAAATATTGACAATACCATGTCATAATGTATTGATTGGATTATCTATATCTATATATCTATATATATATATATATATATTATATATATATTATATATTATATATATATATATAAATGAATTGCTGTTCGTTAGTCTCGCTAAAACTCGAGAAAGGTTGGGCCGATTTAGCTGATTTTGGTTTTGAAATGTTTGTAACGCGCCAGGGAAGGTTTAAAAGGTAAGAAAATTTGAAAAAATGGGGGGAAGATGGAAAAAACAACAATTTCATTTTATCATATAAAATGTTCTTTATCAAAATTTTCACTCATTTATGTCGTTAGGATAGGTGATACGAAGTTCAACGGGTCATCTAGTATATATATAAATATATGATTGGTGACAAGATAGAATCGGTTAAATCGGGACTAAACAGATAGTAAAAAAAGTAACAATTTGTATGAGATAGTTTTGTTTAGAGGTTTTATTGATGGTATCGGTCGGAAGGTAAGGTTGGTAATATGATGAGTAAAACAAAAATAAACAGTTTGAAATAATTTATTTCAATTAGAAAATAAAATCAACAAAAGGTAATTTATAATAATCAATCAAAATAATAACGATGTAATAAACAATTATTTTAATGGACAGTGATGAAATAAACAGTGATAATTGCCACTAACGTAAAGTATTTTTAAAAAAAATAACTATCAGTGGGTGTAGGTTTTGATCGATACAATGGATCAGTCATAGACTGATGTAAGGTGGGTGCTTTAAGTACTTATGTAGTAATATTCTAATTTTATTGACTAGGATCGACATATCTCGTGCCAACTCGTGTACCATGTTGTGAGGACAGGCCTTCGCCTGTTGAGTTGTAGGTACTTACTCTTACGACTTACTTGTCTGGAAAAGTGTGAGCGTATTTGCTAAACAAGCTTCAGGTGCATTTCGTGATAATTGCACTTTTGCTATGAAAAGCTAATGAAATGTTCCGCCTTTGTATTTTTTCTAATTGAATACGTTTAATTTTTATACTTCTACTTGGGCACATTCCAACAATATGCATTCATGTTCAATAGTATCGGGACATTCTCTCTAAATTATAATTTTTATATGTAATTATGGTCATTTTTGAGCTTAAAGAAGTAGTGTCCGGAAACTAAGATATGTACCTAATATTCTATTTAGAAAATAAAAAGGTGACGGTCTTCTAGGCATCACCTGGCTGCAGGTGACGATCGTGACCACCATAGTCTGCTACCAACGATAAACTACTCGTAATATTTCGCTAGTATACATTATAGAGCTACGCTTTGATTTTTTAATTATTGCAAGGATTTTCTCTAGGGTCTGCTGAACTACAATCTCCTCAAGTGTACAAGTCGTCTCTGCATATGGAAACGGGCGGGCAAGCTCGTGAACAGCGAGTGAGCTCCTTGATGATCGCTCGGTGTAAGGGTTGAAGATGATATAACATTTTGCTTATGGGAAGCGTCATTATCTTCCATTAACGCATTCGCTTAGGTGGATTGAAAATGGCTAGTGGAAATTAATCAATAAAATCATGTCAACTAAAATGTAAGAAAATCGAGTGGCAGCAACATAAAAATAGTTCACAAAGATGGTATACCTCATCATTTTCCAGCCCCTGCTGTAACAAGAAATGGTATAAAAGATTCAATACGCACCCACCTTTGGGCTCTCCATACCGGAATTAAAGGGAATAACAAAACAACAGGAGTAGGTACATTGATTTCGAAAAAATAATTATTAATTGAACAATCAATAATAATTAATTCAAAATTTAACAAAAGTAATGTGAGTAACGAAAGACAGTGAAGTGAAGACAATATTACTAATTGATAACTTTTAATAAAGAAAATAAAAAATATTTAGCTAATTTGTTTTTACGGTAAGGCACAGGGCCTCGAAAGTGACAATATTTAATTGCGATAACCTGATTAAAGTGTGAGTTGCAATAGTTGCATTCCACTAGTTTGTGTATTTACGTGATTTACTATATATTACCAGAACTACATTTGTCCGAAATTGATGTTGAACATTAATCCCGAGAGTCTGATACAAAACCAGTACTATTGTTATTCCTATAAATGGTCACTGTCCACCCCTAGCTTGACCTACTTTGCGCCTTACTTACGACCTATTTTACCCTTCTATTCGTGCGGATTGTAACGTGCTTCGTCGCCCTAATCTTATTGTACTATATGGCCTCTACACTTTCCCGCATTATAATATCAATTTATTTCTAAGATTTTTGAATATTCGGGACAGTCATCATCATTTTTCTTTCGGACAACTGATCGTCTGGTGACTATTGAATCTATAACTTAGGCATTGATTTTATTGTCTAGTCTATAGTTGGATGTGTTAAAGGTGAGATGACAGGGTTCGGTGGGGTAGTGTGAGTAAGGGAGCTCACTTCATCGGTATCGGTGCCGAAGAGCAGCAGGTCGAAGGGGATGGCAGCGACAAGGTCGATGAGGAACCACCCGCGCAGGTAGTGCATGGCGATCTTGCTGGGGTCCGACTCCACCTCGTCGGCAGTGCTCACGTATGTCGTCCGAAAGTTTATCAGGATATCGATTATGAAAGTCACGTCAACTGAAAATAACGACATCAGTGTTAAGATATAATGACGGCATAAATTTATCTAGTTTCTAAATTCAGGATAAATTTACCGATCATGTCGATGACGACAATAGGGTCCTCTCCAAAGCTGCGCGAGCGCTTGTCGAAGTCCGGCTCATTGAGTTGGAAGGCGGCGACGTATGGCGTAAATATCGCGGTGTAGATCACCAAGATCAAGATCAACCAATCCCAAGCGGCCTGAAATAAACAGAGATTTTTGCATTAAACTAACTAATAATAAGAAACCTATGGTACTAGCCGTATTTATTAACAACAAAGTTACAAATGTAGCTGCTCTACAAATTTGCATTGTTAGACAGTTACAGTACTCTACATAGTCAAAAGAGCGTAGTTGATATATACAGTAATAAGTATATAGTTATAGTTAAGGAATTCGATTATTTCGCATATCATAACACTGACAAGCAAACCATAGGAATATCACGTCAGTTTCATAACCCGGCTACGTAGAAGCGAGTTAAATCTGCTAACAATTAACTTTCTCGACTCAACTACCTATCTGTATTTTGTGACTGCACGGTGGCTTTACGTACCTTACATTAGTCACGGTATAAGTCAGACTACATTAAAATGTAATAATATTGTTATCCCTATCTAATAATAAAAGAAAATGCTACTACTCGTTTGTTAAAAGGCAAGTCAAATGCATGGTACTTTTTTGATTTCGCGACCTCCTCACGATCGTAATCTTAATTACACTATACTAGTTATTTGTGAAAAAGTTTTTTATAAAATAACGTAGTTATGTAATTGATTTTCATTTTGATGAATTTAAATAAGTTTAAGTATGTTAAAATTTATTTGTAATTATGTATAAATTAAATTTCTGTAATTTTGATTATCTTTATGAGACTGCATTCATACTCAGCAACAAAAAAGTGTACCAAGTAAACGAGCCCACATTTGACATTAAAAACTGTTCTTTTAATGACATTGTGAATTAATGAATTGTCATAATCAATTTCATATCAGTTTTATAAATGTAGCTATAAAATAAAAACCTTAAAAATGCGAACTGTAATTGTAGTATTTAAATTTTATTCTACCTAAGTATCTCTGGGTAATTACATAGGTAAGTAAATAAGATTTATTTTAAACTAGCTGTTGCCCGCGACTTCGTCCGCGTCAATTTCTGTTATTATGAACGCGATTATTTTTGCTACATTTTTTACTGATGCTTCGCTCCTATTGTTCGCAGCGTGATGTTATATAGCCTAAAGCCTTCCTCAATAAATGGACTATCCAACATAAAAATAATTTTTCAAATCGAACCAGTACTTCCGGAGATTAGCGCGTTCAAACAAACAAACAAACAAACAAACTCTTCAGCTTTATATATTAGTATAGATATAGATATAGATTTCTTGGTGAAAAACAGTAGTTCTGTAAATGCGATATTCAAAATCTTTTAAAGTAGTGAATTAAGAACATATCCGGGACGTAAGCATTAATAAACTTGTAATACAACATACCCTTGGACCAGGTACTCAGAATACCATGTTACAATTATAATATCTGAGAAGTTCTTGAAATACAAATTTTATACATAGGTACTATTCACTTAGTTCTTCAATTTTTTTTATTAATAGTCTATTAATCGCTCAATCAATCAATCGTGAGTTATTCCAGCACAATTGAAATCAATTGTTATCGTGGCACCCGAGTGCCTCCTGGGGGTTGAGGGATTAAATAGAGACTAAATATTTTTTTTGTGTTAATATTCTTTGTAGACAATACTAAATAAAAGATTTTTTCAAATCAACTCATGTTCTACGGACGAGTTTCTGATAGTCGAGGATAGTTTAAGGTGTAATTTTTGTTTCGGTTTATGTATTTTAGTTCTTATTATACATATATCGATATTATTTTTGTATTGTTTATAAAAAATACTACCTTAAACTACTATCAACTCGTCTAGATGTAATTTTTGATTAATTAAACCTTTGTACATATGACATATCTAAATAAAACATTACAAGTTATTATTATCATTAGGTAAGTTAAGTATTTTATAAAGTAGAAATATGCCAACGTTCATGTTTCGAATCCGTCTGAAATCCCTTTTACGTAAATAGGGAAAAGATGTGGCGTGTGAAATGAATGTATTTTGCGCTTTTGCGTGTTCCACTAAAATGAGGCCATTACAGTGGTCCAACCATCTACCTTACCGTGTTCCGTACTTTACTGAAATTATTTAAATGTATTTAATGCAAATAATACTTCAATGTTAATTTAATAATTAGCTTTAGCAGTGATATACATACAAATAAGTAGGACCCATACAATATTACGCATTAGGTATAATAAATAAATAAATAAATAAATTAAATTACGGTATAATATAGTTACACTACAGAAGTTGGAATGTAGTACTCGTAACTAAAATTGATTTAGGTTGGATTATATAAATAAACTGGAGTACACAATTACAAGAATTAGTCAACTAAAGTAAACGCTTTAATAAAATATGTAAAAGTCTACTTTTAATCCTCCTTTTAATTAATATATAAATCACTTGACCCGTATAAAACACGCCTTTGTTTGTAATACTCTTATGTTACTAAAATATGATTTTCGGTATTCAACCACGAGAAAATTTCTTAGCTGAGTTCATCCTGAAAATTAACTCATCTTGGTTGTTTCGATTTGTATCTAATTGTAAATGAAATTTAAAACTAGGAATATTTTTACGACCATCCATAAACTGTAAAAAATCCAGGAAAAATAGTCCTGAACATTAATGTCTCAATATTTATTTAATACTAGCTGTTCATGCCACGCTTCGCTGTGGCACATTATGATTGAATGGTTTTTGTTTTTTTTATGGTTTTTTTTCCCGGTCGCGGATAAATAGATAAAAACCATCCTTGATGCGGATTATCTAGCCATGTAAAAAACAAGTATTTCCTATTATTATTAACATTTCAGCAAATATTAGCCGCACTGGAAATTGTAACTTGGAATTTTGTAAAATTAATGTCAAACGCTATGTCAATAAAAAAAGTTTAAATTGTCAAAAGCGCTAAAGTAACATCAGAAATAGTTTAATAAAGTAGTTAGTGGTTATGTTTTCTTAAATTTTCTAATATTCCGCTCAATATTCTTATTTCTGGGTTTCCTACGAACCTTCTCCTGACAATTACACAAAAAAAAAAGAATTAATGAAATCGGTCAGTCGTTCACGCGTGATTCCGTGACCAAGGGAAATAGGGATGTATTTTTATATACATAATACCTATACATTTACTTATGTATAGATTTTTACATTTTCAATAATAAAAAATACCTAACGTGTGCTTCATTTGACAGGCGGTAAAAATGCACGGTGTATATAAATGACTAGCTGTTCCCCGCGACTTCGTACGCGTCAATTTCTGTTATTAAGATCGCGATTATTTTTGCAATATTTTTCACTGATGCTTCGCTCCTATTGGTGAGCCTGATGTTATATAGCCTTAAGCCTTCCTCGATAAATTGACTATCCAACACAAAAAGATATTTTTCATTCGAACCTGCAGTACTTCCTGAAATTAGCGCGTTCAAACAAACAAACAAACAAACAAACTCTTCAGCTTTATAATATTAAATAAAGATGGGCATGTATGTATGGCCTTAAATTCTCCTAGCTCGAACTGGCATATATTTTTTGTAAACATATTTATTGAGAAGTAACTGTTGCACACAACTTCGTAGGCATGTAATTTTAAATAAAAATAAAAATAAATAAATAAAATCTTTATTTTTATCCACATTAATTTAACATACAGTTAAGGCGTTAGATAAATATAGACCGTATTGTAAAGACTGGTGCCTGCAGTAGATTCTGGAAGAATCTGTAAATTTAAAAACCATGTGACTTTTCCCTGGAAAAGCAGTAATACCGTTCCAAATTTCATTCAGATCCGTTAATATAAAACCTATGTATCATAATTATCCTACGGGAACCGTTTCTTTACCCAGGATAAAAAGTAGCCTATATGTTATTCCAGCCAATAAACTAAAACCGCGCTAAATTTTATTCAGATTCTTTAAATTAAAACTATGTATGTATTAGAATTATCAGGCGGCAACCGCACCTTTTTCCGGTATAAAAAGTAGCTTATAAATGTTTCAGCCAGTAAAGTAACATCGTGCCAAATTCCATTCGGATCCATTTAGCGTAAAAGAGTAACAAACATCCATACCTAATAAATCTATATTCACAAACATTCGCGTATATAATATCAGTAGGAAGTAGGAAGACAAAAGGCAGAAACCTGACAATAGTGACCGAGTTTATTGCGCTGCTTCTTCTCGCCATTAGCCTACGCTTGTCGTAATATTGGGACATGTTAAAGCGCTTCTTGGGGCCTATTTGCAGGAATGAACCTGATTTACTGATTTAGTGAGATTGGTACAAGGTTTATCATTACCTTTTAGTGTGTCCTCTTTTTAACGCTCTACGGCACTACATTTTAGGTCGTAGCATGACAACACCAAAAAAAGCTAAAACATGGCTTTCATTTGATTTTCGTGGATTCTGTTGACATGACGTGTCCAATGTCTAATCGAGTTCGAAAATTAGACTTTAAAATTTTTTTGACACCAAAATTTTGTCAGTTAGGTGGGCACCACTTTATTAGTTGAAAGACTGCATGAAACTTCTGTCTTGATTATATTCTCTGTCTTAATTTACTAATTATTATCCCTAAATATCTGTTACGCTTTCACGCTTTAATAAATAAATAAATAAATAAAACGTTTATTTCAGACCATCTCGATCCGTACAGTTTTGAGTTAATGGCAATATACATAAAATAATAACAAATAATAATAATCTATATTTTTGTTTCACCAGCCTGTGTGACCTGCCTGGATCCTAGCATATGAATATGAACCCAGTGCTTAAATAACTAATATGATTTTTATGAAATTTGGTACCAACATAGAGTTGACCTTTAGAAAGGACATAGTCTATATTGAATCTCACTGCTATAGCATGCCTATATTTAGTGCCTATAGGCACTAGCATTCATCCGCGCGATACAACTAATTGCATGATAAGGAAAATACCTACATAATAATATTAATAATTGTGGATGCCATAAGAAACATTGTTTTGACCCTAAATTAAAAAGCAACTAAAGCACTTGTTTTGTGGAAATCAGAAAATCAAAGTACTTATTGAGTTTTAATTTCCTTCGGTGTTTTAAAACTAGTTTAAGTTATCGGTGGATTCGAAAGAAAGATTAACGAAAGTTTATTGTCGGGTTTCATTAGGTCATACTGATGACAAATGGCAGCACGAATAACTCCTCAGTTTTATATCATGGCAAAGCCAAGTGACTTGAATCTGCTTAACAGGAACATTGTGTCTGTAGATACCTAAGCCTACTGGAGAAAGAGATTTTGCCAATAGTATTATCTGGACGACGGGACGGCGCAATTATCGATGCAGAATTAGTTTCGGTTCGATCTGGATTTTTGGCACGAGCTACAGAATGTTCTTGTGACTTTTTGAATAATAAAACTAGAAAAGTAGTCACCCAAGCAAGGGACTTGGAATATTGTGTGATGATTTTAATAACCTAGATTTTCTAAGTGATACTTAACCATTGTCCAATTTTTGTTTCTGGCATCGTGCATGCATATCGGCACATGCAAAGTAACCTGAAATACTAACGGTAAAAAGCAAAATATTTCTGTAAGAAAAAATAATTGTTTCATATGAGTATTCTTTTGGAACTTCTGACTATTCTGCTTTAATTTCAATTACGCCCGAAGTAGCTGTACTTTTATTCGTTAGCGAGTTAGAACACTAAGTACCTACTAGTGCCGATGTTCCTTATCTACATTAGTTGCAATTTTTTCTAAGCTGCATGGCTTCCAGAGCTGTATGATAATGACGTATTCAGAAAGTTTTTTTTATATATTAGTTTATTGGATACTAATCGATATCGAAGCATGCATAAAAATTTGATGTCTGAGATTGCAGTGGAGTAATATCTATTACATGATTTTGGCGTATATTCAGATTGTCCCTCAAACTAATATAAAACTTTTCAGTGGCAGTTGGCAACAAAATGGTCTGTCTTTCTATCTTGTTTAATTTATGCATTAGGGTTTCTCTAAAAATATATAGTATATCAGCGAACAAATTTTTTTGCCAAGTCAGTACATACATGCTATTTACATACAGTACATACAGTACATACAGGCATAGCTATAAGTGGTGGTAGGTGGGAAGGGTTTGCGAATTAATTACCCTGTCCACACGTTAAGTAAATTGTAGCCAATATAAGATATTGAACATATTATGTTCAATGAATAGTAGGAAGGTAGGGCAAAATACATTTGTCTGTAGTCACATTAGACTCCTCTTACTTAAATGTCAGACCCATTTAATCAGACGTATTAATAATAATATGTATATTGCCTTAATGGTTATGTTTTTTTGTTGCAAGTGGCGTTATAACCAATTTAGAATACAAAAAACATTTACATTGTGTGCCATGTATTAACATGTAATTAATTTGTTAATTTTGCTTATCCTAGCAAGTATTAAAGGTGTATTAACTTGACCATGATTGACTGAATCTTGTTATAATAATTTGTCTGAACATTAGAATAATTTGGAGCTCTGTAACCATTGATTAAGAAATAGGACTCAACTAAGTCGTTTTGGGATCATAACCATGATTAGTAGGTATTAATTAGCCTACATGTGACCACTGCTTGAACTGCGTTTGGCAGGCGGGTTCGTGATTGTTGTTTGGCCAATGGTGGATAGAAAATGCTGCTTTCTTTTTTCTTTTGGCAGAAATCATTTAGTCGCCCCTTACGACACACAAATAAAGTAAAGGGTTTGTCCTATTATAGAAGGTAAGCGACAACATGGCCAAGATCCATTCTTAGCATGATTCATATCTGAGTGGACAATATTATTTTATAGCATTTAAATAGGTTAATTAAATTTGGATTTGGGGTTGTGGGATCTATCTCCTAGTGGTCCACTCTTTTTTTTTTTTTTTTTTACGCGAGGAAAATGCTTTGCGCATCATCACCACTGCCCCTGGGGAGGGCAGGGCGGTATGTGGGACTCCCGGCGCCCTGAAAAGGGCGCTGCTCCTGGGAATGGGACCCAGGGGTATACCCACTAAAAACCTCGCGTCGCCCGCCGCGCTGACTGACGGCAGGGTCTGTGGTTACTCGACAGTCCACGGACCCCGCCAGCGGCCACCTCCGCCCTGAAAAGGGCAGACCTCCTCAGAGGGGGTGCTGAGACGGCATCCCACTCCTACCTCTGGACGACGCGCTGGGCGAACAGCGCGTCGTCCTGGTCCCATGTGCTAGGCAGCTGGTGCCCCCGCACCTGCCGCCCGGGACCCTGGCGGGGCCTACCGCCCCACCTACGCCGACGGAGGCGGAGAGAGTGCGGATCCCGCTCTCTCTCCCTCTCGGCGACCTCCTTCTGCGACATGACGTCGTCGCAGAAGGCGGCCACCGCCTCCCAAGCCTGCTCGCTGCGGACCATCTCCGACATGATGGCCGGCAGCGAGAGGACTCCTCCTCCCAGGGCCGCGGAAAGGACCGACCGCGGCCCACTCCACGCGGGGCACTCCACCAGCGTGTGGTGCGCGGTATCTTCTGCGCAACCACAGTGGTGGCATCCCTGGGTCGGCTCCTTCGCGGCGACCAGACACAGATATCTCCCGAAGCATCCATGCCCCGAGAGAATCTGCGTCATCCGGAAGGAGAGCGACCCATGCCGCCTCTCGATCCACCCCTTGAGGATGGGGTGGATTGCCTCAAGGATGCGGCGTCGGGAGCCAGCTAGTTGAGTGCCCAGCCGCTCCTCGATGAACCGCGTCCACCGGTCTAAGGAGGCCTCGTGGGCCTCCCTACGCCACCGCACCACCGTGTCTTGGGGGGGCCAGTTTCCTTGACTTCTGGCATCCGCCGCCCGCCAATACACTGACCCCTGCGCTTCCGCCTCCAGGTCCCATGGAAGGGACCCAGCGAGTGCGCACGCCACCTCGTGCGAGATGGTGCGGTAACCTCTCACCACTCGAACCGCCATGATCCTCTGTGCGCTATGCAAGAGGGCCCTATGACGGTTCTTAAGGGACGCCGCCCATATCGGAGCCCCGTAGAGGGCCATTGAGCATCTTTGGTTTTCTAACCAATGATGACGGCTAACAGATCCCCCTGCGGTGGTAGGCTTCGTAAGAGGCTGCCTGGATGCTACCACCCTCCAGCCGGAGTCCAGCGCCAAACAGTTTTTCTGTGTTCCGCTCGTGTGTGGGAGAACCAGTACCTCTGGGTAAGCTCGCTCCAACTTAGGCTTCTTCTTAACTGTACAGTTAAGTATGTAGTCAAGAGCAAGCCCAATATTTATATAAAAAAAAACCCTCGAACACAGTAATTGAAAAAAAGGTAATACTTATTGATTATAAAATTCTATCCGTAGTTCATATGGGATTTGAGGTAAAAGGAAAATACTTTGGAGTGCTTAAGGGACTTATTGATTTGGAGACTTGCGCAATCCCAGAAAATCCTTTTTATCAGCTTGTTAAATGTATTTTTGTACGCAGAGAAAAAGGAAAATTTTCATAGATGTGTAGACTAAATAATGTAGCTGGTTTATATATAAATGCATATTATATCGTTTCATATAAACCTCGGTATTTTTGTCTTTGATGGGTCTCATGAATGGGATTAAAACCATGTTTAAATAATTTAAATAATTTAGACAATCAGCTCAGTTCTGATGCCTTCTTTTGTTAATAAATTTGTAAAACTACTTATTTCCACACACGTCATATAATATTAACATGAAGCAGTTATTGCATTTATTAATATCAAGATATGCGTTTGTCCGCAAAAAATATTAAACGAAGTACTCGTACTTATTGGCAGCATGCAGCTTTCAGGAAAATTAACGACTATTTGATAAAATTATACTAACTTAATTCACGAGTTCACTTACCTTGTAAGGAGAATGGTGGAGGATAGTGCAGGGGTGTGATGGCACCGTAGTCCCTTTGGGCCCACCCGTTGCGCCCAGAGACAGTACCTGAGGACAAACACCACCTCTCTTTAGTCCAATTTATTGTAGGTACGATTGTATGTATAATACATTAAAGTTTTAATTGTTTCGTAATATCTACCAAGTACCTTGTTCTAAACATGAATTTCAAATATTGGAAGCTATAAAAAACAAGGTTTATGGAAGGAACCACACAATAAACTCTTATAATTGTGACAATGAAATATTAAATAAGTATGTTACAAATTAAATACTAAAAATAGAGTTAATGTTGCTTGTGTAGTGTAGGCTATTCTTGTAAATGTAGTATGTCAATGTAAAACATTTATTTTCAAGATCAAAATGTATTATAAATCGCTGTATAACTTACAGGGTGAAATTTTAACTACCTTCCAAATTTTAATATATCCATCTACGAGACAAAAAACAAATGACGTATTTTTTCTTTTTTTATTACCCAGCACAAAAATGTCAAGATGCACTTAGAAAATGTCCGGTAAAAATTTTAAATTTTTGATACGGCCGCCTAGCAAAACTTTTTTTTACGCAATGCACATCACATTTATTCATTACGATACTAATCATACGTTTTTGATTTTCCATTTATACCTAAACAGGCCTAAAACTGTAAAAATTAAAAAACTATATTGCGAAAAATATTTTCGGGTGAAAACTTGTTTAAACTTATATTTGATTTTATATTTCAACTAATACAAAAGAAAGTGGACGTTTACAATTTGCTGCGCATATTTATGTTTGAGATTTATTTGAGTTTTCATTTAATAGCATAGGTACATTTACTTAAAATTCTGTCCCATATTATATCAAAAGCACCCCTTAAGATAGAAAAATATAGAAAGGCCATACACAATGAATAATACTTTGATAAATCATAAATATAAAAGGAATACCAGTTCATCCGTGTAAGTAACTTATTTAATATCAGTATATAAACTTAAAAAATTGCGAGGAGATGCGGGTTCGAGTCCCGCCTGAGACAAAATTTTTCAAGTTTATATACTGATATTATAAGTGCAATTAAGTTGCTAAAATATCAAATAAAGTATAACTTATTTAACCCAAAAACAAAAAATATAATAAATATCTTGACGCGAAAATCATTAAATTGTGCTTGCTATGGCTTGCTACTAAATATCAATGCTTGTCAGTTAAATGATAATTTGTGGGCGGTTAAATTTTCAGTTAATAACTGTTGTATTAGGTATTTGAATTGTCTCCTAGTTCATATACATATGCATATGTATAAGTATAACTAAGTAATACCTAGTCAGGTCATAAGTTCTGTCACATGTGTAATATGAAATAATTTAGACATGTTTATTATTTATGTAACCATTTATATAGAAAAATGAACTTAATAAAACATAGATTCATATGGTAATAAAGTTTATTCAAAATGAGCCCCGCGATTTTGAATACAGGCCTTCAATCTGAGCGGCCAGTCGTCTATCGCAGCACGAACGAGGTCCATGTCAATATAGGCGGCTGCCTTAATCAAGGATACCTTGAGTGACTTTTCCTCCAAGTGTTGCCATATCTTGTAATCTAACGGACTCAAATCTGGACTGGAGGAGGGCCAGTCTTCGTGCCGGATGAAGTCGATTTCACGCGCCGCCAGCCAGTCTTGTGTGCTTTTCGCTCTTTGATACACAACTGCATTCGTTTTTACGCCTTTCTCACAAAAATGTGCCTTTCTCACAAAAACCTCAGTTAAGCCCCAATAAGAGAACCAAACCATGAGCGAGGATGGGAAATGACCGCGTTGGACACGCGGAATACGGTTGCTCGCTTCTTCACTGCTGTGTGCGTACACCTTATCATTTTGTTTGTTGTAGCTCTCTTTCACGGTGAAAATTTTTTCTTCCGAAAAAATAATTCCCTGATGCTTTTTTCCCGCGTACCGCTTCAACAAAGCGCGGCATCTCTTCAGTCTCAGGTCCATTAAACGAGCGTCCAAACGATGTCCTGTTTTTCTTCGATATGCCCTAAGCCCTAAGTCTTCATTTAACATGCTTTTCACCGTGGTCCTGCTTAACCCCATCTGAAGGGCCAACAGTTTCTGCTTACGTATGGGATTTCCTTGAATTCGCGCCTTCACAGCTTTTATCACTGCGGGAGTCCTAACAGAGCAAGGGCGACCACTTCTTGACCTGTCATCTACACTAGAGTCTTCATTGTACCGTTTTATGGTACGATAAACGAATCTTTTGGTTATATTCAAATTTTTCAGTAAGTCGAAAATCTGAATTGGCGCGTAACCGCAACAATGCAACGCAATAACCGCGACCCGGTCTTCTTTAAGTGTCCACTCCATATTTAAAAATGAGGAAAATTCTGAAATGTACACATTTTCATTTTCATGAAAAATTCGAAATTCGAATTCAATGAACTTTTTTGTGCCCAGCATTCTAAATTCAAAAGTTTTTATTGTGTGACAGAACTTATGACCTGACTATGTATATTAAACCAGAGAGAGACTAGAGCAGAAATAAAGCCTATTGACTCACTTATTAGCCTGAGTAAATGTATGGATAACATTCTCCCAGCATTACAGCTAAAGGCTAGTATGTATCCTCACTGACAGATGTAACCAAGCCGCTTAAAGGGCTTTGAGTAGGCTTTACGACAAATATCAAAGGATATCATCCGTAAGGTATGAGGCAGCTTACGGTGACAGAGCTTTTGAAGTGACTACAAAAGATTAAGCCGCCAGATGGGTGACCATTCCGACGATAGTAAATTACATTTATAAAAAAAGAAGTAGAGGAATAATTGAAAACAATACATAGTGAGTATTGAAAATAATAATTGAAAATTATGGTGCCTTATACAGGGATGATGTTCTAATTCCTATTGATACATTTGCAAATGTAAAATTGGCACTACACATTGGCACTACACATTAAAAAAAAAAGAAGTTTCATAACAAGATGAGATCTATCATAATACTATAAATGCGAAAGTTAATCTGTCTGCCTGTTTACGCGTTCACGTCTAAACGACTTAACTGATTTTGATATAATTTGGCACAAAGGTAGATTGGACCTAGAGAAAGGACATGGGCTATTTGTATCTCACTACTGGGCACAACTTTTCGCCTGCGCAATATAATACGTATTTCATGTAAAAAGAGCCTTAAGCGAAAAGCTAGTATTAAATATGATTTGGTTAGCGTAATAGTTTTTCGATAAACTTCATTCTCTTTCATTTTAACTGACTTCAAAAAATTAGGAGGTTCTGTGTCTGTCTGTAAATATATTTTGGAGTTTCCTAAATAAGTCATGCATTTTCATCTGGAAGTCGTGTGTACCGTTACCGCCCAACTGAGGATTAATAACTGCGTTATTTTTTGACCACTAAATAAAGAAAAAAAAATTAAAAAAAAAAACTTGAGTTATTTTAAACTTTTTTAGTCAGTCTTTTAGGTCAATTCAAGTTTAAATTTAAAATTAAATTGTTAAACAGGAAACAATAAATTAGTTGGTTTGTCACCCAAAAAGAACCTGACGATTACTTTACCTACTTGTAAAAAAGAAAGTGAACATTAAATTATCAGTAAATTGTAGTAAATCTTACAGCACAGATTTAAACAGGGTAGTGTTGTGCTGTAACTGTCTAAAAAAGAGGCGTGTAAAGGAGCAATGCCTAAATCTGTAAAAGTATAAAATTCTCTACTCAAATTCAAACAATATTTGTTCACCTATTTGTCTAGTTGTACGTTCCTTCGAATACCTTTATTCGATTGTAACTTGGAGCCTTTGTGAGTAGCGAAGGTACATATGAATTGTATTGAGTCTTTGACCACTTGAATTAAGTTGCAGGTAATATCTATACCTAATCTCTGAAGTAAGTATATTCATATTACCAATCAAAATCATGTACCTACGTAACTTATATTGTTATTTTTTTTAAATATATCAAACTAGCTGTTGCCCGCGACTTCGTCCGCGTCAATTTCTGTTATTATAATCGCAATTATTGTTGCAACATTTTTCTCTGATGCTTCGCTCCTATTGGTCGCAGCAATGTTATATAGCCTAAAGCCTTCCTCGATAAATGGACTATCCAACACAAAAAGAATTTTTCAAATCGGACCAGTACTTCCAGAGATTAGCGCGTTCAAACAAACAAACAAACAAACTCTTCAGATTTATAATATTAGTATAGATATACGAGTACTTTAATTATTATTACATGTACAAGGGATCATATTATTTTAGTACGATGTTTTTAGCGAAATCTTTTTCGTTTTTTAAACTAGTAAAGTAAACCTTACCCGCAGTAAGGTTCAATAATTTGTCGTACGGTGTCAATATTAGAGTCAGTAACACCGGAGTCACCGCCCGAACTTCACGCAGGTATCGCGTCATTTAGATGATTACATCTATGCCTTAATTCTCCAAACTACGAATACACAGAGCTGCGTGGTGGCATATGGTGCTTTTCACCAAATGCCACTTAAAGTCTGACAATTCTCTTGTTGACTTATTATGCCTTACTTTCCTCTATGCTTATGCCACAACGAAAAATCATTGAATGACTCATGTGAAGTTCACGAGTTAAAGCCGAGACTGAAAGGAATTTATATAGTAGGTAATGAAAAGTGACATCGAAATCCAGAATTAGGTATGTGTTTTTTTATTCCCTTATTATAAGTGGCCAGATCCAGAAAGTTTCAGTATGCCCCACTTAAAATATTCATTGCATATAGATATTTATTTTTCTAATTGAATAATACTAATGAAAAATCAACATCCGAACGCGTTAACATACTTATTATGAGAAATAAAAAGTAGTTAGTGTAATATACATAACCCAACTGAATTATTTCCGACTGAAACCTTAATTTGCAAACAAACAACATACTAAAAAGAGATGAAAAAAACACGTGAAAAGTTATTGAATTATTCAGGTGTAAAAAATTAAACCGGCGCAGTGCAGTTATTACTTCGGCCCAGCTCGAAATGAAAACATCAATAAATTAAAAAAGACTCGGTGAAAACAAAGCTAATACGTTTTGTATATGTAAGTAAGTACTTCTAATTAATTTTCTTGTTTCTATTTGTAGGTATTATTTCTTTTGAAGGAAAAGTGGAGTTTTGCAAATGTTGATTTTTCACATTCATTAGCAGAATAGTACCTATACGAAGAGGTTGTTAAATTTTTATTTATTTTAGTAGGAGGGAAAGTACTATGTGTTCTTTATGTTTTGTTTTCCAAGTATTTTTGTAATAATAACATAACCTACAAAATGCAAAGACATTATAATAGCTGGGGTTAAAGTATGATATTGCCGATTCGTACTGAAAATCAAAATTGTTAATTTTTTAATTTTTAACAAATTTATTTAATCAAAATAGTTACCATTATTATCTATACATTGCTGCCATCTAATAGGAAGGTCATTTATGCCTTTGTGATAGAACTCTATGTGCACAAACTGTGTGAAAGCATTTTGTACTGCCTCCTGGGAAGAAAACTTCTTGTCACGTAGATAATTGTCCAAATCACGAAAAAAATGGTAGTCCGTTGGAGCAAGGTCTGGCGAATACGGAGGATGTCGAATGGTTTCTAATTGCAGTTCCTGAAGGGTCAAAACGGTTTCTCGTGCTGTAAGAGGTCTCGCGTTGTCATGAAGCAATAATGGTGAAGATCAATTCATGAGTCGGGGCTGTTTTACTGCTAGTTTTGCCAATATTGTTCGGAGTTCGGCACAATAGACATCTGCCGTTATTGATTGACCAGATCGGAGAAAACTATAGTGAATAACATCATGCTGAGACCACCAAAAAGTTACCATTACCTTTTTATTGGTAAGTTTTGCTTTAGGACACTGTTGTGGCGTTTGACCTGGGGTCAGCCATTGCATTTTTCTTTTACGGTTATCATAAAGAATCCACTTTTCATCACAGTCATGTCACAATTCAATTTAATATTCCTTCATTTCTGTACCGATTCAACAAGGCAACACAAGTTTCAACACGCGTTTCTTTCTGCACATCAGTCAAATCATGAGGCACCCATTTTTCGTATTTTTTTATTTTATTGATTTGACGCAAATAAGTCAATATTGTGGGTAAGGTTACGTTAAACCATGCCGCTAATTCCTGGGTAGTTTGACTAGAATCGGCTTCCACCATCTCTCTTAATTCATCGTTAATCACTTGTGTGGACGGTCTTCCTCGTGGCTCGTTCTTCAAGTCGTAGTTTCCATCACGGAAGCGTTTAAACCAAAATCGCACTGTGCGTTCATTAGCAGATCCCTCTCCAAACGCAACATTGATATTGCGGGCTGTTTCTGCCGCGTTACTTCCGCGTCGGAACTCGTATTCAAAACGCAGTATGCATCTTTCTTGTCTAAGTTAAATAACAATAACAATTGAAAGTCGATATTCAAATGTTTCACATTTTTTAAAAGAAGAATTTCATAGAAACCATGTGAAGAAAGTTTCATTCGAAAACCTCAAACCATGAAGATTCTATGTCAATTCAAAGAACCTATTACAATAAAACGGCAATTTCATATTTTATCCCCTAATATTATTAGTAAACATTTATGTAAAACCTAATGGTCAAGTTAATTCCCGCTGTCTGTCTATCCCTATGCTTACATCTTGAAATAATAATATATGCAACGGATTTTGATGTGTTTTTTTTAATAGATGAAGTGATTATAGAAGAAGGTTTATATGAATAAAATATCCATAATAAAGTAGAGATTATCAGTGTTGATAATTTTAGAGGTTTCTAATGTGATGTCGTGATTTTGCTTACATTGCAAACGCAGGCTGATCCCTACGAGATAGATGAAAATAATGTACGAGTACCTCAGTATTGTACACCTTAAAAAGTTCTAGAAAGAGTCCGCGATGGTATTGCCACAATAACCATTTTTAGCGACCCTCCCCGGTTTTGCACGAGTGTAATGCTGATACTAAATGTACTAAACTCATTGTGGTTTCCAATCGTCCTGATTTGAGCGCAAATATAACTGTTGGTGGCAGAAATCTTGAGCGGGTGCGGCAATATAAGTACCTCGGTGCTTGGGTGAATGAAGCATGGGATTCTGACCAAGAAATTAAGACCCGGATAGAGATCGCCAGAGCCTCATTTAATAAAATGAGAAAGGTATTATGTTGCGCACAAATACATATTAAGCTCCGAGTCAGAGTCCTTTAATGTTATGTTTGGCCGGTTGTCATGTATGGATGCGAGGCATGGACTTTAAAAGAGGACACCAGGAGACGCCTGGAGGCGTTTGAGATGTGGCGTTATCGTCGCATGCTCCGCATCAGCTAGATGCATAAAGTAAGGAACGCAACCGTAACCGACCGTCAAAAAGCGCAAAGTCAAGTACCTCGGGCACGTGCTCCAGCACGATAGATACAGGCTGCTTCTACTTATAATGATGGGCAAAGTTGAAGGGAAGAGGCGCGCTGGACGCAGGAAAAAATCGTGTCTGAGGAACATCAGAGAATGGACCGGGATCAAATCTGTCGAGGAACTGTTCCATCTTGCAATGGACAGAGAGAGGTTTGGAAAACTAGCGGCCAACCTTCCCAATTAAAGAGGCACCTAAAGAAGAAGAAGAAGATAATGTACTAAAGAAGGTAAATATAAGTAGAACGTTATAAACGTAACGCATCATATTGTCTGATGACAAAAAAGCTGAGAACGTTGTATACAGTTGATGGATTTTTGACCACATGACAAACGAAGCCTATGTTATGTTACCAATAGTAGGTATAACATCTTGGCGGTGTTATTTTTGTTTTTTATTAACTCAAATAGTCTTACAATAATGTAAAAAATAAGACTATTGTATTTAAATCATGCTGTGACTTGCACGAACGTATTATTTTGCGTCGGCCGGGTCCTTGATGGATGAACCTTACACAGAAACGTCCGTGTGCATCACAGCGTGTTTCAAAATGAATAGCTGAATCAAAATTATATATTTTTGTAAGATATTATTTTGGAAAAAATAAAAACAAAACACTGCCAAGATGGTAAACATAGTGGTTAAATAACGTGGGCTTCGTTTGTCAGGAGGTTTATAATGCACGGTGTATATAGGTAGTTCTTCTGTAGTAGGTACCTAAGTTTAGTATGAGCATTGCACCCGTAACCCGTATGAAGCTGGGGCGCCAGGGCGGGTCGCAGACGGTCGCATTACGACAACAAATCCATGTGTTTTACGTCTTTTTTATATGACGTGTAATATATTGGAAATTAATAAATACTGTCAGCGTATACGAGTACAACATGCGATGAGTTAGACATGTGGGATGATTAATTAATGAACTGGTAAAATGGTGGTGGGCTTATTGGGCTCGCCCTGGATTCCAGGCACGAAGTGTTAAAGGTCAGTGAGATGCGAACTATATAAATCATTCACTCGTTTACACCGACCGGTGCCTTACACTGCGTGTGCTATAATATTTATTGGCGCAGGATATTGCGGGTGCGCTCGTAAAGGAACGTAAAAGACCGTTGTTTTGTTTTCTATAGTAGGTATTACGTATTTTAAACTTTTATTTTTATCAGATTGTTGGTATTTTGCGTAAGTTTTTACGGTTATTTGTCAATTTATTCAAATAATTTCGTTCTTTTCAAATTTTAACCTAAGCACGTAAATGAATCAGGCAAAGAGATGTTTACCTCCTTGCCGATGGTCGGTAGCCCGTTGAGGCCATTACAGGGTGGTTCAAGGCGAACGACGCTCTTGCGGGAGCCGCGGAAACCGGTGTCGCGCACACGCACCGAGGAGCGCCAGGTGGAGGGGAGGCCGTCGTCGCGCGAGCCGCGGGTGGAGGCGGCGCGCCGCGAGGTGGTCAGCGCCGCGCCCGCGCCGCCCGCGCTCGGGGGCGACACGATCAACGGCACGTCGGGGGGGCCGCGCTCCTCCATGCCGCTGCCGCGCCAACGCTCTCACCGATACCCTCCGTGCTCCGACGCCTCCAGGTGCTCACATTCCAGCACCGCCCTCTCGAAGGCCGACGCCGACTCCAGCAGAGCGATTGCCGTGTTTTGCATAGATGCACTATTTCGGTCCGCCGCCACTTGGAACGTCTCGGTTCTTCAATCCCGAAACGGTATTTACGTTTTATTTAATGGTTTTGAAAGAGCTCTGTATGATATATGTAATGGTATGCTTATACTATGGTATGGTTTGAAATGACTAAAATATTTGATCACGTAATGCATTAATTGTGTTTCAGTTTTTACCAATAACCAGTTTAATTTATCTTAATAATTTTAATCAATTGACGCATTACGTGGCTGTAAATTTTAACAAATTCGATCCAATCGCGATAACGTGAATGGCGGTTTGTGAATAGTAATCTCGCATCGGCAGTTTGAAGTATTTTATGGATGGTCTTCCGAAAAAGACAGCAAAGACATTGTAGTTAAAGAAATAGTGTTGAGTTGGCAGGCTCCGCGGCTGAAAGCGAAGAACGAGGGCGAGTCTCATTTGAGACGACAGTATGTCAATGGTTGGTTGGATCTTTTCATCTATTCACGAGCAAGCTGGCGAGACGTTTCACTTGTATGCAAATGTACAAATGGTATATGATAATAGGCTGAGTGGCTTTGCTATGCTATGATCCTATGATAACTGCTTGTGGGCTGTCGCGGCCGGAATTATATGTAGGTGAATTGTAAAATATAGTTAGGACGATTGTCACGTGAAGATATTTTTTATCCAATGCCAAAAAGATATAATATATATATCTCTACTTGATGGCTATTTAGTAGTAATAATAGAGTATAATGAATGCAAAGAGACAATGAACAATAGAGTATAATGAATATTGTATTAAAAAACAATCTAAAATAAAATATAGTTGGGTTTTTAAATTTATCTATAATAATGGGAATGATATTTCTAGACAGTTCATGAATAATGTATTAATCCAATCCCGATCAAATGAAGAAGCGTCGGTAGGTCTGCAGTAAACAACATAATGACTTTATCAGTCCCAAACTCTAATCAAATATTATGATTAACGTGGTGTCTAACCTGTAAAATACCTACCTATAAACATAGGTCATTTATATTTTTTTCATAAGTCCAACATTAAAAAATACGCACATAATTATGGTGGCCGTTTAATTATATGTCCATAACTGGATGTACCTAACTAAGTACATTAGCTTAGTAGGTACAATATAACACAAAGTGCACATTTTAATCTTAACAGATATTTTTATTTATGTATTTATAGCATGCTGATGTCCAGTCAAATACCATATTTATCATGAACAAGTCAGGTATTGCGTGTATTGCTGTTTAGTAACTTTTGTAAACATATTTAATATTAAGGAGGGAATACAAAAATCTATTTTAATTATCCGCAACAGCATTCAGAAAAGCATTACAGAACTATTCTATGAAATGCAACAAGAACAGCGAATGAATTAATGTGTTTATTAAACATTCTCAACTAGTTTTATGAATATTTTGAACAGACCAGATTGTTATGTAACAAGAAAGTTATCGACTACAGAGAAAACAAAGCTGTGTAGGTTGTGCCAAAAATGTAAGTATCGGGAGAGAAACGTAGATGTAGCGCTAGTAGTAGTAGAGACTGGCTGGTTCCTAGGCATTCTGCGAGAGCGCGAGGGAGGGGCCGCATGCTTTGCATAGTCTGGCTCGCTTTGCAACGCGACATGTGTGTGTGTTGCAACTAATAACACTAATAACAATAAAATCTTTTAAAGCAAAGAGCATTCTTCATGAACAATGTTTACACGTTACGTCCAGAGTTTACAGTCAACTAAAAGATGGCAAATTCTACTGGTTTGTTGTTGTGACAACTATGCTGTCATATTGTTAAGTATGCACCCAACAATGTATAAGGTATAATGAATGAAAATTACAATGTTCGCTTGTAAGGTGTTGCAGATGAATACAATCAGGCTAAATGCATCGATTGATAGTAACTACCTTCCTACATAGTAGAAAAAAAAATTTACGTAATTTAGACAAAGGAAACCATACCATGGTAGTCATAACTCCAAGCATGGATCGCGTTTTTTCACAATAATAGCAAAGTAAAGCAAGAAATAACCGAAATAATGCAAATTGCTAAAGCTCGCAACCAAAGTAACGCCAAGAAAAACACCTTTGAGGATTGGACGCACGGTTCACTGACTCAACTAAGCACAGGACGGCACTACACTCAGTATATTTAAAAAATGCGTTTTGCACCAACGATATCCGACCACTTTTCGGGTAATGCATATAAATAAAGCTTAAAAAAAGCCCTATCGCAGCGCAATAAAATTTGCAAAACCCGTCTGCAAACGATAATAATAGTTTTGACTTTTTAATGCAGTCGATCGATTAAAGCGCTCGACTCGTATATAAGAACGATGTATTATATTCGTAAACATGAATGGATTTTGGTAATAGGTTGCACGTTTTCGATTGGAATCGCGGGTACGTTCACGAAAGGCGGAGGCCTGGGGACGATATTTAGATAACAATTCGATGGCAGTGTGAGAGGCGGTAGAGTCCGCAGCGTGGTCGCGGGACGTAAACTCGATCTGGCGCTGTAGCGGCGCACGCAAGAGGTCGCTGTGCGCGCGTCGCAGCCGAGCGCCGGCGGGCGCGGCCGAGCGGGTGACCTCGCACAACCTCCCTTTCCACTCACGAACGTTTCAGCTGAACACAACGCATCGTGTCGCTGTCGCTTAAAGCCTAGCGCCTTGTCGTGCGGCTGAATAATACCAAACGTGTCACGTGATAGCTCGATATTAAGCTACAGGAAAAATTCATACCATTTGTTACAAACCCAACATACATGTATGGGTTTACTTTATAATATAAGCGCTAATAGTTGGATCTTTAAATTTAAATTAGTACGTCTCATTGGATAGTTTAACTGACGAACCACTAAAACCACTTTTTAGATACCTGTATAAATCCAATCAGCTGATACAATGTTTTGGAATTTACGATACCAATACTAGGTTATCATAATATTATCACTTACTGGATTTGAATAAGTAGGTGATGATATGTTTGTTAATGTGATCGATTAATGTATAGGCGATTTAGGATAAAACGGATTTAATTTACTTATATTATAAATGCGAAAGTACGAATTTTTCGAATTCAATTACGAACGGCTGATTGGATCCGATTTTAATTTGGCACTGACATTCAGGACTGGAATAGCACATACCTAGGCTATGGCAACAGCTAAGTTAAAGTATAATAATAACTGACAATCTAAACGCTTTCAGGTGCGTTGTACATGGTTGGTAGCAATCAGGAGTTTTATGAAATAGTATTAAATTTTATACCTTACAATGCCCTTTTGTACACACAACAAAATAATATCATATGTTACTTAGTGGAATAATCTATAGTTGTCATTCCACGTGGGCAACTTTTCCCCCTATTCTTTTATTACCATTGAAGTAACTAAAGAGGATCACCATTAAATTCGTTACATCAGCGGTAAACAGTCGCTTTGGAAGGGATTCTATCTATACACGCCATTTCTGACTTCAAATGATTCTTCTGTTGTTGTTCTTAAATGTTTCCTATCTATTCTAAATACCTACTACTATACAACATTTTAACAGTTACATGGTTATTTATATGACACAAGACTTCATAATCAACTTCATTACGAAGTTATGTATTGATCAGTTCCTTTTATTTTTCTTGACAATTAGTTTAATGCGCTCTTGTGAGCGTGTGTCGTGTAGTGCCAGAACCATGTTGCCCATATTTTCTTGTGGATATCATAAGAGGCGACGAAAGGAGTATTGCCAGAATAAGACGAACATCGTCGTTTTTTGTCCACCACCGGCCAAACTACGAAAGCCGTCGAACTCGCCAAACAACCATGGCGATTATGGCAAAAGCCTCTCCTTTGGTGACGCCAGTGTACAGCAGTGGACTGAAATGGCCTAGTGATGATGAAAAAGCGTAAAAAAAACACTATTAATAGAAATTAAAACGTATTTAAAAGATTGGATTTTTCCATTTTCAAATTAATTACAAGCTGATAATCAAAGAATCAGCAGAACAATGGTTTTCTTAAAAATATAGATATGCATTCGCTTTAAATCTGTCGATTAGTGCAATAATTGGATTTTACTAAAACGATGGACAAATTATTTTAACAAGTTTAACACAACAATCTTTTGTTATTATTTAATTTTTAAAGTCCACTCTATCATATTTTTACTGTAATTGCTACCATTTGTTGGGTTTTCCATAGTCTAGGTTTAAGGTACTACTTTAATCGGCTCTTACGAAACCCATAGGAAGGTGAGATGTGGTGCTTTTTTGTTTTTACACTGGAATTACACAGCAATTTATCTATACGTAAATAAAAAAACAAAAAATACCCAAAATAGGTTAATGTAATTATTTCGATTATTAAATGCATGCAATTTCATTACTTATTTTAAGTTATTCAATATTCGTGCTTTTTAGTTGAAAGTATTTTCTGTTTCATTGTTTCAAATTGATTCAACGTATACCTACTTCTAAACTATAAAACTCATTTCAAATAGTGTAATTTGTAGTAGTCAATACCTCTTGAAGTGCACAACGGGCAATACTTAAAGTGGCCACTTTTCATCATATACGTTTTCCCACATACATACGAACTCTATAGGTTGTGTAACGTTTTGACAGTACGTCAACTTTTTATTCTAGACGTTATTCATTCACAACACCAAAAATTCTCATCTATACATAGTCAGGTCATAAGTTCTAATAAAAACTTTTGAATTTAGTATGCTGGCCACAAAAAAGTTTATTGAATTCGAATTTAGCATTTTTCATGAAAATAAAAATGTGTACTTTTTAGAATTTTTCTCATTTTTAAATATGGAGCGGACACTTAAAGAAGACCGTGTCGCGGTTATTGCGTTGCATCGTTGCGGTTACGCGCCAATTCAGATTTTCGACATACTGAACAATTTGAATATAACCAAAAGATTCGTTTATCGTACCATAAAACGATACAATGAAGACTCTAGTGTAGATGACAGGTCAAGAAGTGGTCGCCCTCGCTCTGTTAGGACTCCAGCAGTGATAAAAGCTGTGAAGGCGCGAATTCAAAAAAATCCCATACGTAAGCAGAAACTGTTGGCCTTTCTGATGGGGTTAAGCAGGACCACGGTGAAAAGGGTGATAAATGAAGACTTAGGGCTTAGGGCATATCGAAGAAAAACAGGACATCGTTTGGACGCTCGTTTAATGGACCTGAGACTGAAGAGATGCCGCGCTTTGTTGAAGCGGTACACGGAAAAAAGCATCTGGCAGCACGGACTGGCTGGCGGCGCGTGAAATCGACTTCAACCGGCACGAAGACTGGCCCTCCTCGTCCAGATTTGAGTCTGTTAGATTACAAGATATTATAGCAACACTTGGAGGAAAAGGCCTGCTCAAAGCCTCATCCTGATTTCGAGTCACTCAAGGCATCCTTGATTAAGGCAGCCGCCTATATTGACATGGACCTCGTTCGTGCTGCGATAGACGACTGGCCGCGCAGATTGAAGGCCTGTATTCAAAATCGCGGGGGTCATTTTGAATAAAATTTATTACCATATGAATCTATGTTTCATTATATTAATTTTGCTATATAAATGGTTACATAAATAACAAACATGGCTAAATTATTTCATATTGCATACAGGGTGAAATTTTAACCACTTTCCAAATTTTAATATAGCAATCTACGAGGCAAAAAACAAATGACGTATTTTTTCTTTCGGTCTAGCCCAGTACAAAAATGTGAAGATAAAGCACTTTGAAAATGTCCGCCAAAAATAAAAAAATTTTGATAATGCATCCTAGTAGAATTTTTTTTACGCAATGTGCATCTTATTTATTCATTACAATAATATTCATAAGTTTTTGTGTTTCCCCTTTCACCTTAACAGGTCTGGGACCGTAAAAATTGAAAATTATATCGCGAAAAATATTTTCGGGTGACAACATAATTTACATTTTTTACTTCATAAATAGGCTCTAAATACGATACTGAACGCATATAAAAATTTTGGAAAGTGGTTAAAATTTCATCCTGTATGTGACAGAACTTATGACCTGACTAGGTACAAGTAAAAAGAGGCGCAAAGATAAAATTTGTAGTGTTCCGGCGACTTCTTACTCCTTTATTAAAAGGTTCTTTTACTTCCTGGGTCCATATCTATATAATAAAATAAATGCTGAAATTCCACTTTATAAGTTTCCTCCTTTGAATGTAAAAGTAACTTACGAGCATTCCTCCAAAATATAAGTTACTACCAGACTGAAAAGTATCTGCACACTAATATTTAGTTTTGCGTTAACACACACACGCACACACACTCACACATTCACACAACACACACACCAACACACACACTCCCACATACCCACACACGTTTATTTAAGAAAAATATATCCGACACCTTTAAGCCTAGAGCGACCTGTACAGATATTCAAGTCAAACTAGTTTTATTTTGTTTAGATATTTATAAGTAATTTTATCAATCAGTCCTATTAGCATAAGAAAATCATGTTGTGTATACAATTTGTGGATTGCGGTTTAGTTTTTTTCATCTAAAAATTGTATATTAGTTAAGAAAAGACTGTAATCTGTTTGTGTACCTTAAATAAATAAATAAATAAATTTGAACCTATTATAGATTTATTATCATATCTGCATTATCTCTTTGTTCTCATCACTGTTCGCTTTACCACTGTATTCCGTGCATTTTATATGTTAACATGTAAATCAACCTGAGAAGGTGGGGAGCCTGATGACCTGTACGTACAACAGATATTATGTATTTTCATATCTCTCACAGGCGTCAGTCTCACACAAACTCCAACTGTATCCATCACAAAATGTATCCTTACTGATCCCTCAATCCCCAAAAGGCACTTGTAATTTGTTTGTGTTGAGAAAATAAAGATTATGTTATTTAAAAAAAAATCGACACAGAATCTTTTGGGTTGCAATGAATATCGCACAAAGTTAAATTGGCCAATGGGTGTGAACCACACCTATTTAAAAACTTTATTGCTATTAACTATGCATAAATATTATAACAAACAAGCTATGTATATTTCGGCTTATCGCAAAAAGTTTCATTTCAAGCAAGTATCTAAAATTAAATACTGCCATTTTTAATAAATTAACTATGGGAGAGGTGGCTTGAAAGGGACATTTATGTTGTTGAAGCTCTTATACATGGATGCCAAAATATTCTAAACACGTCGCAGCCCAATAGGAAGCCTTAGTTACTTTGCTATTAAAATGCAAAGTAATAATTAAAATTTATTTATTCTTAGTAATTGGTTTTTACAGTTTCCAAAAAAGGGCATTATGTCCCTTTCATAAATAAACGAGTTTGAAAGGGACAAAACGTAATGTAGTATGACGGAAAATGCACAGACACATTATACTTTGGTATATACATTACAAATATTGGAAGTCATGCTTACAACAACTATTTATGTTTTAAAATCTAACTTTGAGACCAGTCTATGCAGGTGTGATTTGCTCATATTAAACACTTTGGCAGCCGACCGCACTGATATACCTCTCTGTAAGATTTCGTTTACAGCCTCTTACATTTTGTGCGCTTCTACATATGTTCTCTGTTGGGTGGTCAATTTAAATCTGTAAGGGTGAACAATTTACTAAGCTTAGAACCGAATCAAACTCCAGTCTTGAAAAGGACAGTTTTGAAGGAGATGAAGGAGATGTCCCTTTCATGACCGTTTCTTGTGTCCCTTTCATAAATCTCACGACTAAATTAAAAACATAGGTAACCTGTAAATCTACAACTGATATGAAAAGCTAACTAAGCTTTTGCTTTCTTGTTCGTATGAGTATGTCCAATCGTAAATAACAGTAATCAAATAAATGACACATTCACAGCATTTGACAAAACGTTTTAAAAACGAAATGAAATTTTATTTTTCACTAACATAACAAACACACATGCGGCACCGCCGTCTTTGAAATGACAAGAGCGTGTAGTTAGGTGCAAATTGATAAGCGTCGGGACTGCCATACAAGAAAAATAAAACTTGTTGGAAATGATTTCAATTTTTCGGGTAATTTAAATTGTCCCTTTCAATACATGTCCCTTTCATTCCACCTCTCCCCTTAATAATTTAATTTTTATTCATGGTGAATAAACAAATAGGTACTTGAATTTTTATTTACTAAAAATTCAAGTACCTATTTCCAATGAAAATAAATTATATTAAAATAGTGCACAATCAAAATACATTGATTGACCAATAATAATTAATCATTTTAGTTCGCATCCGAATTTCGTAGTTGCTACGTAGCGCTGTCGTAGCATCTACGAAACCGCTGAGCGTTACGAGAAGTCAGAAGCTTCATTAACCGGACTTAAGAAGTCCCTTGTTGGACATTAGGCAAGAAAGTTATTATGTTACCAATGAAAGTTGTCTCAGGTGAAATGAGGTTGATCTAATGTTTCCCGGTTTGCTTTTAAATTATATTAACACAATAGAATTAAAAAACACTGCTGTATGTTTTAGTTAATTTGGAGTACTTTTTACGATATTTAGCAATTTAATAATTGGAATATCAGTGTTTAAAATTGTTGATTTTTGTCTCAGGCGGAAATCGAACCAGCATCTACTGCATACAGGGTGCAGTCTTTGTATATTTAAGCTACCGAGACATTACGTCAATTTTCCAAGTATAGGAGTTTGCACTCTAATCACCGGAAAGAAACATTTTTACAGATGTTTGACAATTAGTTAAATTCGGTTTCGATTCCCGCCTGAGACATAATTTTTCAAGTCTGAATATTGATATGTATTATGATTTGAAGTTACAAATATTGATATGTATTATGATCTATTGCACAGGTTTTTTGGGTTAATAAGATCCTACTTCTCTCTTTCCTTATAAGTTTAAATTGAAAAAATCCGGACTACTAAGAGGAAGTTTTGGAATTGATAACTTCATTCCGTCCTGCGAAGATATATGCGTAAAGGCAAATTTTCTTCAGTAACGATAAGTCGTTTAATAAATCTTACTCTAAATACTAAAGCTTAAATTCAGCCCTTACTCCCCTGTTTTGCAATAGGGTTATGGGTTTATCTATAGCACCGACCGGTATCCATTGTGAAGTCCTTGAACTCTCGCGTGCTAATCGGACGGTTCACGAGACCTTGCTTCTGATACCCTGATTTCTACAACGTATAGTACATTGCCTATAGGTAGCACTTTCGCTAAGTGTACGCTTGACCTAGCCGTGTGTCTTAGTACAGTCAGCAACTAAGTTGCGTCATGCAGTCATGCTTTTCAGGTATACCGAATGAAGTGCAGTAAGCTTTGAAGTTTAAAAATATCAGTTTTTATAGCTTTTAATTTTACTCTACTACATTTTGGTGAATGCACCATTGAACATTCCGGAAACTAAAAAAGGGTGTAATAAAAATGGATGAACATATTATATTAGGATCTTAAATGAATAACCCTTCATAAAAAAAAAAAAATTGCATCTTAATATCTTTGATATGTTGTGTACAATTTAACGTTATACATTGAAATAAAAGATTTTTTTACGACTAGCTAGTATGTTGGCAACTTCATTAACGTGGACTACAGGATTCTCGTTCTGTTTTTCATTATTGACATATATTAGTAAGTTGTTATATATGTACCAAAATTAAAACAATAATTGTTTTTGATTCTGGTACCATATATACTATCACATAAACTGAACTGGAACTGGGGAAACTGGGGGAACTGCACAAGGTTCGGAGTTGGGACCTTTGCGTTTATTATCGTTGGTGAATGATATGGACAGTTGCATTATTAATAGCTCATGCTATCAATTTGCAGATGACACTTGTCTGATAATCGGCGATAAAAATGCACAAACAGTGTGTGATCTATTGCAATCTGATATATGTATAGGTTAGTAAGATGGTGCCATGATTCAATAATAATTAAATCTCCGTATGCCAAACGAACCCCTATTGGCAAACAGAATTACTGCATGTTGCTGCCCAAACATTGAGATAGTAGATAAGCAAACCTACCTTGGTTTAGTCATTGACAATAAATTTAACTGGAACCACCATATTGAACACGTTTGTAGTAAGCTGAGACAGTTTCTTGCAAAAATTACCATCCTCAATAACCGCATCCCATTTAAAGTAAAGTTGATGATGTATTATAACGCACTCGCGGAGTCACATGTCCAATACGGCCTTAGTATCTACCGTCGAACTTATAAATCGTATCTTGACCAAATCCGCAACCTACAAGTAAGAATTCTTAAAACTATAGTATCCAACAAAGTTAAGAACTAATGTCGATACGATGCCAGTGGTATCTTCAAACACTGTAAAACGTTACAAGTGCAATACAGTTTGATAAAAGAGCAAATCTTTAGCGAATCTCTAAAAGTCCCTATTGACCAGCCTGTATGCACTCGAGCTGCTTCTAAAAACCTACTCCTCAAGCCGCGCGCAAACAATGCATATGGCGAGCGAACTACTGGGTATCTCATACCTCAACTTATCATTAAAGTAAAAGTAAAAGCAAATGTCACTCAGCAAAATGTTAAATATAAATTTAAAGAATATTTTCTCGGAATGTTGTAGCTATATTTATTTAATCTTATCTATATTAAATATAATATTAAAAAAAAAAATTGTATTTCTGAATTTTAATTATGTATACGGATTTCAATACAACTTTTTATAAATTTTACAGTGACCATAGACCAAAATAATATTACTTCAATATTTCTATATTTTTTTACTATTGTTAATTAATTTATTGAAAGCTCCTGATAGCACCAACACAAACCTCAGTGGTTTTTAGATGCTACCTTATATATATATAATTGTATAATAAGTATTTTTATAATCTATACTAATATTATAAAGCTGAAGAGTTTGTTTGTTTGTTTGTTTGTTTGTTTGTTTGTTTGTTTGTTTGTTTGTTTGTTTGTTTGAACGCGCTAATCTCTGTAAATACTGGTTCGAATTGAAAAATTATTTTTGTGTTGGATAGTCCATGTATTGAGGAAGGCTTTAGGCTATATAACATCACGCTGTAACCAATAGGAGCGAAGCATGAGATAAAAATGTTGCAAAAATAATCGCGATCATAAAAATAGAAATTGACGCGTACGAAGTCGCGGGGAACAGCTATGGTAGATAAAAAAAAACAACAAGTATTTAGTGACAAGCTGTTAATATAGATTACGATTTATTTTATTACTTTCTCATAATTCCGAGTACCCGGACCATCGGCCAATTTGATTCGAATCGTCACAGCCCAATGGCTGTTATCATTTCTAGGTTCAAGCGGCTAAAGCCGTTTTCAATAAATTGGGTATTTTGCGTATTATTAATTTAAATATTTCTGAATAAAATTAAGAAAATATCTTCAAAATCTGAAACCTGTGTTGAAAAATGATGTTCACGGACCTCCAATATTTTTAAGCGACTTATCCAACGATAAAGCTTATGGAATAGATAAGAAGGAAATCATTAATCGCACTTTACAAATAGGTACGACTTTTTCAACGTAATTATTCTAGTACTAAATGTCGCTGAGATTGAACACGGACAAAAAGGTAGAGAAAAATACAGACATTTACACGGTTGCAATTTTCAATATTAGAAAGGAGGTAATTAAATAGCGTAATCTTAAAAAAATACAGCTGTAACATTCAGTTCATTAATTTGCACTGCAGTAGGATAATTATGGGTCGTCCGATTTATGACTAAAATATTATTCCTAAAGGCAAATGTTTGAAAGATATTGTATATGAGTAAAAAAATACCACCACCTGGGCCCCAATTCCGCTCATTTACAAATGGCTCAATAGAATCGCAATTGCATCTCTATTGTATACTTTGACACATTTACTATGGTAGTAATGTCAATAAATATTTTAAATAAATGTTTAAATAAATATTGGACAGATTTTTTACTACTTTGTATGTTATATTCTTCAAAACTTTCCTTTGGTGTAGTGGTGCAGTAGTACGCCCATTACGCTGGTGTCCGTTCAGATCAGTTAGGATTAGGACAAGCTCTTTTCAGCGATGCCAAATGCGGGTTAGTGATTACAAACCCGAGCAATGTTTGAGAATTCGAAAATTTTTGTTGCCCGACCCGGGGATCAAACCCGGAACTCCGAGATCTTGGCCCGGTATTTGAACCACTACACCAACGGGGCGTTATACATATAAGAACTTATGGTACTAAACTAAATACATAATAACACGCTTACATACAATGTAATCTTATTAGTAGACGTTTTACAATCTAAAACAGTAACCTCGTTAGTTAGCAAAATATTATTAAGAATACTGACCCCTGGGAATGTAGGTCTCTTGTTAAGGCTACATTTTAAAAGATAAATATTTTAAAGGAAATAAAACAAGCCATTGCAGTGAGATATTGCATGGCGTCTGGCGCCTAGAGGCGTGTTGGCTGCCTCTGCGTCGGCCCCAAGAATTCGCGCCGCAGCCAGTTACTTTGGCTGCATGCCACATGAAAAATTATTGCATAAAAGTTGTTTTTTGCATGTTATGAATTGATTTATTTAGTAGGATGTGTATACTAGTAGTATATAATAATTATGCGGGACGAGGAAACGTTAATGCCTGCGTAACTTGCATTTCCCTATCTCCTCTATGTCTTAAGATCGGGATGCTGTCCCTGATTCTTCTGACTTCAATGTTCTCATTCAAATTCATTAAAGCTATCTAATTTATTAGTATTGTTACATTCTCGTGTATTTGACGTGCTATGAGTATACAAAATTATATATACATCTTAATATATATAAATCTCGTGTCACAATGTTTGTCCTCAATGGACTCCTAAACCACTTAACCGATTATAATAAAATTCGCACACCATGTGCAATTCGATCCAACTTGAGAGATAGGATAGTTTAAATCTCAAATTATAGTCGCAATTTTAATTTATTGCTAATTATTTGTCTGTTATTATTTGACAGTCACAATTATCTGTTAACTCCAAATGATTCTAACAGATGTCGATACCTTTCGACTGGGTTGAGTAAGTAATCAATAGATGGCGCTGCTATGGTAAATCTACGAACGTGTCATATAAGCTACATTTTAACAGCATAATTACCACGTGTTGTTGACGCTATAAAATTAATTAAATTTATTTTGTAGTGAACGAAATACCGTATAATTCAATTATTTCCACTTTTTAAATTTTTGGTGTTAGCATAGCCGGCCACGTGTTACTTAGACTGAAGTGTAAATTGAATTCATATTATAATGAAGATAATACAGTGAAATTAATCCTGTTTTTTACTTATTTGTGCTTCATTGATCAAAACTTTATAATTTAACTAGCTGACCCGGCAAACGTTGTTTTGCCATAAAAATGATTAAATTACTAAATTAGCTATTAAAAAATAGGGATTGGTGATAAAAGGGTAAACATTAAAAAATAGGAATCGGTGATAAAAGGGTAAAAATTTAGGGTTGTATGTATTTTTAATGCCACATTATAGAAAAATAAGAACATAAAAATTTGTCCAAAAATTAAAAAAAACCCTTTCCCTACCCTACCCTACCCCTACCCTATAATTTAATTTGAATATATGTATGTAAGTATTATCACATAATTATAAAAGTTAATTAGAATGATTTTCAATTTTTTTTTCTCATATTTAAACGATTAATTTATTATTTTCAGTCAAACTGTCTACTATATAAAAATAAGTCGGGTTTTCCTTCCTGACGCTAAAACTCCAGAACGCACGAACCGATTTCTACGATTTTGCATTCGTAGGAAAGGTCTCGGGCTCCGTGAGGTTTATAGCAAAGAAAATTGGGTAGGAGTAGGGTAAGAGTAGGGTAGGAGTAGGGTAGGAGTAGGGTAGGAGTAGGGTAGGAGTAGGGTAGGAGTAGGGTAGGAGTAGGGTAGGAGTAGGGTATGGGTAGGGTAGGGGTAGGGGTAGGGTAGGAGTAGGGTAGGGGTAGGGGTAGGGGTAGGGTAGGGATAGGTTTTTTTTTAATTTTTGGACAAATTTTTATGTTCTTATTTTTCTATAATGTGGCATTAAAAATACATACAACCCTAAATGTTTACCCTTTTATCACCAATCCCTATTTTTTAATAGCTAATTTAGTAATTCAATCATTTTTATGGCAAAACAACGTTTGCCGGGTCAGCTAGTTATTGATATAAGAAACTGTAATTTACGAGGTTGTTGATACTATGTTTGAAGTTATGCACTGGTTTAACTGCTTTGATAATAAGTAGTTCTTTGTAAAACATAAACATGGGGTATTCACGTTTAAAAATGTTCTGAGTATTAATATTAAAAAAAGAAAGGTTTAACATCGAAAACTATTCTTATAATATGGTTAAAGTAGGTCGTGTTTCTTACTCTACTTACATTTTTTGTTGTTGAATTTAGTGTACTTTAAGGACGATAATATGCCGTGTAGTGCCGGCACATAAAAAGAATAGCACTACCCCTCTCTTCCCGTGGGTGTCGTAAGAGCCGACAGAGGGAAAACTGCTACAGGAGATGGGCAGCAGCATCTCCTAGAAGCAGCAGGCCATACTGCGATCGCCAACCCGCGATGTCCGAAGAGAGGGAGAGGACTCGATAACCCTGCAATCCGGTAACTTACTATATTACCGGGAGGGCGACCAACAGTCCCTAGGTGGTGTCGGGTTCATCGTCCACAAGTCCCTTGTCAACAACGTGATTACTATCGGAAGTGTTTCGAGCAGGGTAGCGTACCTGATACTCAGAATATCGAAACGATATTCGCTGAATGTCATTCAGGTTTACGCTCCGACCTCGAAACACGACGATGTCGAAGTGGAGGCTATGTATGAGGAGATCTCTAAAGCCATGCATAGCTTTAAAACCCACTACACGGTTGTGATGGGGGATTTCAATGCGAAGTTGGGGCAACGTTGCGGTAATGAGTTGAGAATGGGGAAATTTGGATTTGGGCAACGGAACAAAAGGGGTCAGATGCTGGCAAACTTCATGGAGAGGGAGAATCTCTTTATGATGAACTCCTTCTTCAAGAAGCCCGTAAGCCGCAAATGGACCTGGATCAGCCCGGACGGTAAAGTCAAAAATGAGATCGATTTTATCATGTCAACGAAGAAGCACATATTCGATGATGTCGCTGTGATCAACGCTGTTAAGACAGGAAGCGATCACCGCATGGTCAGAGGCACATTGAATATCGACGTAAAGCTTGAAAGAGCGCGACTGATAAAATCCACGCTCCGACCAATACCGGCTCAAATTCAAAACCCCGAGTGTTTTCAGCTCGAGCTTCAAAACCGTTTCGAAGCCCTTGAGACCAGCATCGATGTGGACGATCTATACAACATGGTGGTGGATACTGTCCGTACGGTAGGGTCTAAGTACTTTAAAACCCGCCGTCCCAAATCAAAGAAACTCTCCAGTCAGACTCTTCTACTCATGGATCAGAGAAACGAAATGAGGCTACAGAACTCAGCGGATGCCCATCGCTATCGGCAACTCAATAGACAGATATCGAAGTCTTTGAAGAGCGACCTTCGTCAATTTAATACCCGACGTATTAAAGAGGCCATTGAGCGGAACAAAGGCTCCAAAGTGTTCGCCAGAGATCTGTCTATTGGGCAAAGCCAATTGACGAGGCTGAAAACTGAGACAGGTAGCATCATTACGTCAACACCTGAAATCCTGAGGGAGATTGAGAGTTTCTATGGACAGTTATACTCCACGAAAACACCTGTTGAAAGCAAGGCTAAAGACCCTAGAGCCAAGCTTACCCGACACTATTCTGAAGATATCCCGGACGTCAGCCTGTGCGAGATTAGAATGGCTCTCAAGCAGCTTAAAAACAACAAGGCGGCGGGTGATGACGGAATCACAACAGAGCTCCTTAGAGCGGGCGGTAAGCCGGTACTTAAGGTCCTCCAGAAGCTCTTTAATTCTGTCATACTCGAGGGCAAAACGCCAAAGGCATGGGGCAGAGGCGATGTGATGCTGTTCTTCAAGAAGAGTGACAAAACTCTCTTGAAGAACTACAGACCCATCTCGCTTCTGAGCCATATCTATATTTTTTTTTTGGAGAGTCGTTACGAATCGTCTCACTCGCAGGTTCGACGACTTCCAACCTCCCGAACAAGCCGGGTTCCGAAAAAACTATAGTACCATAGACCACATTCATACGCTGCGGCAAGTTATACAGAAGACCGAAGAGTATAACTTCCCACTTTGCTTAGCGTTCGTGGACTATGAGAAAGCCTTTGATTCGATTGAGACCTGGGCAGTGCTGCAGTCTCTCCAAAGGTGCCAAATAGACTACAGGTACATCGAGGTGCTGAAGTACTTATACCAAAACGCCACCATGTCGGTCCGATTACAGAACCAGAGCTCTAATCCGATCCAACTACAGCGAGGTGTGAGACAGGGAGACGTTATTTCTCCGAAACTGTTCACAGCTGCGTTGGAGGATATTTTCAAGCTTCTGGACTGGAAAGGACGCGGCATCAACATTAATGGCGAATACCTAACACACCTGCGATTTGCCGATGATGTACTTCTTATGGCTGAGACCTTGGAAGACCTGAACATTATGCTCGAAGATCTCGGTAATGCTTCTCAAAGAGTGGGTCTTAGGATGAACATGGACAAGACGAAAATCATGTTAAATGCCCATGTTGCACCCGCTCCAGTTAACGTTGGGAACATTGCACTCGAAGTTGTTGACCACTATGTTTACCTGAGACAGATAGTCCAGTTAGGTAAGTCCAACTTCGAAAAAGAGATCTCTCGTCGAATCCAGCTCGGATGGGCAGCGTTCGGGAAGCTCCGGCATATATTCGCGTCCGAAATACCTCAGTGTCTCAAGACGAAAGTCTTTGACCAGTGTGTGTTGCCAGTAATGACCTATGGGAGTGAGACGTGGTCGTTTACTATGGGTCTCATAAGAAGGCTCAAGATCACCCAGCGAGCAATGGAGAGAGCGATGCTTGGTATTTCCCTACTCGATCGAATCAGAAATGATGAGATCCGCAGGAGAACTAAAACAACCGACATCGCTCGAAGGATTGCATCGTTGAAGTGGCAGTGGGCGGGACACATAGCGCGGAGAACCGATGGCCGTTGGGGCGGAAAGGTTCTCGAATGGCGACCGCGTACCGGACGACGTTCCGTGGGCAGGCCCCCTACAAGGTGGACCGACGATCTGATCAAGGTCGCGGGAAGCCGCTGGATGCGGACAGCACAGGACCGATCGTTGTGGAGATCCTTGGGGGAGGCCTATGCCCAGCAGTGGGCGTCGTTCGGCTGATATGATGAAGGACGATAACATCATTAAGTTATCGATATATGTGACTTGCTGGTAAATAAATAAAACATTCAATAAATTTTTGTGGTTGCAATAATTCATTAAAATAAAGATGGTTTTTGATGACGTCTACTAAAGGCCTGTGACGTAATTTGTTTTTATAACTTTCACTTTTCGTCTGAAGCTGCGACCAACGACTTAACATGCCTTCTGTAACACGGAATAACTTCGACCCACCACTTCCAGACCAGACATGAAATTCAGAAAATACTGTTTCCTAAAATGACCTTACCTAGAATCGAACCCGAAAACCATTGCGTAACCACCGCATTGTTACACAAACCTGATAAACTGTAAATTATAATTATCTGGAGAGCTTGACCTTAAATAAAGTCTAGTCTTATTTGTGCCATGTTAGTATTGGAAGGCCTTTTTGATGATCCTGCAACTTGTACATAATATGATTTTTGGAAATAATTTTACAGTTTAACGAAGTGGTATATAACGGTGACACTTTTTAATTCTAGTTAGCGTCCCTCATATTCATTACTTGTTTTATTAGCCTGTATGTAAACTCTAATGGAATTTTAATGACGATATGATCCAATGAAATGTCTAAAACTGCCCTTGTTCCATCCGTTATACCCCGACGTCCAAAATAGGAACTAATTACAGTAAAAAATCTGTATCGTCGTCATAAATTTTGGTTTAGTGTCATGCTTTTGTTCTGCTGCGCACACCGTCAATGAAACTCTCACTCGTCACTGCCATTTGTAACCTTGCATGAACTAATAAATTTGATTACTATTCAACCTTTGCTAGTAACACCTGCTTTACTAGATACTTTAGTTCTGTAATTTCTGCAACCCTTTTCTTGTCCGTCCGTTTCATACGCCGATATTTAGAAATAGGAAAATAGTTAAAATCAGCCTGGATCCAGATCCAGACTTCATTATTAGGTATTGGGACACTGCAATGACCTCGCATTATACCCAGTACGATTACGGATATATTAACTCTTTATTGTTCTAAACATAAGAAACCAAAAATAAAAAAACAAATAATGCTAGAATCGATTTGTTACTGAAAACCTCTCAGCGCTACCTACGATTTTTTTCAATCTATAAGTAAGAAAAATCTGCCAAACGTAAAATTATTAGCAAATACGTAAGGGTTGATGTTTCATAACTTTTTTATTGTTCTTCTTATTCAGAAACACATTAAATGAATGAAAGTTCCACACTTGTAACTTTGCCTCTCTATTCAACCAGGTAAGCGCAAGTTTAATGATCGTACGTATAAGTACACATTTCGATAAAATTTTTACTTAGACACTAAATCTGGCCCCAAAAATAAAAGTGCAAGGAGTTTAGAACGTATCGAGAAATAAAAGTTCGAAGAGTTACCAAATACTAAAGGTGTAAGAACTGCACTAAATGAAAATGCTGTAATATAAAAAAAAACTAGAGCAGTGCTTGAACCCCAGTTGAGGTGTATTCATGAGGACTGCATCGGGCTTACTAACCGATGATTAAATACAATCGATGTCTAAAGAGATGCAAAGGTTGTGATAAAGATGAAGATCTCTTTTAGTTTATATCATTATAAAACATAGAAATTTCATAAACAATGTGTTACAATATCTTATTCTTCAAGTTTTAATTGGTAATAGTTATTTATTACGGTAAATATATTATTTATTTATCTAAATCAGGCTATTTAATGGCGAATTCAATGATGGAAGCCTGATCTGAATTGGAATGAATATAGGCTGTTACCTAATGTTTTAGGTTCGTATATAATATCTAATAATCTAAGCTTTTGTGAGAAAAAAAAAACTAAACTCTCTGTATCCGATTAGCAATCAAATGTTTAAGTATGGTTTTTATTAATAAATTTTGTTGGTGATAGGCCAGACTTGTATATGGTAGTATAAATTCAAATGTTGCGTTTTGATAAACATTCAAATGTCCTAAGATAAGCATGTTTGTGCTTGTTAAAAGCAATATCAAAATTTGATAACTAAAAAAATATGCAAATTTTAGTAAACATATTTGGTTGTGCTGCAAAATTTGCTGTCAGTTTTTTTGATTGTATGTCTTGGCAGCTTATGAGTAAGATGACACGTTGTTATTTTAATATTATGTCTTATCATTAGTTTTTAAGGAACAAAAAATGAGAAAATACAATTATAAGGGCAATAACAAAAAAATAACAGAGTTTTTTGTAAGTATATACTTAAAAGTAAAAATAGTTAACTTACCACTTTTTCTTCGACGATATCATTATTGTTGTTGTTGCTCCCATATTTTAAGGCACCGTTTTCCATGACCACAACTGACCGTCGGGTTCACTCTGATTATGTTTTACATTAATCTTCGTATAACATTGTTTCCTGCGAGAACAATACTAAGCCTTGCATCACTTTTCAAGAGATATAACTTACATTACTTAAACTACAAAACTTAGTAGTTATTAGATCATGTTTTAAGTGATGTGACTAAGTAAATAAATAAAGAAGATAGTCACAAAGATTAAAAAAAAAGTTGCGTGATTTTAAATGTTTAAATGACGAACGAACTGTTTAAATGACGTCACATATAATAACTTACTAAGCACGTTCTGTAAGTAGTATTTAGGTCAATTCCATATTACTAAAATATTGATTACTCTGAGCCATAACGATGCCGATACTTATTTGAAATATCTGAAACACTAAAACGTGCTCTGTTGATGTTTCAGCGCTAGATATAAGGTTTAATTTTGCAAGAACGGTTCTAGCTCAAGTAGGTACCTGACATTACCATGCGAACTTTTGCACTTGAATCACTTTGTATTGGTTTCTACTTTGTCCTGTGACAATTATTAAATCTAGTTTTGATATGAAACATAAAGTTATGCATTGGATAGCTATATATGGTAACATGTGATTAACTACACTGTATACAAAATGAAAAACTATGACTTGCGAAAGTGCTTATGATTAAAAAATACTTGAAAATAGTACCTAGGTTATGTAACCATAATAATAAGTGACCGTTGCTATGTTACTTTTCTTTGTAAACACATTTCTTTGTTCGTTTTATCATACACAACAAATTTATTTAGTTTTTGATTATTAATTCGACACTAACAAGTAGCCCGCTACAAACAGTATCCCTTTATTGTAAATGCAGTGTCTTTAATTCTCACAAACAAACTTTTGCACTTGACTTGATTTTTTTTTGAATAAAAATACTCTTGTTTTTACTTTTTAAATCTGAAGGCACGGGGTTTGCGACGCGGGTGTGTATTTTAGACATGTTGCAATATGGTAAATGTGTTGAATGGCGAGCATTGTGTTCGTTGTGCGGTTTGGTGCAGCGGCGACGGGCGGGCGGGCGCGTCGGAGGCCGCGTCACACTGCGGCGCGGGAGCGGGCGCGCGCGGCGGGCGGCCGCCCCGCCGCATACCCGCCGGAACACCATCGCCGCTACCGCTATACGCACCATCATTTATTATTGACAAAGAACCTTGGACTATATACTTGATTTCTTTCTCCTTTGCATACTGAGGTTTAGTAGGTCAATGCCTACAAAACTTACGTGTTTTGCTAAACCTCCGTAACTATAGTAATTTTAAACACCTTGATTTTTATAAATTACAATGGCTTGCGGATCCTGAAATTGGACTGGATTGAATTACCCCGCGACTGGTGTAATAAATAGGAATTCTTATAATTTTACAAAATAAAAATGCCACTGATACACAAACCGTACTAAATATTTCTGCGTAAATATAAGTTACTGTAACCTAGGTTCTTGAAATCGCTTAAAGCTTATTATCGCCCTAATAAATGAACTAAAAATCCGCCTCAAAAATGTAATACAAATCATTTTCAAACACTTACATTATCGTTCGGAATCGAACTATGATTCAAGTCATATGGTAGTAATAGACTACCCTGAAACATACCTTAGTTGCGTTATCGTAACATTACGCAAATTCAACCACAGCCACGTTCAAATACGGTACCTAAAGTACCTAGTAAAAATGATTTACGAGTTTCTTCTCATCGATTTGATTCGTGATGATGATTTAATTCATGAAGAACTGATGACAGACGAACAAAGCCTTAACTGTGTTGTATTTGCATCAGTTAATGGTTTTTATGTGGCTATTTATAATCTGTTTTAACAGTATATTTATAGTGTTCCTACCTAATTCATCTTATCAAGGTTTGGCTGTCGTGTGACGATGGAAAACACAATCGATTTTAGGAAATAAAAAGACGTGCTAGGGCAAGGTTGAAATAAGAATTGAGAATATGTGATACTATGATCAAATATTGAAAAAAAAACCGACTCGAAGGCAGAGATAAATTTATCAAGGGGGTAAATAACTCCTAAAGCAGAATAAACACCGTTTCTTGAGCCCGTCGAAATTGTTTACGCTTACTTAGACTCAACAAAATATGTAGCCCAATAAAAGAGTAGAAAACCTGAAAATCAGTTATGGTTCCGAGATCAGAAAACTGTAAATCTTATTGATTTAACGAGATTTTCAGGCTGTGAAATTATCTTCATACCAAATTACATTTAAATTTCATAAGAAATGATTGACACCACAACAACAAAGTATGATTTCTGTGGTAAAAGCATCCTATGCCCTTTTCTGATACTAAATCTAAATCAGTGTAGCATTTTAAAATGTAGGCATATGGATTTTCAAAATGTTCATATTATTTCACACGAACTGTAATACACATACTGAGTATCATTAAACTTATTTAATATGACATAATAATCCCCTTAATGATTTCCAACGCGACCTAAGTATAATTTAGAACCAATTAAATTTAGTTTGTTTTGTGTATTAGAGTTCTATGTGTAGAGTTACTATGACATGTAATTGATACAGCTCTAGCAATTCATTTACTAGCGTAAGCTTTAATTGTTGTGAATCGTTGACACAATGTTTGCGGCAGTTTGCGTTGCTCGCATTGCAGGCAATCTTACGTAGGATTTTACGGTTGATAAGTGTTCTTTACCTGTAAGAATAAAGAAAAGACAATTAAGCTATGTGTGTATATAAAAAACTGGCTGATACAATCAAAATAATTTTGAACCCTCGCTCTGTGCAAAACAAAAACAACACTATCCCACTGAAACCTGCTTGTTTCTTAAGTTAAAAAGTCCAAATAATTATCTATATCTATCTACATCAATCCAGATTATTATCTATATCTTTATCATATCATCTATCTAAACTAGCATTTTAAATATTAGTAAGCTTAAAAAGTTTAGCGAGGTTGAGATTTTCTGTAGTAAATAACTAATAAACTAGTGTAGTGATCTGTAGTGATGTATCATCTATGGTAATGTCAATTATAGTCAAATCCAAAGCACCTAATATCCCAACAGTACGCAACGTGAGGGAATGAGGGATCAGGAAAGGAAAAGGTAAATGAATATATTGATTGAAAAATATACAATTATTTAGTTGTAGGATCACGAAAGTGATATTAACAGTGAACGCTCAAGCTCGACACTTTCAATGGCAACGATACAAGCCCACAATTTGGCTGCTGAAGCCGAAATCCGTCAATGGCAGCTCGAACGCAAACGGTTGCAGCATGAGCGGGAACGGGAGCGAGAACGGTTGGAGCACGAACGAGAACGGTGGCAGCACGAGCGGGAGCGCGAACGAGAACGAGAGCTTGCCACCTTAGAAGCACAGCAGCCCGAGCAATGCCAAAAAATCAACTTACCACCCTTGCTTTCCCACATAGTGACAACAACTTGTTTCCGACTGAACTAACCGATATGGTTAAGGCTGTCACTGACTCGGCCAAGGCTACAAGAGATCTTTCTGCCAGCCAGGCACAACAGAAAAAGCAAAACAATATAGATTTGCCAAAATTTTCAGGCAATCCATCGCATTGGCTACAATTTAAACGAGTTTTTGACATAACCAAAGCCTTTTATTCTCCTATAAATAACATATCACGCATTCAACACGTACTGCAAGGCGCGGCGCGGGAGGCTGTCGCGTCGATGTTGCTGATTGCCGAGGCGCCTGAAGACATCTTGCAACTCCTCGAGCACAACTTCGCACGGCCCACTAGGTGCCATCTTTGAAGAGTTTGGCCAATCTCACGTTGGATTTTTAAATCCTTTAGGGTTTGCCCAATTTCGCATCTCGGGTTCGCAATTGTGTAGCTACAATGAAATTGTTACATAAGAACGAGTATTTACTTTCTCCTGAATTGTTTCACTGCATACTCGTATTAAACAAACTTAATTACACAATCCGATTAAAGTGGACGGATTTTGCATCTGAGAGTAATGAAACTAAAAGTAAATTAGAGCTATTAAGTGATTTTTAGTACGTGAACTTGAAAGTCATATTATATACGGTTTATCGCCTGACTTTCTAGCATCGACTTCATCATCTAACTAAAACGTCAACTTTTAAGCCTTTACCACGCTCAGTGATAGCTGTACACACAAAAGACGATGTTAAACCTAAAAACAAATGTATTTTTTGTAACAAATCGCACAGTATCAGAGATTGTACTAATTTTATAGAAATGTCGGTTGAGGACCGATGGCGTTGGATCCGTAAAAAGAAAATATGCTACAGGTGTTTCAAAGGCAACAGCCACACTTAGAACACTTGTAAAGCGCCTGCATGCGGTGTCGATGGCTGCACCCGCCGCCATCATGCGCTCTTGCACGGTTCAGCCACCTCACCATCGCCATTCATACCTCATACAGAAGAAGTCGTAGGTCTGTCAACCACACGTCCCCAGTGTTTAAATACATTATTGAAAATTGTACCTGTCACTGTAAGCGGTCCGGGTGGTTCAGTAGATACCTTTGCGCTTCTAGACGATGGCAGAACCGCCACACTTATCGACTCGGTGGTGGCCAACAAAATTGGAGTAACGGGTCCAGCAGATGTAATTAGGATAAACGCAGTGGGTGGCATGATGACGGATACAAACATATCGTATGTTACTTTTAATATTAAGGGTCGATATACACATGAAACATATAGCATTACAAATGCTCGAACTATAAACTCACTTACGCTGCACAAGCAATCCATAAAATGTTTCGAAATTGTTAAATACAATCATTTAACCAACTTAGCAAATGTTCTTACTTATACTAACGCTGTACCTACAATACTAATTGGTGCTGAGGACTGGTACTTGTCAAAAACTCGCGAGGTTCGTAAGGGTCACCGCTCCGAACCAGTTGCCAGTCTTACAGCATTAGGTTGGACTTGGTACGGTTCAACTAGCAAGCAAACGACACCAACAACTTTAATTAATCACACAGTGTGTACTAATTTTAACAACAACCAAGATGAGCCCGTTGATTCTTTGGAGTTTTTAATTAAAGAAAACAAACTTTTACTAACTCGATTCTTTTGGCATAATTAAACTTGAAAACAGTTTTAGCTCAGAAGATCAGCGCACTCATAATATTCTCGATACAACAACAAAACGTTTGCCTTCAGGTAGGTTTAGTGTAGGCTTAACATGGCGCCACGATAGCACCACCGTTCCTGACAGCTACTATCAAGCAGAATCTCGATTTAAAAGTTTAGAAAAACGCATGGCAAAGGATGGTGCTTTCGCTCAGTCGTACAAAACATATATGACTGAGATGGTTAACAAGAGTTACGCAGAAGAATGTCCAGTTAACACATATCATTCATTTGACAATTCTAAAGGCGTCGTTCGCACTGCAGATGCTTCACTTCGCTGGTATTTGCCACATTTCGGTGTGAGCCACCCTCAAAAAAAGAAACTTCGTGTGGTACATGACGCGTCTGCTAAAACCCATGGGGTCAGTCTGAATAATTAACAAGTATCACACTGGCACAGAAAATATTCTTACATATGGACACAATTATTCACACGACATAACACTTAATGAAATCAAACCGTGTAGTGCCGATGAAATAAGTAATGTAATATATGACCTGGATACTAACACGAGTACTGGCTTAGATGGAATCTCCACTAAAGCAATTAAATGTGTAAAGAGGCTCATTGTTGAAAAATTAGCTCTCACAATGAATACCTGTTATGACCGAGGTATCTTTCCGGACTCACTTAAATTAGCTAAGGTCAGTCTTATGTACAAATCTGGCCCTAGAACTGACCCATGCAATTATATTACAGGCCAATATCAGTATTGCCCGTCATATTAAAAATATTGAAAAACTTTTAAACAATCGGCTGAGTGACCACTTGACTAAAAAGCAATTTCTTATTGACGAGCAATACAGATTCCGCCCAAAGTCTAATACATTAACTGCTGCGATAGACTTAATAACTAAAATAAAAACACGCATTGATCAAAAGAATATTGCGCTAGGTATATTTATTGACTTGAAGAAGGCGTTCGATACTGTAAGCCACCAAAAACTAATACTAAGCTAAGTGACATTGGCATCAAAGGTAAAGCACTTAACATTTTGAAATCGTACCTACAAAACAGACGTCAGATTGTTAAAATCGGTGATTTCGTCAGCGATTGCTAAAGTATCTCATTTGGAATGCCCCAAGGATATCGGGCCCTTACTGTACTTAGTTTATGTAAATAGTAAAAGTAAAGTAAAAGTAACAGCCTATAATCATCCCACTGCAGGGAAAAGGCCTCCATCATTGAATTCAATTTACCACAGCAATGGTGGGTCCTTGCATAATCACCACGCTTGCCAAATGCGGGTTGGTGATCACAAACCCGAGCAACGTTCGGAAATCGAAATTTGAAACTTTTTGTTGCCCGACCCGGGGATCGAACCTGGGACCCCGAGATCTTGGCCCGGTATTTAAACTACTAGACCAACGGGGTATATAAATAGCATTAATAAAATAGGTCTAACCGGATATCTCACACTATACGCCAATAACACATGCTTGTTTTATTTTGGTCAATTGATCCACCAGATCATCAATGATGCTCAAAAAGATTTGAATTTGCTGGATGAATGGTTCTTACAAAATTTGCTAACAATCAACACACTAAAAACTTCGTATATGATATTAGCTGCCAAAAACAAAGTAATGCCCGAACATGAGCCACTGAAAATAAAGTTTCTTCTACTGAAGTCTCTTTAGGCAACCCAGTCCGCGCTTTAGGAGTAATTTGGTATCCTAATGAAGATTTTTTAGGTTTTAGAACTGGTTTACATGAAGATACTTTATCTCAACCTTTTAAACTGACCAAACGTAACGCTCTTTCGCAGTTAATGCGATTATACGATCCTTTAGGTTTTTTTTTTTTTATAAATAATGGTCTTGCTTTTGACTTCATACTTAGCTGTACGGTTAAGAAGAAGCCTAAGATGGAGCGAGCTTACCCAGAGGTACTGGTTCTCCCACACACCAGCGGAACACAGAAAAACTGTTTGGCGCTGGACTCCGGCAGGAGTGTGGTAGCATTCAGGCAGCCTCTTACGAAGCCTACCACTGCAGAGGGATCTGTTAGCTGTTATCATTGGTTAGAAAACCAAAGATGCCGTTGCCCAGGGTGGACCACTAGGAGGTAGATCCCACCACCCCAGGTCTACTGGCGCCAGTTGTAAACTGGGTCAAATCATATTTCAAGCTCTCTGGCGTAGCAACATCGGATGGGACGATCAACTTTCACCAACTGAAACTAATAATGGCAAACTTGGTTCGCTGAGTTGACTTCTATCGCGAATATTCGCATCCCACGTTGTTATCTAAACATTGACATTCTCGAACGAGAGTTACATATTTTTGCTGATGCGAGTGAGCTGGCGTTTGCCTACGTCGCTTATTGGCGCTTTATTTTACCTGACCATAGCTTTAAGCTTGCTCTCATTGGTAGCAAGGCTCGAGTCACCCCATTAAAACCGGTTTCAATCCCACGATTAGAGCTCCAAGCAGCCCTCATTGCTTCTTGCTTTGCCGTTACAATAAGAACAACCACAGAAACAAACCTGTACGGGATTTTTTTTGGAGTGATTCGCGTACACTTCTTAGTTGGCTCAGAGCCAACTTTCGCACATTTAGACCTTTTGTAGCCCATCGCGTAGGTGAAATTACTGAGAACACTGACGTTAGCTGAACTATTAACTAACGTTAACTGAACCATCAACAGCAATCGCACCAGTTCTCACAGAGTTAAAGATATCTAGTTTGTGTGAAATGGTGGAATTCACATCAATTTGTGAGCTCTGGCCAACACCAGTATTAGCAAACCCAGATAGGTTTAGTGACTGGACACGTCTTGTAAGGTCAACAGAACGAGCTCACCAAGCCGCGATTGAATTTAAAAAATCTTTTGGAACCTCATGCTCAAAATTCAAAATCCCGAACAACCATTTTTTCTAAACCACCAAAAAACTCATCTGTATGTAATTCATCACCACATTAGCGTAGTATGGGGATGCAACCGTCAACAATTTTATCCGATTTGCCCTCACTTTCCGCCGAACTTATAAAAACAGCCGATAAGCACATACTGAGACAGTGTCAACTGGATAGCTTCAACGAAGAATTACGTTGTATCCTGGCATCTCAGAACCTTCCCAAGAACAGCGCCTAACTAAAGCTGTCACCATCGCTTGGAGAGCACAACGATTTGAGGCTGGCCGGCCGTATTCGTGCAGCTCCGAACATCAACGACGACACAAAGAATACGATATTTCTTGATGGACGACACCCAACTGCACGTTTGCTAATTCGTCATTACCACAAGAAGATGGCGCATGCGAATAACGAGACGGTTGTTAATGAAATTCGGCAGAGATACTGGATATTGCGCCTGAGAACTACAGTAAGAACCGTTGCGAAGAGGTGTTTATTTTGCCGATTACGGTAAACTTCTCCTTCATCTCCGCCTACAGCAGACTTACCTCCAGAACGACTGGCACACCACCAAAGGCCATTCACACAAGTGGGCCTCGATTATTTTGGTCCACAGGAAGTCACAATTGGTCGGCGAAGAGAGAAACGATATGTCACACTGTATACGTGTTTGACGGTGAGAGCCCTACACCTCGAAGTCATCAACAGCCTTTCTACCGACTCGGCAATAATGAGCCTTAGCTTCATCGCACGCAGAGGTTCACCTTCCACTATCACCTCAGATAATGGTACAGCTTTTGTCGGCGCCAGCAAGGAGTTAAAAAATTCTTTCGAAATGCCGTTGAAGACTTTGTGGCAACACGAGGCATTATATGGAAGTTCATACCACCAGCAGCACCGTTCTTCGGAGGGTGTTGGGAGCGTTTAGTACGCTGTACAAAAACAGCACTCAGAGCAACGCTCAATTACAAGGCTCCTCAAGAAGAAACATTCCTAACCTTACTGATGGAAGCTGAAGCAGTTGTTAACTCACGCCCTTTGTCACATGTCAGTGTTGCTGCTGAAGACCAAAAAGCCTTGACTCCATATCATTTTATCATTGGCCAGTCATCATCCATAACTGTACTCACGCCAGCTTTAAACGACTCCGCCCTAGTTGGTAGGTCTGAATGGCAGAAAGCATCCCGCCTTGCAGACTATTTTTGGGCACGTTGGCTACGAGAAGTTCTGCCACAAGATGCACACTAGACCCCTACATCTAACACACAGAGACCCGTCTGCGTCGGCGACATTGTCCTCAACGTGGGCGAAAGTCTACCACGAGATGGGTGGCCCAAGGGACGAGTCACCCAGGTCTACCCTGCACGAGACGGCATCATTAGACTATGACTATGATTTGGTCATAGTCATAATATTTATAGCTACATGCTATTAACGTTAAGTAATTAAAGCGAAACCTCATCAAAATCATTAATCTACACTTCTTGTAGCGCGCCTCGCTCTATCGTACCGTACGTAGGGCCACCGCCTGCACGGTTGGTCTCAATGAAAGATCTTAATAAAATAAACAATCCAGTAACATGGCTCAGTTAGGGCATTGCAACAAGGGCATTATAATAACGCGACGACTTTGTAGTTTGTCAACTTATTTCTACTAGTTCCTGTCAGTATAGCAGTTCAACCAAGTTCAACCTTCCAAAGTCCAAGTGTGGTAAACAGCAATATCATCTTACTGTTTGTTGTTCCTGAAAAATCAAAAGAATAAAAAAAGGAGACGGGCTGTGAATCATACTTGTAGATTGGTTCTTAAATAAGTCATGCATTTTCATATGGAAAAATATATATTAAATAAAAATAATTATTAAACCGACTTCAAAAAAAGCAAATGTCTGTGCCAAGCCCAAGCAATACAAAATAATAATACCTATAATTTTGTGTAATAAACACAAAATTTAATTAAAAACTAAACGAATCTAATATGGAAAAAGAATGATAGATACTATGTCGGCAATCAACTCGGATTATACCTGTTCTGTAGATTTGGCTTGGCACCTACTCTGTCTGATTGATTAGTTGGTAGTGGTACTTAAAATAATATTGAAAATAGATACCTAAATAGGTTTTAAAATGAAAAATGTTTATTTTTATTTTTTACTTTTAGTGAGTTTCTTATTTGCTTTTTTTGAAGACGGTTGAATGTTTTTTTTTTGTGTCTGACAATCAAACAGTTTCCACTGTGAAAAGTAAATACATTACTACACAAAACGTTACTAAAAAATACTGAATTTCAAAATGGAGGTCCATATTCTTAAAACAATGTAAATTGAAATTTTGAAATTTTTGCCTTTAGTAACGCAGTATTATCTAATCTGTGGTAACGCTTCAAATGCTTATTACTTTTGGGGAAAGCGCTACTTACTATGCAGAAAATTGAAATATGCAAAATGTATTATAATAAATTATATTATTAATTGATCGATTTAAAGCTCCTTGTTATGTAACTCCCTGTTGTTAATAGAAATATCACGGTTTTTCTGTCCCGTTTCACTAGAAGTATCAACCCCTTTTTTACAAAAGACTTAGTAGGAAACTTAGGTAGGAAACTAGAAATGTACTTGCTTCCATACTCACATACAGTTAATCTACGACTAAAAATTAAAAGGTCTCACACTTCTACAAACACCTATACAGGTACACACACAAAACTACTCACTCACAATTGTTTTTATTATTTGATAACGTAGAGGATAACAAAAACGTAAAAAAGAGCCCAGTCATGGTGAGAAGCGAAACTGACGTAATTACATTCTTCAAAGTCATTACACTCGAATATTTTATTTACAATAATGAATATTTTGGAAATACCTACCTCAATCCTCATTTCGAGCGTCTGCAGGTGGAACCTAGAGAAAATAGGTCTATAACAACATTCATTAGTTTCCAAGAACATATTAAAATACTGCTACTACTTTACAAAGGAAGCAAAAGAGAACATAACGTAAACGTTTTATAAGATACCAATTACATTTATAAAAGTTACTTCGTTAGTCAAAGTCATATCGTGACTTGTAAAATATAATTTAGGTACAGTAAACATATATTTAGGAAAGTAACAGCCTATAATACGGCTGTTACATAGACGGAGTAGCAATCAACAACATAAGCTATGCCGATGACATGGTGCTGCTGAGTCCATCGGTGGCTGGCCTCCGTGTTCTATTGAGGGTGTGTGAGAGATATGCTAAAAGTCATGGTCTTAATTACAATATCAAAAAAAGTGAATTAATGCTTTTTGGTTCAAGCGATAAAATCCGTGATGTTCCTGTAATTAAGCTAAACGGGTCGCCACTAAATAGGGTTAAACAGTTTAAATATTTAGGTCGCATTGTCACCGATGATCTAAAAGACAACGCTGATATTGAACGAGAACGTAGGGCGTTGGCTGTCCGGGGTAACATGTTGACTCGCAGGTTTGCTCGCTGCTCGACAGAAGTCAAGATTACACTTTTCAAGGCATATTGTCAATCTTTTTACACGAGCAGCCTGTGGGCAAACTACACTCGCAGGGCATACGACGCCCTACGAGTTCAATATAATAACGTTTTCAGGATGATGTTGCGATTGCCCCGCTTCTGTAGCGCTTCGGCGATGTTTGCTGATGCCCATACAGATGATTTTCACGCGATTAGGCGCAAACGCATCGGTTCACTGTTGCGCAGAGTTCGGGGTAGCAGCAGCATCATCCTGAAAACTATTTCGGATAAGTTCGATTGTCCCATTCAGTCATATCTTGTCAGATTAGTGATTGGGGCAATAAAATAGATTTTTAGTTTTAGTTTTTATTTTTTTTATTATTTCTTTTTTCGTTAATTTGTTTAATCTCAATAATTATACTCGTAGCTTTAAATATTAGGGGTTAAAGTATGAAATTGCCGTTTTGTATGGACGAAATCGAGAAAAGTCATTTTTCCATACTAACAATTTTTTAGTTTTTTTAAAAACGCCTGAACCGTTTTCAATGCAATTAAAGGTGAAAGTTAGATGGTTATAAAGCTACGCATTATAGTATTTAAATTTCTGAAAATCAAAGTATATAATACAAATATACTTAATTGAAGCAAGAAGGTCAGCTGACACATTGTAAGGGGTCTTTTCAACGACTTCCTTTGAAGTAATAGGCACTAGTATTGCATTTGTTTTTAGTCAAAAGTTACTTTATTTAGTTTTTGATACAATACAAAAAGAATTACGCAATAATATGACTATACTTAAGAGCTATAAACAAAATAAAGAGTGGGAAAATAATCGACAATTTCATACTTTAACCCCTATTATTACTGTTTCTAACCTAAATTGGATCACTGTAGTCTAAATAAATAAATGCATTATTATTATAATCATCCCACTGCAGGGAAAAGGCCTCCATCATTGAATTCAAGTTACCACAGCAATGATGGGTGTACTGGCATAATCACCACGCTTGCCAAATGCGGGTTGGTGATCACAAACCCGAGCAACGTTCGAAAATTGGAAACTTTTTGTTGCCCGACCCGGGATTCGAACCTGGGACCCTGAGATCTTGGCCCGGTATTTAAACCACTAGACCAACGGGGCGTTAGACCAACGGGGCGCCACACAAACATGTATTTTAAGTAATTACAAAAAAAAATTAACAGGTTTGATATAATATTAACTACTTACTTAGACCCGTCGTTCGTGATAGGAATGCTGGAAAATTAAATAAAATCAAAATCAAGGATAATTTGTTTTTGTTTTAAGAAACCATGGCTAGACCAATATTTATATTGTGTTATTATGCTTAGAGTTAGATATAGAAATGATGCTTTATCGATAGGGATTACGATAAAGGTAAGATTACTAACTTTTACGATCATTATTTTGATCCGTTTGTATTAGTTGATTAACAACTAAAGTATGCAGCGTTAAATTTAGTAAAGATTTATAGTTTTTATTATTTATTCATCGTTTTAACGAGCAATTCTTGTTTATTATATAATCGGAATCTCGGCTCCAACGATTTTCATGAAAGTTAGTATGCGGTGTCGGAGGCTGTACACTTAGGCTGTACATTGATCTAGCTTGGTTACATTTTTATAAAACGTCATTTTATTTGTGTTTTCGTTGCAATGAAAAACTGCTACAATGTCATTAGAACACAAAGGTAAATTTCGCTACAAAATTACAAAAAATCTTATAAGACAGCTTTGCGAAGTCACTTAATGACTATTTTTTTCTAATTTTGACCTTCATTCAGTGTTGGTACAATAATGCTAGTGGATATTTAACATATAGGTACAGCTTTGCGGAGGTACTTTTGTTTAGAATTTTATATTTTGGTCAGCATTTTGTAGTAGGTAACATTTTGTCTGTGCAGTAAAATGTAAATAGTAATTAAAAACTAAATGAAAAGCCAAAACTTAAAATTCGATTACTATAATATTGTAGGCTGCTTGAGGTGAGACTTGAACACACGTTTCGATTACCGGGCGACTGCTTTATTCAATGAGCTGCCAAGACATTGTGTCGATGATTTGAATCAAGGCTTTACGTTATCATGAGAATAACCTTGGAAGATTGGACTGATCGTGTTTCAATTGGTGGGTTGAGGATCTCGAACCTGCGCTATGCGGACGACACCACCCTGTTTGCAAGCAGTACTACCCATGTGGATGAGCTGTTGCGTAGAATGGAGAGCGTTAGCCTAGCATTTGGACTAAAGATTAATCGCTACAAAACAAAGATGATGATTGTAGATCGTGTCAACAATAATTCGCCAGAAGTCACACATATTGCGAACTGTAAAGTAGTCCAATCATACATCTACCTCGGGGCATTAATCACAAACAACGGAGGATGTGTTGACGAGGTTAAAACACGAATGGCGATCACTAGGTCAGCAAAGGATAAAATGAAAAAAGTCTGGAACAATCGTAATATAACGAAAGCCACTAAAACCCGACTTGTAAGAACCCTCACTTTCCCCATCTTTCTATACGCTGCAGAGACCTGGACGCTTAGAGAAGCCAAGAAGAAGAAAGTGGAGGCGCTAGAGATGTGGTGCTGGAGACGAATGCTCGGAGTATCGTAGACCGTGTTTCGGACCAATATCTCAATACTCAAAGAGCTTGGAATTAAACAGCGCCTGCTCTCCACGGTGCAATCTCGGATCCTCAGTTTCTTCGGACATGTGTCAAGGCGAGAGGGAACGTTCATTGAGCATCTTGTTGTACAAGGCAGAGTGGAGGGCACCAGAGTCAGAGGAAGATCCCCAATGAAATGGACCGAACACTTCAAAGCTAGTTGTTCGGCAACCATCAACGAATGCTCTTCGGGAAGAGTGGCGGCGTGTGGTGAAGCATGTCACTTAAAAATCTCCGTGATGACCACGACCCCTCTGTCAAGAGCGGAACGATGAAGAAGAAGAAGATCCCTTTTCCGATTTTTCTTAACTTTAAAAACTAGGTACACATTGCAGAAAGTAACCATAAAAGTTCTGATCAGGAGGTAGCTACTATATTGGAACTGTGAGTACCCAGGTATGCTAAATGCCTAATTACAGTACCACATGTTTTGCTATTTCACGTGGTAATCTAAGAGTATGTTGCCGCCTTAGCTGAGTTGTCATGAATGATGGTGCTTTTATATGTGTTGAGTTACCTAGGTCGGTGCCAACGAATGGAAAATTCTTATGAAGAATATTAATTAGTTATTGCATTTCTCCAAGTTAAGATGAACCTATTTAATATTAGTATATAAACTTGAAAAATTTTGTCTCAGGCGGGACTCGAACCCGCATCTCCTCGCAGTCCCGCCTGAGACAAAATTTTTCAAGTTTATATACTGATATTATAAGTGCAATTAAGTTGCTAAAATATCAAATAAACTATTTAATATTGCTATCATGTCCACTGTGTTTAGTTGGCAGTGTGCACATGTCGGATTTTGGTAATGTTAATCTTAAAACTCTTGTCTAAGTTTAAAAACCAGTGTATCTAGGCTCGGTCTTAAAATATAACGCCACATTTTAGATATTTCTCGCTGATTTACTTTAGTACACCTTAGTTAGTACGCAGTTAAAAAACTGTAGGTACAACTTGCTGTCTGAAAAGCAAATACAATTCTTTAAGATACAATTTTTTAAACAATTTCTAACTGGTTTTTAAGCGGCAATTATTATACTAGAAATTTTATTGTTTCTTAAAAACAGTTCATATCTAGCGGTTTCAACATTTATTTATGATATGAGTGATCTTTATAATGATATGATATTACGTACGCGTTAAGTTGACACCCAATAATCTTGCTTAAATGTAGCATTATAGAGTCCATTTGTATGACGTCGTTAACTGTTAAGACTTTGGAACAATGACAAGTAATGTATTTTATGATGGTTATTAGATTAATGCTTACTATAGGTAATATAGGTATACAATCGTTTAAGAACATTAAAATAAGATAATTATGGTTAGGCTTACATTGTATGGCTGAAAGGTGTGTGTTGCTAAGGATGTCTTGCCATTTAATAAAGGTCTAAACACTTAACACTTACGGGGTTTAATGCAACGAACCTTTAAATAACGGTTCGTTGCATTAAACCCCGTAAGTGTTAAGTGTTTAGTGTAAAAATGCAACAAGAAAGTTTAAAATCCTAATAAAGGTCTGTCTAAATAATCATGGTTCAGTTCCATAAAGCCTTGTAAGGTTGTACCTTGCCGTGGACTGCCCGTACGTTCAGAATACACGACGGGGTACTATGGACCGCTATGTCCTTACAAGGATTCACGAATGTGAAACGAAGCGTGAATACATCGAAAAAATCAAAAAGGCACTTGTCGAAATACCCTAAACTGATAATTGTGGATAGAAAGAAACCGTGTGATCGTGGATACATACACAGTTACTCATTGCATATTATGTCTATAAGTTTAAATTACATCGTTGAATCTTTGAAATGCTTGCTTAACACATACAAGAATTCTGAATGCTTTTATAAGATATACCTAAGGCGCAGTACCAAGTTTGTAAAGCCTATCGTTAGGTGGCTGTGTAAACTCATAAAAACTGACGAGGATTTTAACAACCGTGTAGGGTACGGAAATACTTAACAATAAATAAAGGCCATTTCCCCAAATACGCTGCATTTTTCGCGTAATAAAATTACGTCCAATTAAATATTATTACCTGATCAGTTAGAAGTTGCAGGTATTAGTATTGTTTTTAAATTGATTTTGAAGCAATCACATTTCTAATTTCTTGAAAATTTCTTAGGTGGGACTTAAAATCACAATCTTTCGGTTATCGGACGACTGTTTTGAAGAATTTAATTAACTATCATTAATTAATAAGTAACTATGTGTTTATAAACTGTAAAATGAGCGTGGGCTCTCTCTATTAAAACTTAAGGGTTAGTAGCTCTCGGTTTTTTTAAATTAACAATTCATTAAAAAAAACGATTGTTACTGTTACCCCAAAAGTACCCTCTCATAGTTTTTTTCCTAGCGCTATAGACTAAAATTTTGTTAGAAAATTTCCAAGTTAATTTATAATAAATGTAGACCACATCACATACATTGTTCTGATCTGAAAAGTGAGAAACTATTTAAAGAACTCGTATTGCGAAAATCAAAAACAAAGAAGGTACCACAAACACCCAGACCCGAGAAAATGTAGAAAAACACTTTTTACTACGTTGACTTCGTCCTGGAATCGTACCCGGGACCTCGGAACAGGCGACACCTTAAAAACCGGTGTGTTCGTCACTCCGCCACGGAGATCGTCAGGTTGTTTTCTTAAAAACGTAAAATTGATCTGTTGGCACGGACCCTTCGTTAAATTTTAAGTTGAGCCCAGTTTTTATTACGGTTTTTTGATAAGCTGCTAATTGCACATATGGCTGTGGCAATAATAAATAAATAAATAATATTTTTTTATCAAACATCAATAGCCGACGGAATCTTTATTTTTAATGCTATCACCTACCTAAGCAGGGCATGTTATTGTCGCGGTCGTCAATGAGATTAAACGGTAACAATTGCTTTACGTCTACAGTCATTAACGTGATAAATAATGATAAATATCCAAGAGTAGCGTTCAGTTACGAGTCGGAGCTGGCTGAAAACGCGTCGTATGCCACCCATTCACGCGCGTTATTACTTTAAAATAGACTTAATTGATCTTATAACGAATTAATTTACCTACCACGGATTTGGTTTCTATAACATTATGGATTCGAAAAAAATGAGCGATAAACAAAAAAAAAATGAATTTCCAAAACATGAATCTCCGTTACGAAAAAGTCGCCCTAACTTAATATCGAGGATACTGTTCTGTTGGATGCTGCCCATTTACTACAATGGCATGAAAAGGGATTTGGAAGAATACGATCTGGTGCCAGCTAAACATCAATACGATTCAAAGTATGTTGGCGATATTTTAGAAAGGTCAGTATTTATTTATACCATAGTCACAAGCTAAAATAGCAATTACTTAGTTAGGTTAACTTTTAGAAGAACATGTTTTAGCTAAATCACTTTGTTCAAAAGTACATTTTTATCAAGGGGAATACTAGAGCTAAGTGCTACCCCCAATTGATTTAATTTTATTACTTCTCAAAAAATTATAACAGTATCATTTTAGCAAATTACTTCTAGTAGGTATTTATTGAATCACTATTAACTGCTTTTCATTCTGACATTCTTTCGTATTGCACATTATTGCTAAAAGCGGCCGCTTTTGGCGATAGCGACAAATTTGACCTTATAAACAACTAAATGAAAGTTTACTATGATTCAATAAATACTAGAGATAATTAGTAAAATTATACTGTTCTAGTTTTTTGAGAATTGATTTTGTTTAGAAGTAATAAAATTTTATCAATTGGGGGCAGCACTTAGTTTTAGTAGTCGCCTTAATCAAGCAAATTTTAATCATACAATATTTACTGATCATATCGTCATATTCTTATCTCGAAGTTAAATTGATTTTTATCTCTGAAAAATGTCTAGCAGATTAACTTACTCGTATGTTACACTACATAAGTACATACATAATTGAGTTGGCAATTATAAAAAATATATATTCAATGCTTTCTTTCAGGATAATATAAAGATTGTTATTGGCCACTTTTAGTTAAGGTTTAATTTTAGTTTTAAACTAATCTGACGCAAAAATAATTGTTCATTTATTATCCGTTAAGAATGTTTGTCATTTTTAAGACATGGTGCAAAAGTTTTGCTTGTAATTTATTAATATTTACGGAATGTTCTAAACATAAAAAAAAATCTGACTGTAAATTATTTAGGAAACTGCACTCTCGAACGTAGGTCTAGTAAATATCAAAGTATTTAAACAAGTATATACAGGATGTTAGGAAAAAGGAGTAGCAAGCCTAAACCAGCCATGTTTACATAATTGTTGGGGAGGCATATGTCGCATAGTGGGCGTCGTTTGGCTGAGATGATGATGATGATGATAGTACCTATCTTGTTTGTAAACCTTAAGTAATAAATAAATTAAAAAAAAAACGTGTTTCAGCGTCGTTTTGAGTTGAGAGTTCGAATTAGTTTTCTACTCATCGTAAAGTAACTGTTTACTTTATATTTTGATTGTTTTTATTATGTTATGATGCGTTAAAAATACTTCATCTAAGCAGTCTTCATGGCTAAACCAGGTTTACGGGGCATTGGCGCCCAACTAAAGTAACAATATGATTTTCTCGTTATAAATTTTTCAAGATTATGTACCTATGTGGTGTAATTGAGAAAGAATTATTTGTTCTTCTTTATTGTCTGGTAAAAGTGCAGTTTTCGGAGTATACCCATTCCAATATTAATCTGTGGTTAATGATATATACAGAAAAAATAATGTTTTTCTTTCATTGCAACACCGTGTTTCATACTTTTGCTTCACACGACATACCTGTAAGTTGCTCTTGAATTGTCATTTTTTCTTTAATTAAAAATAGTTAAAGTAAAATTACGAATTTAGGACAGAAGAAATTAACAGTATCTCTGGTAATCTCTGGTTGTTGTTTTTGAATGGATTTATAAATTATTATCATAGATTTCGTTACTTTTGTTATTTCATAAATGAAACTGTTATATGGCTGTGTATCCACGGTTTTAACTGAAGAACCAAATAAACATATTATGTGATTTTATGAAGTTTACAAAACACTTACGAGTGCAACTAATCTCCGCTTATCTTTGTGTAACTGTTAGTACCTATTCGTATGTTTAGTAAATAAATATGATATCATTAGGGCGAGAAATTTTAACAGGGTTAAATTTTAACCACTTTCCAAAATATATCGTTCAGTTCAGTATCGTATTTAGAGCTCATTTTTAAAGTAAAAAAATGTAAATCTAGTTTTGACCCGAAAATTGTTTTTCGCAATATTGTTTTAAATTTTAACGGTCCTAAGCCTGTTAAGGTATAAAGGGAAAATCAAAAACTTTTGAATAGTATCGTACTGAATGAATGAGATGCGCATCGCGTGAAAAAAGTGATGCTAGGCGGCCGTATCAAATATTTTAGATTTTTGGCGGATATTTTCTAAGTGCTTTATCTTGACATTTTTGTACTGGACAGTACCAATAGAAAAAATATATATATAATAATAAATGTATTAAAATTTGGAAGGTGGTTAAAATTTCATCCTGTATTTAAACGAGCATTTCTTATATTGTATTTATTTTGCGTACTACACGTAATGTATCTAACGATTTGGAAAAATTGTGTTTAAATAGGGTTTTTGATCTACGGAAGTACGGACTTCTACCTTGTCAAGAAAGTATTAGTACCAGGAAAATATCAATTATACACAAAATGTTAATATATTTATCCAAAATAATTTTTTCGCCTTATTCATAATTGTGTCTTCTATCGAATGAAACAACGAAGTGGTAATTTGAGCTTAGGAAAAAGAAAAAAATGAAAGATATCGGATTTTAATTCGTGTATGACATGACTCTGGCTTTTGGTCGACTTTGGGCTGTTTTTTTCGGTTTTGGTTCGATAGAAGGTGGGTGACACTCCGAAACATGCGCATCGCTTAAGAGTGGAATGCCCTGCCTGTGTCTGTTTTCCTGAAAAATTATAATCCTAAAGTTTTTAAAGCAAGAGTGAATAGGCTACTTTTGGGTAAGTTCGCCCTATCATAGGCTTCTTTTTAACCGTAGAGTTAAGTATGTAGTCAAGAGCAAGACCATTGATTATTAAAAAAAAAAAAGTTGTCTCATTTGCATGCCAAAATCGTAAATCAACGTCTTATCATAAGTAACAATGCGTGTTATAAATATTGGGTCGAAAATTACTTTTGCTTTAGCAGAACCCTCAATAACTCTTATGCGATTGTGCTTTTGGAAAATATACAGTTTTATTAGGATTAGCCGTTTGACACTCACACACACACAAACAATCACTTTGGCGTGAATTATTATGTTATTTCACCCCAAAGTGATTGTTTATAATGGCACAAACCTGTTCGTGAACCACAAAGATTTCAGCGGCTATCTCTCTTAAAATCGTCTATCACATTTCGTCCGCTTTTAAACACCTTGTCTCACTTATTAGCACAAGTAATAAAGTTAAAATCATGTTGCGAGAAGAGTTTGCGAGAAGAGTTGCGAAATACATTTTCATTCCAAACCATTTTAAAAGTGACTTTTGAACTTAACCACCTATCTACACTTATTATTCCACTAGCTGTTCCGCACGACTTCGTCCGCGTCAATTTCTGTTATTATGATCACGATTATTTTTGCAACATTTTTCACTGATGCTTGACTCCTATTGGTCGCATAATGATGTTTTATAACCTAAAGCCTTCCTCGATAAATAAACTATCCAACACTAAAATAATTTTTCAATTCGAATCAGTACATCCTAAGATTAGCGCGTTCAAACAAACAAACAAACTCTTCAGCTTTATAATATTAAGTATAGATTATGTTATACATGTATGTACCAGTGTACCTACCTGAAATTTATTGACTGTAAATGTAACTATGTCATCCTATAAATTTATGTGGGATTACTAAGTTTAGAAAACTGGACAATTGATTAAAAATATTTAGTTTTTCCTTGATTTACACACTTAACACTAAAATGCTATTCTAAATATGAAGCCTCTATGTCTGATAGACTGAATTGCAGTAGAGTGCATGATCGGTCAATCAGTAATCAACTAGCAATGACAAAAATCAAGGAAATTTCTTAAACAACAAGTTCAAATTGAATTAAATTTAAATTTACATGGCCTGCTTGGTTCCTGAATATTCAGGATTCTTGTTTTATCCTCTACGAAGTTATAGGGGGGTCGAAAATAAAGGATGGTACGGCATGCAGTGCCGCGCCATGCCGCGATGCCGACTTGGGCGCGCCGTGCTCCCAGATCAACCGAAAACATTGTTGTAGCAATATAGGTTTTTTTATTATCTTCTTCTTAAATAAATAAATGTCAACACACTGCTGATACGTAAATACTATGATCACACGTTATTAAATTTATATTTTGGTCACTAAATATTGCAGTTCACCGTTACCTACTTAATAACATTATCATTTACTAGATAAGTGTTGCTTTTTGATTAAAATTAAGGGCAAACATTAACACACGGTTAGCTAATCAAAACACTCAGATAATGTTAATGTGGATAATGGATGCATAATAGACTAGTGAGTGATCGTGTTTCGGTTTATAAGATTTGTTTTAAATAGCACATTAATTATTTTCTGATAATTTCTAAAAAACAATATGAATCAAATTTTAAGCTATCTAAAACTTTAATAAGTTCAACAACTTCAATAAGTCACTAGTGAGTGATCGTGTTTCGGTTTATAAGATTTGTTTTTAATTGCACATAAATTAATTTCTAAAAAACGGAAATTATCAGAAAATTTACACTCAGATAATGCTAATGTGGTTAATGGATGCATAATAGACTAGTGAGTGATCGTGTTTCGGTTTATATGATTTGTTTTTAATTGCACATAAATTTATTTCTATAAAAAAATGTTTTTTTAGAAATTAAAAAAATACGTAGGTTATGAACAATAGTCAATTCTGTTTCAATCTGATAGATGACAGATGATACGAGTATTATTGCAAATTTTATAATTTTAACAAATTAAACAAATTAGCGAAAATTAGTAATACTACTTGTATTGGCACTTACATTCGGCATTCTACAACTTTATTACATTTTTATAAAATAAGGCGTAAAAAGTCATCTAAGATTTAAGCGCGACTTAACGTAGAAATCTACTGTACCAGACCTAAAGTACAGAACGCAGTTTAGACTGTTAAAATGCAAAAAATATACTCGTAAAAATGCAGAAAAAAACATAAATATTGAAAATACAACCTTAGCATTAGGTAACCCAAAGCACACCAGCCCCAATCTCAATTCAACTTTTTATTAAGTATTACTATTTCTATCTTTACATAAAACTCAATATTACTGGAAAAAATTGCTTAAATATATACTTCGTCTAATACACAAGATTCCATCCATCACATCCAACCAAAATAATTACCGTAGACAAAAAAAAAACAATACGCAATTTTTTTAAATAATGGCGTCAAATTTACAACGTCCCTCGATTCCGAGAATGCGACATTTAGAAAATCTGGTGAAATATTATGCACACAAAAAGTACGAGTAGCTCTGCTGAACCCCATTGGGAATCATTGTAAACAAATTGAGCTTGGTTCACATTCACAGATCAATTTGTTATTCATCCTTGAGTGACTACGGTGCCACCATGGTGGCATTCGCCTCTTGGCCGAGTGTTACTCATCGGAATGGTCTAATCGCACCAACTAAGTGCATGCAGTGCCCCGACATGGATGAGAGAACAATCTCAAGTGCATCGACTTTTAATGTCTGATAGCTTTATTGACCTTCCATTCAGTTATTAAGTAAAAATGGTGCATACGCTTTATCTTTTATTAGATACTATTTCATTCAATTGGTGAATTGCACAATTATGTAATTTTTAGTTGCGTGTATAATTATTCGGCTTCTATTGTGATTCTGTTAAGTATTTGTAGTGTTGGATCTCAGAAGATATATTGTGTAAAATAATACGAATAGTTTTTACATCAGCCTAACGTTGTCCAGATGGGCATTTATAGCGATAAGACAATACCTACTTTTATATTTTATTTGTTTTATTCGGCGTGCAACAAAGAGTACAGGATGAAATTTTAACCACTTTCCAAAATTTTTGTAGGCGTTCAGTATCGTATATAGAGCCCATTTATGAAGTAAAAAATGTATAATATAGTTTTAAATTTTTACAGTTTTAGGCCTGTTTAGGTATAAAGGGAAAATTAAAAACTTATGATTAGTATCGTAATGAATGAATGTGATGTGCATTGCGTAAAAAAAGTGTTGCAAGGCGGCCGTATCAAAAATTTAAGATTTTTGGCGGACATTTTCTAAGTGCTTTATCTTGACATTTTTGTACTGGGCTAAACCAAAAGAAAAAATACTTCATTTGTTATTTGTCTCGTAGATTGATACCTAGTCAGGACATAAGTTCTGTCACATGTGTAATATGAAATAATTTAGACATGTTAATTATTTATGTAACCATTTATATAGCAAAATGAACTTAATGAAACATAGATTCATATGGTAATAAAGTTTATTCAAAATGACCCCCGCGATTTTGAATATAGGCCTTCAATCTGCGCGGCGGGTCGTCTATCGCAGCACGAACGAGGTCCATGACATAAAGGTGGCTGCCTTAATCAAGGATACCTTGAGTGACTTTTCCTCCAAGTGTTGCCATATCTTGTAATCTAATGGACTCAAATCTGGACTGGAGGAGGGCCAGTCTTCGTGCCGGATGAAGTCGATTTCACGCGCCGCTAGCCAGTCTTGAGTGCTTTTCGCTCTATGAGCTGGCGCAGAATCTTTTTGGAATACCCATTGCCTGTTATTAAACATAGTATGAGAAACAGGTTCCACAAGGTTCTTGAGGAATGTATTTTGATACACAACTGCATTCGTTTTTACGCCTTTCTCCTGACTATGTATATTATATTAAAATTTGGAAGGTGGTTAAAATTTCACCCTGTATATGTGTACTTGCCTATGCAAATTACATTTTATTTATTTTATAATTGCTGGGAATGGAGTATAAATGATCTTTTGGATATCTAGTATTTCTAACTATACCTACATATATTATACAATGTCAATTCAAAACTAATAACTAACTATGTGTGTGAGTGATTGGTTGCTATAATACTGTGTCTAGTTTAACTTAAATTAAGCTTGCTGTTGCCTTGGTCAAATTTTTGAATCCAGCATCTACTAAGGTTTACGATAATATTTCACAGATATTGGCTCAATGAAGAAGCTGCAGCTAGGGCTGCTGGAAGGAATCCATCGTTCCAGAAAGTGTTAATAAAAGCCTTTGGGATGGGTTTCATTCCTGCTGGATTAATGCAGTTTGCCTCCATTGCTATTCGGTAAGATAATAAATTAAGTCTACTCAATTTAATGAATACTTTAAGAAATATTGTCTTATCCGTAAATCGCATTACATAACGTCAGAAAATTGAATGTTATTTTACATTGTTAGTGTTTGTCAACTATTATTCGTATAAAATATTGACAATTATAATTTAAACCCGGTAAACAAATATGTTTATGCTGTGATACCTATGCAAAGTACACACATACTAAATAAGAATGAATAATGACATCAACACGGATCTCCTCGTTTTTGAAATCTGTATAAGATTAGTACTGATTATCTAATCCTCTTGTCTTATCTTTTGAAAGGACATGTACACCGCTACTGTTCAGTCAACTCCTGCAGTTCTGGTCAGTGGAGTCTACGATGTCACAGCAAACGGCTGCTGTGTACGGTGGATGCATGATCTTAGCCAACTGGCTGGCTGCTTTTCTGAACCATCACGGAAACTTAGCCGCCCAGCAATTTGGAATGAAACTTCGAATAGCTGCCAGTTCACTTATGTATAGAAAGGTCAGGGTTCAAAACATGGTTTTGTAATCAAGTGTTTGTAACAATAGCTTTTAAGTCTTAATGTATGTAGGTATATGTCGCAGGGAAATGACGACATCAGGGATTTCATGAAATCCCTAGGGATATGACGAAATCCCGGTAGATGTCGAATATTCTTGTTTATTACGTCTTCTTACTAAAAGTATCTAGTGAATGTATGACAACGTACCAATTTGTCGTCAGTGATATGTCGTCATCCCGGAAGATGTCGAATATTCTTGTTTATTACGTCTTCTTACTAAAAGTATCTAGTGGAACGACATACCACTGATGACAAATTGGTACATCTTCTGGAATCAATTTCTCGACCCAGATCGTCACTTACTCTCTGGTTTACCTAATTGAAACCATCAGGTATTATTAACTTTTTAAATACAATATGTTACTTTTACACTTGATCAAATAAAATGTGCAAATATTAGATAAAAAATTCGATAAAAAACCATAAAAAAAATTTAAAAGTAGACTATTTCAAAATTTAAGTTAATTAAAAGAAACTCTCATCTTTCGGTTTGAATTTTTTTCTATAACTACCCTTTCCAGGAACCTCTATTTAACGGTTTTGACCGACCACATTGTACAATGAAGATTTTTTACTTATGTGTTCACGCCCCGTTGGTCTAGTGGTTTAAATACCGGGTCTTGATAGATCTTGGGGTCCCGGGTTCCTGGGACCTCCCGGGTTGGGCAAAAAAGTTTCGATTTTTCGAACACTGCTCGGGTTTGGGGTCACCACCCGCATTTAGCAAGCGTGGTGATTATGCCTGTACCCATCATTGCTATGGTAACTTGAATTCAATGATAAAGGCCTTTACCCTGTAGAGGGATAATTATGTCATTACTTTACTTATGTCCTGATATTTGCTTAGATAATTCCTTCATTATTTATGTGCTGATATTTGTTTAGATAATGCGAATGAACAACAGCTCTCTAGGCGAGACGACAGCTGGTAAGGTAGTGAACCTACTGTCGAACGACATGCAAAGATTTGATCTGGCGCTAATGTTTTTGCACTACGTTTGGATTATTCCGCTGCAGTTGATAGCTGTGTGCTATCTTGGATACGCAGAGGCTGGGTATGCCGCGCTCATTGGCATTGCTGTGCTTCTCCTTATTGCACTGCCCGCCCAAGGTACGTAGACAGTAGCAATACCACATTAGAATTATGGAATCAAAGAATAAAACTGCATATTTGCTGTATTGTTTCAAGATTTTTGTATTCAATATTTTGTCTTTATCCATTTGATACCTCACTTATGGTGACTGCAATCTTTTTTAAGCTATTGCATAGCTTCTATCGCGGGCCTTGAGCGTAGAGACCGAATTCAGAAATTCCGTAACGAAAATAATCTAACACCCACACCCACACACTCGGGGCGAGGCACGATCGAACAATTTTGAATTTCCGAAATTTAAAAGAATTTAGAAGAAAATAAGGATTTTGTTTGACAGTATGGTTGCCTATGGTAACCATATCTGCCAAAATAACAGAAAAATTTAATTACAAAAGTCAAAATTAGAAAATACTTAAAATTATAAAATTAAGCTATTGCATAGCTTCTATCGCGGGCCTTGAGCGTGGAGACCGAATCCAGAAATTCCATAACGAAAATAACCTAACACCCCACACACACTCCGACCGGCACAGCGGTGATACTTTTTAGTTTTATAATTACATAAGTTGATAAAAAATGCTATGCAATAGCTTTACCGCGGCAGTCTCCAAGTGCCACACGTCTTTTTTAATTTACTTATTGAATCTCATTGTAAAACTTGGTCATATTCACTAAAACATAAACCTCCACCACCATACCACTCATAATTTTTTTCCCTTTTAGATGTGACTTAAGTAATTCGTTTTTTGATAACATCTATAAAATGGCGAGCACTGTGATTGCTTAAAATAATTTCTAATCATCGTTAGAAAGTTGTACTTCTTTTTTTTTACTGACATTTTACTCGTAATAATGGTCACAAATTAAAAGGTTTGCAGTAGAATTATTTATAATATAATATTACCCAAATGAATAACTTACCATTAATCATAAATATGTTATAAACAAATTACCTATTAATTCGAATAGACGTCTCAAGGACTTCACAACTTATGATAGAAACTGCCATAGAGTGAATTTTGCCATTTAGTTCTTCCAGCACACTCAATGTTTTTTTTTACTGAATACGTCACATAAATCTTCACGGAAGTTCGAGCATACGGAATTCTTGTCATTTTGTAATTCATTGATTAGTAGTCAGCATTTATTAGTATTTAAGCGTCTTTTTAGGTCAAATAGAACCTATTTGCAGTAACAAAACTGATAAAATATAGATGGCGCTAGTAGCGGATGTTTAAAACCTGGCTAAGTTTTAAGAGGAGCCAAATCGGCACATTCATTAGAACATTTACACGAAGCGTAATACACGCTCCAATACAACAAATAAACAAAGTTGTAACTATAGTTTCAGCTATTTTCGAGTTCTTTGCTATAACCCGAATTCGTTTTGGACCGTTTAAAATTTAAATAGTGTTTCGATAATCTATGAGCCAATTTATAATCCTTATTCTGGTTGGTAAACATTGCTTTCTTATAGGAATTAAGAAAGTAAATAAGTAATTATGCTAACTTTTATATTACTCGTGGTTGCTCTACCCGCCTATGTGACTTGTATAACAAAAACTTTAGTAACTTAACTAATTTCAATGGTAAAGTTTAATGTCTGTTTAAAACATGACTTGTTCATTTTTAAAATATATATAAACTCATGATACTAACACTAACACCAAAACAATACTGGTCATTACTCATCCGCCTTACGAAACGTTATCCGTTAGTCGTGTTTATCCTTAAATGAATCGAATTTTTGCAACCGATATTTACAACCATCGTAACCTGAGAGCACTAGCTTTAAGCCAGACGTCGTAGGTAGTAATTTTCCAAACGCAATATTAAATATATAAAAAAAACAAACAAACAGAAGAATAACATGAACATGAAGAAAAAACAAACAACAGAAGAACATACACATTTTACTATAAAAAAGTTTACATTATTAATATCTACAGGTATCATTGGCCGCAAAATTGGCGAAGTCAGATTCAGGACAGCTGAAAAAACAGATGAAAGGATTAAACTTATGAGTGAAGTTATTAACGGTATTCAGGTAAGAATATTTTATAAACATTCGGTAATAACATATCTCCATAAAATCTCAATAGAAATAAACAGAGAAATAAGACTAAATGTTTTTTCTACGATAATATACTAGCGAAGTCTTTTCCATACTATCTGTACTAATATGATTACTGCAAATGTTTGTATGTCCATCTGTCTCTCTCTCCTTTACCGCTTCTGGCTTATAAGCAACAGTATACCGTTGAACCAATATAGATGGTATGGTGATAGTTTGTGCCCTGAAAATTGCATAGGATAGATCAGGGGTTCCCAATCTTTTTTAGTTCGCGGCGCATTTGCAAGTTTAATATTGAAATAGATACAGCCGAATTAAATAGGTACTTACTACAGAACATGGAAAGAGGTTAGAAAGGCAGTCTTGTGCCATTTTTATGAGAACCTATGTCGCCGCTTGCGCCACACTACTATTTGTGCACATAATAATAAAAAGCTTCCGCACACTTACTCGTAAATGAGTTCAAAAAACGCCAATCAAGCGAACGCGACCAATAGGGTTGCGCGGTCATAAGAAACCAATTCGCTCACTTACATTCATGTTTGGGCAAAAGTATGAGCATTTTTTCATAACCTCTATGGCGCGCCTACATCGCCTTTCTAACCTTTTTCCATGTTCTGTGGTACTTACCTAGTATATTATCAGCGTTGTCAATCGCTAACTTTTAAGCGAGTGAGCGACAACGTGACAAAAGTAGGTATACCTCTACGAGCGCTCGAAATATTGTTACTTTATTGGCACCCGGGAATATTTGTAATCTCTATGATTATAAAAGATTGACTCGAGGCGGCTCTCTTCACTTTTTACGGCGCACCAGGGCGCGCCCCGGCGCAGATTGGGAACCACTGGGATAGATTATTGTTCGTGAAATTAACAAGAACAGTCATAGAAACGTATTAGAACATATCTGGATTGAGCAAATATGTTTCATTTATTATATTTAAATCTTGCACTGGGCCGGAAGTGGTGTTTGTTATTTTGTATTCATACAGATTATAACTCTGAGCTATAGAAGGTAGGTAATTATTATGCCGGATACATAAGTAAAAATCCAGATTTTAATACCTATATGTTGCAATAAATATGACCATAACTATAACTTTGAAGAGTTTCATACTTTTACATAAAGAGGCACATAAATTATATCTACTACATTATATGATTTCTGCTACCCTATCAATCTTATATCATTTTTAATTTTGATAACATAAATAAACCTTTCATCACTAATATTTTTATTAGACTTCGAAAAACCTTTAACCGAGTAGATCACGTCATACTGCTCATCAAACTTAAGGAACAAAATATTAATGCAGATCTTCTTCCGTGGATTCTTAAAGGCGAATATTTATACCAGATTTTATTAACATCCTGGTGAAATAATAGTGCGGTAGTCCACCTACTACGTAAGGGTACCAAGTTTGATTCCCTGTCGGATAAATTTAGGTAAAAATTTTTGTTTAAATTGTCTAAATGTAGCCGTTATTCCCGGTGAAAGTCGTAAAAAAGGTCACTTTGGCGGCCTGTAATAAGCAGCTTAGAAAACTCTGACATCAGATCACCTTAAAGGATAACCTGAAGATAAGAAGATGAGGCGGATAACAACTAGTTTTCTCGGGGTTAACTCATTGGACTATATTTTAATAATACATACTAATGTAATAATTAAAATGTTTTAGCAATGAAAGCTATGTAAAGATCCAGCCAGAACACCATCCGTGATTTGTTTGTTTTTGTTTTTAGCTCTGATATTCCTTAAACAGTTTAAGTAGTTCAAAGGCAGTATACCAGACAGCATGAAAAAGCATATCTTATAAGCTAGATATTATAAAAACAATATTCGTATGAAAGAAAGATTTATAGAGCTATTTACTGATTATAACGGTATTTCAGGTGATCAAAATGTACGCGTGGGAGATCCCATTTCAAAAGGTGGTGAGTGAGGCGCGCTACCGTGAAATGAAGGAGATTAGAATCGCGTCGTACTTGAGAATCATCTTCTTGGGATTTATGATGTTCACGGAGCGGACCGCACTCTTCATTACCATTCTCGTTTACGTCTTGTTCGGGAACACGATGACAGCTAATGTTGTAAGTAATGCAACCTCGATATTAATCTATGAGCTTAAGTTGACTAATCTTCTTATCTTCTTATTTTTTATATATATAAAAGAAAGTCGTGTTAGTTACACCACTTATAAGTCGAGAACGACTGGACCGATTTTTAAAATTTTGGTATTTATGGATTTGTCTTTGTCAGCAATAGGATAATAACTATTAAAAAGATTAGAAAGTTAGCGTAAAATAACTACCGAGGAACTGTTTTTCTTCATGCATTTATCCAACCTCACCATATTTGATGACAATGACATTTAAGACGTCAAAACCAAATACTATTCGGAGGCGATACGAAGTTCGCGGGTTCTGCTAGTAAAAAATAAAACATGTAATTATTACGCTAACACTAGTTTCACGACACATTCATAGCACGCCTTAACACATTAAAAACATTTTAGGAATGTAAGTAAGTCTTTTGCACGTGCAAATCTCAGATGATACACCTAATTTAGAAAGACTCAAACACTATACGTACAAAATTCGTTAAAAGTATAACGTGTTGAGGGGCAAGGGCTACTAAACTACTAAACTAATGTACCTACTTACTAGGCTCCATTTCATAAATACTCTCGCGAACCATAGGCACTATGTATGTGAGTGCCAGACATGCAAAATGGAAAATGAAAAAGTAGCCCAAGAGTTGCAGACTTTTTATTTGTTCAGCAAAGTTAGTAACAAAATTACTTGTCAACTTAGGTTGTCACTATTTGTAACGCACGTGCTATTTATTACACAAATTTGAATCCACATATAAAAACCTATTTTACAGTAATAGCGGACAAAAATTTTGGTAAAGATACAGCTCTAAGTTATGTAGATAATAATATTTATTACTTTATGGCTCCTATGATATATTCCTATGATAAACTTTTACTTAAGGGGATTACTAGAGCTATGTGCTGCCCCCAATTGATTTAATTTTATTACTTCTTAACCAAATCAATTCTCTAAAAGCTAGAACAATATCATTTTAACAATTTACCTCTAGTATTTATTGAATCACGACTGGATTGATCAAAAATAGAAGTGTCCACTTGACTCTATTCACAAATAATTTGGAGTTGCAATTTCATTTAACTTTAACTTATTTTAGGTATGAAATTCCAAATATTTTCCAACTATTTGTACCAGGAAATTATTAATTATTATAAAATAAATAAATAAATTGTTAGTCATTAGTTAACTCGTTACGTCAGGATTTCTTTTGTCATTGTTAACTATCCAATCAGGTTTATTTTGTTCATCATATTCGTTTAAGAGATATAACTAGAGGTAAGTTTTTTACACATATCGGACAACAGTGACCGCAGTTTCTTGCGCTGCTTCTTCTCAACACTAGCCCAGACTTGTCCCTAAGCAATGGTAGGTTTAAATGTTGGGACGTGTAAAAGCGCCTCCTGGGGCCTATTTGCAGAACTAAAACTGATTTTACTAATTTAATATACTAACTGGTACTATACTAGGTAGGACTATTTGTATTTAGGTATCATACCTAATGAAATGAATATAATTCTTGTGACATTCGTCACTGTGACAAAGAATTAAAATCTTGATCATAAAGTGCCACAAAACCAAAGAAGTCTATTTTTATTACAGATGTTTGCAAAATTAAAATAGATAAGTATACTGGAATGTGTATTGTTTGGAATATATGCGTGTTCGAGGTCGAAAATGTAAAATTTTAATCTATACATACGTTGACTCGTCACAAAAACACGCCTCTAGAATATTAAATCTATCCAATACGTTCGGCAATATTCTATAGACTTTTGTTTTCATACAGGTTTTTTAAGAATTTTCGGGAACAGTATTTAAAATATTTTTGCTTGTTTCTAAAAACTATTTTCTCTTATGGCAATTACAAACATTAAATAAATGTATCGGGAGATGAAAAAAATTCCAAGACGAATATTAGTGGCGTGATTTCACCAAACGATTATTTACGGATTGGACCAAGTCATTTAATTACAAGTCAATTCAAAAAAATAAATACACTACAAGAAACGAACTGGTAGTAAAGGAAACTTTGTGCTCATATACAAAAAATACAGTTAACATTCTTTTAATTTTACTTAGGATATATTTTTAATTAGATTAACGTGTTCATATATAAATATGTGTCACAAAAGTGTACCGATTTCACTGATGACGTAGGATGTTTGTCCTAAACTTTCAATAAACATCAGATAAGGGTCGATAATGGTGGAGGAAAATACCTACCACAATTAAAATAAAGACCAGATTTCATCACAAGGTGTTTACTTGCGCAAAATAGTATAACCTAAGACCTTAAATGGATTGATCCGGTTGTATAACTTAATGGTGCAGTGGATTACCGCCTGCGCAAAGGTTATATTTCCAGTCAAGTCAATACAGAAATGAATCTTTTCTAAATGAGTTCGGTTCTGGAAGAGGATGCTTCAGAAGGCACATCAAGCCGTTGGTCCCAGCTTGTATGATATAGTGAAATAAAAGGAATTTTTACGGATTAAAACTAAAAACTTTACAGTGTTCATGGTCATGGGTAGACTATGTTTTTCTAACCATCTTCTCTATTGAAATTAGGTTGTTTTTTCACGTATCATTCAAAGTAGCTACATAGCGATTTTCTTTAGCTAGAATTTGAGGTTTGTCAAATCTAATAAAATGGTTGCGGGTTTATCAAACGCATGACCATAACAGCAAATATCGTTTCACGCATGTTTTTCATATATAACCTGTTGTGTTCTTTTACCCGAGTCCCTATACAGCGTTTGGTTTGACCTATGAAGTAATACATACACAGTCGACGTTGTATATGCCTGGTACTTAAAGGAGAATGTGTAACTAGACTCTACATGCTGGAGTTCAGCATGGTGGTGTTGGTCATCATGAATCCGTTGGGCTCTCTGAAACAACGTTTTATCGACAGTAGCCAACTGCAAGGGAAGGTAGTGAGAAAATTAATGAGAACGCTGTAAAGTGTTCGAAACGTCTGGATAAACCAAAATACTTATAATGTTAAATAAGCGCGAGCTTAAATCCGTAAAAATATATTTCATTTTGGCGGGCCATTGGGGCGGAAAGGTTCTCGAATGGCGACCACGTACCGGACGACGTTCCGTGGGCAGGCCCCCTACAAGGTGGACCGACGATCTGGTTAAGGTCGCGGGAAGCGGCTGGATGCGGACAGCACAGGACCGATCGTTGTGGAGATCCTTGGGGGAGGCCTATGCCCAGCAGTGGGCGTCGTTCGGCTGATATGATGATGATGATGATGATTATCTTTCATTTTAATGTAGATTACAAGTAGTGTTCGCGTAAGCTCAAGAAAACAGCAAGTTGTTAGTGTTGTCCAATCAACTAGATTATTTTACCTATTTTCTTTTGCATTTGTTGTGAACTTCTTTATATTATGTAAGTTTTTTCTTATTACAGATATACCCCTTACAGCAATTCTTGAACGCAACACAAATTAATGTCACCCTAATTTTGCCATTGCTGCTCGCTTTTACAGCTGAGCTCTTTGTATCTATTGGCAGAATACAAGAGTTTCTTACATTAGGTAAGGCAAAGTGTGATAAGAAAGGTATACCCTGGTTTTCAAGTTTTCATAATATGTGCTTTTGTGAAATTTATTAAGAGCGATAATATATTAAGACACTTACTTTTAGTGCCATCAACCATCAAATTTGCACTTATGTAAATCAATTACCTGAGTTTAAATAAAAGTAAGTTTGTGTTTTTAAATAACAAGATATGATTTTTTAGCAGCCAAATTAATACTAACTCATTGTTATTAACAGAAAACTAGGCCTGGCCAAATAGTATATATTTGCTAATTTCTCGGCAACGAATTTGGGAAATTAGTAATTTAAATGGTTATTCGAAGTTGATTATGATGGGAAGTATAATAAATTCCTTTTTTTCAGAGGATCGACCAGATTTAGTCGATCAATCGAAATCATTTTCGCCTATGCAGAATTTATTCACAAAGTGGTCTCCTTCGTTAGAAAAGAGCGATAAAAATGTCTTGCCAGTTTCTTTCCATAGGAAATCAGAGTCCTTCACAAATAAAGACGGTGAGTGAACCCGTTTTTTTAATAACTAAAAACAAATTGTTTCTGCTGACTTTTAGCTGGGGCAGTTGCAATTTTTATTCCAAAATCCGAAATAAAAAAGAACACATATAGGTAGTGTTCCATAAAATCTGATACGGAATTTCAGGTAAAGCTCCGATTGGTGATCAAAATCTGCGTATAAGTGTGTCTCTCCATGGAGGAGATACAGCCGTAGAATTGAGGGGTGTTTCGGCATCCTGGACGAATGACCCCAAAGTGCTTGCGCTTAGCAACATCTCCCTGAGGCTGCGCAGGGGCAAGCTCTGCGCAGTTATTGGTTCCGTTGGCTCTGGAAAGGTTTGTAATTAACGTTTGATAAACCTATTATAAATTATACTGATTTAAACTTTCATGGTCACTATCACTAGAGTTATTTAATTCGGGGTTTATACCATGTACCTTATTTATTATGAGAGGAGAACTCTCCCGTGATCATGGCGCTTGCAACAGTGCCGAAATATCGGAAACTCATAATAAATAAGGTACATGGTATAAACCCCGAATTAAATAACTCTATTATAAATTATTTCACAACTTTCACACCCTGATATTTTAACAATAAAATACTAGTCACTTACCTGTTATATGAATCTAAAGTTATTTAAGTACAGGAATAAAGTTCAAATTCAAAATTATGAAAATTTTAATTACAAATGAGATTTATTAATCACAAACTATTTTTTATAAAACTATATACAATAATATAATTACTACATGTTTTTTACTACATTAGCTTTAAATAGCACTTGCGCTGGTGTTGTTTCTTTCAAACATTTCAAAACGGTACTCAACCCATATCACGAGATATTGCTTTAACAACCTTTTGGAAGTGATACTGTTTGAACATTTAATAAAATGCATAAGCTGTACAAATAAAGGCTTTAAATCTACAAACTCCATGTTGACGTAAAGTTGTTTCATTCAAAAAGTCGTCCGTAATCGTTTTTTTACGTAATTATTTTTTGTGAACTCTTTTTGGGTAATCCGTACATTAAAATCAATCTGGGCTTGAACATATTTCGTGTGTGGAGTCTAACAAATAGATTCAGGACATAAAAGTATTAGGTATCTATCTAGTGTAAGTTAGTAGAAGGATGATAGTGGGTAATGTTGTAATAATTAGTCATAATTTGGCTCGGGTTTTTGTGAAAAATCCAGAGCAAGCCAGTGCCTAGTTTAATGGCATATAAAAAAAAATTTTCAGTCATCATTGCTGCAAATGCTACTGAAGGAGTTGCCGCCATACACTGGCACAGTGTCTGTGAACGGGCGGGTGTCGTACGCGTCGCAAGAGGCATGGCTGTTCCCCAGCACCGTGCGCGAGAATATTCTTTTTGGATTACCCTATGACGCCGAAAAATACAAAAAAGTATGTCAAACTCTTTACAAATATAGGTTACTTACAGTAACTAATTCATTGCGAGTCCGATCGCTGAATGAGGCGACAAAATATTTACTAACATCTATTTATCGGATAGATCTGAATAAATATTAGCGTAAGCCTCATAGCTCAATCAATCATCATCAAGTAGCAATCATAATGTGAAATAACAGAAAAAAACATTAGCAAATTGCAATGTACTTAGAGAAATAATGTGACAAAAACAAAACTTGTCTAAGATTGGCACGGAACCTGTCATGGAATATCCGTTCCAAGTACGACGATAGGCAAACATTACAGCACGATATTGTTTTTCTGATCAGGTGTGCAAGACGTGCTGCCTGGAGAAGGACTTCAAACAATTCCCATTCGGGGACCAGACCCTGGTAGGGGAGAGGGGGGTGTCCCTCTCGGGCGGCCAGCGCGCCAGAATCAATTTGGCCCGCTCCGTCTATAGAGAGGTACGTAATTGGTTTCTTATTTGTTGCACAAACAGTTGGTTCATAACTCAATAACATCTATATCAACGTGGTTGTTTGCCTCCGTAGGTTGAGTAATCAACTGTAGCAATTTAGTCAACGAAATTAAAAACAAATAAAACATTAAAATCTATAAGTTCCACAAATTTTAATATGATGTGATAACCTCGCATACGAATAGCAAATACAGCGGTAGTACCTAAATAGCTCAAAACAACGTATCAACTTAAAAAATCAAGGGGAAAATATAAAATACAAATAGTATATTTGGGTGCTTGAGTAACGAATATCTGATGTTTATTTTATATACAGGATGTACTTACAAGTTCATGTACATATACATATTCAAATAAGTAACATTATGTATGATTGGTATGGTATGTGTAAGGTAATTTAAGAAAGATGTTATGTAAAAGACTGATTTAAAAGTGCAAAACTTAGTTATTGTTACAAAGAAATCTTCTTTTTTGGAGGTTTCATTTTTGGTATTTTTATTTGTTGAATGATATTTACGAATCTTTGATAATTCTAAGGTACCTTATTAAATATCTTTGTAGCGGAATAGTTTATTCTGAAAATTATTTTTTACATACATACATACACTCACGCCTTTTTTTTTTGTTTACATTATAATAAAATAATAATGCACATTACATACATTGTTCTGTAACACACGGGACCTGATGCGCTGTATGCATTTTGGGCACCATATCCGGTGGAAGTGCTGGGGCTATGTATTTACTCGATAAACTTTGTAATGGTTTTTCTCAGGTGGACATTTACTTACTAGATGACCCGCTGTCGGCGGTAGACGCAAACGTAGGACGACTTCTGTTTGAGGGCTGCATTAACGGGTACCTGCGTGGCTACACGCGCATTCTCGTCACCCACCAGATTCACTTCCTCAAAGCAGCCGACTATATCGTCGTATTGAATGAGGTGATGATTTCTTATTCCATAGTCTACAGTTAAAGTTATATTACTACAGAGTCCGTTGAAATAATAGGTATAAGTATTTAGATCAAACCTAAAGAAAAATATTTTAGTTTCTATTTAAAAAACATAGTTTATACAAATGGCAAGATCACTTACCGACTTACAAGCACCCTATATTCATCTAGCGTTTAGTCTATTAAAAAGTTAAAACCTTCTTATGATTTTGATCTACATACTAAAAAAATTAGGCAAACTGTATTATTTTTAAGTAACTCACCAAAATGTAATATTAATTGAGTCAAAATGAGGATCGATTGTTATTTTGTACACAACACATTAAAAATGAGAGAGATAGCCTAGAGAGTTATAGAGTAAAGGAAAAAGAGTAAGATTCGACTCATATGATTGTTAATTAACGGTATGATAGTGTAATAATCGGTAGTAGTACCTTAAAATACAAGATCTTTGTTTTTATTTTCAAGTTGGTTGGTTTTTATTGCAGTGATAATATTTGCCATCATAAAATTTTGATATCTTGTTATTTATGCCAGTTGTTATTCATTCAAGACGCATTGATTAATTTTTCCATGTCTGTTAACAAGATTCTTAACGTTTTAGAGATAATGTTTTTTTCCTTTTGCTCTATAGGGTCAAATCGAAAATATGGGCACCTTCGACGAACTTGTGCACAGTGGCAAAGAATTTTCCATGATGCTCGCTTCACTGCAAGAGGGAAAAGACAAAGACGCCGACGGTGTTGGTTCAGGTGTAGTAAGTATTATTGTTATGAAGCAAGCCCTTTACCGCGGCTTCGTACACGTGGAATTTAGAATCATAAACTGATGCCATACTCTGCAACACGAAGGTCGTACTTACGGATATATCTGTCTCTTTCAGATACTTTAAGACATCGGTATGAGTGATAGGGACAGATGGATTCGAATATACGGACATTGTGTTGCGGAGTAGGTAAAGCCTCTGGAACCAATAGTAAGTTAGACCAGCAATACATCGCGGCATCGGTGAAAACTGGGTTCGACTATAGGCAGTAGGAGATATGTACATTTATACGGATAGACAGACAGACAAATAATCTAAAAATGCTGGTTTTTATTGTTCTAATAGATACCCCGATTCGTTTTTTTCAACATCTTTATGGTGCAGACCTGTTAAAATTTTATTGAATATACATACATAGTTATAGACTGGCCCCAAACGATAGAATCTCTCATGGACACAGGCGTTTGAGTTTTTGCAGTAGAAATACTTATTGCCAATGTCACGACTGTGTTACTTCTGCCCTCGGTTTCTTTTCTATTTAGGAGTTTGTTTTACTTCATTAATAATTTTCTCAACTAGAAATCGCACATCCAAATCATAATTTATTGTAATAAGTTAAATCTAAATTTTAGGTATCAGTTGTATTAATATTATTATAATTATCACTTAATGACTAGGAGAAACCAGCCGTGTATAACCTTGTAGTATGACAAAGTTACACTGAATCGCGGTTTTGCCGCCTTGTAGATTTTCTTCAAGCAATGTAACCTCAATAGCACCTCCGCAACAAAATGTTAAACCTTTGGAGGTTCAATACACTTATCAATTCAAACAAAAATGAAATCAATTGTTTGTACAATAATATTTGTCATAGTATTTACAGTCATAGGTACTCCGTTTTTGATTGACATTGTAGAATAATTAGCATTATTAATATTGCCACACAATATTTTACATTTTTAAGACAAAAATTTCCGGTTTAGATTTAACTTTGGTATTTTGCGAAGAGAATCAGAGATCCAACTCGCGAGCCGTAGATCCTCGCTCTCGACCCGACCTCAATTAGTTCGCTCGAAACGAGGCCAGCATTCAGACGCTGAGCGTTTATTGAAACTAATCTGGATTTTACCCTTACCAGAGCCAAGTCTTACTGCTTTGGCATTATTGGCACCGTATAACGTTGAAAAAATTTAGTCTACAAAAATATTTTACGAACAAGCAATGTGTGTTATGTCCGATAAGAAAAACTAACCCAACAAGAAAGGCAAAACTTTCTATTTCAAAACGTTAATTCCTAAAATTTAGAATACTTTCGTTGTAGAGAAATCCCTCAAATACCTATTAAATTTTAACCAAATTCAGAGTTCTTTTCCATATTTTAAACACGTTATTCCCAATAGTTAAGCAAAATATTATTACAATTTGCCCGTTTAGGGGTTTTTTGTAACAGGCTCCACCAGTTAAAACGGTATCTAAATATAAGATACGGACAAATATTATCATCTAAGACAGTTGATTTTTAGGGTTCCGTTGCCAAATGGCAAAAAACAGAACCCTTATAGATTCGTCAAGTCTGTCTGTCTGTCTGTCTGTCTGTCCGTCCGTATGTCTCAGCCACTTTATTCTGAAAGTATTAGCATGACAAGAGTTAAAACTTGGTTGGTAGATGTATCCTGTTAACCGCTTAACGATTCTCATACAAAAAATAAAAAATAATGATATTTAAGGGGGGCTTCCCATACATAGAACTAAAACAAAATTTTTTTTTTTTACTCAAACCTATCTAACGTTTGGAAGATAGACGCTTCGAAAGTGGTAAAATGAGTTTCCCCCCCCCCCCCACTAACTTTTAAAATAAGCAAGTGAAAATTTTGGAAAAAATACATAATGTAGATCTTAACAAATACTTTCAACGAAAATAGGTTCGAACGAGATCGAACTGGTAGTTTTGAAAATCTAGCACATTTTCAACAACAGCAAACATAACTTTGTCTTCCATACAAACACTATGAAAAACAAAGTTATTTTTTGTATAAATGGATTCGTATTTATCGTAAATATTATAATACGTTTTCCAGTAAAATTTCAGCGTTTAATAATTAAATTAAAAACCACTGAATCCGGAGGTGATTTTCAATTCGACGTAAGTTTATATTTTTATACATAAAATATTATCATGCATAACTCTTTATCAAGTTGATTTTCTGTAGGTATACTATATCTCCAATTAAATAAATAAAAAACTTCGAAGGGTAGGAAAAGTGGTTTGAAAACCTAAAAAAAATACACATGAATAATTAAACGGACAGAAAGCGTAAAATAAGGCAACAATTTTGAGTCTTGCACTGACTCCAAATTAGTGGCTATTATCACGTTTTCATCGGTTTATCATGTGTATTTTTTATGAAGTGGTTCGTAGCTAAGATTTTCATAAAAGGAACACATCACTTTTAAGAAACTCTTAGCTACGAGTAGATATTGGCGAGTGTTGCTACTTTGCGCTTCCGACTCGGCCATGTGTGCACTGTGGGACTTCGTGCTACGTGCAACATTTGGAATGGGTGATGAGAGTCGGACGGGACCTCAAGGGCGCCTTGTAGGCCTGGACTAGGCTTGGGCCTCCGTCCGATATTAGGCTGGGGAAAAATGTGCTGCCAAATGAAGAAATAATAAAATAATGCAATTAATTATAAATGCATGCAATAAGTTTGAGTCGTTCCCAAACAAACAGTCAGCGAATATTATCATGAGCCGACTTAGTATTGATAGGATTTCCTTTTCATCATCATCTAAGCCAATTGACGCCTACTGCTGGACAGAGGCCTCCCCCAAGGATCTCCACAACGATCGGTACCGCGCCACCCGCATCCAACGGCTACCTGCGACCTCCGTCAGATCGTCGGTCCACCCTGGTGGGGACCAACCAACAGATCGTCATCCGGTGCGATGTCGCCATCCCAGAACCTTTCCGCCATCGGTTCTTCTTACTATGTGTCCCGCCCACTGCCACTTCAGCTCCGCAATTCAGATGATGATGTTGAAGATGTTAGTTATCTTAGTTCTCCTACGGATTTCCTCTTTTCTGATTCTATCACGCAGGAAAATACCAAGCATTGCTCTCTCCATTGCACGCTGTGTGACCTTGAGCCTTCATATGAGACCCATACTAAGCGGATTCGCATTTACGGGTTTTTGATACACAAATGTATCAATCAAAAGTCTGTAAGTTTATTCAAATTTAAAGGTCACCAAAACCCGAATCGAACAACAAAAAAAGGTACTTACACGTCGAATTGATAACTTTCTTTTTTACCGTAGGTCAAAATAACCTTACACTTAATTTGTTAAGTGTTCTGAACAACTGCCAAGTTTGGCCGCTAGCCAAGTGAATCTACCAACTAACCACTGTTATATTATGTTTGCTCATTTCGATAAAAATGCTTGCATAAGTCTATTACTAGATACTTTTTGTGTTGTACTTAAAACAAACAATTCGCAATTCGCAGACATTTCTTACTTTTTTGACATGGTTATAATGATGATATATTTTAAATAAATTCAAACATAATACTAATTTACCCACTTTTAAAAATATTTATACCTACCTACCTATATCTTTGAGTGGCTAGTTTTGGTCGTCGATAATAAATAATACATTTTTTAATCATTCTCGTCCATGTAAAACTTTAGTTACCAGTGGATATTAATGTGTGAAATATAATGTAATAGTGAATTATTTTTGTTTTCCCGGATCACTAATAATGATGTATGTATAATTTAATAAGTTTTCTCTTTGTCTTTATTTTTAATTGTGTAGGTACCGTCGTACGAATTCATTTTGTTTATTTCTTTTTATTTATGTTCTCATGTAAGTGGCGTATGTATGTCTTTATGAGACTAAATGTCTTTAAACCTATCTTGGGAGTATTTGCAGGAATATAAGTTTTTTTTTTTAATTTTCTATTTAGAGTGCTGAAGAAAAAGAAAAAGCGAATCGCGATTTCAAGCGAACCGTTTCGGTTGTGTCATCAAATGAAAATGATGATATTGAAGAATTTGAAGCCCAACATCAGCAAGCGGAGGAACGTCAGTCGGGTAACTTGAAGTGGTCTGTTGTGTCATCCTACTTCAGGTCGGGGGGCAACCTGTGCTTCATTGCGTTCACAGTGAGCATGATCCTGTTGGCCGCGGTTTCCACCGGTGCAACAGACTATTGGATTAGCTTTTGGTAAGCAATAGCAAAAAAATATAATAATTATTAAAACTCCTATTCTTTAAAAGGATGTTTCCCTGTGATAGGCAGAAAATATTAGTCTAACTCTCTTCTTTTATTTAAGGTCGAACAACATGGCTCGTTATGAATTATCATTGGAAGGTGAAAGTGTTGGTAAGAATTGTTTATAAAATCAGTTAAATCAGTTAAAATTTTCTGCAAATAGGCCCCATCCCAGGAGGCGCTTTTCCAATATTTAAACCTACCACTGCTTCGGGACAAGTCTGGGCTAGTCTGGCTTAATGTCATTTCATGTAGTTTTGCCCTCTTGGTCAGATCATGCCTGCTAGTTAGGGGTGCGATGGTTCAGCGTTCAGTTGCTGGAGAGACCTTTATCAAAGACAACCTTTTTTTTATTTTTTTTATTTATATTTAGGACATGCCTCACTGGGCCACACAGCCATCTAGTCCCAAATTAAGCTACTATTAAGTAGCCTGTCGTATGGGGTATTAGACAACCGATAAACGTACTTATATATATACTTTTTTTTAAACGTATAAAAGTAATTATATACTTTTTTTTTCTAAATATATACTTATAATACATAGAAAACACCCAGACCAGTACAAACAGACATGTTCATGCACACGAATATTTGTACTTTGCGGGGATCGAACCCGCGACCCATGGCTCAGAAGCAGCGTTTACTACCGCTGATCCAAATGGTCGTCGAAACCTTAGGTTCAGTTTGTTAAAAATTAGAACAACAAACATCTTGCCTCTCCTACACGATCATTGCAAACAACGACGCGCCGCTTTTTGTTGACTCACTGAAAATAGTTGAAACTAGGGGCAAATTATAAATCTATCGGTCGAAGTGTTTTTAATTTTTTTATGATTTGCAAATAAATGTCGGTAATAGGAGTCGGTCTTCGAAAATGAATAGTATTATTTGGTCTGGCACTGGTAATTTCTTACCAATCCAATAGAATTGACTTTACAAATAAACAAATGTGTGCTTCTGTAGTTGATTCAATTGGATTTTTGTAACTGTTCACAAAATACTAATAATAGTATTTTTTTACAGAGTCTGGGCTTGATGTACAAGTGGGCCCATTCACCACTGGGCAATACTTGATTATACATGGGTGCCTGGTTATCGCCGTTATCCTGTTGACGCACTTGAGAATCTTCCCCTTTGTCGCTCTTACTGTTAAAGCCTCAAGGAACCTTCACGACTTCATGTTCGCCACGATGATTAAGGGAATTATGAGATTCTTTGATACCAGTTCTTCAGGTATTTCAAATAATTATTTTTTACACTTAGTTTGGTTTTTTTTGGATGCTAAGCTAAATTTTGTCTTTCAGGTCGAATTCTTAATAGGTTTACCAAAGACATGGGGGCATTAGACGAAATATTGCCTCGCACATTATTAGATGTCGTTCAAATCTACGGTACCTTGATTGTCATTTTGGTACTGAACGCCATCGCCCTGTACTGGACACTCATACCATCGTTTATTCTGCTTATAATTTTTGCATTTATGGTTAAAATTTACTTAAAGACCGCTCAAAGTGTTAAACGATTAGAAGGAATTAGTAAGTAACGAGCTTGCTCTTATTGCTGAATTAAAATTAAAATTAGTGCTTTCCTTACGAACCTTATATCAACTATTTTTTACAGCAAAAAGTCCTGTGTTTGGAATGGTTACATCTTCGCTCAATGGTATTGCTACAATTAGATCCGCCGGTGCCCAGGATAGACTCGTCGATGATTTTGATAACCATCAGGTACAATTTTATTATATTTATTTATGCATAGTTAGTTAGATTGACACTAATAAGTAGGTATAAGCCAGCTAAGCAAGTCCCTGCTCTATATTTACAATATTTTAATTTTACATTACTTAAAAAAATAAGCATAACATAACTGAATGAAATAGCAGTTTTAAATTTTCTCATCAACATTATTCCTAAATACATAACTACGTAGTACGTTTACGCCCGGATCTAATATGACAAATATGCCCAAAATAGGTACTCGGGCGTAAAATATATCTATGTATAGACTCATGAACTTGTGTTCAATATGCGTTACTGCTATTATTTCATAATCTGTTCTTTCAATACTTACTCTTTTCAGGATTTGCATACTGCTTCATGGAACGGGTTTCTCTGCGGAGGCATCTCTTTTGGCCTATACCTCGATACCATTTGTCTTGTCTACCTTGCTTTAGTGATTTTCGTGTTTATTTATATAGACTTTGGTAAGTTTAATGTAAGATCTTCTAATTAATATGTATGTTTCGACTCACTTACCTATGTAGGATTCGACTGAGGATGTGAAAAATTTTATTCAAGGAATTTTATTTTAATTTTACACCAGCAACTGAATTCCTTGAAAACAGTTTAGGTACTCCGATGTTTGACGACTACATCAATGACCATGTATTTATTTTAATTTTATACTTAAAGTAAAACAGGGCAGCATAGGCTTCACACAACTTTGATAGTGCTCTGACTGCCCCCACTAATGGATATATTATCGCCATGTCATGTGTTATGTTGTTAATACTAACGCCACCAAAACCATCCATGTAAAGTCAAGTCCCTAGAACATACTGTCTAAGTAGCATAGCCTCAAGTGAAGTCATTTTGGCATAACATATTATTATAGGCGGAGTAGGTTTGGCTATTTTATCTATAAAATGCAATTTGTAATATTATTATGCTGAGCCGGTAAGCCACTTTCAGTTTAGAAGGATTTTGAATTCAATAAGACCTTAATAGTAAATATATACCTAATTGCGGATGTCGATAATAGATAAAAAAAAATCTCAATGAAATCGATCATAATAGCTACACGTCGGTAGGTATTAGATATAAAAGATAAATATATATCTTCAGTAACTTTACAGGAGATGCGATTGCCGTGGGTAGCGTGGGACTTGCGGTTACGCAAACTAACGCGTTGACGGCCATGCTGCAACACGGTGCACGGATGTTGGTCGAGTTCATCGCTCAGCTCACGAGTGTTGAGCGAGTTCTTGACTACACACGCATTGAAACCGAAACGAACCTTTTCAAAGGACGTAAGTTCATAATATTCTCGTATATTCAAATTTTATGTTGAGGCAGATCTAAGTATTAAATCCGATATTCCGTAAAGTATTGGTAGTAAAAAATACTTTTTGATGAAGTTAAGCCCTGTTAGATTTAAGATGTACAACTCCTATTAGTCGTAGTATGATATTTAAGTGCCCATAGCCTTTCGAGATATAGTAAATGGAGAATCCAATAATTTTATACTTTTTTGGACCTGTATTGTTTCTGAAATTAACGCAATCAGCAAAACAAACATTCTCTACTACAAACATTTTGACTCAGGCGCTACTTTGCGGAAATTCATATTTACTCTCTACTACATCTTAAATTAGTTTAGATACTCATTGTAATTTTAATGACAATACTTTTTAAAGCTTTTATGTTGGGTTGTATTTAATAAACGTAACGTTTAGTTCAAATTAATAAAAAAGAAGCATTTCTAATCAATATCTTCTTTGTTCGACCTACAGACAGCATGATAAAGATAAAGCACGTGCCAAAGTTATAACAGGGAAACTAATTTGCATTCTACTTCGCAGAAATCGATTCGATTCCGTCGTGGCCGTCACAAGGAAGAATAGTTTTTGACAACGTGAATATGCGATACTCGCCTATCGAAGAACCGGTCCTAAGGGATTTAAATATAACTATTGAGAGTGGATGGAAGGTAATACAAGGATTATATTAAAGTTTATTGATTCGGGGTTTATACCTACCTTGTTTATACCAAGAACTGTTCTTCTGTGACTAAGGCGCTTGCAACGGTGCCAAAATAAAATAAACTAGTACATGGTATAAACCGAGAAACATTATTTCAAGTGATAGAGACCATGAATGTTTAAATGAGGATTAATATTCCATCTGAAAATCTATACCATTGCACAATCGTTGTTTTAATATCAGTATATAAACTTAAAAAAGTATGTTTTAGGCGGGACTCGAATCCGCATCTCCTCGCAATCCGGGAGCGGCGCTATACCTTTAACTGACTGGAAAACATCTGCAAAAATGTTTCATTCGGGTGTAAGGGTGCAAACTCCTAACATATGATAAAACAACGCTGGCTTACAGCGATAAGAATATATTTGATTTGAAGATATACAGCTTGAAAAATTAATGTTTTAGCGCCGCGCCCGGATGTCGAGGAGATAAATAAATATATTAAATTAATATTTTTCAGACATGCCTCACTGGGTCACACAGAGCCATCTAGTCCCAAATTAAGCTACTATTAAGTACCCTGTCATATGGGGTACTAGACAATCGATAAACTTACTTATATTCTTTTTTTTAGTAAATACATACTTAGAATACATAGAAAACACCCAGACCAGTACAAACAGGCATGTTCATGCACACAAATATTTGTACTGTGTGGAGATCGAACCCGCGACTAATGGACGTCAAATGCGGGTTGGGGTACAGCCTGAGACATAATTTTTCAAGTTTATATACTGATATTATAATTGCAAGTTGCTAAAATATCAAATAAAGTAATCGTTGTTTTATAGTCAGACTTTTTGACAAACCCTGTCTCGTTCCTAGGTTGGTATCGTTGGTAGAACTGGAGCTGGAAAATCTTCATTAATTTCAGCTTTGTTCAGATTTGCATATCTCGAAGGAAACCTGACCATCGATGGTGTTGATACATCTCTTGTTGCTAGACAGGTAAGAGACAGTGAACACGAGTTTTATTATCAGAAGAGTAAGAAAAAGTATCTGTCAAAACTATTTACCACATTCATACGTCACTAATAATTTAAACCATTTAATTCAACTCACCCATACACTCGTAATTCTATACAAACTGTTTTTATTTTGTTATTCTAAAAGAAACAGGAAATGTGTGTAATCTGTTTGCTCATTACAGGAATTGCGATCTAAAGTCTCAATTATACCTCAAGAACCTGTGCTATTCTCAGCGACAATCAGATACAACCTGGATCCATTTAACATTTATAGCGATGCTGATCTGTGGAACGCACTTGAGCAGGTCTGTTAAACAAAACCAATTTTTTGCAGAAGTAACTTTAACTTTCTTTAAACTGACGACCGAAACGAAACACACCTTGCAATATTAGTTTTTTGGTAAAATCAATAATTAAAACGTAATTTAATAAAATATTTAAAAAATGGCTAATATTAATCCACTGTCAACACATTTATTCTAAAATTTACTCATCCATCCTCCTGGATGATCACCCACACTTTAATGTATATTTTAGAGTTCTTGAAGCAATTAAATTTCGAGTGTAAATTGAAATTGCAATCATCTTGAATAAAAATACAATGTTATAATATAAAAAAGTTGTTCCACCTTAACCGATTGTAAAAATATTATTTTTTCTATTTCATATTTTAATGGACATGCAATTTTATGCTGACTTAATAAAAAAAAATGGTCAGTAAAAACAAATGTCTTGGTAAATTAATTATTAGAGCTGTCACCTGGTAAGCGGTAGATTGTGAGTTTCAGTCCCACATAAGGCAGTTGGAAATTACATCTTTGTGTTGCTTTTTTAAATTAACATACTATTGTTTTTATAGCCAAATTTAGGATGAGATTAAGTTGCGATATTTTTTAGGCATTAAAAAGAAGTGAAACATACCTATTGAATGTGTAAGTATTTATTAAGATTTTGCAATGTTAGTATGCTTTTTATTGTTAGGTGGACATGAAATCCTCTGTGCAGTCATTGGACTTTAAAGTGACGGAGGGAGGCTCAAACTTCTCTGTGGGGCAGAGACAGCTTATGTGTTTGGCTCGGGCTGTGCTCAGGTCCAACAAAATATTGATTATGGATGAAGCCACCGCCAACGTTGATCCACAGTGAGTAACATGTATCACCTGGAATGTTTTTTATTTGGGCTTTTTATCAAAACGTCAATGTGTCTTATTGTTAAATTTAAAACATTTATGTAATTCAAATAACTTACTGGGTTAATGCAGATGATGTGCTTATACATGTTTGAATACAATTACAGGACAGACAACTACATCCAGGAGACCATTAAGCATCATTTTGCTTCGTGTACGGTCCTGACCATCGCCCACCGCCTCAATACCATCATGGAGTCAGATCGTGTGCTCGTCATGAGTTTCGGCCGCGTCGTTGAGTACAACCACCCTTACATTCTCCTCAGCAACCCCAATAGCCACTTCAGCTCGATGGTTAAAGAAACTGGAGAAAAGAATGCGGCGTTGTTGTTCCAAGTCGCGAAAGAAGCCTACTTCCTGAAAGAAAACGCCACATGATCATGTTTATACTTAAAACAATGCTGCAGCAAAAGTTATAATTTGGTCCACGTGTTGTCCCTGAAATAATACGACAAATATTAATGTTAAGACAAAAGTTTATATTACTGATATCACTAAGAAAATGAGTCTAATTGTTTCTGTTATGTCATAGTAAATATTATTAAATGCAATTCAATCATTGCTTTGAATTGTACTATCTTTGCTCATAAGCATTAGAGCATTTATGTAGTTAAAGATTAGCTTTAACAGACATAATAGGTATGCAGCGAAGGCTAAAAAGGATAAATTGAAGTGATAAAATGTATTAATACCTGCTCGCTAAAGTTAAGGAATGTTAAAAGGTTACATTTATTTTATAATGCCTAGTACATTGCAAAATCAGACAAACATTATTAGGTAAAACATTTTTCCTTTCTTGACTATTATAACTCAAAAATTAAAAGAAAGATAAATTATTTTTGTTTATTAATCAAGAACCTAGATCTTACCAAAACAGCTACTGGGTTTTCACCAGCATAACAATCTCCGCCGAGGATGGTGGCAACGAAATATGCGGTAGGCGAGAAAGCCAATTATTAAGACCAGTCCTACAATAAACCCTTTGGCCTTATGCTGATAGTAATATATCATCCACGTGTCATCAGTACAGTTTTGACAGCACACACTCATATTTTTTATGTAGACCTATGTTCATAATTGCATTCGCGATGTTTTTAAAAGGTAACCATTTTTTCTGAGTATCGTCAACATGAAAAGTTATTTTTAGAAACTACATAATTTTATTTTTCCAAGTATTTATTTCACAGAAGAAATGACAGTGACAGAAAGACAGAAAAGCATTGCTGTCAATGGTGATGTCGGTCATGGATATATAAACTATTTGCATTAAACGAGGCAAACATTGAACAATGTCATCATAGGCCATCCTGCGATGAATCCACAGAACTCATGGAACGAATATGGCTCTGTCTGATAGACCTAAAAGGCATTATTGATAACTCAGTATTTTAAGAAATCTGCTACATAAAAATTTTAATTCATTACTTTTAATTCTAATTGATATAGGAAAATTCTCAACTCAAACCGTACCTAAGAACCAAAGAAACTAAATAATCCTCAATTATGTTTTTCGTTATTATCTCGTCATAGATATTTTCACGTAATTCAGACCTTAAATGTACATTAATAGCGTCAATGTAGATATAAAGCTTACGAGTTGGAAAAAGAAGCTTCTCATAGGACTGGCGCCCGTAACACAAAAAAAAAATATGACATTTATTATTTAACTAGCTTCTTCTCGCGGCTTGGCTCGCGTTAAATTCGGGGTAACAATAAAATTTCACCCAAGGTAACAAAAATTATGCACGATTTTTTTGTTAGTCACAAATAGTCCGCATACCAATATTTAGCTTTCCACCTTGAAAATTGTGGAATGCTCCATACAAACTTCCAACCCCCATTTTAGAGGAGTGGGGGGGTAAAAAGAGACAAAAAGTAGCCTATGTCACTCTCCATCCCTTCAAATATCTCCACTAAAAAAACACATCAATTTGTCGCTTCGTCTTGCCGTGAAAAACGGACAAACAAACAGACACACACACACACTTTCCCATTTATATTAGTATGGATTAGTCAGTTTTTGTGATTTAAATGTTACCTACTGTATGCTCACTGTGGCTCTGTTTTACCTCTTACGGTGACTTGGGTTGTGACTGGTTTGCGATTGATTGATCGCTCCTCTGACGACTTCGCCTTTGAACTGGTTTCTGTATGTGCTTATCCGAAGACTTGGCTTGAGTCATGGACTACGATTTGAAGAGAAGATCGAGATTGCACCAATGAAGACTAAGCTGATATTTTGTTTACGTATAGCGTTGATGGAAATAGAATAAAAACCTACCACAATGCACACTATTTGGGAAGAAAAGTTAGATACAGACCTGAAATTAAAGCTGCCTAAAGGTCATGGCACACTATACCGGCACCGCACCGGCACCGCCTCAACCCAGAATTTAACTTGCCATTCAAATTAGAGCAATAAGTTGTGAGTCGTACAATATATTTTGTAATATTAATATGAAAAAGCCAACGGCGAGCAGTCAGCGCGCTTGCCGCTACTATACAACTCAACTGGCAGCTCGCGTCTGTTAGGGTTTCTAACAGATCTTCTTGGTGCTCAGATAAAACAAAGTGGACTGTATTGGAGACGGCGCGTAGTGCACGCAGCCGGCTCGCTGTAAGCACGCCGTTAGCGCGCTGTAAGGACCCGGTCATCGCGCTATAATCTAAATTGCTAGCCGTAGTCTAAATTCGAGGCGACGCGACGCCGCGCCGTGCTGCAGCCGTGCTGTTGCGGAACCGGTATAGTGTGCCGGTATAATAATTTAGGCATCCCAAACAAGACTGTCAGTAAATGTGTGGGTGGAATTCATTACTAACCCTTTGATTGGTTGTCGTTTCCTATCCGATATTTTTCATGTAGATCATTAAGAAGATTTTCAGAAATATTTTATCAAGACTATTAGAAGAAATACCGTTAATCAACATGCGGAAAATGACATTCTAGCAGTTCCAGCACGACGGATATCCAAAATGGAAAATTGGTTAGATGAAAATTTCACAACAATTAGATCAGTAAGGAAGGACCCATACCATGGCCAGCAAAAATTATTGCGTAGGGTTTATGAAATCATTGGTATATCAAGATAGCCAACCCGTTTATAATCAAGAATGAAAAAGAAAAATAATTTCCAAGATATTCAAGAATTGAAAAGAATAATTACAGCAAAATATGACATAAATAGATAAATAAGAAAAGTAGTTTAGTACTTTTGTAAAATCAGTGCAATGCCTTTTGTCTTAAATAATTAACTTGCTAAAGTATACTTCTAGAAGAATATAGGTACAATATTTATTAATAGGTTGTAATATAAATAATATAGGTAAAACATTACATATAAAGAAAGGTTTAATAAAATCATGTTAATTATTGGCTTGATTGAACCATCGATGAACTCAACTGAGCTATAAATACAAGCTATAAATAACTCTAGTTATAAATACAAGGTTTGAAATGGGGAAAGTAAAGTGAGGCAGATGATGAAAATCATTACTGCTATGATTTAAACATCACATAACTTATATTGTTCTGACCACAAAGTAAGTAAATATTTAAAGAGTTTGTTTTTTAGAAATCTGAAATAACGAAGGTCCACAAAGATCCAGCCCCAAGAAAATATAGAATAATACTGTTTTTCACTTACACGTCGGGGTGTTGAAATTAAACCCAAAACCTCTGAGCAGGCCACACCATGAAAATCTGTGTGACGTCAAAATATTTATTTTCTATTTGATTGAATAGAATAGAATAGAAAATAAATATTTTTATTTGCTTAAAACACGGTATAAAGGTGGTACAAAGTAGTATGTACGCGTATTTTGCTCCTTAAAGATAGCATGCAAATTTAACAAATTATTTGCTTGTATTAATTGAATGTCATTAAATAAAAATCATTACATAAAATAAAACAGGTACCTAATATAAATTAATTTACAAACCGAATATGTCAATGAGATAAGAAGAAGTCTTTAATTTCATAAAAGCTATGCTCGTTCAGTCATTTGTAGAGTCTGTTCTTAAACAAATTTATAGTGAGATCCCTAATTTCATTCGGTATCCTGTTATAAATACACACACAAATGCAGATAGGTACAACTTTTTCCATATTTTCTGGACTTCGGGACAATGTTAATTGTCATTATATAATGTAAATCAAGTGTGGTAAGTTGGAAAACGTTATATGTAGGTACTTACAATTGTACTATCGATTGCACTGCTGACACCTGTACAAAGTCCAGGAGAGGTAAAGTATGATCATCATTAACATCGCACTGATGTAAAGAACATGCGGGTTGCTGAAGATAGACGCATTGCAGCAGGGATCAGGACCGTCACAACAACCCATTTTGTTGCTTTTAGTGTTTTGTATGTGAAAAGGATTTTAAGTACATTCTATAGTGTGCAAAATATTGAGAACGAAATGTTGCGTGTTATTGTAAATCACATTATGTTGTAAATCATAATTAGTTGATATCTGAGATCTTTGACTGTTGACTGACTTATGTGTTTATGTCAAATCAACATAATAATTATCCTGTCCATTTTTTTACGTAAGCGAGTGACAGTGCTAATTAGCTTGAATCTATAAAATTGCAGCAAAGATGTTTTTAATTGATTTTGAATGAAAGATAACGATACACCGTTATACATACCTACTAATACTAATGAGTGTTGGTTTCTATTTTATACTATAAATACTTAGAATATGTGTTATTATTCTGTATAAATATTAATAATAACCATGCACTGCAACTTTTTTCACGGCACAGACATAATATATTCTACCTACATTATATCAGGCTACTATAAAATATATTGACGTACTCAAGATTTTTGTGCCTGCAGGCTCGCTCAGGTTTGCTATAGTGATCACATGTATTCATCAATATTCTAAGGTTGTTACTATGTTTAAGTATTCAGTTATATGTATATTACTTAGTCATTGCTTGTATAATTTAAAATCTATTACTTACAAGTCAGTCACCATGCGCCGCCGACTGTTTACTTTTATCTCAATTTTAACAAGGCACTGAGTCAAGACACAAGTCATCGCTAGTTATACTATAAATAAATAAATAATAATAAATAAGTAACCGGGTGCACGATATAATGTTCGTTTGACGCAAACGAAGAAGTAGTTAAATGCGTGCATGCTTGCTTGTTTACTTGCTTGATGAAACATGCATGAATGCAAATAAGCATACTTACATGCATGTAATCAAGCAAACATGCATGCCTAGCAAGCAAAACCTTCAGCTTTTCCTCGCTTGTAGCCACCTGCTCCACAGCCTGCGGACCGCCTCACCCCTCCGCACCTAAGCGCTTTTGAATTATACTCTAGGGGTAGGGCAGATTAGACTGCTCGGGGTCGGTTTGTGAGCAATGCGTTCCTATAACTTTATCGGTTTAAAATAAAAATAGTTTTTCCAATACTTAGCGTAATCATCATATTGCCAAAAGAAAGATGCGAAAGCATTTTAGTGCATTTAGTATTAGAGATACTAAAGTTAGGGTTTTTATTTTTAGACAAAACCCTAGAAGTGCGAATACAGATGTTAGGCTAGATTATAATAATAAGTTATAAGTCTAAGCCAATATGGTTCGGCCTTAAGTAGGTACTACTTAAAATTTTAGGCGCCCCGAAGGGCACCCTGAAATCTTTTTTTATTACAATTGAACTTTACGAAAATGCTTTTGCATACTATATGTATAGTCGCAGGGTCTTAGGAGATTTATAAGGTTTTATAACGAAATCAGCACACACACTACAACCTGAACTGCTTTCGGTTTCAAATGAGTCAGAATTATGTTTATCGCTTTAAATCGTCTTTGGCCACCAAAATATCAGCATTGTCGTCTCTACTATAGTTGCACGAGTTTGTTGAAGCACGGACACAACCTAAAGGCACATCTATTGATGGGGTCACCAGTTACGTCAAGGAATGGGGAGGCAGTCCACGGCAGTTTTATAATTTCTAAGCGGTTCTAATTGATACTGTAATTTCATGACCACTAATATATGACGATCTCAAATTGTAAATACTATATAAATGTTCTGCATTGTATGATAGAGAATACGAGAACTTGTTGAATGAATTACTGATCGCTACGATGATTAAATCTGTGGTGATAACATAATTTAATGTGTTTGTGGTAATTATATCATTATTTTAAATTGACGATTATAAACACGACGACATTGGTAAATCATTATATATGCGGTCAATACCCATTTTTGAGTGGAAAAGGTTACCCAATCTAGATCCAGACGGAAAAAGAAATCTTTGGTCTCTTATTTTAAAGTCCGGACTCTCCGGAAACCAATTCCTTTATGAGTTGCTTAAAGGTTCGCTCTTTAAAATTAAAAACTTTCAGTCGTAAAATACAGTGAAAACCTGTGCAAGAGACTTAATTTGGGATCAATAAATGGTTATTAACGGTTAGTGTGGTGTTGGTAATGGTAGATATTTTAGGTATGGTAATGGTATAAATTGCCAGAAGACTCAGGGTAAATAATACTAGGAATTAATATCATAAAATTTTAATGATAAGTAAAACAAATATTTTTATTAAATATCTTAATTGAGCATTAAAATTTTGTAGAAACTAAACTTAAACCTATATATTACTTATCTAATTTATTCTGGCTCTAAATATTATAATACAATGTAGCCATTTAATCCCTCAACCCCCAGGAGGCACGCGCGTGCCGCGATAACAATTGATTTCAATTGTGTCTGGAATAACTCACGATCGAGGGATTAAGACTTATTCGTAATAACTTATGGTCAGGCATTTATACACATTTATCTATGTATAAATATAAATGAATCCCTATTTTCCTTGGTCACGGCATCACGTGTGAATGGCTGGACCAATTTCGCTAATTGTTTTCTTTGCTTTGTTTGTTACTGTCAGCAGAAGGTTCTGACGAAAGAAAAAAATAAGAAAATTGCGTGAAAAATTTATGAAATTATTTCTAATTGAACCTTAGCGTTTGATATAAAATTGACAAAATGTGTGCTGTAAATAACTTAAAATATGTAGGATAAAAATAAAACTGAATTTTTCAAATGCCCAGTTATGTGTCGCCTGAACCCGTGTCGCAATACTAACAAAAATAATTTAACTAATGCACGCTAGAATAAAGAAACAAATAAGATGTATAAACATATCATAAAGCATTAGAATTCAAACATTTTTATCTGTTTCTTTTTTAATTATTTATACCAAGTCAAAATCGATATGCATAGTTAAGACTGGACACCGCCTGTCGGGTCCGCTAGATCGATCTGTCTATAAATGTAGAATTTCCTAATTTTCATCTGAGAGCACTAAGAGCATTGAACCAATTATTGGTTCAATGCTCTAAGTGAGAGCACAAGACAATTATCGATCAACTGAGGAAATTGCACGTTTTTTAGTTTGTATAGTAAAAAAATGCGTTATAATTATGTCAAAATTAAATGTTCTTGTAGTCAAGCTGTTCTGTATTTATTACGCAATCATACCTGTAACATAGGTAATATGTTTTTTTTCGACATTTCACAAAGTTTTCGAATACTGACAGATTAACTTTTTATGATTCTAGAAAAATATAAGAATACTTAAATGCAATGGTAAATGCATGCTACTCGTATGAACGCCATATCGAGCAAATGATACTTTACTAATACACACAATTTATCATAAAGTTGACATATATTTATTTATTTAATAACATACAAAGAAAAATAGCCTCTAGACAGATTTGATTATATTTGAAACATCCAACCTACAAAATTTCAAAACATAAGCAAAATACAGAAACAGGTTCCACGAAATAGAACCCAAGGTCGTCAAATAAGGACATCGTATGTGCAAGTCTGACATGACCTATATGCAATCGATGTAGATTGTATTTTGAACCAAAATCGAAACTGCCCTTGTTAATAATTACTCTAGGGAATTCGTGAAAGCAGTTTCAAAACAATGGTGGAGGTGCAAGTATTCTTAATACAACCTTACGTGGTAAACGCTAGGTAATCACTTTGGACACATATTTCTGCAATATATTAAATAATTACATATCCCCTCGACACTCAACAGTTTGCGCGGGATAAACGAATGAGGCCCTAGCGCATCTTGTTTAAGGTGTGCAAGACACATTTTGTATATAGATCATATTTAGGGTAGAGTTCACCAACAGACGTTTTAGTTTTAAACGTTTAAAATATTATTTGACATATTTTGTATGGGAATTGTGTCAAATTAATCGTCAATCTATGTTTACTGGCTGTTTAAGAATTGGTGAACACGGGTCTTATTGATAAAGTAGTGATTTAATTGAACTCTTTGATTAAAATCGACCAAGAGGATCTGAATTTAAAATAAAATAATAATAATATGAAAATGTTATACAGGGATGACTTCTTCATCACCTTAAATTTTTTAACAGGCGTTGAGTATCGCATTTAGTGCCCATTTATGAAGTAAAAAATGAAGGTCAAGTTATTACCTATTACCCGAAAATATTTTTCGTAATATAGTTTTCAATTTTTACGGTCCTTAGCCTGAAGGGAACATCAAAAACTTATGAATAGTATCGTAATAAATGAATAAGATGCGCAGCGCGTAAAAAAAGTGTTGCTAGGAGGCCGCAACAAAAAATTTAGATTTGTGGCGGATATTTTCTAAGTAATTTATCTTGACATTTTTGTACTGGGTTATACCAAAAGAAAAAATACGTCATTCGTTTTTTGTCTCGTAGATTGCTACATTAAAATTTGGAAGGTGGTTAAAATTTCATTCTGTATAAACTTGAAAACGCGGCGTTTTACTATTTAGCCTTTATACCTTAAACAGGCCTAGGACCGTAAAAATTGAAAACTATATTGCGAGAAATATTTTGGGGTGAAAACTTGAATAACATTTTTTTGAATTTGGGAAGTGATTAAAATTTCATCCTGTATATTGAATTGATGAATACATTTTGTGTTAATGTCAACATAAAAGCTAATGGTCTCCGCTCATGGCTGACCGTTTAGTAGTAGAGTATTAACAATTTACTGCTGTGGGTGAGTGCTGAAGTATTTAGTTTTAGCCATTTCGTAAAGCACTCTGCTCATGTTGTCGGAGGTTTCCTTGACAAGGAAATTAAGATGGCTTTTGGGGTTTGAGAGTAGCACGTAGGGATAGTCGAACTCGACGGCTTCACCCTTGTCCATTACGAGGACGCGGTCAGAGTCCATGATGGTGACGAGCCGATGGGCAATGGTGATCACGGTGCAGTCCGTAAACTGCTGCCTGATAGTCTTTTGGATCAGACCGTCAGTCCTGTTGAAGGGAAAAGTTGATTACGATTAGGAGCTTCGACAGCTAAATGTGTAGGCAATAAGTTGAATATAGCAAAAATTTTATCTTAAGTAACAAATAAAATAGAAAATGACGTTTTTTTTAATTTTTTAATGTTAAAATAAACTAGACCCATGAACATACTTATTTTTCCACTTTTTAGATGCACTAGGTCATTACCTAAAAACTGATTTTAATACCTAAGCTTTAAGTCAACTATTCTAATTTAATTATGACTCTATCAAACGCGAATGCATCCCGATAGTTTTATGAACCCTGGTCACGTGGTATTTTATTACCTTATCTGAATTAATATCTTGATTTTAAACTTAAGTGTACTTAATTTGAAATGCTACTATAGGGATAAAGTACCTACACCTATTATCGGGATGACTTCGCGTTTAATAGAGTCATATTATAAAATTACTCATAACGCCTAGAATAATTTTTATAATAACCCATTGGATAGAAAAAGAGTTAAAAAATTGTCTAAAAGTTGTCAGAAGCTTGCTTCTGTGTGTCATAATGCGTACGTGCGTTAATAATATTGAAGACCGTATATCTAGAAATACTAAAGCCTTCTGGTATTTTGTTAAGGAAAAGAGAGGTGTATCTAGTTCATACCCCTCCACTATGACGGATGGAGTGTCTTCCACTAGCGATGGGCCAAAAATTAGTGACATTATTGCTGGCCGATTTTCGGTTTTATACGAGGTCACCACAGAGTTTCTCATTTTCTCAAGGGACTCTTGAAAAATGTATCTGGTCATTTGCTGACCTTTCTATTCACCTGGAGGCTGTTGTTGGAACTCTAAAGTCCTTAGACATAGACAAAGGCACTGGACCAGATGGTATCCCACCATTTTTTTTAAAGAACTGCGCGTCTGCTCTTGCTGTCCCTCCTTGCCTAATATATAATATATCACTGGCTAATGGAATGTTTCCTGATGATTGGAAAGGAAGGGTGGTTCCGGTTTTTAAAACGGGTAATAATGATCTGGTGACAAATTACAGACCCATTTCTGTTCTTTCAACAGTGTCCAAAGTTTTTGAAATATTAATTTGTCTATATATTTCTAAACATGTTGGGCCTTTTATCACAGAATGATGTTCTTTCCACGGCTTTGTGAAATCTAGATCAGCTGCCACAAACTTTATTTCTTGTGTTGAGAATGTTGCAGAGGCCATCGACGCTCGCCAAGATCTTGGTTCGGAAATTGATGAATTTTGGAATTCACGGAACCTTACTGAGTTGGTTTAATTCATACCTTATCAACCGAATTTTTTTTTGTAAGCGTTAATGGATTTAATTCTGATGAATACAGTGTAGTTTCAGGAGTACCGCAAGGCTCTAATCTTGGTCCAGTTTTGTTCAATATTTTTATCAACGACATAGTTGATTGCATTTCATATTCTATTCCGTACCTGTACGCGGATGATTTTAAGTTGCTGCGCTTAGTTAAAACAGAACGCGATTCCATACTTCTTCAGGAGGATCTGGATAGCCTGATTCGTTGGTGTAAATGTAGATAAATGTTTTTCTAGCATGCTTTGATTTATCATTCGAATTGGCAGAGGATTTCGCAAGTTGCAGACGAGAAGGCTATTGTATAACTCTTTTGTCATAAGTGTCCTCAAATACTGTAGTGTTGTGTGGAGACTACACTATTCATGCCATTCTCTGAGGTTGGAGCGGATTCAAAAGAGATTTCTCTGGCATTTGGCTCACTCGGCAAGGTTGTGTAGGAGGGGGTTTTCATAGAGTAAAAGATTAAAACATTTTAAATACACTTCGTTAGAGAAACGCCAGACAATACTAGATCCAACTTTCTTGATGAAACTATTTAACAATAAAATAGATTTCCCTGATTTGTTGAGAAAATTTAATTTCAAAGGACCAATCTAGAACCAAAACTCTACCATTGGTGCCACCCTTACGTACAATAGTGTTGGGCTCAAGTTCGTTTGTCCCCAATAAATAAATTAAGTCAAATAAGGTATTAACATCAGTTCTTAGGTTATAACTTAGTGCATCTAAAAAGTGGACAAAAGATATGTTTACAGTTTAGTTTTTTGTAACATTGAAAATAAAATAAAATCATTTTTTTCTGAATTTTTTACAGTTCAAGTGTTTTTAAAGATTTTAATGGGAGGTTTTGATAAATTTTTTGATGTCAATTTATTGCCTACTTTTTAGCTGTCAAAAAAATTATTTTTATGCTTATAGGTCCTGTACATCGGTAGATATTGCTAAATAAATAAATCCTCTCGGACTCAGTAACCAAAAACAATTAAAATAGCTGCAATTTTTTTTTATTGGATAAAAATTTTACTACAGTGGATTTGTCGATAAAATTGATAATTTTACTGCACCCTAAGGGGTAGAACAACGGTGACCAGACACACTGTATATAAGACATTTGTTCAGGTTGTAAAGAAAAAATAAACTTTCTAGTGGCTTTAAAATTTAATTTTGTGTTATATTACAGACATTGGCCATATAGTGCCGGCGCAAAAGTAGAATAGCACCACTCCTTCTCTTTCTATGGGTGTCATAAGAAACGTCTGAAGGAGTACCGCGAGAAGAAAATGGGGAGCAGCTATTTCTCTCCACCTTTAAAAACTCGTCTGCAAAGCGTGGCGATTGAAGCAAAATCTAACTTTTAGAGAGGTTTTTGTCCAGAAGTGGATTGGATGTAGGCTGATGATGAATAAAAATAAACTGAAGAAGAAAACACGTCTGTCAACATATCCAGTTATAACAGCGAGCAATGTTCTCGTTTTTCGGGTCCTCTGCGCCGTTATTTTTTATCGCTGGCTGGGGAATATTCGACATGCCGCCGGTCGCGCTGCGACGAAAATTAAAGCTATTTTTGTTTTTACAACAACGTGTACGAAAATAAACTGGCGCATGGTATTTTTGTGGTTATTAAAAACCGCAATTACAGAGTAAACAAAAAATTCGGACGAGGTCAATCGTTATTAATGGATTTCTCTATAGGGCACTTTGGTTACATCTGAGTGTGCTACGAGTGCTACGACTGTATAACTATACAGGGTGTTAAGTAAATGGTATAATAAGCCTATTTTTACATCATATAAATAGTATAATGAAGTCAGAAATTCGATATCATCATTTTATTTTTTCGTTTTCATACAAATCAAAAATGTTTGATTCAGATTTGTACGTTTTTTTTTTCAAAAATAATGATATCAAATTTCTGTCTTCACCATAGTATTTGCATATGTAAACAGGCTCGTTTCGGCTTGTTAAAGCATATACCTAACATCCTGTATAATAATATTTTTCGAATTATACCATAGGTATTATTTATTGCTGATTTTTCCTAGGTTTCTGCTGTGGTTATTACCTATTTATTTTATGTTATTAGCTTTTTTTCTTTTCTTTGATGTCTCACAATCAATCTAATCGCGACGCGCCTACGCTGTAGCCTACACATTTGCAGCCAGCAATTGCCGCATATGTGGGACCATATCTGAATGTAACTTACTGAGGGTCCACGTTGGCGGTGGCCTCGTCCATAACAAGAACTCTGTTGGAACGTAGCACAGCGCGAGCTAGGCACAACAGCTGCCGCTGTCCCATTGAGAAGTTCGTCCCACCTTCAGACACCTTGTAATCTAGAGCTGGAACAGCATCCTTTAGCTCCACCTAAAACAGCCATCTATTAATCATCATGTTCAGGAAAAATAATGGCATTATTAACGCGGATTAATTGTTTTTTGATGCGCAATGTCACTTTACTTATTTGGAAAAAAGTCGAACAAGTTTTTCGGGGGTAAGAAAATAGCTACATTGAAACAAGTAAACACATTAAAAAAAAATGAATTGATACCTCTTTTTTTTAATTCATATTATATAATAGACGGATATTATTGCATCTTAATTATGTCTTTTAAAACCTTAATATAGCGGGCAATGATGCCTATAATCAACAAATAGAAAATCCACGCACACAAGTCTCTCTCAGTACGCCAACGTGGAGCAATAATAACTTCTGAAAAGTATCCAAAGATTTGGTGACTCAAAATATGTGCTGTAGCTTTTAAGATCAAAGCTTTTAAGATAAAGTAGTCCAAATATTCAGTAAACTAGGCTAAATATTTCCTATAGCACATGACTTGATATGGCAATTTTGGACTACAGAAAATAATTTTCGAAACAAATATATTATTCATACAACAGAAATGGCTTCTACTAATACCTTGAATAGGTACCTACTTACAGACTAATATCGTATTTATGCATGATCTCTTTTGTGCATAATAAAACTGCACATGACAGCATTTCCGCACTATACAGGATGTTCGGTAAATGGTATAACAAGCCGAAACCAGCCTATGTTAACGTATGCATATAAATACTATGGTGAAGTCAGAAATTTGATATCATCATTTTTGAAAAAAGAATTATAAAAATCGGAATATCAACCAACCAGAAAACGTCAAAATTTTCCAATAATGATCGTTTTTTTTTTAAATGTGGACAAATCGCATACATTGTTCTGATCCCAATTTGAATAACTATTTAAAGCATTCGTATTTTGGAAACCAGAAACAACGAAGGTACCACAAACACCCAGACCCGAGAAAATGTAGAAAAACACATTTTTCTACATTGACCCGTCCGGGAATCGAATCCGGGACCTCGGAGCAGGCGACACCTTGAAAACCGGTGTGTACGCCACTCCGCCACGGAGGTCGTCATAATAAAGATAAATTCTAATGTATATATTATATAGATAAATTCAATAGATAAGTATTGAAATCTTTTAAATGATTATAGTGGGTGACTAAATTAAAAAAAGACTTACAGGTATAATCTCGGGGATAACCTAGCTCAAATAGTTGTGTTAGTAAGTTTGTCGTAAAACTGGAAACTCGTGGGAATAAATAAGTTTTAAAGAGCAGTAAAATAAGAAAAGTGCAATAAATCTAGAAATAAATGGGTTTGGTGGCAGTGAATAGTAGATGGGAACGAACTTTTTAAGAATTCGGGTAGGGAAGTGACGTTCTTGACACGTCTATAAAATTGCTAATAATCTCAGACTATTAAGAATATTACGTATAGAGCGAAACAATTTTTTAACATACTAAAAGGAGTAAGATAGAACTACTAAAAGTATAAAAGTAAAGTAAAGTACCAACCCATTTTCGCTCACTGTTAAGCACGGGTTCTCTTCTTTTTAAGGACAGCGGTAAAGGCCTTAGTACCACCATGCTAGCCTAGTGCGGGTTGGTGGACGACGAGGGCGACGCTGTGGCAACATCATCCCGCCGTTGGAAGTTTTTCAAGGCGCCCGAAGACCTCCAACAGGGCTTAACGACTATCTCGTGACAACAGCCGGGACCGACGGCATACCGTGCCCTCCGAAGCACGGAAGCGCTCAAGGTATGATGCCACAAACGGTCACCCATCCAATTGGTGACCGCTCCCATCGTTGCTTAACATTCGCAACAAAAACTGATCACGAAGAAGCAAAGGGCTATGAGTGATTCTACTACTAGTGGCGACTAAATGAGTAGGTACTGTCAGAAGAAGACGGATGGCAGCGTCTTTGCTCGTCCATTGGCCAAAGTGCATTCAACCGCCTATCAAGTGTGTAAATTAATTGATTCACTACAGGTTTCTAAATAGATAAATATAAAGTCTCTGACGAGCGACCTACGTCAATCGTATGTAAGAGGCCATCGAGCGGAACAAAGCTCAAAAGTGATCGGGGAGTCTGTTTATGAGGGGAACCGTTTGTGAGGACAATTCCAATGGCGGCATTTCGTCAAAGCCTAAAATCTTTAGGGGAATAGAAAAATTCTATCGAAAGTTATACTCCACACAAGTACCGGTTGAAAACTACTATGAAGGCCAAGCTTATTCGACACTATACTGAAAATATGAAGGATATCAGCCTAGATGAGATTAGTGAATTACTACAGAATTTTTGTGAGCGGCCGATAAGATGGTACTTAAGGTCACAATGCTACGATCTCTCTTAGGACCTCCGCCCACGGCGACTTTTTGTAGCGCTTCTCTTAGTCGCGCGTTAGTCGCATCTGCAACGCACTACAGAAGTGATGACAACGCGCTACTAAAGCGCTATAGCATCGCGACTGTATCGATGTGGACGCGCGACCGCGTCGGACGGCATTGGGGAGAGAACGGGGCGAGGAACTGAAGCGCGTTTGCATCGCGACAGAAGCGCGACAGTATCGCGTTTGCATCACGACTGAATCGTGTTTACGTGGGCGAGGGCATATAGCTAGCGACCGCATTGATACTGTATTGATGCGAACGCGCGACAGAATCGCTACTGCATCGCTACAAAAAGTCGCCGTGGGCGAGGGCCCTTACTGCACTCTAATTTTTGACTAACTTTTTAATGACGCTGTATTACCTGTTCCAAAGCCCGCCATATGTCATCATCGGAATAATTCTCGAATGGATCCAGGTTGTACCGAATCGTAGCTGAGAACAACACTGGCTCCTGTGGTATTATTGATATCGCCGACCTTAACTCCTGCAGAGTTGAGATAATATATCGCATGAGAATAAACAATATTATTTAGATTGTGACATTGATTTTACTATTAAAAATGAATTATCATTATTGTCTACATTTTAGACTAATTACCATTTTGGGGATACCACTGGTATCAAGACCGTCAATTTTTATGCTGCCTTCGATATCGCATAATCTAAAGAGAGCTGATATTAACGAAGATTTTCCTGCTCCTGTTCTTCCAACAACACCGACCTGTGTAAAATAATAACATGTTTAGACAATAGTTAGCGATAATCTAAAACAATTTTAAAGTTAAAAAACGTTACCTTCCAGCCGTCTTTGATCTGAACGTTTAAATTTTTCAGCACATACGGGTCGGTAGGCCCGTACTTCATGCTTACATTCTCGAAGACGACATTACCACTAGATGGCCAACTTGAGGATGGTTGTGTCGCTGAAATAAGTACATTTATCAGCAATTCAATTTGCAACTAATAAAACTTTACCTTAATTAGTTAAAACGTTCAAACGTTCAACGAAAATATTTAAATACTATAACTTTAACTGGCTTTGTGTTTGACTTCATTCAAAATGACGTCAGAAAATGTAATGCAAGATAATGGGACCTTGCTCAGAATAACATTATGAAATGCTGTTTAACGATTTCATTATAAGATCAATTATTATTAGGAAATTTTGAAAAATATTGAAGCACTCCATTGACATCTCAGTTTTTTTATGACTTCTAAGACATCAAGTATTGCATTCCATCAAAAAATATTGTTACTCACGTCCTTCTTCCATGAACTCTTCTCTGGGCAAATTTGTGTATTCTAGAGTTCTCTCGACGGAGGTCATCTGTGCTAAAAAATCTGCAGTGAAGCGAGCCGCCATCTGCAGCAGCATTGTCAGCATCATCGACTGGCTCACTGCCAACCCCACAGTGCCCACCGGAATTGCACCGTCTTCAAATAACAAATTAATAACTCAAGATAGAGGAATAAGACCCAGACATACGATACCAAGACGAAACACAAGTTTTGTATTTATTAGTTTTTAATATTTTTGTTGTTATGTAAACAGTATATTGAAAATATTAGGGACCATGTGCTTGCCACTGTCTTTTTAGGGTTCCGTACCCAAAGGGTAAAAACGGGACCCTATTGCTAAGACTTCGCTGTCTGTCCGTCTGTCCGTCTGTACGTCGCTCTGTCACCAGGCTGTATCTCAAGAGCAGTGATAGCTAGATAGTTGAAATTTGTAATAGCCCTTTTTCATTAAGATTACTTTGTCATACGATTTAAGTTTATGTACAGGGAGTTCAGTACTACCCTGTGGTAATTTGTTGAAAATACGAATACAATATCCCATGAACGATTTTCCTACTTTTCGCAGTCTGAAGCCTGGAATGGCGAGTTTATCTTTATTTCTCGTATTAAAATTGTGTACGTTACTTTTCTTAAGAAATAAATGTATGTTCTTACGAACGTTAATAATATTCTCGAGAATGTATTGAGAAGACACTGTAAGTATATTAATCTCTTTGAAGAGCTCTTTCAGCGAGTCACGGGGTCGAAGGCCGTAAATATCCCGTACAGCACGTTTTTGCAATATAAAAATTGACTCAATATCTGCCGCTGAGCCCCACAACAGAATTCCGTATGACATTATGCTATGAAAGTAGCTAAAATATACTAATCTTGCCGTTCCAACATCAGTCAATTGCCTTATCTTTTTGGTTACCGCAATAACAACAAATACTAAAAACAAAATAAAATAAATATTTAAGGGGGGCTCCCATACAAAAAACTCGTGCCGTTTGCCGTTTTGGTACGGAACCCTTCGTGCGTGAGTCTGACTCGCACTTGGCCGGTTTTTTATGATTACCATTGTTCAGAAAATTTAAATCATATGAACTTTTTGGGTAAATAAATTAAGTTTGGGAGCCCATCATCCTTTTAAATTGATTAAACTATCATAGTCACTATCAAGAGTTTCCGAAATTAAAAACTATTAAAAAGGAGGTTAGACAGACACAAGATTCCAGTTGATCAAGACTTGCCGGAACGCCAGATATACGATATTATACGTCGGCGCAAGAAGATCTTTACAGAGTTTTCCGTAGACAAGGTCTGTGACAGTCTCTAGTGATATTAACTTCAATGAGAGCAGAAATAGGCTAATGGATATGATTGAGATTTTGAATGATTTGAACTTAATTTACTTATTTTTTGTTCTTTTTCCTTAATTTATTTTCCTCGACCTAGAAACATAGAAAAAGTAAAGAAACAGCCTATAATCATCGCACTGCAAGGGTTTCCATCATTGCATTCAAGTTACCGCAGCAATGATGGGTACAGGCATAATTACCAAGCTTGCCAAATGCGGGTTGGCCGAGATCGCAAAGTCGAGCAATGTTTGAAATTCGAAGCTCTTATTGCTCGACCAGACCAGAACGGGGATCAAAACCAGGACCCGGTACTAGAACCACTAGACCAACGGGGCATTGAAAATATAGATAATAATTATAACATAGATAAATATTTATGTCTCTCGTCAAATTTCGTGTTTAGTCAGTCGTAGAATAAATTTTATTCGAATTCAATTCAAAAAGAAGAAAACCTCATCTTATTTGAAAATTAGTTTAAAAGAGCTAATATTTGAGTGCCGTAAGACATAATAATTGTAAAATCTCGGAATCCAGGGCCAGTCAATGTGTGTATAGCGAGTGTTTGACTGCATTATTAAATGCTCAAATAAAAATGTAAAAAAACAAAATTGACCGATCTCGATTACAACAATTTTTGACAGCAATTTACTGAAAATTGAGAGAGCTGAAAGGGGAACAAAATTTTAAAGTAAAGATTTTGATTTTATATTTAATAAATTAAATTTTAATGTAAATTTATTAAATCTTCAGAAAAATAACGATTTACAAAACAAAAATATCATCAACTATATATGTCGCTGCGATCTAGTTAAATTAGCCAGCCAATTTGACGCCTAGGCCATTCATTAAACGCCGGCTTTCAATTAAATCACTATGCTGATGGTTAATTGAACTTGAATCACTCAACGTTAAACAACTTGACGTAGGTATTGAAAGTTAGCCTTTTGGAAATGACTGGCCAAGACTCAGACAAGTGATTCAAATTTATTTATTCAAACTCAATAATGTTCAGTAATTAACTTGTATCACACTCACTGCACAATATAGGTATAAATTAATTTGAAATGAACAAAAATCTGATTTTTTTCGGAACGCACAAAAGAGCTATTTAAAATATGACTATAAACTACTTAATATGAATAAAGGAAAACTCCGAAAAAATATATTATTTTTTTATAATAAAATAAAATTACTTAGTTCGCACAAAATATCTTTTTTAACATTTTTCTACCTAGGTAACACTGAAAATGTTTAAAAAATGAAAAACGGCTTAATGTAGAAAGTTGCCAATACTTTTATTGTTTTTCGTAGTAATCTCCGTTCCTCTCTACACATCGTCGCATTCGATGGAACCACTGAGAAAAGCAGTGGCCCCATTCTTCCTTAGGGGTTTCTTCTATGGCATTTTCGTACGCTTTCACCGCATCTTCAGGGCTCGTAAAGCGAATACCTTAATTTTATCTTTAGTTCTTGGGAATAAATGAAAGTCGCAGGGCGCCAGGTCAGGACTGTATGGCGGATGACTCATTATCTCGACACCTGCCATAGTCAAATATTATAGTCCATTTTGCGGAGTGTTCTGAAGCATTGTTGTGGTGAAGGAGGATCCTGCTTCGAGGGCGCTGCTGTCGAATTTTTTCCAAGACAACAGGCAAACAGCGATTGACATACCAGTCTGCAGTAACTGTCCTTCCATCTTCTAGCACAACTGTCGCGAAATGACCTTTCCGACCAAAGAATGAGGCAATCATCTTTTTTCCTTGATTTCTTCCTTTCTTTACCTTAGTTGGCCGATCCTCGAAAGAAAACACCCACTGAGCTGATTGTCTTTTGGTTTTGGGCTCGTTCGTAGCAAAATATCCAGCTTTCATCACCTATGACGATGTCCAATACAGCATTTGAGTCACCGCCGTTGAACTTATCCAACATTTGGCGACACCAGTCCATGCGACGGTGTTTCTGGCCGTCGGTTAATGTATGGGGAATCCATCTGTTACAAAGCTTCCTGACGCCTAAATATTCGTGTATTATTTTTTGAACTTGACTCATACCAATGCCTAGGCTTGCCCGTGTCTGCTGATAGGTCACTCTCTTATCTTCCTCTATCATGCGTCGCACAGCACTAATGTTATCTTCAGTAGTCGCTGTTAAAAGACGTCCCTCACGCGGATCATCATTGAGATTGCTACGTCTATGCTTAAACTCGTTAAACCAATTGTAAATAGTGGAACGAGATGGGGCTTCATTAAGAAATGCTAATCGCAGCCTATCATAGCTTTGTTGTTGAGTAAGCCCACAACGAAAGTCATAATTAATCATTGACCGAAAATTTTCTTGCGTTAGGTTCATTTTCACGTGTAACAAGAGTTTTAGATTTGCCGCCAATTCACAAAAACAAATGACAAATGAATGCAATAGGTATACTACATTATGTTACCAAAGAGTTCTTAAATTGAAATTCAAAAAACGTTTTCAATAGTAATGTTTCTAACTGGCTAGTTCTAAACATTTACAGTGTTACCCACGTACATACTATTAAAAACACATTTCCTAATATAAAGATTCATTGACTGGCCCTGGATTCCGAGGAATTCTTATGGCGCTCCACTATAAATGTTTTGTTTAAAAAGGAAAACAGTTAAAAAGGTCCTTAATATTAAAAATCGAATTAAAACAAACTAATAATAGAGTTCTTACTTCTGAATTCAAATTCAGTTATACGGCAAATCTAGTAACAGCCGGACATGGAAATTAGTGTCCGTTTGTGCTCGGAAATGCAATGATTGCGGATGTAAAATATTTTCCACTAGGACTGCATCAAGAGGTGCAAATTCTTTATAAACACTTACCAAAATCTATGAGAACGAAAATTGCCATCACTAATCCTAGATATACCAGACATAGAGTGTCCACGTATAAACCGAATGCTGCTGAACCGCCTGTGAACGTGTAAAAGGCGCTTGAGTGAAGATTCTGAAAATATATTATTGGTTTGAATTACTTTTCAGTTGAATTGGAAATTCATGTTATGAAAATTAATATAACACTTTTCGATTACGTTTACCTGTGCCATATCAAACTGATTCTTAAGTCTTGGTTCTGCTTTAGAAGATCTTATGGTTGATAATCCAGCTATGGTAGAGTTGATCATGCTCAAAACAGGACTCTTTGCTGTTGGAAAAAAAAGTTATTACTGTGTAATCTTAAACGACGTATATATGAACTTTATTTGGGAATCTGCCCTTGAACATGAAGAACATTTTATTCAGTACATTAAAATAGGGATAAACACGGAAAGAAAATTTCACTACTACTTATAAGCATAGTACTCACTTGTGCCCTCTAGTCGCCGTACAGCTTGCGCTGCTTTTAAATAGTATTTAATCATGAATACAAACAGTGTCACCAGCAAGAAAGTTGGAATGAGCGTCCAGGGTAAGGCCATCGCGTTTATTACGAGTACACCCGTCATCGATAAGTACATCTGCAATGTTTCCAGCATACTTCTTGGTAACAATTCATCTACTGCGCCTAAATCCTTTGAAAACCTATTAAGGACACGGCCTATAACAAAAAAACAGCAATGAATTTGGGTTTTAAAGTACCTATTAAAGTCAAATACTAAGAAAAAAATATTTATTAAAAATATTGTATTTTTTCATGCCTAAAATACTATATTATTGAATATCGTAATATAGTATTTAACATTGATAGTATCATACCTGAAGGGTTTGTGTCAAAAAATCTCTTGACGGCCATGATTAGGTTTTTGAAGGCCAAGTCGTGTATGTTTTGAGATGCGCGCATACACGACATCACAAAGGTAAGGATCCTGAGTTGAGCGAAAATAATGATAGTCAGCACGCCTCCACCATACACCCATAGGTATAAGCCATTCGTGAGCCCGTTCAAATCTGTGTTTAAGCTTGGATCTGAAAGGAATATGCATAGTTAGGTATAATCACTAAAATTGAACGAATTGCTAACAGCTCCAGGCGGCGCTATTACACATGATAAGACATGCCAACTACTAAGTAGCTTGGCGTATGGAGTACTAGACAACCGATAAACTTACTTAAATATACATTTTTTTTGTGTATATATATTTATTATACATAGAAAAATACCCAGACCAGTACAAACAAACATGTCTATGCACACAAATATTTTTACTGTGCGGCGATCGAAACTGCGACCCATGGCTCAGAAGCAGCGTTTACTACCACTGATCTAAATGGTCGTCGAAGTGGTTTTAGATTAAAATTTCTCTAACATACGATTTAAGTACATGCAAGTAGTTCAGCAAAAGGTTGTGGTAATTTATAGACAATGTGAATGCAATATTTATTTCAATCAACCATCTGTTGCATTACTTTAACAATAAACAACAACTGACCTGTTGATATTGCGTAAAAGCATGTTTTTATAATTATGCATAAAAGCATGAGTAATAAAATATTTCAGATATTATTAATCTATGCCTAAGAAAAGAGAAAATAAGAATACTCATTATTTAATAAATAAGTTTTTTACTCTTACCTGGTTCTTGATCAGGAGGAAGTGATTGGGTGTACTCTGCTACGGCGTTTGTCCTTTTAAACAAATTTGCCATTTAAAACACTAACAGTAGGTAGCCAAAAAACAAAATGTCTAATTTCATTTAATTCATTTCAGAAATAATATAGAAAATATACCTAATATCTGTACCAGATATATTATTTTATATGAAACTATGCTACGAGTTTTTATTAAAAAAGTAAGAATTATATAAAAATAATAACATGTTTCAGTAAATTTTTCACAAATATGTTGCCGGGGCTTCTCAGAAGGCATTGTTTGAAATTTAAAAGTTGGCAGCAACATGACTTACCACATACTAAGCCAATAGTCCGTAAAGGTAGCAGTAGCTTGAGTCAAAGAGAGTGTTAAAAGCGCGAGTAGCAGTATCGTCCAGGATTTCACCGAGCGCAGGTAATCCCACACCACAGACCACTTCAGGTTGCCCTTTGCTCGTTCTTCTGCTGCTAGCACTTGCTCTTGTTCTAACTTAGGATCCTCTTCGACACTTCGGACAGAAATGCCTCGAAGAATAGATGGACGTTTCTGTCCTTGCTAAAAGTTTAACAGGATTCACTCATAGATAAACGATCAATATTGTCTTCGCTTAAACTTTTTAATACTCATGGTCTTATCGTGCGGGTGCCGAGGAAGCGATAGACCCGGCACCCACACCGTGACTTCATGGCTAAGGCATTTCGTTTCAATTCATAAAACGTCCTCTAGAAATATTGTATAGTGTAATAAAAATAATACTAACTGTGTCGGCGGTATCTTCATCTTCGTCTTTAAGTTCTTTTAATAGTAATGCGAAATCTTTACCATCTCTTACTAATTCATCGTAGGTACCCATATTTTCTATGGCCCCCTGAAATATAAACAATTGGATATTGGTAATATCGGTAACGTACACTGTAATGCCTGTATATGAAATAATATTATGTTAACAACCCGTGCGTTTATTATTTCAAGCAAAATAAGTAAAATAAGCAAAATAACAGTTACAATTATGGCTTAGTGAATTCTCGCATCGCATATATAGGTACTTATCGCTTAAAATAGGTAGAACTGCAGTTTTTTGACCATACTGCGATTGCCGTTGCAATTATGTCAACACCCTCGTTTTGGAGTGTATCTAGCTGTGGCGTTAGCTGATGATGACAGATTGATGCAAATTTAATAATCAAAACTTCAAGTTCAAAAATTTGTATCTGATTTACAAAGGTATCTAAGACATTTAAAAGGAATAAGTAATTTTTCTGGATTATTTTTTTACCTTTCAGTGTGAATGAATTTTTTTTATAAATGACTTTTACTAGTTACAGGTACTAAAAAATATGTAAGAGGCTTGTTGGATAGCAACAGGAAATGCACAATAATATAATTTATGGTGATGAATATAAGGCAAGTACCTCGTTCAGAACAATGATTTGGTCGGCATCCCTGAGGTAGTGCACCTGGTGCGTGACGAGCAGCACGGTGCGCTCGCGCAGCAGCCCGCGGATGCAGTTGTCAAACAACATGCGCCCCACGTTGGCGTCCACCGCTGAGAGAGGGTCGTCCAGCAAGTATATGTCAGCCTACAAAGTCCAAACTAATCCTTATCCTCACTAATATTATAAATGCGTAACTAACTCTGTCTCCGACTGTCTGTTACGTTTTCGTGCTTTTGCGATTAAACTACAGAATCGTGTTTCGGTAAAATTTGATGCAAAAATAGACCTTGGGAAAGAACATTGGATATTTTGTATAGCACTGCTGTTTTCAGGTTATCGCCCGCTCGATATAACATCATAACAATATGTAATTCACGCGAGCAAAACCGCGGTCCAAAAGCTAATATTAATATTATGTAAAAATGTGTCTGCCTGTCGGTTATTATTACCTTATCACGCAAATTATTGGAGAAAAAGTTTAGGCTTAAAAAGAGGGGACAAGATTGTTTCAGAAATTATCTTTATCCAAATAATGTATGTTGTTTTCTAAATTCATTTAGCTGCAATTTGGAAGAGATTGAATATTACATAAAATAGTCTTTGTCCTTGATATCATCCTTTAAAGGAATTTAAAGGATTGAAGTTCAGTCTTTATAAGGAATATCATATAACGTAAAAGCTACCGTAAAAATAATATTAGATTTTTAATAAAGGTTTGCGAAGTGTAATATAATTAAAATTAGTAGTTACTAGAAATTAGTATTAGTACCAGAATATTATTCATATTCTAGTACCTACTGAACTATAAAGTAAACTAAAAAAAAGTTAAGTCGTTTTGTTCTATGCACTGAAAGAGGCAACTTACATCTCTGTACACAGCTCTAGACAGACTGATTCTGGCGCGCTGGCCACCGGACAGTGAGACGCCCCGGTCACCCACCAAAGATAAGTCACCATACGGGAACTGTTTGAAGTCAGGCCCTAGGCAACATGCTTGACACACCTGAAAAGTACAACAACCTTTCAAAAAGCAATATCACAACGTGTATCTCTTTGTAACTAGATCATCATCCATACATTAGTCCACTGTTGCACATAATATAAGAATTTTGTCGTAATCGCCAAGCTTGGCAGGCAGATTACCGATCCTAGTATCCACAGTCCACATCTACACTGAAACCTGACAAAAGCTAGGCATGTAAATGCATGCTTTGCGAATATTATTGTCTTAAGTACAAAAAAATCTGAGGAAAAGGAAATTGAAATCTGACATGATAGTTTGATTTCCTTTAATAACTAAGTTTAGAAAATTTTTAGATCTAATAACAGAATGATAACACATACCTTTTTATACTTTTCAGAGTCATAAACTAATCCAAACAATATGTTTTCCCGCACAGTCGCTGGAAAGAGCCAGGACTCTTGGCATGAATAGGACATAGATCCATTTACAATGACGCTTCCAGTCTTTGTGGGAAGTTCCTTTAGGAGCAGCTGCAGCAGTGACGTCTGAAATAATTAATCCCTTCTCATCATCGATATGCTTTCGACTCTTATATCAAGTTTCAAAAATAATTGTCATGCTTATGGAATTCTTTTACGATTCATTTTAACAACTTTGAAAGATTAAATATGTTTTAAAACGTGTTTCTTAGAATAATTTTTCGTCAGATTCATCCATCACGGAAGTAACGAACAAGAGATTCGAGACTATCAATATTAAAGTAACAACTTTTTCTCACATAATTTAAATTATTATTTGATGGAATTTTTTGTAATAATTGTCACTAGTAAACGTGTTAGGGTGCATTTTTTTTATTCCATTGTACATAGATAATTACTTGGCAACTACAGCTTACAGAAATAAATATCAGACATCAGTCACGTGTCTAATTACGAGTATATAAACAGTGTTCCTATATTGAATAAATACAATTTTTAGACTTACCTTTCCAGAGCCGACCGGCCCGATGACCGCGCACAGCTTACCGTGTCGGATGCGCAGGGACAGATTTTTAAGCGTGGTTTCGTTCTCAGACTCAACCCACGACCCGGTCACTCCTGACATCTCAATTGCAAACTCGCTTGTTTTGTTCGGACTGGCGACTATTTAAAACAACAAAAATATTTGCAAAACTAAGATCATGCAAAAAATGAACTAATAATAAGTATGCACGTTAGTTAACACTTTGTATACATACGGATACAGACGGAAGGAGAAAGTTGTAGCACCTTGAGCAAAGAATCAAAAAAGACACTCGATGAGTAAAGGACTATTCGAGTGGGCATCTATATGCCCACTCGATTTATTGAGTGTAGTGTACACTGGCTGCCTGGTTCATTGATTAGCAATTGCAGGTGGTGGTTTGATTGTTTTTCTTGTTTTTATTTCATGCAGGTATTGATACAAAAAAAGTAAAGACGGCTTTGTACTGTCGTAAGTGTCGTATAAGATCGTTAAAGAAACAGCAGGATATAGACTAGAATAGAAAAATCTCTACTGACTAGAGCAAAGCTCTTACACAATGTAAATGATCTAATGGCTGTTATTGCAGCTGCTTTTAAACAATCGGTTAGCAAAGATGACTTAATTATTATCTGTGATCTACAAATGATAATTCTCAAGTCCAAATAATCTGACCGGAAAAATTAGTAGCGCGTGGGTCGCGTGGAGTTCGATATTTAAAATAACGGAAAGCTTTAGTGGTTTTGAAAAGTTATTACGTGAACACGTTTTTCTGCGACCGATTACATGAAATATTTGTCAATTAGAGAGTGTAAGAGTTTTGTTGTAGTTGCTGTTAGGTTTGTTTGCGAAAATGAAATGAAATTATAAAACTAAAACCGAAGTTTACTCTACCTCAGTTCTTATAAAATTGGTATTCTCAGTCTTTAATTAATAATAAACTTACAGTTTTGATTTGACACGAGGTCTGATGAATATTTGAAATCAATAATTTCATTAGTCTTATTTCCTGACTTTTTTGCAGCAAATATGTCCCTCGGTAGTGCAACACTGGTACCGTTTGCATGTGCAGTATCACTTTTTTCATCTGCGGTTAAAATATAGTTACGTACATAAGTATATTATTTTAAAGAAAATAGAATCCTGATTTTCCCACTGTACTCATTGTTACGTAGGTAACACTGAAAATGTTTAGAACTGGCCAGTTAGAAACATTGCTAATGAAAACTTTTTTTGAAATTCAATTTAAGAACTCTTTGGTAACATAATGTAGTATATTGCATTCATTTGTCATTTGTTTTTGTGAATTGGCGGCGAATCTAAAACTCTTGTTACACGTGAAAATGAACCTAACGCTAGAAAATTTTCGGTCAATAATTTATTATGACTTTCGTTGTGGGCTTACTCAACAACAAAGCTATGATAGGCTGCGATTAGCATTTCTTAATGAAGTCCCGTGTTTTTGAAGAACGAGTTTAAGCGTGGACGTAGCAATCTTAATGATGATCCGCGTGAAGGACGTCCTTTAACAGCGACTACTGAAGATCATTTCAGTGCTGTGCGCCGCATGATAGAGGAACATAGGAGAGTGACCTATCAGCAGATACGGGCAAGCCTAGGCATTGGTATGAATCAAGTTCGAAAAATATTACACGAACATTTAGGCGTCAGGAAGCTTTATCCTAGATGGATTCCCCATACTTTAACCGACGACCAAAAACACCTTCGCATGGACTGGTGTCGCCAAATCTTAGATAAGTTCAACGGCGGTGAAATTCTGTATTTGATATCGATGATGAAAGCTGGATATTTTGCTACGAACCCGAAACCAAAAGACAATCAGCTCAGTGGGTGTTTCCTTTCGACGATCGGCCAACTAAGGTAAAGAAAGGAAGAAATCAAGGAAAAAAGATGATTGCCTCATTCTTTGGTCGGAAAGGTCATTTCGAGACAGACACACTGGTATGTCAATCGCTGTTTGCCTGTTGTCTTGGAAAAAAATCGACAGCAGCGCCCTCGAAGCAGGATCCTCCTTCACCACGACAATGCTTCAGCGCACTCCGCAAAATGGACTGTTGTATAATTATGTGACTATGGCAGGTGTCGAGAACATGAGTCATTCGCCATACAATCCTGATCTGGCACCCTGCGACTTTCTTTTATTCCCAAGAACTAAAGATAAAATTCGAGGTATTCGCTTTACGAGTCCTGAAGATGCGGTGAAAGCATACGAAAATGCCATAGAAGAATGGGCCCACTGCTTTTCTCAGTGGTTCCATCGAATGCGACGATGTGTAGAGAGGAACGGAGATTACTTCGAAAAACAATAAAAGTATTAGCAACTTAACACATTAAGCCGTTTTTCATTTTCTAAACATTTTCAGTGTTACCTAGGTACAAAGTGCTGGATCATCATGTTAGGCCAAAATATCGGTCCCAAATCGCATACGTACTGATTATATTGGCGCTCCAATAAAGATAGGCACTTACAGTGTTACTATAAAAAAGTCAACAAGGTTTAGGCGGTCGATGAGTCAATTTGAAACTTATGACATATTGTTGATTGGTAATTGCTTATCTTATCTTATTAATTTATAGTTAAATGCGAAGGAAGTACACTAGCTGTTCGCATTACATTGGAGACATTGTTATCAAATTAGCCATATTAGAATAAGACAACCCTTAAACATTATAAATATCTTGCGGCTGTGGCTACAAATGTATGCTAATCTATACTAATATTATGAAGCTGAAGAGTTTGTTTGTTTGTTTGTTTGTTTGTTTCACCGCATTAAATTGAAAAATTCTTTTTGTGTTGGATAGGTAGTCCATTTATCGAGGAAGGCTTAAGGCTGTATAACATCACGCTGCGACCAATAGGAGCGAAGCATCAGTAAAAAATGTTGCAAAAACGGGGAAAATTATATATTATTAATCGCGATCATAATAACAGAAATTGACGCGGACCAAGTCGAATCCATGATTACGATGATGAACACCTTCCTAGATTTCACCTAATATTTTGGTATTAAGTATTTTTAATACCTAATTTATAAACTGTGTATTGTGTTGAATCTGACAACTTCTAACCTCCTTTTTACCCCTTCAAGGGATAATTTCTGAAACAAAAATTCCTTGTTCTTCCATGAGAGTCAAGAGAGTAAAGTATCTCTATACCAAATTTTAATTTAAATCAGTGAAAAGGTTCAAATATGAAAAATTTACAAAATTCGATTGAACGGCCAACTTTGGCGCCAACTGCCAACACACCGTCAAATATACCTAAACGAGTTGACCCAACACTTTGGTCTAATGCGTACAGTCGGTTTAAAGCGATCCAATCATTTTTCACACATAACAGACAGGTGCAACATATCTTCAGTTTTAGATAAATCAGCTTATACTATTTATGTGTCTTCTCACGATCAAAGAGAGATGTTGTTTATTGTTATACGTTTTAAAGATTAGGCACTTACCTAACGCTAGAAAACTCTGCATACGTTCAAGTGTCACAAAAAGTTCTGATATTGAAGCAATCGCCATCGGTAAGATTATGGTCAAGTTAAGTTGAACCGAGCCCAAGAACTGCTGGATGGGATATATCTAGAAAAATGCAAATTAATAAAAATTACCTATATTAATGCCTTTTTTTAAAATAAATATGTATATCACATACATTTTTCTGATCCAAATGTATCTTACGAAGCAGGCGCCATCAGGCGATTTTAAGTCAGGTTAAATATATAGTTGACAATATTTTGTCAACCATAAAGGAGACAATTTTTTTTGGGCCCAGTAGCAACGGTACCGTATAAAGATGTCATTGTATCCTAAAATAATAACTTATTTTTTTAGATAATTAGACGAAAGATCGTGTTTAAATGAAACCGGAATCATAAAATCAATTTAAAAATGCGTTGTATTGACTTTTTTTATAACATTCCTCCATTTTAGAGTCAAGGCATAGAATAACTTATTGTGTCAAGGTCTTACAATTCGTGTAAAGGAACTTCAAGGTTCTTATAAAAACAAAATCAACCATTTTAATTGGGAGATAATGTTTAGACCACATTTTATCTAAATACTTTTTTTTATTCTAAATAATTGGGAACTCGGTAAAAAATGTTTTAATTCAATTTTTAACACTTTTGCTAAAATGTTCATTCAGTAAAACCGTGGAACGGAACTCAATTCCGTTTTGACGTTTGACAGTTATCACTGATATTATACCTTCCGTTTGTTTCGAACTGAGTGTTTATGTTCCATGATTTTTCCTTATTTTTAACGAAAAAAAGAAGAAAATGGTATCAAGTACAGCTCCTATTCCACTGAACCGTTGTGTCAGTGTGCAGTGGGATTTCAACGGAATATGCAAAGATAATTACTTTCAGAAACGACTAAAAATATGCTTAAACTTATGGTGATACTGCAGACGCACTATCGGTTGTTGTGCACATGTGATGTCCATTGTGTGGTTTTTATCTTTAGCACGCTACCAGGATCAGGTCAAAATACCTACATCTTTCTTAGACGAGGAAGTACTGCTACTGAGAGACGATTCTGAAAATGATGATTCTCAGGAATAAACGTATTTTGGTTTGATTTTTCGGTGGTTTTATTTTTATACATCTCCTTCTTCACGTTTAAGTGGTTAAACTGTAGGTACATAATATTATTGTTTGTTATTGATCACAAATCACAATGAACCTTCTGACCTCTATTTAGAATATGGCTATATTTTTTCAAACTTGAAAAAATATGATTAACCATAGTCAGCTAAGGCCTGTGAGTTCGATTCCTAGCTAAGACATGTATATCTTTGATATAAATAGCATTGTGTATGCAAATAATCAAATAAAACTTGTAAGAAATTTTTAGGTTATGTCATTTAGTTAGGATTATTTTCTGAATATTCCCGTTAGATAAAGAAATACTAATATTGCTAATGTTTTCTAGACATTATAAGGAACAATTTGATATATGTTTCATTACTATACGTCACAATTTTTTAATGGGCCCATTCGCCATACTAAAAATAATTGTCTCCTTTACACTGACAAATATGCTGATAGTATACATACTGTCGTGGCGGCTACCATTGATCCAGAAAGAACAAGTGTTAGCATAGTGACAAATAAAATGGCTCGTTCTGTAAATAGCATGAATCCAAGAATGACGCTCCGTATGAAGATAGCTTTTCGGAGAGCTTTCATTTCGTAAGCCCGCACTGCGCTTACTACTAATTGAAAGGGTTTCTCCCAGGCGTACATTTTAATGACCTGTAAAATATATACGGTTTAGAAATCATGTTAAATATTAAATAATAACCAGGAAGCCACCTGGTCAGGACGTTTAAATATTACATATATGTTCAACACACACACAGAGCAATTTAAGCTGACATAAAAAAAACAAAAAGATTCGTTGTTTTGGTAAAAAAATATTCTATAAACGGCTAAATAAAAATAAAAACGCATTGTTTAAAATATTAAAGTATAATTAAGAAAACACAATTCGACTTACTAGAAAACTTAAAATAATAGAGGTTAAAGTATGAAATTGCCGATTATTTTCCCACTTTTTATTTTGTTTATAGCTCTTAAGTATAGTCATATTATTGCGTAATTCTTTTTGTATTGTATCAAAAACTAAATAAAGTAACTTTTGACTTTAAAAAATGCAGTACTAGTGCCTATTACTTCAAAGGAAGTCGTTGAAAAGACCCCTTACAATGTGTCAGCTGACCTTCTTGCTTCAATTAAGTATATTTGTATTATATACTTTGATTTTCAGAAATTTAAATACTATAATGCGTAGCTTTATAACCATCTAACTTTCACCTTTAATTGCTTCGAAAACGGTTTAGGCGTTATTAAAAAAACTAAAAAATTGTTAGAATGGAAAAATGACTTTTCTCGATTTCGTCCATACAAAACGGCAATTTCATACTTTAACCCCTAATAATAGGTATCTACTACGAACGTTTGAACACCTTGTACAGTAACTTCTAAGTAAGTAAACTATCTAGTTTACGTTGGTTTTGACCAAGGGGTGCGCATTGTCTTACATAACTTTTCAACTCATAACATCGGAAGTCCGAAAATATTTCTTATACCATTTAAAATCATAATGATCATTCTTCATAAAAAATTCAAAACCTAAATATTAAAAACCATAATCATTAAAATAATAATATCACATATCATACACTTAGTTTTTACTAATATTTGTTTTCATATATTTGTTTATACTAATGATCGAAACTCTTTACCATTGGAACGTTTGTATTCATAAATGTGTTTTATTCTAATATTTGTTTTTATACATTTCTAAATCATAAGTGTTCCTCATCCATATTATTGAAAATCATAATGTCTCATACATTTGTTGTTTACTAATATATTCATTTTCATATAGTTTCATATACTTTTTGACAACAGACTTGCATTTTTTTTCACATTATGTCAAATAAAACGCGTATTACCTATGTATGGTGCTCATATTAATATACAAAGTCCAGTAGGTTAGGTAAAGTGTAGGTTAGGTTAGGTTAGAACAGTGACCATATAAAGGCGTGAAGGCGAGAGAGCGAAGCGAGCGCAGCGAGCGTAGCGAACGTGCTGCGGCAGCTGCCGCCGAGCGCCTCAAAAATCCAAAAAAAAAAGCGCTTTTTGAATCATAACCTCAAAATTTTTTTCTAAAATTTTTTTTACCACGCTCCTCCTTCACTTCTTTGGAGGGTTCCTCACCTACCCCTTGCCCCCCTTCCCCTCTCCCTCCTCTTAACTCTATGGTCCAAGTCCTAAACTTTCACCTCAAACTTATAAAACTTCCTATAAATTAAAATTATTTTTAATATTTACTATTGGAAAATGAAATTATGAACAACGACGTTATGAGTGGAAGTATGTTCGTAGTAACAACATTATTAATTAAAACAATATGATCATTGAATGTTATGAAGAAAAAAGATATGAAAAGAAAAAATATAAATTTAAACTGGTTATTGGTAGTAACAGTATTAATAAAATAATTATGACCACTAACTGTTATGAGCTCCAATGGTAGTAATAAAAATGTATGAATAAAAAAAGTATGAAAAATTAAATTATGAAGAGTGATTATTATATTATATACACAAATCGGTAGTAAGACAAAGAATAGGATTTAGAATTTTATGTGAGCCAATATGGACCCTTGACCAAGAGACAGTTGCACTGCTCTCATTCTGATCTAATCATGAAAAATTATTATTATTGTCTTAAATATGTCTATTTTATAAATAAGTACTTCCGTGTAACTTGTAATGTAATTGTAAACGTCACTTTGCCAACCTCTATACTTATTGTCTTTGCTGTCGATATAGGTAGGTACTAAATCACACAGTTTGAAAAATTTTAACCATTGATCATTTATCCTTTTACAAAATGCCGTCAGTTAGTATGAAATCATGTCCGATTTATCGTTTTAATACAACGTAATTTGTTTGATTAAAAACATGACATCACATACGATGATCGATAAATGTGTTTTGTTTTTTATTATAATGATAATGGTGATGTTGTATCATTTGAAACTATAGCTGGTAAGCAAACAGAGAACTCTTTTAAAGCGGATAACATTAACAAGATATAAAGAGCACATAACATAAATAAAATCATAAATAACCGACCTGGATCCCATTGATAATTTCACTCATCAATTTAATTCTTCTATCCGTTCTTGTTGCCACAGAGCGTCTAATAGTGGCAGTTAACTTTGTTAAACCAGCTGTTATAAAAAAACATATATTACTTAAGTATTGCCATAACTTAGTACTTTTTGATAAGCAATATGGTCGGTATCGAAGTGATTCTCTTTTCTGCGTTAAAAAGACAAAACTAGTGTTGACAAATTTTGGAAGTGTGGTAAAAGATTGTAGGTTCTGATGCCACTAAAACTGTTGCGGACCTTTTTAGAGAGTATTCAACTTTCTGTCATAGACTTTAAAATAATAAATTGTCAACTGTGTCTTCTAAAAATTTGATTAGCGATGGACGTTTATTTTACGCATAGTCAGCAGTATATTAAATCTATGATTTTACGTGTCAAATAATAAATAAATAAAATAAAATATCGCGATAAAAACTAAAACTAAAATCAAATCTGTGTTGTGTGTAGTGAATCAAGAAAATCATTTCGGCGCTCCCAACAACAGCCTAACAGCTGTCTTTCCACTTCCTAACAGGTAATTTCAACAGGTTATGGGCGCAGCTAACATGGAAAGCATAACGGGAAAATTGCAAATCGGTCTATTAGAAGGCAAATCTAATTGGGACACTTGGAAATATAAAATCTACTCTATGTTGCGCACCGTTCCGAAAGCACTAGAGATAATCAAAGGTTCGTTCCAAGGACCCACCGAACCAGCCGCAGGCGCTGGAGATGCTGAGCTTTCTACTTACAATACGATGGTAGAGCTTTACGAAAAGACCGATGCAAGCGCTGTACTGATCTTGACCACAAACATGAAAGAAGACACACTACGGAAGGTAATGCGCTTTAAACATGCTCGTGACGTATGGTTAGAACTTCACCGGCTCTATGATGGCTGTGATGAAGATAAAACTTACAATCTATGCATGAGTTTCTTTGGCTTCAAAAAAGACCCAACGGATGACGTAGCCACACTCCTGTCAAAATTGAAAAATATATGGACAGAACTGAACCAAGAACTTATGAGGGACAACCACAAAGAATTACCTGAGCTGCTCCTGATTTGTAAAGTTCTTGACACTCTAGATGAATCTTATTTTTCATTTCGAAGCAGCTGGCTACTTATTCCAAAGGTGGACCGCACGATCGAAAGTTTGACGAGCCACCTATGTGCCTATGAACGTGCACGCCTTGGTAACCTCGTACCACAGCCCGAAGAAGCCCTAGTTACAGCCGGAAGCACATCGTGCAGTGAAAAGAAACAGAAGGATAAAAAGTTGAAATGCAACTATTGTTTGGGTATCGGTCATCGAGTACGAAACTGTAAAAAGTGGATCCGAGATGGCAAACCGCCCAAAAGCTGCAATCCCTCGACCTCAACTTCCAACACTGCCAATGCCGTGACAATGACCGTAGAACACACCGAGGTTTTTATTGCCGACAAAGACACCGAGAATTGGTATGTGGATAATGGCGCAACTAGCCATATCACCAATCGAGCTGATTTATTTCAGAACTTCGAATATTTCGACGCTACTCATACTGTGACCACCGCCAATGGCAATACAGTCGATGCCAAAGGAAAAGGTTCAGTCGAGCTCGAAAGCAGAATCAATGGGAAACGACAACGCGTTATTCTAAAAGATGTCTGGTACGTTCCGACCATTAACAAAAATTTATTCTCTGTTCTAGCGATGCATGATAGAAATCCGAACAGCTCCTTCATCTCGAAGACAAAAGAATGCATCGTCTTTCTTAATGGAAAAGCTAGCCTAATAGGATACCGTCAAAAGCAAGGAGGTCTTTACCGTCTTGATGCAGTAAACAAACCACCACAAACACCATCCGAAGTCTATGTGACCGTCGACACAATGCAACTCTACCACGAGAGATTCGCACACCAAAACAAGAGGCATGTAAAAGCTACAGTTAAACGCGAACTAGGCATCGATCTTCCTCTTGACAAGAAAACTTGCGAAGGCTGCATTTATGGAAAAGCTCACAGACTTAAATTCGGAACGAGATCTCGAGCTACAGCACCAGGAGAACTCGTACATACTGACGTTTGCGGACCTTTCCAACCGAGCTGCTCAAAGTTTAGATTTTACGTTCTGTTCAAAGACGACTTTACAGGTTATCGTATGGTCCATATGTTACGACACAAATCTGAGGTCAAGGACAAACTCGCTTTTGTTCTCAAACAATGCCAGACAGTCGGCATCCTATAAAATGCCTACTCAGTGATAACGGAGATGAATTCGATAACAAGTCCATTCAAAAATTACTAGACTCGCATGGAATTGAACAAAGACTCGTCACACCGTACACGCCGGAGCAGAACGGAGTTAGCGAGCGAGAAAACCGAATTCTGTTGAAAACTGGCCGTTCTATGATGTACGCACACGAGACGTTGCCTCAGAGGCTCTGGGCAGAGCTGATAAACACTGCGACCTACATCTTAAATAGAACTGGTCCAACGAGAGCAAACGACAAAACCCCGTATGAACTTTGGTTTGGAAAGAAACCGGTGATCAAACACCTACGTATTATCGGATGCACCGCGTACGTCCACATTCCAAAGCAGAAGCGGAGAAAAATGGACAAGAAAGCGATAAAAGGCAGACTTGTCGGATACGACGAATATGGTTACCGAATTTGGATCGATGATGGAACTAATAAACTCGTCCGTTCTCGTGATGTGATTTTTGATGAAAAGCCTCTTCCAATCAGGGAAAGTATGCCACCGGACGAGAGTACAGACACGAATACGAGGGACTATACTTTCGATTTGCCACTAAGCAAAAGAAACGACACGGAAGAGCACGGCACATCAAGAATCCTTCAAGATCCAAATACCAATGAAACCGAGGGAGTTCACGGTTCTGACGAGCGAATACACAAAGAACAAACAGGCTCCAACGGGCATGAACGTATTCTCGAGGGAGAACATGAGCATAACATCCATACGGAAGAACACGTTCATGAACCCAGTTTAGACGACGAGATATTTCATGACGCTGAGCCCACACCACCGTGCTACAATCTTCGCGACCGAAGTCTCATCAGAAGACCGCAGAAGTATGACGACTTCATATGCGCAGCTGCTGAGACCTATCCATCTAATTTCTCTGACGCGTTAAAGCGTGACGACCGTGAGGAATGGCGCAAGGCAATGGACAACGAAATGAAATCCCTCAAGGATCTCAATGTGTGGATCTCCTCGGAATTGCCTAAAGGCAGGAAGGCCCTTCCCTGCAAATGGGTTTTAAGGATTAAGAAGAATCCAGATGGAACCGTCGACAAATATAAGGCGCGACTTGTCGTCAAGGGCTTTAAACAGCGTAAAGGTCTAGACTACGACCAGACGTTTAGTCCTGTCGCCCGCCTTGCAACAGTCCGAGCCCTATTGAGTGTCGCCGCACAGGAAAACCTACACTTAATACAGTTTGACGTCTGCACAGCGTTCCTCAACGGAAAACTGCAAGAGGAAATTTACGTGCAACAACCAGAGGGCTACGCTGACGGCTCTGGTAAAGTCTGGAAGCTCAACAAAAGCCTCTACGGTTTGAAGCAAGCTCCGAGGTGCTGGAATTCCTGTTTCGAAGAAATTCTTTTGGATATGGACTTCAAACAGAGCGAAGCTGATTGTTGCCTTTATACCAAGGAAGATACAAACGGCAGAAAGCTACTAATAGCCCTCTACGTCGATGATGGGTTGGTAGCTGCCTCAGACGAGGAATTGGCCGGTATCTTTTTAAGTGACCTGACGCAGAGATTGCAGATCACCACAAAGTCTGCATCGTACTACTTAGGCCTCCAAATAGTCCGAGAAAAAGATGGCTCGATTTTCATTACTCAAGAAGCCTACGCCAAGAAAGTTCTGGAGCGATTTGGGATGACAGATTGCAATCCCGTCTCGACGCCTATGGAAACGCCATCTCATTCAGGGAAAGCTAGAGTCGAAGATGCTAAATTTCCATACCGTGAGGCTGTTGGCGCTTTAGCATATCTAATGGTGGGGACACGTCCCGACATAGCATATGCTGTAGGAGTCGTCTCTCGGAAACTAGAATCGCCTACCCGAGAAGACTGGCTACGTGTAAAGCGGATCATGCGCTACGTAAAAGGTACTTGCTCATATGGCATCAAGTACAAGGCGCGGCATTTGCCTGGCGTACTCGAAGGCTTCAGTGACGCGGATTATGGTGGAGATAAAGACACTGGACGTTCAACGACAGGAGTTGTCTGTCGTTACGCAGGAGGAGCGATTTCTTGGCTAAGCCAGAGACAAGCTTCCGTCGCGATCTCAACTGCCGAAGCTGAACTTGTAGCGGCTAGCGAAGCTGGAAAAGAATTAGTCTGGCTGACAAAGGTCTTACAAGATATAACCGTGCTCACGGACACACCGACACTACGTGTGGACAACGAAGCAGCAGTTCGTCTTGCCCACAACCCGGAATTTCACAAGCGAACCAAGCACATTCGCATTCGTCACTACTATGTGAGAGAACTAGTTGCAGAAGGTGCTTGTAAAGTGGAGAGGAGCAGCGCAACGTTTCAAGTGGCTGATATCCTTATAAAAGCCCTGTGCAGACCGACTTTCTCGCCACTACGAGACGCTCTAGGTCTTACGTCTCTATCGACTGACTGTTGAATAAGGGAAAGTGTTGCGGACCTTTTTAGAGAGTATTCAACTTTCTGTCATAGACTTTAAAATAATAAATTGTCAACTGTGTCTTCTAAAAATTTGATTAGCGATGGACGTTTATTTTACGTGTCAAATAATAAATAAATAAAATTAAATATCGCGATAAAAACTAAAACTAAAATCAAATCTGTGTTGTGTGTAGTGAATCAAGAAAATCATTTCGGCGCTCCCAACAACAGCCTAACAGCTGTCTTTCCACTTCCTAACAGGTAATTTCAACAAAAACCAGTTGACATTTGTTTGCAAGGAATTTTATCTTTATTAATACACTACTTAATCTCGGATCTGGTCAAAAAAATATTTAGACCTGTTTTATGTTTAAAGATTCTAAAATTCTTTTTTTCAAATGATGAAAGTATATAGGTATACACTTTGTAGTATTGAATTGCTAAATTGCTAAAAACATTTAATAAGATAAGAACACAAAAGTATAATAGTCTACTTTATTTGATATTTTTAGCAACTTAATTGCACTTATAATATCAGTATATAAACTTGAAAAATTTTGTCTCAGGCGGGACTCGAACCCGCGGAGCTCCGCTAGGAGATGCGGGTTCGAGTCCCGCCTGAGACAAAATTTTTCAAGTTTATATACTGATAGTATAATAGTCTGATGATAATATTGATCTACCAACAAAGTTTACCTACACACATTAACTTAATTAACTGCGAACAGCTTAGCTTAAATAATGAATAAAATACTCACCCTGTAGTGGTGTTATGAGTATTATCACTCCAAACAGCCCAACAAAGGGTGCATATCCACCGACGTCGTACAAGAAATACAGAACAACTGCCGCTTGAATTGGTATTATCCATAAGTAGTGCATAAACATAAACGCGTAATCGAACCTGGTGATGTCGTTTGACAACAGATTCACAAGCTTACCACCAGCCACATTTCCAGTGGACACTTGGTTTATGCGCAATAACTGAAAAAAATATGATTCTACAGATTTTTTAATAATAATATCAGTTTAAATTATTAAAAACGTTTTATGACTGCAGTTTCTAAAAATGTTTATACTTATATAATAATGGCACTAACGACCAAGCCTTCTTACCTTTCTATATAGTAAAGCAGAACTCGCAATCTTGACTTTTAAACTGAAGGCCATGACAAATAATGAGTTATGGTGCTGACACATCATGACTACGAAGTTCAGACCCAACATGCAAAGAGCATACAGCCCAGCATCAAATCGTGCCACGTCAGAATCTACAGTCCAATATGATAGTAGTCTTGCGAAAAGTAACGGCTGACCTACCCTTTTAAACAAAAAAACAAAAAACATGAAATTTAACTTAAAAAAAACATTCTATTAAATTGTTAGCCTATCTAAAAGGAATGTTTGACCATAATCGCCACGCTTGGCAGGCAGTCGGGACAAAAAAAACGCTGCTGCCGTCTCTTTTAGTCGCCTCTTAAAGTACACACAGGAATAGAACTAATAATAGTTTTATTATATTTTCGAGCCGGCAACATACGGCAATCAGTGGATTGGAGCTTATTTTTGTAGTTTCAGAAAGAGATATTATTAGTTAAAACATTATTTTATTCAGATTAAACTTTTTGACAACTACATATGGTGGTTAGTGATATTACAAAGAAATAGATATGTTATGTTCATATTAAATTGCGTTCGCAAAACGTCACGGCGCTGCACGATGACAGTTACATAGATTAGGAATTGTAACCAAAATCAGGCAGTACAAATATTTGAAAGTAGCTAAAAAATAGAGAGAAATAAAACAGGTTATATTTGTGTTATATGAAAAAATATTTTTACTATGTAAGTACGTAACATAAAACATACATTGGAATTATGAGAGTTACACAAGTTAGAATTTTGAACAGAAATATTTATGTTCAATTTTAACAAAAATATATTACACAATTACATCCAGTCTGATTCACTTCGATGCTTTCGCACTATTGCAATTCACTCTTCTTTTCTAACTTCATTACAAGGAAAGGTAGAAAAACAATTGTGAACAGTAAATCTTAACACTGACGGGGTACTTACGTTTCATATTAGCTACTCCAGAACTTTAACATCACGGTTCAAACAACAGAACATGGAAAAGGGTTATAAAGGCGATGTTGGCAGGGCAGGCACGCCACAGAGGTTATGAGCAAATGCTATTACTTCTGCCGAAACGTGAGCACTGTGATTGGTTAGCGTTCTTTGTACTCGTTTACGTGTAGTGGGACGCAAGCGGCGACATCGGTTCTCATACAATTGGCGCATGACAGCCGTTCTAATCTTTTTCCATGTTCTGTGGTTCAAACTACCAAAGTTTCCAAATTTAATTATGAAGAATTTCATTAGAATTATTTTTAAAAAAATACTACTATGTGTGCTATGGTATGATTAACTCGTCATATTAATACCTAAATTGTCGCATCTGAATTTTTAATCTATGTCGTCGTCTTAGCACTTACAAAGAAACTTAAAAATTAAAAAACACGTAGTATAAAACAAATATTTTTATAAACTTACATGTGATATGTGATCCCTTGAGATTTACTCATTTTAGCACAATAATTTGTGCAAAATCGAAATATATTCAAATTCAAATTCAATTCAAATTCAAATTATTTATTTCAGATAAAAATCCATATAACTTAAAAATAAGATTAATAAAATAAAATACACAAAAAATTAATTTAAAAACATACATATTTAGATTTATAGACAAGAGCTATTTGTCTATAAATCTAAATATTGAGCGACAGGCGCTTGGAGCTGCTGCCAACGTCTGAAAAGTGGGGAGTCCCACCGGTCAGCCAGTGCGCTAACGATACCATTCGAGCTACCACGCACTCGTGACCAGAATGACATGCATCGCTTTCTGAGGATTGTGTAAAAACAATCGACATTCGCCTCTGCAAACATAAGGGATGCACTACAATGGCGTGGCAGGTTGAAAAGCATCCTGAACGCATTGTTATATTGGACGCGTAGCGCGCTATATGCCCTCTGCGTAACGTTCGCCCACAGACTGCACGTGTAGTATGACTGGCAGTAGGCTTTGAAAAGTGTCAGTTTTACTTGTTCACTACAACGTGCAAATCTGCTGCGCAACATATTACAGCGGACACACAGCGCCCTACGCTCCCTCTCCACATCCACAGAGTCTGACAAACTGTCAGTGACCCAGTGGCCCAGATATTTAAACTGCTCAACACGCTTCAGTTGTGTGCCTCCAAGGTAAACAACAGGTAAACTCCGTACAGGCGTTCCCGCCTGAAAAACCATGAGCTCACTTTTAACTGAGTTGTATCTGAGCCCGTGAGCCACTGCATACTCTTCACACATGTGAATTAATTTTCTCAAGGCACCGATCGAAGGGCTCAGCAGCACCATATCATCAGCATAACTTATATTATTAATACACAGCCCACCTACGTGACATCCTATGTAGGTGCTGCTGAGCTCCTCGATCAGTCTATTCATATACAGGTTGAAAAGCGTTGGCGAACTTAACCCTCCCTGCCTCACCCCGCATTCCAACCCGTACACGTCTGACATGGAGCTAGCCCACCTCACGCGGTTTCTCTGATTGTCATACCAATATTTAAATATCGCTATGAATTCAGACGGCAGATTGGTATCACTATCCAATTTTCTCCATAATAAGTCATACGACACCAAATCGAAAGCTTTCGACAAGTCCAAAAAACAGGCATATATTGGAGTTTTGCGGGCTGTATAGTACTGTACAGTTTGCTTAAGACAAAAGATAGCACTTTCGGTGGACAAACCTTGTTTAAAACCAAACTGGGCGTCATGAATTTTAACATGGTCGCTCAGTCTTTTATTAAGCAAACTGTCCAGCACTTTAGCTACAACCGTAGCTAGGGATATAGGCCTGTAGTTGGACAAGTCTGAGGCATCTGCCGTCTTATTCTTAATAATGGGTACTACAACCGTTTGCATCATATCTTCTGGCAGAAAACAGTGACTTACACAAAAATTAAAAAACAACGAAAGTACTCTAGGTAAGTGAACCCCAGCATACTTCAAATGTTCGATGCTAAGATCATCGTGTCCGGGTGACTTACCTCTCACCATCTTTTTTACTACAGAGGCGATTTCCTTTGCTAAAAGACAGCATTTTTCAAATTTTTGTTAATCTGTCACGGTGACTCACCCTGAAGCTTGTTTGACGCAAACTGATTAAGACATGTTACAATTGACTCAAAAAGACTTCTTAACTTAAGCCGCGAAGTAACATACTATTTCTTTGTAATATCATTGATCCTACTACTATCTCTGCATGTTTCAATAAATTAAGTTTATTGTCACATTAATGTTATATTACTGAAATAATTTTATTACTTAGTTATTAGTTCGGTAGATTATTTTAAAATTAGAAAATTTACCTGCATGCGACCATCACTAAGATATAAAAAGCACCAGGCATATATTCAAGCCAGTATGCTCTACATATCGCCCACCCCAATGACGGTTCTTTGTTAGTTCTAGCAGCTCTTTCCAATTCATCAAACCATGCTCTGTAATAAATAAGATATGAAATAGCCATATATGTTAATAATAGTCTACAAAAATTATCAATAGAATTATTTATAACATATAACATCGTTTTTTTTTGTAGAATCATTTGAAATATTAATTTTCGAGCAGATTGAAGATGAAGTTAATTTTGGAATGATAGGTATACTGTTGTTTATACCACATATTATTACAAATTTTAAATACAGACGTAATGACAACTAATAATAAATAATACGAGTTTAATGAAAAATATGCTAGTTCTTTCGTAAACGGGGTAGTTTTGATTCGTAAAAATCATATCTACAGTGAAACGGCAAAAATTACCATCTAAATATTTTTTATGATATTTTAGCAACTTGATTGATGGCAATTAAAATACGAGGGCGGCACTAAAAATTTCGGGAATCAAGGAAGTGACACAACATTACTATTTAAAAATGTATTGACACATTTTCCATACGACGGAACCAATCATTGAAGCAACCATTCCATTCGGAAGTTTGGGTCTCAAAAATGTCCGTTTTGTAGGCGTCCACAGCTTCTTCAGGTGATGAAAATATTATTCTTTATTTTAGAGAAAGCATAGAAATCATTTGGGCTTAGGTCGGGGCTGTACGGCGGATGGTCTAATAACGTTTTCTTGCTCTAAAAACTCTTTTGTTCTGTGCGGTGTGAGAACTCGCATTGTCGTGATGGAGGATGATGCGGCGGTTGCAGTTCTCTTTACGGAGTTCAGAAACGACCTGTGGCAATCAAATGCTAGCATACCATTCTGCATTAACCGTTCTTTGTCCCTCAAGAGGAATAGTCGCAACATGGCCGGTTTTGGAGACAAACGTGGCCACAATTTTTTTTGCAACACTCCGTGAACGAACAATTTTTGTTGGCTTTAACTCATTTTCGAACACCCAAACTCGTGATTGGTTTTTTGTTTCGGGTTCGTACGCGTATATCCAGGATTCGTCACCTGATACGATGTTGTATAAAGCATTTGAGGATCCTGCGTGAAATTTTTCGAGAGTTCTGACGCACCAAGTAACGCGAGCCGCTTTTTGCTCTTCACAGAGCGAATGCGGGATATCCATCGGGAAAACAACTTTTTTACACCTAATTGTTCACGAACCTAAAAAAAAAACGGACGTAACATCACACTAAAAAAATGTGAAGCATGCAAGCTACTACAATTTCGTTTGTTGTACATGATCTAAACTCACACAAACACACTAGGTCCGACAACCCGCTGCCATTTCGTCCCTTGTGACAGCGCCAGTGACACGTCTAGTGCGTACGTTGTATCCACGATTTATTTTTCAAAAATGCCGTCTTACGTGGTGAAATCGTGTAAAAACTACATGAGTAAACGTAAAAAATCACATGGAATCACCTATAATACGTAAATTATTACGATTCGAGATATTTTTCAATATTTATGTTTTAAAATTTTCACCAGAATTCTAGAAGTAAAATGCAACAGTGTTGTCACTTTATTTACAGGATAATTTCCCTAAAAGTGGGGAAATCTTTATTTGTATGCAATAAACTATGTATGTGACTCAGTGAAATCTGATTTCGTCAGTTTTTGGGTGCCGTTTCTCAAAAGGAAAATAAACGATCCCATAATTTGATACTATAATATCTCATGCGTCCTTTTAAAAGGTTTCCTAGAAACAAAAAGCGTAGAGATGACTGGATTTTAGTTATTCGAAACTGCAGAGGAGAAAACAGTTAGGTTGGAACCCATCATCTGCCAGTACCGTGTGCAGTGCACATTTTGATGACATAGATTTTATGACTACAGCCAAGGGGCTACGATGTTTGGTTCCGTATGACATTCCAAAAAGAGTAAGTTTTATGGTATTTGTATTAGGGTCATGTCGCCTGTTCGCGTTCATTTAGTGCAGTTGGCAAGTTAAAGCGACTTATCACTAATAATGTGATGTGTAAAAATACATTTTTTTACACGTGACATGTGTCTTATTTTCTATCACAGTGGTCATAAATTATGTTAGATAGGTCGACATAGTATTAGGTCAACTGTTTAAATTTCTGATAAAAATATATGTATATTACATAAGTTAACTGGGACCTTGGATTGGTTCCACCTCGCGATTAAAGTAGGGTAATTGATGATTTATATGGCAACCCTTAAATCACACACACAGCATAAACGGGGGGCCATTATCATGCTTCACTCATGATTAGACGAGGTTACGTCCGTATTTTTTTTACGTCCGTGTAATTGTTCATGTGTTAGGTTTATTCATATCTTGCTCAAATTGTAATCGATTTAAGTTTCTGAACGAATTTGTAGGAAATTTTATTAGTGTACTGGCCACACTGAAACAAAAAAAAGAGACGGGTATTTGATAAAAATGGCGGATCGGGTCACTGTGGGGCACTTTTTTGCTCGGGCGCTCCTTTTGGTCGGACGACTTGAAAGATTGTACCTGTACTTTGGAGAATATATTACACCTTTGGAAAAGATATGTGAGTATTATTACATTTCAGAAGTGGGATATACCTACTTGCTGATCTTTTTTTTTTAACAGTATTTCTTAGTGTTTTAATTTGCAAATGAATTTCTTTTGTGGTATTTTTTTTCCCATTAAGAGTAATGAAACTAAATTTCGATTTGAATGATTTAGACATTTAATGCGGGTGCGTCCTCGATTTGCCATACTTGTTACATAATTAAATTAAGTTATTCAACTTTTTCTTATTTGGTTTCTACCCCCAGTTGAGATTAGAAATTTTTCTACCCTAAATCGAGGTCGGTAGAAGGTCACAATTTTAAATGCTGTTATCATGTTCTTGGGTTACGAGTGTGGGGTCTACGGGGGCCAAAATTTTGTAATTTTTGAGCTAGGATGCACCGTTTAGGAGATTTTTCATTTCGAACTTATTTCAAATTCTTATTACAAGTATAGTAATATTGTAGGATAAATTACACAGCTTATGTGTCTGAGTTTTAGAATAATGCCGCACAATGATGAATCAGCACCGTTGCGCCGTTTGGTTACACCAGAAAAACAGAAGGCGGGCTGCAGCCGGGAATCTACACGGCGTAGCCGCAGTCGCACACGCCGTGAAAGCTGCGTTTACCGTAGCCGAAGCAGACTACGAAGTATAGAGCAACATCAAGGGCGCCGCAGAAGCCTACTGGAGCAAGAAATGGACCTGGATCGCGAGCGTCAACGACTTCGCGAGCGAGAAGATGACTTGCGAAGGGAACGGAGCCTACTTCAACGCGCGGAACCCGAAAGCGAGCTCCCTGGGCGCAACGATCGCCACCAGCAGCAGCGCCGTGGGAGACGAGATGAGCCTCGGCGCGCGTCGAGCACCCATCGATCCCGAAGTTCGGAGCCTCGACGAGCACGCAACAGGCGGGTCGAGGAAGACGCCGTGTCGGCGCAGAAATCTAAAAGGTCAGTTAGCCCAACTTTCTCGGCGACAGACGTTATTAACATGATAAAATCCCTAAGTAACATTAAAGCCCAAGCCCAGTCACCCACGTTGGCCACTCATAGTAGCAATAGCATTAGTTCTAAAAATATTTTGCCAGATTTTGACCCTTCCTCGAAGTGCCAACGTATAGACGTTTGGTTAAAGAAAGTGAATGAGTGTGCCACTGTATACAGCTGGGATGAAAAGACTATAATACACTTCGCCATGCAAAAACTCCAAGGATTGGCTAAAACCTGGTATGAAAGTTTAAACTCCATACTGTTTACTTGGTCTGAATGGCAGCAAAAGCTAATGAACGCCTTTCCTTTTGAACAAAACTATGGCCAATCCTTGGAGGATATGCTGAGGCGAAGGAGTAGGTATAACGAGCCCCTCGAAATATATTATTATGAAAAATTGGCCTTACTGAACCGGTGTGACATCGACGGCAAGCGAGCAGTAGAGTGTATTATACACGGGTTAAATGATAAAACTATGCGATCGAGTGCTAATGCATTGCGATGTACCCAGCCAGATCAGTTGCTACCGTTTTTAATGAGTAATAAAGAGGTACAACAGCCATTTGATCGTAGTATTAATAGGGGTAGACCTGGCGAACCTCGAAATAACTCCGTTGTCCACCTAAATAGAACTAGTAGTTATAATAATCCGGATTTATTCTGTTACAATTGTAAGGAAAACGGGGCACCCTTACCTTAAATGTCCAAAACCCTTAATTCAATGTTCGAAGTGTCGTAAGTTTGGTCACAAAGTGGATAATTGCATGATTAGACCTGAGAAAGTTAGCGTTGCCGATAACGATGCCACCGTACGTAAGACGATGCAAATTTTAGCCACAGGGGCGAATTCCAAATTTATAAGAGAATGCAAGGTGAATGATGTTCCATTAAGGTCATTCATAGATTTCGGTAGTGAAGTCACTCTTCTGGCACGGTCAGCTGCAATAAAGTTAGGAGTGACATGCGACGATCATCCTATACCCCTAAAGGGTTTCGGCAACGGTGTTATCCAGTCTTCAGGAGGCGCTGAGGTAGAACTAGACATTGACGGTGTATGCGCAAAGGTACTATGTCAGGTAGTTGACGATAAGTTTCTTGATTTCCCGTTGTTGATAGGGCAATCTTATACTGAACAACCGCATGTTGTCGTGTATAAAGACGCGGAACGATTAAAGTTCACAAATGTTACCCACGAACTACCATTTTCAAATTATGACGAGTCGCAAGGCTTGACTGTTAAAGTGTTTACTGCCGCTGACGCCATTATCTATGGGCCGGCTGTTATCAAAGCTTGTACTGAACCTGTAATAAATGGGTACATTGTATTAATGGGAAAGGTTGCTGGCAAACCTAATCAACAGTTTAGTGTTCATGGGGGTGTTTATAAAGTTAGAGAAGGGCAGCTCAACCTAATCATCACCCCCTTTGACAAGCTATTGCCGATTTTGCGAAGGAACCGTTTTAGGTAGGGGCGCAACTGTTAAGGTAGTTAATCGAGTTTGCGAATTGGCCCAAAATGTTCGACAGCTGGAATGCGAGAACATAGATGCGGAAAAGATTAAAATAGGCAGCTCGGTAAGCGAAAAGCATAAACAGAAACTACTAAAACTATTAGGGGACTATAAACACTGTTTTGCATCGACTTTAAAGGAATTGGGGTGCACAAACGTCACAGAGATGCAAATAGAATTGAACAGTAAGAGGCCCGTTGTATTCCGCCCCTATAGGCTGTCGCATAAAGAGCGTGAACAGGTTAGAGAGATGGTAGGTGAAATGCTAGAAGCTAACATTGTTCGAGAATCAGTTTCCGAATATGCAAGCCCTATAATTCTGGTACGAAAAAAGGATGGCACGCAGAGGCTATGCGTTGATTACAGGCTTTTAAATTCTGTGACAGCCAAGGAACGATACCCTATGCCTGTTATTGAGGACGAGGTCGCTAGGTTGTCAGGGCAGGCATGTTTCGTGACTTTAGACATGTCCTCCGGCTATTATCAGGTTCCCATAACAGAAGACTCAAAACACCTTACATCGTTTGTCACCCCGGACGGCCAATATGAGTTTAACCGAATGCCGTTCAGGCTGGCAAACGCGCCAGCTGTTTTTCAGCGAATGATAAATAAAGTGCTAGGGTCTGCTAGGTTTACAGAGGCGACCGCTTATATTGATGATATTTTAATATATGGAAAGAATGAGGATGAATGTTTAGAGAGACTGGAGAGGGTGCTGCGCTTGATAGAGGAGGCGAATTTGAAATTGAATTTATCGAAATGTAGTTTTCTTCAGGATACGATTAATTATTTAGGCTATGAAATTAGTGCTGCGGGTGTCCGACCCGGCGATAAAAAGATTCAATCTGTTGTGAATTTCCCCCGTCCTACAAGTACGCATTCAGTTCGCCAGTTCCTTGGGCTAGTAGGATATTTCAGGAAATTTATAAGAAATTTCGCGGCTTTGGCGCATCCACTGAATAAATTGCTCAAGAAAGATGCTGAATGGATTTGGAGCAATGAACAGGAAGTAGCATTCCAAAGCCTAAAGGAAAATTTGGTTAATAGGCCCATATTGTCAATTTACGACCCTGGCGCTGAAACGGAATTACACACGGATGCTAGTAAGGTCGGAGTTGGTGGAATTCTGTTTCAGAAAGCTACTGGTAGTGAATGCTTTCAACCTGTAGCATACTACAGCCGCCAGGCGTCCCCAGAGGAAAAGAACTTCCATGCTTTCGAACTGGAGACTTTGGCCGTGGTTTCTTCCCTGAGAAAATTTAGGGTTTATTTGCTAGGTCTGAACTTTAAAATTGTTACGGACTGTAGTGCACTCCGCTCAACGTTTTCTAAGCGTGACCTGATTCCACGAATAGCTCGCTGGTGGCTTCTGCTGCAGGAGTTTCAGTGTTCTATTGAGTATCGAGCGGGAATCAAAATGGCGCATGTAGACGCGTTGTCTCGAAATCCCACCCTAGAAAATAGTGTTGGAGCTGAGTCAGAGTCATATCCGAGCGTAATGACGATAAGTACTCATGACTGGCTTCACACGTTGCAGTTAGGGTATAACTACGTGATGAAAGACAATGGGCTTTATAAGTGTGTAGATGGAGACAAGGCAACCTTACGTTGGGTAGTGCTAAAGGGCGCAAGATGGCAACTTTGTCGCATGAATCATGACGACATTGGACATTTCGGAGTTGAGAAAACACTAGAGCGGCTCCGTAAAACATACTGGTTTCCCGGGATGTCCAAATTCGTCAAGAAATACGTTCAGGCGTGCATTCAATGTGCGTACGCTAAAAAGTCTAATACTAACGAAGGGCATCTGCATGTAATAACTAAAGTAGAAGTGCCATTTCATACTATACATGTTGACCACCTTGGGCCCTTTGTGAGGTCGAAAAGGGGGAATTCATATATACTCGTTATAGTGGATGCGTTCACGAAATTTATTTTTATTAGGCCAGTTCGTAACACCAAAGCTCAAACCACTATTAGGGTCCTTGAAGACATATTTTACACTTTTCGTAGCCCAGATCGTATAATTAGTGATCGGGGGTCGTGCTTCACTTCACACGCTTTTAAGCGATTCTGTTTAGATAAAGGCATACGTCATGTTTTGAATGCAGTTTCCAGTCCGAGGTCCAACGGGCAGGTAGAACGGTGTAACCGCACAATACTTAGTTCGTTGACAGCACAGAATCTCAATCTCGATGAGAAGGATTGGGATGACAAGGTAGGCAGAGTACAATGGGGGATGAATAATACGCGCAAAAAAACGACTGGTAGAACACCGACCGAAGTCATGTTTGGAACAAGTATGAACGCCGAATTAGATCCAAGAATGAACGAAGTGATACACGAAACCCGCGAGAATACTAATTTAGGAATAATACGTAAAACTGTCAAAGATAGGATAGACGAGGAACAGGAAAAACAAAAACTCGCCTATGATAAAAATCGACGTCAGGCTAGGAAATATGCGGAGGGCGAACTCGTTAAGATTACCAGAACTTCTTTTCCAAACGTCGGCAAGAGCAAAAAGCTCATTTCCCCATTTGTAGGACCGTACCGAGTGGTGGCTGTTTTAGGTAACGACCGTTACAGGGTTGCAGCTATACCTGGGCTGACTAGCACTAAAAATAAACGCCAGACCACTGTTGCTGCCGATAGGATGTCACCCTGGGTTCATATGGCCGCTTTAGACGTCAATCTGGATAACTGCGAGGAACTTAGTTCAAATTCTAGCGATACAGATAATTAATTAATTAGATTAGCAGGGATTTGTCATGTTTAGGTTATATCGTACTATTTAACATAAGATTATAAGTAGTTTAGTTCACTAGGGAGATAACAGAAATACGTAATTATAATAATATCATGTCATTGTTTTATTTGAGTGTTATGAAGCCTTTATTTATTTGTTATTATTTACTATGATGCACTAAACTTCATTGTAGCTAATTAATTTATTTGGTGTTTAATTTATGCAATTTTGTTTTATGGATATTGTCGATTAAATATACACGTTTTAATATTTATGATTAAAGCTAAGTTAACCGAAAACTGTTTTCGTGTTTGATGTTTTGAAATATTATTATCTGAAATTAATGTAATATGTATTACATTTCTGGAGAAAGAAATTATGTATAAAAAGGGTTAATGGATACTTAAAAAGAGATATACACATATCGATGAATGATCTATGAGAAGGAGGGTTCATAGATAAAATGTTTTTGTGTGATGATCATGAGAAGGAGGGTTCATGATCGTTTTTTTTTTTTTTAAATAACTTTGCAGGAAGGAGGGTCTGCAAGACGTAATGTGTAAATAGTCGTAAGAAGGAGGGTTTACGACTATTTATATGCCTGGTTTATGAAATAATTGTAACTTGCAAGAAGGAGGGTTTGCAAGAGTCTTGTTGATGTTATTGTATTTTATTATTTTTATTTGCACATTTGTAAAGTGACTCGATTGGCCAAATGTTAGGTTTATTGGTGCATGGGGACATGCACCACGTCAGGATGGACGAATGTTAGGTTTATTCATATCTTGCTCAAATTGTAATCGATTTAAGTTTCTGAACGAATTTGTAGGAAATTTTATTAGTGTACTGGCCACACTGAAACAAAAAAAAGAGACGGGTATTTGATAAAAATGGCGGATCGGGTCACTGTGGGGCACTTTTTTGCTCGGGCGCTCCTTTTGGTCGGACGACTTGAAAGATTGTACCTGTACTTTGGAGAATATATTACACCTTTGGAAAAGATATGTGAGTATTATTACACATGCAAGATTATGTGTTCAGAAGTATTTGACTCATGCCAATGTCTAAAGTTGCCTGAATTTCGCGGTATGTCACATGTCGATCTTCCTCAATCAGCTTACGCACAGCATCAACGTTTTCTTGGGTGACTGCAGTTTTTGGACGACCTTGACGGGGATCATCACTGAGCTTGACACGTCCACGTTGAAATTCAGCAAACCAGCGATAAATTGTGGTGTTGGATGGGGCTTTATTACCAAATGCAGAAATCATCCGTTCAACACACTGTTTTTTGTGTTAAACCACTTCGAAAGTCATAATAAATCATCGCTCTTAAATTTTCTCGAGTCAATTCCATTTTCTCAACGACTAAACAAGTTTGACAAGACCTTGTGATAAGACCGAGAATCTTTTTTTAAATAAATAAATGGTATTCGATTTTTATATCCAAGGAGTTTGCAATTAAAAAGATTTTAATATGACAGGAACAGTGGAAATATTCCATCCAGTCCGCTGATCCCTGGGGATTTGTGAGTAGGTATGTGTATGTATTCCGACTTATCTATGGCCATTTGATTTACAAAAAAATACCATTAAACTTTGTTATCCTTACGCTTACTTAATTATTACGGCGAGCGTGCGAGAGCAAGCGGGATCCAACCGAGATTACAATTATTAAGTAAAAACAAATATCACTAATTTTGTTGCAAAAAAGCAGAACCAAACTTAGCATAAATATAGTACTAAATTTTTTTTTATAAAAAATATAGGTACTTTGTACTAATTTTATTCCTTTGTTTTTTATCAAAAATCTGTTTATTTTTAGGGGTCCGCGGATTGAAAAAGGTTAAGTAATATAAATTCTAAATACCAAGCGTTCCTACAAAACTTCTTTATTACAGACTTATGACAAGCAGATTAGTGCGATATAAAATGTAAATATAAAATTAAGGTAAGTGTTATATTATATTTGCGTGTGGCTTATCTAATAATAGTGCTTGGTAATATAACAGACATAGCCAAACGACTCCTACTGCTAAGGACAGGCTTCCCCTATGGCTCTCCAACGACAATAATAATTGGTCCCGCACTTCCCACATCCAACGGCCTCTAGCGACTTTTACCAGATCGACCTCCACATTAATCTCATACAGGCTGATATCTGGGATATATTCGGTTTAGTAGTTATAACCTATGCTTGGCTCTAGGGTCTTCACCCTTATCAGCATTTCATAAAAGTTGGTCGTCCAACTTGAGTTATTTAATTTCAAGAAAATATTGAAAGTAAAAGAAAATATGAGCAAAACATACCGATTTTACACGATATTTAACAAATACGTTCTAGTGCTTGAAGCTCGAACATTTTAAAAATACCTATTCGCTGATTGTAAGAAATTTATAAAACAACAGCGTACGTTTTTTTTACTATATTTTTTCTAAACATAGGCTAAAAATTTAGTTTTAGTTCGAAAAATCCCTTCACAAAGATTGTTTAAGTACTTCTATCACTAAATACCTACCTTTCGAGTTTTTCTCCTTGCTTCTTAGAATCGTACACTTTACTCGGCACCACGAGGTCACTTTCTTCAACGTCTCTCTTATTTCCGTTCCATATAACAGGACATATCCACCAAAAAAAAAACTTAGAGAAAATGTTTGGTTTGTCTCTTTTTTTGTGGAAACGATTATCTTCCGGTGCCTTCCCCATATTTAAAAATTATATGCACTTATGTGACACTTCTATTCGTACATGAGTTAAACAGTTGTAATTACAATTAACGCGATATGCTCCTAAGGCGAAACGGACATTACTGGTAGATTGACGAAACAAAATGAGCACATATTTATAGATAAGTAGTTACTAGTTAGGTAAGCGATAAAATTGATAATTATTTGCAGATAAGTTTGATAAATACTTCATAAAATTTAAAAGCAATTCTGAATTTTCCGCACAATTTGACAGACAAAGTTTAAAATGTAAAAAATGTAGATATTCGTTTTTAACGCAATCAAATTGGTAGTTATAACAGTATCATGAATGAAAGTGTTACAATTGCCTTAGCCAGGGCGACCATACTGGGCGACTCCTCTTACCATAGAACTACCAAGAGATTGTTAGCGCAATCATGTACGAACATTTCATCTGGGGCTACTAACTGAAATGAAAATAACAATGTATTTCAGGAATCGTTTTTTAAATCAAGCCTTTAATATTTTTTTTTAATAATTGATATCAAATATATTTTATTTATTTATTAGATTACTTATATATTTTTAAGATATAAAAGCTTGACATGATTTTCACGTCGAACATTTTCCTTTGTAAAATAATGGCTAGGGGCGCCCGCGGCCTAGCGGATTGACTCTAATTTAAGCTAATAATTTACACGTCGGAAATGCCTGCTTGTTTTACGAACTTTTTTTTGTATACAATGAATGAATCAAATCCAAAATGAAGTAAAGAAAAACGTAGTAGTTAGTCTATATGCTGTAGAAGTAGGAGCGAAAGGTGAGAGGTATATCAGCAAAATCTCTATATAACCTGTTGAAAGACCTTGGCTTGGTCAGAACTGCAGTAAGTACTATACTAGAGCGAGTGTCTAAAGCTGCATCAGCGAGTTTGTACCAGATTTGGCTGAGCAGGGAGAGAAACTCGAGTAGTAAAGGTGAGTGTTGATGTACGTCGGAAAGGGGCCCCAGTGTCACAAGTCCCGGGAGCTACTAGGAGTTTATCTTTCTGAAACACGATGGACCCGGCGGCACCCGCACGGTGAATCCATGGAACGCTAAGAAGTTTGTCTCTCTCAGCATGAAGGAAATATCGATAAAAGCTTTTAATTCAAATATGTAGTTAAATTGTTTAATGTAATAAATTGATCGAAGACGAATCTAATGAGCCCAAGCATGATATAGATTATATTTGGTGACGTAAACTTAAGAGTTGGTTGGTCTACAGGTGGTTTTAGGGGCAGGATCAGATTCTTTATGTCAGAGCTCTAATCAAGACAAATCTAACAAGCCTATGTTAGATGGTTAATCTGCTGGTAGCTCTGGTTGCAGTCTCAGATCTTTGATGTCAGAGATTTTATTATAACAAATCGAACGAATCCAAATACAGTATGGTTGCTGTAAGTATGAAGGATCTGGTGGTTTACAGGTGCCCTTGGCAGAAGTAAAGGTGTTAGATTTTTCATCAAGATGACTCTAACAACCCCAATCGCTATTTGGATTGCGGTTGTTGGATCATTAAATAGTTTTATTGTCTGCATGTGTAATGCATCGAAATAATATAAAACTTCAAAGATTGTGTTTAATTGGACAATCGAATTAGGCCTCATTTTAGCTTCTGATGATAATACGACCTAATATTAGGGGTTAAAGTATGAAATTGCCGTTTTGTATGGACGAAATTGAGAAAAGTCATTTTTCCATACTAACAATTTTTTAGTTTTTATAAAAACGCCTGAACCGTTTTCGATGCAATTAAAGGTGAAAGTTAGATGGTTATAAAGCTCCGCATTATAGTATTTAAATTTCTGAAAATCAAAGTATATAAATACAAATATAAATATAAATATAAATATATACTTAATTGAAGCAAGAAGGTCAGCTGACACATTATAAGGGGTCTTTTCAACGACTTCCTTTGAAGTAATAGGCACTAGTATTGCATTTTTTTTTAGTCAAAAGTTACTTTATTTAGTTTTTGATACAATACATAAAGAATTACGCAATAATACGACTATACTTAAGAGCTATAAACTAAATAAAAAGTGGGAAAATAATCGGCAAGTTCATACTTTAACCCCTATTAATTACATTATTGTAGCGCGTTGGACTAGTTTCACAATGTCCTCTTCCATTATCTTTAGGTCTTCTTTCTTTATCAAATTCTATAAAATAGCAACAAGTCAATATTGAGCAAGTCTGAGGTGACTGATTGTGAAAGTCAAAAGAGTTCATTTTGTAGTAATATGTTTTTGATAATAATTGTTACAGATAAGCTTATAATATTATGTTAGGTTAAGATTAATATTTTTTTACACCAACAAATAGCAGCTCCATATAGCGGCGTACTTCTTAATGATAAATATACACCGTGCTTTTTGAACCACCTGGATAACGTAGCCCACGTTATTGGACCATTATGTATAACATCATGGCAGTGTTATTTATTTTTTGATTGAAAATATTTATTGAAAAATATTAATCTTTGATTTAGATTTTTAATTCTGTAACACGCTATGATACGTACAGACTTATTATTTTGCTGGCGGAGTCTGGGTTGAATGGATCTTACACAGCTTCATCTGTGCGCGTCACAGAGTTTTTCTAAATAAATAAATGAACCAATATTTAATAATATCGTGTATAAATGGTACCCGAAGTAAAGACATACAAATTAACGAATAGTTAATGCCTATATGTAATTTGTATGTGATTTTAAAGGTAACCTATCTTACTTTCGAAAATTTTTGAATGCCAGATAAATATTTAATACATCATATTGCAAATAATAAAAGAGATGGCCATTATGTGCCCCAGATTGTCCACAAACAAAAGTACGAGTAATATGATTAGTTCCAATAAATATAGCAAAGAATTATCAAGTTATTTATTTTTCCTGTAGCAGCTGTAGAAAAAAAATCTCTTATAAAGTATTTTATTTGTTTGATTTCTTCACAATCAATGTTTAATGTTGCCATTTTATATCATTATACATTCAATGGTGGAAAAATTACCCACTAGATGCAAAGCATAACGAAGCTAATATTTTGTAATAATAATATACATTGTTATCAATTTGGAAAAATACATTTATATCAAAATAATAAATAATTCACATTCAAGAATGTATTTTTACTAATGCTTTTTAATATTTAATGCTTCTATGCATTGTTCTATCTAATGCTTTTTAATAAATAATTAATTTTATTAATATTATAATTACGTTTTATGAGGAAACCCTTTAATTATACTGGCAACATTTAGGTCCCAGAGTCATGTCAAACAATCGAACGACACTCTGACGTTTGACGTTTAGCCTCGTCAAAACAAACAATCGTGAATCGTGTGCGCCGGTTTTCTCTCGGTTTTCGTTTGTTTAATTAGTATTTAAACGTTTATATTTTGTAGTGACGTGTCGTAGAGTGCTCCACTAATCGTACCTAAAGTGTGCAAAACATACCTAAGGAAAACAACAACACAAATTAACACATTAAATAATAATATTCTTGTAAGTAGCTTCGCCGTAGTGACAAAATGTACTCTTTTAAATCTTTCTAACTTTTCACCTCCACTGCTAAGGAAAATAACATTTGAGATTTATATTGTAGAAAGTTAATACTATACGAAAATACATATTTCATAGCTGTACAATCTGGGGCACATGTTCATACAATACTTGGCCATGTCTTTTATTTTATAGCTGTTTCATTTTCCAGAAAAATAAATACCCGATTATTAAAACACTTTTTTTCTTTTTACAGTTGTTTTGCATACAATAATTTTAATTTCTAGATGTATTAAGGATAAATGTGACCTTTTCCCTATTTTTACAAGCACACTTTTTTATTTGTTAACATGATTTATTCATAAAGCAAACCAAGTAAGTTTGTATCGTCTTATTTAATTTTATTGAAAAAAATAAATGAAACATGCATAATCGTTGTCAATAAATCTGTATTATATTATATCTAGTACTTTTATTACGTTAACATTTGATATTTATTTAAATACTTTATTTCATTTAATTTTTTTGTTCAATATCTTTTTTTTTTTTATCCTTAAAAACTCTAATTATGTTTACCCTGACTCGCCGTGGTCACTTCGCCAGGGTACTTGTCTACTTCTGTCTGTCTGTGCGGAGGGAGATCAACCTCCGCCCGATGCCATAAAGTGCAGTCTGACAGTGAGTAGATTTGTTGCGCATGGGCGGAGAGGCTGCACTTCCCGCAGCGCCGGAGACGAGTAAAACCTAATGCATGTATGCTTGCTTGCTTGCTTATACTAGTTTGTTTACTTGCAAACATGATTACTGGCATTCTTGCATGCTCGCTTGCATGCATGCGTGCATGCTTGCATGCTTGTATGCATGCATGCAAACATGATTGCTAGTATTCTTGCATACGTGCTTGCATGCTTGATTGCATGCATGTTTGCATGCATGCATGATTGCTGGCATGCTTGCATGCTTGCTTGCTTGATTTGGTTTTTTACATAAGCACTTTTTATTATGTAACAAATTAATTTTAAATGCTATAAGTTTTTATGCTATATCTTATTTTTAATTCTTATCATAAAATCAATCTCTTATACAATTAATTTCGCTAAATCCAAATAAAAAAGTAAAATTAAAGTAAGAAATTCATGAAAGCTAAGCTAAATATAAATGTTATTGACTTGTTTCATATCAAAGTTTTTGAGTAAACTGTTCATATTTTTTTATCTTTACTTCGTACCATCCATTGAAATAACGAGGCCGAATTACGTTTGATAAGAATATGTAAGTCATACTGACATATTCATATGAAGGACTTATTAAAAGTTTATTGATGATAACTACCTAGTATTTGTATGTGGAAACATACATACAATCTATGTCTATAAAATTGCAATATTTTTTGTTGGTGATTGCTCAGATTATTTGGTACTTTATATTATGTAACAACATTTTTGAAGTCAGAATAGAGCTAGAAGCGAATTATTTAAAAGTTTGCCACAAACAATAAACGATACAGTAAGAACGAGTATTACTTTCTATAGTAAAATCAGTAATGTCAGTTTTATTTCTGCAAATAGGCCCCAGGAGGCAATTTTATACGTCCCAATATTGAAACATACCTGTGCTTCATGAAAACGCTGACCAAACACTGCACAAAATACTGTATCTAAATTAAAGGAGCCGCAACTGGAATGTCTGTGATATTCACCGTTTTTCACCTGGCCCCAACCCCTTGCAAGACAATTATTAAATTTTGGTAAAAAAATTTTTTGCGACTCTCGGGGTTGGTCGCTCGGTCCACACGCACATTATGATTTATATAACATCAATGATAAAGAAAAAAATATTTTGCTTGAATACAAATTGCAAAATACTTTATCAAAATATTTTTATTTCGTGTATTTGGAAGAAATATTAGGTAGAGGCAAAAGTCTTTTCGGATATAGTCATGATAACACTAGACCTCACAAATATTTACCCACTCAGCAAAAATTAAGAGAGTTTGGCTGGCAACAGCATCGGAATCATGTCCCTACTACCTACAATACAAGATGGCAAAAAGTATTCGAACAAAATGAAACCTACTTAGGTAAATACTTTAGTTAAATGTATATAAATTATACTAAAAAATTATTTGAATTTTCATATAAAAAGCGAAGAAACTTTTTCCCTAACCTATTAGCATAAAATACAGAAGTTATATTAACAATTTTATGAGAAATAGCTACTAAATAAAGATCAAGTTTCAAAAAATATCAATGGAATTTATCTTACCTTATCAAGACTATAGTCAAAAGTTAATTGGCTCTTTAAATGGTAGTGATCTGTTGGTGCACCAATTGTAAACAAATTAATAAAAAAAAAACAAATACTTGACTGTTTTATATTTAGATTTATAAAGGAGCTGGATTGCATTGGATTGGAGCGGATTTATATTTATATTTTGCTTACGAAAGCTATTGAGCGCATTTTGTTAATAAGTTCTCAAAATCTCAATTTGTAGGTAATACGTTATACCTTTGATTCAGGCACTTGAGATACCAAACATAAATAGTTTAGAAGTACAACTATTTTAGAAGTAGATGAATCATAAGTAATCCATTTGCAAAGTACAACTATTTTGATACAACAATGATTAGAAAAAAAAAACTTTGAACGATTTAATCAAATGCTAAACCTTGATAAAAGTTGGTACAGTCGGCCAAGAAAGTGCTCTACCAGTTTTTACAAAATGCCATGTGTTAAACTAGCGAAGGGCTTATGATGTAATAGTATCAGTAGCTGTCAGAATATTTATGTATGCGAAAATACACCCTCTGATTCTATGACGAGCGAATGATTTTTAACCTTAGGCTGCACTTCCACCGGAGATGTGCGAGGATGTGTTACGAGGAATCGTTTCATCGACGTAACCTCGCTCAGCGCATCTCTGGTGAATACGGCTTAAAGAGACGAGGTTTTTGTACGTACATAACATGCGACAGATGAGATGAGAGATTGAAGAGGAATACCTACCCCCAGAAACTTAGGTTCTGCTACGCTACAAAAGAAAATTCAGAAATGTAAGGAAGTTAATAGGAACCTATCTCTCTATAATTATTCTTTAAGAATAAAATAAAATACAAGGCAAGATTATATACAGTAAATATATTAAAAATAAAAAAATAAAATGTGTGCGAGGGATGAGTGCTATGGATGCAGGCCAGTGAGAAACTTTTGGGGTGGTGGGATCTCCCTCCTAGTGGTCCACCCTGGGCAACGGCGTCTTTGGTTTCTTAACCAATGATGACGGCTAACAGATCCCCTCTGCGGTGGTAGGCTTCGTAAGAGGCCGCCTGGATGCTACCACTCTCCTGCCGGAGTCCAGCGCTAAACAGTTTTTCTGTGTTCCGCTGGTGTGTGGGAGAATCAGTTCCTCTGGGTAAGCTCGCTCCATCTTAGACTTCTTCTTAACCGTATAGTTAAGTATGTTGTCAAGAGCAAGCCAATCTATATATTATCCCTATTTCCCTTGGTCATAGCTTCACGCGGGAACGGCTGGACCGATTTAGCTAATTATTTTTTTGTTTTGTTTGTTATTGTCAGGAGAATGTTCTTATAAAAGTAAAAAATAAGGAAATTGCGCGAAAAATTAGATAATTTAAGAAAACTCAAACACCATACCAATCGCTTTTGACAATTTTAACTTTTTTTTATAAATGGCGTTTGACATAACATTGACAGAATGCGTGCTGCAAAAAATTTTTGCACATGGCCAGTAATAATGTCACCTGTTCCCGTGTAGGAATACCAATAAAACTATTTTTTTACCCGACAGAAAAAGAAAACAAAGGATGTTGGTAAAATGTTTTTTTATTATACTATTTCGTAATCAATATTTATAGGTTAAGACAGGACAACGTCTGTCGGGTCCGCTAGTTATTTATAAAAAAAAACTGCTAGCAGTCACCAGACTGTTTTAATCTGCGAACCTTTTAACAGCTCCACTACATATCCTCGCAAAGCTCATCTGCCTAGCACATAAATCGCAAGAAACGCAGCCTTAGTGTGATTAGACCTGTTGAATAGACTAGACAGTAAGCATCCACATTTGTTAGTGACTTTGCAACATTCAGATACCAATGCTTATCTTCAGCCCAAAGACCGATGAGATTTAAATTTTTACAAGGCTGATTATGATGAAATGGTTACCCAATTAAAAACTGTTGACTGGGAAACCAAATTCAAAAATTGCAGCAGCGTTGATTCCATGGTTGCAATGTTGTACGAGGATTTGTATAGAATAATTGATAGGTCTGTGCCTAAACATTGTCCTAAAAAAACATCAAAGTACCCAAAGTGGTTTAGTGCGTCCTTGATAAAACTCTTGGCTAAAAAAAAAATTGCGTATTAATACCGTAAATATAAGAACCCACGTGATAAATTTGAGCACGAGTTATTGCGTAAACGGTGTCACAGGCTCATTGACAAATGTTATAGTGACTACTTGACAAACGTTGAGAGTGGCATATCGCGCGATATAAACATTTTTTGGCAATACAGTCAAACCTGGATAAGCGAGAGTTCAAGGGAGCACAATCTCATTCTCGCTTATAGAGGTTTCTCACTAACCCGAGTTTCTCGCTAATGCAGGTACATGGGTAGTGTTTCTCTCTTATAGGGGTACGCAGCAATAATGAGGCACACGTGTCCATTCGAAAAGAATGCGATAAAATAACAACTTTATTTAGTTCCACGAAATAGAATAGGTAGGAAAACAATACAAAAACAATGGTAGGCATTTCCACGAAATTTAAGAATGAGTTATTGCCATTTGTTAAGAAAGTTAAGAATGAGTCATTTGTCATTTGTTCCTCCTAAATAATTTAAATAAATAAAGCTCGACTGTCGCTTATAGAGGTATAGATAAGTAGCAGTCTCACTTACGAAGGTCCATGTGGGAAAAATTACTCTCTCTTAGAGAGGTTTCTCTTTCTCGGTAATAGAGGTTTTGGGAGCTTAAAATAACGGGTCCTGGCTATTACTCTCACTTATAGAGTTTTCTCACTTATCCAGTTCTCACTTATCCAGGTTTGACTGTATATTAAAGAAAAACGCAGCAATCAGACAACAATGCCATCGAAAATGCAACTTAACGACATAATTGCAGACTCTGGTCCCGGAATAGTCAATCTGTTTGCCAATCATTTTGCTTCAACTTTCACTTCAAATGCTCATGATATTAATCAACCTATCGTGGGGGTTCTCGGATGTAATATCCAGTTGACAATCTCATTTACAATTCACGGAAAGTGAAATCTCTCGTGCTATTAATCACCTTGATATACAAAAAGGAGCCGGTCCAGACAAAATTCCTCCCTTACTTGTCAAAATTTGTAGCTCACAGCTTGCACCACCCTCAACTTTAATTTTCAATCGTTCTCTTCGCGAAGGAATATTTCCTACTGAATGGAAAAAAGCAAGAATCGTACCCGTGTTTAAGAAGGGTGAGCCTGAAACCAGCAATATAAAAAAATATCGCCCAATCTCCATCCTCTCTACATTTTCAAAATTATTTGAAACTCTAATACATCCAATTATAACTGGTCATATTAGAAATTATCTGTCTGAATATCAACATGGCTTCCGCAAGGGCCGTTCCACACAAACAAATCTTGTCTCTTTCATTTCGGAAATTTCTGTGAAGGTGGACGCTGGCAGTGGCCAGGTGGATGCCATTTACACAGACTTCAGTAGCGCCTTTGATAAAGTCAACCACAGCTTGCTCTTACGTAAACTACAACTGAGAGGTGTACATGGTACTCTGCTCGACTGGTTCCAGTCATACTTAAAAATGAGACCCCAGACAGTTGTTGTCGGTAGTTATGAGTCAGAAGTATATTTTGCATCATCAGGAGTTCCTCGAGGCTCTCATTTAGGACCCATACTCTTCCTTGTATTTATTAACGACATAACCAAGCAAATAAGAAATTGTAAAGTCAGCCTCTTTGCCGATGATTTGAAGATCTACAGAATAGTACAATCTGTTCAGGATGTAAATATGATCCAGGATGACTTGAACAGCATATACAATTGGTGCAAATCTAATGACATGGTATTGAACGCCAATAAATGCTGCCAGATAAAATTTACCAGAAAGAAAAGTCTTATTCTGTCTAGTTATCATATTGAGGTAGATGAGGTTCGAGATTTAGGGGTTACAGTAGACAGGCTACTTAAATTTACGTCTCACATCAATGCCATTGCAAAAAAAGGAAACCAAATGCTGGGTTTTCTCAGAAGAAATACCAAGGGCTTTCGATTAAATTCTACGCGTAAACTTTTGTACAACACTCTAGTCCGGAGTCATCTGGAGTACGCGAGTGTAGCTTGGAGTCCAGTCTACGCAGTCCACTCTTAACGTTTAGAGAGTATCCAGCGAGCATTTACGCGTTATATCGCATTCCTGGCGCCAGGAATATCGTAACGATCTCCATACGATCAAAGATTAGCCCACTTTAAAATGAGTACCCTACGTCATCGACGACAGCGCCACGATCTGGTGTTTTTGCACAGGCTTGTCAATGGCGGATTAAAAAGTAGCGATCTTTTGGAGCAAGTCAATCTGACGGTGCCGGGTCTCTTGCCCCGTCATCCAAACAAGAAGCTCTTTAATTTGCCTAAAATGAGAACAAACCTTGGTAACCATGCTCCCCTCGCTAGATGCTTTGCACAATATAACAGGATTCACGATCACGACCCAGGTTTAGATATTTTTCATGACTCAATGCCGAAGTTCAAGCGCAGGGTGGATGATTCTGTCCGCGAGTCTTAGACTGTGTTTCTTCTTTTGATTGCTTATTAGTTTTGCATTGTTTTCATCTTAGATTATATGTGGACTTGTTCGTGTTGTTGTTACTTTTACTTTGTGTCAATGTTGTGTACGCCTGTTATTGGCATGTGTATAAGAAAGTAGACTTAATGTAAGATGTTATTGTTTTTTGTATCTATACATGTGCTGTTGGTGTACCTTATTAAATAAATAAATAAACCACTTGGTTGGCCGACCGTACAAACAACTCATTCTTTGTTTTACTGACGAGTCAGATATTAAATAAACAGCAATCATTTAATTGAGGACAGTTTTAAGTGTCATTTTTAAGTTTTATTATGTTAAACGTTTTAAGCAGATAAGGGTGTTTTTTAATGGTTAGTATGGTGGATTTACTGGTGCACAAAACCAACTGTTAATACTGTCAAGAAGCAAAATAAAATATAGTGAATAATATATCTAAAACTTTAATGACAATCAGCATAAAAATAAAATAATATTTGAGACACCACAGAAGGACATTAATTTCTAAGTACTTAAATATCAATATATTTTCTATCGAATTAATGCTGGCTCTAAATATTTAATACAATATAGCCGTTCAGAACTTAACTTATACATATAATATCTTATGGTCAGGTATACCATACGCACATATTACACCAGCCAAAATAACCAATCCTCATTTTGAACTAATGTGTTTTCGGTTCAAAATAGGGATCGGTAATTTTAACATAAAAAATCTGCTGTACTAACTAACAACTGTTTTACTAATGATATTAATTATTTTTTACAAATGACGATATAGGTATTTTTCAAAAGTTGTTAAAGTTTTCAAATAGCAATAGTTTTTAAGTTCTCAAACTAACAGTTGGGCGTTTTAAGGCTAAGTCCAGATGGTCGCGCGTTGACACGCGTACATCCTTACGCATGAACGCGCATCTACGTAGCTGCGCGTTCATGTGAACGGTCTGATGTATTTATTTAGAAATTCTTTACGTGCGTAAGGATGTACGAGCGTCAACGCGCGACCATCTGAACTTAGCCTAAGATTCTACAAAAACATAATTTAAGTTAATATGTAGTAACTAAATGCAATTCAAATTATATTTGTCATATCTAGTAAATGTTATGAAGCAAACATGTTTTGTTTTGTCAAATACCTAAAGAATAGATAAACAGATATTATTATATGATTTTTTTTCATAATAATTGTACGAATAATTTATTTATTTTATTTATTTATTTTGTTTAGTTTATTTTATTTATAATAATGATTCTCTACAAACGCAAATTTTAGTTTGTATGTGTAAATGGAACCAATGGAAACTGTCATGGTACGATAGTTGATTTTGTAGGAAATTGTTACTTATTAGTTCAAATAATAGTCAAAACACCAGCAAAATCAACACGATGGATTCAAGAGAAAATCATTGTCCTAATCAGCGAGGTGAACCAAAAAGTAAACATGTCGAGTAATGGATATCTTAGCAACTAGATTCAAAACTTACGTGTGAAACCATAGCACAATCATTGGTTTACCCTCATATATCCGGAAAGCCGTAACTCAATCAATTGTACAACATATCCCCTGGAAACAATAGTATGCGCGGGAAATAGAACGTGACTCTGGCGCATACGTGGCATAACCCTATTACTATTTGGATTAATAATGATTGGACTTATTTTATAATGTTTTATAAAAACGAGAACCACGTATTGTCCTCATTACTGGGATCATTTTTTGCTTTAGGGTCATACCTGGGGAACTGCTGGTTCCGAAGATATTGATGATCAAAGTCAGTCAAAGAATGAGAAATAACGTCTTGTTATGTACAGACGAAAGAAATGTACAGGTAACAAATATACATATATTCATGTTATAGCCAAAGTAAAACGACTAAAACTAAAATGAAATGAGCTAATGAATTATGTACAATTATGAGTAACGCAAGTAATACCATAAACACGATTGGTCCTCCCAATCGAATTAATGGCTTTCCATAGTAAACAAAGTCCAATCAAAGTGGCCAGATATACTCCTCAGTCTTTTGTATAACCTGCCGTACTATTTGTATGTGGTATATAGTGCCCTTTATAATATTTACCGCCCGCTTCCAGTAGTTCTGTAGTGGTGGAACTACTTGTTTTAAAGTTGCTAGAAAGCCATATTAAAAATTCTGGAAATCCTCAGTACCAAGGATGGGTTATCGAGAAGGGCCGTTGAAAAGGTATTAGATAAGTATTGACTTTAACTTAATGCACAAATATTGTGTTTAAGTTATCATAAAGCTAATGGCTAATGGGTCATGGCTTATTAAACCGAGTATCAACAATTTTCTACTGTGAGTGTGTACTAAAGTATTTGGTTTGAGCCATTTCGTAAAGCACCTTGCTCATGCTGTCGGAGGTTTCCTTGACAAGGAAATTAAGATGGCTGTTGGGGTTTGAGAGTAGCATGTAGGGATAGTCGAACTCGACGGCTTCACCCTTGTCCATTACGAGGACGCGGTCAGAGTCCATGATGGTGACGAGCCGATGGGCAATGGTGATCACGGTGCAGTCCGTAAACTGCTGCCTGATAGTCTTTTGGATCAGACCGTCAGTCCTGTAAGGAGAAAAAGTAATTTAGATATAGACCCAGTAAATTCTAACTTCGTAGATTTCTTTCATAAAGACACTCAATATTTAAGATGGTCTGCAAAAATTTCATATTCTTAAGAAATAACCTAACTATTAGCGCGTACAAACATTATATCGTGATTTAACCCTTTACATGACATATCTTATATTTTCAAATGTATAAATAGTTAATCATAAGCATTGGGTGTGGGTGCCGATGCCGATGCCGTCACAAAAATTTATTAGAACCACCACTTCTGATTCAATATATTGGTAGGTACTTTCTATAAATGTTACTTACTGTGGGTCCACGTTAGCGGTGGCCTCATCCATAACAAGAACTCTGTTGGAACGTAGCACAGCGCGAGCTAGGCACAACAGCTGCCGCTGTCCCATTGAGAAGTTCGTCCCACCTTCAGACACCTTGTAATCTAGAGCTGGAACAGCGTCCTTTAGCTCCACCTAAAAACACTTATCTATTAATCATCATGTTCTGGAAAAAATAATCGAATTACTCGTATTACGCTTTTAACTTTAATTTGCGAATACATACGACTGAAGACTGAATCTTTAGCAATGAGGAAACTTACCAAGTTTAGAAAAAAATTTAGTAATGGTGCTCCTAATAAAACAATATTAAAAGTGTAATCTGACTTATCATCCGACAAAAATTTACACAAAGTTATCCAAGATCAATGCTTAAAGGTTCTTTTATTTTTCATACAAAATTAATTTGTACTATGAACTCATCAGTCAATTTTTAAATGTTTTTATAAATTTTGTATCAAATATCGATATCAATAAAGTTGTGGTTCTAATTAACAGTTAATCAACCTACTTCAAAACGGCAGATTTTTCCAATAATTAATGAAATGTTAACTGACTAGATTGGATAACTAAACTACAATTTAAAATATCTGTAGGTACGAGTATAGTCTCGAGGACCACCTAGCTAGAAATGTTGTGTAAGAATGTTCGTCGTTAAGCAGGAAAACCGTTGGAATTAATAAGTCTAGTAAATATAGTAATAATTTTGTTTGGTAAAACCAAAGTAGGAGTTTGGATTGACCGCAATTGTCGCCACAAAAACTCGTAATCACCGAAAGTTAGTAAAATTAATGAAAATGCTGCTATCCAAGTTTGCTGATATCCTGAACTGTTCTACCAATCCTTAACCAATAATTCAATTTTCCATGCAGGATCGCCGATCGTCACAAACGTGCTCTGCCCTATCCCAGATTTTTATTTTTATTTAATTTGGTTGGTGGGACACCGGTAAAAATCAGTAAAATCTGTTTTATTTCTGCAAATAGGCCACAGGAGGTGCTTTACACGTCCCAATATTTAAACCTACCACTGCTTCGGGACAAAAGTAAAAGTGCCAAGGAAAACATCGTAATACGAGCTTGGACAGCTGAAAGACATACGTTCCTATCATTTATATTAGGTCTTAAGCTCTAAAATTGCCGTTTTGTATGAAAAATTTCAACGAATTTTTTTCATGTATTTTTTATTTGTATTCATCGAAGTATGCAATCAATGCATCTTTGCCAACGCAGTGGCAGTTTATTGATGCCCTTCTTAAAGAAATCAGCTGGACGGGAGGCAACAAATTCTTCAAAGGCGTTTTGTACTGCCTCTCGGGTATTTATTTTTTCCCGCCAAGAAGTTGTCCAAATTCATGAAAAAGTAGTAGTCTGCAGGCGCAAGGTCTGGTGAGTAGGGCGAATGACGGAGAGCTTCCAACCCCAGTTCTTGCAACTTGGAGACCGTCTGCTGTGCAGTATGAGGTCGCGCGTTGTCGTGCAGGAGCAGTGGAGACGAGCGATTGACCAATGTTGATGTGCCAGCTTCTCCATCATTGTGTTCAGTTCTTCATAGTACACATCTGCAGTAATGCTCACCCGTTTGGTAAGAAGCTGTGATGAATCACACCGGCGCTAGACCACCAAACAGTGAACATCACCTTTCTAGGGGTAAGTTTTCGTTTATGGCATTGTTTAGGTGCTGAACCAGGATCCAACCAACTTGCTGAGCGCTTGCGGTTATCAAACAGAATCCATTCTTCATCGCAGGTAACAATGCGGTTCAAAATTTATTTATTAGTGTGTCTGTCGAGCAGTGCAAGGCACGTCTCGACGCGTACTTCGCGCTGGCGATCATTGAGTTCGTGGGGCACCCATTGGTCAAGCTTTTTTACCTTGCCAATTTGACGCAAATGGACCAATATTATTTTGACGCTAACGTCGAAAGCTGCTGCTAATTCAGCCGTAGATTGTGTATCATCAGCTTCCACAATCGCCTTTAATTCGTCATTGTCGACCAAAGTCTTCGGACGACAACGAGGTTCATTTTTCAGGTCGAAATTTCCTAAACGGAAGCGAGCAAACCAATAACAACTGGTGCGTTGGTTTGTAGTGTTGGCTCCGTAAACCATCACGATCAACGATGATGTTGCGTGCCGCTTGTGCCGCGTTGCTGCCATGACGGTACTCCTATTCCATAATTAGTGGTGGGATCATTGATTGAAGTAGCGAATGAAATTTAAAATAATAGCTTTCGAATATTAAAATATTCGTGATAATATAATGATTGATATCTTAGATTTTAAAATTAAACACACTGTTGCAACCACGTGGAGCAAGTTTTGCCTGTGTGTTATATACCAGGTTGTTTTTCTACTTTCGCTTGTTTTATTGATGTTCACTTATTTATTTCTTCAAAACCTTACACACCCCAAATTATTTTTATTATAATTAGATATTATAATGCTGGACCGACTTCGATATATTTTTTTAAATTTTAATTTTAATTTTTTTTAGGACGAGCCTCACTGGGCCACACAGAGCCATCTAGTCCCAAATTAAGCTACTATTAAGTACCCTGTCGTATGGGGTACTAGACAACCGATAAACTTACTTATATACTTTTTTTTGTAAATACATACTTATAATATACAGGGTGTAAAAAAAGGCTTAACGAAGCCTTAAGACTCGCATTAGGTTTATCAAAACAAAACGCATGTAACAAAAATAATCGCTGGGAAACGACTTTTTTTTGAGGCATTAAAAAAAATCAAGTATTTATTGCCCGCAATGTATAGCGCGCACGAAGTGCTAGACGAGGTGTTGTGTCTGTATGGGCTACGCGGGGCGGGGCGGGGGCAAACGCGGAGCGCCTCGCTTTGCCCCTATCCCGCGCGCATCGTGTTCGTTTGTAACTTTTAGGCAGGCACAACCTACTAAAATTGCACAGAACACAAATTGCTAAACAAAAGTACCTACTTACCTACTCTTCATCCGTGTCGCCCAGCTCAGGCCTCTCCAAATGAACCAGCTGTGGCTCAAACTGTCGACCTCCCATCTCCAAACAAACACGCGCCCGAAACCGCGTGTTCTGATGCACTCTCTCGAGAATGCCTCCTCGCACCGACCGCTGTTAAAGGTCTTCAAACACGTCAATGATTTTTTGACGCATTTCGTCACTCGATGTGCATGGCCGGTCAAAAACTCTGTCTTTCACGTAGCCCCACAAAAAAAAGTCTAGCGGTGTTAAATCTGGTGACCTGGCTGGCCATGCGTGAGGCCCATACCTCCCGATCCAGTGGTCACCAAACAACTCCGTCAGGCGTTCACGTACTGGCCAAGGATGTTAACGATGTGAGGTGGTGCACCATCGAGCTGGAACCACGTCTCTCGCGGCTGGGCTAGTGGCATGTCGTCCAGAGCCTCCGTCGTTCCATAAAGACGCAATGCTTCGGATGCATTGCCATGAGCCATCCCATAGCAGAACACCATGTTCACAAACTCACGAGCACTAAACTGATGCCAAGGCATTTCAAAAACACTTCACTGTCACGGAAGTCACTGAAAAGATAACTGAACAACAACAAAAAGCACGCGAAAACAGAAAATTGCGATTTGCTAGCGCATTCGATGACGTAAGAAACCGAACTAAATAAATTTCAAGTATGATTTTTGTTTTTGATTTCGCCGACGCCGACAAACGCCGGCCTTGCGAGCGGCGCTTGCGGTTTCCTATTGGCTCGCGCGCGCGCCGCATCGCTTGCGGCGCGGGGAAAGCCCCCACTCCCCGCGAATCCGCGCTATCTGCTCTAAGATTTTTAACCGACTTATAATAATTGCTATATTCTTTGCTAAGGATTTTGATCAAAGGGACAGGAATGAATTGTTTGTTTAGTAGGCAGTCATACCATGCTCAGTACATTTTATCATTTGTAAGTATTATTTTAAACCGAAAAAAGAAGGAATTCAGTCAAATGGCGGTACTAATACAGCCTTACAGCTTCATTTTTGTTTTGGTACATTTAAATCGAACAAAGTATTCGCTAAAATTTGCAATTCGTGATTTTTTGTATCTCAAAGAAGTCATTTGGTTGCTTACTGTAGTAAATAGTAATTAGAATGGTAAAAAGAAATTCAAAGAACATTAATGTTGTTTTTAGTTGAGTTTAATTTTACGAAAGAAGAAACCTTATTGCAATTGTACGGTTTAAATGAAGATCGAATGCAAAATTGTTGATAAAAGTAGGTACACAGATAGCATAATAATAATAATGTAATGGGGACTACCGTTTCTTTGCTCACCAGTTGGCGCCACTGTAGACTGAGGTCCGGAGGTAAAGCTGTCAAAGGCGATTGGCGCCGAAACAAAGTGTTATATCTTGAATCTAATTAAGGTTATATTGTTTATAAATAACTATCTTGATATCAACAAACTAACTTCTGAAATAGTTGCTCTTGAGGCCGCCTATTTTTGCGCTTTTTCTTAATTCCGCTTTTAAAGCGTTCACATTAATCGCCAAATAATCCATATTTGCGATATTTTACGAAGGAGATCACTTTCCAGCAGGTAAATTAAAGAAATTATAATTTATGCAACAAATTCCGCTAAAACCAGTACAAAGTGAATGATATTGGACCTCACGCGACACTAGCGCCTCTAGTGGCAAATTCACTAGCGATAGCCCCCATTGAAATGATATGAAACTTTATTTTATTATCGGATTAGATCTTAATGCCTAGCTATAAATTAACTAAACCAATCATTTAGATGGAATGTTGCTAAATCCTTTAATGCAGGCGTTTTCATCAACAGGACTTGAATCTTACATATTATCCATTTTTCAGTAACTTATTAACCGATGGAACTCATTACTCGTATGAAACGAAAAAAAATCTTAAGTCATGATGTGGTACTACGCTACGCCTCATTTTGATGTTAGTTTAATCGACCAAATTATCCGAAAATAAAGCCAGTAAAGTGTAATTTGTGAAACTGTAGTGGGTGTAGGTGGTATGTCTTAATCTTCTAATGGTTAAAGTGTAGGCTTTTGATCCTAAGGTTCGATGTTCGAATCCTAGGCTGGCAAGGCAAACAAAGTCAGAAAATCACCTACCTACTTAATGTTTCAATAAGTGATGATTATGTAAATGTATGAGTATGTTGTAACGTTTGTGTGAAATGTACTCACAATGCTGTGTAGTAAATAAATAATGAATCTACCTAAAGTTAGATTCATTAAGATGTCAACTTATTTACTAGCTAGCAACTTTTAACTCCCTTCCGAAATTGTTTGGTTGTTTAGTAGCGTTAGAATGATTGCTATCTGTTTTGGTAAGGATTTCGATCAAAGGGACATGAATGAATTGTTAAGGCATACCATGTTCAGTACATTTTATCATTTGTAAGTATTATTGTAGTACCGAAAAAAAAAAGAATTCAGTCAAATGACAGTACTAATGCAGACATACAGATTTATTTTTGTTTAGTACGTTTAAAATGAACAAACCATTAGCTACAATTATGTGAATTTTTGTATCTCAGAGAAGTTATTTTCTTGCTGACTGTAGTAATTAGAATGGTGAAAAGAAGTACTAAGAACCTTAATGTTGTTTTTAGTTATGAGCCTAATTTTACGAAAGGAGAAACCTCATTGATATGCGCGTAGGTTTGCGCTCGGAAATGTTACTAAACCTTTTTAGCTAGGCGTACAGGACTTAAAATTTCCGTATCCCATTTACGTAAGTAAGAGAAAAAAGGTAAACATAAGAGTTATGGTAAGCTCGTTGTGAGAGTAAAATAATTTGATAGCTTGTTTTCATTTGTGTAATCGACCGAATTATTCAAATTAAACTAGCAGCTTACAAATTGTACGGTTTTAATGAAGGTCGAATGAAAAATTGTTGATCAAAGTAGGTTACACAGATAGCATAGCAATTGAATTGATATGAAACTTTATTTTTGTTTTTGCATACGAGCTTAGTTATAAATTAACTAAACCAATCATTTGGATGGAATGTTGCCAAATCCTTTTATGCATCTGCATGCAGCCTGCGCGTTTTCATCAACAGGACTTGAATCATACGCATTCAGTAACTTATCAACCATTGGAACTGTAAAGTACTCATTATTCGTATGAAACGAAAAAAAAAACTTAAGTCATGATGTGGTACCTACTACGCAACGGCTAAAGCCTTATTTTGATGTTAATTTAATCGACCAAATTATCCGAAAATAAAGCCAATAAACTGTAATTTGTAAAACTTGAGTAGGTGTAGGTGGTAAGAAACTACGAGGCATGTCTTAATCTTTCTAATGGTTAAAGTGTAGGCTTTTGATCCTGAGGTTCGACGTTCGAAACCTAGGCTGGCAACGCAAACAGATTCAGAAAAATACCTACCTACTTAATCTATCAATAACTGGTGATTAGTTATTTTGTTAGTTCATTAAAATCAGGATCAAGTGGTAAAGTCAGCAAGCCGTTCATTTAACTTTTCGAAGAACGACACAACAGTTCAGCTACCAGCTGATCGAGCGGGGTGCGGGCATTGAACGAACGTTCATCGACCTCAACGCAAGCGTTACACAGCGAGTGCGCGCACACAATGAAGGACATTCGTGGTTGTGTGCGTGCGCGCGGTTTATTGCGGATTGCTGTCTTTAAAGCGATTTTCATGAAAAAGTTGCGAACATTTTCAAAAGAAAAAAGTTTTGTTACAACAAACAGAAAATTTTCATGCAAAGATCTTGAAAAAAAAACTTTCACTTTGACCCTAATTATCTCAGGAACTATTCATTTCCCAGGTATGATTTCCTGAAAAAAATTATCGTACAAATGAGTAGAATATGTGGTATTCGGCTTCGTTAAGCCTTTTTTTACACCCTGTATATACCATAGACCACATTCATACGCTGCGGCAAGTTATACAGAAGACCGAAGAGTATAACTTGCCACTTTGCTTAGCGTTCGTGGACTATGAGAAAGCCTTTGATTCGATTGAGACCTGGGCAGTGCTGCAGTCTCTCCAAAGGTTCCAAATAGACTACAGGTACATCGAGGTGCTAAAGTACTTATACCAAAACGCCACCATGTCGGTCCGATTACAGAACCAGAGCTCTAATCCGATCCAACTACAGCGAGACGTGAGACAGGGAGACGTTATTTCTCCGAAACTGTTCACAGCAGCGTTGGAGGATATTTTCAAGCTTCTGGACTGGAAAGGACGCGGCATCAACGTCAATGGCGAATACCTAACACACCTGCGATTTGCCGATGATGTAGTTCTTATGGCTGAGACCTTGGAAGACCTGAACATTATGCTCGAAGATCTCGGTAATGCTTCTTAAAGAGTGGGTCTTAGGATGAACATGGACAAGACGAAAATCATGTTAAATGCTCATGTTGCGCCCGCTCCAGTTAACGTTGGGAACATTGCACTCGAAGTTGTTGATCACTATGTTTACCTGGGACAGATAGTCCAGTTAGGTAAGTCCAACTTCGAGAAAGAGATCTCTCGTCGAATCCAGCTCGGATGGGCAGCGTTCGGGAAGCTCCGGCATATATTCGCGTCCGAAATACCTCAGTGTCTCAAGACGAAAGTCTTTGACCAGTGTGTGTTGCCAGTAATGACCTATGGGAGTGAGACGTGGTCGTTTACTATGGGTCTCATAAGAAGGCTCAAGATCACCCAGCGAGCAATGGAGAGAGCGATGCTTGGTATTTCCCTACTCGATCGAATCAGAAATGATGAGATCCGCAGGAGAACTAAAACAACCGACATCGCTCGAAGGATTGCATCGTTGAAGTGGCAGTGGGCGGGACTCATAGCGCGGAGAACCGATGGCCGTTGGGGCGGAAAGGTTCTCGAATGGCGACCACGTACCGGACGACGTTCCGTGGGCAGGCCCCCTACAAGGTGGACCGACGATCTGATTAAGGTCGCGGGAAGCCGCTGGATGCGGACAGCACAGGACCGATCGTTGTGGAGATCCTTGGGGGAGGCCTATGCCCAGCAGTGGGCGTCGTTCGGCTGATATGATGATGATGATGATGATGAATATATATAAAACACCCAGACCAGTACAAACAGACACGTTCATACTCACAAATATTTGTACTGTGCGGGGATCGAACCCGCGACCCATGGCTCAGAAGCAGCGTTTACTACCGCTGATCCAAATAGTCGTCTTTGGTTGGTTATTGTCAAGAAAACGTTTAATCTTATGAAATATAAATTAAGAAAATTGCGTGAAAAATCTGAAAATTTTATAATACCTACTTAACCACAACATTAAATTATTTCACTATTATAGTGGTTAAGTATTCTTAAATTATGACAATTTTAAGTTTTTTCAATATAGCCTTATAGCGTTTGACAGAATGCTTGCTGCAAATATCGTCAAATGGGATGTAAACAAACTGATATTTTTCATAGCCAGTTATATGAAGAAAAGAAGATTGTTGTCTATCATAATAAAGATAAACAATTTGTATCTGAAATGTTTTTTATCAATTATTCCAATTTCAAATCAATAGTCATAGTTAAGAAAGGTCAACGTCGGGTCGGTCGGGTCCGCTATTCGACAAATAAATCTCTATCTTATTAATCTTATCTCTAAAGGAGGTGAACATGGCTAACAACACCACCACCTAGAGTAAATTGTGTTCTTTGACCACCACAACCAATACTATTTTGATACTAAATAGCAAATTCTCAAAGCAGGTTGCAATACACCAGTCTTTACATTCGTAATGCTAAATTTGTTTATCTGTCTCAACACTAAAAGTTAAAGATAAAGTAAATTTACAGTAAATGTCAAACAGTCGTGTCATATTTTATCTGTTATGGTGAATTTCGAATTTTGTGTAAAATCTTGTGATAAATTCAATGATATTTCATAGTATAGATATGTTACCTTCATAATAAATTGCGTTCGAAAAACGTTCGCGGCGCTGCACGATGACAGTTACATAGATGAAGAATTGTAACCAAAATCAGACAGTACAAATATTTGAAAGTAGGTAGAAAATAGAGAGAAATAAAACAGGTAGTATTTGTGTTTTATGAAAAAAAGTATTTGTGTTTTATGAAAAAAAGTATTTGTGTTTTATGAAAAAAGTTTTTTATTACGTAAAAACGTAATATAAAACATACCTTTGAATTATGAGCGTTTCACAAGTTAGAATTTTTAGCAGAAATATTTACGTAAAATTTTAACAAAAATATATAATACACCGTGATTTCGTTAACCGTGTTACAAACGAATGCCAATTAATTTACCCAATATTAAAAGCCTCCCTGCAAAGTATTTTTATAATCAATAAAAATTATACTCTTTATTTGATATTTTAGCAACTTAATTGCACTTATAATATCAGTATATAAACTTGAAAAATTTTGTCTCAGGCGGGACTCGAACCCGCATCTCCTCGCATGCCGGGCGGGTGCCATACCATTAGGCCACCGAGACACTGCGACACGGCGCGAATTTTTCAAGCATATTCTTACGCTGTGAGCCAGCGTTGTTTCATCAAATGTTAGGAGTTTGCACCCTTAACGGTGGCCTAATGGTATGGCGCCCGCCCGGCATGCGAGGAGATGCGGGTTCGAGTCCCGCCTGAGACAAAATTTTTCAAGTTTATATACTGATATTATAAGTGCAATTAAGTTGCTAAAATATCAAATAAAGTATATAAATAGCTGTTTCATCTTAACTGACTGTCAAACATCTGCAAAAATGTTTCTTTCGGGTGTTAAGGGTGCAAACTCCTAACATTTGATGAAGCAACGCTGGCTCACAGCGTAAGAATATGCTTGAAAAATTCGCGCCGTGTCGCAGTGTCTCGGTGGCCTAATGGTATGGCGCCCGCCCGGCATGCGAGGAGATGCGGGTTCGAGTCCCGCCTGAGACAAAATTTTTCAAGTTTATATACTGATAATAAAAATTATGTACGAAAAATATTATATAATGATTCAGACTAAGTAAGTATTCATTTTGAAACACGCTGTAACGATTCTGCATAATAAGGTTCATTCAGCCGGCACAACCCTTATATACCCCACCCCCACCCACCCCAATATGTTTTGCAGATTACGAGTCATAGTGATACCTAAATTGTCGCATCTGTATTTTAATCTATGTCGTCGTCTTGGCACTTACAAATAAACTTAGAAATTAAAAAAACACGTAGTTTATAACAAATATTTTTATAAACTTACAAGTGATATTTGATCCCTTGAGCTTTATTCATTTTAGCACCATAATTTGTGCATTTTCTTAATACACAAGACGGCATTTTGATATTTTTTGTTAAACTGTCACTATGACTCGCTCTGAAGCTTGTTTGACGCAAACTGATTGAGATTGAGCCAATTGACTCAAAAAGACTTCTTGACTTAAGCGCGCAGTAACATAACATATCCTTTACTTCCTTTCTTTGTAATATCATTGGATAAATTGATAAATATCGTCAGTTTTCAGTGATAAAATAAATTCTAACGTGATGTTTTATCATATAAAACTTCTATACACAGAATACATAGTGAGATAAAGTCAGACAGACGTGTTTTTGCTATGAGTGCTTTTTAGTTGTTTACCAAAAAAGGACAATTTGAATTGAATAGGGTATTACCTATCTTCCCAGTTTTAAAGTGGTACTCTTATATGTACTTTTATATGACGACCATTTAGATCAGTGGTAGTTAACGCTGCTTCTGAGCCATGGGTTGCCGGTTCCATCCCCGCTCAGTACAAATATTTGTGTGTATAAAAAAAAAACTTATATAAGTAGGTTTATCGGTGGTGCTTAATATGGGACTATTAGTCTCTGTGTGGCCCAGCGTGGCATATCTTAAAATATTATTATTAATATTCTAGCTGTTGCCCGCAACTTCGTACGCGTCAATTTCTGTTATTATGATTGAGATAATTTTTGCAACATTTTTCACTGATGCTTCGCTCCTTTTGGTTGCAGCGTGATGTTATACATATAGCCTAAAGCCTTCCTCGATGAATGGACTATCTAACACAAAAATATTTTTTCAATTCAAACCAGTACTTCCTGAGATTAGCGCGTTCAAACAAAAAAAAACTCTTCAGCTTTATAATATTGTTATAGATTGGTAGTTATAAACTTATTAAAGGTTTAAAAAGATTGTGGAACACAAACTAAGGCACGACGAGTGCTAAAATCTCAGCACACTGAGAATGTAATTACGAGTATAACAAACTTTTCGATGTTTTAATGAAACTATTTTACCTGTTCTAAAGCCCGCCATATGTCATCATCGCTGTAATTCTCAAACGGGTCCAGATTGTACCGAATCGTAGCTGAGAATAACACCGGCCCCTGTGGTATAATTGAAATCGCCGACCTCAACTCCTGCAGGGTTATGATAGTAGTTAAAATATGAATCATATATTTTCATGTAGATTCTGATATTTAATTATACGAGCAACTTATTATTATCTTCTGTTTTTCAAACAAGTTACCTTTTTAGAAATACCTCTGGTATCAATGCCATCAATTTTTATGCTACCTTCGATCTCGGTTAATCTAAAGAGAGCTGATATTAACGAAGATTTGCCTGCTCCTGTTCTTCCAACTACACCAACCTGTGTAAAATATCAACATGTTTACACAGTAATAATAAAATAAAACAAATTTAAAATTTAACTATGTTTACCTTCCAGCCGTCCTTGATCTGAACGTTTAAATTTTTCAGCACATACGGGTCGTCAGGCCCGTATTTCATGCTTACATTCTCGAAGACTACATTACCACTAGTTGGCCAACTTGAGGATGGTTTTGTTGCTGAAGTAAGAATATTTCTCAGTAATTAAATTTGCAATTACTATAATCAGTTGTCAATTTCAAAGTTATTGCAAGGATTACAGTATTTATGAAAATATGAATGTAAAATCTAACTTTGAGATAGTTGTGTGTTTCATATCACTGGAAAATTACTACTACAAGACAATGTATCTCTAGTTATAACTATGGATGGATCAGTAAGTAAATCGTGAAAATTTTGAAAGCACCTAGTTACGGCTGTGGTATTAATATACTTCATAGGACTTAAAATGATTGAGAAGATACTAACGTCCTTCGTTCATGTACTCCTCCTTGGGTAAGTTAGTATACTCTAGAGTTCTCTCGACAGAGGTCATCTGCGCTAGGAAATCGGCAGTGTACTTCGCCGCCATCTGTAGTAGCATTGTCAGCATCATTGACTGACTCACCGCCATCCCCACAGTGCCCACTGGGATTGTACCCTCTGTAAACAATAAATAACTATGCTGCAATTAAGTCTATACGGCCGATTCTCTAGTTAATTCTTAGATTGTTGAGAATCGTTGACCTGCCTGAGTAGTTTTTATGAATATGTGTAACATTTAGCTCTAGTACCTAGATAGAGCGGAATGCTCTTGCGTTACACGTTCCTTTACAGATAATGCGTCCGTATTACAAACACAAATTATCGGCCAATCCATCTTGTACACATGTGCGCAAATATTTTCTGTTTATTCTGTCTTCGATTGAAATAAAACCAAGTCAGAAGGTTAATCATTTCTTTGAAAATTTGGTGTGGTACAGTTAAATATCATTCCATCGTACCTGTTTACAACATGTCTAGAATGTATATTATAGAACACTCACCAAAATCGATGAGAATGAAAATTGCCATCACTAATCCAAGATAAACTAGACATAGAGTATCTACGTATAAACCGAATGCTGCTGAACCGCCTGTGAACGTGTAAAAGGCGCTTGAATGGAGATTCTGAAAATGTATTAACAGTATAAAAACTTAAGAATTGTTTACCTTACAACGGTTTTAAATATTACACAATTTGAATAACATTTACCTGTGCTAAATCAAATTGATTGTTAAGTCTCGGTTCTGCTTTAGAACATCTTATGGTTGATAATCCTGCTATTGTGGAGTTGATCATGCCAAAGACAGGACTCTTAGCTGTTAAAAAATAATTTGTAATTTAAACTGTCGTTAACTATGTAGGCATACCTGTTTTTAGCTTCTGCCCATATATAGGACGTCAAAATAGGGATACAAAAATGTAAAAATCACGGCAAGATGACGTCATAATAACTTATAACCATAACATTAAAAGATTTTCACATTTTGTATGTATCACCTATAAAAATGTATATAAATAATTTATCAATATAAATATCCCGGCTGTCCAAATTTATTAAATAAATATATAATATTACTTAAGTTATGCATATATTTTAAGAATAGTACTTACTAGTGCCCTCCAGCCTCCGTACTGCCTGTGCAGCCTTTAAGTAGTACTTTATCATGAATCCAAAGAGTGCCACCAGCAAGAAAGTAGGGATGAGCGTCCAGGGTAAGGCCATCGCGTTTATTATTAGTACACCCGTCATCGATAAATACATTTGTAATGTTTCCAGTAAACTTCTAGGTAACAATTCATCTACTGCACCTAAATCCTTTGAAAACCTGTTAAGAACACGACCTGCAGCAAATATGAAACAAAAAATAAATTAAACTGATCATAGCTACTTCAAATTTCAAGGTACAATAAGAGAAAGAAAACTATCATGTGTCTGAACTTTGTCTTTTTATTTAAGTAATGGTTACGTACCCGAAGGGTTTACATCAAAAAATCTCTTGACAGCTATGATGACGTTTTTGAAGGCCATGTCGTGTATATTTTGGGATGCACGCATACACGACATTACATAGGTCAAAATCCTGAGTTGAGCAAATACAATAATGGTCAACACTCCTTCACCGTATATCCATAGGTATGTGCCATTCGTGAGCCCGTCCAAGTCTGTTTTTAAACTTGGATCTGGAAAAAAATGTGTTGATTTAGGTCGTGTAAAAGTATTTATTTGCATCGATAATTTGTTGTATTAAATGAGCAATGAGCATTAAACCAGCAGCTTGCTAGGTGTTCCTTTTGATATCCCATAACTCTAGGGTATTAAACAGACGATGGTAAAGAATCAAATTGCTTAAGAATTATTTTTCAATTATTAATTTTTTTTTGTTTAATTTTTTCATACAAAATAATTCTAAAAAGTCACGACTGTTTATGTAAAACACCCTTACTTTGAACTTATGAATGAACTTTTGAATGAAAACGATTTACTCGTACCTACTTATCAATTAAACACCCACACACGTCAATGTTTTTTACAAGTTACGCTCTCCTGCTACTTTACTACTACACTTTAGTGTAAGTTTGCCAACGTCTCGCAAAACTAAGGATTCGCCATACTGGTTACATTTTATAACAAATTTAACTAAAATTGATGTTATATTCGAAACTATTAATTTTTGAACCACACATTCTAGGGCGTTTTATATTATTTCTACCTATAGAACATAACCTTAGAGTTATGGAATATCAAAAGGAACACGTTGTATACACCGTGAAATTTTAGTGGTTGTTTTCCCGCAGTAAAATGATTCTATCTTAGTAGTATAATAGTTTTGTGCAGTTTTTTTTATTCAAATAAAAAATAGCAGTTTCACGATTGTGATAAACGAAACTCGAAAGCAACCTCGAACCAATGGTACCAGCCGCGCCGCAGCCGGTCACCGGCCGGGGTCATTGCCCCTCGCGCGGTGCAGTTTATGCTGTATTTCTTAGTGCGTAGAGCTTCTTTTGCTTTGAACATTAATTTCATGCGGCAAGCAGTACCCAACCACGTCACATTTTGTAAAGATACTATCGTATCTCACGCTTTTGAGTTGATGATTATTTTTTTGATTAGTTGAGAACAACGATACCTTTATTTTCAAAAAATAACTCGCATGATTCGATGGTGCTACTAAAGATAAATCGTTCTGTTGCGGGAAAACAACCACTAAAATTTCACGGTGTATAGTAGGAGTTGAAAGTTCTTTTTAACTATCTGTCTTAGCTTTTTACCCCTGATTTAAGTAGCCGGTTTAAGTAAAGTTAAAATAGAAGGATAAAAAAAGTTAATAAGTTCTTTTAGAACTGTTAAATTCTCTACAATATTAGATGTTTATATATTTTTAGGTCTTACCTGGTTCTTGATCTGGAGGAAGTGATTGGATGTAGTCCGCTACGGCATTTGTCCTTGAAACAAATTTGCCATCAAACACTATCTAATATTTTATCTATTAATAAAATTCAAAAACGGTTTTTATTTTTATAAACAATATAAGTAGATAATAATATGTAATATCAAATATTCAATAAGATCACACATAAATTGGTGTTACAACACCGTTTCTGTGAATGTACTACAATCATATTTTGCTAGAATTTAGATTTCCTTCCGAATCTAAATATCTTTAGCAAAGACATATCTTACCACATGCTTTGCCAATAGTCTGTAAAGGTAGCGGCAACTTGCGTTATAGAGAGTGTAAAAAGCGCGAGTAGCAGTATAGTCCAGGACTTCACCGAGCGCAGGTAATCCCACACCACTGACCACTTCAGGTTGCCCTTTGCTCGTTCTTCTGCTGCTAGCACTTGCTCATGTTCTAATTCTGCATCCTCTTCGACACTTCGGACAGACATGCTTCGAAGCATAGATGGCCGCTTCTTTCCTTGCTGAAAAATAAAAGCATTTTAGCTTGCTTGCTTGGGGGAGCCATGGGCCGGACATCAATGGAATCAATGGAAGCTAAGAAGTGTTATTTTATCACTTTACAGTAAAATGTCCTCTGGAAGTATTGAATCAAGTAGTAAAAACAATACTAACTGGATCCACGCCATCTTCGTCGCCATCTTTAAGCTCTTTTAATAGCAAAGAAAAATCTTTACCATCTTTTGCTAATTCATCGTAAGTACCCATATTTTCTATAGCACCCTGAAAAATAAATAACTGTTTAATGGTACTTTTAGTAGCGTACACCATAATGTGCAATGTTCCACCAATGTAACGCAATTGTACGTCTATCCAAGCTTTTACAAAAAAAAAGTAGTTTAAAGTACCTTTCTTCAATTACATTCATTGCCTAGTAAATCCATAAAAACGAGTTTTGACCACTCATTTGGTGTAAAGCAGTTAAAAATGTATTTTTTGCTTCTTTTAAAGTGATTTCAAAGCCATTTACATAGCATTCCGATATGATAGGGTGTCACAAGAAAATACTAAATTCAAGACATGCTATTACTTACTGATAAATCTGCAATATGAAAATATTTAAGACCAATCCACAACTGTGAAAGCAAAAATGTTTTATTGAATGATATTATATAAAACGATATCATTGACGGTAATTTACAAAACAAAGTTTGGGATACATACTTTTACGACATAAAGGTACTGGAAAAGGTAAATAAGGCATAATGATATCGCACTGCTAGCAAAGCAGGGACTATACAATAATAAAAATTATATTAGGGGTTAAAGTATGAAATTGCCGTTTTGTATGGACGAAATCGAGAAAAGTCATTTTTCCATACTAACTTTTTTTTTAAAACGCCTGAACCGTTTTCGATGCAATTAAAGGTGAAAGTTAGATGGTTATAAAGCTACGCATTATAGTATTTTAATTTCTGAAAATCAAAGTATATAATACAAACATACTTAATTGAAGCTAGCAGGTCAGCTGACACATTGTAAGGGGTCTTTTCAACGACTTCCTTTGAAGTAATAGGCACTAATATTGCATTTTTTTTAATGAAAAGGTACTTTATTTAGTTTTTGATACAATACCAAAAGAATTACGCAATAATATGACTATACTTAAGAGCTATAAACAAAATAAAAAGTGGGAAAATGATCGGCAATTTCATACTTTAACCCCTATTATGATGATGATGAATATTTGGCAAGTACCTCGTTCAGAACAATGATTTAGTCAGCATCCTTGAGGTAGTGCACCTGGTGCGTGACGAGCAGCACGGTGCTATCGCGCAGCAGCCCGCGGATGCAGTTGTCAAACAACATGCGCCCCACGTTGGCATCCACAGCTGAGAGAGGGTCGTCCAGCAAGTATATGTCAGCCTACAAAGTTACATCACACCAAAATTATACATTACATGAACCAAAAAGTCAGCAAATCCGTGTAAGAATGGTATAAATAAAATTTTACCTAGATAATTTAGCTGATTAATATAATACAGCTCAACCGTTAAGTAATTCTTTTACTGTTTTACTTCAAATTCAATACTAGAATAGAATTCCTGCGACTTCATACGAATAAGTAGAATTTATAATCATAAAATGGAACATTTAAATTTCGTTCGTGTTACAAACAAACATACAGGCTTAAATCCGATAAACTGTCGTTTTGGCTTATGTTGCTTTAGTAAAGCTAATAAGTTGTTTTTTAATGACATAGACGGATAGAAATAAACGGATCATGAATTTTTTGTTCAAATTGATTAACTTATATCGACTTCTCTCCTACTTTTTATCTCAGAACTTTTTAAATTATAATTTTACTAAGCATAACAGCAGAAAGCATATTCTTCATTTACAGAAAATCCTTTTGCTTTCACTCATTAACCATAATTTAAAACCCATAATTTCTAAAGTCAGAATCATCTTTAAGCATACATTAAATATCCTTAATAGTGAAGGGGCAGAACCATCAATCGCAGAAAGTTTACATTCAGAATCTTTTTGCAAGTGATGTTGACGACTCGTCTATCAGACTGACGAAAATTAATAGTTAGTTTTTATTTCCCTGAAGGTAACAAAATTTACAGCAAGTTTTCGCCAAAAATTCAAGTATAATTTTTGGTTGAGGGAAGAATAGTAAAGACTATGGGGCGCACGGCGGCCGCTCTGCCGCGGCTTCATTCACTGCACTCGCTCCGCTCTCTCGCCTTCACGCCTTTGTATGGTCACTGTTCTAACCTAACCTATCCAACATTTCAATAGCAACTATGAGAATAAGAAACAAATTATTATTTATTTTATACATATTTTGGAATTTGAAAGGTTTATTGAAAATTTTATAATAACGTAAATGCTCCTATTTCCTACCGCCAGTTTAAGCTGTCTTAGGACTCACTTTGAAAAAATAGATATAATAAGGTATAATTAGAAATGATGATATTATTATAATTTATATTTAATCTTAATGATATGTTTTATGAAATTTAGCACTTAAATTCAGTATTATGTCGAATAAATATTAGTAAGTAATTGTTTAATCCAAAAGAGCCGTTTATTCTATTACCGCCCCTGTTGTTTGTTTCTATTACCGTTTTTCCGATTCTATTACCGACTCCTAAGAAATTGTCACTTTCTCTATACAATAAAATTGAATAAAAACAGTACTAAGAAGGTGGTATGTAGTAAAGTAAGTGTTAATAACAGTTTTGAGATAATATTATTAGATAAAAATTTTTACACAAATAATAAATCATTATGATCATAACGTTGACTCCAAAACTGTTACACATATATATTTTTTTAGTATTGTAATTATTCAGAAAAACGTTTCGGTGGCAGCAATCAGTCTTCAAACAATTATATGTTTAATTTTAATTATCTACTTATCAATTTGATATTTTGGATTAGGAACACAAATATTTTATCTGTCATACATTTTTCAAAAAGGTATTTACTAACTCGCTTAATTTTTTGCCACCTTTTTCTTTTCTGTTTTTTTAGCCACAGTTTTGTTTTCCTTCTTATTGTATTTTTTCTGGTATTTTTTTATCTCAATTATAGGAAAGAAAGGGGCATTAGGTAAGTTATTTAACCTAGATGGTCATTCTAGAGTCTTGAAATGTGATATGAACGTAATCTTAATCGGACACCTCAAAGGGAAAATCCAAAAAGATTTTTTTTTAAATCTTCTTTGAATTTTTGAACTGCAAATATAACGTGTCCCTACGCTGCACGCTGGATACATTTGACGAAGATTCTGGGTTTTATTTATCTTAGAAGTCAAAATAGAACGCTCATTATGTGAGTCCAACTCGTACTTGACTGGCTTACTAATTTTAGCTTATATACTTCTACTATGTGGCACTAAGAAGTAACTCTTGAATAAAGTTGTTCATAAGAATATACAGACAGTCAATACTAGAGTGAAGTTTAGTTTAGTAATAAAATTTTAGCTTATATGTCTTCTCAGCTATGAGTCGGCAATAGAATGAAGTGTGAAGATTACAATATTCTATAAGCGAGCAATAAAATTACAAATCAACAGCTACAATATCTACTTTATGGAAAACTGTTAAATTTGATGTCATCACTATTCATTTTCTTTTAATATCAATTACTCAATTATTCAGAAAAAAGTAGGTTGTTTAAAATATATTGTCATACATTTATAGAAATAATGATTAACGTTCAAGCGAATTTTATGCAAAATCTCTAGGAAAAACTATTGTCGTTAATTGATCCAACCGAGTAAAATAATCTTATTGAGCGAACAACACAAAATCGAATTAAAGTATATCGTTAATTATAGATATATATTTTAAAATAATAAATATCCTCTAATTTCTTACAACGCCATAGGTCGTTAAAATTAGCATCAAGTTAAGAGATTTAGACTCTATTACTGCCTTTGATTCAAATATGATTTTATACCATAAAAATCAATAAAATTGGTTAGTTAGTTAGTTAATTAGTTAGGGTAAGGGTTAGTTTAAAAAAACAATCTCTATATTACAGTTTTAAAGTTATAGCAACAAGTAAAATCCACTTTTATTACATTATTTTCCTTAAGTTAAATTAAGGGGTCCTTTTGTGGCTGAAGGCGCTACACTATGAAATGTGCCTTCATTTCGGACGCATCCCACTTATTGTCAATTTATTTATACACTGACTAATTAGACATACAAAAAATATTTTTTTAACGACCAATTTAAACATCTAATTGATTTTTAACTAATAACTTCACTGGATCCTATAAAAAGTCTAATATAAATGATTGAAAAATAGGTCGTTATTAGGACACCAATTTTAGGGGGTCGTTAATCGGGGGGCATGCTAGTGCCCCCGCTCGAGCGCGAAGCAAACACTGCCGTACCATCCTTTACTGGAACCATTTTGCCGCATTTTCAAGCCCCTATTTGAGAACCTCTGGATAAGACCAAAACGCAGAAAAGGTCTGAAGTATCTGATGAAGAACCCTCAGCTGGTCTCAGCTGTATTAGAGATATGGCTATGCCCCCTTCTACTATTGGTACATAAAAAATCGACTCTCATTGCAAAAATCCAGCGCAGTGGGACACATCTTCTAATTTAATTTAGCCTATAGCGTCCCACTGCTGGGTGAATGCCTCCCCTTCTGCTTTTAAAAAATTAAAGGAAAACTCTGGATAAGACTAGACTGGCTTTTATACTTAGGTATACTTACAATGGGCAATACGAAAAACTGTTGCTACTGTACAAGAATCAGAACCGGAAAAAAAGAAAAGAAAGATTTGTGATAGTAAAAAAACTACTGCTAAAAAGAAAAAAAAAAATGTCAAATAAGAAAATCCAATAAAATTAATCAATATGCCCGTTTCTACAAAAAGAAGTGAAATCTCTCCAAAAACATTCTGTAAAAAACTAGCCAAGTCTCGATGAAGCTGCTTGTTTATCTCTAAAAAGTAATGAAATCTAGACAAAGTCGTGCCAAGTCTAAGGTTCCTTACTGCGATTTCTTTATTATTATAGTTAATGTTGTGGGATAAGAGCCTTTACGATATAGGTTTGGTATTTTAACAAATTGAAATAATAATGTTTGGTAGAAACAACTTCGAAAAAGAAGCCGATAGGAGGATTCAAGTAGGCTGTGCAGCATATGGGAAGCTTCGTCACGTCTTTATGTCATCCCTGCCGCAATATCTAAAAACTAAGGTATTCAATCAGTGATTCCTGCCAGTCATGATCTACGCTGCGCAAACAACACTTGCCGGAGGACTAGTTCAGAAGTTCAAAATCGCTCAACGAGCTATGGAGATCACTATGCTCGGTATTTCGTTCAGGACAAGATATGAAAATAGCATATTCGAAACCCGAAAGATTAGTACGCTGAAGTGGCAGTGGGCTGGTTACGTCTGCCGTAAAACCAACAACCGTTTGAGCAGATGAATTCTGGAGTGGAGACTGCGTTTAGGCCAGAGTAGTGTAGGGCGCTTTGCGATTCGAAGTTAGTATTTATTTTTATATAAATAAAAATATCAACTACTTTGTGTGATATTTAAGCAATTTAATTGCAATTATATTATCAGTATTTCAAGTTTAAATAAACTAATATAACTACGAGTATTAACTGAAAAAGGCAGCTCACATCTCTGTATACGGCTCTAGCCAGACTGATTCTAGCCCGCTGGCCACCGGACAGTGAGACGCCCCGATCACCCACCAAAGATAAGTCACCATACGGGAACTGTTTGAAGTCAGGCCCCAGGCAACACGCTTGACACACCTGAGAAGTAAAATATACATTTACATATAAAAGCAACATAAAATCGTGTACCTTGAAACGAGATCATGATCATCATCATCAGCCGTAGTGGGCTGATGTGGTCCACCGATGACCATAGGCTTCCACAAAAGAAGGGTTTTGTCATTCATCAAGCGGGTTAACGAATCCGGTTTGACCAATAGTACCTCCTTCACTAGTCTCTTACGTCACCCATAACACAAGAAGGGGTTAAATAAAACATGACGCGTAAGCTAACAAAGCAACGTATAAAATAAATAAAATATTCAAATCTCAAATACAACAGCCAAAGACATGTATTTATCCTATTTCAACCAAATTAAGCTCGATAAAAAAAATATTACTGATACCTGTTTGTACTTTTCGGAGTCATAAACTAATCCAAACAATATGTTTTCCCGCACAGTCGCTGGAAAGAGCCAGGATTCTTGGCATGAATAAGACATAGATCCATTTCGTTGATAAGATCTATTGAATATTTTTGAAGAGTTCAATTTTTGCACTTAGAGTGATTTTAGGACCACTTTATAAAGAAACAAAGTTGTTACTTTCTAGCAAAATAATTAAATTATGATCGACTAAGGCTAATTTATTTCTACTTTGTCTAGTAGACACACTTTTTTTATAATTCTATCTAGGTAGGTACTAACTCTCCGTCAATAGACACTTAGAAAATCTCACTTTTATGACAACAACAAAAATCTCGAGACAAATCTACGTTGAACGGCATTTTAAAACCAGTCTTCTACGAGGTATAATTACAAAATAAAATCACCCGGCTACAGGTAATTTCCGGCAATATAGGTTTACTTTCCGCTTCTTTGTATTTTCTATAGATAGATACTCTATATTGCACACCATAAAATTGAAAAATAACACATGACAAAGACTTAGATTTGTACAATATAGGCGGTCTTATCGATTGCAGCGATCTCTGCCAGTGGAGTATAACATTTCAACTAAACTATTTACCTAACTTCACCTGCTGCGTAGGGTAAAGTAAGTAAGGCCCCGGTGACCAATTTTGCGTAGAACAAAAACATGGTTCAATCCTTTGTTTTATGAAGCCTATAATAACAAAGAGAATATAGCCTAGGCATTATCGAACGTGAGATGATGACTACTCTTTTTTTTGTTTAGATATACCTTTCCAGCGCCGACAGGCCCGATGATCGCGCACAGCTTACCGTGTCGAATGCGCAGGGAGAGATTCTTAAGCGTGGTTTCGTTCTCAGATTCAACCCACGACCCGGTCACTCCCGAAATCTCAACTGCAAACTCACTTGGTTTGTTTGGACTGCCAACTATTAAAAACACGAAATATTCGCTAAACTAAAATACGAATAGTAAGCACAGTACTGTACACCTTCTGAACATAGATAATTATGCGAAATCAAAAGGCACTTGAGTAAAGGAACGGAAAAGACTCGAGGACAACAACACAAAAATATATAAAATACTGATGCCTACTCCCTTTATTTCGTCTATCATCATCATCATCATCATCATCAGCTTATCATAATCCACTGCTGGACATAGGCCTGACCAATTGCACGCCACTTAGGTCGATCCTCGGCTTCTCGCATCGGGTGCGACTCATGTGATATACAATCATTTGATATAATCAAACTTTAATAACGATCACACTAAATAATAATTATTTTTTATAACAACACTTCATATAATTTTGTTTCACATAACGATTACTTTACATAACATACAGTTTATTTAATACTATTTAGTATAACATTCATAACAAATAAAACCGTTTGAAATAAAACTCATTTTATATAAGGTCACTTTTTTTCAGGTATTATGACTTACACAGAGTCGCTGTTTATATAAAATAAAAATATCCCTTTAATTTTTTCCGATTCTGCCGATTTTGTATCAAGTAATCATTATCCGTTTTAAATGTTATATAAAAGGAATGTTATCAGAAATTAACTAAATACCAAATATTATTATATAAAATAAAATTTATTTGGTTTTAGCATTATATCATGTGTATGTTATAATAAACGGTTGTTATACTAAGTGATTTTATCCCAATTGTTACTTATACGTTTTAAAATTATGTAACTTAAAATTATATCTTTCCATCATTCATTATATTAAAAAAGTGTTATATTAAACAAAATTATATCATTTGATTATATATGTTTTGATCATTATACGATATGTTGTTATACTATATATTTCACACCCTCTCGCATCCAGCTCCTGCCAGCCACCTTGCGCAAATCATCACTCCACCTGGCCTGAGGGCGTCCTACACTACGTTACTATTTCGTCTATATCTAAGTTTAATTTTAGTAAAAGCCACCGGTGTAGTAATAAATATAAACCATCTGCCTGATCCAGTAGTTGCTCATCAGGCAGTCAAGGAGATGACAGGAAATAGATAGGAGCTGTAAAATTCTACTGACTAGAGTAAAACTTTTTAATTAGTAAAGTTAATTGTGCTCTCGACCCAAACGGTAAACCAAATAACCAAAAACCATTGACGACCATTTTTATCAGCGGTAGTAAACGCTGCTCCTGAGCCATGGGTCGCGGGTTCGATTCCCGCACAGTACAAATATTTGTGTGCATGAACATGTCTGTTTGTACTGGTCTGGGTGTTTTGTATGCTTTATAAGTATGTATTTACAAAAAAAAAGTAGGGTATATAAGTAAGTTTATCGGTTGTCTAGTACCCCATACGACAGGGTACTTAATAGTAGCTTAATTTGGGACTAGATGGCTCTGTGTGACCCAGTGAGGCATGTCTTAAAAACCTAATATCAGTTTAATTAATAACACAGTTAGCAATAATTATTCCATTATTACCTGTGATTTACTATTATAAATCTTCAAAATTAGAAAGCGTAGCGTAAGAAATTTAAAAATAATATTCTAGAAATTTGTATTTGTAGTCTGTTATTGATATGATAATACACTAGTACTTACTGTTTGGATTTGACATGAACTCTGATTTATTTTTGTAGTTGACAATTTCTGGAGTCTCGTGTTTCATTTTCTTTGCAGAAAATATGCCCCTCGGTGGTGCGACATAGGTACCGTTTGCATGGGCAGTATAATTTTTTTCATCTGCGGGAAAAATATAGTTACTTACACTAAACAGAATGGAATAACTGGTGTGCCTGCAGATGATATTAGTCCAAGTTACTAGGCCAAAATATTGGTAAGTATTTACAAATTGACTTACGCCAATTTGTAAGCAGTTACTGCTTATTATCCTACTTAGTCGATTTAATAAATAATCTTAAGGCTTACATTTTTCGCTGGCCCGACACCTTGACTCAATGTGTATAGTATGCCAGTAATGTGTAGTAGTTTAGTTTAATAATGATTAAATAAATCACCATTAATATTTTACATTTATTTATCTATTACATTTGTCTTAATTAAATTTATTATGAGGGATCATGCTAAAGTAAAATGTTTATAAGTGATTTAGGTACTTACCTAACGCTAAAAAACTCTGCATACGTTCTAGTGTAACAAAAAGTTCTGACAATGAAGCAATCGCCATCGGCAAAATTATTGTCAAGTTAAGTTGAACCGAACTCAAGAACTGCTGTATTGGATATATCTAAACAAATACAAATTATTGTCATTTTCTTCGTTTATTTCAAGTCAGATCAGAAATAAAACCGACAACATAATATTATTCATTTCCAAATTTGTAGGTTGACATTGTTGCTTACGAACATAAAGAAGTCTTAAAATACGGGACTACGCGAAAAGTATACATACCGTGGTGGCAGAAACCATTAATCCAGAAAGAACAAGTGTTAGCATAGTGAAAAATAAAATAGTTCGTTCTGTGAATAACATGAAGCCAAGAATAACACTCCGGACGAAGATTGCGTTTCGAAGAGCTTTCATTTCGTAAGCACGCACTGCGCTCACCACTACTTGAAAAGGCTTCTCCCATGCGTACATTTTTATGACCTGCAAAATTAATACCATTTTATAGTCGTGCTGACAAGTAAGCAACGCAGTTTAAGGAAATTTAAATGTTACTTAGAAGCAATGAAGCATGTCGCTATTGCAGCTGCCATTAAATAGTTTAATAAAAACCAAATAATATTCTCAGCAAAAACCTAACCAGGTTTACAGCATGCAGCTACAACAATTTTGAGTGAAAATAGTAAAAAAATGTCCTAATTATTTACCTGACAGACAACGACAGGTCAACCTATACCCAAAAAGTGAAATGTCATCAAATTTATTTTCAACTTTAAGTCCAACAAATAGAGATCAATATCAGTTGAGGAAACGTTTTGTGGTAGGTTGACGTGCTGTTGTCTGTACTAAGTGGAAATGTCATTTACAATGTCATGATAGTTTCACTGCTTTGTTTCTTCTCCAATCATGCACAATTGAATTAAAAATATCTTCTAATTCCAAGTATCAGCAATTCAGTAGGTATTATAGTTTGTTACATAATCTCACTTTTACAACTTATTAGTTAATAACATGGTAATATATAACCTTGATCCCGGATAAGTCACTCAATCCTACAAAGTAGAGTAACAGTTGGATAAGATTTAAGCTTCAATTGATACCATCTTGATTTTGTCTACAACATGACATAGTTTAAAATCGTTTCCGCTTTTTTTACAACACAAATTGTGTGATAAAAAATATGATATCAAAGATAATAGTAGTAATAATCGCGTTCGGTGTTTTATTATAATGACTATACTTAATTGTGATCTTAGAGGTATTTTATCAAGCAGGGATGGAAAGTTAACTAAAGTTAAATAAAATTAGTAAGCAAACAATAAGTACCTACAAACTTTTCTGCAACGGATAACATTTACAAGTCACAAAGAGCATAATCACAAATAATACCGACCTGGATTCCATTGATAATTTCACTCATTAATTTAATTCTTCTATCCGTTCTTGTTGCCACAGAGCGTTTTATACTGGCAGTTAACTTTGTTAAACCAGCTGTGATAGAAAAACAAACATTAAATAAGTAGACCGGTACAACTTTGATGTTTGAAATGTTTTTAATCTTCGATGGTTTTAGCTTAAATGTATGTATTATATTTAAAAAATCAACTGTTGTACTCGTAGGTGGGATTTAAAAACACGACCATTTTTGTTCGGCGCTATTCTCTGATTTACTAAGACAAATTTGAGTCTCCGAATTTCAAAAATCGAAAGCATAGGTACCTGATAGCAAAATATTGTGGTTCTTATTCCATCTGAGCCGTTTGACATTTAATTTCAAGAAATATTATCTTTAATAATAACACTAGTATCGGATGAACTGTTTATAATACTAACATATAGAGCTATTTCATCTTTAAAGATTAAACCTACCTACTCTGTAAAATGATGAGAACGAAAATTTTATTTTAATACAATATTGCTAAAAACATTAATTAGAATGTTCACTAAAAACTGTGTAATGTTTAATGTACTGCTACTTACAAAATTCATTCATTCATAGGTATATGTTTTCGGTTTTTTAAGGTGGGACTTGTACCCAACCTATCGCTTACCGGGCGAATTCTCTAATCAATTAAGCTACCATGACCACTGAACATACTACATATATACCTCTTTGTCTGTTCTGTGACCATGATATTGCCTGTATCGTCGAATTTATTCAAGGCTTTATGCTGTAAGCTAGTGGAGCTTCATCAATGTTTTTGGTTATGCACTTCGGTACCTCCAACCGCCGAGAGAAATAATTTTACAAATAATTCACAGTCGGTTTTGATGAGTTTTTTTTTTATTAGGAAGTTTTAACTACGAGGAAATTAGACTCGAAAATTGTGAACGCTTATTGAGCAATATCACCTTGTCATTATTTATGCACCAACAGAAGGTTTTTCTTATGAGTTTCAATGTATCAGTTGGAAACAGTTCTTTAACAAAAACGCTATGCAAACAAACACCACACAATAACATCCTGAACTTTTGTATTTCCCTTAAACGTGTTAGAATAATTTTAATGGCTGATAATTGTTTGTCTGTGCGCTTGACGACGTGGGTGCGCAGTTATTCTAAATATATAATAGTTATTCTAATGATCTTACCTTTCTGTATAGTAAAGCAGAGCCCGCAATCTTGACTCTTAAACTGAAGGCCATAACAAATAATGTGTTATGGTGGTGACACATCAGGACTACGAAGTTCAGACCCAGCATGCAAAGAGCATACAGCCCAGCTTCAAATCGTGCCACGTCGGAATCTACAGTCCAAAATGCTAGTAGTCTTGCAAAAAGTAACGGCTGACCTATCCTTTAAAAGAACATGAAATTTAATTTAAAAAAAAAAATTCAGGCGTTCTTCATCATAAGCCTATATGTCAGTCCACTTTTGGATACTTGTCTATCTAAAAGGAAAACTTTCCCATAATCGCTACGAATGACAGGCAGTTAAGACGATGCCGGAAATAAGACGGGCAAGTCTTTAACTTTCGGCGATCTCTAGCCTCCTTTTGCGACACCCATACGAATAGGAGAGGTTATACTATTTAATTTCGTGTTGCCACCATACTGCTCTCACACCTGAGTTAGGCGATTCGTTACTTTGCGATAAACTTAAAAACGAAATAACGACAATAATAAAATAAAAACTAGAACACCGGCATAAATGACCCTAAGCACACTACCTGTACTCACGAGGGTTGAAAAAAAAAACATGCAAATGCAAGTGCGCCACCGTGCTGCTCGTCTTCTAAAGATGTCATGCAAAGTGGCAAGACACGTAGAATTCTTAATACTGGTGATAGACACAAGTCATAATCACATTTACTCACTTGCAAGCTTATACTATCGCATTATGTCAGAAGCGAAAATAATTAGTAAAACATTATTAGTTCGCGGGTTCGATCCCTGCACTGTACAAATATTTGTGTGCACATGTCTGGGTGTTTTTCTATGTATAATAAGTATATTTTTACAAAAAAAGTATATAAGTAAATTTATCGGTTGTCTATTACCATACGCCAAGCTACTTTATAGTAGTATGTGTGGCCCAGCGTGGCATGACTTAAAATTATTATTACATTACAAAAATAATCGTTAGTTGCATTGTAGATTAAATTAAATTAATTTACTGTGACTTATACCAGACCATTTACCTGCATGCGACTATCACTAAGATAAAGAGAGCACCGGGCATGTATTCAAGCCAATATGCTCTACATATCGCCCACCCTAGCGACGGTTTCTTGTTAGTTCTAGCAGCTCTCTCCAATTCGTCAAACCATGCCCTGTAATAATTAATATAAAAGCTTCAGCCAAAACGATAATAATATTCATAACTACTGAAATAAATAATAAATTTACGATTTTCAAACGCGTTTATAAGGATGTCAGATTATATTTTGATATATCCCGCCTTTTCGAACCCTTTTAGGTATTCACCTAAGCTACTTGACTCGGACCAAATTTGGGACAATAAATAAATAGTTTCTGAATTACTGCACTTCAGAGATCAACATTTATCGATTTCTGTTATTAATAGTGCAAGACAGCTACATTTTATCTAAGTGTGTGTAGCTATCGCAATTAATGTAAAATGTTTAAAATAAAAATTGTTTCTTAAAGCAACATCTATAAAAATAGTCTGATATGATGTTTTTGTAATATAATTATATGACAAACTAGCTGTTGCCCGCGACTTCGTCCGCGTCAATTTGTGTTATTATGATCGCGATTATTTTTGCAACATTTTTTCACTGATGCTTCGCTTCTATTGGTCGCAGCGTGATGTTATATAGCCTAAAGCCTTCCTCGATAAATAGACTATCCAACACAAAAAGATTTTTACAATTCGAGCCAGTACTTCCTGAGATTTGCGCGTTCAAACAAGCAAACAAACAAACTCTTCAGCTTTATAATATTTAATATAGTTAATTTTTTTTTCTTACAATTTTTTATGGATTTCCGCTAAAACGTTTTTAGTTATGGTTTTATGGACTAAAAGTTACTGAACATAATTTTTCTTAAATAAATGTTCAATATAATACTTATAATGTATAAATTCCGGAATGAAATAACTTTGGATGACCTCCGTGGCGTGGAGTGGTTTTAACACCTGTCTACAAGGTGTCGTCTGCTCCGAGGTCCCGGGTTGAGTCTTCTACATAATCTTGGGTCTGGGTGTTTGTGGTAGGTACCTTCGTTGTTTCTGATTCCCACAATATGAGTACTTTAAATAATTATTAATTCTGGGATCAGCACATTGTAGGTGTGTGATGTTGTCCACATTTATTTATTTATTTTATTTTATTTCTGCCTCGATTTACCTATTTACAATGTTTATTTATATTTTAAATTGGAAATTGGAATTTTAAAGAATTAAAAATAGCATATTTATATTGATTATAACAACTTATATAACTAGATACACAATCTAATACAAAAAGGACACCTAAAACCGTCTTCAATTGAATGATGTAGACTAAACTTTATAATTCAAGAAAAATTTTTTAGGGTGTACATTTTTCAAGTTTATATACTGAATATAAACTTGAAAAATGTACACCCTAAAAAATTTTTCTTTGATAATAAAATGAAAAACCAAAATCTTGCGAATAAAACAACGTACATAAATAAATCGTATGCCAAATTTTAATCACAATGTAGTACAATTATTGTTCTAAGTAGTTTGTGTATACAATTTACCAATAGGTAATCTACATGCGTTTATAAGGATCCCTCAGTTCAGCAATTTTAAAAAGGTTTGATTGGTCATTACTTTTTAACTATTACCATTTGTGGTGTGTTATTTAAATTGTTCCGATATATACCAAGATTACCTTTAAGGTGAATACAATACAAGTTATCATGTATTTCGTAAACATAACTCCGTATTTCTAGGATCACTCAACCTAAAGGCGTCTGGATTTAGTGATCCAATGAAACCATCATAGATTCCTGGATTTACGTTGAAGTATCTTAATTTTTTGTGAAATAATGTGCCAAATTCAGTACAATTTTTTGATATGAAAATTTCATTCACATAGTAAGTATTTCCTGAGATTCAGCTTGAAGCCATTTTTTCTAATGTCTGAATTGAGTGATCTACATATTGGGCAATATCTTCGATCGCATAAGAGTGAGAGATTTTCATTTCGGTTATGGGTTTTGACAATTTGTGACTTAAATGTACGTTTTGGTTTTGTTAAAAAATAATAAAAAGATCACTCAATTCAGATGCACATAGACAAAAGAAGTATCAATTTTAACCACATCTAGTTAGGATGGACTCATTTTTAATAGTCCGTAGCAAATCCTTTTATTTCTAGTGTATAGTTTATGGCATGAAATTCAACGGGAAAATATTAGCCCTTACACCATTGAAGGCTTCGTAATCTCATTCAATGATGTGGAACGATAACCAGCATCTTTTTTTACTTCATGCCAAAGGTGTTCTATTGGGTTGTGATCTAGGTTATTGGTTGGCCAGTCTAGAACCGACACTAATTGAGTAACAAGGCTTGCCTTTTTTATATAAATAATGGGCTTGCTCTTGATTACATACTTAACTATACGGTTAAGAAGAAGCCTAAGATGGAGCGAGCTTACCCAGAGGTACTGGTTTTTCCACACCCCAGTGGAACACAGAAAAACAGCAGGAATGGTAGCATCCAGGCGGCCCCTTACGAAGCTTACCACCGCAAAGGGATCTGTTAGCCGTTATCATTGGTTAGAAAACCAAAGATGCCGTTGCCCAGGGTGGACCACTAGGAGGTAGATTCCGCCACCTAAAAACCAATCTTGACTGATCGTGCAGTCAATTATCGTGTTTTGTATCGTTATCCTGCTGGAACGTCCATATAACCGGAAAGTGTTCTGCGGTATAGGGTAACATAGTTTTTTCTAATATAGTTTTATACTGCTAAATTGCCCTCTATTATTCTGATAGGTTTTGCTCTATGCTCTAAAATCGATCCCGAATTGTTTTGTGAATCTTTGATTCATTTCTGCGTTACTTGGCCGTGGTACATAATGTCTACCATCTGATAAAAATAAATTGACATGGTCTCATCAGATAATAACACATGTTGCCACTGTGATTAAGTCCAGTGTTCATATTTAGGAGCAAAGGCCCGAAGTGCATGCCGTTGTTGCTTTTTTAACAAAGGTACTTTGCGAGCTATAGGTACATCCGAAAAACCTTGACTCTTCAAAGTTTCAAACTGTCTGCGAACAGTCCCCACTATCACGCCTGCAGTAACATCTTGTCCATAATTCATTTTTAGGGTTCCGTACCCAAAGGGTCAAAACGGATCCCTATTACTAAGACGCTGTCTATCCGTCTATCCGTCTGTCAGTCACCAGGCTGTGGGTATCTCAAGAGCCGCGATAGCTAGACAGTTGAAATTTTCACAAATTATGTACCCATTTCTGTTGCCGCAATAACAACAAATACTAAAAAAAAAAAACATTTAAGGGGGGCTCCAATACAAAAGACGCCATTTAAACACTCTGATTATAGAGCAGTTAAAGTGATTTGCTATTATATCGGCTTAAACTAAATTAATTAATTAACAAAAAAAACTGTGATGCAACATTACGAAATACTATCGTTAAAGTATTTCGTAATGTTGCATCACAGTTTTTCTTTATCTCCCTATCTTTTTTTTAAATAAATTACTCTTGGAAAGGTTATCAGATTAGTAAACCAGACTAACAAAATTCAAATTACCTATGAATAGTTTTAAATTTCGAAAATGGAACACCAGATTCAGTGCGTTTGACTAAAAAAGGTTTGTATTGTAATTTATTACTCATTTTAAATAAGTAGCATTATTTAATAGGACACGTTTTTTCTTTTATTTTGCTAATATCTGTTAACATAACTAAATATGAAGTACTAAAATAAAAATAATATGGTTTTTAAGAAATGTTTTTTTTATTTATTAAACTAACATTGAATTGAATGTGAAACTCAAAATTTTATGTTATAGCGTCATGTTACTAATTATTATTAGTTGTCCTTAACTGTTTTAATAATTACACCATTTATCCACCATTTACCAAGAACAACTGGACCAATTCATGACTTTTGTGTTTTTGGATTTGTCTTCGTCCAGAATATGTCAATAAGTATCAAAAATATGAAATTCATCAATAAAAATGAAATGAACTGAACAAATGTTTGTTTTTAATTATATCAGTTTTATATTGTTACAAAGTACCTAAGATACGAAAACTAGTGTTTACTATTCTGTGTTATTAGTTTAAAATGTTCGATTGAATGGATCAATGAATTATAACAACTTAACAACAATATTATAGCATGAAATGATAGAAATTATGACTTTTCTTACAGTAATAACTTTTTACTGATAGCATATTTTTGTTTGTTGTCTGGTTATAATGATTCAGTATTTATAACAATATTATATTTCATTTAGATTCCGTTAGTCTGGTGGAAATTTAGACCAAACTCTTTACATTTTTGGTCATTCTCCTTTATCTTATTTGATCGTGTTCTCTTTATTATTCATATAACCTAAGCATATAACGTTCATACGATAATATAATTAAAGTTTATATGGTATAACTTTGTTTACGTTTAGTAAGTTTTTTGTTATTTTCGTTAAAATTGTAAAGGTAGAATTACACACTACAACAGAAAAGGTTCTAAGTGTATTTTTACTATATTATTGTTTTGAAATGTAGCAAACGTTTATGATCGGGATAAAAGTTTTGCTCTTAAACAAGTACCTAAGTACTTCAATCTTACTATTATTATGAATGTGAATATTTGAACGGAAGTTAATGACCTCCGTGGCAGAGCGTCGTCAACACCAGTTTACAAGGTGTCGCCTGCTCCGAGGTCCCAGGATCGATTCCTTTACGGGTAACTGGTGATAAAAGTATTTTTCTACATTTTCTCAAACACGCTAAAACGGCTGAACTGTTCTGAATAAAATTTGCCAGTCACAGATAGTATTTGGTGAGGAATAGCTTATAGGCTACTTGAAATCCCGGAAAATGTAATGTCCCCGTGGTATCACATATTTGTTTTTCATATTCAAAGGGATCGACATAGTCTTTTGCATAGTGGTAGAACGAGTCAGGGTATAGTATAGGCAAAATATTATCGGCGCACAAAGTCGCGGGCAACAGTTACCTAGTTATTCATATACCTAAATTAATTATAATTAAGTAAAGTAACTAAAGTAATTGTAATTAAGCACATTTGTAGAAATCATCAGGAATGGATACACATCATTGGACATGTGTACATTTCCTAGGAATAATATAAAATTCCTAATTTTCACACATTTCTTGTATCATATAGGTACATAAAAAAGCAGAAACTCAAATATACGATTTTTTTTATAGTATTATCCTCGTATATCTATGCATGTAGAAAACATCAGTTTTATTTATTAAATATTCAAAATATATTTTTTAGAAACGCTAAAGTTCGATTTACTTTAAAAAATCCTTTAAAGTAAATGTATACTGTTTTAAACTACCTTTCGAGTTTATCTCCTTGCGTCTTAGAATCGTACACCTTACTCGGCACCACAAGGTCGCTTTCTTCGACGTCTCTTTTATTCCCGCTCCAGATGACAGGGCACATCCACAAAAAAAAAAACTTCGAGAAAATGTTTGGTTTGTCTCTTTTTTTGTGGAAACGAATATCCTCCGGTGCCTTGCCCATAATAAAAAAAATATTGTCTAGCTATGTGACACTTCTATTTCTACGTGAATTAAACTATTATTAACACTATTAACGAGACCTGTTTCTAAAGCGTACCGGACAACACTGTTAGATTGAGGATACTATAAGAGCATATATTTACAGATAAGTAGTTACTTCTTTGATAAATGATAAGAAAGATAATTACCGGCTGATAAGTTTCCCTAGATTTCGGGCTTCATTTGACAGACAAAAATTTCCGTTTTTTAGAAATCAAATTGATAGAACTATAATCACAAGGACCGTTTTTCCATACAAACGAAGTTCCCTGTTTCCTCCCTGGATAAAGCCAGTAGAGCAATAATTTTTAAAAAAAAATCTATGATCACTATTAGCATGTTTCTATGTTTTCAGTTTTTTCATAAATTAATTAATAAAAAAGATATGAGCCCTCAAAAATCGAAAAAATTCACCAAATTTTCCGCTGTGTTCATACACCCAGAAAACAAATTTAGCTAAATTTTAGAAAAAAAAAAAGAAAAACATACAAACACGGCCAAAGTCTTTTTTAAATTTTTAATGAAAAAAGTATTTAAATCGGTCTAGTTTTTGAAAAATAATCTGGGGACTACGAAACGCTGATTTGGTGTGTTTTTAGTAGGTTTTCGGTCCAAGAAGCAGTTGTCTCTATCACACTCTGCAGTGAAGGCGTTTGGCACTGCGCGACAGCAATAGATTTTACAAATACTCGTACCTATTTTTCAATTCTCTAGCCCGTAGTGTTTCCTCCCGTGGCGGATTGGCGTACACACCGGTTTTTAAGGTGTCGCCAGCTCCGAGGTCCCGGGTTCGATTCGGACGGGTTAATGTAGAAAAAAAATTCTTCATTTTCTCGGGTCTGGGTGTTTGTGGTAACTTCACTGTTTTTGTTTTCGAAAATTCGAGTGCTTTAAATAGTTGTTAAAATTGGGATCAGAGCAATGTATGTGATCTTGTCCACATTTATTTATAAAAAAAAAACTATGAATAAATACGTTTTGACAGAAAATTGTTACTGACTGAACTTAGATAGAAATTGAGCCCACAACCCGCCCGGTTACGCCCGCAACTGTTCTAAGCATTGAGTTACCAAGACATTTTTTAAAACGGAAAATGTATTAAAGGTTTTACGCTGTACGTGTCATCTAGGTTTTTGAAGTACCTACCTCCGACCTCCGAAAGAAGTTATAACGTCAAAATAGGTAAAAAAACAGCTTTTTAATATGTTTTTCTTCTGTTTTCTGCATCTATTTAATTCCTGGTTCGTTATTTCCGAAATTTAAACCACTTGTAACAGGGAATCGAACAAAATATTTCCCTAACGATTGTGCAATATATTGTATTGTGCATATCTTCTGTCTCAATCACTCTTTTTAAACTAAGGGAAATTATAACCAAATTATTAAATTGTTGACACCTTAACACGAAAATAGTTGAAATACTGTACCTATTTTGTTTTATGTTCTAATTGAAATAAGTGGAGCTAAATAAATAAATATGTCGTTTGCAATATTTGCGAAAGTATTTTGCAATTTTTATAAAACTTATTTATATCAGAGACATAAAAAAATTTATGTTTATTTAGGTTTAAATAAACTGTATTATAAAAAATTGGCACCGTTGGTCTAGTGGTTTAATATGTATATACCAGACCAAGATCTCGGGGTCCCAGGTTCGATCCTCGGGTCAGGCAACCAAAAGTTTCGAATATTCGAATATTGCTCAGGTTTGTGATCACCAACCCGCATTTGGCAAGCGTGGTGATTATGCCAGTATCTATCATTGCTGTGGTAACTTGAAATCAATGATGGACCTTCTCCTAAAAAGGTGAAAAGGTCCTAAAGGTCAAAGGACGGCATAGGCTTCTTAGGCCTGATATTTTTACAACTTCACGCGTAAATTGCGCCATATTTGATTGAGATAACAAGTGGCATTAATGATAACAAGTGATTTCAATAAAATTGCAATCTTATGTCAAATGGGTTTCCAACTCAAGTGTCTATTTTTATATCACACCACTGAGCAAGTAATCATTTATCACACTAGCTGTTCCCTGCCACGCTTCGCTGTGGCACATTGTGATTGAATAATTTTTGTTGTTATTGTTTTTTTAGGTTTTTTTTTTTCACGATCGCGGATAAATAGATAAAAACAATCCTTGATGCGGATTATAATCATGCTAAAATTTCAGCTCGATCGGTTTTTTGAGGCGTACACCAATCAACATAACATTTTTATATATATATAGAAGATTTGTCTAGGTATCTTTTTATGGCTCTCCCATTTGTTAAGAATCGTTTGAAATAATATGTATTACTAACACTTACAAATGGACGTAGTTAAGCAGAAGGGACCTAAACCACAGTTTGGTCGAAATTGAGTTAAGTATGCCATCGTACTACTGAGGGTCGAATCTATCATACAGTGAAGACCTTATTTTTCGAAGTATAATGGAAACTATTTTTTTACTACTCCGACTCATCCCACATGTATGACGAGCACGAAGAAAAAAATTGCTGAACGAACCCAACCTACTTAAATTGTTTCTGAGTAATGCAATTTCTAAGTACGTATCCTTATAGATAATTTATCAGATAAACCTCAAACAGTTTAGGTCCTTTCTAAGAATAAAATTTTTCAGAACAATTAAATTTTTGAAAATCACTGAAACGACTCAAACAATTTGGGTTGTTTCTGTGTTTTAGGTTTACTATTAACAAACTTCTGTTTTTGTTTATGAGAAACGACTCAAAATACTTAGATTATTTCAGAAAAACGGTTTTATATGAAACGCCCATACTATTCTTAATAACCTAAAGTAACTCAAGAAAGTTAAGTCGTTTATAAGAAAAAATTGTAGTGATTGTCTCATACACTTATATTTTAATTAAAACGACTTTCGTTATTATAATTTGAAACAAGTGCATAACTATGTTTAAAATATAGTAGTATTAAATTTAAAATTATCCACGACTAAAGCCACGGAGGTAATAAAAACAAAATAATTATAATTAATTTAAAATATTATTACAGTGGTAACACTTGTTATAGTAGTAAAGGTGTTTTCGAAAACTGGCAACTCTTCCATTCTCAGACACTGGCAGGCATAGCATGTGTTTTGTTTTGCGTCGTGAAAAAACAAGTGAATTTTGTTAATAATTAAGATGAGACGAGTTGATCGTATTTTGTTTAGTGCATTGGGACAAGGGGACAAAGAAAAGACTGAGTTTTCAAATGGTAAGTAACTTTTGTTTTTCAAGATTTCTAACCTCAAAATCTGTGTTGTATTCTTTAATAACATATGGATAACTACTAACGTTAATGGATGGACGGTAAAGATAGATATGTAATAACATTTATTATTTCATTATTATCGTAACTTTATACCTAGTAATTTCAATGATCTATGTATTTATTTTATTTCAATAAATAGGGAGCAGTTCGGAGGAATTTTCTGCGACGAAGATGCCGGTGGCGGCGACTGAGAAGATTAACATTCCTACACCAGGTAAGTTAAGTTTACACATTTAGTGTCGTTTTGCTTTCGCTATAGATAAAAAAATGTAATTAAAGTAGAAACCTATGAAATACTAAGGAACATATGTAGGTATGAGCAAAAACCTAAAAATGAAATATTGTAATAATTCAATCATACATATATTTCTCTCTCTCACTCTCTCTGTTTCTCATTCTAGCATTGTCTCGGTGGCATCCACTGCCATTCTGATATCGGAAATTCATTTACCTACTCCTTAAAACACGAGTCCAACTCGCTTTTTACTAGATTTAGGGTATTTTTAAGAGAAAGATGTTGATATTAATCTTATTTCCAGCTGTAATGACATGATGATTATGCGAAATACTAGGTAGATAGAGGCGTATACGTATCTACCTATCTACTAACGTCAACATAAATCGGATCATAACAATGATCTATCTGCGTAAGCATTATAATTACTTACCAAGGTGTTGTGTGTTGTACCCTTGCACGATTTAATGAATGCCTAGTGCACTTTTTTGGTTAGCGGTGTTTGAGAAAAACATTAACATGCAATAATAAGCCATGGTTTAGATTTAAGAGCATAGGTTATGCTAAATGCTTTTTTTGACGTATAATAGCTTTGTTATTGGGTTTTTTTTTTGTGCTGAGTGCCTGATTTTGTGTCTGAATGACATCCACTAATTTGTATTATGCCCTACCTTCCAGTTCGTTTATTTTAGACTACTAACATTAAACAAACATATACTATTACTAATATATACTATTAATACATGTAATACGAGTAAAACAATTCATTATAGGTTTACATAAGCCTGAGCCTTCTTCAGAATTGGAAACAGACGCATCAAAGGACACCAAAAAGAAAGGTGCTTAAAATGGATTATCTTAAAAATCAATAAAAATCGAGTTCAGTGGCAACGTTCTTGGTCCTTTAATTTTTTTTCAGATGCGGGACTTGAGGCAATTGGTAACGTTTTGTGCTCACCGGCTCTTCCAGCTATAAGTACAAATAATGAAAGTCTGGTATCAGGTATTTCACTTTTAAATACTTAGTATATTTTGATGGAAATCTTACATTTCTTGATCATTCTATTTTCTTATTAACCAGATACGGAGTCTCCGGCGCCTCTTGTGCCTCCACGAACACCAAATGTACTTGCGTCAATAACCATAGGAGATACAAGTAAGAAAAAACTATCAACTCAATTCGTCGTTGCAAAATATATAAGAAAATTAGGGCTTTAATGTACATAAATGTCATTTTTTTTCTTACCAGGTATTGTATCACCACCTGCCCCTGCATTTTCTCCACTGACTCCTCTAATAACACGGAACTATGCCATAAATAATTCACCGTTACCCCCAATGTCACCAAGTACGTTAGCCCTATTTGAAACGCTTAGCCGAGATTTCTCTACAGTAGAACAAGAGTGCAACGATAACTCAAAAATTCCTCAAGATGATGGTATTAGCTGTGGTGACCCAAACCAAGTTGAAGACTTTGACAATGATACCGATTCTGAATATGTTCCTGACAGTGGAGAAGAAACAGATAATTCAGGTATATATATACAGCACAAAAAAAGAAAAGGCTTTCAAGTTCCTGAGAGCAATAGTTCGGAAGATGATATCGAACAAGAGGCATTGGTTCACACTCACATTGCAATGGTGCACGATGATCATTCTAGACCTGATGGAAAATCGCAAATGCATCATAACAAAAGCCCGTTTACTACTCACATTAATAATAGTAAAATAACGGTTGATGAAATAATTTCAATGTGTCATGGATCCGATACTGAAAAGAATAATCCTGAAGCTGAATTAGTTCCTACTGAAGCAGAAACTGAATCTATTCCTGCCGTTACAGAACTCATTAACGCACCGCAAGCTACAGGTCGACCAAAACGTGGGCGTAAAAGAAAACATCCCGAATATAATCTTTCCGAGAAGAAAAATAGGAAATACTTAAATTTGCCCTATCATAGTAAAGACAAACTGATAAAATCAAAAGTGTTCTCCGATTATGCGTGCACGTGCAAGCAGCGCTGCTTCATGCTTGTGTCAACAGAAAAACGTAAAGAGGAATTCGAGAAATTTGTAACATTGGGGTCTTACGAAGCTCAATTATTATATATATTGAATAATGTCACAGAGTCCGAAAAAGCACGATCCTATGTATCAAAAAAAACTAAATCCGGTAAAAACAAACCTAGACAATTTGCAAGGCACTATTACATTTGCGGAAAAGTAGTATGTAAAGAAATGTTTTTAAAAAACTTTCAGATATCTTCAAAAAAAGTCGACATATGTTTGGCCAAACAACGAACCCAAAAAACTTATAAGGACAAGAGGGGTGAAAAACAAGGTGGTTGGAACAAGACCCCTCAAGAAGACATAGATTTTGTAAAGAATCTTATTAACTCTCTCCCAAAATATAAATCCCATTACAGGAGGGAATCAAATAATGGTACGGAGTATTTAAAAGTCGGTATGACTGTCCAAAAAATATACGACATTTACGTTTCTGAATTTAAAAAAATATATGGTGATGACAAAAAATACGTGTCGTTTGCGACATTGAAGCGCATATTTTATACAAACTTTAATCTACGATGTAAATTGTTAAAAAAAGATACGTGCAAAACATGCGATTCACTGGTTCTCCAAATAAATAAATGTCATGTGTCAGAAGAAAAAGATTTATTAATCAAGAAACGAGATACACATCAAATGCGAGCTCAAGAACTTCGTAATAAAATGTCTGAAGACTTGGCGCGGGCAAAAATAGATCCAAAATTTGAATGCATTACCTACGATCTGGAAAAAACCCTACCTCTACCCCGTATACCGACTAACATTGTTTTTTATAAACGTCAGCTATGGGTGTATAATGCTGGGATCCACGTGGGCTCTAGCGATCAAGGTAGATGTAATATCTGGGTTGAAGGAGAAGCCGGAAGAGGAGCCCAAGAAGTTGGGTCTTGTTTAATTAATTTCATTAAAAACCATCTGAGGGATGGTGTAGAAAACTTAGTTCTATGGAGCGATTCCTGTGGGGGACAAAATAGAAATATTAAAATAGTGCTAATGTTGAAAACTGTACTGAATAGTCATTCGAGTCTTAAAACTATCACGTTTAAATATTTAGAGTCTGGACATTCTTTTCTCCCTAATGATACAGACTTTAGTAAAATAGAATGCGAGCTAAAGAATCATGAAAGAGTTTATACTGTGGAAGAATATATGAATATTATGAAAATCGCTAAAAAGAAAAACCCTCTTCACGTAACTAGAATGAAAAGTCAAGATTTTTTAAGCAGTAAGAAAATTGAGAAGAAAGTTGTAAATCGCAAAATATGTACAAATAAAAATAAAATTAACTGGCTGAATACAAAACAAATTATTTTGAAAAAAGATGATCCCTACTTAATAACCATGATATCAAACAGTGGAGAGATTCAAATCTTAGATGTATCTAAAAAGATTAAAGGTATTTTGAGCAAATTTTCAGAAGAAGATTTCGAAGTCCTTTGGCCTCAAGGAAAGGCTATTGCCGAAGCAAAGCTAGCAGATCTAAAATCTATGTATAATTTGATACCCGAAGATTGCCACGCATTTTATAATAACCTCACAGGAACGGACATAAATGAAGATGTAGATGGATATGGACCAGCATTGGATTTTGATTTAGAGGAAGAATAATAAAGTTCTCCATGCCCATGTCTGTACCGTTTTTTAAGTTTATTATTATTTTTTTCTATATCAAAGAGAACATAATGAAGCTGATTGAATACATTACTTTTTAATAATTATTTAGTTTTATTTTTAATAAATTATTTTGTGGCTTGAGTTTTTTCTGAAGAATTAAAAAAATGGAAGACTTCTTTAAAAATTGCATTTCTTTGTAAGGACTCAACCCACATTATGCTTAATATCTCAAAACCTCTGTAAAAATAATGTTTATTTTACGTTGACAATTACAATATAATACTAATAGAATAAACAAAAGACATTTTGAAAAAAAAAAGAATGTTCCTCTTAGAGCAATGACAGCTGAAACTTCAAACGTACATTACTCAAAAGTGACTTGATGTGGATTAGGTCCTTTCTGCTTAACTACGTCCAAATAATATTCGTTTGATCTAATTTTGGTTGATATAATATTTGATTTACAAAATATTTGTTTCACATAAAACGATGACGAGTGACATAATCATAATTTGACTTAATACTCATTTGATGTATTTTTTGTGTTAGCTAATCTTAGTTCATAAAATATTTATTTAAAAAAAAATTAACTCACACGAGTATAATGATCAGTCCCCTAATTCGTGTAACCAAATCGTATCACAATCGTAATTGAACGACAGGATTTTGACAGTTCTAGTATGGGCTAAATGTCAAAATCGTCCAATTCAATCATGATCGAACTGCGATTCGGTTACGCGAATTAGGCCTCAGTTCAACTAACTACTGCATATTTTACTAAGCTATTTTTCTTTCGGCATTATGAAAATTACACTATGTATTAAAAGCCCTAATTTTTATTAATATCGAAAAATTAAAGAAACGAATCGCTCTCAAACCGACGCTAAACCGTCTTGTCTGATCTACCCACAGAACATAGAAAGAGTTTAGAATGGCTTTGTGGACGGAGCAGGCGCGCTACAGTAGCAAGCAACCGCTCACCCTCTACCCGAGACTGCGAGCACGTTGCTTAGTAACTCGCGAACTCCGTCTCAATATGTATCGTGAAGCGCTGCGTCAAAAACATTGAAAAATACCATCCTGTGCAATAATTACTTGCAGGGCAAGTAGTTAAGAATTAACTTTAGCCAAAGGAGGTATTTTTTTAATCATCGGTAAGTAGTAAAACGTTGCGCAATAACGATATTTCAGTAAAAATATATTAAACACAATGAAAACGATTTAAAAAACATATATTTCTTGAAAATATACATTGCCTTCTATGCACGCTCGCGATTTTGACTATAATCGTTAGAGCGAGTAATGTAGTACATACACTGCGAACGATAGCGATGCGTAACATCATGTGCACTCACCGGTTCTCTCTTGTCTCATCAATTTTTTATCCATATCTAAGAGATCCATTCTGGCGAAACTCCGAACTTGAACAGTCTCTGGACTGCGCTTTGGAGGGCAAAGGTTGTAAGAAAGAAAAGTCAAATCATGACGGGAAAAACCAGGTGCAAGTAATTGGCCATGTTTGATAGAAAGGTCCGGACGTGATGTTAAAATAAGATCTATCAACGTATCATCAGTATCGAGATTATGGTGAGTAGGGTTCAGCGGTAATAGAGAAAGGTTTACAGATTCAACAATTGTTAAGAGCTGACTGGACCGAGAAGTTTTGTTGAGTAGATCTGTATTAAAGTCACCCATTACCACGACATGGGAATACTCAGAGCAGATGAGCTCTAAAGTCAATCAATAATCAATATTTAAGACATGCCTCACTGGGCCACACAGAGCCATCTAGTCCCAAATTAAGCTACTATTAAGTACCCTGTCGTATGGGGTACTAGACAACCGATAAACTTACATAAATAAATACTTTTTTTTTTGTAAATACATACTTATAATACATAGAAAACACCCAGACCAGTACAAACAGACATGTTCATGCACACAAATATTTTACTGTGCGGGGATCGAACCCGCGACCCATGGCTCAGAAGCAGTGTTTACTACCGCTGATCCAAATGGTCGTCGAAAGTGAATTCTAATTTGGAAAAATAGTTGACTGAAGGTGGGCAGTAGACGACACCAAGCATAGCTTTAGTTCCTTTTACAAGAATTAAAGACAATTAGGCATAATAAATATTCGTATATTTGAACATTATGGATGATGTGATATTATAGCAAACGCGTTAGGGATTTTGAATTTCAGACGAACACTTTTCGAAGAAGAAAGGGACTACCGCACTCACCGCATTACTGGTGCTAGTGATGTGGTACATATCATTTTTATCAATGAATGAGATGTTTAAGTTTATAAGACGATGGTCTAGAAAACAAATTGATGTGCTATTTTTTTTATAAAGTAACATTTTAATGCCAAATGTATTAAATGAGCATGCTCGACCGTTCGCATTTATCTAAATGCCATAATTTCGTCTCTTTCTGTCTAAATTGTAGTTGTAGGTACATTAATAGTAAGTGATTTCAGTTTGTAGCCAAAAATAGTAATGGCAGTTATTTACCATCAGTTTATAGTACAAAAAATGTTAAATAGATTTTCGCTAGACATTTCGCTTGTGTATAAAATGATGCTTATTGACAAATAAGCTAAATAGTTTTATTACTTTTGTCATTTCGCAACTTTCGCTGCGCAATTATATTACTTACACGTTTGATTTGTTTGGTAATAAATTAACATTTATGCTTATTATTTTTTTAATGCTTCAGCAGTAAATTCTTTAATAACCCTAAATACAATACACGACAGTGTTAAGTGAAAAATATAATATAAAGTTTGTGTACAAACGTACTAAGCGAAGCTCTTTGTTGCTATTTTGATATTTTTATAGAATATTTTGGATATTGATGCTAAATTTATGATGAGCAAGTATAAGGATAAATACCCTAACGGAGTAAATACAGTATACACAACTTCTATAAAGTTCTGAATTAATAAAATCAGTCCTCCTGAAAAAAATTTAGGTCTGTAATTAGCACATTTGTCTTATAGACCATCAAAGAATGTTTATGTTTTAAGTTGGTCTGAAATATAATCAAAATAGTAGGTAGTAGCTGGTATATTTATTTGACTACTATAAACTCCAACACTGTTAAACGATCGCCATAAAAAATATTTTTCCTTTGTATCCACATTCTAAAATAGTCCTACACTAACCGGGGGTTGTCCTTGGACGCATTTATACCATAGTGAGTCCAGGGATAATCTTCCCTGGACTTACTATGTTATAATCACATCGTAAAGATAAATGTTGTCTAACGGGCCTCTGCGAGTTGGCTTTGTCCCCTCGTATGCCTTCCAAATGTCCAGGAGTCCATAGCCCCGTGATCGAAAACAGACCAAGATAATAATATTTCATCAAGAAATGCCACGCTGGGCCACTCAGAGCCATGTAGTCCCAAATTAACTAAGTGTATTTTTTTGCGGAAGGTTCATAAATCTGTCTACTTTTTTGCAACTCGCTACTAAGTAGCGCTGCAATAGGCCAGTTGGCCAGTTGAAGTTTCAACACCGTTCTACCGATAGTGATGAAAATCGGTATACATAATATCTGGGGGCACGGTAGTGCCCCCGCCAAGTCGTACTATCTTTTCTCGAAGCATTTCAGGCCATTCTGGACCTCCTGTAACTTCGTTGGGAATGAAACTAGAAGCCTGAATTTTCAGCGACCGAACGGGCATTGCATCACTATGCTATATTCTAAATTTCATTCAATTTGAGCCAGTAGCTTAAGAATAATAACAATTCCAATTTCAGTCTAGTTTTTTAGATTCAATAACTGCATAAATAACTTTGTAATCCCATATAAACATATGAGGTTACAAAGTTACATTTGCAGTTATTTAGTACGTGTACCTGTTTATATGTATAATATATTGGAATAATAGATATCTTGATATAATTATGTTAAAGGTAACTCGATACATAGTAAAAGAATGAAAAAAAACCTCTTACCAGAATACTGACTACGCTGTCGCTATATATAACTATCATGAGACCAGCAAGCTTGCACTATCTTAATAGACTCGCACCAGCTGTGCGAGATCTTTCAACGAAAAAACGTGAGTAGTGGATAGTAGAACCCAAAATTATTTAAGCTATAGCTTATAGGCTGTTTATGGACTAGATCGATCCATCATAGGCTTCCTCTTAACACTAAGGTTCAGATTGAAACCAAGAGCATGCCCATCAACAATAAAGAATGTGTTTATAAATCTGATTCTAAAGAACAATAATGAGTTGAGTAAAAACATTATTTAAAAAAACTTTGTACCAGCCTATAAATAATTATGCCACTACAGGGAAAAGGCCTTCATCGTTAAATTCAACTTACTAGAGCAATGATGGGATACAGCTGGCATAATCTCCACGCTTGCTAAATGCGGGTTGGTGATCACAAACCCTAGCAATCTTCAAAAATTCGAAACTTTATGGTAGCGGTCTTTGGTTGATTTTATACCAGGGAATCGAACCCCCAAGATCTTGGCCTGGTATTTAAACCACTAGACCAACGGGGCGTTTAAAAAACTTGTAAAACTTTGAGTTCGGCAGTAAGTGCTATATATTAGAAAGAATGACATAAACGCATGTTTTGGGAATGTCACAAGACGAATTAATTTCATCTCTCCCAAAAGACAAAAGTGCCAAAGAACTTGAATCTAGACTTCAATTCCAGAAGCAATTTATAGCAGGTGCACAAGTAAATAGGGCTAGTTTATGTACGAGAAAGAAGAAGGAAGACCGAGGCATAGTAAAATACTTTCTACGACGGGATGAAAATTACATTAACAAAGTGCACGCTATGAATTCAGAAATGTAAAACGAGTGGTTATCTATTGGTGAGTTTTGTATCCCATTAGCTATGAAGTGGCGCACCTTGCTGCATGATTGGTCTCCTGTCTTATCAAAACTTTATCTAAATGCCTTTCAAATGACTCTCCCTGACCAGAGTAACTTTGTAAGGTGGGGAAAAGCCTCTGAAAAATGTTGTTATACTTGTGGAGAGGCGATATGTACAGCAAGACACCTAATGGTGGGATGCAAGGTGCTCTTGAATAGGGGTCACTACTCACATCGTCATGACAGAATACTTCAAATCATATGATAAGCTTATCAGTGGATATGGCCCAAAAAGGATTCACCACAAACAAAAGACTATTTTATTAAAGAAGGCTCCACTACAAGTTCTAAGAATAAGCCGTACTCAATCCTGGGTAAATCACCTGACTGGACTATTTAAATTGACACATATGAAAAGTACTATAAAATCTCAGAGGGCATTCATTTACGAGATCGGCAATTTTTAATTTTTTTAGAGTTACCAAACTTATACTTACCCTTGCCGTAAAAATATAATTTATCTAAAGACCATACGATGAAACAAAACAAATATCATGATCTGCTAAATTAATTAACAATAAACGTATACTGTAAAAGTAAAGACCTTGGCTTGTCCGGAATTGCAGTAAGTTCTAGTACTAGAACGAGTATCTAAAGCTGCATTAGCAGGTCCATACTAGATTTGGCTGGGCAGGTGAAAAACACAAATAGTGAAGGCGAGTGTTAGTTTATGTTTCTGCCACAAGATGGACCCGGCACCCGCACGGTGAATCCTTAGAACAGTAAGAAGTTTGTTTCTCTCGTCTTGGACGCTGAACAAACAAGTCATCGTATTTGTTTATATTACTTTTATTTATGTTAACTAATTGTTTCTGTTCAAAGTGCATTTTTGTTGGATCTTTGTGTGTGTGGGACTTTGTACAAACATTGGCAATCTGATGGTGATATTATTTCCTATGTTTTTCTTTGTATTTCTGTAGGGTTAGAACTGGTGATAAATTTACTGTGCGGGTAAAGTGTATCAGGTTTAAACACACATACCTGCGACGGAGTTTTTATTTTTTTTATTGTTTTTACAACGCCATCTAGTGTCTTGCCCCTGTGTTTAGCGCCATCTATTAACAATTCCCGACAATGGTCAATTGCGGAGCCTGTGGTAAATTTATGACGCCAACAGGTGGTGCTGCCTGTTCGTCGTGCCCCTTAAAATACCACAAGGGGTGCCTGAATTTGCCCGAGAAGACCCCTATCAGCAGGGAATGGGCCTGCCCGAGCTGTAAAAAGAACGTCCGCAAGGGGGACAACACGCCGGTGAAGGGTTTGGGTGACGCGGCGCTCCCGGCTCTCGGGGACCCCGCGACTCATTCCATGCCTTCGCGTGAGTCATCCTGTGAGACGGGTGATAAGCAGGAGCGGCGTGATAGGGAGCTCGCAGAGTTCATGGCTGAGATGCGGGAATTCCGTGCAGAGATGGCGCAGCTACGCGAGTCCCTGTCGGCGCGACTGGACAGCGTCGAGCGCAGGCTCGATGCCCTGGAGCAGCGGGCGCCGGACTTCGAGGTGGGCGGCGCCACCGAGCTCGAACGGACCATCGCCGGGCTGAAGCTGGAGCTCAATGACCGGGACCAGGAGGCGCTTCTCTCGGATCTCGAGATAGGCCAGTTGCCGGAGGAGAGGGGTGTGAGCGTCGTGCAGTCCGTGACCGTGCTCGCCGCGCGGCTGGGCGTGACCCTCGAGGAGCGGGACGTGGTCTTCGCCGAGCGGACCGGGCGGCCGCCGCTGGAGGCGGGGGGCCGGCCGCGGCGCGTGGTGGTGCGGCTGGCGCGGCGCCATCTGCGCGACGAGCTGCTGCGCGCCGCGCGCGTGCGCCGCGCCGTCACCGACGCCGCGGGGGGGCGCGTCTACCTCAACGAGCGGCTGACCGTCCACAACCGCCAGCTCTTCCATAAGACCCGGGAGGAGTGTCGCAGTAAGCACTGGCGGTACTCGTGGACTAAGCGAGGCCGTATCTACGTGCGGCAGGCTGACGGTCTTCCCGTCTTTCAGATCCGGACCGACGCAGACCTCCTCAGGATCCTCGGTGTTCAGGGTCAGAGGAAGTGACTGTCCTGTAGCAGCAAGTGTACGTTTGTTATTAATCCATGTTACATGTGTATTGTTTTGTGTAATATGTCAATTTTTAAAATAATCTTTTATTTGTTAAATAAGTCATTATCCACTGTTTTGTTCTACATCATAATCATATATTTTTCTAATTCGATTGTATGTGTGGGGCAAATTAATGAAAATTCCATAGTAATACTAATAATTTTGAATATTTATATTTTCTATTCAAAAAAAAAAAAACATTAACTATTCTATCTATTCTAAACATATTTTGCTTATACTATCAAATACAATATTCACACACATTACTTAACACAGCATTATTGAATGTTTCTAATTAACTCCCAGAGCTGTCGCTAAAAAATTTTAAAGTTGGTCTCTTTAATGCTGGTTCACTAAGCACCGGCCACGAAGAGTTTATCGTGGCAGTGGAAGCGATGAGCCCAGATATCTTGGCTATCAATGAAACGTGGTTGAGGGCGGGTGAAGATGATAAGGCCCCAAAACTTGCTGGGTATCGGCTAAAACACTCCCCTAGACCAGCTCACATTCTAAATGGCCGTGGTGGTGGTGTGGGCTTTTATATTCGTAGGGACTTTTTCGCTCGTGTGTGCGACCATCCCTCCCACCCTGACGTCGAGCAAATGTGGATAAAGGTACGGGTAAACAACACAACTGTAATAATTGGCACAGCCTATAGACCACCTTGGCAGGATGTTGACATATTCTTGGACGCCATTACTGAATCCATTGTATCATTCCCTAAACGAGATGTGCTAGTGCTAGTTGGTGATCTGAATATTAACCTTTTGGACAGCAGCAGTAGTAAGTCAAAAAAATTCTACAGCTCTTTAACCAGTCTCAGCCTCTCCCAATTGGTCACCGAGCCAACACATTTTACCGAACATAGCTTTAGCCTCATAGATGTTGTCTGTACGGACACCAAGGCTCATCAGGTCGTTGTCCATTACAGCCCGGACCTGGGACGTCACGCTATGGTTACAGCGGAATTTAAAATAAAAAAGGCTAGACCGGTTCCTCGCTGGATACTCTTCAGGCCTCTCAGGGATATCGTGGTGGACTTATTTAATGCAGATCTAAATGCAATTAACTGGAGTTATTTACTCTCCCTTACTGATATAAATGTCATAGTTGAGTCTTTCACAATCGCTATCATAAATTTATTCGACCTGCATGCTCCTACTAAAATGAAATTATTTAAACATCCACCACATCCCTGGATTACTGATACAGTCCGGTCTATGATGCGCATCAGGGATGATTACCACCGAAGGCTAAAAAAACACAATACTCAAACGCTTAGAGATAGCTATAAAACCATGAAACAGTTGGTGGTTCGGGCAGTGGAATGTGAGAAGAGGTGCTTTTTTGATAAGAATATTAATGGTATTAAAGATTCTAGGAAGCTTTGGAAAAATCTAAAACATACTGTTATACCAGATCAAAAAAAGAATTCAGACATTCCACTGTGTTTCAGTGACCCTGATAAGATAAATACTCATTTCCTGGATGTGCCTGGTGACGGCTTAGTTACGATCTCGCAGCTCACCTATTATGAGCATCACAGATTTGGCTCGACGACTTTTACATTGTATACAGTCTCAGAAGATAAGGTTCTGAAAATTATCAAAAGCCTTAAATCAAATGCCCAGGGTTCTGACGGGCTGTCTCTTGATATGTTACTCCTAACTCTACCCCAATCTTTGACAGCTATCACCACCATCATCAATCTATCCTTAAAAACGGGAATATTTCCTGATCCTTGGAAGATGGCAGTGGTTAGGCCACTATCTAAGAACAGCAATCCCACCACAATGAGCGACCTACGCCCGATTAGTCTGCTCTCGTGTCTGTCCAAGGTTTTGGAGAGGATTGTGTGTGAGCAGCTGACCAAGTACTTGGAAGACAACAGCATCCTCCCTCAGCTGCAATCGGGATTTCGCAGGGGCCACAGCACTGCAACTGCCCTTGCTGATATAGTTGACAACCTGCTTGCTGACCGGGATCGGGGGTGTGTAAGTATCATGCTACTTCTCGATTTTTCCAGGGCTTTTGACTCCATCAATACCGACCTTCTGATCTCTAAGCTCTCATACTACGGTCTCGATCACATTGCTGTACAGTGGTTTTATAGCTACCTTCATAATAGGCGACAACTTGTTGAGCTGGCAAATCCTGATGGGTCCAGGTTACGATCTGAACAGCTGCCTGTCACTCGCGGTGTGCCCCAGGGGTCAATCCTCGGACCAATTCTGTACGCATTGTACAGTGCTGACATTGTCCACAACATCATAAACTGCAGGTATCACCTTTATGCGGATGACCTGCAGCTCTATTTGTCATTCCGTCCTCCAGATTATGTCAGTGCTGTAACAAAAATTAATGAGGATTTAGGGCGTGTGTCGGCGTGGTGCAAATCTAATTGCTTGGTCCTTAACCCTGGCAAGTCAAAAATGCTATTGATGGGATCCAACATAAACATCATAAAGATGAGTAGTACACCCCTTAATATCCTCATCGAGGGCGGAGCCGTTGCACAGGTGGACAGTGCAAGAAACCTGGGCTTGACATTGGATAGGCACCTGGATTTTGATAACCATATATCGGATTGCACTCGAACCTGCTTTTACCGGCTCAAGTTACTGTACAAAATCAGATCCTATTTGAGTGAGGAACTTAGAATGAAGCTCTGCGAGTCACTGATATTATCAAAGTTAAATTACTGTGACACAGTTTACGGGCCTTGTATCTTATCCAGGACTGCCAAGCTAATACAGCGGGTGCAGAATGCTTGTGCCCGGTTCTGTTTTCACATCCCACCCAGGACTCACATCTCTCCCATATTGAACTCAGCTAACATCTTAAATATGGAAGCTCGTAGAAAACTCCACCTTGCCACACTACTGTTTGGAGTTATGAAAGCTGAGAGGCCACCTTATCTTTTTAACAAGCTGGAATGGGCTAAGGACCACAAAAAGTACCCTAAAAGAAGCTGTACTCACGTCTTCAACACGCCCAAACATAGGACTGTCAAATTCCGCGGATCGTTTCGTTTTGCAGCCTCTAAGTGTTGGAATGATCTCCCGCCTCCATTGCGTGACCTAAAAACAACACATTCTTTTAGGAAGAAGCTTAAAAAACACCTGCTTACACAACAGCAACAAAACGTATAGAATTCAACTCACACTAGGTTTGTTCACATTTGCGGGGCGGGAAGATGAGCTCCTCTGGTAGACACGGCTGGGCTGGTGCTCCTGGACACTGTGTGGCTCCTGGCCTTCTTCTCTTAATCGGCGTTGGTTTGTTCGGAAATATATTATCATAAAAGGACTTGAAGAAGAATTCATTTGCTCAATCCTTTTTTTTTCTTTTTAGTTACTATATTCTAAATTGCCAGCATGACACAGCGTGGCAGTGACGTGTAAGGAGGGGTGCGTTTCCGACCATAGATTGTATTTGTCTGTGATTTGCGTTCGGATACTTCCGACACGCGTTCAAGGCCCATAGAGACAATATTATTTATAAATATAAGTTTATTGTATGTATGTATTCTTCTATGTCACCTAATTAACATTTGATATTTATATGTATACATATACTGATAGTTTTTTATTTCTTTTCATTCTATCATCCATTTTACTTTTCCCAAAAAAATTGCCTCACATATAGTAACGTTATTTTTAATTTTTTATGTAATTATAACGTTACGAATACAAATAACAATTGTATCTTTTTTTTTTTTTCTCTTTGTGCGTCTGTTATGTCACTCATATGGGTCCCACCAGAATACCAGCGCTGCAGCGGCCCTTGGCTCGTTGCAGCACATGCTGAGGTGGGACCAAATTGGCCATATTCTCTTGTCAATTTGTTTTTTATATATTGTTTTGTCTCTTATGCTCTGTGGCCAATTAAACGTTTCTTTCTTTCTTTCTTTCTTTCTTAAGTGAAACCTCTGTTAGGCTTGATATTCTTATTTTCTGTTACGTACATTGATGTAAATACTGATAAAATTAGGAAAAAAAAGTAGTACCTAGTTTCCAGTTGTGGATAGCTACAAAAAGGAATGAGATGCCATCAAAAACATAACTTGTAAAAAACCCAAGTCGAGCAACTAAGATTTTCTACTCTATAAAGTTGTGCGATCTATGTAATACCAAGTCGGTTCATTAGCCAGTGCCTACTTAAGGGACCTTTGTCTTAAGTTACCTTTAATGTAATTAGCTAACCTGTCAACATCTTTTAGAAACCATATCAATATTTAAAAAATCTTACGTTTTTAATAAATAGATTGACTTGGCAATCGCACTAAACAGTCAAATTTAGTATAACTTTGTATTATTTGGGAGGTACTTTATGTATTCATGCGATTGCCACGTCCATTTATTTATTTAAAACGTAAGATTTTTAAAATATTGATATGGTTTCTAAAAGATGTTGACAGGTTAGCTAATTATAATTACATTATAGGTAACTTATGACAAAGGTGCCTTAAGTAGGCACTGGCTAATCAACCGACTTGGTATTACATAGATCGCACAACTTTTTAGGGTAGAAAATCTTAGTTGCTCGACTTGGGTTTTTTACAAGTTATGTTTTTGATGGCATGAATTTTTCATTATAAAAGTTTTTATTGTTATCCTCGTTGTTTTAAGTAGTTACTAGATCCACTCCAACAGATCAAAATATGTACCAATATACTTAAATAAATACACAAGGCGACGTCGGTGGGATCATAATAGTTTTATTATGATTATAAATTTTGTAGAACATATCGGGGGGCACGGCAGTGCCCCCGCCAAGTCGAGCGCGAAGCAAACACTGCCGTACCATCCTTTACTGGAACCATTTCGCCGCATTTTCAGGCCCCTATTTGACAATCTCTGGATAAGACCAGAATGCAGAAATTTTCGTCATCCAGTAAGCTATAATCACATACTTAAAATCCAAACTTTCAAGTCTGTAGGTCATTTAGTTCCGAAGTTAAGCGAAAGCAAAGTTTCGCATTTATGACACTCACTCACTCATGATCATCAAAATAGAACTAGTACTTCCCATAAACTCAGAGAGCTGAAATTTGGTACAGAGTTAAGGTTTAATGGCCACATAAAGGAAAATCTATAAAAACTAGGATAATCGATGATCTGGAGTACCTGGTGACCCTGATTAGAAAACACAAGAGCTCAACCAAACTGTTAGAGATCGACATACCACCTTTACAAAAAATATTAAAATTGGTGGGCCGCTTCATTTGATGTCAAAAATCGGAGGTCTGAAGTATCTGATAAAGAACCCTCAGCTGGGCTAGCTGTATTAGAGATATGGTAATGCCCCCTTCTACTATTGGTACATAAAAAAATCGACTGTCATTGCATAAATCCAGCGTAATGGGACACATCTTCTAATTAAATCTAGCCTACAGCGTCCCACTGCTGGGCGAATGCCTCCCCTTGTGCTTTTAATACGCATATAAATAAAATTAAAGGAAAACTCTGGATAAGACTAGACTGGCTTTTATACTTATACTTGCAAGTTTACAAGAAGAAATAGTCGAACGATTAACTTTATTCTACTCGAACATTACACAAATTAAATAAACAAATTACACTAAAATATTAATTTATTTCCCTCAAAATTTGGTCAAAATAAAATGCATTGGACTAAAAGTGACAGTGATGCCCGCACATGTCGCTAGATGGCGCTGACTGTATTTTAAAACATTTGTAATAATAAAAAAACTACTCCTAAAAAGAAAAAAAATGTGTCATATAAGTAAATCTAATAAAATAAATCAATATGCCCGCTTCTACAAAAAAAGGGAAAACCCATTAAAAACATTCTGTAAAAAACTAGCCAAGTGGATGGAGCTGCTTGTTTATCTCTAAAAAGTAATGAAATCTAGACAAAGTCGTGCTAAGTCTAAGGTTCCTTACTGCGATTTCTTTATTATTATAGTTAATGTTGTGTGACTTAGCCGTTGAAACTTGAAGGGTACAAAACCAGGTGCTCCATGACACCTTTGCACCAATCTGACGCCAGAACCGCTACCCATGGACGATGGAAAATTGCTACTTGGAAAACGTTGATTCAATAACCAGTCAATTGTAGGCTTGATAAAGCTGCATATTTCAATAATACTCGTACTTATGTATAGGCGAGCCAGAAAGTTACAACAGATATAACATTACGTGTAAACAAAATTGACTTGTACTCACTAACGTATAAAGAATGTTCAACGGCCAAGTCACACAACTAATTGGCGTTTTTTTAATTGTTGTGCGGAAACTTGTGTTTATTATGCGCACAAATAGTAGTGGGGAGGAAGCGGCGACATCGGTTTCCATACAAATGGCGCATGACAGCCCTTCTATCCTCTTTTCCATGTAATCCAAAAGCGTGAGACCGCTGGAGATCCACAGAGCCGAAGCCGTCACAGAAGCCAGATTGTTTGAATGCTTGCTTAAGTACATGCATGCTTGCTCGCTCGTTTGTTTGCATGCATGCGAGCTTACTTCCAGTCCGATATATACTAAGGGTATCATTACAATTTTCATTATAATGACAACGTTAGAGCGAGAAATATAATGGATATGAATAGTCACTGTTCTAACCTAACCTAACCTACTTAGATGATTTTGATAAAATTTTAAACACTGCGTGACCTTTATTTAGTTTTGGTGTATCGGGTATAGGGTTTTATACAGTCGGTATTTTGATTATCAAAGTTAAGTAGTTATTTTAGTTGTATGCAATTTCACTCGGCACTCGGGTGCCACGATAACAATTGATTTCAATTGTGTCTGGAATAACTCACGATCGAGGGATTAAAATGAAATACATGAAAATGACATGACAATATTATAGTCTTAAGAGTGTACACTCAATTTCTTTTACATGGAAACAATAAAACTCATTTTTGTATTTCATTTTATTAAAGTAAAATAAAACATAAACGATTTAGCACAAAAATTTTCAAATAACCCAAACAGGTACATAACGTATTTTTAATGTTGAGGTAAGTACAATCACAAACAATTTTCCTTTCGATTCGTTTAAACGCAATTTCAGGTGCATAAAAAATGGAAGCGATTAAAACTTCCAATCAGAAAATGGCTCAATTCTAAAGTTTTGTGTTATGCACAGGACAAATTTTTGAGCATAACGAATCACATGTGCACAAAGAATGAATCAACTTATTTTCGATGTTTTCCACCAGCAGTTTAACATGACATAAAGGCACCATATTACAATCACAATTCGATGACAAAGATTCAATTGGATCAGATTTTACGAGACTTTCATTTGTGCCTTGATTCATCAGCTTACTCATAGGATAATATAAAGTGTCGTCGCAAGTATTATCACTAAAATTATTAATGTGAACGGGTTTCTGTTTGACATTACTACTACGTTCACACAATTCCATTGGTTTCTCAGAATTTAAATAAGGGCTGCTATACCTTACTTCTTCGGCAGATGTAGTCATTGATAAAAAAGTTTTATTCATTTTCAATTTAGAATCTTTCAAAATCATTTCTTCACCATCTTGTACACTTATATTTGTGTGAGTTGTTATTAAATTTTCTGTGTTTTTGTGGTCGTTATCTACAGCTGAACCTTTATTTAGCACAGCATCCATTATATATGACATGTCATTATAATGCAGTTTGTTGCTCGTTAATGTATTCCAAATACTATTAATGTTATCATTTTTTCCAGAAATGATTGACTTCGTACAAGTACAAGCACCTAATGCACCGTCGCATGAGCAATCCACGGTATATCCAATATAAGGTGTAGATTTTCGAAGATCTAGGTTTTTATTAGGATCTGTAGTAAACATAGTGCTCAGCTTTTGATGAGGATATTGTGACAATATATCATAGTCCTGATTTTCCATATTTGTCGAAAAAGATACTTTTTTATTTTCCTGTATAACATTGATACATTGATTGACAAATACTTCCTTAGTCCCAAACAACTCTGTGTATGACTTGGTTTTACTTGTAGAATTTATGTAGTAGCAATCATCGTTGTTAACCACTGATGTTCCGCAAAAATTGGTAGTAGTACCGGTGCCATCATTTTGATTAGACATTTCCATGATATCACAAGCTTTATTTGCCAGATCTAGACATGGAGATATTTGTGAAGATATATTTTGTTTTACAACTAACGATCTGTTTGATACTTCTTTACAAACTTTTTCTGCATTTTGTAATTTAGTTGATGTATAATCTTCATGAGTCTGACAATTATCTTTTTCAGGAATCTCAATATTATGGTTTGGGTCCTGTAATTTTGAATTATTTCGAAACTTGGATAATTGTTTTAGTCGTTGAAAATCATTATCTATCAAATTGCATACTTTATCCATCACATTAGGCAATACAGCATCTTTGTCACACTCCATTGAAAGACATAGGCATTGGACTCTTTTCATTTTCAATTTCAGATATTCTTGTAATAACATGTACGCTCTATGCCAACTTCCTACGACTGGTTCTTCGGGAGCACACTTGCATGCTATAATACTTGTATTGTCTGTAATAATTCTTTTGACTCCTTGTAATATAGAAGAAAACATGTTTTCTTCTTCTTCGGGTGAAATGTAGTTCGATAATTTGTATTCTCTTAATTTGTTTCGTAAATGTTCTTCCAATAAGTGAAAAGCATTTAATTCTAGATCTTTTGATTCATCTTTTTTGACTTTATTACAACAAACACAACTTTCTCGATAAATGCTATTGTTTAAACTTTGTGTATCAAGAGATTTATCTTCGTGCTTGCAGAAGTCACCGTGCTGTTTTGTAGCTACATTACTTAAAAGTTCATCAACTTTAGCACACTTCACACTGCAACTACATGCGGGCAGTTGGGGATGAAGTTTAGTTTTAGTGCTCATATCTATATTATTATACCACACTCCAGGGTTATTAATTCTATGAATATTATTTTTATAAGAACTTTTGAAATTTACGTTTTTTATTTCATTATCCTTTTCTATTAATACTTTGTTAGAAGTTGCATTAGTTAGTGTAGCGCCCAAAAATTTTATGCAATATTCACTGTCATTTGGAAATAATGTAGACGTTTTAACTATTTCTTCATTGTCGAAGTCGAGTTTTCTATCAGTTTTACTAACATTTTCACTTTTTTGTTTTGTTTCAGATTTTTCTTTGTTATTTTTTATTTCAAAACAGTCATCTGTAATATTTTCAGTTTTAGGTTTGAGACAGGACCAGCTTTCAGAATGAATGCATTTAAAAACTGGCGTCTTTAATTTGTTTCTAACGCCAGACATACTCTTACATACATATTCATTACTTTTATCTAAATTTATGGCACCCATGTATTCAGATTCGGTGTTTACATGTATGTTGACTTTATACTCAGTGCTTTCAAGATTGTTAGCACCTGTTATACTGCACTTAAATGGTGCAGCTGGTTCTTTGAAAGAAAATGTAGTAGACGCATTCTTAAACGTTTTCTGTTTTTGACCTTTTTTGTTTTTAATATCAAGCATAATGTTCTGGTTTTCACCACTATTAATATTAGTATCAACATTTTCAGCATGATTACTACTGCTTCCATTTTTACATTTACAATCAAGATTAGATAAATCACACTTCCATTTAGCTAACGTTCCAAGTAATTTGTCTATGGATGTCGTTGATGGTGGTTTATGAAAACATACACAATTACTTTGACATGTCCGGTAAGTTATCATTTTACTTTTTTTTCCAACATGAATACCAAACGATGGCACTTGTGAAACATAGGTCTTAGTCAGCTTTATATTAGAGAGTTGTGGAATCGTATCTTTGATAGTTACTCCCTGTAAGTTTTTGTTGTTACCTGCTTCTTGCAAGGGTTTTACTTTTTTTTTATCTTTTTGCGTGCCACACAAACACAAGTTAACTGCATATGAACGGCCAAGCTTTTTATAAGATTTTACTGGTTTTTCTGTTTGTAGGCCCAGAATGAAATTTTTGTTATTCTTTTTAGGGATTAAATCAGATTGTTTTTTTTTGATGCTACTGAGTCCGTTGCCAGGGAAATTTTTATACGCTTGCTCCATGTTAACTGATCTGTGTATGGAGTTACCATTCCGACCAATTTCTTTTTTCTGTTTTTCCTTTCTTAGCTCCACAGCTGAATTTTCAGTGACCTAGTGAGAACATAGTGAATATGAAACAATAAAAAAAACGGTCAAATTAAATTTTGCAAGAAACGAAAGCGTGAACCTTTTAACTAGGTGTGTATATAGAAGCTATTATTATAATATTGCACAAACTACAAAATCTGTTTACGGAATATTTTATCAATACCTGAACTGCTGAAGAAGCTATTTCCCTCACATTTTATGGCAATATATCTTTTATGAACTTCAGTAGTCACACGCTTAGGTAACTTGCAAAACTGCTTAAAAATAAAATGTTAATGATGTTACGAAAAGAAAATTAATAAACAAGATACATAATATTGTACTTTTTCGTTTATAATATTCCAAACAGATTAATACTGAATTAAAATAGTGAACTTATTACATGTTGACCATTATAACATATACAAAAGTAAACATTATGCTAATGAAAAAAATGTACGAGAGGTGTTCATTATAAAGTGAGAGTGAGGTACAGAGTCTTTGGGACAGAAACAAATAATACTATGCAATAAAGCTTCATTACTAATTAGATTAAAAATTTGAAGTTGTTTGAATACGCTTTGTTATGATTTAATTTACTTTTACTTTAGTAAAAGTAAATTAAATCTTACGATCTGCTTTGATTGATATTGTACTCCGGCATTCTATAGTTGCTTGTTGGTGTGCAAACTTTAAACGTGAAAAAACATCCACCAAAAGTGACCCTCAGGTTGCTTTAAAACGGTAAAACCCGAAGAAATTGTTAAAAAAACAAAAAAAAACTAACAAATAGTTGAGTCACAGTACGTTTTATTACTGGAGAAGGAATGATTTCGACTGGTTGTATTCAGAGAATTTTATACAAAAGCTTGGGGCTGAAAAATCTATACGCACGCTGAGTCCCTAGATTGCTTAGTGATGCACAAAATAAAACCAGGCTGAACAGTTCTAGAGCTTCTTTGGAACTGTTTCAAGAAGATCATGATCTTTTTGTGTCCTGATTTATCACCATGGACAAAACGTGGTTACATCATCATGATTCAAAATAAAAAAATACACTCTATGATTTGGAAAAGTTCGTCATCTCCAACCCTTAATAAATTTGAGGCTCATAATCAAATATGTTAACCATGGAGCTACTATAATGGGCTTTTTGAAAAAGGAAGAAATTTAAAAAAAAAGTTGTGCGTGTACTAGTGTACACACGTAAGAAGTGAAACTTCTTTATGGCCTTATTTTTCGAAAAATGATCTACATGCAACTTTCCAGAAATTGGTTAAATTAGTTAAATTGGTTAAATTGGTTAAATTGGTTAAATTGGTTACATTGGTTAAATTGGTTACATTGGTTAAATTGGTTAAATTGGTTAAATTGGTTAAGTTGGTTAGGTTGGTTAAGTTGGTTAAGTTGGTTAAGTTGGTTAAATTGGTTAAATTGGTTAAATTGGTTAAATTGGTTAAATATTATTTCACTTTACCTTTTTGCTATCGTCTGAACCAACCGTGGTAGGGGCAAGAAAAAGATGGCGCGTAACCGAAAAATGTGACGAAAATTTGACGCAAAACGTGACGGTAAATTTTTTCCAACGCCGATAAAGAAGTTTCACTTCAAAAATAATAGAAAACAGCACACTCAGGCACGGTAGAAAGAGTGGGAGATACTAGTTCCTCTCCCTTCCCCTCGATCTTACGCTTTTTCGATCAGCATCACGTGACCCTGACGCGAGTTTGGAAGTTTTTACCCATCCAACAAAAAAGTGCTCAGCGCAGCTAAAGAAGTTTTCACTTCAAAAATGCGCAATAAAATTCGCGATAAATGACGAGGAAATCTAGCAAAAACTGTTTTGTTCTATACGCCCCGGCTACGCGGCTCACAGATCAATCAGCCTTTGCTAATTTGCTATGGCTGCAAACGGAAATGCCGGCTTCAAAATATTTGTGCATTCTCCATATTCACCGGACCCTACTGCTATTGTACCTTGGAAATAAATAATTAGATATTTTTTTCCAAGGTTGAAGAAGTATCTGAGAGGGAAAAAATTCAATAATAATTATGAAGCTGTAGTCGCTGCAGTACCTACCTACCTACATTAAGTTTTAGGTGCGCAGTATAAAGATATTTAATAAAAGGACATTTAATAAAAGGACATTAATACAAAACGGCAACATAGACATTCTCCCTTTTTATTGAACACCTCTAGTATTTATTTATTAGATATTATGTAACTTGATACGATTTTCTTAAAATAGACTTATTAAAATTTAAATTAGACCTCCTTTTAGCTTCCGATTTAAAAATATGACGTAAAACTTACTGTAGCGCGTTGGACAACTTTTACAATGTTCTGTTCCATTATTTTTAGGTCTTCTTTCTTTATCGAATCCTATAAACAACAAGTCAATAATAAGTTGCAAGTAGCTACTGAGTTGACTGATTATGAAAGGCAAAACGGTTCATTTTTTGGTATTATGTTTCGGATAATTGCCGCTTGCCGTCTAAAGATAGCACCGCCATGAGGCAAAATACTATACAAAGTATTTAGTAAACTATTCCTTAATATTTTTTATCTTTACTTTGTATCAACTATTTAATTAACGAGACTAACTAAACGTTTGATAAAAATAATAAGTCATATCTTGCAAATAATAAATTGTAAAGACATATTTTTTGTTTGATAATGACAACTTTAAGAGGAAACACTACGGGTGAGAGAATTGAAAAATAGGTATTTGTAAAATCTATTGCTGTCACGCAGTGCCAAACGCCTTCACCGCAGAGTGTAATAAAGACAACTGCTTCTTGGACCGAAAATACCTACTAAAAACAGACCAAATCAACGTTTCGTAGTCCCCCGATTACTTTTCCAAAACTAGACCGATTTAAATACTATCATTAAAAATTAAAGAAAGGCTTTGGCCGTGTTCGTATCTTTTGTTTTTTTTTCTAAAATTTTGCCAAAGAACAATGCCTATTTTTCACCTGAGTATGTATAGAAATGAAACAAATCTTAAAATTAAGCTTTTTTTATTGTAAACACATTACGCTTATCATTTATTAATCAGAAACGCAGGAAAAAAAGATTTTTGATATTCTTCTAAACTTCTTAAAAAATGAAAATATGGTTTTTGAACGTTACTTGTACAGTTGTTACGTTCCGTTTTAGTTACTGACGAGTGCTGACTGGAGACCGACTTTATCTATTTAAACTAGTATTATTACTTATTGTTTTATTTTTAGTACTTTATACTTTCTATATTAAATTAATATAAAGATTTATTGAAGTCCATTATTACAAATAATACGAACATTATCAGTTGAAAATAAGTTTACGTTTAATTATTCTAATAGAGTGAAACGGATTTTTTTGGACGTTTGACAGCCGCCTGTCATATTCGAATCGGCGCAGTCTCTTTCGTTTTGCGTTTGCATCTCTTTGTGTACATATTTACCTTAGTGGAAGTTCTCCGTAATCAATAGGTCGAATAATTCAAAGTTATGGTTAATTAACTTTTAAACACTAGGTAGGTACATATGTACTGCCGGCATATTTCCATAGATATTTTTGACGATAATTTGGCCGCGGCAATTCCTAACCTATAAAGTAGTAATTCGTATTTTTTTTAATTCCTGGCGTTTAACTGGTAAAAGTGAAAACAGGGAATTATTCCCTAATCTAGCACGCAGTATTCCTGCTATATTTGCGGTCTATACATAAACTTTCATTATCAGGTTTTCAAATGTATGGAAAGTGGGCATTGATCTTTGTTTTCTGGATGTTTGAAACACAGCGGAAAATCTGACGAATTTTTTCGATGTTTGAGGGCTCAAATCTTTTTTATTAATTAATTTATAAAAAATCAGAAAACATAGAAACATTGGCCATAGATTTTTGTTATAAAAATTATTGCTCTACTGGCTTTATCCAGGGAGGAAACCGGGGACTACGTTTGTATGGAAAAACGGCCCTTGTATTTCCTCTTAAATGTCTCAGGCTGTCTCAGGTAATCTAGGTATAAAATAAAATAAAATTGCAATCGCCGTTCCTTGACAAAATAAAACATAGATTCATCAAAAAGTACGGTAAATATGGCACTACAATAAAAGCCACATTAATTTATAACTGAGCCGCAGCTATTAGCGCAAACCTCTGAGAAGAGGAGGTTTGTAGTATTTCGAATTTGTTTGATAAGTTAAGTTAGCTTGTGTGTGTGTGTGTGTGTGTGTGTGTGTTTTTTTTTTTTTTTGAGAAGAGAGAGTATATTATGTATAGTTATAAAATACGATAAAATGAGGGATGAGTATACGCCGTGCATTTTTAACTTTACAGGGGCTCCAGTTGATAACCATACGTAATCCTGCGTACTCCCGCCTTAGACAAGTGGCTATCTAATATCGTTTCGCTAGACGAATAGATGTCAAATATATGAAAATGACATAAGCTTACGATCGTTTGATAGATAGATAGATAGATAACACTTTATTGCACAAAATACAAGATAACAAAATATTACAAACAAGAGAAATGTACAATTAGGCGGCCTTATCGCTTTAAGCAATCTCTACCAGGCAACCTTTGGTTAAAGGAAATTTAGTTTTAGTTGAGTAAGGGGTAGCACTGTGCAAGACAAGCGAAGTATAACAGATACAATAACATAAATGTTACTAAAATACAATACACATATACACATCAATACCTAATACTTATACAATACAAATAATACATAATTACGTACTTAAAATACAATTTAATTGATCGTTTGTTATTGTCATTTTCATACATTCGTTATCTATTCGTCTAGCGTAAACGATATTGGAAAGCCACTTGTCTAAAGCTGCTCATCCGACAATGTTATATTAATAAACAATTTTTTAAATTACTCTAAGAAACTTGTAGCGTGAGTCGGCCGATTGCTGGCGTTAGAGCGAGCATAGTCTGACCGGCTAGGCTGTCGGCGGTTCTTGTAGGGTTCTGGTTTCAGTACGTACCTTTTTTAGATTTTCAAGCTGGAGTTTTAGCTGCGCAACATCTTGGTGAGTGCGGCGCCAGTAGGCCGGGCTGACCGCTCCGCTGTTTGTTGGCGGTGCAGCACTACTGATAGTTGGCGGCTTAACCAAGCATGGATACACCGCAGCTAAAAAAACAGTTTACTTTTCTGTTATAGTTGCTACTCTTTGTAATTTATTGTAATCCCTAAAAAGTACGCTTTTTAAACTTTTCTTTCTTAAAATTACCACATTTTCCTCTTTCCTATTGTTCTTTCTCGAGTGCACTTCACTGTTTCATGGATGAATCAGTATTTTTGCAAGATAATTTAGGTTACGTTAATATTTTGAGTCTAGCTTAAAAGACCAACAGTATAGCTTAAAAGAAAATTACATCCGCTCATTCTTCTTACTCAGAAATATTAGGGGTTAAAGTATGAAATTGCCGTTTTGTATAGACGGAATCGAGAAAAGTCATTTTTCCATACTAACAATTTTTTAGTTTTTTTAAAAACGCCTGAACCGTTTTCGATGCAATTAAAGGTGAAAGTTAGATGGTTATAAAGCTACGCATTATAATATTTAAATTTCTGAAAATCAAAGTATATAGTACAAATATACTTAATTGAAGCAAGAAGGTTAGCTGACACATTGTAAGGGGTCTTTTCAACGACTTCCTTTGAAGTAATAGGCACTAGTATTGCATTTTTTTTTTTAGTCAAAAGTTACTTTATTTAGTTTTTGATACAATACAAAAAGAATTACGCAATAATATGACTATACTTAAGAGCTATAAACAAAATAAAAAGTGGAAAAATAATCGGCAATTTCATACTTTAACCCCTATTAAAATTTTGCCTGAAAGAATAAAACAAAAATCAAAAACAGCCTGAATCATCCTTATCTAAGAAATAAATATAATACCAATTATCAATATATTGTTGAATAAATAAAAATTATATTACGAGTAATATTAATAATAATGGATATGTTATACCTACCTAGTAGGTACTCGTATATGAGACATTTCTGTACGTACCCTTGTATAAGTAGAGAGACCGGGTCAAAACCGTATAGCTAAGAACAAACCTATATATAATTGAAATAAATTAAAGTTACACATTCATAATTAAGTCGATAATACGGGCGAGAGAATTGAAAAATAGGTATTGGTTAAATCTATTGCTGTCGCGCAGTGCCAAACGCCTTCACCGCAGAATGTGATAGAGACAATTACTGCTTCTTGGACCGAAAATACCTACTAAAAGCACACCAAATCAGCGTTTCGTAGTCCCCCAATTACTTTTCCAAAACTAGACCGATTTAAATACTTTTTTCATTAAAAATTAAAGAAAAGCTTTGGTCGTGTTCGTATGTTTTATTTTTATTCTAAAATTTAGCCAAATTTGTTTTCTGGGTGTTTGAACACAGCGGAAAATCTGGCGAATTTTTTCGATTTTTGAGGCTCATATCTTTTTTATTTATTAATTTAGAAAAAACAGAAAACATAGAAACATGCTAATAGTGGCCATAGATTTTTGTAATAAAAATTATTACTCTACTGGCTTTATCCAGGGAGGAAACAGGTGACTACGTTTGTATGGAAAAACGGCCCTTGTGTTTCCTCTTAAAGTCATTTAAATAATATAGGTACCTACTCATGGCTGACAATTAACTATTGACGGCGCTACTCCTATTTTATCTAATAGGTACTCAAGAGGGTTACGATAAATAGTTTTACGTACCTATTGTAAACTTTTGTGTTACATTATTTATAGGAAACAATACATATGGATATTGACTGACTGACTAAAACGGAAACTATGACGTGTTTTATTTTTAATTTTACAACAGTTGTCAAACACCCTATAAAATGTACTTGGAGAAGACACATTTAGAGCAAATTTATTTACATAATTGTAAGCTAAATTATTAGGTAGCACTACCTACTTAAATACAAATCTGTGACCAATAAAAAACTATAAAACAAATAAATCAAAGTCGACGTTTGCATCATGCATCTACGAAACCCTACACTGCGACACAACACGCATTTGGTCAGTTTATAATTCCCTTGCGTTCGCCCGCGGCATCACCAGCGTAAAATACACGTTATACAAATTAGTCTATATCCTAACATTAATCTATCTTTGAGCCAAATTTTATCAAAATCGGTTAGGCGTGAAAGCGACACGGACAGACAGACAGACAGAGTTACTTCTTCATTTATAATATTTGTAGGAAGTAAGGATTATTTTGCACAGTTTGTGAGCGTACTATCGCCTTCTTCGTCGCCTGACCACCTTTAAGAGCAAAACCGCTTGCAGCTCGCGTCTTCTATTGTTTGAAGTGGCGTCCGTTTTTGTGTAGTAGGTACTGCACGCTATTTTCGTTTAAAAGTAGTTAGGCGTTGCAGACCCCCACCACAGATCGTGATAAGGTCTTTGTATATTTCTACACGTTTACCTGGTCGTGGTTTACATTCACACGGTGGTGGGCCGGTGCTGACAATCTCCTTGGCTTTTGCGGTGAGTTGGTCAGCTCGCTCCTGGAACAACTGCTCGGCGAGCTTACAAGCGAGCTTTTGTGCTCGCCGTTCAAGGGCTCGCTCTTGCCAACCCTCGTTTTCCAGCCCTCCTCGGTCCGGCACCATTCGTGCTGCATCTGCACAGGATGCTCCAACCCACTAAAAGTACAAAAAATACCAAGTTTTTTACACATATAATACTGGTATATTCGATATATATATATTATGTCTTTGTAAAATTGTGAAATCTGTCATTGCAGTTTACAAAAAAACGAGTATACGAGATTATAAAGTATCGGTGGGTTAGGTGAGGTTAGATTACTTTTAATAGAATCAGGCGTTACTTTGCGGAATTTCTTACCTAACTAAATATGGATTTTGAAAATTGTTTTGCTAATGATTTCCGCTCGTTAACACTAGATATCGGTATCGGGTATTAATAATTTCATTATCTGTACTGCATTTCTGTATTTTTGAGGGAGGGCGGGCGGTTTTCCTGCATGAAATAGTGCTTGCTCAATCAGTGTTAGTGCGGGTAGTGTGGTCAAGGTTTTCAAAATCCTTGTAATCCATCGACGTTCAATTATTAACTGACGAAGTTTTCAATTTCACTGTGACATATATACTAACTACGCTGTCAATAAAGTACTGGGAAAAGGGTATGCCAATATATTACACAAATATTAGTTCTGAATTGTCATCACCATGTATATCAATCCACTGCTGGACATAGGCTCCTCCAAATGGATTATTTTGCCATCGCCTCTCTTGTTAGGTGGGTTGGCAATCGCAGTTGACCAAACGTTTATAAAAAATAGTTCACCTCGATGGAAACCGTATCGAAATATTTAAATTCAGCATTCACGTAAATAAATTGAAATGTTCTTTTTAGTATTTTGCTTACCTTAGCGTGATATTTCTCGATAGACGTAGCAATGGCGATATCCAACTCCCCGATCAGTAGCTGTGAGAAGTAGTTGCGCAGGTTGGTTTTGATGATAGAGGATTTGTCCCAGTTGTGTCTGTCTTCCAGGCACTTTAGCAACTGGCACGGCATCTCTGACGTGCAGCCGCCGAGCTCGGACTGTAGCCCGCCGAACAAGTCCGCAAGCAAGTTCGACAGGAGAGTAGCGCGCAGGGACGTGCAGGAACACGAATCCTATAATAGGTAATGTTCTTGTAGTCATTTGGAGACGTACGAATATGGCATTGTATACCGAAGTGTACGAATACTAAATCGTTTCAGTTCCCTTTACCAGTTAAGGCATCCTATTTCTCCGCTTTAACAGACATGCTCAAGAAATGAATCCTTTTATTTGATGACATACAAATTATTTTAGTTATAAGATAAAAATGTACAATCGCACCAAGAGTGTTTTCGTTTGGTAGTGGAATATGACAATACATACATTGATACTGTTTACTGTTTTATCAACCCGGGTGTTTTAAAAATACTTCTCATATCATTAAATTCTACTGCCTTGTTTTGAAGTAAGAATATTATTATTATATTTTCATGAAGTTATAAATCAATTGAAGAAATTTTATATTGTGTTTCGTGTGACTTTTACTCCTTTTCGGATGTAAAAAATTATCTTATACCTACAGTGTGCTTTTTGAACCGTTGCCTACGTTACGTAACCATTATGTGTAACATCATGGCAGTGTTATTTAATTTATCAATAAAAAACATTTAAGAAAAATATTACTAAATGAAACTTTATATTACGCCGTGTGTGTCACAAAGTGTGTCAAAATGAATAGCTGAATCAACATTATAAATTATTATATAAGTACAGTCAAACCTGGATATATAAGCGAGAGCATAATCTCATTCTCGCTTATAGAGGTTTCAAACTAACCCGAGTTTCTCGCTAATGCAGGTACGAGTACATGGGTAGCGTTTCTCTCTTATAGGGGTACGCAGCAATAACACGTGGGTACGCAGCAATAATAAGGCACACGTGTCCATTCTAAAAGAATGCGATAAAATAACAACGTTATTTAGTTCCACAAAATTGAATAGGTACAATATTGATGAGAAAACAATACAAAAACAATGGTAGGAAGTTCCACGAAAGTTAAGAATGAGTCATTGTCATTTGTTAAGAAAGTATGTATTTTTATTGTAGCTATAGTTCCTCCTAAATAATATAAATAAATAAAGCTCGACTGTCGCTTATATAATAGAGGTAAAGTTTAGTAGCAGTCTCACTTACGGAGGTCTATGAGGGTTTTGAGAGCTTAAAATGACGGATCCTGGCTATTACTCTCACTTATATAGTTTTCTCACTTATCCAGGTTTGACTATTTGTATTGATAAAAAAATTAAAGTACTACCAGGATGTTATACATTATGGTAACATAACGAGGACTTCGTTTTTCAGGCGGTTGTTAATTGCACGGTGTATATACAGGATGAAATTTTAACCACTTTCCAAAATTTTTATAGGCGTTCGGTATCGTATTTAGAGCCCATTTATGAAGTAAAAAATGTAAATCAAGCTTTCAACCGAAAAAATTTTTCGCAATATAATTTTCAATTTTTGCGATCCCAGGCCTGATAAGGTATAAAGGGAAAATCAAAACCGTATGAATAGTATCGTAATGAATGAATGAGATGTGAATCGCGTAAATAAAGTATTACTAGGCTGCCGGATCAAAAAATTTAGATTTTTTGCGGACATTTTCTAAGTTTATCTTGACATTTTTCTACTGGGCTATACCAAAAGAAAAAATACGTCATTTGTTTTTTGTCTTGTAGATTGATATATTAAAATTTGGAAGGTGGTTAAAATTTCATCCTGTAAAGTATATTACGCTAGCACTTAACTAACAAGAGGCGTCTTTAACTATTTCTGTAACTTCTTTGACTTACAATCGGTTAATCGTCGACTCTACTTAAAAGACGGCCAACTTTAGAAATTTGTTTCTATAGCTCGTTTGAATTTTTTAACTGATAATAAATAATCTAGCACTTAACTAACAAGAGGCGTCTTTAACTATTTCTGTAACTTCTTTGACTTACAATCGGTTAATCGTCGACTCTACTTAAAAGACGGCCAACTTTAGAAATTCGTTTCCATAGCTCGTTTGAATTTTTACTGATAATAAATAATAACGTTTCTTAATAATATAAATTACGTTTACAACAGAGTTGCAGGCAAAAACGACCTCTTTAGCACATTTTTGATACTCGTAATAAATGTAACGATACACTCGTAAAACTCAAAGTTCCGGATTCTACTGACAATGACGATAATGCTATATAGATGCTTAGTAAGTTTTACTTAGTTTATCCTAATCATGTATCTTAGTAACAAAGAAACATAACTACTTACATAATTTATATTCATAATTATCTTACTATTTAAAAAGTACGTGTCACGTTGTTTGTCCGCGATGGACTCCTAAACTAATTATCCAATTTTAATCAAATTTGCACACCGTGTGCAGTTTGATCCAACTTGAAAGATAGGATAACTTAAATCTCAATTTATAGTCGCAATATTATTTTATTGCAAATTTTCTGTGTAACATGGTAAGGTAAACGCCATATTTGATGCCAATGACATTGTGTCACGTCTTACGTCAAAGTCCAATTATATTATTCTGAGGCGATACGAAGTTCGAGGGGTCAACTAGTTTATACAGGATGAAATTTTAACCACTTTCCAAATTTTAATATATCAATCTACAAGACAAAAAACAAATGACGTATTTTTTCTTTTGGTATAGCCCAGTACAAGCATGTCAAGATAAGATTTACATCTCATTCATTTATTACGATACTATTTATACGTTTTTGTGTTTCCTTTTATACCTTATCAGGCCTAGGACCGTAAAAATTGAAAACTATAAATCTCGAAAAATATTTTCGGGTGAAAACTTGAATAACATTTTTTACTTCATAAATGGGCTCTAAATACGATACCGAACACCTATAAAAATTTTGGAAAGCGGTTAAAATTTCACCCTGTATATACACTGTGCAATTTGAACCACCTGTAAAACAAAGCCCACGTTATGTAACCATTATGTATAACTTTGAAACACGCTGTGACGCACACAGATGTGGCTGTGTAAGGTCCATTCCACCGAGACGCCACCGCAGCAAAATAATACGTCTAGGAGCGTCACAGCGTTTTACAAAATTAAAAGTCTGAATCAAAATTTAATATTTTTCAAAAAATATTTTTAGTAAAAAAAAATTGCGCCATGTTGTTATATATAATGGTCCAATAACGTGGACTTCGTTTTCCAGGTGGTTCAAAAAGCACGGTGTATAATAATTTATCATTTCTACACGTGAGAATTTTTATTATAGCTATTACTAATTCTATTAAACATTACTCGTAGTTAGTCGCTTTGTCGACCAATCACGAGCAAGTGTGTCAAACAATCGCACGTCTCTACTGATTGTCTCTTTTAAAAAACATTCGAATGGAAGAATGAGTTAGGCATTGGGTCTATAGCAAATCTCGAACTGATCGATCGTTCTAACTTTGGATAAGTAAGTATTTGACAAAATAGTAAGTGTCACGAGTCCACGTTGCGCTGTTACACCGATTTTGATCCATAATAATGATTTGTCTAAATCCTTTGTGAATTTTGTTGTATTTTTTTATAGTAAGCATAATAAATAGCAACAATTTGGTATGTACGGGGTGTGCATACATTTTGGAATAGTATAATTAATTAACCATACTATTTTCCATTACGTTACATTACATTACTTTGGTAGGTACGTCAGACCTTTGCAATGTTGAAATGATAAAATTGATCAATTCGAACTTAACTAAAAATTAAAAATAACTTTACATCTCAAGCAACTAGAAAAATTATCTAAGTAAATCTTTCATAATAATATCATGGAACGTTATTTCTAAAGGTTGTACATTTTGATTTTTTAACCAAATATCTTGCTTAGATTCTTTGACTAATCTGGACAAAACTCAAAAGTACAGACACAACTAAATTCCTATGTATATGGATAGACCAGAAACTAAATTGGAAAAATTAGGTGGAAAACGTTTGCAAAAAATTAAACAGATTTTCATACGCACTTTACAAGTTTAGCAAAGTAGCCACAAAAAATACAGCACTTACTGCCTACTTTGCTTATGTGGAATCCGTTCTGCGATAAGGACTTATTTTATGGGGTAACAGCACCGACGCAAATAAAGTATTCATTGCTCAAAAAAAAAATTATCGGTGCAATATGTGGCACTGCACCTGATGAGCCTAAGGCCACTATTTATGTCGTTAAAAATACTACCTTTTCCATGTTTTATAAAGTTAAAGTAAAGAAAGTTTATTAGACAAAACACGCATTATTTCAGGAAAGCGAAATAGGTACTTATAAGCGAGAAATACCAGAAATGGCAATAGACTACATGAAATTATACCGAAGAGTGCACGTATCAAAAATAATAGCTACTGGATATTTAATAAATTACCCCAATATATAAAAGACTTGCACTTAAATATGTTTAAAGGTGCCCTATAAAGGTGTACAGTATAAATGAACATTTACATCTTGTGTTCTTCACAACTGTTCGTTTAGCATTCTTTGAGTCAAATTAGTATTCTTTGAGTATTTGTGGTATTGCCCCAAAACGTTATCACGTAACCAATAATCGAGTGACATTATGCGAAATATAATATAATGCAAAATAGACAGACATAAGAATTTTCTTGGCGTGAGTTTATAGCATGATGTCCACTACTTAGCATACTTATTACAAACATATATGGTTTTCAAAAGTTAAAGTGGAATTGAGAGTGAACTCTAGAAACGTGACTTCTTTAAATACCCAACACATTTATCATTAGCAAATAGTATTTTCATTGCCCAGTCAGGTTAACTATATCTACGTATACTAAAAACAAAAATGGTACCCAGATGGATCCCTGAGATATGCCATTATAGCCTCCCTTCAAGTAAGTATATTTCAGCTACTTTCACAGTATAATGTCATATGGAATTTTGCTGTAGAGCTCAGCGGTGGATAGCTTATTATCTATTTTTATATTAAAAAACGTGCTGTACGGGCTATTTAAGGATTTTGACCCCGTAACTCACTAAAAGAGGTATTCAAAGAGATTAATATACTTACAGTGACTTCCCAGCAAATTTCCGATAGCATTATTTACGTCCGTAATTACGTAAATTTATTTCTTGGGAAAAACGACGTACACAATTTCAATACCAGAAATAAAGAAACTTACCGTTGCAGAAATTCGCTCATAGGAAATTGTGTTATTGCCGAACTCCCTGTATCTTCATAAGGTTAAATCGTATGTCAAAATAATTTTAATTAACAATTATTAATGATTATTTAAATGATAGAAACGTATGGCATTCAATGGTCCTAGCTGGTACTTCATAAATCTTTTGTTGACATTTATTTTAAAAGAGGCTGACATTTTGACCTAGTTTCTTGCGCTGCTTCTTCTCGGCACTAGCCCAGACTTGTACCTAAGTATTGGTAGGTTTAAATATTGAGACGTGTTAACGCCTCCTGGGGCCTAATTGCAGAAATAAAACAGATTTTACCTTCTTTAAATACGTAACATTTCAGTTTGTGGCACAAAAAAAACGGATCATTATTATCTATGTAGGAGGTTATAGAATCAGTATTTAATCAGGTCGATCCAATATTCAGAGCTCGTTAGACTGATTGTTTATGAATATAATGACGGACTGAAAATCCAAATGATAAAGAAATAATCATCGTCAATCCCTTGTGAATGCTGGAATGCTAATAGAAAACTGATAGTGTAGCCCTCAGATCATATAAAGGAATAGATATGAAATGGGGGCGTGGCGCGTGCGAAACCGATATGGGCAAACAGAACTATTGCACTCCGCGGCGGATTAGTTACACTTGACCCGCGCTGACGCAATGATCTGCTCATTTAATTAAAATGCCGTGATTACTTGTAAAAATAGAAGTGTAACAAAAGATAACATTAAGAATGGAGTCACGTACCATATATAGATATTAAAATTCCATCATTTTTTTGCTTATAAATCCATTAAACGTAATATTTAATGAAAATATAAATGTAACGATAATTGCATCGGCACAATATACATTGAAGGTTTGATACTACGTATCATTCTTGCTTCCACCAGTCTCTAACGACATCTGTCGGGACGGGCAAACTGGCCTACACTCCATCAGTCTGCCTTCATTCTGGCTGGAATAACAGTATAAGCGTAAAACTTATTCATCACTCTGCCATAGCACGGATAAGATAAGATAATATAGTTAGCTCCGATTTGTGGATCAAGCTGATAAAATACTTATTGTTTACACATAGGCCCCCGATTCCGCTAATTTACAAGTGGCTCAATAGAATCGCAAATGCATCTCAATTGTATATTTTGACATATTTATTAAGGTAGTAATTTCAAAATATACGATTACAATGCAATTATGATTCTATTGAGCCATTTGTAAATTAGCGGAATTAAGGGCCCAGGTCCGTAGGAAATCAGGTACCTATTTTAAAGTTTAAAACTTAGAGTAACAAGTGCGTGATTATGAACAAATAATTATGAAATATATGATATACAATTGGTTATACAAAGGGTGTAAGAATATAAACCACAATGCAGGCACATGAAAGGAATAGCACTGCCCCTTTTGTTCCAATGGGTGTCGTAAAATATGACTAACAGAACAGAGCACTATCAGATGAAGACGGGCAGCAGCGTTTCCTCTCTATCATTTTGCAAACTGCGATCGCCAACCAGCCAAGATCGGTGATGATGGCAAATTCCTCCTTTTGATGGGGCCTGTGTCCATCAGTTAACTAGATAGGCTGCACATGATGATGAATCGTCAAAGTTGTTATTATAGTTGCACTTTGACAGTGCACTATTAAAACTAACCGGGTAGAGATCCCAATTTATAAAATTAAAATTTTTCGCGACTACGTAGAAGTAGAAATTTAAATTTGTATCTATTTCACAGGAACCATACATTTCTCCGGAATAAAAATTACATAAAGTGCTATGTTAGCCTGCATACTATCAGTGTGCCAAATTTCATCCTAACCGCCCGTTTAGCCCTTTTGGCGTGATTGAGTTAAGATACATCCATCCAAATTTTCACCTTTTTAATATTAGGAAGAAAAGATTATTTAGTTCTTTATGACAAACGAATAAATTTTGCAATGTTATATCTAGCCTTTACTGTACGTCAATGTAAATAAAACGTCACTGATGTCGATGTGCGAGCAGATAACAATTTGTGACTTAATAGAAAGCTACGTTATTAAATGGTAAAACATTACTCTCACATACGTGATATAATGATGACGGGCTAAACATAATCAATGATAATGTAACAGTCATTCGGAATGAGTTTCAGTTTTTGAGCGAGTTTCAGTTTTTCAGTTTATGATGATATATTTAATAAAAAGGATTATCAACATTATCAATATCACGTTTGGCGCACGAATGCCAACTGTATCGTATTCAACTTCATTTTACATATTTCAAATAGTTGTGCAATTTTTTATCTGGGTTGATTTTGTATCTATATTTTTTTGTTCATTTAGCGAATATGTAAAGCGTTAAGGATTTGTGTCAAGGTTTTTACTGTACATATCTTGTTTTCATAAAGTCCGATATTTCTGCACCATGTTTTGTGCCATGATCACAGAAAATTATTTACTAAATCAATATTAAAAACTAAGAGCTAATTCACTTATACGGTTTGTGGTATAGTTTGTTTAATTGATGACTATTCCTGCTTGAAGTTATTATCTTTATTTTTACGTAATTTACATTCGAACTCGTTTAATTTCGCCCGGAGAAAGTTTACTAAGTACTACTACTGAGTAAATACACTCAAAACCTCTGGAAGAAAGAGAAATAAGTCGATTAAAAAAAACAGCAATTTTCACGAATGGCATGATTACAGACTAAGTACGAATTACTATGGACATCTGTGAATGTTTTAGCGAGTGAAGCGAATTGCAACACAAAAGGGACCATACATGTCGTCATGTTAAGAGAACAGAGACTACTTGAAGGAGCAGATGTGATATCGAAACTTATGCGCACTACACTGTACTGACATCTCTGTCAGAAATATTAGAAAAAAATCGTTAAATAAATACACTACGTGTAGGCAAAGAAAATAGAGTTTATCTTTATTTTCTTTGGTGTAGGTTACGACTTGACTGAATCAAATCTGGCTTTTAAGCCGGTAAATTAACACAAGATGCAGTGCTGCTTTATCTATGATCATGAATAAATTGAAAAAGGAACGAATGCCAAAACTGTATTGCTTGACATAAAAAAAGGATTGATCCTGTGTCATCAGTTCCATTGTTTGTAAAAAAAATTGAATGATGGTGGAGTCAGGGGGACCCCATTCAATTTATTCTGGTAATATTTATGACAATGTATGTATTGTCTGGCATATCTATTTCATTGTAATTTTATATTTACCAAAAACTTATCTTCAGGAGTGCACTTGCACAAAGCAGCCAGCGAGGGAGTCCTCTTGACCTCAACCGAGGCGTCGACGGGCAGTTTGCACTGGCACTCCATCACTTTCTCTTTGAGCTCATTCAACTGCATCCTCTTCTTGTTTAATTCGTCCATTTTGCCTTGGATTCTTCCATCGCACAACACCTTACAACCGTCAAGATCTTCCACTATTTCTTGTTTCTCTTGACGCAGCAAATCCAACTAAAACAAATAAAAAGATATAACAGGGAAATTCTTTATATCGACGCTTTTTCCCAAATATTTTTAAGATGAAACTTAATAGTTACATAATAATTTCGTGTCAAGTTATTTCTTCGTAATGAACGATTTTAATCAAACACTGTGTGCAGTTTGATCTAACTTGAAAGATATGTATATACCTACTATAGTTTATGACTTAATTTATACTCGCATTATTTTTTTATTGCAAATTATGTTTATTTTTTTGTTTTTAACAAACTGTGTGTTCCATACGATTCTAATATAACAGGTGGCGGTGTGAAATAATTTCGTAAGGTAACGCCGTTTTAAGACGTTAAAATCAAATATTCAATATGAAGTTCGCAGGGTCAGCTAGTTGAAATATAATTTTGGTAATATTAGTAATAGTAATATAGTAATAGTAGTTATTCCAGTAAAGTGGTCGTCTCCTGGCCATTCTACAGTTTATCGCAATTCAGTCAACTTTGCACTGTCGAATACTCCATAATCATCCTAGCGTCAGCACAGATAAGATAATACGTCAGTCGGGTGTATTTAGTAGAATGTCGTCGAATGTTGAGCGGATGACAGATCACCGCGTATGTCACATGAGTCTCGTTATATAGTGTATAGTAATTAGATTATTCTGATCACCTTAATCATCATAATCAGTCCCTATCAGTTCACGGCTGGACAAAGACCTACCCAATTTCAAAATTCTGCCAATAATCGCCTTCGCAGTTTAGCCAATGATAGGGCAGACGCTGCTTGCTGTTTTCTTCTGGTATCATCCTTAAAAAGCCGGCACCACCCGCCACTTGTGGTATATATTATGTTGGATATACCTACTCCAGAAACTGCGACCAGTTTAAAGCCGAAGTTATGTGATTTTTCTACAAATACAGGGCTATTCCGTACCTTTTCACAACGTTTTGATGACTGGAAAAATAGATGGATGAATAATACTCGTAATTTATAATAAATAAATAAATAAATATTTAAGACATGCCTCACTGGGCCACACAGAGCCATCTAGTCCCAAATTAAGCTACTATTAAGTACCTTGTCGTATGGAGTACTAGACAACCGATAAACTTACTTATATAATTTTTTTTTTGTAAATACATACTTACAATATTGCTTACAATACATAGAAAACACCCAGACCAGTACAAACAGACATGTTCATGCACACAAATATTTGTACCGTGCGGGGATCGAACCCGCGACCCATGGCTCAGAAGCAGCGTTTACTACCGCTGATCCAAATGGTCGTATAATTGTAATAGGTCTGCTAAGAACGAAAATACTACACCACAATTACTACACAAAAACCCTATGTTATTATTATTAGCAAAAACATTTATATGCGCTTTGGCCTTTAATTAAGTGAAAGTAATTTATAAAACAATTCCTTGAATATAAATATTTTGACTGACACTTTAGGTGGGACTCTGACCCACAACCTTCGCTCTGAGTCCCATCTAAGATAGCAGAACTATTTTTTTATTGAAAGAATAGTATTGTCATGTTACACCATTTTATTTGCGTAAATACCTACAGTATCAAAACAAGTAACTACGTAATATAAACCTTAACAAACTAGAAAAAAATGGTATACGGGATACACAATTGTCAATATTCAAAGATTACCTAACTGACAGGAAGCAGAAAGTGAAACTAGACCAGTGCACAAGTGAGGACATTGATGTATCATGTGGTGTGCCACAAGGGAGTGTGTTGGGCCCCACGCTTTTTCTCATTAATATAAATGACCTCTGTAATATGACTCTACCAAACGCCTCTATCTTTTCGTACGCCAATGATACCGCAATAGTCTTCACAGCTCCTAACTTGATGGATGCCAAAAATCACGCTGAAGGCTTAAACCGGATAGCATCGTGGCTCAAATATAACCTCCTCACACTAAACATCGATAAAACAAATTACGTTTGTTTCAGCATTCAGAATAACAAACAACCTGACTTTGATTTAAAAATACACACTTGCAGTAAATACTCGGGTGTTTTAAGCGAACCCAATCATTGTAAATGTCCATCAATAAATAAAGTAAGTGTTGTTAAATATCTCGGAGTTCTACTGGATCAGAGGTTGTCGTGGTATCCACAATTAAAACGTATTTCATCGAGAATCCGTAAATTTAATTGGATGTTTAAAAATTTAAGATACTTGACCCCGAAACGTGAGCCGTCTGATAACGTTAATGCTAGGAATTTACTAAATGATATATATATCTCTCTTGTCCAGTCAGTAATAAATTACTGTATTTCGATATGGGGTGGTGCTCTTCCGACACGATTTATAGAGGTAGAACGAGCTCAGCGAAACCTATTGAAAATTATATATTTCAAAAAAAGGACTTTTTCAACCCAAGATCTCTTACAAGTTGTCAAAACTCCTATCAATAAGAAAACTATACATTTTACAGATTGTATTGAACCAACATAGGAAATTAATTTATTCACCCGTTATTGATAAAGGAAGACGACAAAAATATAATGTTGCACCTACCTTACAAACAAGAACACAATTTGCCAGAAAACAGTATGTAGTGCGCTCGGCCTCTACTAGCTCTTTAAAATAAGATTAGTCCCTCAACCCCCAGGAGGCACTCGGGTGCCACGATAACAATTGATTTCAATTTTGTCTGGAATAACTCACGACCGAGGGATTAATAAAATTTTAGATATACATGGTAAATCTTTTTATGTGTGTAAATATACTATTACAAACTGGCTACAGAATCTGAGCTACAGTAAAACAGAAAAATTGTTAAAATAGATTAGTTTAAGTTTATTTTTATTATATTATATTTTTTAGATTAGCAGTTAGCGCTTAAGACATGAAATGTATTGTTAAGAGGAGCGGAGTTCTATTGAAACAGGCACTTCCGTGCTTAAAAGGAGGCTCCCGAAACGATGTGTCATATTATAACTTTTGTAAAGCAAAAATAATTTTGAAATGTTGAATTTTTGAATTAACAATAAAAACGATATTTTTAGACCGGTTAGGTAAACGTTTCAAAACAAAGTTTATAGGCCTTTTCCGTATGATGCAACTATAATGACGACAATCGAATAAGAATAACAATTTTAGTAGCAAAATGTCTGGCAGATTAAGCTGTTTAAAGTGAATGTCATAACATAGTACCTCTTCCTTGATCTGCATATTTTCAGCATCTTCCTGTAGAAGCTGGTGAGATACCTTAGTGACTTGTTGCCTCAATGCACTAAGCTCAGCGTGCAATGCCCGCTCAGCTTCACACGTAAGCGCTCGCACAGATTCTAGTTCGCTCTCCATCGTCTGCAGTTTGCGACGAATTTGCTCTTCTTTGAACTATAAGTTTAGTTAGTTTACACATCGGTAGCGACTTGTTGATAAGTAACATAACGTAGCGCACATGTTCTACTCTATTACTTTTCGGTCTCCCCTCGTTTATCCATAACATAAAAAACTATTCTAACACTAACGCATATTCACACAAACGAATAATTTTATATCTTAGAGTGATAGATTGATCCTAAGGATTGATCTATTTACATGTAGCAAGTTGATCATCCTTAAAACTTAATTTACCATTTAGCTAAATGGTAAAGCGCCGCGCCCGGTATGCGAGGAGATGCAAGTTTAAGTCCCGCCTGAGACATAATTTTTCAAGTTTGTATACTGATGTTTGAGTTATCTCCACTGAAGATAAATTAAATTTAAATGCTGTATGTAATTGTCAACTATAAGCTTTCCTGTAGCTACTTTGCGATTCTAGTATTATTTAGATACGAATAATTACATTGCCCTACCTGAAAGTCCCTGTCCATCTGCGAAGCCTTGCATTGTTGGTCGGACAAGGCTGCGTCTAGCTTGGCAGACTCCTCGCTAACCCGTAAACGCATGCAGGCATTCTCACAAAGTTCTTTCTCGATTTCTGTAAGCCGCGCGCGCTCCTTTTCTGCAACCTCGCCTCGTTCCCGCAGCTGCTTAGCAAGCGTCGTGCAAGCATTCTTGTACCCGTTCCTCTCTTCGATCAGTTTCTTAATCTGTCAATTGTCTTAGTATGTTAATAATTATATACTTATTTAAAGGTACAGGAGACCAATTCTACTAACGTAAATTATCAAAACTAACGAAACGCAACTAAATGTCAACTTCGGTTGTCACAGACTGACTGTATTCTGCTAACCATTTTTACTAAACGAAATCTAAACGTAAGCTGAACCGCTAGCTATCGATCCAACAAAAGTATTCTTTTACTAGCGTATGCTTGACCGGTAATTTTGACAGTTGAAACGTTACCTAGTCTTCGGCTGCGCGCGCTTCGACTGACAGCAACGTCAAATCACTAGTGGAATATGAATTTAGGAAATCGTTCAACTTAGTTTCGATCAATCGATAAGGTGAGCTGAAACGCTACCGATATTGCTAATAGAATACGAAAAGTTGACATTTAGTTGCGTTTTGTCAATTGTTGCGTTTACGTTTGTTATTTTACGTTAGTAGAATTGTAGCTAAGTTCAAAATAAAGAATTATTTACTAATCCCTCGATCGTGAATTATTCCAGACACAATTGAAATCAATTGTTATCGAGGCACCCGAGTGCCTCCTGGGGGTTGAGGGATTAAGTTACTTGCGTTTATTAGGAGTTTATTTTCATTTATTCAAACGTACCTATCCAACACACTGTCTCACACATATTGGTAAAATCATCAGGGTCAATAAATCATAAACATTAAATTAGCACGAATATTACATTAATGGACGCCCCGTTGGTCTAGTGGTTTAAATACCGGGCCAAGATCTCGGGGTCCCAGGTTCGATCCCCGGGTCGGTCAACAAAAAAGTTTCGAATTTTCGAACGTTGCTCGGGTTTGTGATCACCAACCCGCATTTGGCAAGCGTGGTGATTATGCCAGTTCCCATCATTGCAGTGGTAACTTGAATTCAATGAAGGAGGCCTTTTCCCTGCAGTGGGATGATTATAGGCTGTTACTTACTTTACTATTACATTAATATTACACATTTAAACAAAGCTCATTTAAATCTAAAAACCCTTTTTTTAGGTTTAAACATAAGCTTAACACTTCGGTATCATAAACAGTTAAAATAGGTTCAATTATGCAACAAATGCATATTTTCATTATGTATTTAACACGTTGAATTGAGATTTGAGAACCTTCTCCTTGATATCCGTACATCCCATTTTTACGAATGTACCGAGTAGTTTTGGAAAAAGTAGTAAAGGTACCTTCTCTATGTTACGCTATGATGATATTGTTAAAAAAACTTTACATGTTTAGTCATGTCCTCTTCCTTCTCCTCCGCCAATGCCAGCCGACGTTGGTAGCCGAGCTCTAGGTCTTTCCACGCGGCCTCGGCGCGCTCCAGCAGCTCAACCCGCTCAGCCTCTCTTCGGGCGAGTCGTTCGGCGCGCAAACGTAACTCGGTCGTCGCCTTATCCAGCTGTGTCAACTTTTCCATGCACGCTGATTCCATGCAGCAAGCCTATTGACCGAAATCATTACTTTCTTTTTTTTTAATGGCAAATATCGCGGAATATGCCAGTGACATTTTTTATACTAACGCATTGCCTAGAGCAGTTTTACTAATATTAAAAAAATACATACCTACAAATTTATAATCATTTCCCTGATCTTGACTCGACCTTATAAAAAATCGTGTAAAAGCGCTTCCTGGGGCCTATTTGCAGTAATAAAACTGATTTTACTGATTTTATAGTTACTTTTGAATAATAAATAGGTTTTTATATCAATCTAGGCTACAAAGACATTCAACCTCTTTACCATACTATTGGCCCTATACACCTACATCAAATTCATGATATAATCTTAGTGGATTTTGCCCATTAAGATTCCTCGTGTCAACTCCAAAAAAGTAATAAGTAAGTAGGTAGCTCATATAAGTGATATTTATTTACATTCAATCAAAATAAAAAATAAATATTTTTAAGTGCATATGTACACTCTGTATACTTATAGGTTTCGAAGGTTTTTTATTACCTAATGTCTTTAATATACTAATAAAACTTTCATGGTTACCATAATAACAATTTGCTTTTTCAAGTTTTCTACCTTTGATGTTAAAAGGCTTATCTTTATTACCTTGTTCTATGACTAACTTAAAAAGGCGGTTATTTGTGTAAACCCATGACAAAATTTATCGACAAGACAGAAAAACATAATAATAACTTATAACAAACAGGAACCTGCTAAGAATTCATAAAACGTATTGTTGATTGCAGTCCGCTACTAGCAAACGCCAGCGTAGAGCGCCTACCACTATGTGAAACGATGACAAACGCAAAACCGCAGGCAACATCTGGATAACATTTAAAAACCAAACTAAAAAATAGTTAATTCAAAATTATTAAAATTTTATTAATTTAATTAAAATTAAAAAAAAATTTAATTAATTTCTATTTTTTAGTTTGGTTTTAAATACGAGTATAAAGCGTGTTTTTTATTTTTTTTAAACTATTATTTATTTTCTACTTTTTAGTTTGGTTTATTTATAAGAGCGTTTTTTTTATTTTTTTTAACTGTTATTTGATCTAATCTACTATCAATTCCGTGATAACTATAAGTAACTGTAATTATTTTCCAAATTATTAATGTGTAATCCTGGCGAATTTAATCAGGATAATCAAATATTTTAATCGAATTATTGCATTGTCATCGGTCTTTGACAGGTGTGCAAAATTTTAATGAAATCTGACCGTTTAAAGTGAAGTAAACAACACACAAGTGAAGCTAATATAAAGCGTGTAAAAACTAATATAAAACGTGTAAAAAAAGAGGAGAGGCATGCATTGGAGGATACCTATTATTCAGCATTGGGCTGATATGATTATAATCAAGTGGTGGCTATGTAGGTATGGACATGGTGACAGCACATAAATAAATAGCACCACCTCTTCTCCTCCTATGGGTATCTTAAGAGGCGACTACAGGGAGACCACCAAAAAAATGGGCAACAGTCTTTTCTTTACTGTTGGCCAAAATGCAATCGCCATCCTGCCGCCAAGCGTGTCCATTAGTGCACAATCCTCCTCTGGCCTGTGTCTAGCACTATAAATATGCATATAATTTTTTTTAGTGCAAAATGTAAATAGCTATCCCTACATTTTTACAAAAGAAGGCGTACAAATATATACGCATGCCATCCACTACCGTTTAATCGTTGATTTGAGTGCAGTTATGTTTAAAAGTTTATAAAAATTAGTTTTTAGTTATTTTGTAAGCCATTTTGCACTTTTATATGTTTAAGACATGTGCATCAATATTCTACTTTAAAAAAGGTCTGCGAACAGACGAATTTAGGCAAGTGCTGAAGGCGGTCATCACCGCCAGGCCAGGCTGCCATTACTAGCAGTAGCGGGCCATATTATATACCAACCTACACAAAACTGAACTTCTGAAAACATAAATTAAAAAACTATATACCACAATTAGCAAACGAAGACGTCCTCACCAAATGAGCGCCTACTAGAACATTAGGATGCCATTTCAAATTAGCAGTATTACTTTACGTACGTATATAATTTCGATTAAGGCAAGCCTATGAGATATGAAAAACAACTGCGTATATTAAATTAGATCGTTTAAAAACGAGTATATAAGTGCCTAGTGGGTTTTTTATACGTAGCAGGTATTATTTTAGAGATCTAGTCTACTCTACTGATTCTACCCGGACTCAAACGCAGTAATGAGCGCGTTGTAATTCTGTGATCGCTACTAGTTCATTTCGAATCGTTAAACTTTTGAAAGTGATTTTAAGCAATGTAATTGCTGGTTTAAATTTACTTCCGAAGTTCCGACTTTTGACTGCCTTAGGTTAGACACAACCTTCTGCTAACCAACGACTGCTCTAACCAATGAGCTAAAATACAATGTTTGTGTTATAATAGTGTATTGTATTATATAGCGGTTTTCTCGTAATTATAAAATACTAACAGCATCAATTTTGTTCTTTATATCCTTTTCAAGCGGCTTTCTTCTTGCTGGTCGTGATGGTGTGTTATCCAAACGCATCACAATCTTTGTCTCCATAGGCAGCTTGACCACCGGCCCCGCCAGAGAACATAAGTCATAGCTACATGACCCCACACCTTTGGAGAATTTAGAATCATCATAACTGATGAAGCTTCCTGGAGAGAGCTCCAGCTTTTTGGCTACATTTTTCTCCTTCACACACAACTTCTTTTCAGAGGATTCTTTTCGTCTAGTTTCCACGAATCTGCAATATTTTTTTCAGAATATAACCATGTGTTTGACATGTAAAACGATTATGACCTACATCAATCATCATTAATAAGAATGAATGCCAAGATTAATTAGAATTGTTACTAACTAGAATAATTCCTGTCCTTACTTTACTAGCACCGAACGACGACATTCAAGTTAATTAGAAACTGAACACTGTACCCGCATTCATTTTAAGGATATTAACATATGTAATTACAGCATTAGACCTGCATTACCACAAATGAAATCAAACTGGGAATGTCTGAGCTTAATTTAGCATAGACTGTATCCTCTTTCAGGGTGTGCAGGTTGTACACACAGTTCTTTTTCACATGTAGTTTTTCAATATTTTTCCAATGTCAAAAAATTAAGAGAGAACCAAAGTCAGATAAAGCCAACAAGTTTGGTGCACAATAAAAAAATGGGCTAGTCATCAACTATATCAGTAAATATGCTGAAAGAGGGGAGAAGAAGAATACAAGTATCGTCCACCTATCTTCCTAAATTCAAATAAGCTATAGATACAATGAGCATAAAAATACGGTACTTGCAATAATTCCAACAATGAGTGTAATTTTGACTTTATTTTTAGAGCACAAGGTCGTTCGTTTTGATGGTAAACATGTACATACAGTGGAAATTATTACAGCAGTTATAATCTCAAATGGACATTTGCATCAGACTATAATTTTGAAGGGTATAACATATTTTGATACAGTTTGAAAAGTTTAATTTTAACATTATTAAAGTCGCACTATCATGTCTAGCACGTTGATTAATGAAAGAAATTGGCTGTCACTTGGCACATGAGAGAAATTGTCCAGCTGCGGACTGATATAGGCTGGTGATGATGATGACGATGACTATAATAATACAGAATACATTTGATGTATTCTGTATTCATTTGGAAAGTTGTTAGGCGTGAAAGTAGTAAGTAGAACCTAGGAAAGAACTTAGATCAACGTACTGATATAGGGTGTCAGCCTCGCTATGCCCAAGCTGTCGCCAGGCCAGTAACGCGCAAGTCAGGAACTGTTCCTCGGGGCTCTGCGCAGCCAGTGCATTGCCCGCATCCTGCTCCAAGCGCTCTTGCGTTGCGTTTATAGCTGCCTGCGTCAATATTGAAAGGTCACTAAAGTGCTGTGTGGTGAGAGCACGAAAAAATATAGTAATAACTGTGGACAACATCACATACATTGTTGTGATTACTTAAGTAAGTAACTATTAAAGCACTTGTTTTGTGTAATTTAGTAGAAACAAAGTACCATAAACACTCAGCAGACAATACAGCAAAAGGGTTTCAACACTGACCCGTCCAGGAATCGACAATCGACACCTTACTGGGACGTATAAAAGTCTCTCCTGGGGCCTATTTGCAGAAATAAAACTGATTTTGTTTGATTCTGATTTTAATTTTGAACTTAAAAACCGGTGTGTTGTGTACGCCCCTCCACCACGGCAAACCACAAAATCGAATATCAGCGCCGGCCTTGTGTGCTATGGTGTCTTTAGAGGCTACTAAAGTAGTAGCGCTATAAGAAGACGAGGAGCAGCGTCTTCTGTCTACTGCATTAGAACTAGGATCGCCATCCCAAACGCTAAACAAATCAAATAAAATAAAACGTTTATTTCAGACCGTCTTGATCCATACATTTTGAGTTCATGACAATATACTTAAAATGATAACAATAATAATAATAATCTAAATTAGGATTAGTCAAAACACTAGTTCCAAAACACACAGTAGTCAAAACACTGGATCCTTGCATATGAATATGAACCCAGTGCTAAAAGATGGGACACGATGGCTTATCTTTGATAGCCAACAAAGATAAGCCAAAAAGTATGTGGCTAGCAGGCTGTATCCAAAATTTTAGAGTTTTGGCGGATATTTTCTAGGTGCTTTATGTTGACATTTTTGTACCAAGCTAAAACAAAAGAAAAAATACGTTTTTTTGTTTTTTGTCTCATAGATTGTTGTATTAAAATTTGTATGATGATTAAAACTTCATTCTGTATAACACAACAATATATTTTAATAATACTTTCATATAAATACCTACTCATAAGTACAGTAAGTACCACAGGCGCCTGACGGTTCCCAACACACCTACTACACCTGAACACGACTTAATCGGGTCAACGTATCGTGCTTGCTTTTTTTTTCATTATGCGCTTATTACGCTGGCACATGATCCCAAACGTGGCAAGTATGGTTAATACCATCCGATCTATAGACGATGATTTTAACTTTAACTGATTTTAACTGATTTTTAACATTGAAATACAAGAAAATCAAAATTAAAATTTTTGTAAATAACCCACCACGGTAAACTGCTCCTAAATCAGTCAAAGCGTTCCACAAAAATGCTAACTGCAGCGGGCTAATACTATAATGCCAATCTAATAATCAACGCTCATAAATTAAAATACACTACCGAAAACTGCATTTCAATCGGTCAAGCCTTTCTGGAGATAGATGGGAACATTCGTTTATGTGCACAAAAACACAACCTCTCACCGCAAACACATAGGTATACCTTCTCCGTTCCGTCGACGTAGTCCACTTAGAGCACCCGCCCGAATAGCACCGGCGCGAATAGCACCGGCGCGAATAGCACCTGGCCTAGTCCACGAACAACACCTATAAACACAGCAGCCTAGTGCTGGCTGTTAATATGTATTTGATAGGCAGGATGTTATTGAATGAAACATATATGTATATAAAGATCACTTGAACGTATATTAATACAAATACTTTCGTACATACGAATATTTCATTTATTAACGTCCTGTCTATCAAATACATATTAATAGCCAGCACTAGGCTGCTGTGTTGTAGCTGTTCGTAAACAATAATGTAAAAAGAAATTTTAATCCACGAAGAGCACCAAATATCGATAGGTGGTATTCGCGCAGGTGCTATTCGGGCGGATGCTCTAAGTGGACTACGTCGTTCCGTGTAAGTAAAAATGAAAATTTGAGTAGGTACAAAATGAAAGAGTCATGATGTCAACGAAGTCAGCTATCGTGGGGACAGACTTCGCAAGAGGTTAGGTTTGTAAAATAAGAATGTATATATACCTGAGTAATGTATTATAAATAAATAATAAATATTTCAGACATGCCACACTGGGCCACACAGAGCCATCTAGTCCCAAATTAAGCCACTATTAAGTACCCTGTCGTATGGGGTACTAGACAACTGATAAACTTACTTAATATACTTTTTTTTTTGTAAATACATACTTATAATACATAGAAAACACCCAGACCAGTACAAACAGACATGTTCATGCACACAAATATTTGTACTGTGCGGGGATCGAACCCGCGACCCATGGCTCAGAAGCAGTGTTTACTACCGCTGATCCAAATGGTCGTCAAATGTATAGTATGGTAATGTATAGTACTTGAAAGTATGTCTATTGGCAGTGTGGTACTGGCGCGGAAAAAAATATTGGCTTCTTATAGCCCCTATAGGTATGACAAATGGAGCACAACCAGAGGATGACGGGCAGAGCCATATACAATAGTGGACTGATTGCTGATGAATGAAGTTCCTATATAACCAACACCGAGAAGTTCCTATATAACCAACACCGAAAATAGAGGTAATGTCCAAATCCTCAAGTTGATTTTCCCATTTAAAATTGGATAGGTAGTAGGTATTTTTATGCTCCTAAAACATTTGTAGAAATAGTATCAGCGCCTTTCGAATTGTGCTGGCAAATTTCTTTCCCGTAGACATAACTGTATTTACATTTCGCTAAAGAGTAGGTACGCTCATATCGTGCTAATGTGACCATGACATACATTAATGGTACTGGACTCAATAACCACTTTTTTTAACACTAAATCAAATCTTTTATTTGCAACGATAAACAAATAAATATTTACCAAATAGACTATTTAATTATTAATTATACTTAGAGAAATCGCTCACATACATTGTTCTGATCCCAAAGAACTATTTATTTATGAATTTTCAGTGGAAATAAGAAATATTGAAGGTGTCGTATTTACATTGGACTTGATATTGTGCCCCAAAGTTATTGAATGCTGTGATAATCACATAAATTTTAGGTTCATCAAAAAAAAAGAGTGAGACCAGCTATTGAAACAAGAAAATGATGTGTATTGTGACTTTCCAAGGACAAGACTCATTGACGTCGTACCTAGCCATTATATTAGGTACTTATTTGAAACTATGCACAATACCTATCTTAATTGTATAATTTGTTATGCCCACGAGCCCGGATGTAATCCAAAAACATCATGTACAAACTCATTTGAGTTTCATTAAAGTAGAATAAAAAGTTACCTTTAAATCTATACTGGGATTACTTTCAATGGCTTTAGTAATATTCCACATTATAAGAGTTCCCATAGACGTCTGCTTTTTAACCCCAGATGAAGTAGCATCACAAATGGTCTCCTTATAAATCTATAAGACAAAATAGTTTAATTGAATTATCGAATTTGCTGAGCGTGGCCTAAGTACTCCGATCTTACGGGGATACTTATCTTGTTGTTTTGTTTATAAAAATATAATAACAAAAAGTAGCTCCAGTAGCAAAACGCCCCGTTGGTCTAATAAATAATAAATATTTTAAGACATGCCTCACTGGGCCACACAGAGCCATCTAGTCCCAAATTAAGGTAGTATTAAGTACCCTGTCGTATGGGGTACTAGACAACCGATAATCTTACTTATATACTTTTTTTTTTGTAAATACATACTTATAATACACAGAAAACACCCAGACCAGTACAAACAGACATGTTCATGCACACAAATATTTGTACTGTGCGGGGATCGAACCCGCGACCCATGGCTCAGAAGCAGCGTTAACTACCGCTGATCCAAATGGTCGTCAAACGCCCCGTTGGTCTAGTGGTTTAACGCCCCGTTGGTCTAGTGGTTTAAATACCGGGCCAAGATCTAGGGGTCCCAGGTTCGAGCCCCGGGTCGGGCAACAAAAAGTTTCGTATTTTCGAACGTTGCTCGGGTTTGTGATCACCAACCCGCATTTGGCAAGCGTGGTGATTATGCCAGTTCCCATCATTGCAGTGGTTACTTAAATTCAATGATGGAGGCCTTTTCCCTGCAGTGGGATGATTATAGGCTGTTACTTTACTTTAGCTCCAGTTTAGTTTTTTCGTCAGGTCTTTTCAACTGTCACATAATATGCTGCGACCAATTGCAGTATTACATTAAGTTTTTTTTTAAATCGTTGTATAAAATTACAAATTAAGCAGCGCACTTGACTATAAACTTACTGGCGGCATGCATCAATTTGAATTACTTCCCCCTAATTCAGGGTGTTGGTAAAATTTTATATAGGTAAAGAAACAAACTTGACTCCTTCATTCTAAGCTTGACTCATACCTGATCCATATTATAGTCCCTGATATAACTGAAAATACATATTTTTTCAAGCTTCTTGAGACATAAAGTACAACATTGTATCATAAATTTTATAACATTAAAAGTAGCAAACAAACTTAGCAATCATAAAAATTTAGCTAACATTTTCCAAATTTTTTTGACAATGACGTTGAAGTTTTTTTTTACCTCTTAGAAAATAATAAAACTGACATTTATACTCTTCTCGCAACTTCATCTGATCAGTACCTACCATGAAGGACATGAAAGATTAGAAATCCACCTACGTGTTTGCTTCTCATTTTGAAAAGAGGTTTCGTTTCCTCTTTGTTGTTCTTTGAACAGCATACAGGGTAAAATTAAATACTTTGATCAAAGATAAAATAGCAGTCAATAAGATAAACTTTTCTTCTGTATAGTTAGTGAATATGTGGCGAAAAATGTAGTAAGAACGATCTTATACTCCAAGCCAAATAGTACCAGCTCGTGATGACTTACGGCCGGTCCCAATAACCTATCTATCTTCAGTTTTGGCATATCGGAGATAGAAAACAACTTCTGTCTTTGTTTCTCTGGACGGCAAAATCAGAGACAGAAGATGTTTTCTACCGGCCGTTAGACAACGCCAATAGGACAATAAAGTCATAATTATCATCCACTGTACATCCACACACAGTTGTACGTAATTTTACTAATGCACTTTTACCATTCTATTACTAAGCTAGTCTACCAATAACTTTTGGTATTTCAGATTTAAAGCTAAAACTACCTAATATCTGCTGAGATATCGGGCTTTAGTAATGATTGCAATTTGAATCACAATATTCTTGATAGATTTCGACATCTCACACTCAAGCATAGTTCTGCAATCCGTAGGATGTAAATCTGTGTTCAAAATAAAGGTATACCTAGTATACATCATTTGAGACGAAACTCTACATTTAATCAACTTAGAATTTATTTCAAATAACATTTCACATTAAAACCGGATAGTTTTATCACAACAGATGCAATAATTAAATCGACGCTTTTAAAAGCACAGTTTAGCATCAATCTTAAGCTTCCCATTACTTTATTCAATAATCTCATCTAAATATTTTCTTTACAAGAGCTTATATGTATCTATCGCATACGCATAGGTGCATAAGTTTACGTGAGGTCCATTGGCACTGCAAACGCACCTAGATGCAATGAACTGAAGATAAAAAGTGAAAGAGATAACAGCCGCAGGCGCAGAGCTGGCGCCGGCCGCCCGGTCCGCCGCTAACGGTCCGGGCCTTACAAGTTTAGCCATTGTAGGAGACGTTGCTATTATTAAATCAGGCTTCGAGGAGCCAGTCCAAGATCTTTTATGGTATCCACGCATAAAAATGCGTTGCCATGGTATAAAAAGAAACCTATTTATATCTACTCCTAGTACTACAAACCTGTAGAGGTGAGTCGATAACACACTACTCTTGTGTTGGTAGATAGTTATTTTAACACGCTATTTATAAGACCGTTAAGACTTGTAACTAAGTTTGTCTTTATAAGAATTAAATAATATACTCCGACAATATTTGAAATTGAAATCGTGCCTTATTTTGAACATTTCTCAACCAACCCAAATGCACCTTATCTTTGAAAAGACTGCCACGCTAAATACAAAGCGGTATCACGTAATGTTCATTGAGGGTGCTGTCAACACTTATCATTTAATTAAAACGCATTTATGTTCACAATTACACTAAAATTGAACTTAAGGGTAGATACATACATACGTAAACCCACCGCTACATGATCAACTAGCATGTAAATAAATGGAAAAACTATGAAATACGTGTTTTATTAAATAGCAACGTTAATTTGCAGTCGTACATAATATTAATGTCATTTTCTAGGATTTAGATGTGCTTCAATTATAAAATTCTAAATAAAATATCACTTGATGATTATTATTAGTGACGTTAACGTTATCAACATTGACGTCAATGACGACTAGAGTTAAATGTATGAAAATGTAATTGCTTGCGTAGGTATTTTCAATTAGGTATAGGTTCCTTCATACCACAATGTAACATTATTATTTTTTTACCCACAGTAAAGCTGGTTGTTTTATACACTTACGGTTCGTATCGGCCATGTAGGTATGTGTATAAGTTATAATATTCTAGCACACAAGCCTAACAACACTAAAGTAGCGCTTCTAGTTTATATGATGATGTATGATTCATACAGGTATTAATAATACAAATAACGAGGGCGAATTTAATTCAAAGAGCCGTTATTTGAGGATAGAACAAATAAGACAGTTGGTTTTTTCCAGGCGGAATGATTGTGTCAATGCGGCCAAGCCGAGTTCTGACCGTGCGAAAGCACTCGTGGAGGCCCAGAATCAGAAAGCGGCCACTTGAACCGACAAAACAAACTTTAAAGGCCCCGTGGACAGTCTCGTTTACCTTTACGACCGTGTTATGACCACCACAACATTACACATATGGCGATGCTAATAAAACAGCGAATACGTTTTTATGAATCAGTTAACGTGGCTCGGGCACATCTGAATGTGGAGCTGAAATTGCTAACCATTATTCACACAACAAATGTGAAAAACTGGCGAAGTGCGACTTGGAATCGTGCACAAAGGATTTAATAATTATTTATTTCTGAAATACACAACTAAATATTCCGTGAATATTTCAAGAGTCTACCTGTTGTCGTGAGAGCCATAAAACACGTTTGTTGTATTGGGAGCCCCAATCTAATAATAAAATTCTGTTTGTTTTTTTTTTTGTTATCGCGATAACAGAAATGTGAAAAAAAAACAACTTTCTAACCAACACGATTCATGCACCTACAGCGGACAGAACGGACAGTGGAATCCTAACAATATGAAGTTTTACCCTTTGAGTTCGGAACCCTAAACACAGACACAGACACATTGACACTTGGGTAAAAAGATACTACTTTGGTGAACCGGTGATGGCTATAATGTACTTCGTTTTTTGTTAAATTTTAATTTGTTAATTGCAATTATGAATGACCAAAGCATGTTTTAGTCAATTAAACGTTTAAAGAAAACTGTTTTTCCCTGTTGCACATTTATAAAATTATAACAAAATTTACATTTCATAAAACATACTATTTGGGGTTATAGGTGCCTTATGTAAATGAGGCCTACCCGTATTTAGCATTAACGAATCCTATGTTCATGAGTCTAGTTCTAAGGTACTTAAAAATTCCCGAATCATGCGAAGATATCGAGCATAATGGTAACAATGTTTGCAATTTTATTTGTTGTGATGTGACTGGTGTAAGGCATGTACTTAGTGCCAAAGGAAGCAAGAGACGTGTGACCAAATGATCGGCCATCATGCGGCCTGTCAATAGAGCGGTACTGGTAGGTATTGTGCCGGCATTGTTGACGGCCCAGACTGATGACCCCAGTGTCCAACGCATATTACAATAACAATCAAATGAAGATCACACGCCACCGGAACACTACATGTACCCACCTATTACGTCAATCATTCACTAGCATACAATGTATCGACGGCTAACACTAGTTCCCAATCTTTTACTAGAAGCAACTTTCAACCAACGAGAAAAAGGGAAATTTTGATCACAAAGTAAGTTGGTAACTGTTAAGCACTAGCTTTGTGAAAATCACAAACAACGAAGGTACCACAACCACGCATATGTATGTTTTATCTATGAGAGACATACGTATAATTTATCAATGAGGTCGTACGATTTCGATCCATGTTTTTATGTTTTTGTTCCATTTCCTATAGATCTTGAATTCATTGATGGAGGCCTATGCCCTGAGTGGGATGATAAAAGGCCGTAGGTACCCTTTAGATCGAAGTTGGCCCCATATTTACACTTATTAGTAATATCGCTTTGTCTTAAACTATTATTGTTCATTAGAACTTACCACTTCATTAGCCATTGAATAATCGAGTTTACTTGTAAATATCGGATGCGATTGCTACAATTTGTGTTCCTCGTTACAAAATTTATGCAGTCGCTTTACTTCATTGCCTGTATAATATTTTCGCATTCGCGTTCACTACAAAAGAGTTCAAGGAGGACTTGTTTAAAATCAAATCGGTTAATTCTGTAAATGAAAAGTAATTTTACAGCTGCCAAATTTTGAAGGATATCTTCTTACGAAAAGCTAGGTGAAGGGTGAAGTGGTAGAGGTAACTATAGTTGCCCGGAAGTTTCGTCTTCTGTTTTTAGGGTTTCATAGTCAATAAACCTTAGCGTTTATAATGTCCGCCTATCTGTTTATCTGTAGTTTAACTCTGAGACTCTTACAAAAAAGTTTTTTTTTTTCGGTTTATAAGCCGACGAATAACGACCCGTTTTTTCGGTAGTCCAAATATTACGCAAGGTATTGGTGGTATTGGTAACGGGCTCCCTTTTCCGCATTTAGGCTCTACTTGGCCCATTATGCGTAGGGGGGATTGGGGTAATTAGTCCAACTATACCAACTCCTTTCAGAGGCACAGAAGTCTTTTAGGACGTTCGCAGGCTTCTGGAAGGGAACACACGAACTTATTATTAAACACTAGATTACTATTATACACTAGCTGACGCATACAACTTCATTCGCATAGAATTTTGAATGAGAAACTACTCCTCAAAAATTTAACTAAATTTTAAAATGTGTATATTATATGTGTGTGTGGTATTCTATCTTATAATCTATATGTGTGCCTCTTTTCTCTCCTCTCTTCCTCTGAAGTATTAAATAACAAATATCCATTTAAAAAATTTGCTTTTATGCCTTTTTTTCCATTTACAGTGATCTGCTTTTGTCCCCTGATATAACGTATTCAGGGATCTTTTGTAGGTTTTTTTATAATTATTTTCTCTTTATTTCTTAATTTCCTAACTTTATCTCTCTGTTAAATGAACTATACTTAGAGCTAACGCATTTATGTTATCTATAAGTAACATTCAATGAAAAGTCCCACGTAAAGTCGTTTAACAAATCTTTTAATTTTATCATTTCTATCTGTCCTGGCTTGATGTTACTCGTAAAAACAAGCTACATCAGGCTGCATTGGTCAACTTGGGAAACTCTGACACTAGAATATCCTCGAAGACTAGAATATCCTAATCATGCGACGAGAAAAAATAGTAAAATATACTTAAATATATATTTTTTGGGGTTCTCTCATTGATATATCAACATGAAAAGTGGAATGTTTTATTTCTTATTTTACACCTTGCGACGGGCAAGGTGTAAAATTGTTGTTTTATGATTACGAAAATATTGAAGGAGTGTGAATAAGATTTTTCTATTCAGTAAAAAAAATACTAGTTCAAATTATTACTTTCGTTTAGAGTCAAGTGTCTTCAAGTTCAAGTTCATTATCAAATAAGAACTGAGGTTTAGTAAAAAGAATAATTCGTACAAATTTTATTGCATGCCATAAACGTAGAATATAAAAATCTATGTTGCATGCAATGCAAAAACACTATGATGGTCCGTCCTACGATGATCTAAATACCCAATAAAAAAAATAACCGGTCTTTCCTGTTAAAGTTACGCGTGTTCATACAGATTTTTTTATACAATGTTTTAGCTACCAACCGAAAACAACTTTTTTTATGAGGAGAGAGAATGCAGTAACTAGTAACACATACTCTTCGAAAGCAATATATAGGATGCATCCGGGGATATAAGCGGACCCTACCTGCTTATTTATGTCTCACGTCTAGTTGTTAAGGTACCTCAAACAGACTAGATACAGACCCACATTAACCCCCTGGGAATTAAACTAGGACCTCGGATCTGGCGACAACTTAAAAGCCGGCGTACACGCCACTCTACCATGGTGGTCGTCCTATAAATCTATTATAATATTGACCAAGTTCAATATAGTGAAGCCAGAAAACATAAGGGCTAATAGTTTTGATGTGACCAACCGGGTCCGATCTGGTCTTATCTAGCTTTAATGAAAATCCGGCTGAATTCGACCAGACTGCTATTGGTGCCAAATACTCGTAATTGAACAATAATTTCACATTAGACCTACACTACAATTATAAGGTATTTAATATTACTTAGGGTGTCGCTAACATAAGCAACGTCAGATTTTTAATTAGCAAATTTTATGGATATATCTGTCCTTTGTAATGCACAGGTTCGACTTTAAAACTAACATTAAATATTTGTTTCTTATTGGGTGCTTCTGAAATAACAAGCTATTGTATCTCTGTTTTGATATCTTGTATTCTTAGTTGTAGTATAGTTGTACTTTTTTTAAGTGGTAAGATTTGTGTTGGTGACTATTTGAACTATATGTAAATCTGCTACGTTTGCCTATTCTCACAGCTCTTGCTTCATACCATTTAATTCCTTATAAATTTTTAATAAGACTTTATTACAAACTACTAGATTGATGGAAAAGGGAATTTTAAAATAAAAATCTTTTTTTTACTGTGTACATGTCATAGCAAATATTTGTTTTATTGGAACATTTAGGTATTGAAACAACAATCTTGTTAAGCTATGTCTGCTAAATTATTATTTGCTGAAATACCTACAAATAAAACAAAATTTATTGTGTTACATTTATTATCTGCTTTCGCTTAAATTGGATGAATTAATCAACTTTGGAAGGAAGTTCATTGTATTTTATCTTACTATAAACGAGTATGTCGTCGAAGTTTGATATTTAGAAAGTAATAATACATAAAAAAACAGGTACTCGTGTACAAAATTTCGGTTCAAAAGTACCTTCTGACACTTTACATGTTTTAGCCAATGAGAAACTTCATTTGATTTTAGCCATTAAGAGATATTAGTAGTATTACTCACAGTAAAAATTAAGTGGGTCTATACTATGTTGAGCCTAACTTAAAATGTCTAACATCTTCATATCGAAATACATTAGGTTATATAAAATGAGTGACGAATAAATCACATTAGACTATCAAAATTAGTAACTGGTATTAATATGAGTGAATACCCGAACTAGCGGGTAGGGTCTAATTAACTAGGCGCAAGGGGTATGAGACGCCGCGGAGAAAAAGACTACAGCAACCATCACAGTATTGTTACTTGCTTCATATAAACTAACGTCAGCACTCGCCCCTCAGTAGGAGGACAGTTTGCGCTTGCTCCGCACACAGGCTCGCAACTCAGAAGCGCAGCGCGCGAGTTCATCCGCACGGCGACTGCGCGAACGCGGTTACTGTTTTAAAACAAAAATGTTGATCTGTTAAATTAAAGTGCGCAATTAATAGACGGGACAGGCTTTATAAATTATTTTTAATATTTGTATAGTTAATAAACTGTTAAAATGGTCAGTGGTAAAGACCCCAGCGATCTGAAGAAGATACCGCCGAAGGAGCGTGAAAAGAAAACCAACAACTACCTACGGGCGAATTTTCTGTCGCGAGCATGGTTCGTCTGGATGATGCCGACGTTCTGGCGCGGGTTCAAGCGGGAACTCTACGACGCCGACCTCACCAAGCCCAAAGAGAGCCACCTCTCCGACAAACTTGGAGATCGCCTCGAAAAGTAAGTGATATTTTTTCACTACACTATAGGTACATTAAGAGTTAAATAATTTAGTACCCTGCATATAACTTTTTACACATATATTTGGACTGCTTTGACGTAGATTATAGCTAACAAATAAATATAAAATCATACTAAAAACCTTATGTACCTAACAACATTTAGCAATTTAAAAATATCAATTTTCTGTAAACAATATTTATATTCTAAATGTAGATGTTATTGTAATATAAAATAACTTATGGTATAAATATTAATAATAAGTAGGTAATATTAACCTACAATAGTAAATATATTGCATGATAGAGTCGTGATTACTGGATGCATAAAAATCTTTTATTTAGTAGGTACATAAGAATTACCTTTAATCGTTTTAAGCTATTAATGTTAGTGTCTACAGTAAAGAATTTAAAATAAATCGGGAAGATACAACTCACATCGATTTAACTGACCTTTACAATTTCAAGGCAATAACACACGCAAATAAAATAAAAACCTGAAGAGTAAGTTTACTTATTTCAAGTACATTTGTGTCTGTACTTATTACTTCACTAAGTAATGGATACAAATATAATAAACTTATCTAAAATTTCTTCTGAATTAACTAATGTCTAGTGGTAATAAAAATATTATTTATATCTTAAGGTAATCAGCGGTTTCATTTTAAAACTTGACAGACCGGTTAAATGCACGTAATAACTTGCAGTAAGATACAGCAATCAGCACGCTTATTCCCGCTAATATCGATCAAAACTGGTTTCATAAACATTCAAATATATAAGAAAAGATAAGTTACATACTTTAACAATCATTTAATTTACACTGAATTATAATAAAGAGGCAAACTCCCTTAGAACCTACTCTTTAAAAAGAATTATACTTCACACACTATGTAAGTAGGTACTACTTTTAAATCTGCTGTAGCATGTATAAACGCATGGTGGCCACAACAAGTTTTGCAAATAAATTCGTAATCAGCACGACTTAAGAGTCACGACTCCGATCTTCATACGCAGTAATAATTTACATTCTTTGTTAAAAGTGTAGGTAAGTATGCAGTTGCTCGTACTGTTTTAAATATTGCAGAGCTAGCGCACTGCTACATGTGACCCGAACTAAAAATCAGATTTTGCATGTATTTATGATAAATAAGCGAATCAAAATGAGTTGCTTAATCGTATGATTGCTTTTGTTAATTTTACTCAAACATGATTACAGCGAATAAATGTACATCGCAAAAATTATGAATAATATCATAGTTTGTAAATAATAGAATAAAAAATATATCCAATGCTAATTATGGTCCATACCCTGCATATACCCAGCAGTGGGCGTCATTTGTTTGATGTAATGATCATGACATTATTAAAAAGCAATTCTTTTGCATCAAACAGCCCCGTTTGTTTATGTCTGAAAACATAATTTGAAGTATAGCTACTGTTACATTATAGTTCATTCAAAGAATTAATTAATTAAAAGATTTAACATAAGACTGGTGATTTTTTTTGTCATAGCATAGACATCATATTAACAAAATAAACTTCTGTGCAAACTGAAAAGCGTATATTACCTAAGTACTTACCCAATTATAAATAATTTATTTAGCTCCTTGAAAACGTTCCTCAGCACTTTCAAGAAGTAAGGCATTATGGCTCATATAATTATATGATGGGGAAAAATCGATTGAAGGGAGGGAAGGGATTAGGAATTGCTTTTAAAATTAGAAATGACTTCGGTATTACCACGATAAAGGCACTTTTTTTATTTGAGTTATATTTTGGCAGTGTAGCATGTGTCATAGTCATGGTACAAGGGTGGATGTTAAGAACATACAAATCTATCTATCCTTCCTAAACTCAGAACTCACACACATCTACGTACGAACGAAACAAAACAGTGTCTAGTTTCAGTCTTAGTCAAAAATCGGTATGGACAAAAAGTGTGCTATAGCAGATATTATTATATACATTTATTAGGTAATATATTCGAGGTACGTTCGGTCATTTAGATTATTAATAAAATAAAAAAACCCGATTTAAAAATAAAATCCAATGCAAAACACTAAAAAGCCAAAACAAACTGTTGTAGGAAGCTGCTGATCTGTTTGAAGTTAAAAAAAAAATGTCTATCGTCAGTGTCACGTGATTTGACACAGAATACATCTGTTATGCCGTGATCACAGAACATTATGTTCTGTGGCCATGGTCGTGCGGTCTCTACACAGACACGGTATTTGGTGATAAAGTATAGCCTATTAAATGTTATTCTGATATCTAATTACATTCCTGAAAGTTTCATCAAAACCCGTTCAGTAGTAGTTTTTTTTTTTTCATGACAGAGTAATTAACATACATTCATACAAACTTTCGCGTTTATAAAAGTAGTAAGAAATCATCTACTATATTACAACCACGAGAAAGTATTTTCTGTTAACCTTAAAATATTACATCAGTAAGCCTGGTTGGTATCAGCGCTAGAATACTACAACATTATTTTTAATTTTCACAATTCACATGCTCTTATACAACTATACCTACATCTTAATGTTAGGATTAGGATTGCCTCCTAACATGGTGATTCATAGAAAAATGTATTCTCTAGAATGTTAAAATTGAGTGACAATTGACATCATTGCGTAATTTTAATTATAAATAATTTGTTTGTCTGGTTTCTATGCTTGATCATATTTTATCCCAGAACACAAACGTATTTTTAAACTATTTTAAAGCAATTACCTAAATTGCTAGTGTGGTATGTTTAAGTGGAAACACAAGGGCCGTTTTTCCATACAAACATAGTCCCCTGTTTCCTCCCTGGATAAAGCTAGTAGAGCAATAATTTTTATTACAAAAATCTATGGCCACCATTAGCATGTTTCTATGTTTTTTGTTTTTTCATAAATTAATTAATAAAAAAGACATGAGCCCTTAAAAATCTAAACAAATCGCCCGATTTTCCGCTGTGTTCAATCATCCAGAAAACAAATTTGGCAAAATTTTAGAAAAAAAGGAAATCATACGAACACGGCCAAAGCCTTTTTTTTATTTTTAATGAAAAAAGTATTTAAATCGGTCTAGTTTTGGAAAAGTAATCGGGGGACTACGAAACGTTGATTTGGTGTGCTTTTAGTAGGTATTTTCGGTCCAAGAAGCAGTTGTCATTATCACACTCTGCGGTGAAGGCGTTTGGCACTGCGCGACAGCAATAGATTTTACAAATACCTATTTTTCAATTCTCTCGCCCGTAGTGTTTCCTCTTAAGCAGCTCAATGGTTAGTAGAGCTAACGCCCACTAAGTGGAACGACGTAGGTTCTTGCCCCATCTAAAGCAGTCGACATTTTGATAGAAGGAATCGTAATACACAAACATCCTAATTTGTGTACCTTGATTTTGAACGAGACTTTCAGATTTGTACGAATGACTCATTATGAACCGCCTAATAACGGATATCAAGTGCTATTAGACAAAGATATTTTAAGGTCGTATCCACTTGGCCAACAGTTCTCATTGATCATGCATGTCCAGATATAACCAGCAACCATAGAAATATTTATACATAGCAATATTTCCTTAAAATAAATGCAATTAACTAGAATAAACACAGCAATACGAAATTGCAATCAGCATTAAGAATTGGATTGGAGGTGTGTCTTAAAACAAGATAAAAAATCAAGCAAAAAATTCAGTTGCGGTTTGCGGTAGTAGACATAAATTTAAATTTCCTATTTACATATTGAACTCTATACGTTAGGTTGTGGTTTGAAAATCGATATACGAATGCTAAACACTTTGAATTCGTTAGGTAGTTTTTATAACAAATATAACTGGGCAACATGTACTGTTAATAGTCAGCCAAATTTCAGGATAAGTATGCTTCTACTTATAAAATTTTAAGAATCGTTTACAAAATTTAATCATGATCTGAAATACGATGTGAATAAAATGTCTTTAAAACTCTATTAATTGGCACATTTATAAGGTATAACGAAAGTTCTACTAGCAACTATAATTTTGTTATCGTTTATTTTTATGTCTGTTTTTTTTTACTTTCAATATACCTTAAAGCTATTAATTTAGTTAACCAAAATGTGAACCTTAGCTTTAGAATTCGTGTTAATAACTGAAACAATAAAACAAAAGTGTTTAGTTAAATTGATTTCGCGTAGACCTATGCGTCGAACAATACCAGACATTTTATAAAATTCTTTTGAGACTATTCATTACGTATCACCACACACTTAAAATTTAGCCATAACCAACATTTTAAACCCCTGGTTAGTAACTACCTAATGGAGACTGATTACATTTTCTCGGTTATATTAGTCTCACATTAACTCGCCTCATAGCTAGATGTAGAAAGCAGGCGCCATCTTAGGGTTGCGTAAACCTTAGGAATATAATACTCACAGTCTTGGAGATATGCTTATTCCTTATTTTTCATTACTTATAATCTGGCATTTAAAGCTTCAGTTTATGAAAGAGATGGTAAGTAACTTAGAAGACGGAGTCTCGCTCCACATATCCGTGAGCTATGAGTTCGCATCGCAACACGTTATTACCTACCTATGGAGTGGTCGGAATATATCTCCAGATCTAGAATTATTGCAGAACCTGCTCGGCGATAAATGGAAATACCCCGTGAGAAAACCTATAATAACACTGGATTTGTAGCCATATTCCAAATATGTTCTGATTTTATTTATATTAATAGGTTCTATCTTTAGGGCTCCGCAGGTGTGACAATATTGTAATCGATCAAAATTTAATTAAAATACTTGCCGCACCTGGCCCCTAATTCACGTAACCGAATCGTATCACAATCGTAATTGAACGATAGGTTTTTGACAGTTCTAGTATGGGCTAAATGTCAAAATCGTCCAATTCAATCACGATCGAACTGCGTTTCGGTTACGCGAATTAGGCCCCTGTAATATCTCGTACTTGAACGTACGTTGCCCGTCTACGAACGGAATTAATCCATTAACGTCTTTTGGATTTGGCTCCTTAATAACTTTCAAAACTACTCTCAACCAGTTACCTTAACAAGTTATATAAAAACCACCTAAAAACTAGAAAACTAGTAATATTCTTAAGTCTTAAGGAAGAAGACTCAAGCAAAGAGCTACCTTAGGATAGCCGTTTTATACAGAACCATGACTTGCCGCACACACAGCAACACAGGCTTCAGTTTTTTACTATGTAATGGTTTATAGCTTGCATCCAGAGCTGGAAATAGCATAGTCATTAGGAGGGAATGCTGAAATCTATTTTCGGACTCAGGTAATCCGTCGGGATTTGCAACAGTCTCTGTAGATTTATCTTGTGCCATCACAGCCAAGTTATTTGCGAGCCTCTACCGGTAATGAGCGAGTAACGATAATGACGGTTCAGAGTATGCAGCTAGCTAAATGTCCAGGATGTTTACAAATTGACTTGAACTTGTGATCGTAAAAAGCTGATGTCAGTGTGACCTCAAAAATATTTACGGCGTAAACGAATACTGTTTTGGGTACTAACACGAAGTCATTATTTTATTGTACGGCACTGTCATTTTTTTTTTAAATCAGCCGTTAAATGATAAAATGGTTTCCTTTTGAAATGTTGTTTACTATGACTATTCAATTGAATAACAAGTTTCTTGAATCAACAATATTACCCAGGGGGACAGCCCATTTGCAAATTGTGCTGATGGTTTAAGAACTTTATTGTTATCTCATAAAGAATATAACAATTCACTTACTGAGAATAACTTAAACAAATAATAGGTAAATTACAGGCGCGACAGTGAGCGTATATAAATAAGGTAAAAATTAAAAAAAATAAAAAAAATGTAGGGTAGAGTTCGCAAATAGCTACGTTCACTGCAGCTTGCTTGACAACTGTTAACAAACCGAGCAACCACGGACGTAAAGCGCACAGAGCGTACTTGCATTCTGGATGTGGCATAATGGCAACAGTAATGTTTATAAGTATTTGTGATTTTTTAATTATTATTTAAAATTAATGCGTATATGTATATAAATATATCTGGGTATATAGTATATATATTTTAACTGTATTCTGGATTTAAATGTTTTTTTAAAGATATTACTACTTTTTTATTATAATACATTTTCTTCTAATATATATTTTTAGGAAGCACATATATTTTCTCAAGGATTACGAGGTACAAATATGTACAATCCATACGTCATAATCGCATTCCCAGAACTAAATAAACGTGCTTTTGTTGCTTATACAACAACTTACACAAAAACTTTGTTATTTATTCTCGAACTTCCTTATGTGCTTTTTTTGCGTGAAGGTTCTGAATAAATTAGTTATACAAACTATATTTGCAACAATCTATTATTTTATGTCATTAAAAAAATTACATGCTTATTGCGGTTCTAATTATAATAACCAAATACTGGTTTGTCAAGTATATGGAACAATGTGATTCCGACGCATATATTTTAATAACAATTACCTTCTAGCAATAGGTAAAGTCTTCTTCGGTCATGGCAATAGCGATTCTAGATAGACTTAGAACAAATCATGTGGTACGACTGTTTATGCCAGAACACAAGTTTGCGATAAACAGTTTTTAATAGAAATTTCTTCAGAATACAAAGCCTTTATTCAATATATCTGTAATTTTGTACTTATACAAGGTAGTGATGTCAATTTTATGAAACATTTTCTTCTCTGCAATTGAGAATCTGGTATTCGGGTATCTTTTTGTTGACAACATTTTAAAACAATAACAGGTTTTAATTTTTAAGATTCAACTATTAATTTGTTAACTTAGTAAGCGATGCTACTAGATTATGGTGATATTGCCCAAATCAACAAGTAAAGTGAAACAAATTCTAGAAACCTGTAGTTACGAGTATTTTGAGAGTAGGTTAAACTAACACAGCTCATTAATGAACATTGTTTTAAATATAGAAGACAATTGAATTATTCTTACTATGAATGAACTCACCTGAAATTAGGTCTTTACCTATGAAATTGCCGTTTTTTATGAAAAAATTTAAACGAATTTTTTGCATGTATTTTTTATTTGTATTAATCGAAGTAATCACCCATGCAATCGATGCATCTTTTCCAACGCAGTGGCAGTTTATTTATGCCCTTCTTAAAAAAATCAGCTGGACGGGAGGCAACAAATTCTTAAAAAGGCATTTTGTACGGCCTCTCGGGTATTGAATTTTTTTCCCGCCAAGAAGTTATCCAAATTCTGGAAAAAGTAGTAGTCTGTAGGCGCAAGGTCTGGTGAGTAGGGCGAATGACGGAGAGCTTCCAACCCCAGTTCTTGCAACTTGGAGACCGTCTGCTGTGCAGTATGAGGTCGCGCGTTGTCGTGCAGGAGCAGTGGAGACGAGCGATTGATCAATGCTGGTTGGAGATGTGCCAGCTTCTCCATCATTGTGTTCAGTTCTTCACAGTACACATCTGCAGTAATGCTCACCCCTTTTGGTAAGAAACTGTGATGAATCACACCGGCGCTAGACCACCAAACAGTGACCATCACTTTTCTAGGGGTTACTTTTCGTTTAGGGCATTGTTTAGGTGCTGAACCAGGATCCAACCAACTTGCTGAGCGCTTGCGGTTATCAAACAGAATCCATTTTTCATCGCAGGTAACAATGCCGTTCAAAATTCCTTCATTTGTGTGTCTGTTGAACAGTCCAAGGCACGTCTCGACGCGTACTTCGCGCTGGCGATCATTGAGTTCGTGGGGCACCCATTTGTCAAGCTTTCTTACCTTGCCAATTTGACGCAAATGGAACAATATTGTTTTGACGCTAACGTTGAAAGCTGCTGCTAATTCAGCCGTAGATTGTGTATCATCAGCTTCCACAATCGCCCTTAATTCGTCATTGTCGACCAAAGTCTTCGGACGACAGCGAGGTTCATTTTTCAGGTCGAAATTTACAGAACGGAAGCGAGCAACAGGTTGTGCGTTGGTTTGTAGTGTTAGCTCGGTAAACTTCGTTGATGTTGCGTGCCGCTTGTGCCGCGTTGCTGCCACGACGGTAGGTACTTATATTCCATAATCACTCGATTTTTTAACGTATCCATGATGACGGAAAAGATTCAAATGCGATGAAAATGTAACACTAATCAATAAACAAATGACTACATTTGGAAAAAGAATTCCTGATTTTTAAAATAAAATTAATTTGAAATTGGAATTCTTAGCCAAGCAACAATTATTTTGATTTAAAATGGCCAGTACTGCAGAACGGCAATTTCATAGGTAAAAGACCTATTATTAATGTCGTTATTTTTAGATAGGTAGATGTATCATTCAAGCAGAATAAGTCCAACTTATGTTTATTTTTTTTAAATCAACAATTAAGTTAAAGTTACTAATTATGTAAATCAAACAATTCGATTACACGGACACAAGCCGTCAACCGCCGCGCTTCCCGACCTTTCATTAATATCCGTCTAATTAAACTAATTAAGTATTTATCTTGGTATATGTATTCTGACTTCCCGTTTACCATCACTTCATAGATGCGCATAACGAGTCAAAAACTTGCTTACTACTTTACGCTACGGTGTACCGTCAGACACATTTTTGTAAGATTGTTTCTTAAATGAACAAAATATTTTGTAAGTTCTGTAGAGACAAAGAGAAAACCGTTTTATCACCCACAGCATGTTTTAATGTTGACTTCAGACGAGGGAGAGAGGTTTGATATTTATTAAATCTTTTAGAGCATCTCGGAGTTAACTTAAAATAGTGTCAAAATCATTCTACGGCTGTCAGTTCAAATTAGTTTCCTGAGCATACATAATAGTGAGTTAATCTCTAGACCCTAGTGCTAGTGAACCTTAGTATCTGCTGCCAGCTGCAGTAACAATGGATTACGCAATGATTACAAACGCAATGAATACATGACAGATGAAAATCATCGACTCTATCAAGTTCCTTCTAATGATTCATTGATGACTTGGGTTATTTATTAGGTGATTATACAAACGTTTGTATACGTTTTAACGAGGTTTTCCTAAAAATCTATTATGTTAATGGCAGTTAGAAGGTTTGGAGCGTGTTGCCTAATGTGCGCATCTGGAAATAACTGTGAACATTTTTTAGAAGTATGTCTCTGTTGACTTAAATTGTTAGAGTGCCGGTAGAAGATAAGCAATTTATTACTAGAGTTTTGACTTCGTCATAAATTGATTTTGGTAAATTGAAACCTGTAATTAATTATCGGCTATATTTAGATACACGAATAGGAAATGCAATGTCTGTATGAATTATGATGTAATACAATACCTGTCAACAATACTGGGTGTTTAACTGCTTCTTAAATGAGATGACAAAATGGTAAATTCCATAGATTTAATATACTACTGTAAATTCTAAGAAGATTATGTTTTAGAATATTATAGAAATTTAAAAAAATAGGTTTTTAAAAGAATTGTGGAGTTTAAAATCCACGCCTATCTGGGTGTGTGCATGGTTTAAACTGATTTGAAATAAATTCTACTACTAAAGACTATTGTGTCGTTCGTATAGTAGGTACCTGTAGTAATTTCATACTGATTTATGGTTCGCGCTTTCAGCTCCCCACCTATACGTTAAAATAACCTGTACTTTTATAACTTTTTATTTTATTTTGTCTATGCATTTGTAATTTGCTTCTAACATGTTACGTTTAAGCTTTTGGGTATATTTATTCCTATTATTTATTCTTTGTCGGTTTTTAAATGGTTATTACGAGTAAAAATTAATGGGGATGTTCCGAAGACATTTAATATTTTTGCATTTATGAAAGAAGTAGTTTAACTTAGAAGGGAGAGGAACACCTCATAGAAGGTCATATGTCAACCCATTAAAGGAAAGTAAGGTGTCGTGATGTATCGGCAGGTCAAGGAGATGACTTAAACAAAAATAAAAAAACAATTTACAAAATAAGTCTACCGAGAATACCACTAGAAATAAACTGCGTAGTGTGTAATAATAAAACAATATATAGGTAATGCCACAAGTTTCATCCTCAACTTGTAGGTATGTATAACTGACTGCTATATTATTATGTTTACTGACGGAACCTTGATAGCCTCGGTTGAAGAGCCAACTGCCATTGCTTGTGCTGGTTTGACATTGCCGTTCACGATATGGCTTTTGAACATTATTAAGAATAACATAAAAATATAACCCTTCAAGAAATGGCTGTTTAGGACCATTTGTTACAATGTTATGTTAAAAATTCAGGGTGTAGGTAAGCCCTGAGACCATTTTTTTCAGGCTATTTAAGTAATCATTTGTACCTTTCTATCCTCAGGTCTTGGTTACTTAATCACAGTCTTAGAGATATGCTTATTCCTTATTTTTCATTACTTAAAATCTAGCATTTAAAGCTTCAGTTTAAAAAAATCATATTCGTACATACTATGCTTGTTTAAACTAAAGCTTTAAACAAATGTAGGCAAGCAACATATTAAAATTTATATTGAAATTTAGATTATTATTAAAAACCATAATCATAACGATTAAAAACCAGGGTACAAGGGTGGAAAGGTAGCCATAAAACCCACCAGTCCCAAAAAAATTACGGTCAATGCGCTGAACTACCTACATACTATAAAAACTAATAACCAAATACGAAACCACAACATTTATCTCCAAAGAAGTTTCGCAGTCGAGTTTTTTTTTTTTCATATAACCCCAAAATACCCATACTATGTACAAAGTACCTATACAACAGTACCGATGTAGAGCAAGAGTGAATTATGGGAAAGGCATAAATAATTTAATATTATTATGCTAGCACATTGCCTGCGCTCAAACCTTAATGTTTAAGCGCGGGCCGTAAGCGGTGTTTAAAATTCGGCAATCTCTTAATGAACATAGCTCCACCACAAGACCAAAAAAAGCAATTATATTAGATTACATTTAAATGAACTCTATTATACAGGATGAAATATAACCACTTTCCAAATTTTAATATATGTAGTAATCTACGAGACAAAAAACAAATGACGTATTTTGTCTTTTGGTAGCCCAGTACAAAAATATCAACGAGACTAAAAGAAGATGTCACAGAGCAAATTTTATCACCCGGCATGATCCTTTGTCTCAATTACCTTAACTTAGTTTACATATAGATTATGTGTCTTTTTGAAAATACTAATGTATTGTAATGTAATTTAATAAAATACCATACGTTTTTACAAGTAATTGATTTAGCGTTTTGTGTTTGATTGCCCATCACTGATATTCTTTATAAAATATACTCTTTTACTATCATAGGAACCTTATATTCTAATCATATAAGGTAAATGCTCTAGATTCAATTTTGATTCCAACACACAGTTGAATTTTAAGAAGTTTGTCACGTAATATATTAGTGTAGGTACAGTGGGTACAAGAATTAGAATAAATAAGAAGGAAACAATGCTTTTGGAACATGGTTTCTAGGGTTCGCTATGATAATTGCATAAAATTATAATACTCCGAAAAAAGTGTGGTAAGCTACCAAAATAGCTTGCCAAAATTAACTTAGTAAGAATTCTCCCAGTTTGTTGCGAATAGCCGGATAAATGCGCAGAACTTCGCACTTAAACACCTTCAGTTAAATTGGTGATAATAATATAGTAAAACAGATGATACCATTGTTTATCTTGCAGCACAATTTGATACTTAGAACTGGGGACAAACACCTCCTAATAAGTAAAATTTATAACAACAGTGTAAAAATCAACAAACCAATCCGTCTGTGTTCGATAATGCAAATATTTCTACAAACTCGCAGGTTGTTAAATCAACATCAACGTAACCTACTTCATCGTTATATGAGCGTGACATTACGTCCTAAAGTAGATTAACTAAGTTTTTAACCTTTTTCTAGTTGATTATAAAAGAGTTCCTCGTATCCTGTCCTGTATAATTCAAACGTCGCTCCGTGTAATTGTGATTAGGTACATGCCTGCTCATTGGGTAATGTGCTCGGTGACGGTAGCACTTCGATAGTAGTCCTGTAAGACAGGAACCTTTCATTAGCCAATTTAACATCCAGCTTGAGACTTTGGACCCGTACGATGTGGCACATCACAAATATGTGAAAACAGGTTTCGAAACTGCGGCCTTTCTATGATAAACATTTCGTCAAACAAGACCCTATACAAGGTAGGTACTCGTCAATTTAGTTACGCAATTAAGCTTAGGTACTTAATGTCTAGTAACATACCTACATCATTTTTATCTCTTTAGTCACCTAACTCGCGGAATGTTCCGTTTTACTTATGATGTTTTTTGGACGCAAACAAAAAACTACTTGCGTTTCTATTGTTTCAAGAAATTATAAAGCATACTTTTTTGTACTAAAACTACGGAGGAAAATACCCACCTTATTTGCTGAATCGAATGGTTATCATAATTTACATTAGATAAATATGCAAGTAATACACTATAATACTTAAAGAATGCGCTTTTCAGTCACATGTTCGTTGTTTCAGAAATGTTATAAATAATACTAGTATAACTTTGACACTTTTTGGAATAATGGAACAGCATTAATTAGTATTTAAACTTGAAAAATTATGTCTCAGGCGGGCGCTGCGCTTTAATCATTGCGCTTTGCTGAATGCGGGTTCGAGCCCCGCCTGAAACATAATTTTTCAAGTTTAAATACTGATATTATAATTGCAATTAAATTGCTTAAATATCATATAATAGCGTTAATTAGATTCGCTTTACATTGCCATTGTGTCCCAATTTACACGGGACATCCTGATTTTCAGAGTTTTGCAATTGAGACCTATTGTCACTTGATTTAAATAAAAAAGCAAAATGTCACGACATATCAGTAAATTTGTTAGAAACTATTGTTTTGAATTTTAATGGGGAGTCAATGGTATCCTAACTGATTTATATTGGGTAAAGACTATGGGCTACTGATTTATATAGTTTAAGGCCATGGAGGTGGACATATTATAGTTTTTATCAAGGAGTGCAAAAGAGGTGTGAAAATTTCTATCAATTGTTTCTGTGAAAATTTTAAATGTCTTATAAGAGGTGCTTTTAAAAAACCGGAAAACAGAAAAATCTTTAAAAACGGAAACACGTTATAACCGGGCGTGCGATATTTCCGGGAACGCGATATAACTGAATTGCATGCATTAAAGCTCTAGTTAAGATTATTAAGATTTTAGTTATAGTATCAGTTACGAAACGATATAAATAAAACCTTCAATCAAAAATCCTCGTATTTTGTTTGCAGCGATATCTACAACCTTAATTTTCGATTTTTTTCATTTTTTTTCCAGATTTAACAGCTACGAATTAATAGTTATGACAACACTACCTGATAGATATTTAACTAGATAGTAATAGTGAACTGATCGACTTACATTACGCTCATAAAATTAAATACTTTTGCACTTACCACATCGCATTGCCTGCCGGCTGCGGCGGGAGGTTGACGACACAAAGGTTTAGAATTCTAGAATCAGTGCGAATGGGAAGTACTAATAAAGGCGAACGAGGCCTTGTAAACGCATTATATGCAACATTCTCGACCACATTATCTTAAAACTTACTCACCATTTACCTACTAATAAAACTGTCACACGTGATACCAATTTTTCTATTAAAGCTAATTTGAAAGTGTTTTCGACAAGATGCAGCGCAGGTGTTGACATGTTCTGAATTTCGAGATAGATATTAGGCAATTCTTATTACACATGCAGTTCTATATAGTATTAACTTACATACACAGTAATATAACAAAAGACGTCTACTGAGAGAGGCTTTTTTTTAATTAGTAAATAAAGTGAAAAATACTCTCTTTTGTAAAGAATTAATGAATAGAAAAAAATCACCTCCCAATGTCTTTTGGATCATGTTACGATGTTCCAATAAAATTTTACTTTTTGGTGGTTATTGGACACCAAAAAAAGCTTGTCGTTGCGTTGATGCAAATTAGTTATTTTTAAATTTAATATTTTCTTTTTGTTGTACATAGTATTATTCAATTGTCAATTTTTAAATTAATATATTAGTAAACCATAATACATAATTGATCTAAATTGTTCCTGATCATGCAAAGGTTTGCGCAAGGCGAACAATAATGAGGTGTCACGAGCAAGCGGCTTGAATGCAAGGCTGTGTGCGCGTTGCACAGAGGCTGTACATCATCTTCGTGTAATTACTTATAATACTTGATGTCGCACGGTAGTTGACCCGACGCGCGAACCGCGATGCTCAGCCCCGTAACTTGTCATCACATCAAAATATTTGCAACGTGAAAGTAATAAATGACACCTAATAAATATGACCAACAGGAGGCTATTTCAAATTATTTAAACTATTTAAACGCTTGACCCTAGACCCAGCTATCACAGTTTGGTAGCTTGAGCAGATAAATTTAATTTAAAATTTATATTTGATGTTGACTACGCTACAGAGTAGGTACAGATTTATTTTATAAGAAACTAGCGGACCCCGCGAACTTCGTATCGCCCCTGGGCCCCAATTCCGCTAATTTACAAATGGTTAAATAGCAATGCAATTGCATCTCAATCGTATATTTTGACACTACTACCATAATAAATGTGTCAAAATATACAATTGCGATGCAATTGCGATTCTATTAAGCTATTTGTAAATTAGCGGAATCGGGGCCCTGAATAGTAGGTATTTGATTTTGACGTCTTCAATGTTAACAAATAAGGCGGGGTTGGGTATGAAGAAATACAGTTTCATAAAAGTTATTGTCACGTTAACTTTTCAATGTTTTTAATACTTATTATCCTATTCCCGACTAAGACAAATCCAAAAAACACCAAAATTATAAAAATTGGTCCAGCCGTTCTCGACTTATAAGTGGTGTAATTTACCTATTAAGAAGTTAAAATATATTATCATGTTTGTAAGTATGCTTTCAGCAATTAACATAAGCATTCCTCAAACTGGAAACTGGAAGACTTTAGCAGCGATGTATAGGTACTTAAAAGCAAATATGGACATAATAAATAAAATTACACGAATTCAAATCTTTATTTTATTAAAAATGTTTTCAGGTTGCAAGCATTTTAAAATAGTACATAGGTACATTCAATAGGTACATTCATGAGAGTTGCCTTACCTGGGCATCTCTGATTCTGGTTAAAAGAAGAAGACAATTCGAAATGTTTACGAGTGTTCCTTTTTTTAAGTCAGGCGAAACGAAATAAGCAGTATTTTTTTATTAATGCATGCTACAGTATGATTTTAACATAATTTTGAACACAATCAAAGGATCAAAAGTACTAAGTGGAATAGGTATATCATCATCAAAATCTACAAGTCTACAGCTCTACATAGAGCTCTGCTACTCTGGGTTTTACCTTAATCGCCACACTTGGCGGGTTGCCGATCGAAGTTTGGCCAATGAAGAATGAAAGACGCTGCTGCCCGTCTTCTGGGAGCACTCCTTTAGTCGTCTCTTAGGGCACCCATAGGAAGAGAAGAGGCGGTGCTACGAGTATTCTTTTATACTTATACCACACGAAAATTTACACTTATAAGTTATCATAAATGTTTTCCTCCTAGTGCAAAAACACAGACACAACCATTTGCATTACCAACAGGAATCAATTAAAACTTAATAGCACATTGATATTTGTAAGAACTGTTAAGTATTGACACTAATAATATCCTGTATAGCTCAATTGGAAAGAGCAGCCGTCCGGCAAGCGAAAGGTAACGGGTTCAATTCACACTTGAGGTAATCAGCTTTTCAGGCTATTGCTTTGCTCAGAAACTTTTTATTACAGTTGCTTCAAGACTTTTATTTCGACTGATAAGTAAGTTTTGATTTGCTTAAGTAGTTTGCTTTCGTATAATGCTTAAGGGATTCACCCGCGGCACGGATATGCAACTCGATTGGCAACTTGCTGTGCCAGTGTCATATTCTTTAGCCTTCGCTTAAACAAGTTATTCTTATTTACATCCTCTTTACTAATATAGACACTTCATTTCACAGAAAGGACGCCAGCGCAAATGCAAAGTACTCGTGGAATAAAAAACATAGCATATTGTTTCCTTACTAAAACAAAGTGAAATGAAGTACTTACAGAAGAAAATATATTTTATATGCCTCCAACTTTAAAAAAAACATGGGTCCTTTATTGTGTATGACTCTTGTTTTCTTGTCCTGTCTGTCTTTCTTTCTTGCACTAGACCTACTAGGCAAGGGTCCCGGGTTCGATTCTCGATTGGGTCAGTTTAGTAAACAATAATTTTCTAAATTGTCTTGGGTCTGGAAGAAACGGAACGGGACGGGGAGCTATAGTAGTGCTTGGAGAGGCACTTTAGCCATGGGTCCCAGCTTCTGTCGAAAGATGGAAGTCACACAAACAAGTGACGTCAGAGGCCTATTGAAAACTTTGACACCAGGTTATCCTTGAAGGATAATCACATGATAAGAAGAAAAAGAAGAATTTACTTTCTTTCGTCAAGCAAGTTTTTAATCTAATGTTTGTCCACAAAGATAATATATGACCAGATTTTCATTTACATGTTAAAATATTTTACAGGTAGCTATGGGCTCCCATCAATATTATGATTAATTTTAAAAAATACTATACTTGTTGGTTACAAATACCTGTTCATATTAGGGTACCTAATGTTGTTTGCGGTGATCTGTTTTGCTAACAAATAAAGCTAAAACAATACATCCTAATTTGTACCTTCTCGACATAAAGACTTGAAGATGCCTACGATGGAATCTTCATTCAATAATTACAACATAATTTTGTGATTGTGCAAAGCAATTGAAGTCACACAAAAATAAGGACAAGGCGAAACAACCACGTTATATGACGGCGATCACTCGTGACCGTCTGATCATAACTTAATAATGTGCTATTAGTATATTTTTATTACTCTAATATTATCATAAATGAGTATAAAACTGCCAGTTGATTCGTATTATCAGGTGTTGATCACAACATCGTACGCGTGGAGTTTTAATTTAAAAGTATCATAATAAGCACACATTTCCTTCTGATAAAAAGCCTACAGCTTTTCCGGTCTTTAATCTATCTGCCTTTAAATTTCATCATTTGTCATCATTTGTCAAGCTTTTCTGGCGTGATTCAGTAATAAACAAAATAAAAAGACGTGTGGCACTCGGGGACTGCCGCGGTAAAGCTATTGCATAGCTTGCGTGCGTCAAACAGCACCCACCTCGTTAAACAGCACCCCGCTCGTCGAACAGCACCTAACTCGTTAAACAGCACCCCACCCGTCAAACAGCACCAACCTAGTTAAACAGCACCCCGCTCGTTGAACAGCACTTACCTCGTTAAACAGCGTACCCGCCAAACAGCACCCCTCTCGTCAAACAGCACCAACCTCGAAAAACAGCACCTCTCTCGTCAAACAGCACCCACCTCGTTAAACAGCACCCCACCCGTCAAACAGCACCAACCTAGTTAAACAGCACCCCGCTCGTCAAACAGCATCCACCTAGTTAAACAGCACCCCGCTCGTTGAACAGCACTTACCTCGTTAAACAGCGTACCCGCCAAACAGCACCCCTCTCGTCAAACAGCACCAACCTCGAAAAACAGCACCTCTCTCGTCAAACAGCACCCACCTCGTTAAACAGCACCCCACCCGTCAAACGGCATCCACCTCGTCGAACGGCACCCACCTCATCAAACGGCACCCACCTCGTCGAACAGCACCCACCTCATCAAACAGCACCCCACTCGTCAAACAGCACCCAACTTATCGAACGGCACCTGCCTCGTCGAACGGCACCCACTTCGTCGAACGGCACCCACTTAGTTAAACGGCACCCACTTCGTCGAATGGCAAACGCCTCGTCAAACCGCACGCACCTCGTCGAACAGCCGTATCACCGCTGTGCCGGTCGAAGTGGGGAGCGTGAGGTTTTTTCGTTACGGAATTTCTGGATTCGGTCCCCGCGCTCAAGGCCCGCGATAGAAGCTATGCAATAGCTTAAAAATCGACTTTCGATTTGAAGATCTTAGTGAATAAATCATTACAAATTTTCATTTTGTTTTGAATATAATTTGGCATAAGTATAATATAGTTTCCACAAAGTCATCAGTTGCTAATATACCCATACCTACTAATACTACCTAATAATACTCGTCTGCGTAACTCAGTTCTCAGTTTAGCATTAAACGGTTTCATAAGGATACGTGAAATAAATTACAGCAGTAGTAAGAACAACAAACGAAGAAGGGATTGCAAGTATGAGTCGTTTACCATAATATAAAATTTGGGTACTTGGAGAAATCAAAATTCTGTACAAATTTCTGTCAAAGTTTGTAGATAAAGTTGTCATTACATAGAAGAGGTATACAGTACACTAATGTGAGCTAATGCGAAAACAACATTATCAACAGTAAAGTTTTTATAAAACACAACGAAATCTACTTTATTTGATATTTTAGCAACTTAATTGCACTTAAAATATAAGTATATAAACTTGAAAAATTTTGTCTCAGGCAGGACTCGAATCCGCATCTCCTTGCATGCCGGGCGGGCGCCATACCATTAGGCCACCGAGACACTGCGACATGGCGCGAATTTTTCAAGCATATTCTTACGCTGTAAGCCAGCGTTGTTTCATCAAATGTTAGGAATTTGCACCCTTAACACCCGAAAGAAACATCTTTGCAGATGTTTGACAGTCGGTTAAGATGAAACAGCTATTTATATACTTTATTTGATATTTTAGCAACTTAATTGCACTTATAATATCAGTATATGCATGCGAGGAGATGCGGGTTCGAGTCCCGCCTGAGACAAAATTTTTCAAGTTTATATACTGATACAACGAAATCTATCAACTCATCATTTTATTACCATAATCAATAATCACATTTCACAAACACGTTCGTGTCTTAATTTTATACACAAATAATATGTTAAATGATATGTAAACAAGTAAAATTGATTAATTTGCATTTTCGATACGAGGCGGTGGAGTCAGTGTGTCAGGTGCGGACATGTGGACGTAAACACGAAATGTTTTATAGAATAACACTCGCACGCTTTCACTCCTTCTTTATTTACATACGATTTCCTTTATGTATTTCATGTTCGATTCTAATAATAAGTTTAAGGAAACATTGACTAAACGCTTTCCTATTTTAAAAATTGACTTGTGGTTGCAGTGAAATGTGAAAGTAATGTACTCGTATTATAATTTTAAAGAGCATCATCACTGCATATCAACCCACTGTTGGACACAGGCAAAAAGATTTGTTATTGACAGGTCGGTTGGCGATTGCAGTTAGGCCTATGGTAAAAAGAAGATGCTACTGCCTCTCTTCTTCATTCCTCATGTGTTTGTCTTTTACCTGTGGAAGTAAAGGAAAAAAATAATAATACAGTGGCGTAAATCAGAGAGGTTCGAAAATAGACACAAGTCACGTAATCTGCGCGACGTAGTATATACTAAGTATATAATGACCACATATAAATTATGAAGAAGAGTCGGTGCCTTCGGTGATAGATAAGGCGGAATAAAAAGCGAACTGTATTTTATAGGGTTTGAGTATAATTCGGGACAAGTACAACAACAGTGATCGCACACTAGGAAGATATTGAAGGGAGTGGTTCGACCGAGCATCGATGATCGCTCGCGAACCGAACGTTGTGTTGTTCCTCATGCCTCCCCTCCGTTATCCGTGACGCCGCCCGTGCGTAGACAGGATCTGTCTATATTTTTCACATATTCTACTAAGACATTGGCATGAATACGAGATACAGATGGAGAAGAATTTACGGTCATTGTATTACGGAGTACGACACGAGTACTATAAAACTTAAAGGTGGCTTTTGGTTTCGATAGCTTAATCCCTCGATCGTGAGTTATTCCAGACACAATTGAAATAAATGGTTATCGCGGCACGCGCGTGCCGCTTGGGGGTTGAGGGATTAAGATGATGATAAGGTAGACTGCGAGGCCGGAAGTCGTCCTTCCCACAGCCTCAATACGTGACACTCGGCTATAAAGTCATTGATGTAAATTATTAAACATTTAATTAATTTACAATCTTGATCTGGTTGATGATTCACTAACCTGTACCTACTGAAGAAACAAGTTGATTATCAAGGCGACACAGTAAATTACTAGTGCATTATTGTTGTACAGTCAGCAGAGCATAAAACCACCCAGAAATGTCTTTCCTCTACATTCTTCTTTCGTCACTTCGCAGTTTTTACTGAACAACCTATCCAGATAAGGAACTTATTACTGCTAAGCCGTCATTTATTCGGCAGTCTGAATCATTTATAAGTTTTTAAATCGGGCTTAAAGACCATTTTTTTATATAGTAGTATACCAGCATATATAAATAAATTTATTATTATGCATGTAATGTAGGAAATTGTGTTTTGTTACATAATTTACCATATTTGATTATTGTTTGTAAAATCTGATCCATATAAATACTTCTATTCCCTTCAAATTCCTAACTTCCATATACATCTCAATTAAGTTTGTCTGAAAAAGATTACTCTAGCAAATTACAATGCTTTGAATGGACAGCCCATTCAATCCATTTAATGTATCAATTTTCTCAATAGATTTTCAACACTATTTACGATCAATATAAATTCAGACACTTTGTTATTGTAGCAGGCAGAAATAATAATATACGCTTGCGTATCAATTAAATCTGTCTTTAAACCTGGCTTGGTTACTTTCAGATGAGGGAAAGCGTCTCGACTGACTAAAACGCACACATAGATCCACAAGGTTGGGTTTGCATGATTAAAGAGAAGTAATCAACAGACTAGTTGAAGTGACGATCATGGTCAAAAGTGCCCAAAAATTTCAAAATGTCTATAGTTTTTCCTTGATAAGCACAAAATACTTACTTATATTGTAACGGTCTCTTTAACCGTTTGTTGAATGGCGCGATACTAAATTCTAGAAATATCAAATTGACAACACGTGAGGAAATCATTAAATTTTAATTCTGTCTAACAATTTCTAAACATCAATAAAACATTAGCTATCTTCATTATAAACCAATTAATGGTATAAATGTTATTTAAATACGAAAACGTATTTTATGCAATTTATTAAAGTTCTTATCTTACGCTGTAATCAACCAGTCGATAGGCCATTCAAGTTTTTGTTAACTTACTCTAATGTAGCTTGAAAAGCGAAACAACCGGTGTTCTTATAAAATTCCTATTGTTTGATGCCTATTTATACTCGTACTTCATAACGCGACTCCAATGTTTGACATAAAGCTGATTAACTGTCTTCCCCATAGATTTAGTATATATACGAGATATACTAAATCTAAATCTATGGTCTTCCCCTCTATGGCAGTCAGCTGCAAATGAAAGCAAAACCGCCATGAGTCGCTTAACCAAATTGAATTTCAAGTGACATTAGTTGGAATCAACTTTTGGTTACCCTATGAATTCGCATAGTCACGGTGAGAACCAGTCAGAACATCGTCGTGCTTTTGAAACTAAATACTTAGTAAATTATATATAGTTAACGGTCCAAATTTAACACTTCATATCTAATAATTAACCAGTAACTATACAGTTTATTTGGAAGGTCACCACATTATTCATATTTCAACCCATATTTTTTTAAGCAAAGTCGTTCGCAGTATCCAAGAATTATATTTTACTATACAGGTTATTGAATAAACCTTCATTATACACCTTACAAACCTTGTAAATAAAATCTTGAATCGCTTATTCATTTGGATATTAGGACAAAGAAATGCGGTAAACGAGTGAACCAGAGACACTTACTGTGGGCTGCTGACATACAAACGTTATTGGTATCAGCTACTTCTCACAATCATGCCAGCCTGTTTTATAAACAACATCACGATCGATTCGTAAAGTCGGTTCCAAACTGGTTGCATGATAAACTTATGAATGTGTTAGTGTTTTGAGCAATTGAATTGCAAGTGTAAATTAAAAGTACGAATTCATAATTAAAATGTTTCGACAGCCTTAGGTGGGGCTCGAACCCAGAACATTATGCTTATCAAACGATTAGTCTGACTGTTAGCTACCAAGACAAGAGAGTCTTAGTAGCTTGTAGGATAACCTACCTGCTATGATAACAAGTAGCTACGAGTGCTACGAAAACTCTAATCTATTTATACCGTGCCGTAGTCTAGCGATAGCATAATGGTACCCACCATAACTTTTTGTCAAGGCTCCATTTTAACTTCCAGAATATAGCTATTATTAAATTATTGTATTAACTCCAATAACGGGAAGATTGTGCTGATCTTATAATCCGCAACACACTACTTAGAAGGTAAAGGAGGAAGCTAGAAGTTTCAATATACTCGTACTATTTAAAAGTCAAAAACGGTGATATCATTAAATCAACATAGTTATTTACATAGACAGTAAGGTCAAGAACTTCAGATACTCGTACTCAAGACGACGAAAAAATTCCAGAAACTTTTTATGGTACTTATGCTTTACCCACTAATAAAACATGGTGTTTGGTAGATATAACATAATAACTGTATACTTTTGTAACTTAGTTTTCGAGGCATCCCGATAATTAACTGTAGTATAACAAATTTAAAATAAAACATTTAGTTTAGTTGAAAAAAAAATCTAAGATATTTAAAATTTTGACAAGAACCTTTAGAATATCAAATTAAATATATTTTTACGTTTACAGAAAATGGTTGGAAGAGATAGCACTCGCTAGCAAGAAAGGACGCAAGCCATCACTTCTGCGCGCGATGACAAAAACCTTCTGGTTGAGCTACGCTCCATCCGGCACAATGTTCCTGATACAAGCCCTCTTGCTCAAGTGAGTAATCGTCATACTGGCATTGTCATGACAAAACACATTATGAACCGAGCTTGTTTACAACTATGCCAGTTAATTTTGTTACTATTGCGTAATAGGTACCAAATGAAGCTTTAAAGTACATACTGACACAGAGTTAAACACTGCATTACCAATTTAAATTTTGTTTTTGATTTGAATTCCATAATCGCTATGAGAATGACCAATGCTTTGACGTCAGGCAATGTTTACGAATGGAATTATTCTCAGCATGTCCAAAATTAAGATGTGAAACGTGCTTCAACTTTAGTTACGAATATATACGTATCAGATTTTGTTAGGATATTGCGAAAGCCTGTAATGTTTTTTTTTTTCAATTATTACTAGGCCTTTCCAACCAGTAGTGTTGAGTATGATGCTGGCGTACTGGGAGCCGGGGTCGGGCATGACCTACGAACAAGCGGTGTACTGTGCGTCAGCTGTGATCTTCATGTCGCTACTCATCGGCTTCTTAAACCACCACGGGTCCTACTCCACGCAGCAATTTGGCATGAAAGTCAGGATTGCAGCTTGCTCGCTTATTTATAGAAAGGTTAGTTAATAAACTAATTTAATTGGGTTTTACTTTGTTACTAATTTTCTAATCTTTAATCCTTGCTGTCGCAAAACTACTCTATTGACAACGATGATTGCATCAGTTTGCTGTCTTCGTTAACAAAGCCCAGTAAGTAGATATTACCGTGCATAAATATCTATAGAAATGATTATGATCGTCCTCAGTAATATTTATTGGAATATTACAAATTGTTATTGTATAACATTTTATGCTATTAACAGTTGCTTTGCAACTCATTCCTACGTAATTAGGAATTAGTATTTTCCCCGATAGGGGAACGAAGTAAAAATTTGAAATTGGGCCACACCCTCACATCTACCCTCGCATGCTGCTTGCTGCCGTCTGTCCAACGAGCCACCATCCACCCTCGCGTCACCATCGCAAAGGAAGTACGGGCCTACGGAAGCAAATTAACAGTCGGGCATACGAACCCATGCCCATAGTGCTCATTTTTATATTTTTTAATAAATATTTTTTTTGTGTACGCTGGGTTTTACTCCTAAAGAAAAACCCCAATGCGACAAGTTTACCTAGTGTTGTAGAAAATTAAAAACATAAGAATGAAGGTTAGAATTTTTGAGCATTTGGTATATTTAATAAGAAATAATTAACAGAACTCTCAGAAACATTCTTGGCAAGTGACTCTACCATTCATAAACTCGACTCCATCTATACTGATCGTCCCACATAGGGATATCGCCTAGCTCTACGGTGACGTAAGAATCCAACGCATAATGAGTAGTATGTTTATATCCCTATTACCTTAAGCTGTTCGCACGATCTCGATTACTTATAGCAATTAACGTGCACTTCACAAATCATGTGCATGTATAACATGATCAGTCTTTTGTTTAATTCAATAGGTTCTGTTTAAATTATCAGGTCATGCGCATGAGCTCTGGCGCCCTCGCCCAGACGACGGCCGGGCAAGTCGTCAACCTGTTGTCGAACGACGTGAACCGGTTCGACTATGCGTTCATCTACACTCACTTCATCTGGCTGCTCCCTCTGCAAGTCGTCATCGTTTGCTACCTCATTTACCTCAAGATCGGGTATGCGGCCATCGTTGGAGTAGTCGGCATTGTTCTGCAGACTATTCCAGTTCAATGTAAGCGGCTGTAATTTCAACTTAAACTTTAGTAGATATGCACATCTTACTGTAGCTAAAAGAAAATATAGTTGCGTACTGACGCAAAACCAAGTGACTGATCGATGTTATAGTAAAAGTTTTAGTAGACTGAAATTATTACATTATGCATCTCCGAAGGAGGATTTTGACAAAAAGCGTCACACTTATAGGTGTGTTGTAGATCGCAGTATGGCTATAGTGGAGAAAAGGCACTGCTGGCCGTATGCTTCTGGAAGTACTTCTTTAGCCGGCTCTTATGACACACGTACCTAGATGGAGGAATCACCAAACTTTTCACAGATTTTCATAGAATAATTGATAATATAGTCATCATTATAAAATAATACCCTTAAGATGTTTTTTATGATGGTTGCAGCCTACATGAGTAAATTGGCCGCAAGATTGCGGATGAGGACCGCGTGTAAGACCGACGAGCGCGTGCGCATTATGGACGAAATCATTAGTGGCATGCAGGTATGTTAAATGGAATTTAATTGAATCTTAAGTACTCGTATCGAGGTTCACGTGTCCTTTAATACAAACACCTGAGACCATTCGTCATTAACGACTATTCGATTTAACTAATTTGTGATATACACATTTGAACGTTATCAAAATCTGAAATTAATGCATCTTAAGATAGGTGATGAGTGATGACTAAATTATCTCATGTTACTCACCGCTATACACTATAATATGTTGTTATCTGTGTCTAAACAAAATTAAAGATTGTTCTACAATGAATTAAATTAGTTGAGTGCTTACCTATTTAATTCAGATACAACTTCTTTTTATTTTTGGATGTTTTAGCTGAATTGTAACAATTTTGTGTGTTACTGTAAACGTGTAGACGTTTAACCAAACGGCCCCTACAATTATAAATGCGAAAGTTTTGTATTTTGATGCATGTTTTTTACTTAATCACGCCAAAATGGCTGAACGGGTTGATCTGAAATCAACCTCTCTCTCTCTCACAAAGACAGATTATAGGTTATATTAGTACGTAGGCTTCTTTTTATATACGAGTAAAAAAGTAATATTTCCAATTAGTCTTAAAATCCTCGCTTACGAAGTCGCGGGAAAAAGCTCGTGCCCACATAAATTCGTAATTCAAGGATGGAGAGACCTAACTAAGACCACCACAAACCACTTTTAAGTTGGGAACGACCTTCAACAATGTAGAGGACGACTATGATGATGATGATGACATAAATTCGCAATTCGATGACATTATTTGATGATGAGATGTTGATAAAACGGCAACAAAAATACATAATTTGTAAGAATTTAAACTGTCTAGTTTTTTGAGATACAGCCTGGTGACAGACAGACGGACGGACAGACGGACAGACAGCAAAGTCTTAGTAATAATAAGGTCCCATTTATACCCTTTGGGTGCGGAACCCTAAAAATCAATACTTAATACACCTATATATCTATATGCATAGCGAATATCAATGTCACTTTCTGCGTGTAGGTTTTACAAGCAAGCAAATATTTTTTGTATGTCAAGTACAAGTAGGTATTGTGCACATCCAGTGAATGATATTTGACCTCGTTGTAAAGGAATATCTGACCACACCTAGCCTAACTGATTCCAATTGAATTTGGTGACACATTAGCCTCCAATCAAACAATTTTCGAATCAACTCTACATACAAAAACACCTAAGTGTAAAAATTCATTCATAATCCAATTATAGGTGGTTTACATTCATATTAATACTATATACTATAAAGTATCCATGCAAATATCACCATGTCGGTTAATAAAAACGTAAATAAATTAAAGCCAAACACAGACATAGACTATTAGAAATGTTTGAACGCTTAAACTGCTATTTGGAGATAGTTTGAGGCTCTGTGAAGGACATATTGGGATAGATGTCCCGAAAATTATGGCTTTAATTAGTAAAAAGAGAGTTGTTAGTTTATGAAAAAACAAACTATGGGAAATAAATAATTTAAGAATTTGGTATTACTCATATATAGATATGAGATTATTATCATCCTTTAATCATCTCACTGCGGGTAGATAGAGCCTCTATCATCGATGGGTACAGGTATAATCACTACGCTTGCCAAATATGGGTTGGTAAAACTTAAACTACTCGACCGATGCACGCGATGGGGAGTTATGAACTTTTCGTAAATCGTCTGCATACATGTATTCATAAGTGTGTTTGTACCTACATATTTCAAATAAACGTAAATGAGCTACATTATATTTCATACAAAGACAAAAGTAATAGTCTCTTTTCTTGAATTTACGTGAACACTACACATTGAAATGAAAGATAAGTTTACGGATTTTAATTCCGTGATCTCCAACACTGAAAGTGTTTGAAATGTCGCCATGTCACCGCGTCGGTCGGAATAAACTAAATCAAAATGTAAAATATACGCGAGTTTCCAATCCGTAAACTTATCTTTCATTTCAGAAGTAATACCTGTATTTAGTCGATTTTAAAGTAACAGTTAGCTGTTCCTAATAGACAATGTTCCTTGTAACCCGGCAGGGTGGAAGACCTACTTGCCGTGCTATAGTAAATTTATAAATTGTTATAAATTAAATTAAACAAGTACCCTTGATTGATTACAAAGTTTATTTGAAGTTATCAGTTACACAAATATATTTAAATAATAGTTACAACAATAATTCAGCTTTAGGATCTTCTTTAAAAACTCCAATAAACATTTGAATGATGGTCTAGCCCACCTTGTCTCTGTTCCAAGGTGTGCTAGAGGAACAACATGAGATAAATATACATAAGCTCAAGGTCGCTTACAAAGATTCGAAGAACCACGGGTGACTCTAGCTCACCGTACAAATTAATAATGTTACACTGTTATCTGGTTGTGCTCAGTAAGGAAGATACGAAGCCAAGCAAAAGCCTAAGCTCCTAGGAACACAACACACAGTATTTTATAAGTTATGATAAACTACCCTCTCTCTCTCAATATAAAAACTCAACATATGAAAAACTAGGACCTATCACCTAGCTAAGGTGCCAACACAACGGCAACACTTAGTCAGCCCTAAGCAGAGCTAAGTAGGTCTCTAGAATCAGGTCAGTTAGCTAGCGGTACAAAGCTCCTTGGCGTCAGTGCGGCCGATGTGCCGCACCATACGATGAACGCGTCCTACGGAGTGGTATGGGGTCTGTCAGGAACAGCAACTTACTTCGACCAAATACCTGGTGGCAAGTCCACGAACGGGGCAGGATGGGTATGACGTACCGCAACAAGGGTCCGTCGCACTACCAGCACAGCTGTCGGGTTCTCACGTGCACTCCCGTGCGCCTACGTGCTTGAATCAGCCTTACAGGCCAGGCTAAAGAGCCAGACCTGCAATGACAAATACCACCCAGTCAGATACGGGAACTCATAGATTCGGGGTGAAGCCGAAAGGGGAATATCATGTAGTTACTTACAGGAATTTCTCCACAGCCGTGCTTAAGCAATATTACGCTACACCAGTCCAATACGTCTCAATCTGGTGTAGACTCCACACGCTGCCAAGTCTCCGAGCAAGTAACCCCTTTCGGTTCGAATCTCGTCTGATCTTTTCTAACGACAAATTCAAAATCTTAGCTAGTCATTCTCGAAATGTCAAATCATTTAACCAAAGAGTATAGATTATGGCCATAGACAATATCGATTGCTAATTGAATAAAATCGATAAGACGACGCCGTTCGAATCGTCACATCCTGCTTAGAAAAACTAAAGTTTCTTTTCCTGAATCCAATACAGTTGATAGTAGATACCGACCAACCTATCGTTTGTTATCTGCTTCCCATTGACGGTTTGGTCTTAACCAGTTATCACTAAATTTCATGTGAACGTGATCTATTGTCCAGCAAATCACCATAATACTATGTATCAGAAGGTGGAACCAATCAGATGGCGATATGTTCAATGGCGGAAATGATTTTTAATCAATAATCTAAATTCATTCATTAATTCTCTTACTGTATCATCGTATATACCTTCCCTTTTCTATAAAAAATAATTTCACCCAAAGGTTGTCTGGAAGAGATCGCTCATAAGCGATAAGACCGCCTATATTGTACATATTTCTGTGTAAAATCATCTGTTAATAACTGTTCTTTTTATTTGTGTACAATAAAGAGTATTCATTCATTCATTCAGGAAACGGTAGTTGACTTTAGTGACTAAGTTTTAACATAGGTAGAGATCTTTTTTATGATAATCACGTTAGAAATATGGACCTTATAAAATTGCAAGAATTTTTAGGTAGATTGTTAGAAAAATATCATCCATAGTTTTGTTGAAAAACCTAATTTAATCTACAGATAATTCTGTTTTTTTTTTCATTCCTATTTATTTCAACAGGTGATCAAAATGTATGCTTGGGAGAAACCGTTTGAGCAAGTAGTAGCTCTGGCGCGTAAGAACGAGATAAAGTGCATCACCTCCGCATCGTACCTGCGAGGAGTCTACCTCAGCTTCATGGTTTTCACAGAACGCCTATCACTCTACATCACCCTCCTCACTTACTCACTCCTCGGCTACCAAGTCACCGCTGACATCGTAAGTTTCTATCGATCCATGAACTTATTCAAATTAATAGAAAGCAGAGAATCATAATTTTAATTTTGTTATTGCTTATCCTAATCGTCAAATCCAGATGAACAAACAATTTAAAACAATTCATAATCATCGTGTTATACAAAACATCTGTCTAAACCTAGACTATGTACTTCGTAATACATTGATAGCCTTAGTAATGTGAGCACTCAAAAGCAAAACTATGTAAAATACGGATGTTATGTCACTTTGTACATACCATATTATGGTAACGGCCCCAAAAAAACAACAAGACAGAACCAGTATAACAATTGAACGGTATAAAGGACTCTTTTCATAATATCAGCTTCTATTCTCAATGTTGATAAAGTGTTTTGTAAATATGTATGGTGCAGGTGTGGCTGATCATCCAGAACTACACAACAAACATTTTCAGGTTTTCCCTCTGGCGCAATTCTACAACACTCTACAAGGAACCCTTTCAATAATCATGTCGAATGCGGTGTCGTTTCTGGCCGAGGCGCTGATTTCAGTGCAACGCCTCGAAGCATTCATGCTGCTCGGTATGTGGGGCCGAATGCCGCAGTGAACTATGCATGCGACAATTGTCTCACTTTCCTTCCACGAGTCCAAATTATTGCTGGACATCGTTTAACATTTATAAACTATTTGGTCTACGCCTTCTAACTCACTTCTAAAAGAATTTTCGTAAATCTAAACTCCAAAATATGTTGGGTTTAGTGTTATACGTTACAAATATTTGTAGCTTGATATTACGTAGTATGTGTTGCTAGCACAGAACAATAAAGCATTGTATTTCGTGTGTATTTTACACTTTGCATTGTAGTGTACTCAAAAAAGGATGGTTAAAACTAGATTAATGCGATACCTTGAGAGATCACGTATTGTTTTCGGATGAGTGAATACGGGTATAGAAACAAATAAAGATATGATTTCCTGCGCAAAGCAAAGAAACAACACCAGCGCACTCGCTCGCTCTTGAAAGCAAGTTTTGTTAGCGATATATGAAAGAAAAAGAAATACAAAACGCATGCTTTTTGAAAAACATACATATTAAAATGCTGATAACAGTTTATTGCCCTTCTAATAAACATAATTTGTGTTTAAATATTTTAAAACAGTAAAAATGGTATTAAGATAATGATTTTTGTGTAATGTTTCTTTTTCAATAGAGAGAACACTTTCCATTTTGTTAATAAAAAAAGAAACATATACAGTTGCAAAGTTTCCTGGTTCCATGTCATATTCTTAAAGTTCAAGGAAATTTCAATAAAATACTTAAGATCTTTATTTTCAAAACTAACATTAAAAGGTTTAAAATGCTAGATGACAACTTAATATGTAGATAGTTATTGTACAGTCTGGTTTTCACAGGCTTTCCCGATATCACAATTATTCAACACTCTACAAGTGACATTAAACATCACCATGGTGAAGTTGTTTTCTGTGTCAATGGAATGCTATACAACTATTCGTCGAATTGAATCACTCTTATTATTGGGTATGGTATCCAAATAATTAAACAGTGTGATTTTGTCGGTGTAAAGTAATCATCAGTAATGGTTAAATACTTAGTATGATTTGGTACAGATATCTTTTGTTTAGGAATAATTTTGAAAATCAAGTAATTTAATAACGCCGTGTTTTAATAACAGCATGTGGTTTCTGGCTTTTTTAACATGCATGGAGTGGTGTTTTATTACTAACCAAGTTGTAATACTATAGCTAGACAATCACTATTGTACAGGGTGTTAGGTAAAGGGTACAACAAGCCGTGATCAGCCTATGTTAACATAATTATGCATATAAATACTATGGTGAAGTCAGAAATTAGATATCATTTGTTTTTTTTTAATGGGTTAGTTACTATTTTATACGGTGGTAGCTCAGGAATCGAAATTTCACAACAGCGAGTTGTGAGTTTCGAAACCTTACAAAAATCTTTTGATTTTGTCGAATTAAGGGTCCTGGGTCAAAGTGTTTATATGGCAATCGCTTCTTATGTAAACCTAGCTTCTTAAGCTAGTTTCAAACCATAATAGCTACGATTTTGATTCCATAATCCACTTACGCATATACCGGTAGTAATACAAGAACAAACTAACACTCTTTTATAATAAATATTTAAAAACGCACTTGATTAGTTGCGCCAAGGACACTTCGCCACCCTAGACGACCAATGTTCATAAGTAACGCCCCTATTTTGTTAGTTGACTCTGGTACTCGTACCTCATAAAGCTTATTACACGTTGTGACTATATGAAATAAACCTTATAAATAAACATAAGCACACGTTGTGTCAACCAACAGTTCGCTCATCAGCTAATAACTTTATAGAGAACGGAATCCTTATTAATTTATACAATACTTAAAGAGTTGTGGTGTGGATTAACATGTGTAACGCGCACATTGCGCACACGCGGTTATTACTTCCAAGTTCTAACTAACAATGCATAATTCATGCGCAGATGAACGCGAGGACCTCAGGAGCGTACCGGATGTAGACATAGCTAAACTAGTCCAAAGTGTAGAGAGAAAGAAGCTAAAGAACCTAAGTGAAGAAGACCTTTGTCAGAACACCTTCAAGAAAATCGATGAAGACGGTATTTTTAACCCTGGTACGTCACTGATAAACTGTTAAGATAACATTTATTTTTTGTTTTCTACATTATTTAAAGCTGATTTAACAGGTTGATAGGAATAGAAACAAAAAACAATATACTATCTTTATAATTTTATGCCCCAAACTTTTTTTGCTGCTATGTTTTTCGGAACACGCCGGCCGACTTCATTGAAAATGGTTTAAATAGAAATAAAACATAGTAAAATATTTCTAAAAATATCAATCCATTCTTTGAATAATTTATTCAATTAGGTAAGGATCGACAAAAAGACAAGAAAGTGATCTGTTGAAAAGTACGTTATTAAAATATTTATTCATGCAGGTGAGACGGTGACACTGAACAGTAAACAGTAAACGGCTTCTTTAACGAGGCGCAGTAATATTTACCTACGCATACGTTAACAATTGAATGAGACATTGAAATGTCATTGTTTAAGAATATAATGAAATTAAGATATATTAACTTTAATTCTTAAACAGCTAAATCAATAACTCCGTTGAAGATTTCATATTTACGGAACCTATTCTAAAAGTTGATAAAAATGCGTTAGCGCATGACGATCGTCGTTAAATGTTTGCTTAGCACTGGTTCATAATTAGTAGTATGACTTAAATTAGTAAAAAGGTATTATTATTTTTAACAACACCAGTATTGAAACTAGGTACACATACCTACTTGCTACCCCCAATTGATATAATTCTATTACATTTGAAAAAAATCTCATAAAACTAGAACAGTATCATTTTAGCAAATTACCTCTAGTATTTATTGAATTACAGTAAACTTTTTATTTTGATGTTTATAAAGTCGCTTTAAGCAATAATGTTTAATACGAAAGAATGCCAGAATGAAAAGCAGTTAACAATAATTCAATAAATACTAGATGTAATTAATTTGCTAGAATGGTACTGTTCTAGTTTTTTGAGAATTGATTTTGTGTAGAAGTAATAAAATTAAATCAATTGGGAGCAGCACTTAGCTCCAGTAGTCCTCTTAAGGTAATTGATTTATCCCCTCGATTCGTTCCGTTTTCATGGAACGTAATCGTATTATGAGTCATGCAGATCTGTTTGTAATTTGTATGGTAGGTATAACTCATACCTATTCTCTTAACAGTTTACTACTTACCTACTCTTATACTTGTGAAACTTGGAAACTCATAAAAACTAGGGACGTGGTATAAACCCCGTATCAATTAACTCTAGTGAATTTATTGTCCTATTTACTGGCACATTGTACATCTTCTGACATATATTTTTCAGGTTTCGATTGTAACGAGAAGAATCTGTTGAAGAAGACGTTGGGTTCAATGACCGTCGGCACAGACGTTGGAGTCTTGCTCCAAGACGTGAACGCCAGCTGGACGGAAGACGGTCCGATGACTTTACGCAATCTAAACATCGCAGTGCCGAAGGGAAAACTTTGCGCAATTATTGGCTCCGTCGGGTCTGGAAAGGTGAGAAACAAATAAACTTACACGGTGCATTTTCAACCACCTGGAAAACGAAGCCCACGTTGTGCCGTTATGTAGAACATCACGGCAGTGTTATTTAATTTATCATTATTTTTTAAATGTTAAATACCTATTGATTAAGACTTTTAATTTTGTAACACGCTGTGACGCGCACAGGCGTATTATTATGCTGCGGCGGGGTCCCGCGAATGAACGTACCTTACACAGCTAAATCCGTATGCGTCACAACGTGCTTCGAAATAAATGGCCGAACACTGCCAAGATGTTATACATAATGGTTCTATAACGTAGGTTTTACAGGTGGTTGAAAATGCACGGTGTATAAATCATCATCAGCCTGTATCTGTCCGTGGCTGGACAAGAACCTCTCAAAATGGAGATCTTTGCTATAATCGCCTCGCTTGGTAAACACGGTTTAACCCAGTTTAACTAGGGATGGACAGAAGACGCTTTTACCCGTCTCCTTAGGTCCTTTAGCCGCTCGAAACAAACCAAATCAAATAATAGGGGTTAAAGTATGAAATTGCCGATTATTTTCCCACTTTTTATTTTGTTTATAGCTCTTAAGTAGGTATAGTCGTATTATTGCGTAATTCTTTTTGTATTGTATCAAAAACTAAATAAAGTAACTTTTGACTAAAAAAAAATGCAATACTAGTGCCTATTACTTCAAAGGAAGACGTTGAAAAGACCCCTTACAATGTGTCAGCTGACCTTCTTGCTTCAATTAAGTATATTTGTATTATATACTTTGATTTTCAGAAATTTAAATACTATAATGCGTAGCTTTATAACCATCTAACTTTCACCTTTAATTGCATCGAAAACGATTCAGTCGTTTTTAAAAAAACTAAAAATTTGTTAGTATGGAAAAATGACTTTTCTCGATTTCGTCAATACAAAACGGCAATTTCATACTTTAACCCCTAATATATGATTAGGTAACTTAGCCTAATGCGTAAACATTAAATGTAAGGACTTACTAATAAATAAATAAATTTGCTTGCTAAGCATAAAGGACCACTGCTTCTTCTTCGGATTACAAAACACTACTCAGGACCATTTTATACAAAAGCTTTACTGATGCATAGCACGAAATGGCTTGCCAATTTTTAGTTTGTGTATAATTGACGGTGATACAAATTACAAACGGATCGGGTATGATTTCTTGTTTAACACGTCCGTTATTACAACTTTTCGTCAGTTTTATATTATTTAGTTAGATACTAAGTAGTAGTATTACATAACTTAGTTTTGATCGTAGGAGTTTTCCGTATACTTCTTAATTTTCCATACATATTATTTTCAGAGCTCCGTCCTTCACCTGCTGTTGAATGAGCTACGTTCAACCAGTGGGCGAGTGTTTCTGTCTGGCCCGCTTTCATACGCCAGTCAAGAACCCTGGCTTTTCGTCGCCACCGTACGCCAGAACATCCTCTTCGGCCTGCCTTACAACTCCAAGAAATACAAGGAGGTTATTATAAGTCTAAATTCAAATATTTTTGTCACAACCACAAATGATGCAAAATCCATGTTGCGTCATTTTTGTTAAACCACAAAACCGCAAGAATTTCACTAACAACTTATCTAAATTATAATAAGATTTTATTGTGCACAGGTTGTCAGAGTATGTGCTCTACAAAAAGATTTCCAGCAATTCCCTCATGGGGACCAAACGTTAGTCGGGGAAAGAGGTGCCTCCTTATCCGGAGGACAACGAGCACGAATCAATCTTGCCCGTGCTGTGTACAGACAGGTAAATGAATATATAAGGTCGTAAATTTATAAACTGATTTGGTAACGGAGAAAACGCGCTTACAACATCAAAAACCGGTTCTCGAAAGTGGACTGGGTGACACGCCATATGGATAAAAGATTACGCAGATTGGTTATTATATTAGAAACCCATTTGACAAAAAAAATCCATTTAGAGAATTATTCTACTACTAAAATACACCCGTCACTTGGTAAGGTACTTCCACTTTTAAGAAGAAATACAAGACGTATACAAACGTAGTCCCCTATTTCCTCCAGTAGAGCAATAATTTTTATTACAAAAATCTATGGCCACTATTGGCATGTTTCTATGTTTTCCTTTTTTTCATAAATAAATTAATATAAAAGATATGAGCCCTTTAAAATCTAAAAAACTCACCAGATTTTCCGCTGTATTTAAACACCCAGAAATCAAATTTGACAAAATTTTAGGAAAAAAGCAAAATGTACGAACACGCCCAAAGCCTTTTTTTAATTTGTAATGAAAATAGTATTTAAATCGGTCTAGTTTTGGAAAAGGAATCGGGGTACTACGAAACTCTGATTTTGTGTGTTTTTAGTAGTTATTTTCGGTCCAAGATGCAGTTGTCTCTATCGCGCTCTGCGGGGAGGCGTTCGGGACTGCGCGACAGCAATAGAATTTACAAATACCTATTTTTCAATTCTCTCGCCCTTAGTGTTTCCTCTTAAGGTAGGCAGCTTAGTTGTGTTGCCACCCGTTGACGACATTCGATTAAAAAAATATATAAAATCAGTCAACTCCCTAAATATTTTGCATGGTAATATATTAAAGTGTCGTGTAGTGTGTTATCTGCCTAAAACATCATACCTTTGCTCGTCCTACCGCTACGTATATAAGAAGCGACTAAGCCACTGCGAGAAGATGGACAGCAGTATTTAGGTACTATTCACTCTCTGTGGTCAAATAGCGATAGCCAGGCCGCCCGCCATGGCAATTGTGGCAAAATCCTCCTTTTGGAAGTCCTATGTACCACTGCGCACATATGTGAGCTGATGATGATAATAAAAATTTAAACTTTTTTCATCGGTAAAAATATGGCTTAACAAAGAATTTAAGAGAGTGTAAAATGATGAAACACACAACGTTAAGAGGAAACAAAAGGGCCATTTTTCCATACAAACGCGGGGACTGCGTTGGTGCTCCCTGGTGTGAAAAGGAACATAACTGACGATAAAAATTAGAGGCGGTAGTTAAACAATTTTTCAAATTACCATCTTAAAGACGAATAACACCTTAGTCTACCCGTGACCATGAACGCTGTAAAGGGTTCGAAACGTCGGGTTAAATCAAAAATAAACGCGTTCTAATCCGTAAACTATCTTTCATTTCAATGTAGTGTTTTCTCATAAGCTAATTAATAGCAAATTGAGAAAACATTTTACTTACTTAAATAGTATACTGTGTTATGCTTCTGTACATAAGTTACTATTTAGTGTCCTGAGGCTTATAACATTAATTACAGGCTGAAATTTATCTACTGGACGATCCCCTGTCAGCAGTGGACGCGCATGTGGGTAGGCAACTATTCGACGAGTGTATCGGTGGGTACCTGCGGCATACAACGCGCGTGCTTGTCACCCATCAGCTGCACTACCTTAAGGCGGCCGACTACATCGTCATTTTGAACAATGTAAGCGCAATTGGTAACCATTGTCGTTAATAAACAAATATACATGGCTCGCTTATATACTCCGATAATATCAATTCACTACAGTATTATAATATCAGCTAGAAATCCAACTATAATGCGATCCTAGTTATTCCGCGTTTCTTAAGAGTTCATACAAAGTTTTCACAATCGCTATCCCTTTTCAAAAATGAGCAATTATTAATTCCCCATGCAAACTTTCAAACCCCTTTTGTTCCCTTTAATCGCCATACCAAATTTCGTCTTAATTGATTAGCAGGATTATGCGTGTAATAGGCAGACAGACAAAAGCCCAGACGGACAGAGTTAATTTCAGACAATTGTAGAGCTTCGACTTATGCAATGAGCTTTATGTCCTAACTATCCTATTATAACCTAATTTATCTTATAAGGATTGTATCCTTATAAAAGAGTGTAAAAGCGCCTCCTGGGGTAGGCCCCAGGAGGCGCTTTTACACTCTTTCAGATCAGTTAAAATCAGTTTTATTTCTGCAAATAGGTTTGCAGAAATAAAACTGATTTTAACTGATTTTTAACTGATTTTACGACAATAAATGCGACGTGATTTCATTATATTCTCTAATTTTACAATTGCTAACTATTATCTAAAAGATAACATACATATCGACACGCATAATGTAACTCGGAAATAAAAGATACAAACAATTGGCTTAATTACTTGGAAATAAATAAACATTATAACTTAATTTTTGATTTAACAGGGGGCAGTAGATGCAAAAGGAACATACGATGAGCTAATAGAGTCTGGTAAAGACTTTGCTAAATTGCTGTCATCAACTCAAGATGATGATGATAAGAAAGACGCTGTAAGACCACCTCCAATGTCTAGGAGGACTTCGTCAAGGGTGAATATGCTTTTTTAACAACATTAAAAAAATCGGAACCAAATCTAACTTAACTTACCAATTGCTAGGTGTGATAGAATATTGGTATAATTTACTATCAAAGAATAACAGTTATGTTGCGCACTATTTTCAGCTTTCAACTACCCGTCGGCCATCACTCACAGAGTCAACTGGAGGGTGTGAGATCCCTGCTCAAGAGATGGAAGAGGAGCAACGCGAATCTGGGTCAATGGGCTGGCAAGTCTATGGAGCATACCTGAGAGCGGGTGGTCGGACTGCGCGAATTGTATTCATGGTCTTGTTGCTGTTCGTGGGTCAATTATCCGCCACACTTTGCGACTACTGGGTTACTTTCTGGTAAGTTTTTTTTAAAGCAATTCTTTAGAACTCTCTAACGTATTATTTTGTGCTTGCTACATCTTAGGATTATCTCAATTCGTACAGACAACGGCAGGTCATCCTACTCAAAAAAGTTATAAAGGTCACTGAATTGATTTTCAACTTGTAAGTCCAACAAGTTATCAATATCAATTGAGAAAATTTGACGTTTTGTGGTACCAGGTTGACGTGCTATTATCTGTACATACATAAATTATTTAAATTCATACTCCGAGTAACTCTAAATATCAACTTTAATACGCGTGTTAAGAGATAGGACTTTTGAAGTTAATGTTAAAAGTTGTAAATAAGACTGCCTAATTAAAATGACTGTAGCATTACTATTATATACCTATATCATATCATATTTTATACCTATTATATACCTATTTTTGTTTTAAATGGAAGATTGTTACCTAATTTATAGTCATATTATACGCCTATTTTTGTTTTAAATGGAAGAATCAAACGCTATTTATACTCGTAGATATTTCATTCTGATTGTAAACACTTCTTCTCTTTAAAGGATTGTGTTCAGGTTTTTGAAGGTATCAGCCGTAAGGACTACTTACATCGTCAATAATCATATAATCGTCATCGTCATCGACAATACTGTTTAACGTATTGGCGTTTTTATGCATAGCTAAATCTGTGGGTAGGGCACCCTAAGAACTGACTATTTTTAAATACGTCCTTTTTTATTATTTTCAAATAACTTATAAGGTGCGATTCGGCATGGTCGTGATAGCTTTTAGTGGCACATTTTTTTGGTAATAAATCCTAAACTTACATTAGAGTTTTAGTTGTAACTAATATTAGATCTGAGTAAAATACGCTACATGAAATTTATTACTTTTTATTCTTTACTAATTTATTGCTTAGCTAAGACAGTGAGCATTTGTTTATTATTTTTTCTAGGACAAATGAGGTGACACGAATGAAAGAAAGGGAAAATAATGATACCCAAATCGACTATGATACAGTGATTATGCCAGAGAATAGCACATACAACTTTTCCAGTTACTTTTCGGGAATTAATGTAGAAGCAGGTAATTCAAGCTCAAACTATACCTTAAAATGTATATACGACCGTACTTAAAACCATTGATATATAGTTTTTCTATGTTACACCAATGCGTACAACCTATCGTGTAACATCGATGTTACATACAATGTTATATTAATAACCTGAAGTTTAATGTTAATTAGGGTTCTGGCTATCTGCTCTACATCCTTAAAGGAGTAGCTATCTACTGGATTACCTTGTGAACACAACTTGTACTGATTTTATACTTAAGAACGCTCTAATTTTGAAGCTAATATATTTAATAGCAGTCAATCTTACATGTCATGTGCAATAGGATTTTAATTCTATTAAATCTGTACCTACTAACACTACTTACCATCAAGATTTTAATAAGTCTTTTTTTTTAATTTCATATGTTTATTTCACTTCTCATTTAGCTTTAAACATCCACGCGTACATCGGCCCCCTAGACACGTCTCAGTATTTATACGTGTACTCGGCGCTGATCGTGTGTTGCATCTTCTTCATAACGGCGAGGGCTTTCATGTTCTTCAAGGTGTGCATGACCGCCTCCAGGAACCTCCACAACGACATGTTCCATTCCATGCTGAGAGGCGTCATGAGATTTTTCGACTCAAACTCTTCAGGTGAGATAGTTTTTTACTCAAATGTACCAGCTGAAGTCAGTTAGTATTTTTAATGGACGCTGTCAATAGAGAGTTAATATGCAAACCCAATTCGTACTTCTTTAAATGTTAGTACCTAAGTAGTAAATTACCTACCTTCTATACTTTTATAACAATAGGACAAAGTATTCGGTAGATATCGCCTTAGATACCTATAAATCATGCACACTTACCAGCCAACCTTTTTACCGGTAACGAAACAAAAAATGTACGAGTATATTTTAATCCAGAGACAAACTTCTTAGCGTTCCATGGATTCACCGTGCGGTCCCGGCGGTCCATCGAGTGGCAGAAAGAGAAACTCCGAGTAGTTCCCTAGACTTGTGACACGGATGTAGGTTTAAGGGGCCCCTTTCCGACGTACATCAACACTCACCTTCACGACTCATATTTCTCTTCCTGACCAGCCAAATCTGGTACGAACCTGCTAATGCAGCTTTAGACACTCGCTCCAGTATAGAACTTACTGCAGTTCTGGCCAAGCCAAGGTCTATCAACAGGTTATAGAGAGATTTTGCTGGTATACCTCTCGCTCCTACTTCTATATAGCATATCTAAGACTAAATATAACCGTTTTTCGGTTACGGTTTCGGTAACGAAACAAAAAATATATCTTTTAATCCATACATAAATCAATCGTAATGATTGTAAATCATTACATTATATGACTTATATTTATGTGGACAGACGGACATATTTCGCTAGTATTTTCTCTTGAAAAAGAAATGGCAATATAAAGTAGAATAGGTGATTTCAGTGACAATTACCTTATTCAAATAAGCTCTACATTTTTAAGGCTTATAAAATAATAAACCCGAGAGTTTGCGCCATAATAGGTACGCATTGGATTAAAAATGCAATTCTTAATCAAAACTTGAGTAAGGCGTAGGTACCTACAGTCGCCCAAATTACTGGTGTACAACTAAGGTAGTATAGTATATCACATAGCAAATGAGACTACGCTGAAGATATGGTATGCTTCTAGGATAGATTTTTTTTTATACTACATGTATCGTCAAATACTTAAACGTCAAAAAATAAAACTACTTTTTAGTCCGATATTATATTGAAATTAAGAAAATCAATAGTTTCAGTATAAACATTTAGACTTTTAGACATTTAGACTAGAACGAAGTATTTAAGTAAAAATAGAAAATAAATGCGGACAATATCGCATAAGCATTGTTATGATCCCAATTTGAGTAACTATTTAAAGCACTCGTATTTTGGAAATTAGAAACAAAGTAGGCACCACAAACACCCAGACCTGAGAAAATGTAGAAAATCAGAATAAATAGAACTCAGGACCTCGGAGCAGGCGATACCTTAAAAGCCGGTGTGGTGTACACTTTGCCACGGGGATCTTAGAAAAGTGGAAACTACTTTCTTGGCTCACAGACTAAGTAGGAACTTTCCTTTTAGATAATCAAGAAAGTATCTAGCAGTCGAAACTTTTAGTTGTTTGTGTTTTTTCTAATTATTTCATTTGTATTTCTTGCAGGACGAATTCTTAATAGATTTTCGAAAGACATTGGCGCATTAGATGAACTTCTGCCTCGATTCCTGTTGGAGTGCATTCAAATTTACTTGGTCATGTTCAGTATCCTGGCGCTGAACGCAGCTGCTCTCGTATGGACTTTACTCCCAACCACAATTATCCTGCTTCTGTTCTACACTATACTGCAAATCTATCTCAAATCGGCGCAGTCCATCAAAAGATTGGAAGGCACTAGTAAGTTTGCCCAGTCAATCTTAGATCATGATACTGGGAACTTTCTTTAAGAGGAAACACTACGGGCGAGAGAATTGAAAAATAGGTATTTGTAAAATCTATTGCTGCCGCGCAGTGCCAAACGCATTCACCGCAGAGTGTGATAGAGACAACTGCTTCTTGGACCGAAAATACCTACTAAAAGCACACCAAATCAACGTTTTGTAGTCCCCTGATTACTTTTCCAAAACGAGACCGATTTAAATACTTTTTTCATTAAAAATTAAAGAAAGGCTTTGGCCGTGTTCGTATGTTTTAATTTTTTCCTAAAATTCAGCCAAATTTGTTTTCTGGATGTTTGAACACAGCGGAAAATCTGGCGAATTTTTTCGATTTTTGGGGCTCATATCTTTTTTATTAATAAATTTATGAAAAAACAGAAAACATAGAAACATGCTTACAGTGGCCATAGATTTTTGTAATAAAAATTATTGCTCTACTGGCATTATCCAGGGAGGAAACAGGGGACTAGGTTTGTATGGAAAAACGGCCGTGGTATTTCCTCTTAATCGTCTGAATTGTAGTACCTTAATTTATTTACACTCCTATGTTTGGAATGATATTGATGATAGGACCTTTAATGAAAGTTACTATGAAGAAAATATGTGTAAAATAAAATTTCTTTTCAGCTCGCAGTCCAGTATTTTCGCACATGTCCGCGACACTAAACGGCATCAGCACTATTCGCTCCGCAGGTGCACAACAAAGACTGATTCAGGAGTTTGACAGGTTCCAGGTAAGATACTGTCTAATATTATTGCCAAAACGTTTGATTATTCATTTGTCTAATTTTACCTAAACGTAATACGAGTAGATACTGTAGATATAACAATATCGGACTTACTTCAGGACATCCACACTTCGACCTGGAGCAGTTACTTGGCCAGTGGAGTGACACTCGGCTTCTGGCTCGATTTCATCTGCGTGCTTTACCTTGCCATCGTCATCGTCGCCTTCCTAGTCATCGACAGTAGTAAGTACCTACCTACATCTTAATAAAGCGATGGAAATTGTTATAATAATAAATAATGCCTGGTGGGAGCTTTCATATCGTAGACCTTTTGAAAACGAAAGAAAACTTATTCAATCTCCCATTTAGGAGTCTTATAATTTTGCACTCATGAATTCCGCTAGGGGCTTAGCCGCGTCCGAAAGACTATAGGTTCTGTTGCACCTTCCGCAGGTGCAACAAAACCTATAGTCTTTCGGACGGAATTCATGAGTGCAAAATTGTAAGATTATAAGATATTGCAAATCTGGCGGATGAAACTGTAGCCTTCCACCAATGGAATAAGCCCTAAAAATTGTTTCCTACCTTTAAAAACGTTACATTTTGTCACTAGAAACAATATTCTCCGGAAATGTGGGCCTGGCGATATCTCAGACGCTGATCTTGACGGGCATGCTACAATTCGGCGTGCGGCAGACGGCTGAAGTTATCTCACAGATGACCAGCGTCGAGCGGATCCTCCAATATACCCACATTGAGCGCGAAAAGCAGTGGGACAAAGGCGGTAAGTAAGAAATAGAATTACTACAGTGTTTGTCGATTATACTAGCCAAGACAATGGAAAGTTATTTTTGCTCTGTCCAACCAACTTTAAAAGCGCATGCGAGCTTATTAATTACATCGTCTTGTCTCAGTTAAAGATGTAAGACGTCTTTGGGTTCATTTAAATAATAAAATCTTGACTTATTAAGTACTTAGTACATTTTACGTCAGTTTCCTGATCAGTTAGTTTTCCGATATATAAAAGAGAATTTTTTACTAGTAGGTAAATGGTTAAAGTATTTCATAAGATTCCTTCATACCTATTAAATAATTTATGTCAATGAGTCCTTTACAAAATATGTATTGGTAAAATTATTAAAAAATAATAAGCTAAAAGTAATAAATGGTGGTTCTTATTGTAAATATAAGTTTATATCATTTTATAAAAAGGCTGGTGTTAAAATAGGTCGATATTGTTATTTTCTTCTATAAACACATATGTATACATTTTTTGTCAACGAAATAATATATACCTATCTAATAACAGCCTCTTAATTTTAAATTATATTCTTAATGTGATTCAACGGAGAGCGGTCAAGGGCAGCATTCATAAGGCTCAAGCACATCACAAACACACCTCAAATTTATTCCAATGGACTCAAAGTACAGTCAATATTTTAACAACATACTACAAAACATCAAATTTTCATTATCATCACTTGATATTTTCATAAGGTAACGCGAGCGCTGGCTACATATGAAAATAAAATATGTATGTACCTATTCGAGATTGAATTCGTTTTTTGAGAATTAAGTTTCAATTATTTATCCCTATGTTTCAAACACGAATAGGTACCAGGCCACTTATTCTGCTAACCAAATCGTATCACAATCGTAATTGAATAGCAGGTTTTTGACAGTTCTAGTATGGGCTAAATGTCAACATTGCCCAATTCAATCACGATTGAACTGCAATTGAAATAGCAGAATAAGAGCCCAGATTTGTGGTCACAGTTAAGCATAAGTAAATAAAATGTGAATCTGAATAAAGGGCTAATAAAATCCGTAATTCCTTTGGGAATTTCGCTAACCGAATTACAACGTAAGGTTAACCACTTTACAGACGTAAACTTTACGTTATTGAACTTTACGTTGAAAATCATGACTAATCAAGTTTTCTTCTCATTGTAGAGCGTGAAACACCTAAAGGTTGGCCTTGGCGCGGTCGCATAGAATTCCGCAGCTGCTACATGAAGTACACACCTGAGGATCTACCTGTGCTCAAGAACCTTAATTTAGTACTAGAAAGTGGATGGAAGGTAAATTTCACCATAAAACATTTCAGGTTTTTGCGATAATTACCTATTCAATATTATTCCAACAACCAAGTGGCCTAATACTACAATAGCTACAAGTCGGTCTATCTTGTTCACACACACACCACTACAGAGTAAATTTGAAATCAGACAATCGAAATTAAAAAAAAGGATAGTTTTTATCAGAGCGAAAACTATTCTGGACAAGTGAGAGTTTGACTCGCCTATCGACGATTCCGTACAAAGTAGGTACATATTATGTACGCGCATAGGTACCGTTATTTATCCTCAATAATTGATTTATTTTATAGAATTTATTACAAATGTAGGGTTTTTTTATTTATCTGTACCAAGGAAAACATACCACGAGTCAATTTTACAGGTACCTACCTACATAACTATTGAAAATTAGATGCACCTAGAAACGATCTACGTTAAGTACGACAAGGAATCCATTTCCTTAATAAATTAATGTCCCTCTGGAAACTGATGAGTGATGAGTCATTCCTGTCAAATGGCTGTCATCAGTCATATGATATTAGGTATGTTAGGACCCGTCAATATTAAATTTTCGTAAACCTGCTAAACATTGTTTACAATTAATTCTGAAACTGTACGTACCTACGTAGGTAGGTATTATACAAATTACCAATATGAAATTTTAACTACCTTCCAAAATTTTTATAGGCGTTCCGTATCGTATTTAGAGCCCATTTATGAAGTAAAAATGTAAATCAAGTTTTCACCCGAAAATATTTTTCGCAACATAGTTTTCAATTTTTACGGTCCTAGGCCTGTTAAGGTATAAAGGGAAAATCAAAAACTTATAAATAGTATAATGAATGAGATGCGCATCGCATAAAAAAAGTATTGCTAGGCGGCCGTATCAAATATTTTCGATTTTGGCGGACATTTTCTAAGTGCTTTATTTTGTCATTTTTGTACAGGGTTATACCAAAAAAAAATACATTATTTGTTTTTTCTCTCGTAGATTGATATATTAAGGTTAGGAAGGTGGTTAAAATTTCATCCTGTATTGTAATATACAGTATTTACTAATGATTATCTTATAATAATAGGGGTTAAAGTATGAAATTGCCGATTATTTTCCCACTCTTTATTTTGTTTATAGCTCTTAAGCATAGTCATATTATTGCGTAATTCTTATTGTATTGTATCAAAAACTAAATAAAGTAACTTTTGACTAAAAAAAAATGCAATACTAGTGCCTATTACTTCAAAGAAAGTCGTTGAAAGGACCCCTTACAATGTGTCAGCTGACCTTCTTGCTGCAATGAAGTAATTGTATTGTATACTTTGATTTTCAGAAATTTAAATACTATAATGCGTAGCTTTATCTATCTAACATTCACCTTTAATTGCATCGAAAACGGTACAGGCGTTTTTAAAAAAAATAAAAAATTGTTAGTATGGAAAAATGACTTTTCTCGATTTCGTCCATACAAAACGGCAATTTCATACTTTAACCCCTAATATGATATTTCTTTAACCCACCAGCGGCTTCATGATAAAGAAACATTTAAAAGAACTTTAATCAATCCCGTCAATATAGGGTGTTAAGTAATGATGATATCAAGTTTCTGACTTTGCCATAGTATTTATATGGCCTATGTCAAACCAGCCTATGTCAACATAGGCTGGTTTTGGCTTAATGTATCACTAGCTGTTTCCCGCGACGTCGTCCGCGTCAATTTCTGTTAATAAGAATTCGATTATTTTTGCAACTATTTTCACTGATGCTTCGCTCCTATTGGTCGCAGCGTGATGTTATATAGCCTAAAGCCTTCCTCGATAAATGGACTATCCAACACAAAAATATTTTTTCAAATCGGACCCGTACTTCCTGAGATTAGCGCGTTCAAACAAACAAACAAACAAACTCTTCAGCTTTATAATACTAGTATAGATTTACCTAACACCCTGTATACATGTATATTGCCACAATAATAGTGCATTTGCTTATAAACCTATGTGGCGTGCCTGCCCCGCCTGCCCCGCCTACATCGCTTTTCTAACCTTTTTAAAGTGTTCAGGGGCCTAATTCGCGTAACCGAATCGCAGTTCAATCGTGATTGAATTGGACGATTTTGACATTTAGCCCATACTAGAACTGTCTAAAACCTGTCATTCAATTACGTTTGTGATACGATTCAGTTACGCGAATTAGGGGCCTGTGAGGTTTACAGTCGTACTTCGGAAGGCACGTGAAGCCGTTTGTCTTCTGTAGCAAGCTGAAAGTCGTAATAACAAGTACCGTCAGAGGCTTGTAACAGGCGGCTTGGAAAACTCTGACAACAGATCTTTAAAAGGATAGTCATATACAATGTAGAAGGTGACTTTAAAATTATTGTTCTATTCGACAGGTGGGAATCGTGGGGCGTACGGGCGCCGGCAAATCTTCACTCATTTCTTCTTTGTTCCGACTCGCGATCGTCGAGGGCGAGGTGCTAATTGATGATATTGACACAAAGTACCTTGCCTTACAAGTAAGATATCGTTCGTTCCATTATATTAATGACTAATTCAATCTATACCTTAATTCTAAATCATGTTAATGTAATTAATAATATTTTTCTGATAATAAATATCTGCATAATGATTAATTTTGAAATAGTGATTGTATTCATAATAACTAAAAAATAGTTGTGCAATTAATGTTTTTAATGTCTATTTAAGTATTTTACTTTTTGTTTAGACTCGAAAAATATTTATAAAAGTCGTTTCACCATTTTACATTAATACAATAGGATCCTTGTTGTTCAAGGCAATCAAGAATCGTCGACTATTAAAGCGAATTACTGACTGAATTTGTTATAAATACTTATAGACATATTTTTTTACAAAATTTGTTTTGATCAAATTATATCAAGTAGGCTTAGAACAGTACTCGTTAGACTTAAATGTATTTTTTTACACGACAGGAACTTCGTTCAAAGATCTCTATCATCCCTCAAGAGCCAGTGTTGTTCTCGGCCACGGTGCGCTACAACCTCGACCCCTTCGATAACTACGACGACGACCAACTGTGGAAGGCGATCGAAGCCGTATGTTAATACTATATTAAGACTTAAACCCAGAAAGAATACCTACATAATAGGGTACCTTTTTGAAAATGTTTGTACTTAGTCAGAATTAGTTGTAGGTAGTATTTAGCCTTTTCAATCATCCAAGCTATAGCTGGCTCTTATAAATACGAGAGCAAGTTATGATTGCTTGTAATATTAATTACTAGTGTGTTTACGCCAAGGAGGGCCTTGAGATTATTTTATTACGTAAGTTTGGTAAATATATTACACTTGGGAATATAAGATTAATTATACTGATTGCTTTCATGATATGATTATTGTTTCACAATAATCGTTGCATTAATGTTGTTATCGCTGGAATGTAGATACGTTTGTAATGATCTAATGCTGGATAATTATAATAGGTTTTAAAGTTAGAATATATGATATTTATCTAACTGCTTTAGCTTGCTCACTTGCTAAAGATCGGACCACGTAATAGCGAAAAACACTGCACATTGATTTCAACCTTCAAGAGTGCAGACGTCGTTGCTTCTCCGAGAGCAAACTTGATAGTACCAAAAGTACCCAACCGAAGTTTATGAGCGAGACACCTAACGAAGCATTAATTTGGTTACATTCACACTCAATGCTCTAAATTATATTACTAAAACTTAATTATATTATTTTAGTTAAGTTAAAGGTATTTAACCTTTAACTTGACTAAAAATAATATAATTAAGTCTTCAAATTCCGATAAATAGGTGGACCTAAAAGGAGCTGTACCAGCACTCGACTACAAAGTATCCGAAGGCGGGTCAAACTTTTCCCTGGGGCAACGGCAGCTGGTGTGCCTGGCGCGGGCCATCCTACGCGGCAACCGCATCCTTGTCCTCGACGAAGCCACGGCCAACGTTGATCCTAAGTAAGCAACACACATACCTACACACCACACCGTATTGTTTCATTAAAAATTGCTTGACTTATAAGACCCGATGGCCGTTAAGACGGAAAGGTTCTGGAATGTCGACCGCACACCGGAAGACGATCTCATTATAGTAATTTTATGCTCGCGGAAAGCCGCTGGTTGCGGGTAGTCCGAAACCAATAGGTAATTGTGAAATCCTAAGAGGAGGCCTATACTCAGCAGTCGTTTGGTTAAGATAATAATGATTAATCCTTATGTATCTCATTTTCTAGAACGGACGAATTCATCCAGAGAACGATAAGACATCGGTTTGCGGACTGCACGGTGCTCACTGTCGCACACAGACTCAACACCATCATGGACTCGGATCGCGTGATGGTGATGGACGCTGGCCGGCTCGTCGAGTTCGATTACCCGTATAACCTGCTCAACAACCCCAATTCGCATTTTACCAAAATGGTAAAGGAAACCAGTGACAAGATGTCTGCGCAACTCCATCAAATTGCCAAGGACACCTACATCAAAAACGGTGGAGTCATAGAGTAACTGCATATATCTTTAGTTAATAAGTACATACATGTAAGCGTTTCTTTGTGTAAGTATGAGTAATTGAGTGCCTGCCTATGTAATGTAATACGAATAAGAGACAAATGAATGGCGTTTAGGAACACCTTGTCGCAATTATAAAGATAAGTGTGTAGTTTTATGCATTTTGTCTGAAATTAGTTGTCCGTTATTTATTTTTTATCATCGCTAAAATAGTATTAATTAGTTATGTATGATTTATGTAATAAGTAATACATTATGCCAAAATAAGTAATTATTTTTGCAAATGTATATCATTAGGGTTTTCGAAGGTTTCTGTAATAAGGTAGTATTTGCAGAGGACGTAGTTTGCTCTCTAGTGTACCTACCTACCCATCTCTTTTTATAATTTCTTTAATAAAATAATAATAAGGTGCCTACTGACATAGAAATGGGAATGTAGTAGGTACTGGCAAATTCTGCAATAGAGTGTTTGTTTACTAAGAGCTGTCATCGAAGATCATTTCGATTCAATATTTAGTTTTAAGTTTCTAGTATCTATTCCTTGTGTTCTTTAAGACATGCAAGTAATCATTTTGATGGGTAATCTAAAAGTAATGTTATCAAGTATTATAGATGTTGTAAAATCAATGAATAACATTCGATATTATTTTAATTGTAACCTTGTACCTATCCCTCTTTTCAAAGCTAAAAGCATCATCGATGCACAAAAGAGTTTTTTATTGTTTCTTTAACAGTTTTAATTTTTATTTTATTATATATGTGAATGTTTGGATTGATGTTTGTTACTCAATCTCGTCAAAAGGGCTGGACAGATCTGAATAAAATTTGGCGGAGAAATAATATTTGGTCCGGATTAGCGTACAGCCTACTTTATATCCCGGAAAAATGTACGGTTCCCGTGGGATCACTTTGTTTGTTTTTCATATTGAAAGGGATCGTCATGGTTTTTTGCATACTGGTAAGTACTACTTACCTGGTTTACGGGTTAGGATATAGCAAAGTAAAGGAGGTTATACAGGGTGAAATTTTAACCACTTTCCAAAATTTTTATAGGCGTTCGGTACCTATCGTATTTAGAGCCCATTTATGAAGTAAAAAATGTAAATCAAGCTGTCACCCGAAAATATTTTTCGCAAATTAGTTTTCAATTTTCACGGTCCTAGGCCTGATAAGGTGGTTAAGAGTATAAACGTATGAATAGTATCGTAATGAATAAATGAAATGCGAATCGCGTAAAAAAAGTGTTGCTAGGCGGCTGTATCAAATATTTTAGATTTTTTGCGGACATTTTCTAAGTTATATTGACATTTTTGTACTGGGCTATACCAAAATACGACATTTTTTTTTCTCGTAGATTGATATATTAAAATTTGGAAGGTGGTTAAAATTTCATCCTGTATTATAAACGTGAATGTTTAAATCGATGTTTGTTATGATCACGCCAAAATGACCAAACAGATCTGAATTAAATTTGGCAGGGAGGTATTAAATGACCAGGAAGAGCATATAGGCTACTTTAAATCCCGGAGTTATATGCGGTTTCCGTGGAATGACGATGTTTGTTTGTTCTTCATAGTTAAAGGGATTTTTTGCACAGTTAGTCGCTAAGGGTCTAAAAATAACATGCTCCACTTTTCACCCATGGCTATAATTGTAATATTTTATCAGAGGATTTTTACGCGATCGAAGTCGCGGGACTAGTGTAACATTATGTCGATCAGCTTATTAATCGGCCAAATTTTGGTCTATTCTGACCTTATCCAGGCAAGGGATATCGTAACCTATGTTCGTTAATCGTTTACCCTAAATGTTATGTTTTTTGCTTAACGTCCCCGACTAATTAATGACGGTCATTATGCGCTGACTCAAAGTAGTTTATGTATTTTAAAGTTTTCGTCGGTTCACGGCTTTTTAGGCCTTTTACTCGATCCTTAATATACCTACCTACATTTATTTTCAAGATTAAATGGCTATAACGAGCCGACTTGTAACTAATAAATAGTGTCTACTTATGTTATTCAAAGCAACATTAATTAGCTGTAAAAAGAGATCGGTGTCATTGTAGTTTAATCGCATTTAAAGTAATTTTATGCTCGATGGTAAATTGTTTCCTTATGACAACGTCGTGTTTGAGTATTTGCAACATGATATGGAATATTTGTTTAGCAAGTATCAATTTAAGATTTTAGTTTTACGAGAACAACAGGCAAAACTGTGTTATTTATTATAATAAAATGTTATACAACAAATAGGTATTTCATCGAAAATAATTACCATTGTAAATGCCATAGAGGTAATCCTCGAACAAAATATAAAAATCCTACACAATTGTCGTTTCTCTTCTTAGTCCCTCATAAAGTTTTCTCGCTGTTCATTCCTCTAAGTTTTATTATAACCTGTGTTGTACCTACTCGTGGTTTAAGTAGTCAAAAACACGGGTTTAAAGGCTATTTTATCTGTGCTAGCTTAGAATTTCAAGATTTCCAAGGATTTTCGAGACAATCCTACTTTTATGCATCCATATTAGATACCTACTTATTGCCCTTATTTTGATTATTAATTATTGTGTTGACTTGCAAAATACGGCTGTGCTTACGGCTGTATTTTCTTTTTAATCCCTCGATCGTGAGTTATTCCAGACACAATTGAAATCAATTGTTATCGCGGCACGCGCGTGCCTCCTGGGGGTTGAGGGATTAGCTTAAATCAATCGAAGGCATATCTTTTGATAAAACTTGGGTTATTCCGTAGATATTCATCCTATGACGTCTCATCCTATTTTTTTTCTTACCCAACCTAATTATGTTTCTTACTAAACCCGCCACAATAATTTGTATTTAAGTTATTTATTTAGTCCAAAACATTCCTAGCTATATACATCTATTGTAAAGCCAAAAAAATATAATTACTGATTTAAAATTCTTATGTAGGCCTACAACCGTAATATATTTTTTTGTCTCTCGCCTTCACAACCCACCTGCTTGTCAACCAAGCTTCAACGAATCCTTTCCTCGATTCTAGTGCTCACTTCGGTATTATTTGGATTTCAGGACTCGGTTTGAAGGTAGAATATAAGCGAGAATAAGAAACTCTATCCACGTTCTTCTTAAAATGTTTTTTATCCCCTCCACTCTTCTCAGGTTCAGTGGAAGCGCACAAACTTATGATTTATGAGACACTCAAATGAATCATAAAAATCGGTATGTTCTCGATTCTCGAGTTATAAATGGTTAAAGTACATGGTGTACCTAATTAACAGGACTTACTTTTGTATATAAAGATTCCTATTTAAAATCATCATGTTGGCTTGTAGAAAAAGTAGTTTTTTAAATTAGGCGACAACGGCAGCAACAGGCGACGCTCACCGCCGCCGAACCATTTGTTTAGTATAATTATGAAAATCAAGTAGGTACATTAAACACATACAAAATAGAAACTTTCACATGATAGGTAGGTAATACCTACATACTTAAGAGTTAAGCTTGTTTTATTTCAGACGACGAAGATAACGGTATTCGGATCTACTTCAACAAATAGGTAAGTATAACAATAAAATTGCTTTATTTACCATAAACTGGATATAATTACATGCTTGCACAAAATGTTTTAACACAATAGTTTACATAAAGGTACTTGTAAAATATCCATTGACGTTTTAATTGCCGTAATTCTCGATAGACTGGACGATATCCTTGACATTAGTGTTGACGAAGTCAAGAGCGTCCTGGATGGCATATTTGATGTTGGACTCCACCACACGAATTATAGTATTGTCGAAGATGTTTGTGAATACCCTGATGACCGGGTTCACCAGCCAATCTGTCAGGATGTTGCCCGTAAGCCGCACACGGAGACGACTGCAAAACAAAATATAGGTAGGTGCTTAATACAGAATAAATGTAAACACGCATTTCGTTTAAGGTTAGAATAAAATATTCTAAAGGGATTAGATTAATGGTAAAATGCATATAAACACTATGGCAAAATCACTCGGGAATCATTTTGTATGAAAATAATTATTTTCAAAGTGGTAAAATCAAATTCTTGACTGCGCCATTGTACTCGTATTTACTTATTACCTATGTAAAGTCGCGGCTGTCAGACTAACAACAAACATTTTTACAGAAAGAAACAAAATGAGAGAGAGATGCTTACCTATAATATAACCTAATAATATTGTTAAGCAATGACAAGGAAAATTAAAAGCTTTGGGTCTTTTTTCTAAGATGAACTATTTGCAAGATGTAAGTAAGTACCTAGAGCAATATAAGACTTGAGGTAAAAAAAAAATTTTCGGGCCTCTTATTTGTATCTAAACAGCGATAAAGTGTAGAAGGAGCTGGTAAAAATGTACCTATGTAGGTATATAAATAAAATAAAAAACTACCACGCGACGTTTTAGACCCGTAATAGACTTTCAGTAGGTAACGCCTAATTTGTACTTTCTCCTGGATTTGTTATATTGTGTTATTTTGTAATTAGTGCAATAAAAGTGTTTATCTATCTATCTATCTTTGACTCCCAACTATAAATGCCACACTAAAGTTCCGAAATAAAACTTACTGCTTTCAACCTTTCGGTCAAAAATAATTTGTTGCCAGGACTATAAGACATGTTACTAAATGTTATAAACATAGTATCCTAAATCTATGCTAAATGTTGTATTTCTTTCAGTTCGTACTCATTGATATTATTTCAAAGAACTTAATTTTACTTTTTGATGTAGGTAGGTACATTATATGTAAGAATTTCAAACTTCTTTAATGCTTTTTTATGCCTATTACCGACACGTTAGCACTAATAACGTTTTCTGTTATGTTTCATCAAAATTATACATGTAAAGTAAACACTCAGATAATCTCGAGTCACTATCATTATTCCATTGCGTATGATTTAAGAAGATTACCTACTACTTATGTATTTAAGATGATTATAATAAAATTTATATCAAAGCAATCACAACCGAAACACATTAAATCTTGATAATGTTATCGGTTGGGTTAGATTTTATTTCATATTATTACCCTGATAAAACAGTAGAGTTCAAATGCTTGGGTGTCAATTTAGAACAACTTTTCTTACTAAACAGTTTTAAATATTTAACTTTAACAGAATGTATCTAATCCTGGCTAATATAAGCCTGTTTATGATACTTTGTACTTACTTATGCAAATACAATAGGAGGTGTATAGTGTATTATCTGTTCTGTGGTGTATAACCTACTGTAAATACAGTATATTCCAAATAGCTCAATACACGCACAGATTTTGTTTACAGCAACTCCAAAATGTAAAATACCTATGACAATTGATAATAAGTAACTTGATGGTAGACCATGAATACGTACATTTGTAATCATTAAAATCACACATTATAATAACAATAATTTCACCTATTAAGTTTGTCTACTCCCTGCGGTGTGAATGGTTAATTAACATAATGATGAAACTTACCCTATTTCATTGATGCTAAACTCTTGAAGATGGAGTTCGTCGTTGTTGAAATCGATCAACAGATCGAATACAATCGTGAAACGGTTGAGCGAACCCACAATTCCTCCAGTGGGGCCAATGTTCATTACTTGCACCAAATACTTGTATACGAACTAAAAGACAATTAAGATAAAATATAATTACTTACTCAACGAAATGTCAACAGCTCTAGCAATAACTACAAATTACCTATCGAAATTTATTTTATAGGTTCAGCCAATTTATCCGTGGTAGGTTCATGAGCTTTTGAAAGAAAAACCTCACACACCTCACCTCCTTTTTTCTTATTGTCGTGTGACTATCCTGTTGTCAGAGCTGTTTTACCAAGGCACCTGTTACAGGCCTCGGACAAGACTTGTTTTTACGCTTTTATCTTGAGATAGAGGCCGGGTCTAACGGGGCAAACCAACCTATGACGTGCATTCCGAAGCACGACTTCTTTTATTTCAAAGTAAGTACATTCTACATGTTACCAAAGCATGTTACATCTAAACAAAATTTAAAAAAAATATATTTCTTATTTTGATCATTCTTCAATAGAGCGTGCGAAGGGTTTTATAAAAATAGAATAGTGGAAATCAAATCCTAAAAGTTTCTGTAAGGGGTTTTTTGAAATCTGCTCAGAATCAGGCTAGGTGCACACGACAAGTTTATTTCTACCTGACTTTAGCAAAATTAGTCAGAACTTTGGCAAACCTTATATTTTTCAACCCACCTCTAAGTCAGTGAATTGGAACTGGAGTCGTAAGCGTAGCATATTAGCAAAGTAGTTGACGCGCTGGTCCCCAGAGCGCTCTAAGTTCACTAGGCCCGTCACATATCCGTCGTGAATCTTCAGCCAAGCACTGTAGGTGACCAGGATTGGTCTCTAAAAAAAAAAGTACGCTTGTAACCTCTCTACAGGAAAATTCTACGATTGTCTCATTCACTAAAGATACCTACAACTTCGAATCCCTCAACAACATCAGGCAGGTCCATGGGGTCGAGCCCGTGTGTTTGCATGAACGGGACAAGCTGCGAGATTGTCTTGTCAATGTATTCGTTAACATTTGCCTGCAGGCCGAGGCCTTCCCAGTTGTTTCTGAAACAATGTAGGTACTTACAACATAGAAAATAGTAACATTATGTTAATTAAAGAGTAGTATTTGACCATTCTTATTAAGATAAGTGTGGTCAAATACTCACCCTACTAATTGAGGAATTCTGTCAGTCAGGGATACTTTTCTTGGGGGAAAAGTGAAACCGTGAGTGGAGGGGTAAGTGGGGATTTTTATTGTATTAGGGGTTCAAGGTTTGTAAAGTTATTTGCATTAACTTTTTTCATGCTATTTTATTTCGCGTTCATAAGTATTATTTTAGTTACATTTATCACTTTTCTTTTAACGTCACTAACGAGCTTTATTCTAACAAGGGCCGTTTTTCCATACAAACGTAGTCCCGTTTCCTCCCGAAATAATGCCAGTAGAGAAATAATTTTTATGATAAAAATCTATGGCCACTATTAGCATGTTTCTATGTTTTCCTTTCATTTATAAATTAATTAATAAAAGAGATAAGAGCCTTCAAAAATCTAAAAAATTTGCCAGATTTTCCGCTGTGTTCAAACATCTAGAAAACAAAAGCAAAATAAACGAACACGGCCAAAACCTTTCTTTAATATTTAATGAAAAAAGTATTTAAATCGGTCTAGTTTTGGAAAAGGAATCGGGGGACTACGAAACGTTGATTTTGTGTTCTTTTAGTAGGTATTTTCGGTCTAAGATGCAGTTGTCTCTATCACGCTCTGCGGGGGAGGCGTTAGGGACTGCGCGACAGCAATAGATTTTACAAATTGCCTATTTTTCAATTCTCTCCACCTTAGTGTTTCTTCTTTACTTCTAACAGTAGTAACTAAAATCGAATTTAAATTCTACAACTGGTTTCATTGTTAATAGAGCATCGATATAGAATAAGAAAGAAGACATTTTTTATATTACATCAATGTGATAGTCATCAACTGCCATCTCTGGTTAATATTACAAATGCAATAGCTTAAATTATGTTTGTTTGTTATTAGTAAATCATTTTGGGGTACAATTTAACCCCCCACGACTTACTTAAGCACAAAACCGCCGGCAAAGAGTATGTGACCGCCAGGGGAAAAACCTAGGACAGTGATGTTGGGCAAAAAAAGATAAAAACAATAAATTAAAGCAATAAAACATTTTGTAGGAATTAATTCAAAGCCTACTAATAAAGCAACGTTATAATTTATACTTAATAAAATAACATATGATCATAGTAATCATCGTGAAAACAATAACATTTTAGGGCATATCACTATATATTATGTTTTTTTAAAGACATCAAAAGCTAATATTTGCTGAAGACAAAATATTTCAATTGTGGAATACATAGTTTTTTTTTATAAATAATGGGTTTGCTCTTGACTACATACTTAACTCTACGATTAAGAAGAAGCCTACGATGGAGCGAGCTTACCCAGAGGTACTGGTTCTCCCACACACCAGCGGAACACAGAAAAACTGTTTGGCGCTGGACTCCGGCAGGAGGGTGGTAGCATCCAGGCGGCCTCTTACGAAGCCTACCACCGCAGAGGGATCTGTTAGCCGCCATCATTGATTAGAAAACCAAAGATGCCGTTGCCCAGGGTGGACCACTAGGAGGTAGTGTACCACCACCCCAAAATACAAAGTACAAATATTTGCACTTGAAAATAACGCCAACTGGTAACTTTTGTAAGTAATAACTTACCCATCAGCGAGCAGAGATGGGGGGAGCACCTTAGAGAAAGAGCTTTCAGCTTGGGCCGAAGCGACCAGCGCTAAAACAAACACAGCCGTATATTTCATGCTCATCTTTCTGCTAAGTACCAAACGCAACTCCTGTAACAATCTATCAAATAAATGTTATATACGAATCACTATTGTGTTGATAGTGTTAACGCTAACATCACTATCACGCCTGATATTCCAATCAAAAGAGATTATTTCTTGATTAAAATCATAATTAACAAATTTTTGCGTAGGTAAACAGTTATGTTGATGTTGTTTACTCCATATTTTATAATCTACTAGCGCACCGCCCGTGACTCTGCTAGTGTGGGTTGCCCGGTTATATTGAGGTTCCGATTATAAATATCACCCTCTTTAGATCTATACCACTTAAAGATTTGAACGAAAATATGGAATAATGGATTCCTTATACAATTATCCAGCTCGTTTTTCACCTCCTTACAATATTGTTTCTGGAATAAAAACTCTCCTAAGTAATTTCCTAGGAATCAAACTATCTTTGTACCAAAAAATGGGGCCCCACTGCTATCTAAACTAGTTAGGTTTTATCAAGTTAAAATATTAAACATACTAATACTTTAAAAATGCTTAGCTACTTTATCATCAGCTCTTTTTCGTGCACTGCAGGGCAGGTAATAAAAATATTAAACAATAACAACATAAATTACAATTAATACTTGGTGTAGGTATTGAGCAATAAAACGAAATAGAAAAGATTCAAGGGTTTATTATATAAGGGTCGGACCTACCAACTGACTAAATAACAATTATATTTACAATCTTTTCCTAGCTTTAGTTTTCGCAAAAGTATCAATGACTTCGGTTAAATCTAGGCTTGATGCGGTTTTATATTCAATTGCTATACACAGCACATGCTTCCGTATGGCCACTAGAACAACTGGGTTGTTAAATTCTTTCTGATAAATGTTTCCATTCCCGAATTCCCGCACACTAAACATTATTCCTTTGTGAAGCAAATAACCAGCAGGGTTGACAATAGGCAGCGTCTAGTATTTTGGAATAACACAACCAAACACGATTAACTTTACTTTTTTTCTGTCGCGCGCTGCATAAGAGAAACACGTATAACATTGTGCTCCGTCATTTAAAAAGTCAAAGTGCGATAAAAGTTAAAGTTTCATCTTAAAATTTTTATTATCCTTAAAGCACAATTAATAGTGAACGGAACAGCATAGAAACAGTGCATTATAGTCAAGTGATTAGTGCAAAAAGTGGAAATCAAGCTGAAGCGTAGGGTAATCGTGAAAACTTTTAATAATTGAACAGTGCATAGTGAACTTAGGACTTTTTAACGAGCAAAGTGAACGAGGCGAAACAGCAGTGGAAACAGTTTTTCGTTATCACTTAATATTTTGTTCGTGAAGTTTCCCCGAGTCATAAGAAGATTTATCGTACACAATTTCGAAAAATGTAGAGGTCTGTGGTTCCTTCAAATCCTCCGCTTTTATGTGTGCCATGCAAACATCATCCACGTTCACATGATCGGCGGCGGATGTATCTCCAACTGCAATAATTGTCGAATCTTCTTCAGTACGTTTCTCAACCAACACTGCAGTAACCACATTATTTAGGTCACTATCAATAGAAATATTTTGTCCAGAAGTACCTACTTGCAGAAGGCTGACTAAAAAACTTGTCAATTTTGGGCAATTTTTGTTTACTATCTTCTCTTTCTTAGCGTTGTTTGCGTTTAAATGCACTACTGGGTTTCTTCTTTTTGTCCATAATTTTAGTTTTCTAATTATTTATGCAATATTTATATTAGATTGTGCTCGAGTAGGTAAGGTAGTCACTGTTCACTAAAGAAAGGAACATCTAATGATACGCTACAAGACATCGTTGACTCAACGGATTTCTTGAAAAAAACTATTTTTCTGGGAACGACGTTGAGGAATCCCTGGCAAATATTTTATCGTCGCTAGTGTTACCACATTTAACCGTGGAGACCAAAAACGATCTCCTCGCGCGCGGGCCTGAATTTATGCACCTACTGTAGGTGACCAAGAGGTGACCTGCATTTTTTAGGGTTCCGTACCCAAAGGGTAAAAACGGGACCCTATTACTAAGACTTCGCTGTCTGTCCGTCTGTCCGTCGCTCTGTCACCAAGCTGTATCTCAAGAGCCGTGATAGCTAGACAGTTGAAATTTTCACATATTATGTATTTCTGTTACCGCAATAACAACAAATACTAAAAACAAAATAAAATAAATATTTAAGGGGGGCTCCCATACAACAAACTCGTTTTTTTGACCTTTTTGGTACGGAACCCTTCGTGCGCGAGTCCGAATCGCACTGGGCGGGTTTTTTCACGATATTTCACGTTATACAATGATTAGCCGAAATCTATAGATTTGATTGACATGATTCTTTGACATAACGGACCACTGAGCAAGTAATCACTATGTAACGGACATCAATATGAGTGGTACTAAAATCAAATAAAATCGTACTACTATATTGACCAGTACTAAAAAGTTTATTTACATTAACTTAATTACTCCTGATACAGCATTTTTTAATCGTTCTCGAAAAAAAATCTTGACTCGAATTCTCAATAAAACACACATATCGCTATTCGGCAAATTGACAACACTACTACCAACCCACAGAAAGAATTTAAGAAACGCCCCGTTGGCATGTGGCGTTGGTCTAGTGGTTTAAATACCGGGCCAAGATCTTGGGGTCCCAGGTTCGATCCCCGGGTCGGGCAACAAAAAGTTTCGAATTTTCGAACGTTGCTCGGGTTTGTGATCACCAACCCGCATTTGGCAAGCGTGGTGATTATTAATTTTACTTTACCGAAGGTATAACTTTCGAATTTCTCTCAATTGAGTTGTCATGATTAAAGTCGGGTTGCAACCTGTCATATTTATTTTGAAAATGGAAGAAATTTTCAAAAGTTCAGTTCGATCAACATTTTCTGGTAAGGTTTCGAGGGCCCCCTGAGCTTGAGGGCCCCGGGGCACTGCCCCGCCTAGCCCCTAGGTAGCTACGCCACTGGCGAAAGATAGGTACTAAATGCTTAAAGTAGTCTTGGTTGTGTTGTGAGCAAAAGGCAATCAAACACAGGCCACTAACGCACACTGCGCTCAAACACAAAAAACAAATAAGAGACTGGTAGAGAGTTCTTTGAAAAGATTTAATACAAAATTATATACCTATTGAACACTTATTGTTTTGTAATTATACAGTCAATCAATAGATATAATGTCTAACTAGATCACCAAGTAACGCTTATCATAGTCAATTAATCAGTGTTTATCGAATGACGTTAGTAAACTCATGAATAATAATCATTAAGAGGTAATAAATTAAGAAGAGAATAATCTCTGTATTTTAGGTAGAGGTAGTCTGTCATCCAGATGGAACTTAAAGTTTCGCTCTAGTTTTCTAAAACGTTCTTAGGTGAACTAACTGTACCTACAGTGGAGAAAAAACATCCTTAAAGACCACGCATTAAAATTACACAAATAATGAATTTAAAAAACGATTTTATCATTATTTACCATTATTTACCATAATGGTAACCTAAGTAGTTAATTTATATTCGTAAGGACTGTTAGTAAGTTAAAGTTCATTTTCAATATTTTTAATGTGCTGGAAAATATTCAAAATACAAAATACAAAATACTTTATTTGCCATTAAATAGGGTATGTACATAATGTAGATGTTAAAAATATGTCAAAGATCCTTAAACCTATTTAGCTATTTCCATTTATAGCATGCAAATTAACACAAAATAAATTAAATAACATTAAATTAAAGAATTAAAATTGAATTTCGAATTAAATAATAATAATAATAACAATAATTGATTCTTGATGTCATTTTACATTCATTACATAATTAATACAAATTAGTCGTCAAGTCATCAATTAATCTTAAAATATGTCATAAATACCTCACTAAACACAGTTTCTATTTTGACAGGTAATGTGTACCTACCTAAAGCATAATCTTAAATTTAAATTAATTTAATTAATATAAATCTTAAATTTTTCGCTTAAAGCTTTTCGCATACCAGTCACCCCGCGGGAATTACAGGTCGTGTGGGTCTCCGGCCCTCCGAGCGATATCCGTACACCCATTGAAAAAGCGGTATCCCTCCGCTCCGGTTCCTTAAGATCTGGGGCAACGGTTTTCGCCTTAGGTCTATGGCAAATGGCACAATAGAATCGCAATTGCATGGCAATTGTATATTTAGACACATTTATTAGGGTAGTAATGTCAAAATATACGATTGCGATGCAATTGCGATTCTATTGAGTCATTTGTAAATTAGCGGAATTGGGGCCCAGCTCCTGGCTTGGCTGTGTGTGGCTCGCTTAATTAAGCGCCATCCGGTTTAAGTAGACAGTGGAATGTGAAAGGTTAAATAATTAAGTGCCAATCAGTTGTTAACGAACAATTAATTACACCTTCTAAATTATTACTCCAGGTCCGGCTTATTGGATTTGTAAGTATAATTTACGCCTGACCAGTCAGTAGGTACCTACTTTTTTTTCAGTCAGTATTGCCGATGAATATTTTTAGACAGCTTTTAAAGGAAAAAACGGGTTTTTGCAACGATGAGGAAAAGTTAATTTTATGTGTTGTTATAGAACTACTTACATCAATGTTATTAGCGCAAAAAATCTACAGAAACGTCACAAAGTCTTAATAAATATCTACTTAGAACGTGTGAACTGGGACTTTAATTTTTAAATGTGCCGTTGCGTTGCCGAATTCTAAAACATTTAATTACCTACTTGTAAATTGTTTTATTTAAAAGAAGAAGAACCAAGAAACTCGGTCACTTTGTCAGCCTAAATATGTTTATTTATTTATTTTATTTTCTTTATTGGGTTTCCTTATAGTTATTACACAATACATTTACATAAGTAACAATTTCCAACATGTCTTATACTAGGTGCATAACTAATTACAAGGGAACACATCATGCATTATCTGTGTATGAAAAACAAAAACATATATAGATATAATATTATCATTTAAATTTATTTGTAGCGAAATTCATAATCCGATCACGAAAGCCAGTAAAAGAGTCTGAACAAATGTCTATCGATGCGCTGCACTCATTATATATTTACATAAGATATATGCCAGTGCGGGCTAGGGGACAATTAGGCCACACGTTCCTATCATTCATATAATCATTAATAGTATAATACCCCTTTTTCATTAAAATAACTTTGATATATGATTTGAGTTTATGTACAGGGAGTTCAGCAATTGACAGTAATAATTTGTTGAAAATACGAATACAATTTTCCATGAACGAATTACCCACTTTTCGCAGTCTATACCTACCTATCCTGGAACGGCAAGTTTATCTTTATTTCGGGTATTGAAATTGTGTACGTCACTATTTTTGACAAATAACTGAAGACGTACATAATGTTTTCGAAAATGTATTGAGAAGCAACTGTACCTAAGTATGATATCTTTGAATAGCTCTCTTGAGAGTCACAGGGTCATAGGCCGTAAATAGCCCGCAAAGCTATTTCCCGTCACGGCATCACGCGTGTATGGCGGGACCGATTTTACTAATATTTTTTTGTTTTCTTTGTTATTGTCAGGAAACGGTTCTGATGAAATAAAAAAATAAGAAAATTGAGCGGAAACATAGAAAATTTAAAAATACTGTACCACTATTATTACACTATTTCTAATGTTACCTTGTTATTGAGAGATTCTTATTAAAAAAAACCAGTTGCCCCCGAAGGGGCGAGGCTTTGAGTATTAAACCAACTACCTACTCAAAGGGGCGAGGCCAGCGGGTGCTATGACTGGGATACACTCCCTAGTGGTTACCTACTGGGATACTTACTACTCCGTCAAATTTCTAGTGCTGTGGTTGCACAAGCATAGGTTTAATGGATGGATCAGTTAAAGTTAAAGCTACAGATGATCTCTGAAAAGAACTATTTAAACCTGAAAAAAAACCATGAAATGTTGAAGGTTTCGGACAAATGTTTAGTATAGTGGCATTTTTATCCGATTATGGCAAAGCCAACAAACAAGAAGGGTTATGATTTTAGCAGTCTATGTATATGTATGTGGGTATTAATGTGGGTTTCACATTTGCGGCTAAACTACTGAGCCGATTTTGGTGAATGAGGTATCAATCGATTCCTTATTTTAGTCCAGGTGACATAGGCTACCTTTAAAAAGCTATATGGCGAATGCAACAACAATTTATTGGGTTAAGAAAAAAAAGGTTGCAGTCATGAGCCATGACGGTACCAAATGAAAAAAGACAAAATTCTGAGTGCAAAAACAATACAGCAAACATATTGGGTGACTTTGAAAGCATTGCATTTTCGTAGTCGGATTACAGTTTTTTCTATTATCTGACTGAATTATTGACTATAAAAGAAATCTTACTAATATTATAAATGTGACTGATTGGATGGATGATCATTGATCAGATCACACGAAAATGACGAAGAGATCTAAATTTTGGCAGGGAGGTAATATATATTAACCCAGTGCTTATAGATGGGACACGATGGCTTATCTTTGATAGCCAGCAGGATGCTGTTGGCGCTATCTCGAGTTCTAGTAAGCATCGAAGCCGTTCGTTTACGAATCACAGCGTAAAAGTCGTCCACACGCGCTTCCGCAAACATAGTTGACGCACTGCAGAACCTTGGTAGCCCCATTAGCATCCTGAAGGCATTGTTGTACTGAACCCTTAGAGCGTTATAGGTCTTTTGCGTGTAGTTACACCACAGGCTGCAGGTGTAAAAGGTTTGACAATACGCTTTAAAGAGGGTAATTTTGACATTTCTTGTGCACCTAGTAAACCTTCTAGCGAGCATGTTGCAACGGACCGCTAACGCTCTCCTCTCTCGTTCGATGTCACAGTCATCCGATAGGTTTTCAGTAACAATGTGTCCAAGGTATCTAAATTGAGTTACCCTCTCTAGTGCAACATTAAGAAGTTTCACTGGAGATACAGGAATCGGTTTCTTATTAGCTGACTGAAACACCATAAATTGACTTTTTTTAACATTATAAAGAAGTCCATGCCTAGAGGCATACTCTTCGCACACTGATAATAGTTTACATAGACCGTTAGCCGTTGGGCACAGCAGCGCCCCATATCGTCTGCGTAACTAATGCTGTTGACCATAAGGCCGTCAATTGAGCAGCCGACCCTGGTGTTGCTGAGCTCAACGATAAGGTTATTCACATAAAGGCTGAAAAGTGCAGGAGATGTCAGCCCTCCCTGTCTTACTCCACATTCAAGAGTATATTCATCAGACAGTACTCCAGACCATCTGACCTGGTTAATTTGATTGCTATACCAGTACTGAAAGGTGGTGATTAGTTCAGGTGGTAATGCTATGTCAGATAGTTTTGACCATAGTAATTTATAATTAACCAGGTCAAATGCCTTGGAGAGATCCAGGAAAGCAGCATAAACAGGCGTCTTCCTCTGGGTATAGTACCTGACTGTATGCTTAAGTGAAAACACAGCACTCTCAGTTGACAGACCGGGTCGAAACCCAAACTGAGCATCATTTAGCTTAAGATGGTGTCGTAGTCGTCGCTCAAGCACACCGTCAAGGACCTTTGCCAGTATAGTAGCAAACGAAATAGGTCTATAGTTGCCCTTGTCAGATATGTCTCCTGTCTTATTTTTGACAATTGGAACCACAATAGTCTTCATTAGTGCAGAAGGTAGGTACGAGTGCCTAATGCAAAATGTGTACAGTAATGACAGAACCCTAGGAAGATGAGGCCCAGCATACTGAAGGTGTTCTATACTGAGGTCGTCGTGCCCCGGCGATTTACCCTTATTCATTGTTTTGAGTATCGCTCTTACTTCATTAGGTGTAATGTGGACAGGAGCACCCGACGCAACACCACCCGTATTCCCAGCCTCATCCGCATCAGGCTGGAGCACCGGTTTTACCGAAAAGTGATCCCTGAACATATTTGCGATTTTATCAGGCTTACTGATTCCATTAACACTAATGGGGGTAGCCGGACGTGGACTTAATTTTTTTGTATATTTCCAAAATTTAGAGAAGTTTTTACTGTTATGTTCTGATGCCAGTAAATCCATCTTAATCTGATCCTGTTTCCTTTGACATGATTTTAACTTTGCCTTAAATATTTTTCTACAGTTACACATATCCTGATACAAGGGACCTGATCGAGGTTTTCCATGCCATAACCAGTCTAAATATACCCGTCTCGCCTCCCCGTGTGCTTTCTTAATAAACTTATTCCAACCCGGAGTGTTACGGCTTCGGTTTTTACGGTTGTGTTGTACGTGACTGTACTCAGCTGCCTCCTGAAGCGCAACTATAATTTCATCATAGAAATTATAGTTGCGTATACAAACCTATCTATTACTAACCTATGAAGCACATCACTACACATGCTGTCACAACATGAAGCAAAATCATTTGGAAAATCAATTTTTCTAAGACATTCGGCACACCGTTTGCGATAACATTGAACCTGACAGGGATCTCTCATGCCCCATATAACTTTATTAACCGACTTATTTTTCGTGGGACTTAGTAAGGTTAGTCCAATAACTCCCAAATTAACTAGAATCATTAACGGGTGGTGGTCGGACCAGTATATGTCGTAATATACTTCGACATGCTCAACCGACCGCCACGCCGCTTCCGTGATGAGGCAATGATCAAGCCAGCTCGTAGATCCATGGGCATCACTGACGTATGTATAAGTACCCGAGTTTAATCCTAATTTAATGATGTCGGCACAGAGCCAACTTTGCTCATTACAAAATAATTGCAATTCTTTGCCAAATAATTCCTTAGGATCAGCATTAAAATCACCTAAGATGAATACGGATTCAACTTTGCAACTTTCTACTATTGCTGTTATTTTGCTCATACAGTCACAAAACTCTATTAGGTTATCCGCGCAATTAGTAGGCATATACACACAAAAAACCAGTATCGACCTCGGTCGACAAGGGTAATCTTAATACCAGCAATTCTGTCACTACTGCACTCAACCACAGTTACCATCCTAAACATAGACTTCCTCCATAGGAGGGCTATCCCACCGAAGGGACGACCTCGTATGAGTTTGGTAGGATCCATTGAAGACTTACCGTAGAACCCAAAGCCACTGTCAATATCACCTAATAAAGGAATTTCATTTGGCATAAGCCATGTTTCTTGCAATGCTATAATATCTACAGACTTACAAAGATTTTGCACACATTCAATTTATCTATTGATACTTTTACAATTAAAACTTACAAATTTTGAAAAAAGATTACAATTAGAATGATTAATAGAATTCATTTTCGTTTACAATTTACTAATTTTGCTGCTTTTCTCGCGTTTTATAAAAACTAACAAACCTGCGGAAGGAGACGCCACTAGGCCACAATTTTTCATCCATGAAAACTAACAATTTATCTCTAGGGATTAAAAATTTGTAGGCTACATATTGCTTGTCTAATTTCATATCTACTTTTTGCAGATTGACTTCCACACCAGTTTTACAATTTATATAATTTGCAATGTCTACCATTGACGACGTTTTGTCGATATTATAAATATAAAAGGGAACCTTTACCTCGGCCGCTTTAAAATTACATTCTAGAGACATATCTGCCTTTCCTTTCTTACCTACAAAACGATTACGTAGACGTTTACGTTGCACTAAAATCCAGTCTTCGGTAGGGTTTTCAACTTTCCACTTCCCATTTCGAACGACTTCCGATAGTAACTTTTTACTGTGGATCGTAGAAGCCCGTTCTTGAGAACAATTGTTATCAAAAACCCTATTCAATACCACTTTAAATATTGGGACGTGTAAAAGCGCCTCCTGGGGCCTATTTGCAGAAATAAAACTGATTTTAACTGATTTTAACTTGTTCATGATTCTCACCTAGAACTCGTTCACAAGATAAATCATCATTACACTCCTTCGGGAAGTGGTCAAGCGATTCATTTTGCGAATATAAGGTGCACGATACGGCCTCTTGCTGTACCTTGCTCTCGCTGCATGCCGGAAGGATTGCAGCAGGTTGCTCGTAGTCTCCGACTCTTCTCGCACTGGTTGAAACCGTGGTTTCATTTGCACTGGCCTCATCTCGACCGTTGGGTGATTTTTCCAAAACACCAACACAGTCGCTTGCACTCATATATGCTAATGACGAGGAGTGTAACCTTGGACTGATATTCACCGCAGCTGATTCCGACATATTTACAGTCTTTATTGGTACATACTGCAGGTCTAAGGGTCCACTATCCAAATCAAAGCTGTCTTGTAATACATATGCACCTCTTCTCGTATTTACGTTCAAAATGCTAGGGTTTGATGAATTACCTATCATAGATGCGTGTTTCATATTCTCAACGCTTTGTTTAAATACACCGAACTGTTCAGAAGTAACAAATTTTTCCTCCATCGCATTCACTTGATGTTGTAATCTTGAAATGTCTCTCAAAATACGAGTAGCATCGACATGATCGAATGAGACTGGTGGAAGTTTGTGAAGATCTTTAGCAACAAAAATCGGAAAAAGCTCACTGCTTGTACCTTTCATCAGGCAAATTATGTCATCCAACTCTTTACACATTTTTTTCTTGCTTTCTTTCCTTCTGTTAGGTAACTTTTTCGCATTAGGCAAACATTTATAAAGCAGTTTCTTTGCCTTCGAAATATCCTCGGATATGAACGACGATGTGCACAGCTGATGAACACTTTCCTCATCCATGAAATCCAAGACATTCCAAAGGAATGCCAGAAGTTCGTTAATGACAACATCACAGCTCGCACTTTTCACCGTAGTTGACGTTGGATTCATAGTCACGAGCGATGAGTCACCGCAACACGAAAAATCACAACACACATACACCGTAAATCGCTTATTCGCAGTGCGCGATTATTTGTTGATTAAATACTTAGAAAATAGTAAAAATTATCAATTTTTCCATCGAAATATTTCTATCTCTCAAAACATGTCAAACTTGAGTGTGAATGAACCAAAAAAAATGAACCCATAACATTATTAAAAAGGAAGACGCCGTGCAGATAGTCAAGGGTCATCGGTCAATTAGGTACCTGTGTGCATCATGCATATTAGAATCATATCATTCTGTTCCGCTACTCGCCTCACTGGAATATACCTAAGTATGATACGATAATACGAACACGGTTTATCAGTTAAATAACTATTAAGAAGTACCCCAAAAGAAGTTGTACTCACATCTTTAACACGCCTAAACATAGGACGGTCAAGTTCCGCGGGTCGTTCCGTTTCGCAGCCTCGAAATATTGGAATGACCTCCCTCCCCCATTGCGTGACCTAGAATCAAGACATACTTTTAAGAAGAGGCTTAAAAACCAACTTATTGCCTAAAGTTCAACTTACTTACACTACGCTTGTTCACATGTGCGGGGCGGGAGGGTCCGCTCGTCGTGGTTGGCCTTCATGATTCTGGATAATGCGTGGCACAATTTCATAACAGTAATAAGTTTTTTACGAAAGTATATAATAAGAACTCCCGTTTCTTCTCCTTAATAATGTGTCCTTATTATACATTACAAACTATTTTTCATAAAATATTTACTTTTACATATAAATTAACCCCATATTTTAAAATTATGTATATTTCAATAAAAAAATAAAAAAAATATTGTTATTTTATCTTTTTTTCTCCTTCTCTGTCTGCGTCTGAAGTGTCACCCATTTGGGTCCCACCAGAATACAAGCGATGCAGCGGCCCACGGGTCGTTACAGCACACGCTGAGGTCGGGACCTAATTGGCCACTTTAGTATTTATTTAATGTTGTAAATTCATATTTTTTGTGTCTTATGTTCTAAAATAATTGCTGTGTTAATTTTGTATATACCTACGTTTTTCTTTGTGCTTGTGGTCAATTAAATATTTTCTTATTCTTATTCTTAAAACTGGAACTCTCGAATAAAACGAAGATCGACTTATATCGACCACTCAATCTCGCTCTTTCCGTTTAACCTAACCTAGCTTTTCATTAACCGTTATTCGTGTAGTCACCCGAAACTACGGCAGGCAGGTGGACCACTTATTGCTAAATCAACAGCCAGCTAACGGCTTTTTTATGGTTAAAAACAGGACGATTCCTCGTCTCCCTTACGTTCTACGCTAAAAACCATGAAATTTATTTTGCTATCCAAACAAAGTTGAACTCAAAATCAAAATATTGAATATCAAAATATTCAGACGGTTTAGTCGCAAAACACGAAATAACACATTATAATAGGTTTTAAACTTTCTTGATGCATTGTTACACATAAAACTTATCACTGTACCGGGATTTATAATGCAATGTTTATAATTTATAATAAATGCGATCGAAACGGCGGGAAGGTACGAGGGCGGGTCAATAAGTCCGTGACTTTTGGAATAAAACACAGATTTTTTGATAAACAAATCATTTTATTTTTCAACGTAGTCTCCCTTGAGCTCTATACACTTTGTCCAACGCTTCTCCAATTTTTTTATCTCTTCCAAAAAATATGATTTGTCGAGGTCCTCAAAATAGGCCTTTGTTTGCGAGATCACTTTTTAGCAGTATGGAAGTTATCTTCTTGCTAATAATTATAATACTCCAATGTTCAGTTCAGAAGGGGATGATTTATTATGGAAACTTAGCCTAGTATATACAAAATATTTACAACTAAGTAGTGACTAAACCAAGTAAGCTTATATCTAGTCTTAGCCAATAGTAATAGAATTAAAATATGGTGTGATTATTTGAGAACACGATATATTGTTGTATCGCTCTTTCGTGTGCGAGCGAGAGAGTACACTATTATGCGTAGCTCGTGGATGAGGGGGCAATTCATAGCCCAATTCATGGATTTTTGCCATGGCAACTGCACATGTGTGCACCCTTGCATTGTCTTGGTGGAAAAGAACTTTTTTCTTGGCCAAATGAGGTCGGTTTTTTTTCAAATCGTCATTGAAGCGGTCCAATAAGTTGGCATAATATTCCCCATTGATTGTTCTTCCCTTTTGAAGGTAGTCAATGTGGATTATCCCACGTGCATCCCAAAAAACAGTCGCCATAACTTTATTGGCTGACAAACCCACCTTGGCCTTCTTTGGCGCCGATTCACCCTTAGAAACCCACTGTTTTGACTGTTGTTTAGTCTCTGGTGTGTTGTGATGGATCCATGTTTCGTCCACGGTTACAAAACGGCGCAAAAACTCCTCCATATTGCGACTAAACAACGCCAAACCTTCCTGTAAAGTTGTTACACGATTGCGTTTGTGGTCGACTGTGAGCAAACGCGGCACCCATCTTGCGGAAAGCTTTCTCATGCCCAAGTGATCTTTCAAAATTGAAACCACTGAGCCATGCGAGATCCCTACGGCTTCCACAATCTCTTGCACTTTCAATCTTCGGTCGGCCAACACCATATCGTGAATTTTTTCGATTGTTTCGGGTGTAGAGATCTCAACTGGGCGTCCAGGACGTTCGGCATCTTCAGTGCTTGTACGGCCACAATGAAATTCAGTAAACAACTTTTTTACCATTGAAATCGATGGTGCAGAGTCCCCATAGTATTTATCAAGCTTAGCCTTGGTCTCGGTAATGGTTTTTTTTCGCAAAAAATAATGCTTAATAAGCACACGAAATTCACTTTTTTCCATTTATTCCTCAAATTACTGGGTAGTTTGATAAAGATAGCTGTCGGACACAAACTAACTGACGCAGCAAGTTCAAATTTTGATAGGAGTCAACTGACAGATACCTGTTGCCAGGAGTAGTGTTGCTTTTTCGGTAAAGAGGTCAGAAATTCAAAAAGTCACGGACTTATTGACCCGCCCTCGTAATACAATTTTAACATTGCATTATAAATCCCGGTGCAGTAAACACATTATAATGTTACGAGTTCTGAGCCTGTTTATGATGCTAAATTAGCGTGATAGATAATAAACGCTTCATAAGCAACATTTCTATGAACAAAACAAATAATGAGTAGGTATACATTAATGTTCCAATGTATTATTTTACATTTGTAAAACAATACCTACATGTTATATTTACATTTACGGGAGATACAATAAAAATAAAACTAGTTTACTTATTTTTACAAAATTTATTTTGTTTTCATTGCCCATAACCCAAAGACCTCTAAATAAATATTCATTACACTACACTACATATCAAATCAAATGGTTGACATATTAAATAACAGAGTAGTTTAGCTACCGACATATATTAATTGCGCTTTTAGCACTTACTCAATAAACAACGAATACCGAGTATTTATATCATAAAGAAAAAAAAAGAGGCGATTTCTGCAATTATATCTAAAATTCTAAGTATTAGGCACAACATTGTTACACAACATGACGATCATGCCAAAAGGTAAATACAGCGCTGGACCATAATTTAGAATCGATAATTTAAGAGAAAATGGAGTATTCATTCATGAAAAACAGAGTCAAAAATTCATAAATAAAAAATGGTAACACTTTAATAAAATTACTTTTAAGTCTTTTATAACGTTTGTACAATTTATTCCACACTGTTATTAAACTTCATTTAAAATAACTGCAACTTATCGTTTTCTAATTAGTACCAATTAGCAAATTAATATTATAAAATAAATACATTAGAAAACAACACGGAACATCCTACGCATCCCAAAACAATCATTTGTCCTAAATAAATAGTCAAAAAATGTTACTAATACTTTGTTTAAAGTACCTATTAATCATATAAAACAAATTATGTGTTTTGTGAAATTCACATCTGTGGACTATAATTATTAAATAAGTAACATTATTTTTTATTAGTTGCCTAGAAATGTGGAGAACGTAGTTTTAGAACGTAGGTTCGAGACCTATTTTGAACTTATACGTAGTAATTGCTAAATATTAACATAATATCTAATTCATAAAAACAAAGATTTGCCTTTACAATTCATTCTTGTTATGATTGTATCTGTTTTGGGGAGGTAACCAAAGGGTCATTTGATGAAATCTAAAGGAAAATTAACGTACAAACGAACCGGCTTCTAATTATAAAATTTAAAAAATTGACGCGTTTAGGAATCGCAGGAGTTGCACGCAATGCGAAATGCATGAAAATAAATGCGTGATATAATTACTGTTTTTTTTTTTCCTTCAAGAAGAGCTTTAGTGTTATCGTGCAAGGGAAATATTCTTGAAGAAAGCAAAAAATACTACCAGTATTAGTTACCCTAATTATTATTATCAAAAAGGTCTTTTTTTAGTGTTAAATCATTTTCCGAGTTCCTTTTATATTTTGCAATTATATACGTACCAATGGTACAATGATGCATGAATTTCATGGAACGAACTCAACAAACAGCACTTACAACTTAATCTTAAACTATAATAAGTCTAATACCCCTTTTTGTCCCTTTCTTAAAAGATATAATTAAATAATTAAAACATTATAAATGAGTTTTAGAGATTCCATTAAATAAACTTGTTATTAATAAAAACAAATTTTGGCCTTCACCTTGATCTTACACAATGCAAAATATGTAGTGAAACTTATTTTGCTTATGTAATAATATGTCATAAGAATGTTTTAATTACACTTAGTTTTCGTTTTGTCATCGCCCAAGACCTTTCTCCTTTGTTTTAACATATGACCGAAGAGATATGGGAATAAAGGTACATACAAAAACATATAAAAGAACATAAAATAGTAGAAATTGAACACGAAATTCCATTCGTTAGGGAATGAAATAGAATACAATTTCTTTTCATAAATTTCATTCAGCGAATGATACATGCAGAGAAGTTCTCCGGTCACGCCAAGTGGATACAGTATCAAGAATGTTGAGTATCTGAAACAATAAAAATTACTATATAATGTACCAATGAATGTGCCCATAGATTTTGGGAGAACTTGTTCGCGTCATTAAAAAAATGCAGACTGATGATGACTAAATTTATTGCACTGCTTCTTCCTAGGACCACACAATAAAAGTTTATTTTTTATGTTGTACCCGCTACAGATAATATCATCATTATCATCAGCCCCATTAAGTGAACTGGCCCCAACTCCGCTAATTTACAAATTGCTCAATAGAATCGCAATTGCATCTCAATTGTATATTTTGACACATTTATTATGGTAATAATGTCAAAATATACGATTGAAATGCAATTGCGATTCTATTGAGCCATTTGTAAATTAGCGGAATTGGGGCCCTGCTGGAAGCCTCTCTAAAGAAGAATTGGCGATCGCAGCTTGGTCAATGGTGAACAGAAAATGTGTGTGTGTGGTTGTGTGTGTGTGTCGCGAGAGGCCGCTGTACTGAATACGTTTTTCCTTCGAGTAGACCTTGTTTGGTTGAGATTATGATAATATTAATAACTCGAACTAAACATCTAGTTCACCTTGAAGATATTTTATGCAGGTTTTTGTTAGGCGTAATAATAATTACCTTCAACATACCATTGCATACTTTATTTATCAGTCGTGTACAGTAAATTATTACTTACTAAATTTAAAAATCAGTATGAGTGTTATTTGATAAATGTTATATTTTAAGGTTTTGATTTGGATTTTTGACTTAGATTTCCTAGAATTTTTGACTGTCTTACTAGGTGAGAATCGAAATCAGAACGTTTCGCTTACTGGGTGTTGTTCTGTCGGCCTGTCCAAGTTACCAAGAAATTTCTTTTGTCGGCGAAGTTATATGTATAAAATTTTTAGGTTGTAAGCCAGCAGTTCTGTTTTGGTTACACCATCCTATGTTTTTTAGCAAATATTTGACCATTGGTTGAGATGAAACTTATTTTTATTTTTAATTGTAGTTATTTATTTATGTCGGATTATTTTTCACGGAATCATATTTTAAATCTACACTGTTCATTTTTAATTGCCTGACAAGCGAAGCCCTAGCAGCTATTCATTTTGAAACACGTTGTAACGCGCACGGACGTATTATCACAAAGTATTAATATTAACACTGCCAAGATGTTATACACAATGGTTACATAACGTGGGCTTCGTTTGTCAGGCGGTTAAAATGCACGGGACCTATATACTGGCAAATTAATGGGGACTACCGTTTCTTTGCTCACCAGTTGGCGCCACTGTAGACAGGTCCGGAGGTATAGCTGTAAAAGGCGATTGGCGCCGAAACAAAGTGTTATATCTTGAATCTAATTAAGGTTATATTGTTTATAAATGACTATCTTGATATTAACAAACTAACTTCTGAAATATTTGCTCATGAGGCCGCCTATTTTTGCGCTTTTTCTTAATTCCGCTTTTAAAGCGTTCACATTAATATATTTACGAAGGAGATCACTTTCCAGCAGGTAAATTAAAGAAATTGTAATTTTTGCAACAAATTCCGCTAAAACCAGTGAAAAGTGATTGATATTGGACCTCACGCGACACAAGCGCCTCTAGTGGCAAATTCACTAGCGATAGCCCCCATTGCCTATTACTAGTTTAAAAAATAAATATCTAACATAGTGAATGATGTTGATATTGTATCACGAAAACAAATAGGTTAGTCCATCACTGCAGAGTCAATTTAACCACAGTTCGTTAGCTGTTTTGTAAGTAGGAACTAAATATTCATGATTATGTAAAAGTTACAGGCATTCTTCGATTGTATATAACAAAATAATTATACTTTAAAATCCGTATAAGCTAATTACTTATTCTACCTACATGCTCTTATGCCTACCTATTAGGAATTGACATTTAGTTGTTGCGTAATATAACTGTAAATGAATACCTGGCAACGAAATGATGAAGTTGGTATACATGTACTTTTAATAACTACAACATTTAGAATATAATGGTTTTATTAATGTGTATGCATTTAAAAAGAAGAATCGAAATAAACATTACTGAGACATTCCGAATATTTGCCGAATATATTTTTTCTGTTGAATCTAGATATAGCTGGCACAAAATAATACCAAAACTGATAAATACAAACAGTTATTTTACTGCATGATTTCATTTCAATAAAATTTACTTAAGCCAAACTAATATCGACCTTTGGTAAATAAACCAATACTGATGAGAGCTAATATTTTGTAAAATTAATTAAGTTTTGTTTTACTTGCTTCATAGAATAAAAAATACTCACCTAAAAAACAAAAGTGTTTGTGGGACAGCGTCGATGAGATTCAATCCGTAGAACGAGTATCGGACAATTTCAGTTATTGACCAAGCAAGAATGCAGAGTGGTAGGCCTGGACTGACAGTGGCGCTTTGTAACACCATCATCACCGCGAACACAAGGAACACCCTGGAGTACACTTGCATGAACACCACCAGAAAGCCAGATGAAACTAAGCCGATGAGAGAGTGAACTACCTGTAAATATAAGGTAAATTACATTAAAGAAACAGTTACTGTGGGATCACGTGCAATGTAGGGTACCGTAGTTACACGTCGCAAATGCAGGCTTATTATATGATTTGTTTATTAATTTCACACGAATCGTTAAATTATGTATACTGCCTGATTACGTAACCAATAACTTTATTCAAGTAATGATGCTCTTAACTACAATTAAATCCAACAAATCCTGAATCCACCTACACCCCAACCCGATGGGATTGATGATAAATATATAAAAATTTATAGGTACGCAGCCATATCATATGACACCGGATAACACGCGGCGTACGTGGACAACGGTTTTCGTAGGATGGCAGTACCTTAAAAATAACCTTAATAGCCCTCCGTCGCTATATTATATTCTCAAAAGATCACATTCGTAAAACACTACATTGGGCCGTCGCACAGTGGTCTGAAAATCGAGCTCCCCTTTCATAGAAAGTCAATATGGGATATTCATAAAACCAAAATATGGAACATGTCAGGCATACATTCCTTTAATGCATATTGTAGTATGAATGATTTTAGTTACTCCGCGCCTGAGAAAAAAAATATTTAGTTTTTTTTGTATGGGAGAAATTACATAAAGTACATTTTCTTGCGACTGGATGAAACTGAAGGGCTGGTACTCATACGAGCTATTGCCACTCTTAAGGCGATTAAGTTGACATACAACTCGGGTACCTTTAGGTACCGCTTCACACGTAGGAATTTTTTGAAATTTCGAATTTTCGGTATTGTATATTTTAAGTATGTGACGCAATCAAATTAAGTAGCCTATAGGTATAATATACCTGTGCAGCAATTTCAGCTTCAATCGTAGCTTGTTCTCTCTTTTTATATCCAATTTGTTTTCACTTGCAAACTTGAAAAAAAGAGTCACAATCTAGTCTTATAGGTACAAAAGAATACATGAAGACGCTGATATCATCCTCCTCCACCATGCTTTGCTTGTACAAACTCTGCCCTGCAGCACCATCAAAGCCCCACTTACACAGAAGTGTTAGGTCTTTGCCATCTAGAGAAGAAGGCAAACGTAGATATTTTCCAAGTCTTGACACAGTTTTATCCAAAATTGCTTGAAGTTTAACTCGTACCACATTTTCAGAACTGTCTATGCTATCCTTAGGTGGGTAACAGTCCTTTTTCGCTTCTAGGACAGTTGTGTATGAGGGATACAGTGGGATACCTTCTTCCATTGCACAAGCTCTTAAAGTAGTGTACTGCCACTTCGACAGCTTCAACGAAGTCAAAATACCTAAAGCTTTATCACCAGAATATATAGGCACAGTTTTCTTAGTTTTCAGCATATCTTTTATCTTCGTAGCCTTTTCGGGATTCTCTGTGACCAATTTTATTATGTTTGCTACATCGTTATTTTGCGTCTTTAAGCCAGTTTCATAAGCAAGGCTTTACGTTGGATAATTTAAAAGCTCTTCTACTCTCCTTCTCTTCTGTAACGGGCTTAACTCCGAGAACTGCTGCCTTTGGTTTCCGAGAGATGTTGAGGTTCCAACACTACAAGTCTGTGGTTGTGCGGATGTTAATGCACCTTCATTTACGTGAAATTCGGAACTGGAACATGGTGAGTGCTCTATCGTTACTAAAGAAGTCATCTTTTCCTTGATGACTTCAGGCCATTTGATGTCTTCTTGGAGCCATGCTTCGTACTTTTTAATGAAAGTATGTCGCGTGCGATTAACATGAGATCCTTGGAAATGAACACACATAAGTTTGGCAGAATTGTTTCAAGTCTCTCTTTTAATTTTCTGTCAAATCAAGACTTTTCCCAACACTTCAAACAACACATTGCGATCTGAGAAAGAAGTGTAATTGGCCACAAACATGAAAATATCAAGATTGGTACCGAAACCTTCCATCGCAAAAGGAAATTGGAAAGAGCAGAAAAAGTAAACTTAACGTGCACAAGTGCTAAACGTTACTGACAAAATTCATGCCAAACATTCTATTTATATTAACTACCCTCATTAATAGTAGGAGTAAATTAACACGTGATAAATCTGAACTATTAGTAAAGTAATTAGTAATTCCCATATTTGATAATGATAGCGAATCTCTGTTATGATTAGGTATAATAAAAATTACTTAGCTACTGAGGTTACTATTGTAAAAAGTTATATGTAAGGCAGATATTAGTTGCAGTGCCCTAATTAGTATTCGTAAAAAAAACTTTACGGAGAGGGGTTAAGGCGTTAGTTCCACCACGCTGGCCTAGTGCGGGTTGGTAGACGGCAAGTGCGATACTGTGGCAACATCACCCCGCCGTTGAACGATCCTCAAGCCGCCCAAAGGCCTTCAACAGGACTTTCCGACTGCTATCTCGTGACAACAGCCGGGACCGACGGCTTATTGTGCCCGCCGAAGCACGGAAGCGCTCATGGTATGATTCCATAAACGGTCACCCATCCAACTACTGACCGTTCCCAGCGTTGCAGAATGTGACAGAAACTGATCACTAAAAAACGTTGAGCTATAAGCGCTTCGCTACCTCTGCTTTGGGACAATTATTGAACGCTAGTACCGAGAATTAGAAGCGCAATTTGCTTGTGAGAGGCGTTTTATTTTTCAGTCTCGTGTTTTCGATATTTGGAATTCTTATTTTATATTATGATAATATTGACATTACTTTTGAAGCAAGTTTTTATGATTCGGTGTTATTTGTCTAAGATCTGGCTGCAGAATCAGTGCACTTATCGAGTTTATGCTAAAAAAAAAACTTTTTCTTCGCATATTTATGGTTAGGAGAATATATATCTACTAGGGTACCTACCAAAATGTAACGGCAAATATTTTTAATTAAATACTCTTAAAGTGATTTTTGGGAAACGATTTCGCCGACTTGTTTTTTTGATGAAATATCGTCTACTTCACGGCAATATACAGGATGTTAAGTAAATGGTATAACATTATAAAGTAATTAACGACTGAAGCGAAGTAACTCACTAGCTAAATATGGCGTGAAAATGTATTTTATTTAATAAAATACTCTATTTAGAGTATTAGTTTGAAAAAAAATGTCGAAAAGAAGATATTAGCATTAAATATGTTAACGGCTGCTGCATATCAAGATTGACGTTGCATATTAGTGCTCATTCAATGAGTTTGCTTAGTTAAACAAAATATCCAAAAGAAAGATCTGTTTGACATATTTCACAACATCACATTCTTCTACTCCAGCATTTCAACTTACCGACAGTCAAATATCAAAATCTGAAACATTTTTCGTAACTAACTTAAATCCACCATAAACTAGGATTGCAAGTTTGTAACGCACTGGTTCTCATTTAATATAAAACAATTAATAAAACTAAATAAAAAACTAACAAAACAAACAATAATAGATCATCCAAACAACAAAATCTGTCACATTAACAAAATAATAACCAAATATATTTTAAAAGTTATCAAAATGTTTAGTTATATTCACTGCTCTGCGACATTTAAAATAGGTAAGTCGGGTTATTTTAGTATCGATGATTGTATATTCTTTATCTAAGCTGTTCTGGGTAAATCTGTTGTACTCTGTCTTTTTAATACGGTTAGAAACAGCTACATTAGGTGTGAAGTTAGGCACGTTACGTGAACTATCGAGCTATCGCTAGCGACTCTTATAAACACATGGTACGTGTTCAATCAAAATACAGGGTGTTGATTTCAATACGAGCGGAATTTATAAAAACAACTCATGATAGCATATAGAACAAGCACCAGGAACGAATTAATTGAAAAAAAAAACTAAAATTTTAAGCAAATATTTTGTTTTAAACCCTTACTGCACTGTGGCGTTAGATACTGCAAACTGTTTGCACTGTACGCAAAGCACGGCGCGAATCGCGTAGACAAGCGGTAGGTAGGTAGTACCTACCTACTAACTTGTCGTCATTGCTTGCTTATCTTTCTTTATCTGCCGTCTGCGTTATTCCCGAATGTGTAAATAGCTATTTGTAAATGAACCGATTTCACGTTAGTTAATTACAAATTTCCTTTCCTACTTTAATTGGTCTAAGGACTGATAAACATACCTAAGTACCAAAGGGCGATCAATGGGAAACCGAACGAAACTCAAACTTACACTACCTATCTGGGTATCTTTATCTAGGTCAACCTAAAAATTAAGTGTTTTTATTGCTTAATGACGCCAGGTCATCTGGTCGCTCACGATTTGAGTCTTCAGTCGGTAATCAAACCTGAATCTTTTTGGATCTTAAAAATTATAAAAATTAACTATAAAAGTATTAATTACGATACTGATTTTCAGATTAGTATGTCTGAACTCTATCTGGCAATGTTTAAAGTAGTAGTGTTTGATTATGTTACTAACAGTTTTTTTTCATAACTCCTCATACATAATGCTAATACCTAACACTGTTAACAAATATAGTCGTCAGCATGTCCTCGTCTTTTAAACAATTCGATTTAACCAAAAGCGCATTCAGACGTCGCGGTAAACGGTTAAAGGTGAACTTCATTATTGTAATTTATTAACATAACATTATCGTTAAAATGACGCTTTTGGAGAATTCAGTAGCATGAGAACTGTTCTGTTTCTTTTTAATACATTAAAAAAATGTATTATCACATATATATCACAGGGTATTGTACCTCGATTGTATAAGGTTTCAGATTAGGTTGCGTAAAAGGCGAATTTTAATTTTGAATCTAAAGAAACTTATGGAAACACTTTACCTTAATTTTTTTATTAAACTGTTTTGCTACATGAGATTGTCATTTACTGGGCTTCTTTACCCATATATTTTAATTGTTTAATACATCAAAACCAATTACAATGGCTTAGTGATTTTAGATGGAATAATGGCAATTTAACCATTCACATGGCAATGAACAGACATAAGAGGTTAAACTACTGATAAATCACAATTGTGAAGAATTATGTAGTGGAAAACAAAACTTTCCTCTTGTATAATTATAAGGTATACAATTAGGTAATTAAACAAATTAATTCTTCCAGCCATTGCACCATCCTTCTTTCCCTAACCATGAACTTAACAAAGCATGTACCTACTAGGTATGATGGCTAGATAATGGATTGAAATATAAAATAAAGATTAAAACACTCACTTAATTCAAATTTCCTAAATGTGAGGCATTCATTTAATTATAAACTACACACTTCATTTATACTAAGTAAAATATAAATACCTTATAAAATATCTTTACCTACTAATATTCCATAAAAATAACTCAATTTTCTTAGATTAGGGTACAGTAGGTACAGACAACGGCAGGTCAATCTACCCAAGAAATTAAATTGATTTTCAACTTTAAGTCCAACAAGTAGAGATCAATATCAATTCAGAAAATTTGTCAATATGTGGTAGGTTGACGTGCTGTTGTCTGTATGAATATCATATTCTCAGAAAAATTATATTTTGGCAGGTAGTTTATCTCTTATGTGGATTCTCTTTGGGGTGGTAGGATCTACCTCCTAGTGGTCCACCCTGGGCAACGGCATCTTTGGTTGTCCAACCAATGATGACGGCTAACAGATCCCTCTGCGGTGGCAGGCTTCCTTCGTAAGAGGCCGCCTGGATGCTACCACCCTCCTGCCAAACAGTTTTTCTGTGTTCCACTGGTGGGAGAACCAGTATCTCTGGGCTCCATCTTAGGCTTCTTAACCGGATAGTTAAGTATGTAGTCAAGAGCAAGCCCATTATTTATAACAAAAATATTTTAAAAATGCAGCAATTCATATGTCAAGATTTGCAGGACTTATTCCTAAAAACTAATATAACTAGAACATACCTCTAAAACAGCACTGCCTTGGAATATGTATAGTGTCCATTTTATCTCATTCCAAAATGTGTCTAAAGTACCACGGTTCAGGAAGTGCACCAGTGAGTGCCATAATAGATATGTCCACCTGAAAATTTATATAAATCATAATGTAAATTTTTTAACATTTACTGTCTACCAGTGAAATTTAAATTAGATCTGACCCTATCATTGATCTGACCATTCTATTAGCCTCTCGATTGTATGTTATTCCAGACATAATTAAAATCAATTGTTATTGCGACCGCAGGCGGTCTTATGATCCTGTAGGAGTTAACATTGTATTAACCATTCTATGAAATTTCATGACTATTTCTTGGGGGACAGAGAGTTCCTCGGCAATCATCAGATTTTTTAAAGAAACTTTTGTGACCTGAATTGGATGGAACATTACAGGATTTTGGAACTAAATAACATTGTCAAAAGTGATAACATGAAAATAGATTTATTTCATATTTTTGTTTCTATTATTTTGATACTAAAAAGGTGTCACTAGATAAAATAGGGTCAGAGGGTATCCTTAGAGTAGACTTAAACCCCAATGCAAAATTATAAGATCAAAATAGATACATCTAGAAAAAATAAAGTAATGCTAAGTTAGCTGGGAGATCCTGCCTGATCCTGGCAGCAGACACAGAGAAAAGGAAAAAGCTACCTAGGTCCTTGACAATGCCTTTATAAGAAGTTTTAAATAGGAAAATGTGATTTTAAAAAAGCTAATGATTCAACATACAAAAAAAAACATTTCCAGTCTATTTTATTTTGGGTTTGGGTGTCGCAAAGGGGGGGGGGGCACTAAAATAACACTTTTTTTTTTCACAAAACGCCAAAAAACATAGCAATCAATAGATAGAAAATAATGCGAAATAAGATAAGATTATTTTTTGACAGAACTGAAAAAATTTAGTAAAATTTTCACTTTTTTCCTACCTTGTGTCGCCGAATTTTCGAAGGCATTCGTATAGAACTGGGACTTGTAAAATTTTGCCAATTTAGTATGGGCGTAATAGACTACTGTTCAAGTTATCTAGTACAGTTTAGAAGAACTTATTAGCTACATAAATTATAATTGAGTCCTTTAAAGCTTACCCTAATGTTTGTACAAGGTTGTAGGCCAGCAGGTACGTCTTTCCAATTGCCGAAGGTCCTGAACTCTTTGTCGATTTAACAGTTTTTTGAGACATAGTGCTAACTTGTGACGGTGATCCAAAAATTAGAGCTAATACAAAATTTTATTTAGATCCGCGGCTTTATTAAATTAATATCTTATTTTCATTGAGTAACATTTCAATTGTAATTAATGAAACTCACAGCGAAGTCACGCAAAGTGCAAACGTATTATTTTAAAACTACGGCAATGCAAGCGACAGGCAAACAGTTAATATTTTATTCAGTGATTTTATTTATTTTACTCAGTCACACGTCACACACATTCACATCACATTTGATTGATGTTTGGATTGATGTACACACGTCACACACACGTCGCACACTGAACAAGTAGGTAATCACTACTTTTCTTTTCAACGCTTCTACTAGTGACTTATGACTACTTATTATTATTAGACAACAAACATTTACCAAAATACAGAAAACTTAACACTAACTTGGACGTTATCGACCTTGCATTACGTTACACCACAGACTACTAAGAGGATATGCGTTACACCTACGCGACGTGCGCACAGACTACTAAGAGGATAATAAATATTATACAGTTGCTTTCTGTTGATGATACATTAATAAAGCTTGCAGTAATGTTTACATGGGCGTAATATCCATTAAATAATACCCTAATAACAGGTCTCGAAATAGTAATTACGGCTTTTGACGGACGATCCTTAAACATTGTTAAAAGTTACCTCTATAACACTCATCTGAGAACATGCACCAATCACCCACGAACTCATTCCTGAAATCCGCATTGAAATCAGACAATACATTTTAATTTTAATAATATTGCAATTTAATCGTTTCACACTAATATAGCGGGGCCGCTAGTGAGTTAATATCATAAGACTTATCTTACCAATTAACTACGAACCCATTGCTGAAAACCGCATTGAAATCGGACAATTTGTTATTGCAATATTATTTTGCACTAATATCGTAGCGCCCTCTAGTGAGTTACAGACGTAATTTTTATTATTTGGGAACATGCATTACGCTACCACGTAGGTACACATTGCTGAAAACAGAATTGTAATCGGACATTTCGTTTTGATTATATTGAAACATTGTTTTGCACTAATATTGTAGCGCCCCCTAGAGAGTAACAGCCATGACACCTGTCTAAGAACATGAACTCATCAAACACAAACCCATTATTGAAAACCGCATCAAAATCGGATCATTAGTTTAGAAGATAGGTGGGAACATTACTTTGCACAAACGCACACACAAACAAACATCTCTCACCCTAAACGCATATACCTGCTCCGTTCCATCGTGGGTTTATAAGACGACGATGACACAAAACTGTCTTTACTGTCAAGACAAAGTTTGGCGGGAGTTCGTGAGATACGTTTGGAGTCCATTTATTTTATCTAATTTTTATTGTTTATAAATAGTGATTTTTGGAACGTAAAAGTGGTGTTATTTTGCGAAACGAAGTGTCGTGCGAGTGAACAATATACAGTTCGGTGAAATAACATGGTGTATGGGTCGTAACCAAGAAAAGTGGACCGTGAATTTTGCGCGGGAACGCGAACAGTTCACCTCTTTCTTGGGGACTTCTCTACATCCCTTCAATCTTTCGACTGTCTCCAAAAACTCCATCGAAGCATTAAAACGTCTAACATCAACGTTTTAATGCAAAATAAAGACAATATTACTTAAGAATTGGCTATCAAGAAACTCTATAAAAGACCAGGCAGTATGGCTCATGTCTTCGTCCCGAGAACGGGACGAATTATACTAGGTACTACTACTACTACTCCTCATTTACTGTCAGTGAGTAGGATAAATCAAATAAAAGTGAGAAACAAGGAAAGGCGCTCCAATATATACACGGTCCGATCCGATCGCGCCGCTAGTACGGGGCCCTTGCGCGTCTCACAGGCCGCTTTTGGGCTGAGTACCTTCCGCACTCGCCTAAAACCCGCCCCGTGAAGCTGTAACGGCTTTCTGCCACAGCATTGGTCCTTTCAAAAATTAAAAAGGCGCTCCTATTTGACTCTGATCCACGTTCTCGCGTAAAACTCCTGTTATCATTGAAATGGGTTAAAACCCATTTCAATGACATAGGTTAGTTTAGGTTTAGGTGAGGTTAGGCTATTATGTTTTAATTATATTTTTTTTTTATTTATTTAGGTTAACAAACAGTGAACACAATACATATATATTAAATAATATTATAATGTTAAGACAGTGTTATTGTGTCACCCACAACATTAACCACAATTTAATTTACAGGTATTGAGGTGGTGATGCAATCGAAACCTTATTTTAAATAGGCATACTTTCTCTTACTGTACACTCACCGACAGAGAGGTGCCGATACCATCCATCTTAATTACATTTTCAAATGACTAAATTTCCTTAATAGCCCTGCCATTTCACCCAAATCTCATTTGAGTAAAACAACAAAGCCACCAAAGAAATCTAGTACAGAAACAAAACTGATTAGATTAAAATTATTAAGAAACTAAGTGAAATCCATAAGAGAGGCCCGCTCCCACCATCAGCTAGTGTATTACAATGCGCAATCATCCACAAAAGCCATTTGTGTAAAAGAATAATGAATTATGAACCGCAATACCTAGGTATAAAGTTGAAATTAAATATCTTCCCATGTAATGAGAGCAGTGATATTAACAATGATATTAACAACTAATTAAAACAAATAATATAAAAAGAAAGACAAAACACAAAGAAAGAGAGTGACCATGCTTATTGATTTAACAATTCTGCCAACTGCCGCTTATACATACCAATACTAGTTGCAAATATGTCAAGTGAACTAAAAGTTAAATTGTAGTTGTTAGTAATTCTATGCAAAGGTGAGCGTTTGCCAGCATTAGTGCGACAAAGATTAATTGCAAAAAATATTAGATCAAGAAACTCTATAAAAGACCATGCAGTATGGCTCATGTCTTCGCCTGTCCCGAGAACGGGACGATTTCTACTTCTCTCTCTCTCTCACTCATTTACTGTCATTCGTTTCATTATTTTCAGGGAGTTTTGCGCGGGAAACGAAAAGAGAAAGATGGACTTTGTTTCGGAATTTTGTGTAATTATCCTAAGCGACATTTACTGTGATAAAGTGGTGGTATTATTATAATAATGTGTCAATGAGTAGGATAAATCAAATAAAAGTGAGAAACAAGGAAAGGCACTCCTATTAGACTCTGATCCACGTTCTCGCGTAAAACTCCTGTAATCATTGAAATTTATAAACCACCCATACATTCAATGAGTTAGGTTAGTTTAGGTTAGGCTATTATTTTTATGTAATTATTTATGATATTTTAATATGTATTATAAAATGACATTATAACTAAAGACTAGGCTGTATGGACTCGTCCGAAGCCGTTTAATTTACATGAAAAAAAATATTTTCCATAGAGTACATACATAGTTATTTTACTTATTTTCGATCACTCTTGTAAATGTCGATCGAGTCAGTTAATGGGGGCTATCGCTAGTGAATTTGCCACTAGAGGCGCTAGTGTCGCGTGAGGTCCAATATCATTCACTTTGTACTGGTTTTAGCGGAATTTGTTGCATAAATTATAATTTATTTAATTTACCTGCTGGAAAGTGATCTACTTCGTAAAATATCGCAAATATGGATTATTTGGCGATTAATGTGAACGCTTTAAAAGCGGAATTAAGAAAAAGCGCAATAATAGGCGGCCTCAAGAGCAACTATTTCAGAAGTTAGTTTGTTGATTTCAAGATAGTTATTTATAAACAATATAACCTTAATTAGATTCAAGATATAACACTTTGTTTCGGCGCCAATCGCCTTTGATAGCTATACCTCCGGACCTCAGTCTACAGTGGCGCCAACTGGTGAGCAAGGAAACGGTAGTCCCCATTGATACTGGATGGTAAAACTTAATCCCTCGATCGTGAGTTATTCCAGACACAATGGGGACTACCGTTTCTTTTCTCACCAGTTGGCGCCACTGTAGACTGAGGTCCGGAGTTAAAGCTGTAAAAGGCGATCGGCGCCGAAACAAAGTGTAAATCTTGAATCTAATTAAAGTTTATTATTTATAAATAACTTCTTGATATCAACAAACTAACTTCTAAAATAATTGCTCTTTGAAGCCGCCTATTTTTGCGCTTTTTCTTAATTCCGCTTTCAAAGCGTTCACATTAATCGCCAAATAATCCATATTTGCGATAATTTTACGAAAAGATCACTTTCCAGCAGGTAAATTAAAGAAATTATAATTTATGCGACAAATTCCGCAAAAACCAGTACAAAGTGAATGATATTGGACCTCACGCTACACTAGCGCCTCTAGTGGCAAATTCACTAGCGATAGCCCCCATTGAAATCAATTGTTATCGTGGCACCCGAGTGCCTCCTGGGGGTTACTTGCTCAGTGGTATTACGTTCAAGACAAGTGAAAGTTGAACTACATAATAGAAGATTCCTAAAGAAAAACTGCATGCATTATAATAAATGTATGTGGTTATCACTTTGAATCTTACTTACCTAAATTTGTAGTTAAATAATATATAAAATGATTTGTATCGAATTATTTTGTTGATATCGATAAAACATTTAGCGGTACCGAGTGGTACCACACTATGTAGTGTGTTATGTTGGTAGAACTTTTCTATTTGACGTCACTTTGACATTACGTTTCTTTAAGTTGGTATTTGAATGCCATGTAAATGGAGTTTAAAATTATATGCTATGTATAGAAGTCCGTCTCATAAACTAGTTACATACTCTTTACTATACAGTTTCCTTCCTATTGTATTTCGTTGGTACTTAACCTAATCAAATTCCCGATAACTTTTGATAGTGACCATTTTCCGATAATTATTGATTTTCCGGATAACAATAAGCATCAGAATATACGTACACCCCGCATGAAGTATAAACTTGATATCGCTGATTTGTGTTTATTTATTTAAAGAAACGGTAGAACAGGGTATTCCATCACTACCTGTTATTAAAGAAGACAACCAGTCTGAATGTGCTTCTGCACATTCTTAGCTCTTCTCACATTCTTAGCTCTGGCCTCACTTTTAATTAATACTGCTAACCAAGTTTTTCCTATCAAAAAAGGCAATACTAACAAAATTCCATCAACACCTTGGTGGGACAGTAAGTGTTCAGATGCCGTTAGAAAAAGAAAAGAAGCTGAGATGAAATATAATTCTCTCTCGACTGAAGAAAATTTTAATTCTTTGTCTGAAATTATTACCAGCACCAGAAAATTATTAAAATGCAAGAAATGGGAAGGGTGGAAAAACTTTTGTGTTTCCATCTCGCCTGATATTTCACCGTCTGTTGTTTGGTCAAAGATTAAACAATTCAGATCAGCTTTTAAAGAATCACATCCTCCTACTCTTCACACTCCATTACTTGACCAATTTTTAGATAAATTAGCACCTCCTTATGTTCCTGAAAATATTGGTTTTATAAATGATGCAGTGTATTTTACTGACATTGACCATACAGACCTTAGTGCTCCTTTTTCCCTACCCGAGCTGGAAGGAATTTTATCGTATGTCAAAAACTCTGCTCCTGGTAGTGATGGAATCCCTTACTCATTTTTCAGCAACCTAAGTAAATCCAGTTTGGTATATTACCTAAATCTTATTAATTCTATCATGACTTCAGGTTGTGTGCTCCACTCATGAAAATCGCAAGAAGTGATTCCATTATTAAAACCACATAATCCTTCTAATGACCCTAATTCCTATAGACCAATTGCACTTTCATCTGTTCTTATAAAACAAGCCGAACATCTGGTAAAAAACCGTTTAGAGTGGTTCATCGAAAGTAAAGGTCTACTGTGCCGGATGACACGTGGCCGGGTTTGGTACGAAGATTGAGGGAGGAAGCCAGACGGTCAGACGCCCGTCTTGTTTGATGATGATTGAATAATAACGCCTTATGTCGGGTTACGGAGTAACAGCCAACCCAATGTTTACTGTGTGGACTGTATTGTATGCGGTGAGGTGGCTGTGTATTCTTCCTATTTTTCTTCCCAGGATCTGTTCAGGTAGATCTTTTAGGGCTCTTCCTACTTGCTTAGGAGAGAAGGTTCTTCCTTGCTGTTGCTGGATCGAATGATTCTATGGACCCCCTGCTCGCCTTATATTCACAATTTTTGGCGGGAAAATCCCCACCCACGCAATCACTGTGTGAGCGAGAGGTCGGTGCGAGCGAGAGGGGAGATGGCATGCGCGTGTTTTCCGCAGTCGATCGGCAATACCGTAGGGAGAGCCGCATGCCATCTCACAATTAGAAAGAGAGGGAAATAGTACGGGCTTGCATTTTGACTCGAAAAGGCAATACCGTAAAGAGAGCCGCGTCCTATTTCCCTTCCTAGTCCTCGTTATCCTATACGAGGGTGTGTGCCTACTTAGGGTGTGTTTCCTAAACCCCCGGCTGTTATTCATTTATTTCCCATAACAATATAAAGTTTTACAATAATTTACAATTCACAATAAACATACAAAATTACAAATTCAAAGTTCAAACATATCACAATATAACAAAACATAATAAATAATAAAAACTTATATACAATTAACATTTTATAACGCTGTCCCGTACATTCTCCCGCCGTGTGTCGCAGCGCAGTCGGAGAGACACTCATCTTGTGGAAGGGGCGGCGTCCTTTTCTTCTATTTGCAGATTCACCAGCTTTTTCGTAGGGCGTCGCAGGATACCTCCTCGGGTCAGCACGTCTGCAGCTCGCACGATGCCGTCGGGCCCTGGGTAGACAGCCGTTACTCGTCCTAGTGGCCAAGTGTTTCGTGGCAGAGTGTTGTCCACGATCAGCACGACGTCTCCGGTCTTCAGTTCTGGGCCACGGCCGTGCGGCTCCCGCCGGCCTTGGAGTTCAGGGAGGTACTCTCGTATCCATCGGCTCCAGAACATGTCTGCTATTCTCTGGGACGCCCTCCAATGGGTCTTGCCCAGCAGGTCTCTGTCTTCAAATTGTCCCATAGCCGGTTCGTGTGCAGGCTCCAAAAGCAGGAAGTGATTCGGCGTCAATGTTTCAGGTTCATCAGGGTCGACCGCGACGTGGGTGAGCGGCCGACTGTTGACGGTGAATTCCACTTCTGCGAGGACCGTGGCCAGGACTTCGTCGTTGGTGGTGCGTCCATTCATCACTGTCGATAGCGCTGTCTTGACTGTCTTCACCAGCCTTTCCCAAGCGCCGCCCATGAACGGCGCGCCCGGCGGTATGAAGCGCCAAGAGATGCGGCGTTTGCTGGCTTCAAGTTCTGTTGCGCTGTCGATGGCTCGGCGCAGCTCCCTCTCGGCGCCGTGCAGGTTGGTTCCGTTATCAGAGTAGATCTCCTTCGGGCAGCCTCTCCTCGCGATGAATCGCCTCAATGCCATCACCGCTGAGTCAGTGGATAGCGTAGCGGCGAGTTCCAGATGGACCGCTCTGGTCGTGAGGCACGTGAAGAGGGCCACGTAGCGTTTGTGTGTGGCTCGTCCGACGGTGACTTGTAGAGGCCCGAAGTAGTCGACCCCTGTGTAGGAGAAGGGTCGCTGATGATGGGCCAGCCTGCAGGGCGGATGGATTTCTGTTGATGGTGCTGAGGGTGCCGCTCTTCGTTTGCGACAGTGAAGGCACTCTTTGACTATCTTTTTTGCAGTCGGCCGAAGTTGCAGGATGTGGAACCTCTGGCGACACTGGTTGACGGTGGCTTCCACTCCCTGGTGATGACCGGTGAGATGGACGTGCGCGATGTAGAGTCGCGTGATGTGGTGATGTCCATCCAGGATCGGTGGTCTTCGTTCTACTTCGGGTATTCCTTCTGCAGCGTCGATTCGGGACTTCAGGGTGATCAAACCGTTGTTCATTTCAACAGCTAATTTCTTCATTCTGCTCTGGCGGCTGATCTGATGTCCTCTTCTTAGGTTTTCTATGTCCTTTTCGAAGGCGTCTTCTTGGCTCGCCTTGATGAGAACCTTCTCAGCTTCGATGATGAGTTCAGCGGGAATCTTCAAATATTTGTCTTCTTCATGAACCTTTTCAATTAATTTCTTCAATTTTCTGTCGACACGCTGAGCAGCCCAGGAAGGATCTTTTGTCTTGTTCGGCTTCGTTCTTGAGAAGAATGTTCTGTGTTTCTTTGTCTTCAGCAGGCTGACGAACTGTAGGACTCTGGCTGTGGTGCGGACCAGACGTTCCCATCTTGAGAACCTGGTTACGTTAGGCACGACTTGTGTTGCGGTCGATGATGACTTTCTGAGGTTCAGTGTTCGTTCTTCTCCCGTTGTTTCAGGAATGGTCTTCTTATCTTCCGGCCACGTCGATCGATCTTCTTTCAGGAAGCTGGGGCCGGTGAACCATCTGTGGGTCTCGTCGAAGTCCTTGGGGACGTCCCGTGTCGCGTCGTCAGCTACATTGAGTTTCGTGGGAACCCAACGCCATTCCTCTGTCTTGGTGTTTTCTTCGAGTTCGGCGATCCTGTGGGCGACGAAGGGCTTGAAGGATCGGGCTCCTGTTCTCAGCCAGGTCAGGACTGTCTTGCTGTCGGTCCAGAATGTTCGGGACACTGGCTTCCGATCGTGTTCCTCGATGGCTGCTTGCGCCATCCTGCTGCCCATCACCGCTGCTTGTAGCTCCAGCCTCGGGATCGATGTCACCTTCAGGGGAGCCACTCTCGCCTTGGCCAAGATGAGTGGTGTGTGGATGTTCCCGTCTTCATCTTCGATGCGCCAGTAGACCGCAGCTGCATAGGCGACCTCGCTGGCGTCGACGAACACATGGAGCTCGATATTGTCGCTGCGACTGTAGTTCGGGTAGCACCGGGGTATGTGGATTTGGTTCAGCCTCTGGAGGTGCGTCGTCCATTGTTTCCATTCCAGTGTCAGGCCTTCTTCCAGTTGTTCATCCCACGCCGTGCTCCTTCGCCATATCTCCTGGAGGATCTGCTTTGCCCTGATTGTGACAGGCGAGGCTAGTCCTAGAGGGTCGAATAGGGACATGACGATCTTCAGGGCTTCCCTCTTCGTCGGCCTCTTCTGTAGGATGTCTTCAGGCAGGCGCGACAGGTCCAGGTTGAAGCCCAGGTGGTCGGTTGACGTTCTCCAGGTGAGCCCCAGAACTCGTTCAGTCTTGTCATCTTCGGCCAGGTTCATGTTTTCTTGTTTCTTTCCCGGATCCAGTTGCTGCAACACTGCGTCGGAGTTCGATGTCCACTTCCTTAGTTCAAAGTGTGCCCGCTGGTGGATGTCTCCAACTTCTCTTGCGACCTTGATTGCCTGTTCTTCAGTCTCGAAGCTCTGGATGTAGTCGTCCATGTAATGGTTGCGTTCGATGGCATCAGCAGCTTCGGGATGTTTTTCGGCGGCTTCTTTCGCGTTGCGGTTTTTTACGTAGATCGCTGTGGCAGGGGACGAGGTGGCTCCGAAGATCAGTGACGTCATTCTGTATTCGGTGGGTGGAGCGTCACGATCTGTTCTCCATAAGTAGCGGAGCGCATCCCTGTCTTCTGGTCGGATTTTCACTTGCAGGAACATTTCTGTGATGTCTGCTGATACTGCGATTTGATGTTGCCTCATCCTCAGCAGCACTCCAGGAAGTGATTGCAGCGGGTCTGGTCCGGTGAGTAGAGTGTCGTTGAGCGATACACCCTTCGTGATGGCTGCTGCGTCATGCACCATCCTGACCTTGTCCGGTTTCATAGCGTTGATCACCGGGAAACAAGGCAGGTACCATGTTCTGTTTTCAGTCTTCTTCGTAGGTGCAACTTCAGCGTAGCCTTTTTCTATGAGCGCTTTCATTTGTTCGTGGACCTTGGCCTTCAATTTGGGATTCTTCTCAATTTTCTTCTCGGTGGCACAAAGTCTTCTTAGCGCGTAGTCTCGATTATCAGGCAGCTTGATGTCCGCCGATTTCCACAGCAGCCCGGTCTGGAAACGGCCGTCTTCGAGGCGTTTGGTCTCCGCATCCAGAATCTTCAAGGCTTGGGCTTCTGGATCGTTCTGTGGTTTCTTTGGCGCGACTCCAAATGACTCCAGAGAGAAGAAGTTCTTCAATTGTTCGTCGATTCTCTCTGATTCTTCTGTTTCCGTTGTCACGTGGTTCACGAAGTGGACTCTCTGTCCCAGCGTCCGCACCTGTGCTCCGTGAAGGACCCATCCCAGCTTCGTAAGTGAGGCGACTGGTTGCTGTCTGTCACCGACGCGAGTGGTTTCTGCCAGGAGGAGTGGCCAGTTGTCTTGCCCGATGAGTATTCCCGGCTTGGCTTGTTCGTAGGTGAGATTCTTCAGGCCCTCCAGGTGACGGCAGCCAGCCAGATCGCGTTCGTCGATGGTCTGCGGGGATAGTCGCAGCTGATTGATGCTTCTGGCTTGTATGGTGTGGCGCTTCTTCTGGTCACCCTGGATCGTTAGTTTGAGCCGCCTTGAAGATCCTGTTTCAATTTGCCGTTCACCGATCGCTTCGATGCGTAGTGGTTCCACTGGTCCTCTTAGTCCGGCGCGCTGTGCCAAGCTCTCGTCGATGAGCGTGATCGTAGAGCCGTCGTCGAGAAGCGCGTACGTGTCGATTTTCCTCTTCGGTCCGGCGATGGTCACAGGCAGTATCTTCAGATACGCTTGAGGCTTCCTTGGCGTCCACGTGGAACTGACTACTTCACTTTTCTTCTGTTCTGTCTTCTGTTCACCACTCTTAGTGTGATGTAGCAGCTGATGATGTGGATGGGGGCACCCGTCTATGTTGCATTTCGTGGTGCGGCAGTGATGTACTTTGGTTCTATACCGCAGGCACCGAAAGCATAGTCTCTTCTCTTTGGCGAAATCCCATCTGTCATTGACGCTCAGCTTCTTATATTCTTCACAGTTCCCGATGGCGTGCCCTGTCTTCTCGCAACGTAGGCAGCTGTATGTCTTCTGTTCGGGTTCCGTGGTGTTTGTACTGTAGGCCCGTTGAGGCCTCTTCGCTGGCACGACGTTGTCCGGTTGTTCAGGTTGCGCGTAGGGGCCGCATCGTTCGGCCTCCCGGTTCAGGAAGCGCGACAACTTGACTAGGTCCGGTTCTTCACTGTCTTGTTCAGCCGCGAAGTCGTACCACCGATATCGCATGGTGGAGGTCAGTTTTTCTATGGTGTTGTAGTGTGTTCGTCACACTTCCCCTTATTAGGATATGTATGACATGATCTATGTATATAACATAGTGTCATTAGTTGTAAGAGTTAGTAATAAATCAGACTTCCATCAGTTAACACCTCTCTTTCATTGGTCGTCCCGGTTCCCACATTGCATGGCGACCCTGCCAGTGCTGCCGTGTTGGCAGCGCTGCGCAAATGAATTATTGTCAGAATTTAATTGATTTGTGGACGATACAAATAAAATTTATTAAGTGTAAGTAAAGTGAAGGACTTTAATTAAAATGGCAAATTTTGACGCTAAATATTGACACAAAGCTAAGTGAAGCACGGGACTAGAGGAGTCCTTAAATCTACTTTGGGACACAAAGAGTTGGTGAAGATCTTTAGAATGTGAGACCTGGGTGCAGAAAATGAAAAAATGGAGGAGCTGGAAATGAATAACGCGGGGTGCCGGGAGAGTGTTGGTGTCCGAAGAGGCTGCTGCCGGGAGGTCAGCGTTGACAAACGCGACCTCAACAAGTAAAAAAGTGCATCTGAGTGTTATGTAGCTCAAGTGAAGTGGTGTCCCTTGGTAGGAGTGGTGGAAGTACTGTTTTTGTAGTTTTAGAAAAATTTTATAGTTTTAGATTTTTATCATTTAATTCCATCACTGTTAGCGATTCAGCACATTTTTGAAATCAGAAATATAATGACTTTATAACTAAGATAAATCTTCAAGAATGAGATACATAATTCGTATCTCTATTTTTAAAACTAAAACTAAAATTTTTGAGTTTCCGTTTCTTTAATATTTTTTTAAAAGATAGGTACTTATAAATATATTTTTTTGCCTGTTAATTTAATCTGTATGAATAGGTTTACAGATTTTTACAACCTTTTGACGACGACGAATAGACTGGTATGTAATTTTTATTTTATTTTATTCCGTATTGTTTTTGTATGTGTTTATTTTTAAAATGGGAAATAGTATAATAAAGTGTTAAATACATTTTCTCAAACTAAATTGTAGCAATGTTGTTTGAAATTATTTGTGAAAAGTAAAAGAGTAACAATTTTAATGAAATCAATTTAAGAAATTAAATGCTTACGTTAATTAGACCTAATTAATTGTAAATGAACATTTCCAAATTGCTGACGCGCCACCCGAGGTGCATTGACTTGAAACTTTACACTGTTGCTAGCCTTTAGCAATAGCGCTACTTAGTATGTCAATGGTCGATTTCTTTTGGGTAACAAATTACGTAATCTAACAACTTAGAATTTAATTATTTTTTTTTGAGAAAAACGGATTATTATGCTATAGTTACTTAGCTTATTGCTACATTGCGTCGTACTTTCATGCAATAAGTACCTTAAACTAGTTTTTTTTTTAATGTGTTTACCAAATCTCTCTTTCAAATGATCGAGTAACTAGATTTTGTCTCTGATATACTTTTGTATATTGTTTAAAAAATTCTTTTATACTTTCAAACGTTGTCATTTAACACCTTATTCATTCATTATGTTTGCTAATAAAACTGTAACATTTTAAATTTTTTATTTCGTAAGAATCATATTAGATGAAAAATGTTACTTATAAATTTACACTTTTATTAATTTCAACCTTACGTAACATTTTATAATAATTACTCCGTATGATAGATTTTAGAACGGTCCAAAGTCCAGTTTTACATTCTAAGCAAATAGTTGACTCGCATTTCAATACCAGAGGAATGCAATGCAGATTCATTGTTTTGAGTTACCGTGTCAAATAAGGCAAAGTGACTTCGAATTATAATACTCGTATGTAAACGAAACTCTTACCATATAAGTGTAGAGCTAGATCAATTGAATACTCTACAAATTGCAATTGTTACACTTTTGTAAACAAGCTACTAAAGCCAACTTAGCCACCCAAGTCGAAAGCTCTTATTTAGCCAATGGATTCTTATTTAGCTTACTTATTCCCAAGTTTTTTTAATTACTTATTCGAAGATACGTATTTGTAATAGATACATAACTAATAATATTACCATTCAAAATGATTGAAGCGAAGTAGGTAGGATACGGGATATTTTCGCAGTACGTAGATACGTGTAGGTAGTGGCTCGTAATAAATAAGTAAAGGTTCAGGATTGAACATTCTTAGGCAGTATTAAAAATCTTTTTGTTGACCAATCGAGTACAATTAGGTGCTGTCTTAGAATTAGTTTGAGATAAATGGATTATGGATGTAGTTTTGGAAGGAATTACGAATGAAGATTTAGATGAGCGAATTATTTGGCTACTTAAATGAAAACATGTGCAATTGGACTGATCACCCAAATGCATATTAGATTATTTTATAAGTCAAAATATTCTTTTGATTGATATTCGGGTTTTGTACAGAACGAATGTATTTTTATTCTGATTTGTAGATGGATTATGCGAGATAAATAGATGCTCTAGTATATGGTACACAAATAAGGTGAATTAGAGATCAGGTCCTTCAGACTAAATGCGACGTGAACGAGCTTCATCGCTGAAACCTGTTGGAGACCAAAGGAAAGTCTTAAACAATGATGCTCTATTATTCATGTAATGAAATGGTACAAGGAGAGTCAATCCTTCCATTCGATCATGGTGCGAACGAGCTTTCCTCCGTGAGATAAGTTGGAGTCCAGGTGAGACTTAAAACATGACCTCCAAATAAAAGGGCGCGTGACCCGTGATATGAGTATAAATAAAAAAATATGAAGTCGACTATAAATAAAGTAATGTAAGTACCAAATGATAATGATAAATAGGACCTGGCCAGGCCTAAATAAAAATGATTAAGTATCAAGAATAAGTTGTGAGTAGATAGATAGGTAAGAAAAAAGATACCTACAAATACTTTGATGATGATGAGCATGTAAAGGGATTTAAGAATATTTTTTTAATGAATATTATAGATAACGTGGTTGTGTAAGATTATGGAAATGATGAAAAGACGATAACGGGGGTTAAATAAAGTTAATATTTGAATTGACGTAATAATGGTACTGAACATAAATATGAGTTATATGGGTTAAGGTAAAAATTAGGCATGTAAAAATGTCTTACTAAGATAAATAGGCTACTATTACTCGGAACAAAGCGTAACCTTTTTTTTAACACTATTATGAAACACAATAAATAAATGAGTGTTCTGAAATGCTACTTATTTTTTGGTTCTGAAAGAATACTACTAAAATTTTATGTAAAATAATTTTATGACTATTACAGAATACATACTTGATGGTATAAATCGTTAAGTCGAAGTAAAATTATGTAGAATTGTTAACAATTGCTAACAGTGTTTGGTGCCTATGTTTATTAGATGTTAAGAATTATAAACATGTTAAAAAATTTTTTTTCGTTATGATTACGTAACTGATTTTTTTTAATTATAAATTCAAAGTGTATCCTAATAAATAAATGTGTATTTCCATAAAATAATTGTATTAAAGTTTTGCTGAATTGATTGTAAAATCAGTAAGTATGATTATTATTTGTTAACGTTTAACGTTTCAGTTAATAACTTCAATTATCGATTATTTAATGTTGCACAAGCAAGATGATGTTATTTAGCTTTTCATTTGAATATAATGAATAATACACAATTTTTTTAACAAGAAATTTGTTATGCTAAAAGTTTGTATAATTTTAGAGTTTTTTTTTATTTCACGTTCAAAACAGTAATATGCCATTCCATAGCATTCATAGTGTTTTCTGAACATCTGTAACAAATTTGGGTGATTTGAATGTAATTTTTGTTTCTTTTAATGTCATAATTATAATTAAAATAGTATTTGATGTTTATTTTATGTTTACAAATTGTCTTTTGAATTATATGTATACTTGTCTCATTACATATGGATGTTAAAATGTATTTGTTTTGGTCTATTATAATACTATGATACTTTAAAAAAAAATGAAAAACTTTTTTTTCTCAAAAAAACGGGGGAGGTGTAGTGTGTTCGTCACACTTCCCCTTATTAGGATATGTATGACATGATCTATGTATATAACATAGTGTCATTAGTTGTAAGAGTTAGTAATAAATCAGACTTCCATCAGTTAACACCTCTCTTTCATTGGTCGTCCCGGTTCCCACATTGCAGTGTTCTTCGTGATTTCCGGGTTGTACAGGTATATAGTGCCTCTTCTTGATGGCACCTAGTGCTGCGACGATGTTCGAGACCCGGGAAGCAAAGATGCATAAGTCCCGCGCCGTGTCTTGAGGTTTCGATAGCGTTCGCAGCCGCTCCAGTTCGGACATCGCGATAGCGTCCGGACAACCAAACCTTGCTTCTAAGGTTTTCACGACGTCTTCTGGGTTGCCGTTGTATAGAAGGAGACTCTCTACTGCTTCCCTTGCACGTCCTTTGAGGCTTCGGCGAAGACGGGCGAGGTTCTCCAATGATGTCAACCCGTTCTTCGATTCTTCGTAAGCAGCTTTAAATATCAGCCATTCTTGATGGGACCCGGCGAATATCGGCAATTCAATGTTCATTCTCGGTTGACTTGCTCTTGTAGCCATAGTGATCGCGGCAGCCAGTTGCGCGATGTCACTCTTGATTGTTCCCGCCGGTGGGGTGCCGACGCATGCCGTCTCGCTCACTCCCGCCGGTGAGACGCCGATATGTGCTGTCTCGGGCACTCCCGCCGTAGGACACGTCGCGATCTGCGGGGCAGACGCCTGCGTGGGTATCGGCGGCAGCGGCTCTGGGTTGTGTGGTTGCTCGGTGATAGCCAGCACTTGTAAGCGGCTATCGTCAATCCAGGCGACGGTGCGTTCGTTGTTGTTGTTGCCGGAGTCATCAATTACGGTGTCAATGTCGTCTTCGTCGGTGTCCGTTTCCGCTTCTAATGCCGCTATCTTGGCGGCGGCGAGCTGTAGCTGGATGTGCAGTAGTTCTTCCCTGGCCTTCAGTAATTTCTTGCTTTTCTTTGATATTACAGAAGGTGCTAATTTCTTCGTGTGTGCTGCGGGCGGCTGCGCCTGAGCGGGCGCAGCCGGCAGCGCCAGCTGCTCTTCTTGGCGGCGTTCTGGCTCAGTAGCCAGCGGACTGGTCGTTTGACTTGTGGCCGAGGTATCTGGCATAGTGGTACCAGTGACTTCGGTCCCCGACGATGTTTCCGTCTCCGACGTAGGCGATCTTTCTTGTGTACGGGAACGAGTGACGGGCATCTTGACAATCTTCAATCTTCAATGTTCAATACGACGATCCAGCTCGAAGGACCAACAATGTGCCGGATGACACGTGGCCGGGTTTGGTACGAAGATTGAGGGAGGAAGCCAGACGGTCAGACGCCCGTCTTGTTTGATGATGATTGAATAATAACGCCTTATGTCGGGTTACGGAGTAACAGCCAACCCAATGTTTACTGTGTGGACTGTATTGTATGCGGTGAGGTGGCTGTGTATTCTTCCTATTTTTCTTCCCAGGATCTGTTCAGGTTGATCTTCTAGGGCTCTTCCTACTTGCTTAGGAGAGAAGGTTCTTCCTTGCTGTTGCTGGATCGAATGATTCTATGGACCCCCTGCTCGCCTTATATTCACAATTTTTGGCGGGAAAATCCCCACCCACGCAATCACTGTGTGAGCGAGAGGTCGGTGCGAGCGAGAGGGGAGATGGCATGCGCGTGTTTTCCGCGGTCGATCGGCAATACCGTAGGGAGAGTCGCATGCCATCTCACAATTAGAAAGAGAGGGAAATAGTACGGGCTTGCATTTTGACTCGAAAAGGCAATACCGTAAAGAGAGCCGCGTCCTATTTCTCTTCCTAGTCCTCGTTATCCTATACGAGGGTGTGTGCCTACTTAGGGTGTGTTTCCTAAACCCCCGGCTGTTATTCATTTATTTCCCATAACAATATAAAGTTTTACAATAATTTACAATTCACAATAAACATACAAAATTACAAATTCAAAGTTCAAACATATCACAATATAACAAAACATAATAAATAATAAAAACTTATATACAATTAACATTTTATAACGCTGTCCCGTACATCTACTGATTAACAGTCAGTGCGGGTTCAGAAAAGGAAAAAGTTGTTCAGATAGTATAGGTATTTTTTGTACAGATATTCGGCTTGCCTTTTCATGTAATGAGTCTGTCCTTTCGGCATTTATAGATATATCAGCAGCTTATGAAAACGTTTTAATATCAGTTCTTCGAAATAAACTCTATCAGCTTCATTTTCCTAATATGTTAGTTAATTTTATCATAAATATTCTTTACGAACGTTCTATAAATGTAATTCAAGACAACATAACTACATCTAGATTATTATATAAAGGTATTCCTCAAAGTTCTGTCTTAAGTCCATTATTGTTTAACATTAACAGCTTCGATCTAGAATCTTCTATAAATAATACACCTAACATATTGCAGTTTGCTGATGACTTGTTGATTTATATTTCTGGTAGTAATATACAATCTTTATGTAAATCTCTATCTTCCTCACTTACTATGTTGAAGTCATGGTTAGATAATAATGGACTTAGCTTATCTCCATCTAAAAGCTCAGTGGTATTATTTTCTAGATTGCGATTACTTCTTCCAATCAGTATTTATTTCAATAATATTCAACTCCCTAATAAAAACCAGGCCAAATTCTTGGCAGTAATCTTAGATTCTAATATGACAGGCATTCCCCATTTTTATTATATCAGTGATAAATTTGAAAAACATCTCAATATTCTTAGATGCTTATCCGGAGTGTGGTGGGATGCCCATCCATTTTGTTTGAAACTTTTATATAATGCTCTAGTTAGAAGCATTCTTGATTATGGGACATACTTTCTGGAGCCTAGTAACGTTATTGGCACTCGTAAATTAGATTTAATCCAAAGTAAGAGCCTCAGATTGATAACGGGTGCTATGAAATCAAGCCCCGTCAATGCTCTTCAAGTTGAATGTGTAGACCCTCCACTGAAACTTCGGCGGCAGTACCTATCAGATAGATTTTTATTCCGTGCTCTTCAATTTGCACATCACCCACTACGATTCAAGCTCCACAAATTATCAGAATATGTAGATTCTGCTCCATATTGGCGTTATAAATCTTGTCCATGTCTTATTGTCAGCTATCGTAAATTTATATCTCTTGAAGCTCCTACTTATAAATCTTCTTATCTTCCATTATTTAGTGTAGAGTATAAAGAGTTATTATACTCTCCAGATATTCATTTTAATTTAGGTATTTGTAGCGGAGACAGTAATGCCCAATCGAGTTTCTTAAAATATTCTATAAATTTAAAAGAATTTAAAAGAAAATAAGGATTTTGACAGTATGGTTGCCTATGGTAACCATATCTACCAAAATAACAGAAAAATTTAATTACAAAAGTCAAAATTAGAAAATACATAAAATTATAAAATTAAGCTATTGCATAAACTTACATCACAAATTTATCATTAACCCAACCTTCATGCTGTGTATTACGACACCTTTGTTTTAATATCCGGTATGGAGCCGGTCCCAAGTCCGGATAAATGGCGAGGGTATTTATGAATGCAGAGTACAAGGAGCCAGCGGGCTGTAAAGCGGGCATACTTGAATCTGCAGTCATACACACCTACACTTCACAAAACACAGTAACACATACACAAAAGACACAGACAACAACACGTACATATTCGTCCATCTTGTGGACTGTCCAAGAAATAAATAATGGAAAAAGTGAGATTAAATAATATTTTATCCCAGGAACCAACATCGACGATGTTGGAGAATCCGTCCCCGTTTCGGGCTGCCCCACGTATTCTGGGAGGGGCAAAATTTCACAGACGCCACAAGATACTGCCGAATCGGCAGCTCTAAACTTGAAGGGGCTGGCTGACGCTATGCCCACTATCAAGACCACGACAAGTACCTCCTGGCAACTGGTGCCGCGTCGAGCAGGGAGAAGCAGTCGCACACCGCGCGCTGACCCCAGCTCCGCGAAGACGCCAGGAGATGCCCAACCAACGACCAGGAAACGCAGTCACCGATCCAGGCGCGCGAGACCTACAAACCTACAGCCAGGGTGTAGCGAACCTTGTATGACGGCCCACGCACCCCTTGCTGTAGAATCAACCACTGTAGCTGGTGATGTCCCCAAACAACACCATACGAAGGTGGACATAGCCCGTCCTTCGACATCCCAGTCCAGCAGACAGAACGCAGGTGCAAGAGCAGAGGTGCAGGCAAAGGCAACCTGCAATGCCGCAGCTCATTTTGCACACAGCAAAACACCCGATGCTGATCCTGCCTTCAGCAGGCACACAGCCAGAGGAAAACGAGGTCTCCGTGACGAAACGCAACAACGAAAACCCTCGAGTGGTGCCCCTCAACAGCCGGCAACGGCCAAGAGGGTGCGCCCAGACGATACCTTATCGCCGAGGGAAGACGTGAAGCGAACGAAACGGGACTTCACACACAGGCGGGCACCGATCAGCTACGCGGATGCGGCACAGTCGCAACTGCTGATAGCGATAACGACGATGCCACCAGCGGACCTGACAGCAGAGCATGGCCAGCAGCTCATGAACACTATCGACGATAGGATCATAGAAGCTGCCCTTGCTATGGTGACAGAGAACGAACCAGCCTATGCACCCGCATTTAGAGGCAAACCTATCCCTTCGGAGGGCGTGCTGAAGATGTGGTGTGAGGATGCGAAATCCCTCAAATGGCTCACCAAAACGGTGTCTGGTATACAGTCACCAATACCAGGCACAAAACTCGCCATTATAAAGCAGTCAGAGATCCATAAGCGGATCCGTGCGGCGTTGTACCTGCCGAAGACTGTGGGTGAAAACACCGAGAAGATCCACCGTCTCCTGAGCGTGCAGAATCCGTGGACAGCGGTCAACTCTTGGCAGCTGTACGGAGCCACCCTACAGGAGAAGGGGATCTTCCTAACACTGGGGATTCCAGAGGTACAGATCCCTAAGATAATGGGGCGGGAAAGGAGGCTCGCGTTCCTCACGGGAAGCGTGTACGTAAAGTTTCACACTCCCACGGGGCTCAGCGATACTCCTCACAACGATAAGCCCGACAAAACAGCGAGCACGAACCAGCTCAAACCACAAGAGACAACACCTGCGGCCTGTGCAAGCACTTCGCGTTAGACCCCAACTACACAAACGTCCATTGGAGCGGAGGGAAGTTCAGGACTCTGCACAATGAACCTTAGCGGCACCGAACAATCTGATGAGGAGGGGTGTGATGACGACGATGTTGTCCTCAGCTCTTGCTCATCAGATTGATATCATACAAACAAACCTCCAGCACAAACAGATTGCAACGGCTACCCTACGCAGACTGCTGGAGATTAAACCCCGGACCATAGCACTAATCCAGGAGCCGTGGATTAGAAAGGACAAAATATGTGGTCTTAACAACAAAATGGGTAAGATAATGCTAAATGCCTCGGTGCAACAACCAAGGACCTGCATATATGTTCCCAACTCTATACCAGCTTTGCTACTCAACCAATTATGTTCCAGAGATGTCACTGCGATAAAAATAGCAACATCACCAGACTCAGAACGACCGCTGCTGGTACTCGCATCAGTCTACATGCCCGGTGACGGGGAGATCCCGTCGAGAGAGGTGACCGAGTTAGTGGACTTCTGTGAGGACAACGGCTGGGACCTGGTTATCTCAGCTGATGCCAACGCACACCACGCACTATGGGGAAGTAAGACTCCAAATAAGAGAGGTGAGCACCTATCAAACTACATCTTTTCTACTAACCTAACCATAATTAACAGAGGCAACGAGCCTACCTTTGTTAGTTCTAGATATCAAACCATTGTTGACATCACGCTGGCCTCTGAAGGGGCGGCTGCTATTATTAACAACTGGCATGTATCGCCAGAACCATCTTTTGCGGATCACAGGAGGATCTGCTACACCATAGCAATACCCGAGAAGGAACCACAGCCCAGGCGTAACCCCCGTAAGACGGATGTAGCCAGGTACCAAGCACTTCTCGAACGCAAGGTACAAGTATCTATTTTTAAGGATATGACGTACAGCACTGATAACATAGAAACAAACACTAACACCTTAACATCATGCATTAAACAAAGCTTTGAAGAAGCATGCAAATTAACACCACCACCAAAAGGGGACAGGAGTAAATGGTGGGGTACCGAGCTTGAGCGACTCAAGAAAAATCTTAAAAAAACTTTTCAAACGGGGTAAAAACACCAGAACATTGGAAGATTGGGAGAGCTATAAAACAGCCCAATACCATTACAAAAAACGTATAAGAGCTCGAAAAGGAGAGGCGTGGAGACGCTTCTGCGAAAGCATTAATACCACAAGCGAAACAGCCAGAGTAAAAAAACTGCTGTCCAGAGATGACAACAGGACTCTAGGATGTCTCAAAAATCAGAATAACTCATACACAACCTCGGATAAGGAGATAAGCCAAGTACTTATAGAAACCCACTTCCCAGGCTGTAAGATCACGGAAGAAGATACTCAATGGGAAGAAACCACCTATAGGAGTCCAACTAGTATAGACTGGAGGGTAGCTGATTCCGTAATAACAACGGAGAAAACTTTATGGGCTATAAACAGTTTTCTCCCATTCAAATCCCCAGGGCTCGACGAAATATTCCCGGCACTGCTACAATGGGGCAAACATACCTTAGTACAACACCTGATTGAGATATTCAAAGCATGTCTAGCGCATAACTATATGCCTCGCCAATGGAGAGAAGTGAAAGTCATATTCCTTCCAAAACCGGGAAAAACAGACTACACCCAGGCCAAGTCGTATAGACCTATAAGCCTAGCCTCCTTTCTGCTTAAAACTTTAGAAAGACTAACCGATAGGCATCTGCGAGATGGTGTCCTAAAGATAAAGCCGCTCAGTCAACATCAACATGCATACAGCACAGGTAAATCCACTGAAACAGCTCTCCACTCTGTAGTTGGTACGATAGACGCGGCTCTGTCGGATAAACTCATGGTCATGAGTGCCTTTATAGACATAGAAGGAGCGTTCGACAACACAAATTTCACTAGCATAGACAAATCGCTCAAAAATTTTGGGTTGGAACCAACCATCACTGGCTGGATTGAAAAACTACTCAAACAAAGAGCAATACAATTCACAGTAAACTCAACCACGAGAGGAATAGTAGCACGAGGATGCCCGCAAGGGGGAGTGCTCTCACCACTACTATGGAATATGGTGGTGGACGACCTTATTATACAACTGAACAAAAGCTGTCATTTTACTGTGGGATACGCAGATGACATAACAATATTAATCAAAGGCAACTCTGAGAATATAGTTAGCAACAGGATGAAATCAGCGCTCATGATACTGCAAAAATGGTGCATTGAGCACGAACTGAAAGTTAATCCGAAAAAAACAGAGTTAGTACTCTTTACAAGGAAAAAAATATTAATTGAGTTTAACCTCCCAAAGCTATTTGGCATAGAACTTTCCCTCTCGGCTGAAGTCAAATATCTAGGTCTAATTCTAGACAATAAGCTGAACTGGAGCAAACATGTAGAAGGGAAAATAAACAAAGCAAGAGTAGCGTTTTGGCAGTGTAAAAGAATGGTGGGTAAAAGGTGGGGGTTAAAACCATCATACACACTATGGACTTACACTGCCATAATCCGCCCAATGATCACATATGGTGCCTTGGTATGGTGGCCCAGGACAAAACTAAGCACCACTAGAAAAGAACTACAAAGCCTCCAGAGGATTGCATGCACGGCAACAACAGGCTGCATGAAAACCACCCCAACAGCGGCAATGGAGGTAATGTTAAATATCAGACCACTAGATCTCTTCGTGCAACAAGAAGCATCTCTAGCAGCCATAAGACTTAAAAAAGCAGGACACTGGAAACAAGACACCAGAGTCGCTCACACGCATATCCTGGAGGGGGTCAAACAAGACCTTCCCATGATAGAGGCAATAAGTGACACGATTCCAAAAACATATGTATTTACAAAAAACTATTCAATACAACTCAAAGAGGAAAAAACAGACAGCTCTGGTATTCATGAGATGAGAATATACACAGACGGATCTAAAACTAAATCAGGGACTGGTGCTGGAGTGTTCTCTCAGGACCTGAATATAAATATAGTAACAACCTTAGGTAATCTTAACAACATCTTCCAAGCAGAATGTGTGGGGATATCGAGAGCAGCATCAGCGGCAACAGCGAGAAACGTGAGAGACTTATCGATACGTATAGTATCTGACAGCGCCTCAGTTTTACAAGCCCTAAAAAGGAACCACTTTAACAGTGGACTCCTACTAGAATGCCACAAGGAGCTTGAAAAACTAGCAAAACACAACAAAGTAACCGTACAATGGATACGCAGCCACAGCGGGTCATTGGGAAACGACGCGGCGGACATGCTAGCAAACAGGGGATCCGCAACGAAATTGATAGGACCGGAACCAATCGTTCCAATACCGTTCAATCAGGTTAAAACTTGGATACGAGATAGGACAGAACAACTTCACAGAAAGCAGTGGGAGGAGCTAAAGGACTGTAGGCAAAGCAAACTAGCTCTAAAAACCATAAATAAAAACCTGTCCAGCAAAATTCTACACCAGGATAGAAAAAGCCTCAGTATAATTACAGGGATAATAACCGGTCATTGTGCTCTAAATTAAATTTATTAATTTATTAAATTTATTAAATTAAAGCACCTTTTCAACATAGGCGTAACAGATAGTCCTCTGTGTAGGGGGTGCCTGGTTGAGGAGGAAACACCAGAGCATGTGATAGCACAGTGTAAAAGCGTAAGTACACAACGGACAGAATTCCTTAAGGAATCTCGGTCCATACAAGAGGCACTCAAAGATATACGAGGCCTAGTGAATTTCTGGACTGACCTAAAATGGTTTGAATAAAACATAAATTTTAATCACGTAAAAAGGCCCAACTGAAGGCTAAGTGCGGAAAATTTAAGTCCAACTAACTAAGCTATTGCATAGCTTCTATCGCGGGCCTTAAGCGTGGAGACCGCATCCAGAAATTCCGTAACGAAAATAACCTAACACCCCCCACTCCGACCGGCACAGCGGTGATACTTTTTAGTTTTATAATTGCTTATGTTGATAAAAAATGCTATGCAATAGCTTTACCGTGGCAGTCTCCGAGTGCCACACGTATTTTTGTTTCTTCATTGACCCGTCCGGGAATCGAACCCGGGACCTCAGAGCAGGCGACACCTTGAAAACCGGTGTGTACGCCACTCCGCCACGGAGGTCGTCAACAATACATAACTAAGATAATCTTGTTAAAGGTCTATAATCAGGGATTGATTCATCAAAATGTAAATGTTTGTTCAGATTTTGTTAACTTGTTCTTTTTCACTTACTGTCATTGATGAGCTCACACGGCACAGCAGATGACACCGGAAAATCTTTTGAAGAAATAAATAAATAAAACTAATTAACAATGGCTGTAATTTTTTTATAAATTTAAACTATTTATTTTTTAATCATATGTAAAAAATATACTCACCGGGCACATTTACCTGCCCACTATTATAGTTGTAAGAAGTGAGGGCGGTGAGGTATGCCGCAAAGTAGGTGCATAATCTCGAGATAAAAACAGTGTGACAGTAAACATTATTTTCCAAACGACGAACTGCAATTCTTATCGATAGTCTAAAAATGTTAAAGGTACGTCACTAGCTAACACACACACTGACATGTCAAAACTGGTCACGCATTTTTGGGCTGTCAGTCGATCTATAGTCCTTAAAATATAGCTTGATTAGAATGACAGGTGTCACTAAAACAGACCACGTAACTTTGTACCAGCGTCACACAAGTGAAACACATTTGCACACAATAAAATATTGGTAACTGGCATGTTAAGAATATTTTATTATACTTTGCTGTACATATTAATCAATTTAATTATATAAAATAGAGATTTAAAGTTAAAAACATTAAAATAATCCAGTCACAAAAATTACACTTAACTTTAAAAGACGTCTTTACAAGGTTACGTCATTTTTCATAATTACTAGTGATGACGTAAAATCGACAAATCAAAATCGACAGATTAACAATATTTCAAAATCGAAGTAATGTAACATAAATGTTACAAATGATTTGATCAGAATTGGTTGATGCTAAGAACATCAAATTGCAATTATTAATAGTTTACGAAAAATTTTCAAATTATTTAGATTCTATATGCTATAAAAATTTTCTAATTGATTTTCATGATTGTTCCAATTATTTTTATTATGATCACGAAACTGACTCACTGTTAAATCTTAATATATCTGATTTTCGTTTTATTTCATTCGCCATTACTGTTTTTTTCGTTTGATCAGTCGAGTCAGTCCCATCACTAGTCATCTCAGTTTGACAGGTGTCATTCTAATCAAGCTATATTTTATGGACTATACTTGTATCCTAAATCTATGACCAAAACTATATTTTGACAGTTCACAGATAAACACTTAGGCTCAGCGATTATCACTTTGACTGTCAAAAAAGATACGTAATAGCGCTGCTGCAAACCTATTATGTACGGGATAGTCATTGAATGGACAACTGACTTCAGTTGATCACGAAATTTTGTCAGCAACTGAAGCACTGATACAATTGATATTATGTGACTACTGGCTTACATGAATGAGAATAGTGCATATCAAGTGAACTTGACCATAAAGCTGCACTACTTTAGTACTATCGATAAATTATACGACTAAATGAAATGCCATTGTGTAGGAAACGATAACGTTACAAAATAACGACATCGTAATTTAATCGGGTTATACGTTAGTGACTTCAAATGTCAGATGGTTATTAGCGCAATTTTATTGAAATTAGAACATATTTTGGTGCGGACATATTATTTGAGTGTGTACTTGTGTGATTATTAGAAAGTAGGTAAATTGATAAAAATTAAATAGTTCTTTGGATCACTCAGACAAAATAGTATAGAACATATTTTATACTTTTGTATTTTAAATGGCTCGCCTAGACAGGGTTTGATAGGTATTATTAGAGTTCGTAGAAGAAAACCGCGACAGAGCGTTAGGTTGCTTTGCAAGTGGACCTCAAGCAAAACAAATGACTAAAATAACCTGAGAGTCCCTTGCATCGCGACTTAATGATGTCGCAGAAGGAGCTACTTAATCTGCGGACCATAGACGTAGAGTAAGTTAAAGTATCAAGTTATTATCAGTAGTTGTATTTCCATCCCCTCACAGTTCATTGCAGCAATGCCATTCTTGTTTTGCTTGTATCATTTCTTATCTTCGCTTTTTAAAAGACTAAAACCAAAGCCGGGAACTCTAGATGGAGTGCGTCTGCCACTGGTGGTGGGCTTAGCAGGCTGGCTCCACTCACAGAGGCAGAGGAGCAAGTGCTGGCCATTATAGGACGGGTGTGGTGGAGGGATTAAGTGGTGTGTGCGGATACCATTTAATGTTGATTTTTAACTTATTTCTAAAGAATATGAAATATGATAGTACCTACATTGATTTACTATTATATTATTAATGAGACGTCGTCTCTTGACTCAATCAAAAGAAAAGCTCGAGCCATTTTGCAAATAAAACTATTCAAATAAAATATTATGGAGGAAGTCGTCTAGCGAGAGCCAGTCAGCCATAGATTACATATCAGTAAGCGTTTGTTTTGTTTGGCTTGCTTTTCTTTTTTTATAATCCATCCAAATCCGTAATGTGAACTAACACCCAATCAGTATTTTTGCATTATGATTTCACTTAGTTGGTTTAAAGTGTATATTCATGAAACACTGCCCTTTAGTAGTTTTTATCAGCGCCACTTGAAAATTCCGGTGACTAACGATTTTGTTCATCACTCTGAGTACCAAAATCAAGTTATCGATACAAAAACGGCTGTCAAAAGTGGTAAAGTTAATAGGAGAGTGCCTATTAGTCATAGTCACTGATTTTGATATTAATGTATTTAAACACCGACGATACGTAATACCAAAACTATGTTTTGACAGTTCACATATAAACACTTAGGCTCAGCGATTATCACTTTGACTGTCAGAATAGATACGTAATAGCGCTGTTGTGTTGTGGCGATGCACAAGACGTGTAAGCCAAAAAAAAAACCTATTATACGTAGTATCCTCTAGAGATGAGTCGTCGACGTTTTTACAGTCAACGAAACTAGACCGTTAAATATCGTTCATGGACGGGTCGATAAACTAGTTAAATTCGTCGACTAGTTAACGTGCGTCTCGTCGACTATTATCGTCGTGTTAAACGTTAGACTTAACGATTAACTTACGGCCGGTCCCAATAATCTATCTATCGCCTGTTTTGTCATTTCGGAGATAGAAAACAGTTTCTATCTCTGTTTTTGCCGTCCAGAGAAACGAGGACAGAAGTTGTTTTCTATCTCGGATATGCCAAAACTGAAGATAGATAGGTTATTAGGACCGGCCGTTAGACTATAATTATGACACGTTGCGGTTGGTAGGGACCGAAAGGCCTATCATCTTAGAGCGTTTATTTTAATAAAAAAGATCTTATTCCTCTAAGTTTAGAGTTTATTTTAGATTGTTTCAACTGGAACACCTGACCTGTCGCGGCGACCCGTTGATTTGTGATAATACCGTACCTATTGCTTTAGAGTTAGAGTTTACTTTAGTTTGTTTCAACGTGAAGTAACGTTTAAGCGGCCACGTAAAAGAGTTGACGTTTCATTGCGCGTTGATAAGAACGTGGGGACTACTCGTTTAGTAGTTTATGAATTTAACTAGTCGATCAGAGAACGGTAGACCGTCGAAGCGTTGATTGCACGTCGACGGTTAATTTAACTAGTAGAGCTGTAACAAACTGTATTCGGTACTAAGTAACGGGTACTCCGTGTAGTACCGAGTAACGAATCGTTAATCACGAATTCGTTACTCGCATTTTCCGTATTAGGTCGCAAAAGTATCATTGATGCGTGTGTTGTAACGTTTGCTGATCGTATGTTTTATGAATTCGTGCCTAATTCGGTTTATTCGGTTATTTGAAAAAAAAACAAGACAAAATGCACCTTAATTTTGTAATTTAGATGTATTTTATCTACATATTACGATTGATGCGACTCCGTGATATCATATTTTATGTATGATATCTCGTACGGAATACTACTCGATTTGTTGTTCCGCACTGTGTTATTAATGAGGTATCAAAAGTAACGAGTAACGTAACGATACGAAAGTAACGAGTACTCATTGTCAAAGTAACGAGTTCATACGGGTACGCAATATTTCGTTACTTTTACACCTCTGTTAACTAGTCCGTCTATTCAACGCTCATGTCTAGATCCTCCTAGTAGTCTGTACAGTCTGGCGAAACTCAGTTTTAAAAAAAGGTAGTATGAAACGCATGGAAACTTTAATGGCGGCAGAACCCGTCAAAGTACGGAATTCAGTGCTTATTCAAATGGTTGCTATGACATCTCTTACTCTCCTGTTTTAGCCGTATATTACGTCTCAGCGGCCATCTTTACAATCCGTCAATGTCTGATGTCATGTCAGTCAGTCAGTGTCAATCAATGATATTTAAAAAGTATAGATAGGTTATGCCCTTACAAAACTATCAAAATATATGTGCCGCTTGCGAAACTGCACACATGCGTTATTCTTATTTTGTCCTTGTCATACTCGTGAAAAGAACAATTACTTTCTCTTTTATGGATTTGAAAAGACGTCACAATTGCGACGTTTTAGGGACGCATATTGAAAGCGCATGTAACATATCTATTACTTTTTAAATATCATTGGTGTCAATTTAATTCGTAGTTTGTTGTGCAGTTTTATCTGTTTTAAAATAAAATAAATATTAATCTGTTTATTAGTAATTTGCGTAGTTTTCATCTGTAAACCTGTGCAGTGATAGACAAAAAACGAAAATTTATGGCTCAATTTCCATTAGATGAAGATCAGTTAGTACATTTTATGAATTTGACTATACTCTTAATCAATATATTATCTTATTATTTATTGAATTTTAGGACATAATTTCCAAATAAAATTTTACGAAAACACTAGTGCAGTGCAATTTCCTATCGACTATCGATGAACCCTAATTTTGTATCAGTGTTATTTATAAAAAAAGTTTATTTACCCTCCATCCCTTTAAGCAAGATCCCTGTTTAAACCTCCATATCTAATTTCATTAAAATCAGTTCAGCGACTGAGCTGTGACAAGTTGAGACAATGTGTTTGTTGCAGTTTCTTTTATATTGTATTTATTTATGCTAGATTCTAGACGAGAAGTACATATCATATTATTATTAATACGACAATATCTAAACTGACGTCTCTGAATGGAGCATTGTGCAGGATAGTAGGCTGTATTCCACACAAGATACGAATTATGCTGTACAACTCTCTTGTTAAATCCAAACTAGAGTATTTAATAGAGGTATGGGGCTGTGCAGCAAAATGTAACTTAAAGAGTTTGCAGTGTTCCCAAAACAAAATAATTAAGACTCTTTTCAATTTTGACTACCTAACAAGTCATTAGGCCTTTGTCATCTTGTCAGATGATTTAAGCAGCGCCTACGCGTTACGAGCATCGTCGCTCGTGGCTAAACAGACCGATCCTCGAACGACACTTTCGTCCGCACTTACGGCACACGAACTGAAAGTCCGTTGCGACGGAACTCTCTCCGCGTGCATGTCTATATCTCGCTTTTGTGCCAGATTTTGAAGCCAGGCCCTGTCGTGGGTCTCACAGCCCTTATGAAGTAGTTTTCTCCACTCATTGCGGTCAGTAGCGAGGCTCTCCCACGCGTCGAAATCGATGTCGAATGCGATCATGTCGCGTTTAGCGCAGTCTATAAACCGTAGAATGGGACGTCCGACTTTGCGTTTTGCGAATGCTATTTGGCTCAACATTGTCTGTTTGGGCAAACGAGTGCTGCTCATTCGATGCACATGCCCTAGCCATTGCAGGCGTCTCTGCTTGAGTAGAGCGATGACGCTAGGAAGCTGAGCAATCTCTAGCACTCTCCCATTTGTTACCCTGTCCTTCCATGTTATGTTGAGAATGCTCCGAAGACAGCGCATGTGGAAGGTGTTAAGTCGTCGTTCCTGTTTAGCATACGACATCCAGGTTTCAGCTCCGTACAAGAGGATGCTCAAGACGCAAGTTTGGTATACGATCATCTTTGTCCTGACCGTTAGATGTTTATTATTCCATACTCTTGTACGCAGCCTGCCAAACATCGTGGCCGCCTTGCCGATGCGAATATCGATCTCGCTATCAAGGGAAAGATTGCTCGACACGGTGGATCCCAGGTAACAGAACTTTTCAACTACCTCCAAGGGTGCACCTTCTAGCAAGATGGTCGGCTGGTAGGTATAACCCTGCGCTAGGATTACGGTCTTCTTCACATTTATGGACATGGAGAACAGGGCACAAGCATGATGAAATTTGTCCAGTAGGACCTGGAGCTCTTGGGGAGTCTTTGCGACAAAGGCTGCATCGTCAGCAAAGAGCAGGCTGTCAACAAATAGGTCCTCACGATTACGGCGAGACTTTAGGAGGGAGACATTAAATAAATTCCCATCTGCTCGTGTATGTAGGCTCGTGTATATATACCCTGCTGCGCGTCACCGAAGGCGACTTTGAGCAGCAGTGAGAAGAATATGCCGAACAAAGTTGGTGCTAAGACGCAGCCCTGACGAACCCCTTTACGCATCTCAAAAGCGTCGGAAGTTTGTCCATTGTAGACAACGGCGCCTTTCATACCCTCATGGAAGCACTTCACCAACCTCAGCAGCTTTGGGGGACATCCTATTTTCTCAAGTGCAATGTAGAGACCCGCCCTGCTGACCGCGTCGAAGGCTTTATTCAAGTCAGTTCAAGTCGATCATCAAGGGAGTATTCTGCTCGCGACACTTCTCTTGAAGTTGTCTTATGGTAAATATCATATCCGTAGTGGAACGCTGGGAGCGGAAGCCACATTGTGCCTCAGGATACACGCGTTCGGCAAGATATTGCAGTTTAGTCAGTATGACCCTTGCAAAAAGTTTGCCGACGATGCTGAGAAGGGAAATACCACGGTAGCTGTTACAATCGCCGCGGTCACCTTTCCCTTTGTAAAGAGTTACTATATTTGCATCGCTCATATCCTGTGGAAATAGCTCCCTCTCCCAGCATTTCCCCAGGAAGTTATGAAGGACCGGTAATATGCACTTGAGCTTTAGGAGCTCAGTGAGTACACCATCAATCCCTGGACTCTTGCCACATTTAAGCTGCAGAGCGGCCGCACGAAGATCTCTCACAGTGGGTAAATCATCGAGCTCAGTCATAATAGGTAGGATCGGAATTAAATCCACGGCTACGGGACTGATCTCAACTGGTCGGGAATAAAGCTCATTGTAGTGTTCTACCCACCGGTTAAGTTGACGACTGCTGTCAGTGATAATAGTGCCATCAATCTCTTTTATAGGGGCCATTTTTTTTTGCACTGGACCAAGAGCCACCCTAATCCCCGCATAAACACCGCGGAAGTTTCCTGTGGCCGCGCAGTCTTGAATACTTCTACACAGTTCTATCCAGTAATCATTAGCGAGTTGGCGGCAAGCTCGCTGTAGGAATGACTTTGCTGTGCTGAGTTTGGAGCGTGTAGCAACACAGGGGTCAAGGCGGTATCCTAGTGCAGCTTGGCGTTTAGAGTCAAGTAGAGGCTGAAGTTGGATTATATTTTCGGTGAACCAATCCGGTGATTTCACCTTGGCATAACCGAAAACCTCGCCAGCTGTTTTGGTAAGAAGGTCTTTAATGGATTCCCATTCCGTTTCTATGGGTGCATCTACATCCCACGTAGCTACTATCTGTCGCACCAGCGAGCTGAAAGAATTCACTAGCTCAGGGTCCCTAGTCTTGGGAAGATTTAATTTCTTCCTGCCGGGTTTCTTAAAGGAGTGAATCTTTTTGGGCGACAATAGGACTTTACACGCTACCAAGGAGTGGTTGGAGTCGCATTGTGCACTGTGGTAGGACCTCGCGTGTGTGACTTCCCTTAAATCCTTTCTTTTGGTCAATGCTAAGTCTAGTTGGTGCCAATGACCGGACCGTGGATGTTTCCAGGACACTTTACGCATCAGTTTGCCTCTAAAATATGTGTTCGTAACACACAGCTGAAACCTGGCGCTAAACTCAAGCAGGCGTTGGCCATTTTCATTCTGCTTTCCAATGCCATGATTCCCGAGGCAATCGGGCCAGGCGGTGTTATCATGCCCTACACGAGCGTTGAAGTCTCCCAGAATGTAGAGTCGGTCTTCGGCCGGTACATTGGCCACAACAGAGCAGAGTTTATCATAGAAGTCATCTTTAGACTCTGCTGTCGAGGTAAGGGTTGGAGCGTAGGCGGAAATCAAAGTGACGAAGCCGCCTTTGGAACTGAGGCGCAAGGCCATAATACGCTCACTTACTCCTCGAGGTGTTTCTATGGCACCTAAGAGAGTGTTGTGAACTGCAAAGCCCACACCATGCTCACGAGTTTCGCTAGAGGCCTTGCCTTTCCAAAAGAATGTATAATTTTGTTCGCGCAATGAGCCCGCATCTGGAAGTCTGGTTTCTTGAAGTGCAGCAATAGATATATTAAGACGTGTCAGTTCTTGATCGATAACAGCCGTTTTACGCAGATCTTGGGCGTAATCAGAAGTCTCCGAGTTGTCCGGGAGACCTGTTCTCATAGTCCGGACATTCCAAGAACCAAAGCGAATGGAAGTGCTAGCTTTAGGTTTGTTTTTGTTTAGCTGTTTAGTCGCGGGTGTACAACAACACAGCACCGTCTTCCGGGTTTCCCCTATGCTCCCAACACCCCAGAGGAACAAACGGCGCTGAGGCGGACCAGTACCCTATTGACTGGGGGCTGCCCAGTTTGGAGCGGGCGGTAACTGGTCAGTGGGCCTACAATGGACCCTCCCACTGTCGAGAGCGACCCCTGGCGTCCGCGCTTACGCCCATGCGCGCGGACTTATAACTGGTAACTGCCACTCTCCGTGTCCTCTCCACAGACGCTGCATCGCCTGGGACGCAGTAGATGACGTAGGGTTGCCCAGGACCTTCACCACCCTCTCGGCCTCCCCAGCTAGGCTCGCAGGAATGGCATGCCAATACGTGCGAAACCACCAGGTTGGCTGCAGACGACTGCCGCTGTTCAGATAGGATCCTACTTGCGCCTAACGAAGTCATCGATTCCGGGTTTAATTTTGGAGTTTTCCTTCTCCTAGATAGGTTGCAGACCAATGCTAAGGACGCCCATCTCGCCCATCTAGAACAAGTACACACATCATATATGAAAAAACAAAATTATTAAACCTTAAACAGCTATATACTTATACAGTCTGCATACTTATTAGAAAAATACTAAAAAAGGAAATACATTCTGATATTATTTTAGAGAAAAGAAGTTATATACAATTTAAGAGACACAAACAAAATAACTATAAAGAAATCAAGAACAATTACGGAAAAAGCAACATCATCTCTGGGGGTGCAAAGCTATATAATAAGTTACCAATATAAATTAAGGAGACTGAAAGTTTTAATATATTTAAGAGAAAACTGAAATCATATATCTATACCAACATTTATTAAGCATATTTAGTTATTGTCGACGCACTGTTTTTCGATTTGCCACCATATTGTTAACTTTATTTATAATAATATTTAAATCTCATGTAAGCGAACTATGTTCTTTTGAGAAATAAAGATCTATAAACCTACATTGTTTAGATTTTTTACATAAAGAAACTCATTGAGAAAAACGGGTCAAAACACATCTTTTGTGTAGGCAGATTAACGCTTATATACTAATGCCTAACTAAAATATTAATGAATAAGACATAATCAATTTCACATCTAGTGGTTTAAATACCGGGCCAAGATCTCGGGGTCCCAGGTTCGATCCCCGGGTTGGGCAACAGAGAGTTTCGAATTTTCGAACGTTGCTCGGGTTTGTGATCAGCAACCCCCATTTGGCAAGCGTGGTGATTATGCCAGTTCCCATAATTGCAGTGATAACTTGAATTCAATGATGGAGGCCTTTTTCCAGCAGTGGGACGATTATAGGCTGTTACTTTACTTTCACTTTTACTCCATATTTGTTGCAGAACCTCCAGAATCAACACACCCGGAGTCCAGATCCTTCAGCGGCGGCGCTTTCTTCGTTAAACATTTTATACAGTTCTTCCAAATGCTTGTCAGATTCTGTCTCATCATAGTCGTCTACATCTTCTAAATGCAACACTGGCAAATTTTCATTTGAGGTTGACAAACTACCATTTGGAACCAAAGGTTCATTTCCATGGGTATCTGGAAGTAGCAGATTTTCGCTACAAGATTTCTTTTCCTCGGTGTTTTTTTTTCTCAAATATGTCTTTATATAATAATAATTTATATAATAAGTTAATTTATTGTAATTAAAAATAATAATAAAAAATATTTTTAAAATTGATTTTTTATTTGACAAAATTTAAAGTATTAACTAATAGTATCGATCCCATTTTATCGATAACTCTAGCCCCATTTTATCGATAACACTAGACATCCCTATTTTTTGGGTTCATGTTGGCGACATTGGTTTGTTGAAGTTTTAGTTAGTTTCGTTACGTTGGCACAGAGCCAATCCATGTGTTTCATAGATTGGTATTGTTTTTTTTTACTACTGAGTCCCGTCTCTTAAACGTAGTGATTACTTGCTAGGTGGTCTGTACTCTGTGAAGTCTGTGAACCTAATCAAAATAAATGGGTCATGATCACATCGTAGTAAAATAGTGTCTATTAACATTTATAATGTTTAAGAAATTAAAGGATAAACTTGCAGAAGAAGTTAAGTCGTCGCCTCAAAGAATACAACAGTTTGCACAAGCTGCACAGGTACTTGAGATGTCATTGTCAGGGTTATTTTTACTAGGTCTATTGGTTTTAACAAGTTCTGCTATCAAGTACTAGTAGTTTTTCTTATATACCAAATTTATGTTTGTATTAAAAATAACCATGTTCTATGTTAATTAAAAATGTTGTGTATATAACTAAAGTTGTAATATTTTTGCTAAGCTGATGCTATACCAAGAATTTTGACTTTTGAGTTTAGGCTATGATAAAAATAATACATTTTACCAGTCTTAAACAAGCTTAACTTGTACTATTATACCCCCATGATACATTTACATGTGGGACAAGATGATTTTATAGTGTATGATGATGAGGTCCGTTATTAGGTAAGTAAATCATGACATTTTTTTTTTAACCCATGATTGATTTGACAGATTACATTATGTCTTCGGTGGTCTATAAGCCCTCCACTGGTTAAAAACCCAAAAACTTCTACTAGCAGCAAATTTTGTTTCACCTCAGGATTGATTTTGACGTCTTAATGTCATTTTTATCGAATATGATGGTGTTGGATAAATGTATAAATAAAAACAGATCCCTAATAGTTATTATAGCGTTAACTTTCCAATAATTTTAATAGTCAAACTCACAAAACCCATAAAAATCGGTCAAGCCTTTCTCAAGGTATAAGTGGTGTAAATAACATGACTTTCTTTTATAATATACGGTGGTGATTGTATTATTACAAAAAACACAACTAACAGGCTTGACATGGCCGACTTTACATGACTGCAATCATATTTATTTTGAAATTAAACAATAAATAGGAGAACAATATGTTCAAAGATTTTCCATTTATTAGAAAAACAATATACCTAAATGGAGGAGTGGAGTTTTAAGGTATGAAAAATAATGGTCAACTAATTAGAAAAAACCCTCCAAAATCTGAAATAAAAACAAGGCAAAGCAACACTTTGCACAAATGCATACAAAACACACTTAACTCTTAAAACTGAGGAAAGTCTTAAAGAACTCGAACTAGCCCTAAATGACCTAAAGTGGGATGTACTAGGTGTGTGTGAGATGAGAAGAATAGAAGAAGGAATTGAAGAAAGATGATGGCTTTGAATGTCTGAAATAAATTCGTAAACAACGCTATAATGGCACATTTTTAGCTTATCGAGGAAGGCTTTAGGCTATATAACGTCACGCTTTGACCAATAGGAGCGAAGCATCAGTGAAAAATGTTGCAAAAATAATCGCGATAATAATAACCTAAATTGACGCGTACGAAGCCGCGAGCAACAGCTAGTGATCTATATAATAATAATAAAGCTTTATTTTTCCAAACAAAAAAGTAATAATATTTACATGGCAGTTACACTATAATATTACATATATCTTAACTAAATTGCTTGGACCCCATCTGGGTAAAAGCCTCCTCCCTTTTTTTTCTATTTTCCTCTATTTTTTGCAGTTGTTAACCAGTTTTCGCCGGCCACTGAGATTTTATCATCCACCCATCGTTTTCTTGGTCTACCTATATTTCTTTTTCCCAGTGGACCCGACCATGTTGTGGTTCTTAGAGTCCACCTTTTGTCGGTACATCTGGCAATATGTCCTGCCCATTGCCATTTCAATTTCAATGCATGATTGAGAGCATCAGTCAGTTTAGTTCTTTGACTTATGTCAATGTTCTTAGTTTTTTGTATCTTTTTAAGTCTCAGGATACTTCTCTCCATTGCGTGTTGTGTTGTCAGTAGTTTGTTTTTAACTTTGTTTGTGTACACCCAGGTTTGACATGCGTAGGTAAGGCATGGTAGGGTACATGTTTCCATCACTGTTTTCTTTAACTCCATGCTGTAATTGCCTTTCTGTATTTCTTTCTTTGCCCAAAAGCTCTTCCACGAGTTTTTAATCCTTCTATTAATTTCTTCCTCATTACTGCTTGTGTTGAAAGAGAGCTGCTTTCCTAGATATATATACTCTTTAACATAGTCAATTTGGGTTTCTTCTAATTGGATTGGTTTCTGGAGACTGTTTGACATTACTTTTGTTTTATCGGCGTTCATGTGTAGACCTGTTAGTTTGCTTTCTTTATTTAGATCTTGCATCATTTGTTCTAGCTCTATAGATGATTTAGCGAAGATGGCTATGTCATCAGCGAATCTTAAGTGGCTTAGGTGTTTTTCATTTATCCAGATGCCTTTGTTTTTCCAGTCTAGGTCGTTGGAATATCCCTTCTAGTACTGCTATAAATAGTTTGGGAGACAGGGGGTCTCCTTGCCTTACTCCTCTATTTATTACAATATCTTGTCCCGTTTTCTCCAGTTTTACTTTGCTAGTAGTACTATGAGAATAGATATTTTTGATTATATTAATATACTTAGCTTCTACTTTGCAAGCTTGTAATGTTTTCCAAATCGAACTGTGGTGGATTGTGTCAAAGGCTTTGCAGTAATCAATAAAGCCTATATAAAGAGGTTTATTGAATTCTTTGAATTTCTCTATCAGTTGTTCTAGTGCTTGTATATTGTCAATTGTGGAGAAACCCGATCGAAAGCCTGTCTGTTCAAGTGGTTGTCTCTCTTCTATTTTTGCTGATATTCTATCCAAAAGCATAGCTGAGAATATTTTGTAAATGTTCGCTAACAAACTAATGGGTCTATAGTTGTTAATATCCTTAGGATTACCCTTTTTATAAAGCAGTATTATTTCTGACTTGCACCACTGTGCGGGAACTTTTCTAGTATGAGTACCATGTTGAATATTTTTTTTAAAAAAGGGCAATAGTAAAGGGGCCCCCCATTTTAAAACCTCGTTCCTAATGTTGTCGGGTCCAGGACTCTTGTTGGGTTTTAATTTTTTGATTTGTCTTACAATTTCGCCTTCTGTTACTTTATCTATTTCACTTCTAGCCTCATAACCAGAGTGTACAATTTCAATACTTTTTTCTCCTGGTGGTTTTGCATAGAGTTGTTTATAAAATGTAGTGGCACAGTCTAAAATATCCTGCCTCGTTTCTGTTTCCTCCTGGCTCTGACCTAGGCTTTGTATCCAGTTTCTGTGTGTGGTAAGTTCTCTGTTTGCCCTCTTTTCACTTCTGTATGTTGTTAAGTTTCTTTCAATGATTTCTTTTTTATAGTTATTGTAGTCTTCTCGGATTGCCTTATGGGCCTTTTTGTAGATATCCTTCAGTTCTTCCTTCATATTTTTTGATTTCTTTTTTGCTGACAATAATTCAGTGCGCTTTTTTATTAACTCTAATGTACTGTTTTTAAGTATCTTATGTTTATTTCCGTTATCCTCTCTTATAGATCTAAGACTATTTGAGATTATATTAACGAGCTTGTCATAATACTCTTGGACATCTTTTAGGTTGTGTAAAATTTCTACTTCGTTTGTCAGCCCCTCTTCTAAGTTTTTAGTGTAGCTTTTTATATCTTTTTCGGTTTTAGGTATACCTGTCATTTGCTTGAATGTTTTCCTGCTCTGTTTCGGTTTTCTTAAAGTTAAGGATGCTCGTACAAGTCTGTGGTCTGATGGAAAGTTTACTTTATTTAGGACTTCTATATTATTGATGAGTCCTGGTTTGTTACTCAATATGAAATCCACCTCATTTTTTGTCTTGCCATCTGGTGAAGACCAGGTCCATCTTTGACTATCTTTTTTTTTTTAAATAGGTGTTCATTATCGACAATTTATGTTCATTGGCATATTGTAGCAATCTTTCTCCTCTTTGATTCCTAGTTCCATAACCATATTGTCCTAGTATTAGATGTTCATGAGCTTGTGGATGTCCAGTCTTCGCATTGAAGTCGCCTATAACTAATATTGTTTCATCTGCTAGATTTTGAGCTTTGGTTAAATCTTCATAAAATTTTTCGATTGCTTCGTCGCTTGACGTCGCAGTTGGTGCATAAACTGATATAATTCCATTGTTAGTTTTTATTCGAAGTATGGCTATTATATTCTTTCTGATATACCGGAGAAATTTACTATGTGTTGTTTCAATGTATTCTTTATAAGGAAGCCCACTCCATTTAGGCCCTTTGTTTCTCCTTTATAGCAAAAAATGTAATCGGTATGTTCTTAAATTTCACAACCACTTCTTATAATTTCTGCGAGTCCAATGATATCATGGTCTATTTTAGGTAAAGCTTGTGTTAGTTCTAAAAAGCGCTCTGATGACGATAGAGATCTTACGTTATAGGTACAAATTTTAATGGTGTTCTTGTTTTTATCAGATGTTGGATCTTTGCTGAAGAATGGAGGGTTTTGGTCAGAAGCCCCACGGGGACCAACCGGGTTGAGGCCTTTTAATTTTTCTTTAAAAGTTGTTTTAGCTGTTGGTGTGTATTTCTCTCGATTATTGCTTTGGTGTGCTTCGTAGTTTTGGTTTAAATTACGAGGGCGGGTCAATAAGTCCGTGACTTTTGGAATAAAACACAGATTTTTTGATAAACAAATCATTTTATTTTTCAACTTAGTCTCCCTTGAGCTCTATACACTTTGTCAAACGCTTCTCCAATTTTTTTTATCCCTTCCAAAAAATATGATTTGTCGAGGTCCTCAAAATAGGCCTTTGTTTGCGAGATGACTTCATCATTGGAGTCAAATCTTTTTCCACAAAGCCATTTCTTCAGGTTTGGGAACAAAAAGTAGTCACTCGGAGCCAAATCTGGAGAATAGGGTGGATGAGGGAGCAATTCATAGCCCAATTCATGGATTTTTGCCATGGCAACTGCACATGTGTGCACCCCTGCATTGTCTTGGTGGAAAAGAACTTTTTTCTTCGCCAAATGAGGTCGGTTTTTTTTCAAATCGTCATTGAAGCGGTCCAATAAGTTGGCATAATATTCCCCATTGATTGTTCTTCCCTTTTGAAGGTAGTCAATGTGGATTATCCCACGTGCATCCCAAAAAACAGTCGCCATAACTTTATTGGCTGACAAACCCGCCTTTGCCTTCTTTGGCGCCGATTCACCCTTAGAAACCCACTGTTTTGACTGTTGTTTGGTCTCTGGTGTGTTGTGATGGATCCATGTTTCGTCCATGGTTACAAAACGGCGCAAAAACTCCTCCATATTGCAATTAAACAACGCCAAACCTTCCTGTGAAGTTGTTACACGATTGCGTTTGTGGTCGACTGTGAGCAAACGCGGCACCCATCTTGCGGAAAGCTTTCTCATGCCCAATTGATCTTTTAAAATTGAAACCACTGAGCCATGCGAGATCCCTACGGCTTCCACAATCTCTTGCACTTTCAATCTTCGGTCGGCCAACACCATATCGTGAATTTTTTTGATTGTTTCGGGTGTAGAGACCTCAACTGGGCGTCCAGGACGTTCGGCATCTTCAGTGCTTTTACGGCCACAACGAAATTCAGTAAACCACTTTTTTACCATTGAAATCGATGGTGCAGAGTCCCCATAGTATTTATCAAGCTTAGCCTTGGTCTCGGTAATGGTTTTTTTTCCCAAAAAATAATGCTTAATAAGCACACGAAATTCACCTTTTTCAATTTTTTCCTCAAATTACTGGGTAGTCTGATAAAAATAGCTGTCAAACACAAACTAACTGACGCAGCAAGTTCAAATTTTGATAGGAATCAACTAACAGATACCTGTTTACAGGAGTAGTGTTGCTTTTTCAGTAAAGAGGTCAGAAATTCAAAAAGTCACGGACTAATTACCCGCCCTCGTAGTTTTGCATGTTTCTTTATGTACTGATATGTAATTTGGCCTTCAGAATTTTGGTATTTCTGTTGTTGAGAAGCTTCTTGCTCTGGACAATCCGCCGTCTGCGACTTTGTTAACTTTTGAGATTGGTGGATACACTGCGTTTGGAGATGTACCTATATGATCTATATGACGTAAATTAACAATTATTTGCCTAGTTAGCGCGTCACAACTTTTATTTTAGCCCATTTTGAACAAAATAAAATTTTGCCACTAAAATAATAAAAAAGGCCAAGAAAGAAATGTTATTCTTCAATACTACTGATATTAACGATAGTATAGATACTATTGAAGACCAATATATTGCTTCAGAACAATACTATCCGTAGTATCGATAGTATTGATATTACAAATTCACGTATACTATTGATTGGTAGCAACACTATCAATATCGTACCAAGTTTTTCGAGGTCAACTATCGATAGTTCTCCAACTCTAGTATGGTCATTCTGATAAAAATTTATTTACTGAAATCATTTCAGGTCAAGGTTTCTAGACACCTACCAGGCCTCGTATAACTCGTGAGTGCCTCTTGTACGGACTGAGGTTCCCTGAGGAATTCTGTGCATTGTGAACTTATGCTGTTGCAAGCAATGTACTATCATATGCTCTGGTGATTCCTCTTCAGTTAGACATCCCCTCTACATAGAAGACTATCTAGTATACCTAAATTAAAAAGGTGCTTGTTTAGAGCACAATGACCAGTTCAAATACCCGTAATTATGCGTAGACCTTTTCTGTCCCGGTGTAAAATTTTGCGAGACCGGTTTTTGTTTATGTTGTTCAGAGTTAGTTTCCTCTGCCTTTAGTTCTTCCAACTGTTTTCTCTGGAGTTGCACTGTCCTATCTCGTAGCCATGCTAAACCTGATTGAACAATATTAGAACTATTGGTTCCGGTCCTATCGATTTTGTCGCAGACCCTTTTATTGCTAGCAGGTCTGACGCATCGTTTCCCAATGAACCACTGTGACTTTGTATCCATTGTACGGTTACTTTGTTGTGTTATGCAAGTCTTACAAACTCCTCATGGTATTCTAATAGAAGACTGTTACAGTAGTTCATTTTTAGAGCTTATAGAAATGAAGAGCTGTCAGAGATTATGCGTATCGATAAATTACGCACGTTTCCCGCTGCTACCGCTGATGCTGCTCTGGATATCCCCACGCATTCTGCCTGGAAGATGTTATTGATCTTACCTAAGATGATTCAGATAAAACTCCGGCACCAATCCCAGATTTATTTTCCATCTGTGTATACATATAAATTCTTGGAGAGAGAGACAAACTTCTTAGCGTTCCTTGGTTTCAACGTGCAGGTGTCGGGTTCATCGTGTGGTGGAAAGAGAAACACCGAGTAGATCCCGGGACTTGTGACACGGTTGTAGGTTTAAGGTACCCCTTTCCGACGTACATCAACATTCATTTCGCTGCTCGTGTTTCTCTTCCTGCCCAGCCAAATCTGGTACGAACCTGCTAATGCAGCTTTAGATACTCGCTCTAGTATAAAATGATACCAGAGCTAACCGTAATTTCCTCTTGGAGTTGTATTGAGTAGTTTTTTGCTTCTTGTTGCACAAAAAGGTCTAGTTGTTAAGCATTTCCCCTATTGCAACTATTGGGGTAGTCTTCACGTAGACTGTTGTTGCTGTGCATGAAATTCTCTGGAGGTTTTGCAGTTATTTTTCAGTGGTGCATAGTTTGGTCCTAGGCCACCATACTTCGGCACCATAAAGGTGATCGATCATTGAGCGATCGCCGTGTAAGTCCATAGTGTGTATGACGTTTTTAGTGGGGGGTTAAAAGGTGGGGACCTTTTACCAAAAAATATTTTACACTGCCTGAACGCTACTCTCGCCTTGTTTATTTACTTATAATAAGGTAATCAACTGCCATGCTCCAGAGTATTGAAAGTACTTATTCTCCCTTTGAGGATGCCCCTCATGCCACATTTCCAATTGTTGTGGAGTTTACTGTGAATTGTATTGCTCTTTGTTTGAGAAGTTTTTCAATCCAACCACTAATAGTTAGTTCCACCCCAAATTTCTCGAGTGAAGTCTACGCTTGTGAAGTTTGTGTTGTCGAACGCTCCTTCTATGTCAATAAAGGCTTTAAGGGTCATAACTTAGTCCAACAGAGCTGCCTCAATCGTTTTCACTACGTAGTGGAGGGCTGATTAACTGGATTTACCTGTGCTGTATGCGTGTTGGTGTTGACTGAGTGTCGTCTCGTAGTATCTGTGGTTAGTTTTTCCAGAGTTTTGAGCAGAAAGGAGGCTATGCTTAAGGGTCGACATCAGAAATCTGGTGTTTATAAGATAGATTGTAGAGAGTGTAACTCGTCTTATGTAGGACAGACCGGCCGTAGTTTCAACACACGTTAAAAAGAACACATATCCGCCTATCAAAATAATCACCCAGAAAAGTCTCATTTCGCAAAACATCTCAAAGATTCGGGACATAGTATCCCAGACGATCATACTTTTTCAATTTTACACAAATGTAAAAAAAGTTTAAAACTGTTAGTGTTAGAACAATTAGAAATAGTAAAACATAAAAAAGATAATTCGCTTACATTGTTGAATGAACAAGTCAGTTTCGTGGGTTTGATACTGAATATCGAATAATAACAAGATACTATACTGAATAATAACAAGATAATAATTAAAACACGTTTTTGCGGTGACACACCTCCACCACTCAGTATGAAAAAAAGCTTACCACCTATTCTCAGATGTACTAAATAAAATATGCAAAATACTAAGGTGAACTAACTGTATGTCTGTAGCACTTCCAGTAGAGTAGCAATCTAATTTTTTTAAATATTGAGATATTAAACTTTGATCTTGTGAACTATTGACTTACTAAGCTGCTGACATTCTGAAGTGTTGAGATTTTGAATCGTTGGTCTTACGGTGTTGATGTTTTAAATGTCGATATTATAACTGTTGATATTCAGCATCAAACCCCAGTTTCGTCACTTCCCCACTAAATATTTTTTCAAATTCAAATCACAATTATAATTTAAATATACCTCAAACCAATTTCAATACCAACGTGGATTGAAGTACGTCACAACCTGCTGTCGTAGTGGGGAGTGTCAATAAAAGGCCTGTTCGCCAGTCTTCACAGCTTAGTCGTCCGAGCGCAGCGAAGGCGACAACATGTCCTGAGGATGCTACGTGAAGTGGCGAAACGCGTCGAGGTTTTTATTGTATCGGTGTTGGGTACTAATAATTGCATTAACTGTACTGCATGCATTTTTGAGGGAGGGCGGGCGATTTTCCTGTATGAGATAGTGCTTGCTCAATCAGTGTGGTGCAGGTGCTTCCTCAATTTAGTGTTAGTGCGGGTAGTGTGGTGAAGGTACCTATATAGGCCGGTGTTAACAAGCTGAAATCATTACCAAAATAATTTTCTAAATCCATAATTAGTTATGGATTTCCGCAAAGTACCTGCTATTCCTTAATAGCAGAAATAGTCTCCATTCTTTATGCATTTTAACATCATTGAGATAATATTCTTGCCAGATGTCGTCGTTGAGGATACTCGTTGGAAGCAGACGTGTTTCTTGTTGATTTGTGTGTTCCCGTACTTCAGCGCAATTCATTAGAAGCCTTCTTATAATTAAGTGCAAGATACATAGTCCCGTGGCAAACAAGTATTATTTTTCTAACAGAAAATAAAAATAAACAGTAGTTTTAAATGGTTTTGTATCTGACATAATTATAGCGTCATCAGGTGTTCCCCAAGGATCGCATCTTGGGCCCCTGTTTTTCAATATTTTTATAAATAAAGTAGCTGATTGTTTTCAATACTCTAAAATATATCTTTATGCCGATGACCTCAAGGTAGTAACTTGTTTGAGACACTACGACGATTGGCGTTTTCTTCAGGAGGACTTGGATCGCTTTACACAATGGTGCAAAGTAAAAAAAATTAACCTGAATGCTAAAAAATGTAAATTTGTTATTTCTCCAGAAAAAAGTCGACTTACTATAATTCATATGTAATCGACAATCATGTCTTAACCGAATCCGACGAAATAAGAGATCTCGGCATTACTATAGACAACAAACTTCGTTTTCACACACATGTTGATGGGTTGGCAAAAAGGAGTTTCAGGATGTTAGGTTTCATATTACGTAACTGTAAAGAATTTAAAAGTGTATCAAGCGTAATAGCGGTTTACAACTCATTGTTGAGATCTGGGCTCGAATATTGTAGTGTTGTATGGAATCCTTATTATGAGGTCCATAAGCGCCGATTAGAAGCTGTTCAAAAAAGGCATTTATCTTATAAATGCAATCTAACTAAGCGTCTACATACATATAATTCACGTTTAAAGTACTTTAATATGATAAGTTTAGAAAGCCGAAGGACTATAACAGATTACTTATTTTTATATAAATTAATTAATAATTTCAGTGACTGTTCTGAGTTATTAAAACAAATTAACTTAAACGTACCGTATAAACTAGCTCGGCTGTCTAGATATTTACCCTTCAAAAATAGGGGTTTCAGGACCAAGCTAGGGCACTTCTCGACAGTTAACAGGATACAGTCGCAATTTAGTAAATTTTTGCTTTCGTCTCAGATTGACATTGACATGTCTTATTCGCAACGCAGATTTAAATCTTCGTTAATTAAGGAAAAGAAAATCTATTAAATTTTGATTAAGGTAAAATAGGATTCATGTCGGTTTCCACGTTTTTATATAAGTTGTGCATGTCGTGGTAGCCTTTAATTAAGGCAACACTACAAAATGTTAATTAAGAAAGATATTTATATTGTCATAGTGTATGCTTTGTTGGCTGTCCTTAAATAAATAAATAAATAAATGATGATGATGATGAGAGAGGTTACAGATGATGGTGAATCATTCGATAATGTAATCAATACTCCCGCGAAATTATTGTATTGGTTTACGACCAACAATCTATTGATCAATGACACAACTCTACTCGGCACTATCCCATGCTTGTTAAAACGTGGAGACGTGTAAAAGCCTATTTGCAGATACGAAACTGATTGTTGGTTTACTGTACACATTACCATATAATCTGTATTAGAACATGATTGATTTGACATTCTGCCACAGTAGAGAATATACTTTCAATGCCTTATTTCACAATCAAAAGAAAGCAAGACCCCTTTTAATTTTAAATTGCAACTATTGCAAGCGTAAATCCTTATGCATAAAACATTTAACCTTTTTTTAAGGCTGCTGTCACATCAGCATCAAGCAGCATATCCGATATCACAAACAGTGATTTGTTCTCAATTGGTGATAATGGTGAGCATTTCGATGAAATAGACAAAATCTTCTTAATTTTCGTGTCTATTAAAATTACTGCAAAAATACTTAAATATCTTTTCAGAGAGTCAATCAACCCAAACTATTAAGCCACAGACATCAACTAGTCAAGGACATGCATTTCAAGATGTCTCTCTAACGCAGTCTGGTGGTCAAAACAGTTCTGAATCCATAAACTTTTCAATCAATCATGAGTTGGTAATTATTAGTAGCAATAAACTGATAAAAATATTTATCTTTTTTATATTTACGCCTTAGATTCAAATTTTGCATTAATAAATCCTTTTGAAAATTTTCAGGACAATCAGAGGCAAAGACGTCTATCAAATAGTTCTTTCGCTAGTGATGTTTCATTTAGGTTACCGAGTTATGAAACTCCTTCTATGTACCATCTCCAGGTAAACAAGCTTCTAAAAGATTGTTATTGAGAAAAATTTTAATAAAAAGTCTACAATTTAGTATCAAACTGAAAAATATCTGCACCACAGCTGCAACATTTGTTTTAATGTATTAACACTTTTGCTGTATTTTAGTCTGACATTGAAGTGTCAGCCAGTGAAGCTGAAGAAAGGAGTCTTACCTCTGGCGCTGTTAGTCTTGATCGAGTTACTAAAGAACAACTGTATGCAGCTTATAGACGAACACAGGAAAGGTACACTAAGTATAGGACCCAATATGCCGATCTAGCCCGCCATTACAAACTTTTGGAAAGAGAAAATGCTAAAGCTAGGGTAAGGACAATTATTAATTCATTTATCGTCTATAAACAACAGGTGTTATGGGCTAATAATAACATTAGTTATTAGTATGGAACACAGTTTAGTGCGAGTCTTTTATTTAAAGTAATCTAAAAGTAAACATTTATTTTAACTTTAAAAAAACTATGAATTCGACTATGTGCCACTTGGCACCGTCACCCTAACTAAATGCCATACCAAAATCGCACTACGTTGGTAATGAAGTTTTCAGCGACTTCCGATGCTGACCATAACTGCCTCTAATTTTTATTAGTGTGTATTATTAACATAAGTTAAGTCATCTTTGGTAAGTTCAGTAATTAGTTATCACCACCACACCACTGGCTCATCAGCATTAGATGTCCGGTTTCTAGTAGGTTCTTACTCATTGCTTATTTATAAATCATTCACGCACGATATGTTTTAATAATTTCAGAGTGTATTAGTAGAGACGCAAGACAAAGCTTTACGTAGAATATCGGAACTTAGAGAGCAAAGCTCGCTAGAACAAAGTGCAAAGGTAAGATTAAGGATAGTTACTATTTTACTAGACGCCTATTATTAATGTGCAACTCTACGTAACGTCCACTGTCCCATTAAGCTGATTACACACCGCAGGCTTGAACGAATAAACCACTGGACGCGCAATGACAGGCCATTTCTCTTGTGCCCCCTTGACAACGAAGCGGGCTTTTTAGCCTCACTTACATGTGACGTCTTGTCAGTACGGTTTCAGAGCTCGGTGAGCAACATTGTCGGAAAAAATGGGTAAATGTGCCGTATTTTTGTGTAAAAATTATAGCGGTTAGGCAAAAAATATTTCTTTTCATCCGTAAATAACTTTTTATCCCAATAAAGCTGTCAATGTTTCTTAAAATAGTGAAATGTGTTTTCCTAAAGAAAAGTTACATTGCCATTTAAAAAAGTTGTGGTCAGTTACTACAACATCAACAAGATGACGCATACTTCATTCGGTAGGATTATCGTACGTTCATCATTCGTTCTTTAGTCAATTTAGTTTTAATTGTGCTTGACAATTGTCGATAAATCATATCGATAAACGTACTAATAAATTTATAATATAAATACTTTATAAATCTGTAAAATGATTAACTCTAGATTAGATTTAAGTACTTAAGTAATCTTAAAAATACAACAGTTTGCTTTAAAATTTTAAACTTTATATTTTATTACAATACATCCAATTAATATAATTTTAGATTTCCTGTAGATCCATTAAGGAAAACAAATGGATCGAAGCCGATTATTTCTGAATTATAATTAATTAATTCTTATTACTGAACCTATAAGAACACTTTAATGAGGATTCGAATCCTGATAGTCTTAATTTAGTTAGTCGATGGTTTAGAATGATGTTTATTACTCACAGTGTCATATTTATATTCTTAAAGTTAGTCGAGTTATGTTATTCCGTTAGCTTCTAGTACTTACCTTACCTACTAGTAAGCTCTGTGGCTGAAACCCGAACCCAAGACTTAGGTTGTAGGGCTGAGTGGAGTAAGGTTAAGGCAGGTAGAACCAGTTTTTTTTTACTATGGTGCTGTGGAAAATGTTTTCTAACAAATCTTTATTTACTAAAAAAAAAATTATCCTATTAATCTATACAATAAATAATTTTGTGATGATAACTCTTTATTTCACATTACATACATTAGTTACAAATTCGTTTAAAGGAAATTTAAATTTTTTCACTTTACCTTTATCTAAGTCATTTATTATTTTCTTCGAGTTTTTATTTTTCATTTATCTAGTCATTGGCATATTGGATTCCTTCTGCGGTCCGATCAATAAAAACGCTGCCTGCATGTTTGTATTCTTCTGACTGCAGAACGCATCAAGTACGACAAATCCTTGAAGCAGAATCATAAGCCAATCGTATCAAAACCCTATTATTAATACATTGTTAGTAACATACCAAAGCGTAAGCTCATCTACTGCTAGATTATACCATCAGAGTATTTTAATGGTACTAGGCTAGGTGTACTTACGGCCTGTTTCACAATGTCTTAGGAAGTTCTGGTTACTGTTACTTGCCAGACCGTTCATGTAAGACGACGTTTTATGTTTCAATTATTCTTTTAATGGTTTGTGCTTACTTAAATATGCCCATAATATAATTTTAATTTTAGTAATAAAAATAAAACATTTTGCATAAGATTCGGTCATTCATTCGTTCAACACATATCGATAGAAAAATATCGACACTTTCTCTCACTAAATGTCAATAATTGACACGACAATCACCCCCCGCCCCGCAGAAATTGGTGGATGATGATTTCATACATTAGCTCTTGCGTTTCATATCCAGTGGTTAATTCATCCAAGACCGCAGGCCCTCTGTAGGAGATTTGGGTCGTTGTTACGCGTTAGTTTATGAAAAAGTCAAGTCAACAAAATAGATGGATATCTTTTACACACATACACACCGTCCAGTTTTAATCATCTGAGAAACGTAGCCCACTTTATGTAACCTTTATGTACAACGTCTTGGCAGTTTTATTTTCTTTTTATCGCTTATATTTGGTATAGGTACTACGGTAAAATAAAATAAATAATGCAAGATAAGTGTGAACCATCCTGTACACAATGTTTAACACAGCCAGGAAAATATTTTAAAAAACTTACAAGCGCTTTAAGTTGCAAAAGTAAATGTAATATGCGATATAATTATTACAAAAATAAAACACATGCAAACAAAAGTAAATATTTAAAAATGTATTTATAACTCTAAAAGGAATTAAAATATTGACTTTTTGTAAAAGCGGAAACAAATGTCGTGCCTCTTGGACTATAGTAACAAATGAATTAAATGACTTACCTTGTGACCACTCAAACTATAGAAATATATATAATGACCAATGCTTCTCATATATCTACGACATTCAATAATCATTTTATTATATTTAACGAACAAAACTGACAAACACAAAAGAGCAACTAATAAAAGACATTTATTAAATTCTTTATTTCTTATGTATGCCTTTTACCGAAATACATATATTAAGGGAAGTTATATCATTAACAAATACAAAAATAGAAGGTCATCATGAAGTTTGTACGAAAGTTCTTGAGGAATGCGTTAGCGAAATAATTACTGTTTTAAGATATTTGATACCTAAATATATCCTTCTCTTCAAGTATTTTTTTCAGAACTGCTAAAACCAACCATAATAAAACCTTTGTTTAAAAACCGGCCAAGTGCGAGTCGGATTCGCGCCCGAGGGGTTCTGTACCATTGACTTGGTAAACAACAGTAGGTACATAAATTTAGTTAATGTAGTGCATACCTGTTACCTTTATTGATATCGAGCAAAAATAGACAAAAAATTGCGTTTTTGTATGGGATAAATTGTTGATGTAACATCTCATCAATGCATTTAATTTGCAGACGATATTGCTATTGTAGTGTCTTCTGATACTTACTACAATTTCGGTTCATGAAAACGAGATTAATAATGCTATAGTTAATTTAATTGAATGGCTTAACATACGAGTACATCATTTAAATATAAATCTGACTAAAACTAAATACATACACATACAATTCAACAAACACAAAAATATTCATCATGATCTTCATTATAAGGACACTAAAATTGACGAAGCAAAACATACGATATTCCTAGGTTTAACTATAGAACAATTGGAAAAACGCATATCTATACTTATCTATACTAATATTATAAAGCTGAAGAGTTTGTTTGTTTGTTTGTTTGAACGTGCTAATCTCAGGAAGTACTGGATCGATTTGAAAAATTCTTTTTGTGTTGGATAGTCCATTTATCGAGGAAGGCTTTAGGCTATATAACATCACGCTGCGACTAATCGGAGCGAAGTATGAGTGAAAAATGTTGCAAAAATAGTCTCGATCATAATAAAAGAAATTGACGCGGACGAAGTCGCGGGCAACAGCTAGTAATATTATAAAGCTGAAGAGTTTGTTTGTTTGAACGCGCTAATCTCAGGAAGTACTGGTTCGAATTGAAAAAATCTTTTTATATTGGATAGTCCATTTATCGAGGAAGGCTTTAGGCTATATTACATCACGCTGCGACCAATAGGAGCGAAGCATCAGTGAAAAATCGCGATCATAATAACAGTAATTGACGCGTACGAAGTCGCGGGCAACAGCTAATAGATAATATTTGTAACAGAGTCAATAAGTTTATTTATGCTTTAAAGCAGGTTAGATCTTGCTATAAAGCATAAAAAAACTACGGTTGCTGCCTATATTTTTGGGGTGGTGGGATCTACCTCCTAGTGGTCCACCCTGGGCAACGGCATCTTTGGTTTTCCAACCAATGATGACGGCTAACAGATCCCCCTGCGGTGGTGGGCTTCGTAAGAGGCCGCCTGGATGCTACCACCCTCCTGCCGGAGTCCAGCGCCAAACAGATTTTCTGTGTTCCGCTGGTGTGTGTGTGGGAGAACCAGTGCCTCTGGGTAAGCTCGCTCCATGTTAGGCTTCTTCTTAAACGTATAGTTAAGTTAAGTCGTCAAGAGCAAGCCCATTATTTATAAAAAAAATAAAAAAAAAATATCACGCATATTATTATGTGGGGTCTATATTGCATTACGGTTTACTAATGTGGGGTAATAGGAGTAATATGACGAGAGTTTTTATTGCCCAAAAAAGATGCATTACAGCAATATGTAGTGTCGCTCCTCGAACATCATGTTGTCCTCTATTTGCACAGTTGCTAATATTAACATTAGCATATAAGTATGCGAAATTTATCCACGGAACACAAAAAATCCAAATAGACTGGTATTCCTAGAAAGTCCAAGAACAATGCAGTACAAAAAAAACTGTATGACTATGAGTGTAAAAATCTTTAATAATATACCTAATGAATTTAAGACATTTAATATTAATCAATTTAGAACTAAACTAAATAGGTGGCTCATTTTACATACCTTTTATGACTTAACAAGTGGATCTGACGAGGCCACCTCGTCCGATCCACTTGGTTTGGCCGCTTTGTAGCCTGGATTAGACTCAAATGTGCTTTTTTTTAGGTCGAAAATAAAGCGACTTGTATACAGAAGAAGCACGTAGCGTAGAACATTTAAAGAACGCTTAATGCTACGAGTATTACACTTAGTTTGGCCGCTTTGTAGTCTGTATTAGACTCAAATGTGCTTTTTTTAGGTCGAAAATAAAGCGGCTTGTATACAGAAGAAGCACGTAGCGTAGAACATTTAAAGAACGCATAATGCTATTACTCGTATCTACCAAATGAAAACCGAAATATTGATTGAATAAACGACAACATTCAATAGCGTGCCCGTTTATGTGTTAAATAAAATGGTAGGCAGTTTGAAAATTACTCAAATATAGGTAAATCTTAGGATTAGTGAATAGGTAGGTGATTAATGTAAATAACAGTGGATTCCAATTTTTAAATACACCTGAAACAATTTAAGTTGTTTTATTTGATTTTTTAATGTTGTAACATGTTTCCGACGGTCTAGAACCCGTAACAGTAGGAATTTTATCAATCTGTTGTTATACCTGTTACTTGTAAGTAGATAATTGTCTCCACTACTCTGCTGCGGTCAGGTCATCCCGGGTGAATGAACCTTATGCATCTACTTTCGTGCGCGTAACAGCGTATTTTAGAATGAATAGTCTGAAACATTATTGTATATTTGCCTAGATTTTTGAATTGATAAAATAAAAATAACACTGCCAGGATGTTATACATAATGGTTACATAAAGTGTCAGACGGTAAAAAACGCACGGTACACGTGTTCCTTTTAATATCCCATAAAGTAATGTTCTATAGGTGAAAATAATATACAACGCCCTAGAACATGTGGTTCAAAAATCAATAGTTTCGAATATAACATCAATTTTAGTTAAATTTTATTAAAAAAATGTAACCAGTATGGCGAATCCTTAGTTTTGCGAGACGTTGGCAAACTTACACTAAAGTATAGTAGTAAAGTAGCGGGAGAGCGTAACTTGTAAATAACATTGACGTGTGTGGGTGTTTCATTGATAAGTAGGTACAAGTAAATCGTTTTCATTCAAAAGTTCATTCATAACAAGGTAAGGGTGATTTACATAAACAGTCGTGACTTTTTAGAATTATTTTGTATGAAAAAATTAAACAAAATATGCAATTTGATTCTTTACCATGGTCTGTTTAATACCCTAGAGTTATGGGATATCAAAAGAATCACGTTGTATATAATAATTATAAATTGCTTACTTAACTGTGCGTATTTTAAGAGCGTGCACATACTAAAATTCTATCCTGAACTTGGGTGGTAAATAATTTACTAGTAAACAAAACAAAACTTTAATCATCCTATTATTATTTTTTTACTTTTACAGGCTCATTTAGAAAAGGCACTACGTGTTGAAATTGAGGAAGGAAATATGAAAATAGAAGCACTAAAGACAAAAATTTCACTTTTGCAAAACATTAACGACAGCAATATTAGCACTAATGAAAAAGTAGCAGAAGAATCCTTGATAGATAGCAGAAACAATAATGGACATGATGTTCAGCTAATAAGTTTATCATCTGAAAGTGAAGAAAATAAATTTAGTAATAATGAAGTATCGACTCAGGATCAAGGGTCTACATCAAGTAAAATTGAAAAGATGGAACAATTACTTAATAAGTACAAAGAATCGCTTAAGAGCAGCAAAGAAAAGAACTCTCAATTGACAATTGAGCTAAAAAAAATATTAACAGAATTGGACCACCAAATCAAAGAAAACGATAAATTAAAAAAAAATGAAGTTCTATTAGTTAATGCACAGCAAAAGATACAAGAACTAAATATATTGAATGAAGAATTGAGTAATAAAGTTAATACGTATGATTTCTCTAAAACTAAAGAGATGTCAACCCTCGAAATAGATTTACAAAAATCAAAAGAAGAAATTTTGAAACTCCGTGGTAAGATTGAAATATTTAGTAAAAGGGAAGAGGATTATGCTATATCCTTAGCTGAAAACAAACTTAGTATTCATAAGGAACTCGAAAGTAAAGAAGCGGAAATAAAATCTCTAAAAGATAATCTGTCTGCTACTAAAAAGGAGCTTCTATCGCTCAATATAATAGTCAATGACTATAAAAGTAATATTGCTGCTCTAGAAGAAGAACGCTCTAAATTAAATAATGAAGTCAATGAATCAAATATATACAAAACTAAAATAACTGAAGTGGAGTCACAATTACTTGTACTTTCACAAAAATGTCAGTCTTTGGAACACCTAAGAGTCAAATCAGATGAAGAGATAAAATGTTTGCAATTACAAATTAAACAAGAAACTGCTGAAAAGTTGGCTATGATTGATAGAAACAATTATTTAGAAAAAAGAAACAATTTACTTGTCGAGGAAAATACAAAAAAAAGCAACCAGATCAATCACATGGAAAATGAATTAGTGTCACTAAAAAAAGAACATGCTTCAGGCTTAGATGAATCTGTTAAACAACAATTAATTGACGAAATAGAATTTTGGAAAGTTAAATTTAACAATTTAGAATCTGAAATACAAGAAGAGAGAGAAGAGTTAGGAAAATTACAGTCTGAAATCGAGAAACTATTAAGAAATCATGAATTAATTCAATCTCAGAACTTCGAGCTACATGGCGAAGTAGAAACTTTAAAAAAAGAAAATTCTACACTACGACACCAAGTATCTCAAAACGTAAACAATATTTCAAGTTGGGAATCAATAGCTGATAAAGTAAGATATTTACAAAAAAATGTGTCACTAATATCTTGTGAAGCTAAATCTTTTCAAAAGGATATTTGTACTGTAATACCTGATATGAAAAAAAAACTGTCTATTATTGACTCTTTTTCCCAGGTCTATGTCACATTGAAAAGCAAAAACGACAAACTTGAAGAGGATCACCAGATATTGCAGAGTCAATCAAAATCTATAACTGAACAGCTTTCTCGTTGTTCAGAAGAGTTAAATACTGTAAAAATCAAAAATGAAAATCTAAATTCTGAAATGCAAATAACTGCAAGTGATAATTTTGCATTGCAAGAAGAGTTAAATTCTGTTCAAAATGACAAACGCATCTTGATTGCAAAACTAGAGGAAGTTGAAAACAAGTGTTTACATCTACAAACTACTATTGATGATGACAATAACCAGTACTTGGAAGCTCTCGATAAGTTGAAGGTTATTCAAGATGAAAAACAAACTTTAATTAAAAAAATTGATAAAATTGAAAAAGAAAATGAGTTACTCAGTACAAAAGTAGAAAAATTAAAAATCAAACTTAGTGATGATATTACACGTATTAGCTCGATAGAGTTTGAAAAAGACCAATTGCTACAGGCGATAGATGTCAAAGAAAAAAGTATTGAAATATTAAATCAAAAGGTTAAAATATTGGCTGAAGAAAATACTTCATTGAAAAATCAGTGCGAAAGCATCGCCAACAGTGTTAAAAATCTTGAAGAAGAATTAAATGAGGTACGAAAGTCTCATGACGAAATTGAAAGCGAAAAAGATCGCTTAAATGCAACAATTGAAATATTAGAAAAGAAGGAACAAGCTAAAGAACTTATTAACAAAGACATGCAAACCGAAACAAATTTGCAATCTAATACAAACTCTTCTACTAAGGACGATAAAGAAATTATTTCCTTGTTAAAAAATATAGATGAGCTGAATCTTAAAAATTCTAAATGTGAAGAGGATATTCGACAATTGAAGAAAATAAATGCTGATATAACTAACAAAAACGCAATAATAACTGAAGAAAATTTAAAACAAGTTAATTCTGTCACAAGCAAGTGTCAAGAATTGCAATGCGATTGTGATGTAATAAAAGAAGAAAATAGAAGACTGCAGTCTGATGTAGAAGGACTACAATCATATTTAGCAAAAATATCTAAAGAGAATGGAGTTTTAAATGATAAACTGAGAGAATTGATTGCTTCTAGTGAGAACACAATTCGAAGTGACTCTAATGAGTTATTAGAACTGCAAAATGAAGCACTGACTGATAAAGAAAAAATTGAAGATTTAACTAGAGAAAACGCATTATTAATTGAAGAAAATCTTGAGTTAAAAGACCAATTACAATCTCAAAACTATGTCGACACTAAAACAAATAACAACAAAAATGACACCATTACAATGGAGAAATACAATAATTTACAAGGAACTAAAAATGAACTTGAAGAAAAGGTAATTAGTTTAGAACAAATGAATCAATCAATAAATGGAAATATGCAACAAATACAAGTACATAATGAAAAACTTAAATTGTCAAATGAGAAACTAGAAAGAAGATTAGACGAAGCTCTTGTTAGCTTGCGGCACTTACATTCTTTGCAAGAAAACACAGAACTAGAATATTTAAAAAATATTCTTTATGAATATTTAACTGGGTCAGGATTACATTCCGTTACATTAGCAAAAGTTTTGGCAGCGGTAGTCAAATTTGATGATAAACAAACTCAACAAGTTCTTCAGAAAGAAAAGGAACGACAAGGAATCGTAAGTACTTCTCGATGTCTTTTTTTTAATCAAAATTTGTTTGAAACGTAGAGCAGGATATAACGAGTACGGAGGAAAGGTCCTGGTCTGTCTCAAGGCGAAAGTTCAACGGTCTGTCTATCCAATAATGAGTTGAGGTATCAAAAAACTTTCTGAATTTTTAGTATAAAATTAGTTTCAGATATGTTTTAGCTAAGCTTATAAAACGTGCACTCCATGATGCTTAGTGCATGTATTAAATATTATACTAAGCATATCGTTCAAATTATATTGCAATTAATTTGTAGCAGGTTGCATGTTGTCCATCTATTTGTTGACAATAATTTGTCTGGGTGAAAAAGAAAATGGGTGTCCAATCATTTGACAAAAAACAAATAACAAATTTCATTTGAAAAATAACTTTTGACAAAATTATACATAATAAATTTATCATATTACAAACTATTGTTTAATAAACTACTCATGAGACAATATTTTATATTAGCTAAAAAAAATCATTATGCTAAAAGTTATTTCACAAATTGATTAATTTTTAAACATATTAGTTGGCGTATAGCTTATACAACATTTGACAAAATGCATTGCTTAGTAAATATTTTATTTACCAAAATCTACGTTAATACAACAATCTGTCCAATCCTTGTAGTACAAAAGCATAGTGCTATAAGTGTGACGATTTTAGGTATTTTTAAAATAGATTTAACTCGTAACGGAACGCAAAATGTGTGTTTATGTTATGTAATTGTCTAAAAACTCCAGTAGGTTAGAAAAAGTGTAGGTTAGGTTAGAACAGTGACCATACAAGTGCGCTCGGCGGCCGCTACCGCGGCACGTTCGCTACGCTCGCTGCGCCCGCTCCGCTCTCTCGCCTTCACGCCTCAAAAAGGCATAAAAAAGTCACTGATATATTTAGTTTTTTCGTATTTCACACATCCAATAATAGACAGAAAATAGTTTTTTACAAACTACTCGTAATAATTTGTCTACAAACTTTTTGTAAAATCACCAATTTGGCAAACGAATTATTTAGTCATGTGAACATTATTAAAATAATATTTTAACAGTTGAAATATTTTCTAAGTAAAACATTTGCGAAACCTGTATTATGTCAAACGATTATTTTTAAAGCAAAATGTTTGCGAAATGAAAGTTTGTCAAATGATTAGTTTTTCAAACGTTGTTTCAAAGTGATCTTTTGTCACACGTTTTTTGTTAAACAATAGTAAACCTATAAAATTACATCATTTCCACTTTGCTGGGTTAACGCACACCCCTATATTACTTTTTCAAACATTCACCTCATAATTTTCTTCTCTTTGATCAGCGTGCACTCGTTAATGTCACCTATCACAAGTCTGTGGTTATGAGAGCAACGGGATAGTGCAAATCGTCCTTAATCTTTAATGTGCGTTACCGCTACTGTTCCGCGCGAAAACTTTAAGATTATAATATGTTATTAGCAGTGATTGGCGTAGGTACATTAGGGTCATTGATCTGAAACGTTCATATTAATATGGACATTCCACTGGTTTTTTTTTATAAATTAAGTCTTAAAATTAGCTATATTTTATTTCTAATTATTTTGAATAGCGTAGCAATTAATTAAACGACTGGCCTGTTACAATAAATGTATGGTGTTGAAAGACATAAAATTAAAATCTGAAAGTAATAGTTCTGATTATTTAACTACCTACTAATTGGGATCTAATAGCAATAACTAGGTGTTTATATACATACAAATATAAACGTATTGAAGTAAATAACAACATTCAATAAATACTACAGTAATAGATACATGGGAAACAGTCGCAAGCGATGCAGTTTTTTTATGCAGTAAACACTACCCATTGACCAATCAAAACAAAGGAAGAGTAGTGAGTGCAAATACCGGTTATCAAAACAATGCGTACGTTATCGTTTACTTCGGTGCGCAAAGTGCGCTTCCTTGTTTATTACTTGTTGTGAAATAAAATTAACCAGGGCTAAAATTAGATTATTTGAAAGTTAAGTTTTCGGGCTTCGATCCTTTTTTAAAAGATAATAAAAAATCGTCTAAATACTTTTAAAGCCTTCCTCCCAATTCAATATTGAGAAGTAACCAATGTGAAAAATATTTAATTGCATCTGGAAACACAGGAAATACTTTCCAGAAAAGTCTTACCGTGTTTTTTTTTCTGTGACCATTTACGATACAAACGTACCGAAAATCACCTACTCTGATCACTGGTCATTAGCTAATAAAATGTTTTTTCTTTTCAGCTACGGCAACTCGGCCTGTTGTGATAACAATTGTAAGGAAGCAATTCCATTGAAGTTAGGTATATTTACATCTTGTCCATTAATTGTAACAAATTAGTCTAAATATCAATGTTGTAAGTTTTCTTAAGAATACAGAATCATTCATAGCATTATAATAAGATTTAGAAAATTATTCTACTCATAGAAAAATTTGCACTAATTGTATGAGCAATGTTCTCTGCGGAAAGTAATTTAATAAATCTATATATCTGTCGTAGTAGCATGGTATCTTATACATACCCCGGCCCGACGCATAAATATGCCGATTTTACTCGAAGTCGTTCATCTGGGATTGCATGCAGTCAGTTCAACTTTTTTCTTTAATTGTATTGCTAGTTTTTGTCACATGTAACAGAAGTTGACCAACTTATATGTTAGCTGAAATTGCATAACAGGATACCTCAATGTTATTATATTAAAACGAAGCAGATATGTTTTAAGCGCGCGCGTTGTGAAGACTCAAATACGCTCTTATTAGGTCGTTTTTTTACAACGTCCACGTCGAGTGCAGTCACGAGCGGTAATCATTAAAAATTATGGCCATCTCTTTCATTTGCGTGCTATTTCGCATCTTCTGTTCTGCTTATCAGTGAAACTTGTCAATATGTGCAGTTTTGGATTGCTTGGAACTGATTTAATACGCGAATTACTATGAAGGTAACATATTTAAACTTTAAAATATCATTGAGCATAGCTACTATTTTTTTTTAAATTTATTATTTGGGAGACCAACAGCTAATGCAACATAAAAACATAAACAGATAAGTATCAAAAAGCCAATAACAGGTCCTCGCAATTAACTATAGACTAGGCGAAAGTACATCAAGCGTCGAACACAATCAAATTAAATAATGCCTACATATTAATACAAAATTAACAGAATTTTAGTTTAAACAACAAATCATTGTCTGCAAAGTACCTTATTAATACTTACTTATATGCCAAATCATCACTGAACAACTGATTGGTTAATTTGCGCTTCACCTGACTACTACTGGAATTGAACAGATCAAAATCAATTGAACTGGAAATCCCATTAAATCTTTTGCCTGCACGAATTAAGAAACTATTTTGTCGGTAATTAGTTCCAGCGGATGGGGTGTATATGAGGGAAATATCTTACTGTCGTCTAGTGAGTGATTTCGGTTTCAATGCATGACGTTTCAGAGTAGTAGTGCTTACATGATGTTATTGTAATCATTGATTTAATATACTGCTGTTAGATTGGCAATGAAAAGAGACAGAATATAATGCAGCTATATGATAGAACGAGATAGATCACAAGGCCTTTCACGTACACGCTAAGAACCCGTAGTATTGTTCTGAGTTCTGACGTCTGTCACGCGCAACATAATATTCCCTTTAGTTTTACTAGTTTCATTTTTATTATTGTAAAAAAGTGTCGAGTTGATGTATTTTTATTATGGTTTCATGTTCAGTACCTGGAAGTAACTCATCTAAAAAAGGGAACCAACATAATTGTACATTTCACACGTCAACACACAATCGCGATTATCAGCAGCAAAATCCAATGTTTCAGAGCTTTGACTTAATGTATACTAATTGATAGGGCATTTCATCAGAACAAGGATTTAAATTCATATGAATTCAATTAAAAATAATATCAAATACGTGAATTTCAGGAATTACTAACGTCACTTTTGTATTTTAGTGATTGACATTGTCGATGATATCTTATCGACATTTCATTAGCTGACATATTTCACATTGTAAACCGCATACAGCCTAAATTGTTGAAATACGTTAGAAATGCTTGAAATTGCCTACTAGAAAAGAATGTTCGCCCTATAAATATTCGAGCATTTGCAGTTTACATTTGGAACCTAAATGTTTTTAACACAGAGGTGTTTAGCCTGTAAAATTACGCTCTGGATCAATCTTCATATTGTTCAAGCCCCCATCAATCCCCATTAGTTAAACATTAAATATATGTGTATTTAGTGTACGTTTGTAATGTGTAATTGAAAAATAAATATCAGTTTTATTTCAACTTTAGCGATCGCGATCGCAAAATGAGGCAAATATGTTTAATACTGGCAAGTAAAGCCTACTATATTTTTTACAATAAATTGATTTTGTTCGGGGATAAGTAATTATAAAATAATAAACTTATCTAGGTATTTACTTGCAGTTTTTTAGCGTTCTTTTAATAATACTAAAAAATAAGTCACCTGCGTCAACGTTAACTGTTCCGATGGAATCGATATCGAAAGCAAGCAGGCAATGCAGTACCTGCACTATTTATCTCACGCACATGCTCACTTTATGCACACTAGCGTAACCTAGTTTTGGTCTCGTTTTCAGGATTCAATTGCCAATCTATCATCTATATTAAATCTATGATTGTAAAAACACTACCATTGATAGTGTAAAGAAACATTGATTTCCTGTTTGAAATCAGCAAGCGTTAAAATTTAGATATTTTATTTTTATATTTTTAAACTTCTTACTGCATTTGAATCTGCATTTGGTACGTTCGAGCACATTGACGGAACATTGCTACGATAATAATTTCGTCCTTAGATAGTAAGTGACTCATTCCTCACGTTGCTAGAAGTTTTTTTTCATATGGTTTAGAATCACTGCTTATTGACGTTCACCCGTCATCCTTATGTTCACGCGGATACTTATAATAACAAAGAGGAGAAAATCTGTCGAGGAATATGATCATATCAGGGATATAACCATCTTACTGCGACATTCTACATGTAAATTAGTTATCAGATGTATAATAATAATATTGTTACTGAAGACTTAAAGAACTTATTTAATTGTAATTCAAATAAGATTTTGTAAAATATACTAATGCATTAAGTAGCAATGTTTGATAAAATCGAATATAGTAATGGTTAATAATCGTTTACGGTGTCTTTTTAACACTGTTAGAGTTTGCTAGCTGTACTATAGTTTATTGCCTAATTTTAATCCTTTTATTAAAAGTTAGTAAAATTTTATATTAAATAAAAAAGTGTTTTATTTGTTAATGAAATATATTATGTAAAAAATATAAATCTTAAATATTTTCTTCATTTTCGCTGCTGGTTGGATCATCATCACTTAAGAAATCTTCTTCTAAATTGTCATCCAACGATATTTTATCCAATGCACTTATCATAGTTTCTAAATAAGCCACATTGACCTTCTGGTTATCACCACTTTGTTTTTTAAAGTATCTGAAAAAAAAAAAGTCATTAATTGATTGAACCACTCGTGTTAAGTACAATTCACTTAAACATTTTTTTACTGATACAGCATGCCCAGCGCCGGCCCTGAGCAAGAAGAGATGTTCAAGGGTGCCAAAAATTCAATCGGCAAAATAAATAATTATTAGCACAAAATAAAATTTTGTATTATCAGACCACATTTTCCGAAATCTGAAGTTCAAGAAGTGCGACTTCTTCGTCCAAGTGATATAGTCACTTAGGGCAACTTATGTACTTCCATAAGATCTATATATATAGCTCTTGCATATTTCATGAAAATCAGTTTAGTGTGGTTGTTGCGTGAAAGCGTATCAGACAAAACGGTCTTTCGCATTTATAATATTACAACCAACCTACTTTTAAACTACGAGTATCTCGTTGCATAATTTTAAAGTGTAACGGGAGTTATCGCGGACATACCTTATTTTATTTGCCTGACCGACAACAGACAACCGAGTTGCATCGGCCGTGGTCACAGGCTGACTAGATCACAGGGCTTGTTTACCGGTTTGTTTTTCGAAGCGTTATCGTCTTAAATGCCTTAGAACGCTTTTTGAAGAAGAACATTTTTATTGATCAATCGCAGTGTTTAACATGATTTTTAGGGTTTAAAAAATATTCAGTTTTTGTATTAATCGGTTTGCCTTTGCTACAATTTTATGGAATTATTTCTTAATTAAATCGTAGATTAGTTTTAAGTAAATACAATTTTATTTAACAATGGTTACATGTTCTGTGTGTAATTATGGTGTCAATAACAGAAATAATCCAGAAAATTGCACATTTTACAGGTTAATAAGTAGAAAGTCGTCGCCTCTAAAATGCGTTATTTTTGTTGAATTTGATCTTGTTGTTTTGTTGTAAATATAAAATTATGTTAATCCGTTTGTTCACTTTAATATTTTGATTAAATTAAGTTCTATTTATTGATTATTTACATTATTTTGGTGGATAATTAATTCATCAAAATATTGTACATGTACGCTAGAGCTTGACTCAAATTTATCGATACTATTATCGACATTTATCTTGGAATGTTTCCGGAGAAATTACATGTTATTTTACGTTTAGCGTCTCAAATAAATGTCAACCTAACTAATATAACTGAGACAATCCTGTTAAAGGTCAATATTCAGGGATTTTGTTTACTTTTTCTTTTTCACTTACTGCCATTTATGAGCTATCAGCTATCTCATAACAGATACGGCAAAATCTTTTGAATAAATAAATAAATAAAACTAATTAACAACGGATGTTTATTTATTTTTTTAAATATAAAGTATTTATTTTTAAATCATATGTAAATAATATACTTACCGGGCACATTTAACTGCCCACTATTATAATTGTAAGAAGTGAGGGCGGTTAGGTATGCCGCAGAGTAGGTGCATAATCTGGAGATAACTATACTAAAATAAACAGTGTGACAGTAAACATAAACGTCGAACTGCAATTATTATCGATAGTCTAAAAATTAAAGGTACGTCACTAGGTAACGCACACATTGACAAATCAGAACTGGTCACGCATTTTTGAGCTGTCAGTGGTCTATTATATACTACGTCTATGGTTCATACCGATCAATTAATCACTCTATTAGTCTCTCTTGTAATCATCTACACTCACAATCCCTCATACATTGAATAACTGTCAAGTGACACTGTCATTTCGGACACGGACCACAAATACGATACTGATTTTATTCAATTAGTAATCGATAATCCATAGTCTTATTTATTGATTGAAGGCAGACCCCTCTTTCCCAGTGGGCACTTTGGGCAAGTGCCCAGGGCCCCGCGATCGATACCCCTCTCAGATAAAATACAAAGTTCCTAGTTCCTGTCAGATCATCAAACGATAGCCAATATTTATTACCAAAAAACGTATTTAATTCGAAGAAATCGAACCTAAATTACTGACTAAAATACCAACTTACTAGCTTTTAAATGCGTAAAGCTATTCTACTCTCGCCCAAAAATTAGGCTTTCCGACTTCAGCATGCTTAGAAAAATTTTAATATACACCACTACTTTTAAATTACTACATTAATTTTTAAGGTAAATTAGTTGAGACATTACCATTTTATTAGTGATAGCAAAAATTTATAATATATAAATTTACCTAAGTTATTCACATTTGTTTTTATCCCAAAATGACGCAAAATTCATGGAAATATTTACAAGCCCATTTATATTTAAAATGAATTAGGTACTCAATCGTATCCTCTCGCTTTCGCATAGGTACTCGCGCGACGCGCTCTCACTTACACATTCCCCTACCTGCCCGCAGCTGATATAATTTTATCAAATAAACTAAAACAAGTTTAATTAGTACTTTATACTTTAATTCTAACTTCTCCTTCATATTTGAACCGGGCGTAGGACCGGCAAAATTACTTTTTGATCCCTCGATCGTGAGTTATTCCATACACAATTGAAATCAATTGTTATCGTGGCACCCGAGTGCCTCCTGGGGGTTGAGGGATTAAAATAATTTTAAATAATAAAACAACAATCAACAAAAAGAGTAAAAGCATTCCATTGAGTAATGAAAGGCGACTTCCATACAAAGCTGGGCCTGAAAACGTTACATCCACAAATGGGGTGTTATTTTATAGAAACTATAGTCTTATATCAAATACGCAATGATTTAAAAAAATCTTCCATGGGAGAAAAAAGTTATAGCATGATAATGATCAGCAATAAATAACCTCAAATGTGAAGAAGTTATTGTGGTTATTCCAATTACTATTCTATTCATAGTACTATGAAAAGGTCTGTGATCGACATGCTTTATGGCAATATAAATAAAGGGATTTAAATAAAAAATCATTAAGAACTATTTTTTACATTTATTACATTTATTCACCATCATAATAAAATGATTGTAGGTAAATGAATATTATACAAGAATCGTGCAGGTAGTATAAGATTTTCGTAAGACCCTTGCTTCTACTGTTGTTTAATAATAGAAAAGCCTTCATCTTTTATTTGATGCATTCCCATGAATGTGTGTGTGTATCGTATGCTCTAGCATCACCATCAGAATCCCACAACTTAGCCAAAGTCGTGAAAGACAATCGATTCGAATAATAAATAATACTCGGCCACTATGTATTATTAATAACCGCATTACCAAGCTCAAAGCAAAACGAAGCCAACCAATGACTGTGACAGTTGACAGTCTTGACATTTGTTTATCTTTTTTTACAAATCCTAACGCCATCTATGTAATATTAACTTAATATTGATTTCTCTTATGCTTAAAAGACATTTTAAAAATACGCCATAATTATATTGTATTGTACATTGAACTAATAAACAGTAGTGTGTACTTACTTGCATTATCGCAATATACCTTATGTAGGAAAAAATATAAAAGTGATGTATCAACGCATATTATGCCTGGCAACATTTTAGGGAAGAATACACTTAGCAATTTAGGGTCAACGGTGTTTTTATTTAAATGATACTTTAATACCCCATTGTAAAATATCGTGATTTTAAGTCAATAGAAATTAAAAAGCATTAAATAAATATTGAATTATATTTCAACAGTGTAACGGGCGGTAAAGTTCAGGCCCATTTTCGCCCGTGGCCTTTAGAATCAGGTGATATTTACAATAATTTACCTTACATACCTACTTATTTACAAAATTTGAAGACTTACACGTATTTTAATTGTCCTTCAAACTGTCCACCTCGAGTGTCGATGCACAAACGGGCACGTTTAATTAAATTGTTTTTTAATGTGAGAAGTATGCTTCTCTGACGTTTCACTTCCTCAAATGCGTCCATTATGCACTGTTTTAATTATTCAACACTAACCGGCTCACTTATGTACACTCGACGTTAACACTAAACTTAAGTTGAAAGGAATTTTCCTTAGCTAACATCGGATTGCGTATTGACCACCAGTGCTTGTTAACAATCCGATCCGAGTAAACAAACACTCATCTGAGTACAGCACATTTGTTTCGGTATTATTCAATAGCTGGCTGCACAATGCGATCCTCGGTTCACAGTCCGCTGTAGTTTGTTCTAGGACCTTTCTGTAATGGTAAGGATCTAATCCCGCTGATATGCATTAATAATTATTCGGACGTTAGTAGACGAGCGTTCGGGTATTCTTCTCTGAACATACGTACAGCGCAGTGGTGGTGTTAATGGTTGAAAAAAATTATTCGTTAAAAGTTAATGGTTGAATAAAAATATCGATATTTTTAATGGTTAAAAATATCAGTTAATATTTTTACCTGTACTTGAATATGGTTGAAAATATCAGTTGATATTTTTATTCAGATATATTATTTTAATATTTTTACAGTAGTTAAATATAGTATTACGCGTTTATTTTTATAGGTTTACTTAATGAACTTGAACATAAATTATCATCAATCATCGTCATCACCATCATAATCATCATCATCATGCTCATCATCATCATCATTATCGCAATGATCAACATCATCACCATCATCACAATGTTCTACATCATCATAATTATCATCATCATTATCATCATTATCATAATTGTGATATTGATGATGATCATTGTAATGATGATGATGATCATTATGACGATGATGATGATCATTATGATGATTATGAACATTGTGATGATGGTGATGATAATAATTGTGATGATGATGATGAACATTGAGATGATGATGATGATTCAATGAACTTGAACAATGCGTAGGAGCCTAAAGTTCAATACGCCGAGTAACATAATTCTTCCTTATGCTAATGGAATAGAGTTCTATTTTATTGCAACTGTAACTACTTGTGTGACTCGCAAATTTTATCGCATTATTTATTACAACACCTCGTCTCAATCACGCGCCACTCGTGTCCTAAATAATGCATTCAAATTTAGGCTCTAATCCGTTTACTTAATGCTTAAGGTAACTTACTCAATAAAAGAATAAATTTATTAGAAAGATTGGATATGATATTTTTATTCTTTGCGGGACTAACGTTATAAATATTCATTAGGTAATTTTATCAATCGGTTAGATTTATCTATACGAATAAAACTTTTAGTTGCGTTTAATTATCAATGGCTCGAATGAATATTTTTATTCGATAAGGTTAACAATATTTATTGAATAAATGTGATAATTTTTTTATTAGTTAAATTTAACTGATAATAGATTATATTCACCATCTCTACTACAGCTGCACTAGCGTTCTCACCAGCTAAAAGTACACACGCAACATACTCCCGAGATGAAAATTGGTAAGCCATTGTCACGAATCAAACAATTACTTAATAAGCCGAAAGGAGCGCGCGCGCACACTAGTCACTGTTTGTTTACATTACTAGGCGCTCCGGGGGGATTGCTGGCGCAGCGCGGGGTGAGGGGGCGGCATTCGAACTTCGAGGCGTACTGCCAGGATTTATCAATGGGATCAACGAGCGGCGGCAATCAGTAAACCAATGGAAAAATACTCTCGCGCGTGTTATTCTGGAGATGCGTACTGCGACAACGACTAACCATTATTTAAACTTTTTTGTGGATAATAATTTTGGAGTTACGATTTTTTTATTTTTGACTACAGATATATGATTAGTATAAGTAACATAGTGCCCTAATTTTTTTTTGTAATAATTTAAAAGTAGTGGTGTATAATGGTATACTAAGCACATACACATTTTAAAGAAAAATAATCAGTAGTACACTCATCGGTGTGACTCGCTCCATTTAAATTGAGCGAACGAAGCGAAGCATGAAGCTCCAAGTTTGAATTAACCAATTAATTTAATTGAGGAATTACATAGAAAATTTAAACAAAATGTGTTTGACTTTATATTTAAGGAGATGGTGGAATGGAATCCCATACAAGTTCGGCCCTGGTTTGAGCATCGATGTGCAAGAATAATTTATGCCACATTAGTTAGGTATATAAATGCTTATAATATATACATATTTTATTTATTTACAATGAGTTTTAATAAAATAATGGAATTTGTGATCTGATAGATTTGTTTTTTTGAGAACTTCGGTTCACATTGAGGTTTTTTTATTATAAATCAAGACTTCTTTATTATTACTTCCGTATATTCTACATAAAAACAATAATTTGTCAAATATCCATTCACAACATAGACAGAGAAGGCATTCGCAACATGACGATTCTTTTCGTACTTAACAAATAAGTGTGGTATGATGGATCCAAATTCTCCTCCTTAATACCTTGAGTTTCCATGGACAAGTTGTGTGGATGTCCTTGAGAATTTTTTTCGACGTCTAGGTGGTTTCTTTGTCTTTTCTAACAAAATAGTGTTCTGTCAAAATCATAGAGGCCCCATTATCCTAACATGCCCAGGGCCTCCAATAGGCCGGTTAAAGACGGCCCTGATTGAAGGATGTAATAAATGCAAATATACTTTTATTTTAGTTTAATTTCTTGTAATGTATAGCTTACTTTCATTTCTTTTAATCGATACATTACTTAATTGTTGAAATGAATAATCATTTGTACACAAAATAATTAAGACCCTATTATCTCCGCTTCTGGATTGCCAATTTATGTATACTTTTAGTGTTTTGTATAAAAATATTTGACTGATTTTTTTACCAAACCCCAGCTCATTACATTTGGGCACAAAAGTTTTCTTCTCCTTTTATATCATTGACAAATTGTCGTGAATGTGACTCCTTGCGACTATTTTAACATCATCTTAGTTATGGATTTCTACTCTATGTTACAAACTTAATCCCTGTATACATACAAAAACTTAATTTATTGTTCAGATAACAAACATTTCGCTCATCAGTTGTCCTACTGTACTGCTGACCTGGCTCTAAAAAGCTGTTTTTTATCAGTATTTAAACTTAAAAATATATGACTCGGGCGGGAGTCGAACCCGCGTGCATCTCCATGCATACCGGGCGTGGCGCTCCATGGAGATGAGGGTTCGAGACTCGAGTCTCGCCTGAGACAACTTATCTACTACTTAACTACTAACAGCAATTACCTTCCTAAAATATCATGTAAAGCTGTTTTTTTCATTTTAGTTATTAGTTAGTCATTCATTTCTTATTAGTTGTACGAAACAACAATTGACATACCTTAATACAGTGCGTCGTTTTCTTTCGGATAATTTTTTTAGTATACTTTGAATAACTGGATTCTGGAGATCATCCTCCATTTCATCACGACTCTGAAATTATAAATGACACATTTTATTATTCCCTAGTTACATACAGTCCACGCAAACACAGGGTGAAACAAAGCGTAAAAGCATAGAATCAAGCTTGTACACTCGACAGCACATCAAGTTAAACAGTTGAACTGCGATAACAGCTTTTATTACGTAGGGCATAAAGGCGGTCTCAAGGTCAACATGTACCTAGTCTTGCCATAAATATTGACAAAAAGAAAAAAAAAATTTTTTAATGCAAATAATATTTATTACTTTTAAAGTGTGTTAATTTTATACATAAATATAAAACAATTTAAAATATAAAAAGCTTATTCGAAGTGGTCTCCATTGGCTGCAATACAGTCCTTTAAACGTTGAGGCCAGTTATCAATAGAAGCACGCACTCTTTTCATGGGAAAATTCTTCACTGCCAATCGTATGGATTGTTTTAGGGACTCCCAAATTATCATGGCGTTTAGAGCAAGCCGTACTCTCTAAAACTGACTAAATCATAATCCAGCGGATTAAGATCGGGACTAGACGACGGCCAGTCTTCAGCTCTGATGAAGTCCGAAACGTTCGCTTCTAACCAAGACTACGTGGACCGAGCTTTATGACCCGGCGCCGAGTCTTGTTGGAAAGACCATGCTTGGTTATTGAACATGGTGTTGTTAAGGGGCTTAACTACCTTCTCAAGAATGGTATCTTGATACACTTGTGCCGATGTTTTGATACCTTTTTCACAAAAATATGGCTCAGTCACTCCTTCATAGCTAACACCCCACCAAACCATCACTGAAGTCGGGTAATGCCCACGTTGCGACTAATTGGGAAGCTTACTTAGAGGTTTGAGCATAAATACGGTCATTTTGTTTGTTAAAATGTTGCTCAATTGTAAAGATATTCTCATCCGTAAACAATTTTTTTCTGTGACCTCCTTTTGCGTATCGCTTCAGTAGTTTTTTCGATTTTACCACCCTATTATTTTTTAAATTATCAGTTAAAAAATGACCAGTGCGTCTCATATAGGCTGCAAGTCCTAAGTAATCTTTTAAAATAAGCGACATGGTTCTGGGTTCTATCTTCATCTCCCGAGATAAAATCTTTTGCTTTCGGACAGGATTTCTGCGAATTCTTTCCCTTACTGCTTTGACCACCTTTTTCGTACGAACACTACGTGGACGGCCAGATCTTTTTCTGTCACAAACAGAGGTCTCATTGTACCTATTAATAGCCCGGTACACAAACATTTGACTAATACCAAGCGTTTGGAGAGTTTTAAAAATTGCATTTGGCTCCATACCAACTTTGTGTAATGCAATCACATCGATTCGGTTCTCTTTATCACCCCACTCCATTTTAATATCGCAAAATATTATAAAATGTATTGGCACCAAAATTAGAAAACACAATGAGCAATCGTATAAAAATGACAGATTCCAAATTCAAATGTAATATCTTTCTTATTTTTAATTGTAACAGTATTTATAGCCAGACTGTGTATAGTCTGATGTGCCGCCGTGTGTACATCGATACTATATGAAGATATTGAATTTTAAACTTTCTTGTTGTATTTTTTACACTTTAAAACTTAACACTTTACTGCAACTGAATTGATCGAAACGTTGGGTGAGTAAATTTCTATTTCTTTTCTATAATTAAATTTTAGAAATTGTAATTTGGTTGCAGTCACAGGTGTTAAGTGCTGTTTCAAGTAAACTGGGCCCCAATTTCGCTAATTTACAAATCGCAATTGCATCTCAATTTTGACACATTTATTATGGTAGTGATGTCAAAATATACGATTGAGATGCAATTGCGATTCTATTGAGCCATTTGTAAATTAGCGAAATTGGGGCCCTGAAGATCTCCCGGACGTCATGACATAAATCACATTGTTTATTTATTTATTTATTTGGAATTGGTACACTAACAGATCACTGTCATTTACAGACCCAATTATGAAAAAATACATTATGTAACAAGACATAGATCCAAAATCAGTGTACACAGCATGGTTAATGTTATTTTATTAGACTAACAGCACATAAAAAAATATATTAAAAAAATAATAAGAAAAATACGAAACCGACCAAACATCAATGAATTCGCCGAGTAATTCACCTGCGCAGTGGAAACTTATTCTTATTATCTGTTCTTCAGTCACGTGTCGTGCCTTCTAACATCCCGACCCGCGCTCCACACCCGGCCCTTCGGTCGGACTTCTATCATAGGAATTAGGATCGCTTTTTGCATTTGAGAGGGCGACGCAGCTCGGCCGCGCGTCTCCCGCGCCGCACCCCGCTACCGTTTTACTACACTTACTAAGAATAATGCATGGGCACTAATGTATTCTAAATTTATGATTTTTAATGGAAATTACAAAATTTATAAAATCGGGTGTGTTTTACAAATACACACACTTATAGCAATTGTTTTAGGTACAAAATACACAGTAAATTTTTTCACTCGGTAAAAAAAGTCACCCAGTATATGATTAAATATACTGTTTGTGATATATCTTTTATATTCAGTTTTAAACACAAAATAACCTAAATGAAATCAAGTGGACAATAAATTGTTAAAATAACTTCTGTTACTTTCTTTCTTCCTTTCTATAGTCGAAATGCTATTTCAATATACTCCCCGACTAGTTTTTTCGTTAGCTTGGCTTAAATATTAAAAAATCTCAAAATACAATATGGTATTAATTTTAAGGATTTAATTATTTCACAAAATAATTTGTTTCACATAAAAAAAACTCTAAGGCCCGAGTTCACCAACAGAAGTTTTAAGTTTAAACAGCGTCTAAAATATTATTTGACATATTTTGTATGGGAATTGTGTCAAATTAATCGTCACTCTTTGTTTACCAGCTGTTTAAGTGTTGGTGAACTCGGGTCTAAGTATATCTTGTCAAAATAATTCAACAAACTAATTTAAAATAAATAGTTTTTTTTGATAAATTGTAAAAGTACCTTCAACGTTTTGGAAAATATAAAACCAAAAATTATGTTATTATTATTATTATGTTGTTCATTTTCCGAAGCGGTCGGAAAGAAAAACGCGGAATCCGTAATAAAACATGCGCGCGACTCGCGTTGACTCGACTCCGCCCGCGGCGCGACGGGGCCTCTTGTTTGGTGCGCTTACGTCTTGGCCGTGGGGCCCGGAGTCCGGACGCGGGGCTAGCTCTTGCATCTCATCGAGAGAAGGCACCCGATAAAATCTAAAAACGCACGGAGTGGCACTAGCATGTACTCATAAAAGGTCGCGCTATACATTCTAGAATGCAATCACGCAGCTGAAACTAAGAGAATTAGTTCTAATCAGAGGGAAAGAAATATATATACAAGGTGTTTCAAAAAAACGAGTAATGCCTGAAACGCCATAGAAAGTGAATGAAACTGAAATAACTGGCGCTTTCCCTTTTGTTCTAGCTGCCATGGTTTCGGAAAAAACTTATATCGAAGTTTTTTTAAAATATCGTTATGAATTTATCGAAATTTCCACAATGTTCTATCAGCTGAGCGAGTCAATAACCTCATAAATCATAGATAAATTTACTCCTGTCTGCTACTCCTGGTAGCGATTCTTTAGTGTGTTCCGTATAAAATAAAAACTTATTTATTTCCGACCATAGGCTGCCAATCCTCAATATTTATTTAATTAGTTAATTTCTTTGTTGAAAAAACAAGACAGAAGCTAAGAAAAAAACTACGTTGTCGCTTTTGGTAATCGGGTAAAAAAATACATTGTACATTGACCTTGAGCTCTACCATACACTTAATATTGTTAAAATAACCGGCAGAATGAATTAAGAAAACACCATTATTCTTGGCTTGTATGCAATAATACACCCAGGTGTCAGACTTTATTAGCCGCTATTTAAACATCTGATGTTTTATTTTAGACCTAGAAATCAAACCTAGAACCTTTGGTCAACGAGTTTCATACTCGAATCACTAGATCTAGGCGGTTACGGTAATGGAATACTAGGACAACATCACTGTTCCCGCCCACGAATTATGGTTTTTACAGTTTCTTGCGGAACCAAACAGACAAGAGAGATAAACAACATTTTAAAATTTTATTGATTTTAAATTAAATAAAACTTTGCAAATGGCAATTTCATCAACTACAACTAGGAGGCAAGTGATAAAAGCATGTCATCAACTCATCATAAAACAGCAAATTATCTTATTTATCATAAAAGTTTTAGATTAGCTTACTGGAAAACTTGGTTGATCGCTTGATCAAATGGAATCGAATCATTTGTTGCATCAAAATCAAAAATTACCTACAAAACTTACTTACTAATAAAAGTCTATCGAGACTTACATAAAATAGCAACAGCTTTTACGTTCTGTAAGGTTATCCATTTAACTAACTTAAGTAAATCTGTTAACGTGATATGCCACCAGCACGAGAAGCAGAACCTTACGTAAACTAAACTCAACTAGGTATAAGAAAATTATTTTTGCATACGTCTAAGATTTGCACACCTTATTTTTGCAATTAAGTTTATAAATAAATGTGAATAAGTTTTAAAAGAAATTCTAAATTGAATCTTTTAAAAACAAAAAACACGTTACCAACTGTTGACGACCACTTATAGCTAAGTACATGAAGACTAGTAGAAAAGAGACCCATCTTGCATGAGAAAAAGTGTCTACCTGTTGTAAATAGCAAATTACAGGTGGCGCTAGTTTAGATTGGAATTAGAAACGATATGAATAATATTCATATCGTTAATCAATTAAACAATAATCGCAATATTATTGCGATTATTGTTTTCGACCCACCACAGTATTATAATAATTTTTCACCTATTACTTTGATACTGAAGTTAAAATCTACGTTTTATTTTAAGTTGAAAATATGTTTTTTCTATTTGTTTTTTATTTAATATTGTACTGTTGATAATAAATTATTATGTTTGCTGCCTGTAATACGCCTTTCAATAAGTTTTTTAGATTACAACTCTGAAAACCATGCATCAAAATGTCACTTTAAGTGGCACAATTTTTAAAATCTTTACATTTTTACTTTAGCGCCATCTTAATTTGCTCCTGAACTTTTGACGGACACTTTTTGATGAAAGATGGTTCTCTTTCTACTAGTTTTCATGCCGAGTACCAGGGCGCACTCGTTGCCAAGACAACGAGAACAATGGATTGCGCCCGCGCCGACACAAGCGCCGACGAATAGCCGCCATGATAGTTTGCCGGCAAGCCGCCCGCTTTGCGGCGACGCCAGGCGGTCTTCTTTGCGGTGTTGCCAATTTTGCTACTTTGTGGCTAGATGTAGCTTTATGGTGTTGGTCAGCTACAATTTTCGAAAACTTTTAGCTACTTTTTCTAACACCTTTTTACACATGAATGCATTTGGTTTTCGTAGTAGGTAGATTAGAAAAATTATTATCTGAAATTAATGTTTGTACAAATAAAACGAAGAAATCGATTGAGTTTTATTGGAATCAATAAAACGGGATGATTTAAATTATCCCAATCTAACTAAGAACTAGTTGCGTAGGTACATACTTCAAGCTACTTTTTGGGTAAAATTTTGAATTTTCTTTTTATTTTAGGCAAATTTTTAAGTAGCAGTTGGCAACAAAATAGGTACCTACTTCAGTCGTTCATTTGCTTTGTGCGTGTTCGGTGTGATTTACTAGCGTTTTCGTTGCGAAATCTGTGTTTACGTGTGTGTTATGAAAATGTCTGGGTCAGAGGGTATCCTTAGGGGCGGTCTGTGTTTACTAATGCAGAATACTATAAAATGATGCTGTGTGTAGGTCGAGCTGATGGAAATTTAGCTCGAGCACGGGGTCTTTATCGGGAAAGATTCATCGATGGTAGGCCGGCGGCTGAAAGGCGACGCCTGCCGTCGTATCGGTGCTTTCACAACATGGTAACTCGTCTCCATTCTACGGGTTCCTTTCATCATTCGGGTGGCAGTGGGCGTTCGAATACTAATGAAGAACGTGTAGAAGAGGTTCTGCAGCTTTTCGAAAGTGAACCGACGACTAGTACAAGGCGTGCCGGGGCGAGACTCAACATGAGCCATATGTCAGTGTGGCGAATACTCAAGGATGATGTTCAACACCCGTACCACTATCGCCGTACCCAGGAACTAATTCCGAATGACTTCGCGCCTCGGATCACGTTTTGCGAGTGGTATCTCGCTCAGCTGGAGGCCGACCCCAACTACGTAAACCGGGTAATTTGGACGGATGAGGCCACGTTCACCAGGTCCGGCATCTCGAATATTCACAACGAACATGTTTGGGCCCACGAAAATCCCCGTGTATCACGGCAGGGGAACTTTCAACACCAATGGCGACTCAATGTGTGAGCAGGAGTGTACAACGGCCATGTCATCGGTCCGGTTATTTTACCCGCGCGGTTAAACGGTAATAACTACCTAACATTCCTCCAAACTGAGTTCGAAGACGCCATTGATGATATTCCGGTATTCGAAACCGATTACTTCGACCAACAAACAGACATGGTGTTCCAGCACGACGGTGCCCCGGCACATTTCGCTCGTGATGTACGAGCGCACCTATCTTCTCGGTTCCCAGGAAGATGGATCGGACGCGCGGGACCTGTAGCTTGGCCGGCTCGTTCCCCAGACCTTACGCCACTGGACTTTTTTTTGTGGGGTTATGTGAAGGACAAAGTTTATTTTACGGACTGCCATACAGTGTCTGAAATGGAAAACCGTGTGCGGTCTGTGTTCGCTACCATAACGCCTACAATGGTGCGAAATGCAACACAGGCTATATCAAGGCGGGCAAGATTGTGCATCCAAGAAGGCGGACAGCATTTTGAGCCACTATTGTAGGTAAAGTACCTAAATTTTCTTAATACTTTCGAAATAAATTTTATTAATAGAATTGACGGAACCGTCATGATAAAATGATTGTGTTTTGTGCTACTTATTTTCGTTTATTTGTTTGATTTGTTTGACTTTGTCTCGTACGTAAAAAAGAGAACTTTGAGATGTGCTTGTGTGTACTGTGTGTAGGGATAAAATGTACTAGGCAAACATGACTTATTGTCGGCTATTCCATGTTTCTGAATACGAAAAAGATAACCAGGAGGAAGGAGGTGGTTGGTTATTATTACTCTTAGTAAGGTAATGAACCCGAATTAGTGGTGTGCTGCACGTTATCGATATTATTATTAAACATTATTTTTACTCGAAATTCAAATTTAGTGCTATAAATATAAGAAATTTACTAAGGACTCATCAAAGGAGATTATGCAACACCCTTCAGTAATTACCCATTTTTTTGATACACCCTGTATTATATACACTGTATGCACAATTAAAAAACCGTAAAATTATTTTACCTGGAACAGAGTTCTGTAGTTATTTTTCAGAGGACTACTAGCGAAGGGGTGCTTAAGCCCTTCTTTTTATGGCTCGCGGTATATCAATTTTTAAAGTATTAATGTCGTTGTATCATCATCATATAACTAAACTACAATAAAAAAAAAACACTCGTTTAGGAGCTACGCTATCACATACTGGTAATGTAAACACATACCCGTCAAGATAATAACCCCTCTTTTTTTTTTGGTGGGGTTTAATAAATTGAAAAAAGTGTAAAATAAATAAATTAGGCAATTAAAATGTATAATGTATATTTAACTAGCATTATTTAAATCCGATTTGAATGCACATATGTATTAGGACGGTCAAATCATTAGGCCAAACGGGCTCTTACGATGTCGACGAATTTTAGTGTCTATTGGTACTTGTGACACAATTAATTTGGATGTCATTTCATAAAAATTCGTCCTAATGCTGTTCAACGCCATCTCGTGACTCGCATTTCATATTATCTTGTTAGATGTTGGAGCTGTATCAACTTTTCGTTAGATGGCACCGGATATTTCACACTTCAGCGTGAACACTAACTCCATCTATTATTATTAAGTCGAACCTGGAGGTACGAGCGAAGATAATAAGTTTTACGCGAGTTTTTTTTTGTATGACATTAGCGTTCTTGTTTGTCTTAATATTCTATGTCTTGGTCAACCTAAAAGTTAAGTGTTTTTATGGCTTAATGACGCCAGGTCATCTGGTCGCTCACGATTTGAGCCTTCAGTCGGGAATCGAACCTGAATCTTTTTGGATCTTAAAAATTAACATTAGTTTTAATTGTTTAATGAGCAAAAGTCGTCGTGCAGGAAATCGAACCTTGAGCTGTCATGTTGATTTAGCCTAACCCTTTTTTAAAAATTAAAAATACCTACTAGATTATTAAATGACGTGAGTCTGCAGTATTTTCGACGTATACATTATTTGATATTTTAGCAACTTAATTGCACTTATAATATCAGTATATAAACTTGAAAAAAAATATTTTTTTTTGTCTCAGCCGGGACACGAACCCGCATCTCCTCGCGAGGAGATGCGGGTTCGTGTCCCGCCTGAGACAAAATTTTTCAAGTTTATATACTGATATTTTCGACATAGTTAAAATTTTGGAATCAACTTATTGACAACGATATATCTTAATACCTAGTTTTTTGTACACTATTATTTACAGTAACCTCAAAACATTTTTGTAAGTACTTACAACTTATTTATTTTCAACGATTTATCATAATAGGTTTTACCTAGTTTTTGTACACTTTTATTTTCACTAACCTAATTAATCTTTGAAGTGGCCACCAGACTGAGCAATACATAGTCTAGCACGGCGTCTGTTGTTCCTTTTCAAACTGTTCAACACAACACGATTTTGTTTCACTGTCTAGAATGTTCTCACTATTCTTTGTCGCAAGTCGTCAACACTTGTCAATTCTTCAGTGTACACTAATCGTTTTAGATCACCACACAAATAAAAGTCTAAGGGCGTTAAGTCTGGGGACCGTGGTGGTCAAGACACTGATTTCCAAATTCACGATTTAAATAGTCTAGCACTCATCAGTCATCTCGGTTCCCTCTCAAAGTAGTCCAAGATATCTTCTTGCAGTCTTACATCAAGACCGATACGGCCTTCCCGACTTCGAGCGTTCATGGAACTGTTCATGATCACAAAATCTCTGCGTTGCCGGGAGCATGACTGTTTTAGAGGGTCATGGACGGTTTGGGAATGACTCACTAAACATCCTAAATAGCTTCACTCAAATTATAATTTCAACTAGCTCAACGTTGAATAATATTGCGTCATTTTCGCAAAAACACGGACAAGTTCCTTACGCAATGATTTCGTCACAACTGACCGCGTGAACGAGAGTAGCTAAGGCGGGCGGCACAGCACAAAGAGATGCCGCCGCTTGTCGGCTTCTTTTGGCGCGTCTACTGATCGGCGCGTACGCGCAAAGACAAAGATTATCTTTGTACTTTGAAGGTATCGTTTGTTCGCACGCTCGGCGCTGCGCGTGCGGCGTTAGTGTTAGTGTCGGGGTCCTACTACGCAAATCGAAGGGTCTACTTTGAAAACCATGATTTTTTATAATTAAAAAAAATTCGATCTCATTTTTTTTATTGATTCATGATCAGTACAAGATACGAGTACATAAACCTCTGAAAATACCGCTCGTATTGAAATCAACACCCTGTATACCGGAAGCCAACACATACTGACAGGTACCTAAACGCCTCCTCACACCACCATCCGCGACACGTAGTATTTGTTGTGGCGTCATTGACTAACAGAGCATAATATGACCTTTGTGACCCTACAGGGTCACAAAGGTCATTTGTACGGTGAGCTCACATATACAGGGGTACTATGTCGCAACGGGTACAAGGAAAGTACTAAACGTATAAGGAGAAAGGAGGGACATCCCAGGGTAGACAGAGTACCGGCATTCATGCCGTATGTCAAAGGAGTGACGGACAAAGTTGGAACAGTGCTCAAGAAATACTCCATAAAGACTGTATATAGTCCGCATTTGAAAGTCGCGAACCACCTGCGCACCCCGAAGGATACGTTTACAAGGTAGATTGCAGTTGTGGTAGTTCTTATATCGGACAAACCAAACACACAATAGCGGAGAGGGTGAAAGAACATATCACAGCTGTAAGACGCCGTCAGACGCAAAAATCGGCGATAGCTGAGCATTTGCTGGAGGCAGGTACCAATCACTGGATTGAGCTACACAAGCCACAGGTACCATCCAAAGATCGGCACTATTACTCCAGGATTGTACGGGAAGCGGTAGAAATCAAAAAAACATTACAACAACTTCAACCGCGAAGATGGATACCGCCTATCAACAACTTGGAACCCAGTCATCAGCAAGTGTACAAGGCCAAAAAACCTCTCATTTCGCCATCGTGAAGATACTGTCAGTGTTGTGTGTCATACTGATTTCATAGCGAAAAATAAAAATAATCAAGATCAATTGGGGGTAGGTGTTGAACTCCGCACTTCGCGAAGACGTCGTTGAGCTGTCATCAGTCGGTCCGTGACCACGGCTTGGTGCAATCCAGTCGAAACGTCGGGTAAATAAATAGGTATTTATACCTTCATAATATTTAACGCGATAACGACCCGTTAGTGTACTATAAATAATAAGGTAATGTTTACCAACTAAAACTTGCCTCATTATCCTCCTCCTCCGTGAATGTACTACTGTTTTCCGTTTCATAATTCTAATATCCGCAACAACTAATCAAAGTCAAATTCACTGTCACTCATTTTATTACTTGAACCGGGAAAGAAACATGTGCAGACGTCACCCGGCACTATGACACAATGACCTTGATACGTGTGCGCTTACGACGTCACGGATTTACTTGAATCAAAGTTAATGGCGCTGATAGCACAGACATCTTGCCATTACGTAGAGATGGGTTGATGGGTTGAGCAATATCGAAAATTCTCAGTAAAGTTAATTAATTTGAATGAAATGATTGAATATGTACATTAATATAACAAATTATTGAATAATACGTTGTTCACTGACTGAAATTGATTCATCAATCATAAAATGTATGCTCATTTGTATGAAGTAAAACAAATTAACTGTAGTGGATTGTAATGAATGCAACTTGCGCGTCACAACACTGGCCGACTTGATATGAAGTAGTTGGTGTAAAGGACATGTCAATATTGAAGGCGTTTTTGTTTTTATCCATTTTAAAACACAAAAAAGCCTGTTTTTTTTTCTAGAAAAATAAATAAATCGGGGTTCAGTAGTGTCTTTAAAAATTACAAAAAAATTAAATGTCCTATGTATCGTGATTGTATTTTATTACATTAGGTACAATGAAGAGCTTCTATAGAAGTCGTGGTGTGGGGGGCACGAAAATCTCGAACTTCTATAGAAGTTGTTGGCGGTGAAAAGGTTAAGTACGAGGGCGGGTCAATAAGTCCGTGACTTTTGGAATAAAACACAGATTTTTTGATAAACAAATCATTTTATTTTTCAACGTAGTCTCCCTTGAGCTCTATACACTTTGTCCAACGCTTCTCCAATTTTTTTATCCCTTCCAAAAAATATGATTTGTCGAGGTCCTCAAAATAGGCCTTTGTTTGCGAGATGACTTCATCATTGGAGTCAAATCTTTTTCCACCAAGCCATTTCTTCAGGTTTGGGAACAAAAAGTAGTCACTCGGAGCCAAATCTGGAGAATAGGGTGGATGAGGGAGCAATTCATAGCCCAATTCATGGATTTTTGCCATGGCAACTGCACATGTGTGCACCCTTGCATTGTCTTGGTGGAAAAGAACTTTTTTCTTGGCCAAATGAGGTCGGTTTTTTTTCAAATCGTCATTGAAGCGGTCCAATAAGTTGGCATAATATTCCCCATTAATTGTTCTTCCCTTTTGAAGGTAGTCAATGTGGATTATCCCACGTGCATGCCAAAAAACAGTCGCTATAACTTTATTGGCTGACAAACCCACCTTGGCCTTCTTTGGCGCCGATTCACCCTTAGAAACCCACTGTTTTGACTGTTGTTTGGTCTCTGGTGTGTTGTGATGGATCCATGTTTCGTCCACGGTTACAAAACGGCGCAAAAACTCCTCCATATTGCGATTAAACAACGCCAAACCTTCCTGTGAAGTTGTTACATGATTGCACTTACACGATTTGTGGTCGACTGTGAGCAAACGCGGCACCCATCTTGCGGAAAGCTTTCTCATGCCCAATTGATCTTTTAAAATTGAAACCACTGAGCCATGCGAGATCCCTACGGCTTCCACAATCTCTTGCACTTTCAATATTCGGTCGGCCAACACCATATCGTGAATTTTTTCGATTGTTTCGGGTGAAGAGACCTCAACTGGGCGTCCAGGACGTTCGGCATGTTCAGTGCTTTTACGGCCACAACGAAATTCACTAAACCACTTTTTTACCATTGAAATCGATGGTGCAGAGTCCCCATAGTATTTATCAAGCTTAGCCTTGGTCTCGGTAATGGTTTTTTTTCGCAAAAAATAATGCTTAATAAGCACACGAAATTCACCTTTTTCCATTTTTTCCTCAAATTACTGGGTAGTCTGATAAAAATAGCTGTCAAACACAAACTAACTGACGCAGCAAGTTCAAATTTTGATAGGAATCAACTGACAGATACCTGTTGACAGGAGTAGTGTTGCTTTTTCAGTAAAGAGGTCAGAAATTCAAAAAGTCACAGACTTATTGACCCGCCCTCGTACAATATCCACTTTTATATTACAAAAAATTAAAAAATTGTACTTACATCAATTGGTTTGCAACATTTAGCACACACTTGTTTCTCTAATGTGCATTTATTACAAAACATATGATATGCATGTTTAATGGCCTTTTGTTCACAGTTGACACATTTTCGTGGTGCAGACAATGGTTTATATTTTTTATATTTAATTTTCCATTCAATTATATCTTTGCATCGTTTACATACACCACTAACATCCAATGAATTTAATATTTTGGTTTTCTGGCTTGTATCATGCAAATCATTTTTGAAAGCTGTTTTATTTTGATATTTCTGTGGTCTCTGTCTTGACGTATTGCCTCGTGATGAACTCATTTTGTATTAGGAACCTGAAAGAAATCAATAATGGTATATAAAACTACTTTAAAATTCTTTCACTTCTAATCCTTACTACTATGATAAATACGATAGTAACTCTGTCTGTTATCTGAAAGTCAGCCTAAGACGTATAGGTAGCTATACCAACCATTATAAAAGCGATTAGTATTGTGGGACATGGTTGTACTTTCGTAGACCATATATGATACGAATGCAGGTATTCAGTCTACAGAATCAAGAATGGAAAAGAGAGAAGGGCTTGAACCTAAGCCATTATCATGGGTGTCAGTTAGAAATTCTGCAGTCTATCAATTGACTGGTTCCAAACACTTCCATTAGTGGATCCCAACACTCCGCAATCTGTATTGCTTTTCTTACAACAGGGCTAAAAGGAATATGAAGGGTGATACCTCAGGCACTTCAGTCAATATGGACATTATGCTGTAATCTACCCAACACTACTACTTAGTCCAGTTCAGGATAGTGTCTTCTTTAAACATGTATGTCGATCCTGAATCTCAGGACATTTTTGATATAAAAGTGCATTCCATGACTGCCAACCCATTAATTTAAGACTCCCATAGGAGTAAGTATATTTAGAAATCGCCTGCATACATAATAAAAATGGAAGGAAGAGAATAAATTGTGAGTACCTACCCCTACATAATAGTATTAATAAACTATGCTACATACATATATAATATATAATTCTGTTTATTTGAACGTGTTACTATATGATTTACGCTTACGAACTAAAATTATTCTGAAAATTTCCTGTCACAAGTAGTGAGGTTAGAACATGTAATTCCTAGTTTCACGTTGCACGTAACTTCTAATCTACAATACACATGAAAAGTATTTTTTACTCCGCATTTCGTGAACGAAAGTTTCAAGTAATACCTACCTAATAATGTAATTAAATCTTATAGAAGCGGGACTCCTATTAGTGATTACTTGCTCAGCTCAGTGGTGACTAAACCATAAATAAACGTAGAAAAAATATAAAGGTGGCCCTTGACGATCATTTTTTCGCGTCAGTGAACTGACGACGTCGCTCCAAAATTTGATCGTCAGTGGCGAATCATCGCTCCAGAGTTTTAACCGACGTCGCGCCCGGAAATCCAGCCCGGCGTCACGCCAAACTGACCGTCAGTGTGTGAACCCACATCCAAAGCTTCAGTTCGCTCGCTCGCTGCGCCCGCGGTGAATGAGCGTGTTGAGCGCGGTGAAAGGAACGGACAAAAATTGTATAAATCGATCGTATGCCACTTTGATTTTATTATATTATTATAAAATGAATCTGTTTTGCTGCTTTAGGCGGCATACGACCACGGCTACAGAATAATGTCATAATATCATACAGTGTAAAAATATGCATGCAATGCATGCCGGGCGCGGCGCTATACCATTAAGCCACCGAGACCTCATGTGTCCAATGATAACTAGTTTAGAAGCTATGAGGGAACATATGAACATATTATATACCCATATACATACATACATATATATATACATACTAGAGATGGTAAATATATCTAATATAATCAGTATATAAACTTGAAAAATTATGTCTCAAGCGGGACTCAAACCCGCGACAAAATTTTTCAAGTTTATAGTTATACCTACTTATATTATAATTGCAATTAAGTTGTTAAAAAAATATCAAATAAAGTTTATCTATTATCAGTTAAATTTAAATAATAAAAAAAACACATTTATTCAATAAATATTATTAAACTTATCGATTAACAATATTTATACGAGCCGTTGATAATGAAATGCAACTAAAAGTTGTATTCGTATAGATAAATCTAACCGATTGATAAAATTACCTAATGAATGTTTAAAATGCTAGTCCGCAAAGAATAAAAATATCTTAACCAATCTTTCTCATAAATTTATACGTTTTTTGAGTAAGTTAACTTAAGCATTAAGTAAACGCATTAGAGCCTAAATTTGCGAGTCAAACAAGTAGTACAACAGAAGCAATGAAATTAAACTCTAATCCATTAGCTTAAGGAAGAATAATGTTTCTCGGCGTATTGAACAGCTTTCTTTTCGATATTATGCTTATTATTATTATTCAACTGAGTCTGTTAGTTTAAGTGGATGGATGCATATTTTCGAGTAATAGTCGGGTAAAAAGCATACAAAATACACCCGTACTAGCAACCCGGCCGCGGCCGCGGCCGACCTAGTAGAACTGAAGAGCTGGGGTGACGCCAGTCAGTGGGGAAATCGAGTTCAAATTTTCATCAAAGATCAAATTTAAGAGCGACGTCAGTTCAACTGACGCGAAAAAATGATCGTCAATGGCCACCTTTAGTAGTCTGTGCTACAACTTTATTGACAGTTGCAAAAAAAAAGACGACGAGTTACCGAGTACCAACACAAAAGAAGGAACTGTTAGTGATGTAACGATAGTGCTTTCGTAAATTTTGACAATACATTGGCCTATTCATTACCAATAATCGATACATTTTAAATCGATACTATAAAACGAGATAAATTAAAGTAGTATACATTTGACCAGTTCGGTGTTTGCTCACGCCGCCCCGTCCCTCCTTAAGAAGTTTGAAACACTTCAAAATCTCTTTTTGCGTCGGGCCACGGGTATCCCGTGGTTTGTACGTAACAATAATATCCACCGAGACCTCGAAATCCAATCAATTGCCCTCTAAATGAAAAAGTGTAGTATTGAGGGTTGGTGTTTAGAGGTAGTCGTGATCAGAGAAACATAGTTAACTCTTTGATGTGCGTTTATTTAATGATTTAACCAATTAAACATATTATAAAATTACTTATGACTAATATCGCTAAGTTGCACATTTGCTATTGACGTTAATTGCGACATGACCTAATTACACTTCCGTAGGTTTCATCATTTAAAAGTAGGTATCTACATACTACAACTCCCCGGAAAAAGTCCTAATCTCCCTCCCCTTCTAATGGGAAAGGAAAAAAATTCTAATCAAATAAGTTTCAAAGTAATGAATTTAGTTCATTATTAGGTCATGTAGCGTTACAAATAAAAACTTAAATAAACTAATTTTAAAATTATTTCTTATTAGAAAAATTAACTGTAATACATTTTAGCTCCGTCCGACCAGGGTAGACGCTTATATAAACGCTCCGAAGTTTTTAATGTTATACTAGTGAAAAAGTGCTTCTTTACTGTGTGAAACTGTACCAAAATAAACGTTACGACACAAGAAATCAGACTGTGACTGTTAAATGTGAAATTGTGAAGGATAAACTGTATCTTTGGATAAATTGAAATGTTTCGTATGCAAGTGAAGTGAGAAAGATTTAAATCTACACGCAAATAATTTTGTATCTACAAACAATGAACTGAACTTTGGACCCTATTTAACTGTTTTTTCTATTCGGTGCGCTTGATGTTAGTTAATAACCTATACCGGGTGCCCTTCGGTTCGCCTAAAATTTGAAGTCCTAATTTCATTTGGCCGAACCGTATTGGCCTAAACTTATAACGTATAATTATTGTCTAGCCTAACAGTTGTTTTCGCACTATCATAGTTGGGTCTAAAAATTTAAAATCCTAATTTTAGTATGTCTAATATCGAATGCACTAAAATATATTCGCATCTTTTTTTGGCATAACGCTAAGTAATGAAAGCCATAATTTTTTTTAAAACCGTAAATGTTAAAAAACGAATCGCTCACAAACCGACCCCAAGCAGTCTTGTCTGCCCTACCCCTAGAGTGTAATTTAAAAGCGCGTAGGCGCGGAGGGGCGAGGCGGCCCGCGGGCTGAGGAGCAGGAGGCTGTAAGCGAGGCGCCGCGGCTGAGGCTGGCCGGCTCAGCCGGCCAGAAAGCCGAAGCTGCGGTGCTGAGTGTAAGCCATCTGCGACGATTAGCACGCGTGGGACCGCCGGAGCCCCGCAGCACCGAAGCCGTTACGGAAGTCTGATTGTTTGGATTCATGCATGATTGCTTGTTTGCATGCATGTTTGCTTGATTGCATGCACTCCTGCTTGCTTGCATGCACGCTTGTTTGTTTGCAAGCATGCTTGCTTGCTTGCATGCTTGCTTGCTTGCTTGCTTGCTTGCTTGCTTGCTTGCTTGCATGCATGCATGCATGCATGCTTACTTCTTTAAAATATTGATAAAGTTTTAACTTTTTGCGAATAAAAATTTGGAACTGTAAATGGTAGGTATTAGGATATATTCGGCTAAATGTCGAATTTGGCAAATTATAATACGGCGATATACAGTAAGGCGTATTAAATATAGGCTAAGCACGTTTAGGAAGAGTGAAAATGTGCGAAAAAAATTTAGGCTTAAAGTTTGTGTGCCAGTGACAATTAGGAGTACAAATAATTCGGCAATCCGATATATACCCCCTATACCACTATTTTAGTACGTGAATTACAACTACGATAGCTGATTCGGTAGACGCATGGACTTGACTCCAATTAGATATTGGCAGGACTGAACTTCAAGTAATTTTTTTTTGTTTTTTTTTTATCTCGGGTGTATTTTTTTTTTGTAGTTTTTTTTTCTTTTTTTGTTCACGCGTGTTTTATTTTGTTCACAATGCCTAATTCTACACTGGCTTGGGGCTGCTGCTTATTTAACAGTGATAGCAATGACTTTAAAAAATGCAACATTTGCGATAAAGCATTCCACCTTGAATGCCTAGGCCCAAGATATACAAGAGCCAACAATGATGGGGGGAGTTGGATTTGTCCCACATGTATCAATTCTACAGTGAAAACCAACAACAGTGATAACACGCCTGTGCGTTTTAATGCTAATGTTACAACACGACCAACAAAAAGACAGGCTATCAATTCCCCACCGGAGGTTTTGGATTCAGAGACTGCTATTACAAAACATGACCTAAGAGCTATTGTGGAGGATGTAACGGAGAAAAAATCTGCGACTCTTTTAGAGCAACTTACTCAATCCCTTCGATCCATAATGAGCACTGAACTTGGCTCCATGAGGAAAGAAATGAAGGAGCTAAAGGAATCTATCACCTTTGTGAGTGACCAATACGAGCAAATAATCAGGGAAAGCAAGGATACGAGGGAGATAGTACGTGAATTACAGTCTAAAAACAAATCGATGAAGTCTACTATCAAAGATTTATCGTCGAGGCTAAATAACTTTGAACAAAGCGCTCGCTCAAATAATATCGAACTACAATGTATCCCCGAGAAGAAAGACGAGAACCTTAAAACCGTAATATCTAAATTAATCAATGTCACAGAATGCCCGATCACTCCAAATAAAATAGTACACTGCACCAGAATTGCCAAATATAATCGTGATAATCACGAACGCCCTAGATCTATTATAGTTCAGCTCGCCACACCCAGAGACCGTGATTGCTTTTTGGCAGCAGTTATCAAATTTAATAAACCTAAACCAATATCGGAAAAACTTAATACTACCCATTTGGGTTACAGTGGCGATAAAAAGCCAGTTTTTGTGGTTGAACACCTTTCTCCAAGCAACAAAGCGCTTCATGCAGCTACTAGATTGGCTGCTAAGAAGAATGGTTACAAGCATGTGTGGATTTGCAATGGCCGTTTTTTTTTCGTAAGAAAAACTGACAACTCAGATTTTATAGTTATAAGGGACATTGACTCGTTAGATAAAATTAAATAAGTGTATTGTAATTTTTATTAATAGGTTTAAGTTTATTGTATGCATTAATTTTTTTTGTTACTGTTAAACATTCAATAAATTAACGATATATAATCAGAATGTAAGAGGCCTTCGGACAAAAACTCATTCGTTTTACCAATGTCTAACAGCGTCCAACTATGATATTATAATTTTAAGTGAAACATGGTTAAATCAAAATATCATAACCTCTGAATTGTTCGATGATCGTTATAAAGTATTAGAGACCGGAAAACGTCTGGTTTTCACAATAAAAAAGATGGTGGAGGGGTTTTGGTGGCGGTCTCCAGGCATCTTAACTCGAAAAGGATGACTCTTTGGGAAAGCGACTGTGAAGATGTCTGGGTAGCTATAGACGTTATTTCTTCGAATGTTTATCAAAGTACGTGTTTTGTGCCGTTTATCTACCGCCGCCGGTTTCATTGCACTTGCTGAAGTATTTCGTAGATAACTGCAACTCCGTCATGGAGAAAAACCGGTCCCATACTTGTATTGTTGGTGATTTCAATCTCGGAAGTATTGATTGGGGACAGTTTAGTAGTTCAGGCAATTACTACCACTCTTCTGCAGTCTGTCAATGTTTGCTAGACTTTTGCAATGTTAATAACTATAAACAAGTCAACAACATAGTTAATAATAAGGGTAGAATTTTGGACTTAGTACTTGTAGATTTTCCAGTGTCACATGTGTCCAGGTCATTGGATTTCTTAAGCGTAATTGACAATCTCCACCCCCCTTTGGAATTCCAGTTAGGCATGGAAATCACCACAATGATTGCAAACCCTGATAACATTCAGTTGAACTTTCGCAAAGCTGACTATGCGGCAATTAATCTGGAGCTGACAAATATCCAATGGTCAGAAGCTTTCTTGACGTGTAGAAACGTCGAAGAAATGATTGAGATATTTTATAATAAACTCAACTGGATCATTAAGAGACACGTACCAAACAAAAATATCCTCCATGGTATAGTAAAGAGCTTGTCAGTAGATTGCGCGAAAAGAATAAGTACAGACGTTTATTAACAAAATACAATAATCCCCTTGATGAAATTTCCTTTCGTCTATTGTATAAGCGATGTAAGAAGCTGACTACGGATTGTTATAGGAGTTACCTTAGTAACACGGAAGAGAGGATAGCTGATAATCCAAAAATACTTCTGGTCCTATGTTAAAGCTAAAAGGGGCGGTCATGGTACATACCCCACAGCCATGAACGACGGGCTGGTTACAAGCATTGATGGCAAGGGAATTTGTAACTTATTTGCAAATTATTTTTCAGCTGTATATACCAATTTCGAAAAGCCACTGAGTAATATTAGAATTAGTGATAATAATAACTTTGATTGTTTTGCAAGTTTATCTATATCCCGCAATGAAGTTTTGAAACGGCTTAAGTGTTTGGATAGCTCAAAGGGTGCTGGCTCGGATAATATTCCCCCATACTTTATAGTTAATTGTGCTGACAGTTTATTAACACCTCTATGGATCATTGTGAACGAATCCTTCACAAGTGGAGTATTTCCAAAGCAATGTAAGATTGCAAAGGTCGTGCCGATACATAAATCAGACGATGATCAGGACGTTAGAAACTACAGGCCGATTTCTATTCTACCTGTTCTTGCTAAGTTAGTTAAAGCAATGATTTGCCCACACATACAAAAATACTTCAAAAAATATATGTCTTGTAAACAACATGGATTTGTGACCGGGAGATCTACAACGACGAATCTCATGTGCTTTGTCGAGAACCTTATTAAAGCTATAGATGACAATCGGCAAGTGGACGTAATTTATTCGGATTTCAGCAAAGCATTTGACACAGTACCCCACGCCGTCCTCTTACATAAACTAAAAACATATGGCTTTGCTGGTCCTATCCTTTTTTGGCTAAAATCATATTTAAGTGAAAGATCCTTTTATGTGGTAGTAAATGGATAGCAATCAAAGCCATGCTCAATATTTTCTGGCATACCACAAGGTTCTCATTTGGGCCCAATTTTATTTAATATATTTATAAACGATCTACCTGACATCTTTTTATATTCTTCTCCATACATGTTCGCTGATGACCTAAAGTTATCCAAGGTCATATACAATAAGGGCGATGTTAAAGTGCTTCAGGAAGATTTAGATAATCTTAATTCCTGGTGCGTCCAAAATGGACTAAAACTTAATACCAAAAAGTGTTTACATATTAAATTCACAAGAAAAAATAACAAAATTTCTTCTTCATACACACTAGCAGGCGCCATTCTTAATGAAACTGACACAGTAAAGGACTTAGGCATGTTGTTGGATACAAAACTGACATTCATACCACACATGGAACAAACCATTAGCAAGGCTTCAAGAATGCTAGGTTTTGTAAGAAGGAATAGTAAAGAATTAAAAAAAATCAAAACTAAGACGATTCTGTATAACTGCTTGGTTAGAAGTGTATTGGAGTACGGTAGTGTTATCTGGAGGCCGCATTACGCTACCCACTCATTGAGAATAGAGCGGATACAGAAGCGCTTTCTTCGGCATTTGGCATACTCAGAAGGACTACGGGTCAGGCGCATAAGCTATGAGACCCATTTAAAACGGTTTAACATGCTTAAATTATCCAAACGACGAGAAATATTGGATTTGTTGTTTTTATTTAAATTACTGAACAATAACATAGACTGCCCGGAACTTTCTCCTCGGAAGCCCATCACACCACTCCTTCTCCCGTTTCGACGTACTGTTTTGGGATCACATTCTCCAATTTGTAAGATGAGCAGACTCTATAACGAAATTAACGATACCGTCGATATTAACCATGTTTCATTGGGTATGTTTCGTAAGTATCTGAAACAATCTAGATTTATCCTTCTCTGAGTTATTTTATTAAACATCTTGCTGTTCTATCTATTTTAGCTTATTATTAAAGCACTAATTAGGTTAAGTAAGTTTAAGTTTACCTTTATACCTAAAAGTTAAGTAGTCCTGGTATTTAAAGTACCTAATGCATGTAGTGTTTACCTTTAATTAACTTTGTACTTAGTTTTTATCTTTAATCTAGAATAAGTGAAAATGTTTTAGTGCATAAGTTGTTGGAGAACCGATTAAATAAAAAAATAAAAAAAAAAGTATTATTTTTATGTATAACATATTCCTTATTATCCTTTAATATTTTTACATTAGGCGAGATTTCCTCGATAACTTGAAATGAACCTTTATAAATATTTTGAAGTTTATCTCCACTTAGATTTTTTATTAAGATGAGGTCTCCTTTTTTAAAAGTTATGGGATGAGTATTTTTATCATACAACATTTTTCTATTTAACTTGCTAGAAATTAAATTATTTTTAGCTTCGTACTGCGCTTTTTTTAAGCGATATTTCATCTCTTTTGGATAATCATTATAATTGTACCATGGTTCAATTGACATACCTAAACCTGAAGGCAATTTACAAAGTTTACCAAACACTAGTTCGAATGGTGTGTATTTTGTTTGTGTGTGCACAGTCGTATTGTATGAGAAAGTCCAAAAAGGTAACCAATCACTCCAATCGATAAAATTTCTATCACACTGAATTCGAAGATATAGTGCCTAATGACTTGTGAGAATTTTCTAATGAACCTATTGTTTCATGATGGTATGCTGTGGAGTTTAACTGTTCTATTTGTAAAATTTTGTAAATATCTGACATAATATTTGACATAAATTCTGTACCTCTATCTGCAATAATTTTTTTAGGAACCCCATACCTTAAAATAAAATTAGACACTAACACTCGCGCTACAGATTCAGAATCTTTAGTTTGCAAGGGATAGGCTTCTACAAACTTAGATAAATCACATAATTGCAAAGTCAAAATATATTTATAATTATTACTATCAACTGGCAATGGACCCATTATATCTAAAGCTATTCCTTTAAATGCAGAGCTTGCAGTATTTGTAATAACCATTGGCTCTTCAATTGTATGATTAGAGAATTTATTAAATTTACATTGCTTAATTTTTTAATGTAATCAATGATGTCATTAGTAACTCCTGGCCCGTAATAATATTGTTTTAAATTACTTAACATTCTGTTCACCCCTGCATGTCCGCTAGTGGGTAACAGGTGAAAATCTTTTAAGATAATTTTTCTTATCTTCATTAACTAATTCGTATAACATCTCGTGTAATTAAGATTTTAGGTACCCTTTGATGCAACTTTTTCATATGACTTATAAGTATTTTTATATTTGTTGCATTTTCTTTATTTTTAAAACTTCATTAATATTTTCTTTTTCACATAGTGATCCCAAGTCTCTCGCTAACTCCTGTGGGGTAGATAACGATCGAGAATCTAGAATTGACGAAAGAAATCGAAAATTGGGACAACGTCGTCTTTTTAGACGAGACATGGCTGAACGCCAATCACACCGCCAGTAAAATGTGGACAGATGACACTGCTCACGCCTACACAAAGGTACCAGAGGGTAAAGGTGAAAAATTGATAATTTGCCACGCGGGAACTTCGAAGGGGTTTATATCGAATTGTCTTCTAGCTTTCAAATCAAAAAAGACTAACGAATATCACGAAGAGATGAACGCAGAAAAATTTTGAAGAATGTTTTTTGACTTTACTTGATAACCTGAAAGAACCTAGCATAATAATAATACAACGCAAAGTACCGTTCTCGGCAAGTGAATAAAGCACCAACGTCACAAAACAATAAAGCAACTTTAGTGGAATGGTTGAACAATAATAACGTGGTCGCCGACATGACAAAGGTCAAAGAAAAATTAATAAAACTTGTCAAAGAACATAAGCCACGGGCACCTACATATTATTTAAATGAGATGGCCAAGGCGCGTGGCCACCAGGTATTGCGATTGCTACCTTATCATTGCCAGTATAATGCAATTGAACTGATTATCACATTTTATTTCATGTCCCTAATATAAATTATTTCCCAACTTAACAATTCTATACTCATCTGTACTATTTAATCGTTACAATGCCATCAAGTGAGGAAGGATAGGTCGATGTATCGTGCAGCCGCTTTTTTATGTTCACTACAATTTGGTTGGAAAATATACCAAAAATATTACGAATTGTTTTTTATCGTTATTGTCTAAAGTAATGGGCATACATACATGATTTTTTGCATACGTATTCTTAAGACAGCGCACATATTATTGGAGAAGCATGTAATAAGCCAGCTCACAGAAAACTAGTGTTTTCGTATTCTAAGTAATTTCACTCAAGATAACTTCAAAACAAAGACAAAATCGTTAAGAACTCGGCAATGATATGTAGTAGGCCGGCGAAACTTTACATGATCATGTAAATATATAATAGGTATCACTCAGCACTAACGCGAAGTCCTTGGTCTTGTTCGTTCGAGAGCCAGAGCATTTTTCCATTTTTTAGGAAATAAAAGAATAGATCCTCAACCATGACAGTCATGTTAATGAAAATTGCGGCACAAATATGCAAAAATTTACTGTATCTGTATACAAAAAATCATGAGTGTGCGTCCAACCGTTTCCGATATACAGCAATTACCGAAACGTTCGCCCAGCAAAAAACTAAATAAGTCTGACATCTTAAGAGGCACAAATTTGGCTTATACGGCACATTTATACTCGTATATAAGCTACCTTTTTGCATATTTAATATACACCTAGCCTAGACCCATTAATTAAAAAAAATTTTGCTGGGCGAACGTTCGTGCAGCAGAATCCATTTTTCTTAAATAACTCTGAAGCTGTTGGACGCACAAAAATAAAATTTCGGGCACATTTACACGATATAAGGCACTAATGGGGGCTATCGCTAGTGAATTTGCCACTAGAGGCGCTAGTGTCGCGTGAGGTCCAATATCATTCACTTTGTACTGGTTTTAGCGGAATTTACTGCATAAATTATAATTTCTTTAATTTACCTGCTGGAAAGTGATCTCCTTTGTAAAATAACGCAAATATGGATTATTTGGCGATTAATGTGAACGCTTTAAAAGCGGAATTAAGAAAAAGCGCAAAAATAGGCGGCCTCAAGAGCAACTATTTCAGAAGTTAGTTTGTTGATATCAAGATAGTAATTTATAAACAATATAACCTTAATTAAATTCAAGATATAACACTTTGTTTCGGCGCCAATCGCCTTTGACATCTATACCACCGGACCACAGTGGCGCCAACTGGTGAGCAAAGAAACGGTAGTCCCCATTGCATGCATCATTTAATTTTCGAATAGGCGATACTTTTTGCTGGGCGAACGCACATGAAAAAATCGATATGATTTTACTTTTAGGACATCTCTACAACTGTCGAAGTTGAACTGTCACAGGAATCTTGAAGGAAAAGGATTAAAGGACAGAGGACTATAATTTTAAAAAATCAGACATTGTTCTGGTCACGTATTTTTGAGTTTAATTTTTAATTCAGAGGCTCTGTTTATGTATTTCATATATTAATTTATCAGACTCAGGTACAATAATTATGACAATTTCAAATCAAAGATTACTACAAATTGCTGCATGGGGTGGTATTATAGTTAGCACTACAGGATTTTATTTGCAAACTGTGTTGGTTGATAGAGTACGTGGCTACAGTTACTACAAAGAAGCTTTGAAAAAGTTAAGAAATCACCCGGGAGCTGTATTTTATCTCGGAGAGCCTATCAAGGATAAACGGTTTAAATTATCTGATGCTGAAAATAACTATAGTGATGGAAAGACGGCAAAATTCCAAATCCCTGTGTCAGGTCCCAATGATAGAGGCACTTACTATTTTTGGGCAGAAAGAAAAGATAATGAGTGGCGAATTACAAGGGCAGAATTATATATCAAATCTAAACCTGATGCCAGACTGCTAATCATCAAACCATAAGAAAATCAATAGCAATCAATAGTAGATATAGCTGTCGTGTCCTAATATTTTCGTACATAGTGAAATGATTAAACATTATTTATTTCAGGATCATGTTTTTAAATAAGTTTACTTCTAAAGAAAAGTTTTTTTATCACAACACTTTATTGTGTTTAGTTAAAGCATTAGAAGGGCATAAAGTTACATTGGATCTTAGAAATGATTCTTATATCTGTGGTCTGGTCACTGTTGTGGATGGGTGAGCTACATTTTGTGTCTGAAGTAATTCTCTACAACTTTAAAAACTATTGAATGTTGGCTATTTTTAGGGTTCCGTACCCAAAGGGTAAAAATGGGACCCTATTACTAAGACTTGTGTCTGTCTGTCCGTCTGTCCGTCGCTCTGTCACCAGGCTGTATCTCAAGAGCCGCGATAGCTAGACAGGTGAAATTTTCACAAATTATGTATTTCTGTTACCGCAATAACAACAAATACTAAAAACAAAATAAAATAAATATTTAAAGGGGGCTCCCATACAACAAACCCATTTTTTTTTGCCTTTTTGTTACGGAACCCTTTGTGTGCGAGTCCAACTCGCACTTGGCCGGTTTTTATTTAAATTACATTACACAATGATATTGATATTCTAGGAAAATATTTAATATAAAAATTATTGTTAATTGTTAGTAGGTATCATATTTTGTATCACAAATATTTTAACTATAAAATTTTGCAGTTTCATGAATGTTTCCCTATCAAATGCTATATTTTGTGATCCACAAGGAAATGAATATGCCTTTGAGAATACATTTGTACAGGCTCGTAATATAAGATACGTACATATTCCAGAAACAGTAAGTGTACATCATATGTATAAAAATAAATTTTCTTGAAATAAAACTATCTGAAAGTATGTCAATAATTCTGTTTTTGTACAGATGCCAATAATACCAACAATAAACAATGAGTTGAGTAGGACTAAAGTGAAAACTCAAGATAAGAAACCTGTTGAAAAATCAAGAAAAGCCAAGAAAGCTTTGCAGCGTCATATGCAAACAGTTGCTTTATTAGGATCTACAGAAGTTAAAACTTGTAAGAACCAAGAGAATTAAGGAATAAACTCAATGCTAATTAAATATTCAAAATTTGTTATTTGTTTAAATTTTAAGCTTCACTTATAGCTTCAAATACCTATCTACTTGGCATCAAGGAAAAAGTCATAGTTTAAAAGTATAGTTTAGCGTGGGCCAGACTCAGTCTTCTCAGGGTTTTCTTATTTTCTACGGGAGCTTAGTGAAACACAACCAACTTTGTTAGCAGCCATTTTATTTTCTCTTGAAAGTTTGAAACTATATACATATCTATGAACCAATCAGAGCGCGGCATTTTTGGCGCGCTTACGTTTTATAACGAGAAGGCCTTTTAATTGGCCGACGTCTTTGGCGGAAAGGGGCCATCGGTACTTCCGGTGTTGCCACCTCATACCGCGCTACATGCTCCCCCTCCAAGTCGCTAGAACGTCCCGTTAGCGAATTGGACCTAGTTCGCGGCGGGTCTTGGTTAATTCGCGGCCGTCCGCGCTGTCTACGTGGCTGTATTGGGGCCGAGACCTGACCAGACCTAACAAAGGGAGTGAGATCAGTAGTGTGAAACCTGCCTACGTGTTCGTTAGTGGTTAGGTGTGATACGTCATATGTAGTGGAACTAACAACCTTGCTTATTTGATAAGGTCCATCACGCTTAGGCATGAGTTTCCTAGAGCGTCCTTTTGCAGAATTACTTAATAAGTGGGTGGTAACCAGCACTTCATCACCCACCTGATAACTATGCGCTGAGCGGCGTTGTCTATCCGCGTCCTTTTTACGTCGATCCTGTTGGTGTTCCGCTGATTCCCGTACATACTTCCAGTTAGCCACAAATCGTTGTAAATACGGCGTGATTTGGGGTACGAAATTCTCCTTATCCAGAATGGCTCGAAGGTCTCTATTAGCTTCCCACGGTGTACGCATTTCTCGAGCAAACATCATCTGGGCAGGAGTGGAATTAGTGGCAGAACAAGAGGAACTATTTAAAGCCAACCTTATTTGAGATAAATATTGGGGCCAGGACTTATGTTGATTCTTCACTAAAATTGCGAGCTGCGTTTTGAGCTCGCGGTTTTTCCTCTCCGCTGGATTAGCTTCGGGATGATATAGTGGTATCAGGTTCTGCTTCACGCCCATTATAAACATACATTGCTGCATGGTCGCAGATACAAACTGTACCCCGTTGTCGGATATTATCCGGCGCGGAAATCCATACCTTAAAAAATATTAATTAACTAGTAGGTGATCACACGCTTCAGCCTTGGCCTCTTGGAGTGCATAAAGCTCAACCCATCTTGTAGCCGTGTCCTCTACTAGCAAGATCCACTTTTCACCATTTTCACCTTGTGGTAGAGGACCGAAAAGGTCTACTGCTAGCACTTCACCACGTTGGTTGAGGACCGGAGTTTGGAGGAGTCCAGCTGGCTTCTGGTTACAGATTTTGTAGCGTTGGCACTCTTCACAAGTTTTGAGGTAATCGGTAATGTACTTACGCATTCCGACAAAATAATAGCTTTTACTGACCTTTTGGATGGTACGCTCTATGCCCGGATGGCCTGCTATAGGGGCGTCGTGGACCTCTTTCATAATATCTTCACGCATAGAGGCTGGGATCACCAACTGAGGTTCTTCAGTGTCGATATCCGGATTAAAGCGATATAGTACGCCGTTATTCAAAATATAGCCTCTATCAAGCCATCGAGTACCTAAGGGGTCTGTACCTTCGAGGTCATTAATAATCTTAGCCACGTCAGTATCCAGCAGCTGTTTAGCACGAAGATCAGTGGCAGTTTCTCTCGGAACATCCACGATCACGGTACACACGTCGCAGCTGTTGAGGTTGGCTTCATTACATTGTGGACGACTGAGTGCATCTGCAATAAAATTGGTTTTATCTGGTGCATATTCATATTGGATATCGTAGGCTTGCAACTTCATAGCCCATCGCACCAGTCTACCAGTTGGGGTCTTCAGGGTAAGTAACCACTTCAAGGGTTGGTGGTCACTTTTGACAATTATTGGGTGTCCATCAAGATATCCCCGAAACTTCTCTACAGCCCATACTACGGCTAACGCTTCCCGCTCCGTAGTCGAGTAATTTTTGTCGGCAGCGGTCATCAAGCGGCTGGCATACTCTATGGGTTGTTCTTCCTTACCTTCACCTTGCATTAACACGGCCCCTAAGGCGTAACTGCTAGCATCCGTTCGCAGAATGAAGGGCTTCTCATAGTTTGCCTGTATAAGGATCGGGGCGGTGGTCAGTTTCTCTTTAAGTAACTGAAAAGCTTCTTTTTGATTTTCTTCCCACTTCCAGGTCTCAGTTTTTCGAGTTAGTTTTGACAACGGCTGTGCGATTTGAGAGAAGTTTGGTACAAACTTACGGAACCACGAACAAGTTTGGAGGAATGACTTGAGGTGCTTTAGATTTTTAGGTTCCGGCATCTGCATTACAGCGGCAATCTTCGCAGGATCGGGCCGTATCCCTTCAGCTGTGATTACATGTCCAAGGTAAGTAATCTCCTGACGACCGAAGAAGCACTTTGCTCTATTTGCTTGCAGACCAAAATGTCTTAAGCGATCAAATACCTTATGCAGGTCTTCCAGGTGCTGAGAAAAGGTGGGCGACATTACCAGAAGATCATCAAGATAAGCCAGCAGCTCTACGCCTTCTAAGCTGGTTCCGTAACGGAACCGATCCATCAAACGCTGGAAAGTTGATGGCGCGTTCTTTAGTCCGAACGGCATGCGAGTAAACCTAAAAGTACCAAACGGTGTCACAAACGCCGTTTTGTCTCTGTCGTCCTGGCTGACATTTACCTGCCAGTATCCAGATCGCAGGTCTATGCTGGACATGTAACAGTGCGGCTTCGTCGAGTGCAATAAATCATCTATTAGGGGAAGTGGATAAGTATCAGTCTTTGTGATAGCGTTTAGACCACGATAGTCAACGCAAAATCGTACACTACCGTCTTTTTTAGGTACTAGGATAGCTGGTGAAGCCCATACTGACCCGCATTCTTCTATGATGCCTTCCTGAAGCATTTTGTCTAACTCAGATTTCATTATTTCCTTTTTGGCAGGGGTAAGACGGTACGGAGGGACGGCGATCGGTAAGTGATCTCCCGTATCAATCCGGTGCTCAGCGAAAGGCGTCGGAGCTCCCCCAAGACTGAAGATATCCTCGTTCTGCTGCAAAAGGGAAGAAAGGCATTCACGTTGATCAGGGGTTAACAGCTTACCTTCGTCTTGCCTTAATGTTTCGGCGGCGCAGCAGGAGACGGGTTGACTAGGTGACTCAAAATGAAGGGTGTAAGCTTTGTTTTCGCCGGAGAACCGCCAGGTGGAAGTCGAAAAATCTAAAATAATTCCAGCTGCTACTAAAAAGTCGATACCTAATAATGTTTCATTACCTATAGCGTCGGGGAGGATAATGAATTCTAATTCGATACACTTACCCCGACCAGCGTCGACTTGTAGCATCGTAGTACGAACTTGGCGCGTCTGAGCCGACCCATCGGCAAGTCTTACTTGCATGGTGGTCTCCACAGATGGGTGGCCACGCTCCTGTATTAACTGGTACAGCGAACTCCCAACAACACTTCTCTTGGCAGCTGTATCAATGAGTGCTATTCCCTGCAGGTCTAAAATAGTGATACTTAAAATAGGCCTTAGCTGTGCCTCTGATATGCGACGTGAGTATGAAGACATCGAGGAAACGTCCAAAATATGGTCTTCGTCGGTCACTCTGTCAACATGTGAAATAATTCCGCAATCGTACACCGGACTCGTGGTCACCCTACTTGAGGAACAGGACTCTGAACATTTGTCCTGAAATTCCATGGTTACCCTACTCTCAGGCAACATGATCGGTGTGTTATTGTTAATATTACAATTATTGTCGAAATTACGCTTATGCTTAGCCAGGTTGTTAGTACCACTATACGTAGACATTGCATGTACAGATGAATTATTTAACGAACTGTTTTCAGTTACAAAATCTGAGGGAAGCACATTAAAAGAATCAGATAACGAAATGTTAGATTCTTGATTAGACTTAGTAACATTGTTGTGATAGTCGTTAGGCATAATATTTAAGTATTTACATAAGTCGATGCTAGTTTTATTAGGACTTTGTGAGGAACACTTGTTTTGTTGTAAACAGGTGTTGTCTAATACATTACGACTATTACGAGTAAACGTTTTTAAGTGATATGACTGATCGATTTTAGAAGTAGTGTTTTTCTCGGCCACAAAACAACCAGTAGGTTTACTTACTTGTATGAACGGCTTACGCTTGGACTTGGAGAGGGTGGCAGTAGACACGGATTCAAATGATACGGCACTAAAGCGGGCATTGCATTTGATGCAGTCCGTACGAATAACTCCTTTTTCACCACATCCGTAGCACGCAACTTCGGTAATGTCTTTCACAGAAGGGAGACGACGGCACTCTTCACGACTGTGTCCACTTCTTCGACAATATACACAATATGAACGATTAGACGGTTTCGCGGGCGCGGCACTACGCGTACCCAACCGAGGGTGATTCGATGAGGACGGGTAAGACGACTCGTGCGACTCGGGCGTCCTACTTGACGACGCCGGTGCGATCGGCGGCGGAGGTTGCGCTCTCGGCGGTCGAGACGCGGGCGCGACGGCGACACGGGTGGCGGCACTCGTAGGTTGCATGTACTTGTAGTCCGGCTCGCAGTCTTCGACTTCTCGGGCGCGGTGCAGCAGGTCAGCAAAAGAGTGCAGTTCCTCTCGTCGAATTCGGTTTCTTATTCGCGTGTGCAGTAAGCCGTACACCATATCAAGCTGTACTCTTTCAGTCAGATCTCCACGCGGTAGACGGGCAAATAGTGCCCGCGCTTTACTCACAAACAGATCTGTTTTTTTTAGTTGTTGCTTGGTGGCAAATAGCTCTATATATATCCTGTGCGGTGGTCGGCGGTCTCCAAACGCACAGCGTAGTTGGTGTAATGCCTGTGACCAGCTATTAATCTCTGCTTTTACTCCATGCCACCACGTGGCGGCTTCATGTGTCAACAGCATTGATAGGCCACGCAAGGCGTTGTTGTCACTGACATTGGCGCAGACCTTGAATGCTTGTAATGCATCTATAAAACCGTCGAGTGATTCAGCAGGCGCTCCACTGTAGGTGGCTTTGCAGGTGGCGAACTGTTATAACGGGATTTCGAGTTGGTTCCAGAAACGGGCGACGGCGTGGGCGTGGCCTGCGCGGCTTCCGCGGGCGCGGGCGAACGCGTTTCAAGTACCCTTGTGATGAGGCGCTCAAGCTGGTCGGCCTGCGCCTGCTGCAAGGAAGCCATCATGGTGGCGATGTCGCTCAGAGATGGCGGCCGGAACGGCGGCGGGCGCTTCGAGTGCCTCGGTCGTTGGCGTTGTTGCAGCGTTTGAATCACAAGCGTCTTCCACGTCGTAAAAGTCCGTCTGACGACGCTTACTGCGCGATACCGGACGCGGCATCTTGCTTCTTCTTATAACAATGTTGAATCTTGAAGTAGAAGTGAAAAGATGTCGGCGGCGCGTCGTAAAGTTTTGCACACCGAGGGTCGAGTTGGTTGCAGTTGTGTCTCGTAGATAACAGTAGATTTCTTGATTTTAATGTTGGCCCGAGTTGGGCAGCCAGTTTAGCGTGGGCCAGACTCAGTCTTCTCAGGGTTTTCTTATTTTCTACGGGAGCTTAGTGAAACACAACCAACTTTGTTAGCAGCCATTTTATTTTCTCTTGAAACTATATACATATCTATGAACCAATCAGAGCGCGGCATTTTTGGCGCGCTTACGTTTTATAACGAGAAGGCCTTTTAATTGGCCGACGTCTTTGGCGGAAAGGGGCCATCGGTACTTCCGGTGTTGCCACCTCATACCGCGCTACAATAGTTTATAATTTTAACGAAAAGTCGGTTTTTGCGCGATAACTAACATTCTGAAACTAAAAACTGTTCTTTTGGCTTCTTTTGCTTTTACGAAAAACCCTATGCTTATTATATTATACAGTATAATACTAAAAATTTTGCCAAATATTTTGATTAATTTATTACTATATTGAACATTAGTATAAATTACAATGCGCAAGCAAGCAGCGATTAGAACGGCGCGAGCGCCCCCGTACAGGTAGGACCTGTGGCCTTAGAATAATAACACCTAGAAGCAGCGTCTGAACCAAAACGTAAGCGTAAACGCGTGCCATTTAATTATCCTTGTGTGCGTAAGCTGAATAAATGTACGCTCTTCTAACGCACACAAATATGGCTTCAGTGTTACCATCATCGGGCGTAAAATATAATTTATTTTTATCTTTTTTGTGTTAAATCAAAAAATAACGCACTTATTAATCCGCAGTTGGCCGGTAACGGTACATAAAACTAGTGATGACGACTTTCAGATAAAAATGCATGACTTACTGAATAAAACTCCCCCTCCATCATCCTATAACTCTTAACTGCTTAAGAGTTTTACCTTTTATTATCAGGTCACCTAAATAATCTGTCTATATACGCCTGTAATATTAAAATAATTATCCTCCAACTCCTAACCGTTAAAGAGTTGTACCTTCCATCATCAGCTCATTATTATGAGATGATGAGTCAGAGTACTAGAGGTTTAGTGAGTTCCTTATTTATGTTTGCTTCCACCCCAACCACGCTATAGAATCTTAAGAATCACCTCTAACTCCTAACTGTTTAGAAGTTTCACCTTCTATCATCAGCTCATCAAAATGAGATGATGAGTAGGTACCAGATGCAAATACTGAAATAGCTTAAGAAAGATAAATGCAAAAACGTAACACGTGCCTATAAAATTTGAGGGTTTCCCTCAATTTCCAGATTCCATCATCAAATTATGACTTGGTTAAAAACCTATTACTACCTACCTACATATTTAAAAAACATTTTTAAATAAAAAAGGACCATCAAATTCTGTGTAACCAGTCAAAAGTTCTGAGGTAACAAACCGTAAAAAAAAAATAGTCGAATTGAGAACCTCCTCCTATTTTTGAAATTGTTGAAAAGAAAGAAACCGAATGATTCTTATAAAGGCGAAGTTGATAATCTGATAATTCGATTGAATTTTAATTAAAATGGTTAAAATTTTAAGACTTCTTAAAACAAAGAAAAAGAAGAAATGTGTTTTTCAATGCTTTTTATGGATTGGATTAAATCCGTAAAAAGCATTGAAAAACACTTTTGACAAGATAAACATTCTAAGATAAACAATAAGAAATATGCTCATTCGGTTCCTTTCTTTTGTGTTACTTACAGAAAAATACTTTGTTTTATCTGTATGAAAACATTCTTTGGAAGTGTACGACGCAGAAATAATGTGTTATTTAATATATTTTTCCTTCATTTTTATTTCTCCCGACGAGAGCCCTAAAATCCCGACAAATTCGTTATATATATCCCGACAACAGGAAGATACGATCTGGCAACCCTACACGCCTCGCTGTAGTTGGATCGGATTAGAGCTCTGGTCCTGTAATCGGACCGAAATGGTGGCGTTTTGGTATAAGTACTTTAGCACCTCGATGTACCTGTAGTCTATTTGGCACCTTTGGTGAGACTGCAGCATTGCCCAAGTCTCAATCGAATCAAAGGCCACGAACGCTAAGCAAAGTGGCAAGTTATACTCTTCGGTATTCTGTAGGTCTTGCCGCAGCGTATGAATCTATGGTACCTACTCCTTTCGGAACCCGGCTTGTTCGACGAGAGGTTGTAAATCGTCGAACCTGCGAGTGAGACGATTCGTAATGACTCTCGAAAACTACTTATAGATATGGCTCAGAAGCGAGATGGGTCTGTAGTTCTTCAAGAGAGTTTTGTCACCCTTCTTGAAGAACAGCATCACATCGCTTCTGCAGCATGCTTTTGGCGTTTTGCCCTCGAGGATGATTAAAGAGCTTCTGGAGGACCTGAAGGTTCGGTTTACCGTCCGCTCTAAGGAGCTTTGTTGTGATTTCGTCATCACCCGCCGCCTTTTTGTTTTAAGCTGCTTGAGAGCCATTCTAATCTCGCACAGGCTGACGTCCGGGATATCTTCAGAATAGTGTTGGGTAAGCTTGGATCTAAGGTCTTTAGCCTTGCTTTCCACAGGTGTTTTCGTGGAATATAACTGTCCATAGAAACTCTTAATCTCCCTCAGTATTTCAGGTGTTGACGCAATGATGCTACCTGTCTCAGTTTTCAGCCTCGTCAGTTGGCTTTGCCCAATAGACAGATCTCTGGGAAACACTTTGGAGCCTTTGTTCCACTCAATGGCCTCTTTAATACGTCGGGTATTAAATTGGCGAAGGTCGCTCGTCAAAGACTTAGATATCTGTCTATTGAGTTGCCGATAGCGATGGGCATCCGCTGAGTTCTGTAGCCTTATTTCGTTTCTTTGATGAGTAGGAGAGTCTTACTGGAGTTTCTTTGATTTGGGACGGCGGGTTTTAAACTACTTGGACCCTATCGTGCGGACAGTAACCACCACCATGTTGTATAGATTGTCCACATCGATGCTGTTCTCAAGGGCTTCGAAACGGTTTTTTGATTGCGATAATTTTTATTTGAACAAATATTTTACCCTACAAATAAATTTATTACTTCTGTACTACTCAATTATACTTAACTTAAATAGAAAAATTTAATAGGATCACTCAAGTACAAGGCAGCGGCGCATGGTGTTTTTTGATTGTTTCATTTACTTTACCTGCGAAAATTACTTTGTGCTATTGTTTTACTCAGTATTGACTTAGATATTGAACTATACACGATGCATTTTCAACCAACGGTAAAACGAAGCCAACGTTATGGGACTATTATGTACCTAAACATTGCAGTGTTTTTTAATTTATCAATAAAAATATTTTTTGAAAAATTATTAATATTGATTTAGACTTTTAATTTTGTAACACGCTGTGACACGCAGAGACGCCTAAACCAATATCTTAATTTTTTATGATTAAAAATGAAAATAACAATACCAAGATGTTATGCATAATGGTTACCTACATGACGTGGGCTTCGTTTTACAGATGGTTGAAAATGCACCGTGTATAGATGTTAGATGCTTTTTATAAAACGATTTTTTACTCAAGTAGTCACCGTCACACTAGTAAATCCCAGATTTACGGATAGAAATCCCGTGCCACAATCGGCGCCTAAGTTTCGCTTTATCAGGAACGAATTAACCAGGGACAGGAAGCGCTTTCCATGACGCGGGTTTTTAGCGGCTTATTGATAGGCTTGAATATTTTTATTGGATAAAAAACCCCTATTGCTTGGTAACCCTTTCGATCGACTAACTGAAGCCTTTAAAAGGGATTCCCTTTAAATAAGCTGTTAAAACATGCACGTTACGTTACCCTTACAAAAACCATTTCTCATAGGGTAACCCTATCTCATAGGCTAACCCTTTAGGAAGCGCTTTCCCTGGCGACAAAACTGTTGGACACCACGCGAGTACAGGTACTTACCTAGATTGGTGTCTGGTGGTTGTGTAAATAATGGTTCACTCTCTAATTTACGTAGATCTTTGTTCTCTAATTTACGTTTCGACGCCATTACAAGTAAAATAATAATCATCTGATATAACACAGGTGTGTAGGGCAACGGCAGCAGACGCATTATGAATAAATGTGTTTGACCATTGACCAACGAACGATGGAAAAGGCGATCGCGGGCGAGACGCGGGGGGAAAACCCTATCAATAAAGCGGAAAAAAACCTTTCAATGATTTGGTAAACGCTTAGCCTATCATAAGGATAGGGTAACCCTATAGGGATACGGTAAGCCTTTTGTCTGGATAAGCTTTTTAAAGGATTACCTATACGAAAGGGTAAGCCTATCGTAAGGATGACCACTTAAAGGGGTTTTAAAAATTAGCCGCTAATCCGGTCCCTGGAATTAACATCATGATATTTTTTTTTTTTTTTTTCTTTTTATTTTGGCACGTAACAGTCATTACAAAAAAATACTAATACTAAAAGATACTTACATATAGACAATGAGTGCCCAATAATTAACTATGTACTTAGATACTTAGCAGAATTAACATCTAGGGTAAGCAGGTAATTTACAAACATGTTGGTATGATTAGAGTAGCACACACATTCGCAGAACAGGTACCTATATAGATATGATTTTAGTATGGGTAACAGAAGTAGAATATTTTAGTAAGTTAAAATAAATTTAAATTGGTGACAACTAAAATAACAATAGATAGTAATTGATTAGCCTGCCAGAAGCTTACACGCTGGTGGTCGGGTCACAATAAATAAACACTATTGTGTCTGGTATTTTAAATTAAAGGTAACAATATTATTATATAAATAAATAAATTTAGGATGGGCTTAAAGTAGGTAAAAGTTTTTTAACAAGTTTTGACTTAAGACTATTGAGAGAATTGTCAAATAAATCTATGCTAGAAAATTCATTATTATACATAGTAAGGCAGCGGGTAAAGAAATTATTTCTAGTGTATTTCTTTCGTGAGCGAGGTGGCACAAACATCTGTATGGAACGAGAGGAGCGTGCGGGCAAACGAGTTTTGGTAATGAAATTAATCTAAATATATAAAAGTGAAAACTGATTTAATGACTGACTGACTGACTGACTGACAGACATATCAACGTACAGCCCAAACTACTGGGATTTAAAATCTGAAAATTTTCACCACGCTTTCTTTTATAGTGTAGGTGAGCACTAAGAAAGGGATTTTGGAAATTCCGCCTCTAAGGGGGTAAAAAGGGCCCCACAAGTTTGTATGAAACTCCGTCAGTTTTGAAGCTAAGTCGATGAAAATTGGTACCCAGCTACCTGATTAGAAATTATGAATGACGTCTTTCAGGATTTTTGAGAATTTAGTCTTTAAAGAGATAAAAAATGGAGGCAAAGTTTGTTCGGATCCGTTTCATATCCATACTCATTACATATTTGTACTCTCTGACGTCACTTAGTTTGTTATGACATTCAATGTGTCAATCAGAAAATAATATCATTGCTTGCAAATAGAAGGGTATTATTTTAGAATTTAATAAGAATTGGTGCCGAAATGGATGAATTAACTGAATTAAAACGTGTAGAACTTTAATTAAAGGCTGCATTACAAAATTCGGCAGCCAGATACAAAAGCTACGAGAAATTTCTGATTATGAATTAAAATTTGTAAGTGATCAGCTGGTGAAGTGACAAATGAACAAATTTACCAAGAATAATTTGGAAGAGATACGACTACAAATAATATTACTGATGACCCACAGTTGAAAACTGAGATTGAAGAAAAAAGGTCTTCAGGGTATTACAACACAGCTTAAACTAAAACCGCAGAGTTTGAATTCGATAGCACGAAACAATTCCATGTATGCAGAAGGTACTGAGGAGCAAAGGTCGGTCACAAACAAATCTTAGGACATCTAAATTGAACTCAGTACCATTAGACAAGGACGAGACATCATTAAACGGTTGGATACGTACTTAAAACTGAACAGATGTGATGATATCGATACAAGGAAATACACGTCAATCATACATCTTTGAGCCCAGAATTACATCAGAAAACGTATTATATTATATTTTTGTGCTCCACGGGATCCTTGTGAGTTAGAATATGAGGAGTTGGATAAAATTCAGTTAGCAAATTATCAACAACTCAAAATTGAACAGATTACTAGAAGATTTAACAATGGTGTTTGACGGAACTCTTGTTTGAATATCAAACTACAAAGCTCAATTAGTGCTTCAAGAAAATGTGACACCAATTTTCATCTAGCCGCGACGTATTCCATATGCCCTGAAGGACAAAGTTGACGAAGAAATAAGGAGGCTATGTAACAAAAAGACAAAACTTGAAAATTCCAATTGGATGTCTTATCTATATTATGTATATTGGTACATATTCAGAAAATAAATATCGGTACTTACTATAAGAATGGTATTATTTAGAACTTAATAATTTTTAGGGTTCCGTACCCAAAGGGTAAAAACGGAACCCTATTACTAAGACTTCGCTATCTGTCCGTCTGTCCGTCTGCCTGTCACCAGGCTGTATCTCAAGAGCCGCGATAGCTAGACAGTTGAAACTTCCACAAATTATGTATTTTTGCTACCGCAATAACAACAAATACTAAAAACAAAATAAAACAAATATTGAAGGGACAAAAAATTCGCGTTTGTTGTATGGGAATACAAAAAACGCGACTTGGTCCTTTTTTGTTTGATATTAATAATGGCAACAGGTAGGCACTTGAAATATTCACAAAACACTCAGTTATATTTCTAACTTTAATAATAAATAATTAAATTAATATTTAAGGGAGGTTCCCACACATAAAAATCAATTTTTTGCTTATTTTGGCTTAATATCAATAAATGGTAACAGGTAGGCACTACATTAACTAAATTAATGTAGGTACCTACTGTTGTTTTCGTAGTCAATGGTACGGAACCCTTTGTGCGCGAGTCCGATTTGCACTTGGCCTATTTTTGTTTATACGGTAGAGACAAATGTTGGGAAATCGAAAAAAGTGTATAGAATTACACTGTTGTACCTTATGACATTATCAACTATATTAAGCAGTACAAAAATAATTCCTAAACTGGGCATAGACCCGTATCTCAGGCAGGAAAAGGTAACAGGTGTGTTGCAACAACACTAAGCAGCTGACTGGTGGATTAAATCAATATAGACTGGTAGACCATATGACAAGCTTCCATTTAGAAGATAATTTGATAAACTTCCATTTAGTAACGATTTATTTTTTCTAGGACGCACCGCTTTTGGGGGCCTGGCAAAGTTTGTTCATTGAAACTGCCTTTCTATAGCATCCAAATTATCTTTTTATTTAATATCCTCCACATTTAAAAAAATACACTTTTAAAACATGAAAATAAAACGTTGAAAAAAAATCACCTCACTTCATAATTCCGTGTTGTTTAACTTAGGAATAGCTACCACCACCCACCTACTAATGACCAAGCACCAGTAATTGAAGCTGAAGAAATATAAAAATTTATAGACACAGTGGTCAGTACAGTCGAATCAGTTCTCTATCCTGTCAAGTTTCTGAACACTTTTTATCCTACTGATCATCCTCTACCATTCATGCCTCGAACCCACATCCCACATGAAAGCTTTGCGAAACTACGTCAGCTTTTTGGTATAAATTTTGTTATGTTGTTTAAAGATTTTTTTTATAAATAAATATTTGAGGGGGTGAAAAACGGTTGAAAATTTTGTGGTTAATTATTTGTGTTTAACATCATATTGAGGTACTCGTACTTGAAACTTCGTTTATCGATCATGAAGGGAGAATGACATAGGACTGGCTTTTTCAGAGCTCTACACCGATGCTGGTACTACACCAGTCTTCTATCAAAACGTAGTATGCAAGCAAATTGTCTTTGTAAAATCGCCTTTTTAACGCTTATGGATCGAGAAAAATGGTAACCTACTTGGTTGGAAATTAAGAATGTGGTTTTTTACACAGGGCCACTTCTTCCAGGGCTCTACGCCAGTGTTGATCATATTCGAAAAAAGCCTTGAAAGCTGCTTTGAATGGCTTGTTGTACTACAGCGTTGATAGTTTTGAAAGTTTCAAATGATATTGTACTTCAGATTTCATGTAAATGCAAACAGATATGGTGCGAGCTCGCTTGGACCACGGTTCGCTAGGAGAACTAACACCGGATCCCTAAATAGTTTAAATCGGCCCCTTTCATCCAACTATTGTATTAACGGGCCCCGGTAAGTCGGCAACGACGTATCGGCTCCCACTAAGTGCCCACCAACACCTCGCCCGAGATGGGCACCCTCGGCACCGTAGGCAAAGGAAGTGGAGGAAAAGAGTGGAGGAGAGGGGGTTGAGTCGGGACGAAAACTTTGTAACAGATCAAAACCCACGCGTGCGAAGCCGCGGGCATCAGCTATTCTAGATAAAAGAGTTGGAGAATCTATAAGACAATTTAATATTTTATGAAGAAAGACCAAATCAAATTGCTTTCGACGGTTTTGAAGAGTTAACAATTTGTGCTTTTTTAATGATTCTTCGTATGATTCGTTAGAGCAATTGCTACGGAAGTTCAATAATTTAATAAATTTTCTTTGGACCTTTTCTATTCTATCAATGTCCTGTTTAAAATGGGGATTCCAGACAACAGAACCAAAGTCTAAAATGGAGCGAACGAAGCTGAAGTAAAGAATTTTCAAGGTAATATTTTTTTTAAATGGCTTAGTTATTCTATTAATGAAACCTAAATTACGAAAGGACCTCTGGATAATTGAGTCAAAGTGCAATCCGAATGTCAGTTTACTATCCATTATTACCCCCAAGTCGCGAGTACTATCTACCCTTTTTAAATTAGTGTCATTTAACTTATAATTGAAAGAAATAGGAGCAGATTTTCTCGTAAACGTTATTACATGACATTTATCTGTGTTTAAAAATAACTGATTTTCAATACAATACTTGTTGAGTGCATCTAGATCGGACTGCAGCCCAAGACAATCATCCTGATTACGAATAATTCTGAAAATTTTTGTGTCATCTGCGTATTGAAGATGGTTACAGTTTTGTAGATAGTCCTGTAGATCATTGATATAAATAGTAAACAAAACTGGTCCTAAGTGAGAGCCCTGCGGGACTCCTGATGGTATCGGTAAGAAACTTGAGCAATAACCCTTAGCGCAGACAGCTTGACTTCGGTTTCGAATGTAAGACTCAAGCCACCTGAGCAGGTTGCCGTGCACACCGACCCTCCATAGTTTCCTGATCAGTAAATTGTGGCTAATTTTGTCGAAGGCTTTTGAGAAGTCGGTGTACACTGCATCGACCTGCATATCTCTATCCATAGCATTCAGAACAAAATCTACAAAAGTGACCATGTTAGAGTCAACACTACGAGCTTTAATAAATCCGTGCTGTTTATCCGAGATTTGGTGACGAATAGCATATGAAAGCTGGGAAGTGACAATCTTTTCTAGTATTTTACCGAGAATACAAAGCTTAGAGATAGGACGGTATTGGGTAATCTGTTCTTTTTGTTTGTTTTTAGGTATTGGCGTAATAAGGGCTCTTTTCCAGAGATTGGGGAATACACCAGAATTTAAAGATGTTTGGAAGATTATATGAACAGGCTTCAGGAGTTCCTTAGCGCAGTTAGCTATTAGTATCGGATGTATTCCATCGGAACCGGATCCTTTGTGTACGTTGACTTGTTCTAAGAGTTTCAATATAGTAGTTTCTTCAAAAATTACATTTCCAAGATCGATTAAATGATTGTTTTCAGTACAGACATCCACATTGATGTCATCATTTGAATTGTTTACAAAAGCGGATTGGAAAAAATCATTGAATGCATTACAGATATCAGTTCCTGTCGAAAATATGTTATTCCTATAGGTCATTCTTTGGGGAAGTTCCTCCGATTGCTTTTTAGATTTAACGTATGACCAAAAGAAATCTGGATTTTCCCCAATTCTGTCCTCAGAAAATGTCAGATATTTATGGTATGTGTCTGTTTCTAATTTGCGCAGCCGTGACCTAAGTAGCGAGAACATCCTATAGTCTGCCTGATTTCCGTATATTTTCCATTTTCTGTGGTATTTTCGCTTTTCATTACTTAATTTTACTAATGGACGCGAGTACCAGGGAGGGTACTTTTGTGTATTAAACTGTGTACGAACGGGAACATATTTGTCTATTAAATCATTTAAAAAGTTATAAAATACAGTTAACATTGTATCCACGTCTTTGCAGCCAGAGAAAGCGACATCCCAGTCAACAGAATCCAAACCATTTTTAATAGATTCAAAGTCAGCACTAAAATACATTTTCTTCTTCAGATTATTCTGCTTAAGAGAAGCAGGGAGGTTTATAGGTAAGTAAATATCCAATGCTTTGTGATGCTGATCTTCTGTTACAAGTGGTGAGTTCGAAGCCATGACCTTACATAATGTTGTACAAAGAATTAAATCTAATATTCGGTTATTCACGTTAAATTCACCATTATACTGACTTAGTAATGATAAGTTTATAAAATCTGTAGTCAATATGGTTAGGGCATCGCTACTAGGTTGTACTGTCATTATATGAGAATCATGATTGTACTGCCAGTTTGCGTTAGATACATTAAAGTCACCTACGATAAGGAATACGTCATCGGAATAAGAGTGAATTAAGTTTACGGTTCTATCATAAAATGAGTTAAGAAAGTATTCGTGCCTAGGACTATGTGGTATATATGTGCACGCTATATGTAGAAATGTAGGTTCATGAGCAGAGCCGCAGGTGGGGCGAGAGGTGCGGCCACGCATCGGGATGCTAACCCACAGCTCGTCCGCTGGCGGCGGCGCACACCAGGCCGGCTGAGCGCTCGGGCACAGCTCGCGGCGCACGGCCACCACCACCCCCCCACCACGGCTACACCCATGAGCCGAGGCATCACGGTCACATCTATACACTTCATATCGGCTATCGAAATATTCAGAACTGTAAAAGGAATCATTAAGCCAAGATTCGGTCAAGCAGATAATGTCATAATCATTATGTAATACATTACTTAGGAACTCATGAGACTTTGTACGCAGGCCCCTCACGTTCTGATAATAAATAGATAAGCTATTTTTCATCTCGTACTTAAATAGTATAGTTTAGGGTAAAAATATTGTACGATTGAGTAAATAAATAATACAATAACATGTTGATATATCTATATATATAAAAATCAATTGCTGTTCGTTAGTCTCGCTAATACTCGAGAACGGCTGGGCCGATTAAGCTGATTTTGGTTTTGAAATGTTTGTCGTAGTCCAGGGAAGGTTTAAAAGGTGAGAAAACATGGAAAAATTGCGAGGAAGATAGTAAAAACGTTAATTTCATATTCCCATATAAAATGCTCTACATCAAATTTTTGAGCCATTAAGTCAGTTTTAATGATGTTAGGATCAGGTGATATGAAGTACACCGGAATATATATAATTCTTCTGTGAGTGTGTATGTCACTGAACTTCTCTCAAACGACTGGACCGATTTTGATGAAATTTTTTGTGTGTGTTCAAGGGGATCTGGGAATGGTTTAGATTCACAATTTTTGGGGGTAGGGTAGGGGTAGGGTATGTGTAGGGTAGGGTAGGTTAGGGGTAGGGGTAGGGTAGGGGTAGGGGTAGGGTAGGGTAGGGGTAGGGTAGGGTAGTAAAATATTAAAATTTTATAAAATATATACAAACCTAAATTTTTACCCTTTTACCACCAACCCCTATTTTTTGTTAGCCATTTTAGTAATTTAATCATTTTTATGGCAAAACAACGTTTGCCGGGTCAGCTAGTTGTTATATATTTATAGTAAACAAGATGTTATGATTATATCGAAGCCAACTAAGTACAGCATTAGAACTAAGTAAAGTACTTTTTTATGTCTTTAATATAATTTTATTGTTGATTCGAAGTTGTCTTTACAATGTTATGTCATACCGAGCATGATAATTCAAGATTCATGAAACATTTTGCATAGTCTTAGGTAACGACAAGTAGTTGATTAATATTTTTTTGATTATATGATGTTTTTTTATTCATTGGTTAGGTAGGACCAACCGTAGATTTGTCTGTAATAAGAGCTACAAAACCAATTTACCCTCGAATCGGGAATTCCCATTTTGGGAATATTCCCGGGTAAATACCGAGTAGATTCCGAGAAAGTTTCCAAACTGCCCATCTCTATCCCGGAAAGTCAAGTTCCCAAAATGTCAAGTTTTCAGATAGTCTATGAAGATAAGGGAGTTCTCGTTCAATAATAAAAAAATCCATAAATCAAAATTTAATAAGATTTTTTTTCTTTAATTTTTTTTAAATTTAGTATGTTAAAATGTGTTGATTGTTTTATTAAAAATATGTTTTTATAGTAAGTTAAAATGTTGAAATATGTTTTTTTTTGCATAGTAAGTTTAAATGTGTAATCAACACATTTAAACTTACAATTTTTATAAAAGCTTTACTTTTATAAAAATCAAATACAGGGCATAATATGCAAAAATAAAATATTTTGCTGGTATCAAAATAGTTGTTCAAATTCACAATAGTTTATTTGTACAATATCTTTACCTACTGACAACACTTAAGACTACGAGAAGTAAATAAATTAATAGATTTCTTTCCATTACAATAATGGAATCCTAAAAACGACTTATGGTAACTAACGGTTTACGTTTCCAATTGTTTGGAAGAAAGGAAGTGCATACTGCATTTCACTATAAATGAATATATTTAATTTTCTTTTGGCATAGTCATTACATGTGAATACAGGTAACGTATATATTTTTCTTTATATCACATTTTGTGTCAAACTCGTAAGTGGTACATACAAACATCTAAATTGCTCGTAGATGATTCACTAAATCCAATTATACGAGTCGTTACATATATCGTAACATTTTTCATACGAATTTTACGTTCATTTTTTATTTATCTTGTCGGGATCATACACTTTCTTCTTAGCTTCTTTTACGCAACTTTGACTGCCGCTGCCGTCTTGAGTATCTTTAGCCGGTTCGTTTTTAGTTTCTTTATTAGACTCACTTTGTGGGGTATTACTAAGAGAGGTGTCATTTTGCACAACTCTGTTCTCTGGATAACTTAAATATAATTTTGGTTTTATAAAGCCAAAACTATTAGTTTTGCCATCTTGTTTATATGCTTCATCTTTATTCAATTGTTGGTTCTGATAAATTTGTGAAGAATTGGAGTAATCCTGTATATAATTGTTAATTACTAATTTCTTGAAGTTATAGTTGTCTTGTTTGCTCTGCTCCTGTGTAGGGTCAATATCTGTCGTTGTTTTGTATCGACCATCCAACTGGCCATTAACGATAAAATTTTGGAGTGAGGTACTGCGATCGGGGCAACCTGCAACCGTATCTGACTCCACATTTGTATTTTTAGTTTGGACAATAAGGACTTGTTTGAACTGTGGTTGCTTGTCGTCCTGCCGAGAGTTGTTGTTACCGGGATGTTGGAATTCGTTCGTATCTTTGAAACTAACCGACTGCGGTGTAGTAGTAGGTTGAGGATCTGGTGCCTGACTACATAAGTAGTTCGATTGATTAATATTCGTGATAATAGAAGTTGGACTAGGCGAAGATTGCATTACATTCGGTCTCTGTAGAGTATGTGGATTCAATATAGCTGAAATGACAAAAAGTACAGTCACTGCCATGTTAGATTAAATTAAACAATAATAACTAGGCGAAAGTACTGATTCATCATTTATCACATATCTGTTCTTATAGGTAAGTAGCTGTAGTTTAGATCTACTTTATATGCCTTTAAGATTTAGTTTAATGCCATTAATTATGTAATTAATAATATTCTTAATACAAAACTAATACATTAGATTTCAAATTATGCTAAAGCTAAAGGAATATTCAATGCAGTATATATCGCTCATATACAACGTGTTCTTTTTGATATCCCATAACTCTAGGGTATTGAACAGACCATGGTAAAGAATAAAATTGCATATGAATTATTTTTCAATTATTAATTATTTTTTTTTGTTTAATATTTTTTATACAAAATAATTCCAAAAAGTCACGACTGTTTATGTAAAACACCCTTACCTTGTTATGAATGAACTTTTGAATGAAAACGATTTACTCGTACCTACTTATCATTGAAACACCCACACACGTCAATGTTTTTTACAAGTTACGCTCTCCCGCTACTTTACTACTACACTGTAGTGTAAGTTTGCCAACGTCTCGCAAAACTAAGGCTTCGCCATACTGGTTACATTTTTTAACAAATTTAAATAAAATTCATGTTATATTCGAAACTATTGATTTTTCAACCACTTGTTCTAGGGCGTTTTATATTATTTTTACCTATAGAACATAACCTTAGAGTTATGGGATATTAAAAGGAACACGCTGTATACGTGGAAGTAACAATAGTAATAACTGTGACTTCGAAATCTTCAAATATTGCTATAATATTATAATGTGAACATTCAGAACATTAGACCGATGGTTGGGAAACAATATTATTACGCGGAACCTTAACAACACTTTGTGGCCGCTTGAAATTGTCTTGTGGCGGTCTCTTGGCACCGCTTACAATGAAAACGGCTAATTTACCTTGCGGTTTGTATTTAGCGAGTTGTGCATAGACTTGTTTGACGCGCTCGATGTTTATTTGGGAGGTCTTTGCGTGGTCGACCATGGGCATGGGGTAGTCGCGGCCGATAATGCAGCGCGCCGACTGCTGCACCGACTCGGGCGCCATCCACGGCTCGTGGATGTAGCGCGTCGGCATGTTCTTCAGGGCGGGAATATACCTCCTGTCAGATATAAACATTTAAGTTAACCTGTAAAATCCATAGATAAAACATTTGAAATGGATACTATTTCCCATACAAAAAATTACACTTCGAAATGACCGCGATTGAATCTATGTAGCTTCGGTTTTATAACCTGCCTTAATGGAAATTCATCTTCTATTCATGGAATAAAGTTGGACGCCACCAAGTCCAAAAACACCCAAATGTTTTTGCGCTCATTTGACAAGGACGTTTTTCGGACGTTGTGTACCTACCTAGTTTTTTTATTTTATGTTTACGGTCAAACCCCATAAAATTTATTTAAAGGTAAGTTAAGGGAAAACTAATAATTACAACGTTATTTTGACATGCATGCACACAAAGCACAAGATTCAATTAAAATTTACAATAGCACACGCGTAAACACCTAAAGCTCTGGTTTTCTGCAAGAGTGGTGCTAACATGTGGCGGCCGTAATACAGCGGTGAATGACGTCACTAGAACGTTGTCTATGTAATTATGTAAACAATAAGGCGCGGTTTTCTAGATAACGGTAAAAGACGGTACCGCCATTTGCATGACGACCGCTTTGTCGGTATCGAATCATCTGCGAACGTTTTTTTCGTAGCGGTGAGGGAATTTTTAAACATAATATAATTTGAGTGCCATTTTTAAAATATTTTACTCTTCAAAATGAGTTTCATCAACTGGACCAGCGAGGATGATGAAATTTTAATTGATATTGTGCGGGTTTATGAAATATTATATAATGTAAAACATAAAGACTACAGACAGACGCAGATGAAACAAAAATTATGGTTGTTCAAGTTCATCTTCCAAATATACGAGTAACGCTCAATAAAGGTCGTCCATTTGCAACCGTTGACAAGTACTTTGTAGACTGTTCACCGTAAAAATTTGACGTCGAAGTCTCGAACATTCCACGTGTCTACGGCCGTCTTTTTTCGGCCATCATATTGCGACCGTTTAAAAACTCTTTCAGAGGAAACCAGAGCTTAAGTAAATAATCCAAATTTTAAATTTTAAATCTAAAAGCAGAAGAACTAGATAGGTACACAGACAGTCCCATAGCAAAATGAAACCTTGAATTGACCGCGGTTGAAGTCGCCTATAGTCCGTGCCAGATAAGCGTGCAAAAAAGGTCATTGCTACCCCTGTACCACTGCACGCCGAATCAGGATCGCGTCGAATCCAAATATGAGCCGTAGCGACAGAATTCTGTGTAAACAAGCGTATCTTGGTACGATACGTCCGTGATACAGAAACTTAGCATAGATGGCAAACATTTTTTAGAAACACCTATACAAGGGCTTTGGTTCCTGTTGACTTTTTTTATGTATATAGTAAATAATTACCTATCATATTGATAATTAACTGGTCTAGTAAATGTATTAAATATAATTCATTGTAGATCCTTTTTTAAACATCATTGACACAGTCATAATATTGCCGTAGCAATTGATATTATTCAAAACTACTTTACCTTACTTTTGGCAAAGTAATGCATTGTTTTATTACAATTTCTTGGGGGAATTACACCTAGACTCGAGCCAATATTTAGAACATTTTGCGATCGTAGATACGTAGTATTAGCGTATTTGGGTTTGCTAAAACTATCGAAATAAAACACAAGTACCTATTGAAATAATTTCTTTTATTTTTTATTTAAACGGACTCTTCCGAAAATGATGCATCAGTATCAGTGCTAGATGTTTTGCTTTCTGAACTGTCCGTCACGTTTATAATAATTCTGTCAGATATACTTCCGAAATAATTACCGCCGCCGTCAGAGGCACACGTCAGTTTTATTTCAACTTTGGCGATCGCGATCGCTATATGAGGCAAAATTGTTAAATACTGGCAAGTAAAGCCTACGATATTTTTTACAATAAATTGATTTTGTTCGGGGATAAGTAATTATAAAATAAAAAACATATCTAGGTATTTAATTGCAGTTTTTTGGCGTTCTTTTAATAATACTAAAAAATAAGTCACCTGCGTCAACGTAAACTGTGTCGATGGAATCTTTTTTTTTTTTTTTTTTTTTTTATTTGTTTAATTGCAAACTTTACAGCTTCTATTATTTTACATAAAATACTAAAAATAAAATTCTTAAATAGCCAATTAAAAAGTTTGTCACATTAAAATTTATATAAAGGACGATCTAACAGTTTACTCATGTGCTAACAGTGCAGGCTACACGAAGAAAATATCTACTACTTAGTAACAAAAAGAATGAAATGCGCGAGAAATATGACCGGTAAGTGTGAGTGATGTGTGTGAGTGAATGTAAGTGTGAATGTGAGTTGAGTGTGGGATGCTCCGTTTACTGGGGTGGCTCACGAATCTGAGGTAGCTTTTCCAATACATATGAGATGAAATGGGTTCGTTTCAAAAAGAAAATATCAATATCACTAAAAGCCTTTTCAAAAGTGTTCACGATTCTGTGTATGACGGAGTGAGCAGCATAGTTTGACCTAACCGCTCCAGTGTGGAAACAACGCGTATGCCTGCGCCTGGAGCGCATTGCAAAGGCGCACAGTCCGATGCGTTCAGTCAGCTCCGGGCTGTCCAGCGCTGCGCCCACAACATCATACAAAAATTTCATGTCTGCTACCAAACGCCGTTCCTCTAGTGAGTGAAGACACAGGGTTTTAAGTCTCTCTTCGTAACACTCTCGTTTTTTGAGACGAAACATTAAACGGCGACTAAAACAGCGCTGCACGCGCTCCAACTGAGCTATGTGCGTTACATAAGATGGTGACCATATTACTGAGGCATATTCCATAATGCTTCTAACGTAGGCGAAATAAAGAATTCTTAAAGACTGAATTTCAATAAAAGGTTTTGTCGATCTATGAAGAAATCCAAGCATCTTATGGGCCCTCTGAGTAATATAGTCAAAGTGTGTGGTATATAAAAGTTTACGGTCCAACATGACTCCGAGATCACGGATAATTTCCACCCTGGCAATTGATATGCCATTAAGTTTATAATCGTATAAAATGTAATTATGTTTCCTAGTGAACGTGATGGCCTGGCACTTTTTGACATTCAGTTCAAGATGGTTATGAACAGTGTACTCGAAAAGTCTGTCAAGGTCAGACTGAAGCCCTTCGCAGTCTGATACTGAACGAATAGGCATATATATTTTAGTATCATCTGCGTACATCAAAACATTAGAGTACTTGAAGCAAGATGCGATGTCATGTAAATAGAGATTGAAAAGCAAAGGTCCCAAATGCGATCCTTGTGGGACACCAGATGGAACCGTTTTAAAATTTGATTTAAAAACACCGATTCGCACTGCCTGTAGTCTATTTCTAATATAGGAGTTCAACCATCTCAAAAGGTCGCCGTGTACGCCGACATTAGGTAATTTAGCTATAAGAATATCGTGATCTAGGCGATCGAAGCATTTTGAGTAGTCGGTGTACACGACTTCAGTTTGGGCGCCTTCGTCCATATGCCTCGCAACTGAATCGGTAAAAATAGCAAGATTGGTAAGTGTCGATCTTTTACGCATGAAACCGTGCTGAAAACTAGGAATATAGTTAGCAACAACTGGATATAACTGGTCGTGGACGATGGATTCAAAAAGTTTTCCAAACACAGATAATATTGAAACTGGTCTATAATTTTCTACCCTCTGTTTTGGACCACTCTTGTGGATAGGAGTGATATATGCTTCTTTCCATTTGTCAGGAAAAACTCCGTCTTTGATTGAACGTTGGAAAATTATAGAAAGAGGGTGTGCTAGCTCTTCCGCGCAAAGGTTAGCGAAGATCGGAGGGATCCCATCGCTTCCCGGACCCTTAGTGTGACTAAGATTTTTTAAATAATTCTGCACTAACTGTTGACTGATATAGACCGAACTAATTGTATCAATTAAATTTGAATTTTCCCTGTCACAGTTTAACTGACAAGAGTGCTGAGGAGTATTATATATTGAAAAGAAATAATCCGAAAAAGCATTGCAAATTTCTCGACCACCGCGCACTATACCATCACCGGAAGATACTTGGACAGGCACTCCTCGATCCTTACGCAGTGAACTTGTATAAGACCAAAAATGCTTAGGATTGGATGAAATTGCGTTTTCACAACTTTGTATGTAACGTTTCCAGCATTCAATCTGAATCTGCTTTTGACGTTTTCTTAGCAAGCAGAAAACATCATAATCCAGACGGTTACCAAAACGTTTCCATAGTCTATGGTATTTTGATTTTTCTTTTATAATATTAATTAGTGGTTTGGAGAACCATATTGGATAGTCGCTTCCGTTACTTAAATAAGTAGGTACTAACTCGTCTATTATACTTTGCAATTCATTTAAAAAGCACTTAACCATATCATTGACAGTGCCATCCTTAAGTATAGTGGACCAGTCAATGGCTGACAACCGTGACCTTATAGTGTTATAGTCAGCTTTTTTAAAATTATAAAATTTATTTTTTGGCTGTTTTAGTACATTGAGCGAAGAAAATCGATATCGAAAGCAAGCAGACAATGCAGTACCTGCACTATTTATCTCACGCACATGCTCACTTTATGCACACTAGCGTAACCTAGTTTTGGTCTCGTTTTCAGAATTCAATGGGGACTACCGTTTCTTTGCTCACCAGTTGGCGCCTCTGTAGACTGAGATCCGGAGGTATATCTATCAAAGGCGATTGGCGCCGAAACAAAGTGTTATATCTTGAATCTAATTAAGGTTATATTGTTTATAAATAACTATCTTGATATCAACAAACTAACTTCTGAAATAGCTGCTTTTGAGGCCGCCTATTTTTGCGCTTTTTCTTAATTCCGCTTTTAAAGCGTTCACATTAATCGCCAAATAATCCATATTTGCGATATTTTACGAAGGAGATCACTTTCCAGCAGGTAAATTAAAGAAATTATAATTTATGCTACAAATTCCGCAAAAACCAGTACAAAGTGAATGATATTGGACCTCACGCGACACTAGCGCCTCTAGTGGCAAATTCACTAGCGATAGCCCCCATTGCCAATCTATCATCTATATTAAATCTATGGTTGTCTAGTAGCCAATACGACAGGCTTCGTAGTAGTTGCTTAGTTTGGGGCTAGATGGCTCTGTGTGGCCCAGTGTGCCATGTCTGAAAATATTTATATTTATATCTACTGTAACCTTACGTTTATTATGAAGAGCGTGCAAATTTTCAAGCGAGCGCACAATTAATGAAGGCGTTTTTTGTCGCTGACTGATTATCTAATTTATTATTTTATAACTGATTTTTTACCTGATAAAATCTCCATTAGGATCAGTTTTCCTGCCGAACCGGACTGGGCAGTAGCAGTGGAAGAATTGTTGGAAGAACGATGAACAAGACAGCCACATCCACATGCCCGCGTTCACTGACCAGTCAGCGTCCAGCAGCAACTCGTCAAATACCTGACAAATTCATCACCTATTCATGAGTATGTATCTACAATTGTATCAGTTACTGGGTCCGAAGTAAGTAATTTTATATATGGTGGTCAAAAAAGTGATGAATTTTTAGTGTAACTTTGCTATGCGTTTTTATTATATATATTTTATTATATTTTTTTTTCACTGAGTTTAATCTATTTATAAAAACTGCAAGGAAAAACGCTTTTAGAATTAAAAAAAAAAACAAATCTTTTTTGTGTTCTGTAGGTAGGTACTCTTCATATCGCCCAAACTCACTTTTTTATTAAATGACTCACTCTTTTTGATAATTTTATTAAATATCCAGTACATGAAATTTCTAATTCTTTATTATAATGCTAATTCTTTATTGGAATGACGACACGAACTCAGTTGGATAGAGACCGGAACAAAAAGGTCGTATGTTCGATTTCCACCCTAGGTGTAAATAAGTTTAAAAATTTAACATGAAATATCAAATAAGAGGTAAAAATTATAACTTTTAATTATAAAAAGAGACAGGCTTAGTAATATGACGTAAGGTTAATTTCAACAAAACCCTTCAAGCATCATGGGTTAGTCCAGCAGACAATTAAAATCAATTTTTATCGCGAAAGCCGGCTGTCGCGCGGGGTTCGAAGCGATAAAAATAAGCTTATGTGTGTTTCTTAATGACTTCGCATTCAAATAACAAAATAAAACTTTTTTTTTATTCAGGCGAGACCTTCGTATTTTATACTAAACGGAAAAAAACATGCGAGCCCAACTCAAAGCCGACGATCACCATCAGCCAGCATTAGTGGACAAAATTAGTGCTGGACACCTAATTTTACCGGGTAGTAACAGATCATACGATACGACTGTCAAGAAGCAGATTTCAATCGATTTCAATTTGTAAAACAGTTACTTAAGTTGGACTGGGCAAGGTATTATCGTAGCCATTGTGTTTCTAGTATATCAACTAACCCTTGATTTTGTGCCTATCCATTTATTTTGATTTATACAACTTATTTATACATTCTAGCATTACCAAATTTCTTGTAATTTTGCCTACTAACCCATGTAATTTAAATAAAATCCTTACCATTGCTATTACAGATGAAATTTCCAACTGAAGTTGCGTAATTATATTACTACTAGTCTAGTTATTATCATTTCAAAATGCCTTGCCTTCATCCCTTCTTCCCAAGAAATCCAGAGGTCACCTCTAGTAAGAAAGCAAGCAACGGCATGTCGTGCGAGATGGTGGATCCAGCCTTCTTCTCTCAGTTGTATTAATATTGCATCAATCCAAGGAAACCCTGTTTGACCCTATTACAATTACATTCAAAATTAGTGCCATAATTTGATTCTTGTGTACCTAAGATCCATTTACGCACTACTCGATTAGTTTATCAGCGTCATGAAGACGTCTGTTTTTTATAGGTACCGTTTTGGTGGATAGCTGGATTAAATTTATTAACTAATACTGAGATGCGAAAGTGGACCTTTTAAACTCGAAATAATACATACATTGGCCCATTTTGCAAGAGCTTCGTTATTTTTCTCCCATGGTATTTGGACACATATAGGATTACCTTCCATGCGATCAAAATTCGGATTACGAGTGGCAGCACAGTAGAAAAATTCTCTCCATAGTATTTGTCCGTGTAGAGACAAAGGTGGTCGAACCCCTTTTATTCTTTTATATAATTCTGTTAACTGGTAGTAGAATAACCTAGTCGATAAGCAGCCAAACCTGCAGGTACACATGAACGTTAATCAAGTTGAATTAAAATACAATCTTACTAATCAAACTTCTTAAATATTATGAATACAATGTGAAGGTTTGGATAAATTTTTACTACTCAATCACGACAAATTGATAGATTGACTGGAATAGTACATAGGCGACTTTTTGTCCCATAATGTGCGGTTTCCGTGGAATAGTTTCAGATTAAAAGTTATTCGCGTATGAAGTAGCAGGCAACAAGTAGTTATGGAATAAATGTGGTGAATAAGCCCACTACACACCTAAGATAGGGCGACAGCCCGGTTTGGCTAGCGAGTAAAGATTGTGGTGTCATTTTAGGCCGTCCAAATGAAGCGACCCAAGCTTTCCGTTCTAGGTGTCTCTCTAACCTAGTTAATGCTTCGCTTTCGCCGCCAATCCATACAGGAGCCTTTAGACCTTCAGTTTCAAAACCTAGAAATTAAAAAGAAAGTAAACAAACAAGCTAAGTTTATTGTTTGTAGTGACTTTAAGATCCAAATGTGGATTGAAGATGAACTTATTTCCCCACCTTCATTGATAGTAAGGAAATCAATTCATCTTCAATTTCATGAAAACCTACCTAGCTCTTCAAGTGTGGGAACCCCGAAACGATCATCGTGATCGTCAGAGATCGGTGTCGTGGCACCGTTAAGCGTTTGAGCTGTAATGGCAGGTTCAGCGGGCGGCGGTGGTGGCATACTGGCTATCAATGCTTGGAACTGATGGTATGTCAAAGGTGCTTTTCCCCCATTGCGTTCTATAATTCTAAAAACATGTTCTTTCTTCGGTCAAATTCAAAAACAACAAATAGTTGCATTATACTCAAACTCCAAAATAAGACCTGTAAATCCAGTGGTAAATTGTTTTTTTACTAAAGTATAACTTTAAAAGATTACGAACTACTTGACCAAAATATGTATTCTATAGAATAGCTGATACATTTTTACGATTTCAATGGGAATTGGCAATAGATAACGTACTTTTAACATTTCATGTGGAGGCACTTCAACACCAAAATAATTTATAATTATGCTTCAAATGTTTACTTACTTATCTAATTTGTAGAGTGTGTGTGAAACACGAGATGTGACGGTAATGCCGACTTCGCGGCATTTTGACATTATATTGTGGTCTCGAACCCGCCCATAGGGCTCCGGGTCCTCCTCGAACGTGAGTTCTGTCGTGCCCCACTCGCGGAAGAGCTTCGGCAAAGCGTCTGCAGGTTGCCCGCGTACCACGAACAACCGAGAATTCAGCTTCCTCAAACTTTTGTCCAAGTCTTCCAGACATTGCAACAAGAATCTATGAAATAATATTTTATTGTAAATATTTATCAGAAAAACAGCATCATAAACCTATGAATAAATAAAATGTTCAGTAGAGGCAAGTCCAGGCATGAATATAATAAGAATAAATCAATATCGAGTACGTGCACACTTTCTCTTTGCCGATGAAGTTGTTCTTATGGCTGAGCTTTGGAAGATCTGAATACTATGCTCAAGGATCTATACTTCCCAAAGAGTGGATCTTAAGACGAAAACGTAGACAAAAATCATGTTGAATACCTATGTCTACACGCTCAAGTCTTTAGGGAATCTCATTGGAAATAATGTTGCCAGTGATGACCAACGGAACTAAAACGTTGTTGTCGCTAATCATGAGTCTCATAAAAAGGCTTACGGTCGCACAGGTTGATAAAATCAGTTAAGTGGAAATCCGTAGGGGGAAATGATAACCGACATTGCTCGAAGATTGCTAAGCTCACGTGGCAGTGGGTGGGACACATAGCAAGAAGAAATGGCCGTTGAGGTAGAAAGGCTCTGGAATGAAAATTGCGTATCGGACAATGATTTGCAGAATGTCGACGGAAGCGGGTGGAGTGGGACCGATCATCGTGGAGATCCTTAGGGGAAGCCTGTGTTAAAAACAATAGCGGGAAAATTTGTGTGACTGTGATAGGATAGTGTATTTCTTTCGATTACAACTGACCATAGTTATAGCTATAAGAAGAAAATATATTGCATTCCGCAACGGCACAAAATAGATCCCTCTCGTTTTACGGATATCGTATGATAGACTAGGCAGAAAAGACGGACAGCCGCATCTTCGAAGCAATGATGTAAAACTGCGATCACAAACTCACCTGTCAAGGATGGCGAGTAAGGAAGAGAGGAGGAAGGAGACAATGTGTAAATATGGAGTTTGGTAATGATGATGTTGTTTAGATTTATCTATGGACGCAAATTTATGTATTTCAGTTTCAGAAAATATTTTGAGAGTACACACCGCCATTTGTTTATCCCAACATTAGATGAACTAGCGAACCAGGGATCTATGATGAAAACGCAGCGGAATGTTTCTGCATTATTGAGGCCTGCTCTCAGGGCTGGGTTGTCGTGTAGACGAAGGCCTTTGCGAAACCAATGGACGATATGCTTGCCAGACGGGCAACGCGTCGAAGTCGCTGGTGCAGGTGCCGTAGAGACGAGTGTGCGCTCACTGGGCGCTGCCGGCAGTACCTGCGCTGCAGCCGACATACCTAGGTTGTCGTCGTTACCCACATGGCATCAACTGCAGACAAAAAACATAAGGATCATTTAAAAGGCTGTAAGGAGGTCTATTTTTCGCCGCTAAGGTAATATAGTACTAGTCTACAAGGAACCCAATCTGTCTGTCTGTCTGCAATTTAGCTGCACTAAGTCTTTAAGATAAAATAAATAAATAAAATAAGATAAGAGACAATGAGTACTGAATTGCAGATAGGAGAGTGAAATTAATAGACTCAGGCGTTACTTTGCGGAAATCCATAACTAATTATGGATTTAGATAATTATTTTGCTAATGATTTCCGCTTGTTAATATACCGGCCTAGATACCTTCACCACACCACCCGCACTAACACTGATTTGAGGAAGCACTATTTCATGCAGGAAAACCGCCCGCCCTCCCTCAAAAATGCATGCAGTACAGTTAATGCAATTATTAGTACCCAACACCAATATAATAAAAAAAAACAAAAACCTCGACGCGTTTCGCCACTTCACGTGGCATCCTCAGGAGATGTTGTCGCCTTCGCTGCGCTCCGACGACGGAGAGAGTCGTCGGAGCGCAGCGAAGGCATGTACTGCATGCATTTTTGAGGGAGGGCGGGCGGTTTTCCTGCATGAAATAGTGCTTGCTCAATCAGTGTTAGTGTGGTGCAGGTGCTTCCTCAAATCAGTGTTAGTGCGGGTGGTGTGGTGAAGGTATCTAGGCCGGTACATTAACAAGCGGAAATCATTAGCAAAATAATTATCTAAATCCATAATAAGATAGGAGAGTGAGTTTAAAAAATCTACGTGTATATCCAAAAACAATACGACCAAACAAAGGTTATGCATGCATGAAATAAATGTTAGGGAAGGTTATTCTATGTAAGTTAGATATAGCAGCGGCTCCAATATTGATCCCTGCGGAACACCTATGATGAGAGAGGATCCTGAAGACTCAATTAAATGAAAGCAAACTTTTGTATTTTGTCTGTGAGGTTAGAGCTTATTCAACTAACACCATAATTTTGTCACACTCAATGCCTTTAGCTTAAATATTTTAATTGTGGGTTCACTTCTCATTAGGCAGTAAAACTTGTATTCAAGGAACTGTATTATATGTATGTATAAAGTATGTACAAGTTACACTAGCAAATCTTCTACATCAAAATAGTTTCAAAACATTTATAAAGCTCCATAAAATTAATGCACTTCTGCACATTCACTTAACATGTAACTAATTTCTGATACTTCCAAGTTAATAAAGTCTAAATCAGAATGGGAAACAGAATCAAGCAAAAAAGGAATTTCACTTAGGTATTTTTTGTTGTTGTTGTGTAACGGCCGGTCCCAATAATCTATCTATCGCCAGTTTTGACATTTCGGAGATAGAAAACAGTTTCTATCTCTGTTTTTGCCGTCCAGAGAAACAAAGACAGAAGTTGTTTTCTATCTCCGATATGCCAAAACTGAAGATAGATAGGTTATTAGGACCGGCCGTAAGTCAGGTTAGCGATAGATTAGGTAGAGATGGGTAACGCTGCGCTGCGCCGCGCAACTGCGCCAACTCAATTCACTGCGCCGGATGTGTCTGCGCACTGTTTCAAAATGGGTTGGCGCACAGCGAACTACATGGAGACTCAAAATATTATGCTGACACACTCGAACTAAGTACCAAATTTTGGACAGATGGCTTAGTTGATAATTCACAATTGCGTTCGAATACGTGTACGTTCGAAAATAAAAATTATTTAACTTTATTTAATTTTTATTACCACTTTCGGACTGGTAGCTTCATCGTTTAGTGAAAAAACTAGTCTGCACTGCAGATGGCGCCCGCTTTACTGTCCTAATCAATGGCGCAATTTTGAGTTAACGCAGTGAGTCGGCGCAATAGACTGCGCTTGAGTTACTGCGTTGACGCACGAAGTTTTACTGCGTTACCCATCGCTTCTGAGCCATGGGTCGCGGGTTCGATCCCCGCACAGTATTAATATTTATATTATATTAATATTTGTGTGTATGAACATGTCTGTTTGTACTGGTCTGGGTGTTTTCTGTGTATTATAAGTATGTATTTACAAAAAAAAAAGTTTATAAGTAAGTTTATCAGTCGTCTAGTACCCCATAAAACAGGGTAGGTACTTAATAGTAGCCTCTAACTCTGTGTGGCCCAGTGTGGCATGTCTTAAATATTATTTAAGGGGGTGCTCCCATACAACAAACACGTTTTTTTTGCCCTTTTTCGCTCGATATCAATGATGGCAACAGGTAGGCACTTGAAATATTCACAAAATACTCAGTTGTATTTTTTCATTAAGACACTGACTGCAGCCGATGACCTTGAGCAACAAATACGCTCACAAATTTATTCGCCTTTGAATTTCTTTGCAACGCAAGGCAGCTATCACTGTCGATTCCCGTAGGAGTGACAGAGAAAAAGCGCATGGAATAGAAGGGCCTAAGTGCCAAACAACAAGATTCGTTGTGCAATTTAAAATTGCCATTTTATTAAAAATCTAAATCAGCCATTTGCTTAAGCAACATGTAATATACAATATAGCAAAATTTTATTATCATTGTTATACGGACTGCTGAGAAAAATGGTAATTTATGTTTTTTTTTAGAGGCTACTTTGAGATTTTTTTCTGTCGAGAAAAGTTTTTAGAATTGTGTTTTGGAAACAACCACCTAGTAAAAAATATGATCAATTACAACTACATAGAATTTGGCAACAATACGAGCCATAGGCTTAAAGCAAAACAATCTTCATTGAGCTGAATTTGGCTCATGTCAGCGTCTTAATAATAAATAGTAAAATTAAAATTAAAATAAATATTTAAGGGGGGGCATACAAAAAAACGTCATTTTTTGCCTATTTTTGCTTGATATCAATAAATGGTAACAGGTAGGCACTATATTAACTAAATTTACTGTTGTTTACTTAACCAATGGTAAGTAACCCTTTGTGCGCGAGTCTGACTCGCACTTGGCCGATTTTATTTTATGATTAAGAAGGCATTTGTAAAATTTACTTATAGTACTTAGAGGATACAATTAGAAATGACCGTCACCCATCTCTTTATGAATTACAGGATGAAAAGTATGTTATATAAAATGTAATATTTAAACAACATAATATCACAGCCAACCCGGCTTAAAAAATCCTGGCCAAATTAATATGTAGGTAATCATTAAAAATTGAAATATAATTGAAATGAAAGATAAGTTTGGGTTATCACGGGTATGGTCACCTGTAAACGCTGTAAAGGGTTCGAAACTTCTGGTAAAATGAAAAATAAACACATTCTAAATCCGTAAACTTATCTTTCAATTCAATGTATGGTGTTTGCGCAAACTCAAGAAAACAGTATTGAAAATATAACTTCAGTGTTTAACAAATAAACTCAAACTGAAAATGTTAAGCCTATAGTTATATTAAATTTTAAATCAAAATAAGCACTGTTTAATTGCGAACACAATATAAAAGGGTTATCTGTAGCAAATCTGGCTTGAATAATGGTTGTAAAGTTTGGAAAACTACTACGCGTTCGTTTCGAGTTGGCCGCTACCACCCTCACCGCCACACCGCACCACGCTCCTTGACAGACCCTATTAGTACCGTTTGCAACAATCGCAACATTTCGGGTAAAGAACTTTAGGTGAGCCACTATGGAATCCCCTCACACCACAAATGATTTCGATTTAATTAGTATACACAGGTCTCTGCACCTCCTCAAGGTTGACTGTGCATTAAGAATAAATAAATAATTGATTGTAATTTCTCCATTTTATTTATTTTAATAACTCACATATCGTCTAGGGCGCAGGTACATATTATTTTGTATCTCCATCAAATCAAACCAAGATGTATGGAAATGATAAAAAGATATTGCAATAAAAATACTTTTTGCCAACGGTACTGCTATATATGCCTGTGACGTCATTTTGTAACGGTCATCGACGGCCATCTCGAAGCGAACGGGTAGTAAGTGTAATAGAACTTATATTTTGAAATTAAGTAAGAAGCATAGATTTAATAGTATATTAAATCTATGGTGAGAAGTGAAGGTACGAAGGTATTCCATGAATATTTCAAGTGTTACCTGTTGCCTTTACTATTATTGAGAAAAAATAAGCAAAAAATATCACATTTGTAGTTAGAGCAGCCACAGAAATAAATCAACTGTCTACAAATAGCTATCATGGTTCATGAGATACAGCCTGCTGTCAAACAGACAGATAACTGGATGGACAGTTTTAGTACTAGGGTCCCGTTTGATCCCTCTCTCTGGGTACGAAACTTCTAATAACATCTAATTGGTTAAAAATACTGTCGGAAAGGCGTCCATGCATGAGGTTCTATAATGTTAATATTGGTCTTTTGGATTTACGTAGGTTTAGGGCCGGTGCTGACCGAGTTATAAAATATTCCAAGTTCATACATTACCTACCTCTAATTTTTTTTGATGTTACGATAAAATGCTTGTTTTCTGGAAAATCCAAATGCACCAATAATAACCAGAGATCACTGTTATTTTGATCCGAATGCTAGGAGCACAGTGTAACAATAGCAATGAAGAAAATGACGATTGGTTTGATGATCCACTTTTTCACACAGAAGCTTTTTAAAGTGCACACTATAATAGTCGCTACCATTAAAAAGAATATGCACAATCTAGAAAATAATGTAGACAATATTAGCTAGTCCAGAAGACAGTCTAATAAACACACCAGAACGAACACAAATTTTGCACGACAAAACCTCAAGTTGTGAAAAGTCCACGCCGCTTGCAACGTGACTTACTTATACCTACGTACAACGTGACTTTAGGCTACGGCCACACTGCACCATAGAGTAAAGTTGCACACACTGCAGAATATAATACAATTTTCAATTCAGAATCCGAATCAAATTAAAATCTTAATTTCAGTTAAAATGAGGTTTGCGACTTGTGTATTTATTTCATAATTACTTACTTGATTGTTTAGGTTGTTGTTTGTTATTTCCACTTTTTCATTGTTCTGTGGTTTGGTTTTCACCTTGTGGGTTGCCTTACAAACAAATCGTATTTATATAACTATTACTCCGCTATGTGTTAGTGTAAGTAGCACAGTCTGTGGTAATTAGGTACATAGGTACCTACTTGTTTATTTGTAATTAGCGAACTTTTAAAAGTTAAAATCATTGTAAATAAGCTGATTCAAACTTTTTAATTAAGCAATAAATACTTTATTATTACATACCTAATTCAGTTAATTGTTTCTATATATAGGTATGTCAGTAAACTTGTACTTTGATATTTTAGCAACTTAATTTTATTGCAATGAAAAATTGATGCAAGTCTCAGTGGCTAAATTTGTAAAGCGCCGCGCCCGGTTTGCATGAAGATGCGGGTTTGAGTCCCGCCTAATACATAAGTTTTCACTAAACTAGATTTAATTATTCAGTTAAAAACGCTTAACATGTATAAGAATCGGTAAAACTATTTAGGTACGTCGTTGCCTCACGTGGGTAGGAATGCCAGCAAATATTTCGCGGTTATACGTTTAAGTGTCTGCAATAATACTATACTATATTTTGTTAGTATAGAATTCGCGTATTAGATAATCTGTTCCGAGCAATCCAAAACTGCACACATTGACAAGTTTCACTGATATGCAGAACAAAAGATGCGAAATAGCACGCAAATTAAAGAGATGGCTATAATTTTGAACGATTACCGCTCGTGATTTAAATCTCGACGCAGACCATAGATGACGCAGACGCAGACTGTGTGTAGTGACGCTATCGCTAGTGAATTTGCCACTAGAGGCGCTTGTGTCGCGTGAGGTCCAATAACATTAACTTTTCACTGGTTTTAGCGGGCTTCGTTACATAAATCATAATTTCTTTAATTTACCTGCTGGAAAGTGATCTCCTTCGTAAAATTAACGCAAATATGGATTATTTGGCGATTAATGTTAACGCTTTGAAGGCGGAATTAAGAAGCGATAAAATAGGCGGCCTCAAAGAGCAACTATTTCAGAAGTTAGTTTATTGATATGAAGATAGTTATTTATAAATAATAAACTTTAATTAGATTCAAATTTAAAACTTTGTTTCGGCGCCAGTCTTATAAAGTCGCCTTTTACCTTTTACAGCTATACCTCCGGACTTCAGTCTTTTTTTTTTTTTTTGACCGACCTATCACTGAAACCTTATATGAAATGGTAGGCTTTAATCAGTTAAACCGGAAAGATTGTGGGGAGCGCTGAAGGCGCTAACCTAGGTCCGCCACGCTAGCGGTATCCCGGCGCGGTCGAGGGTGAGGCGAAGCGAAGCGAAGCCTCAAGCTCGCTTGCACCGGGGCCCATACTAGCGGGCGTGATCGGGCCAGTGTGGGGTGCTAAAGGCACCCTACCTAATGGCGAACCCACCAGTCGTGGCGCCGCCGGAACCGGAGATGCCGTGGCATGCGATCACGGTCTGGCTCCATTCTGGCGGGCCCGATCTGGGAGGGGGACGGGCAGCGACCTCAAGGGCGCCTCTGTAGTCTTGGACCTCAGCTTGGGTCGCTGTCCGAGGGGGGGGGGGGGGGCACGTGAAAAGCGGCCAGGCACATGATTGTGTGGACTTCAGTATACAGCACAGAGTACCTTTTCATATGTCTACAGTGGCGCCAACTGGTGAGCAAAGAAACGGTAGATGTATTAAGTATTTGAATCTTCACAACGCGCGCGCTTATGACATACCTGCTTCGTTCTAATTTATGTTTTCCTTGGGCGTAAGTGTTACTTTGTTGTTCAAGTATTTTATACTTTATTTTCCCTTTGTATTTATAATATCAGTTGCTGCAAATAAATTTGAAAGAACGAGTATGACAATCTTATCGCCGACACAAACAAAACTATTAAGCCTTGACTTGTAGTTAGGTAATTAGACTTGACCAATGACATTATGTTAGGTATAGATTGATCTAATCGATATTATTGATGCTAATAAAGTCCATTTTACTATTTAGTAGTTTTGTAGACGGTGCGTATGCACTACCTAAGTTCGCAAGGCGTTATCTAGTTTTATAGTTGATCAAAGCTGAAAATGGTAAAAACCTAACAAGCAGCAGATTAAAATAATATTTTGATGTGTGACAATAACTACTGAGTTTCTTAACTTAATCATAACTCGTTTACTGGTGTAAACCTGTACTGTAGCATTTATGTATTGGTAAATATAAACATTACTGTTTCCTGATATGTAAGTACTACTTACAGTAAGTAGGTAATAAATGAGTTTTCCATATTGGATTTATACAAATTTCTTAATAATGCAACGTGGTTTGCAATGTGAACGCGTCTCTATGCTGTGCATACATAACTTATAGACTATACTTTTTAAATATCATTGCTTAGTTTATTATATTCTATGCACGGAGATGGAGCTATAGGTCGCTGCTGAGATTTAAGAAGCCCGTTTTGACAGCTTGTCATGACAATAGAACGTAAATAAGGACGACAACTACAAAAATGCATAAAAGAATAATACACTCTTTTGTAGTCAAAAACACAAACATTGTACAAATTATGAGTAAAAAGATAATAAATAATTTTGAATAGACCCGAATCATATCACAGACATTTACGTATAATGTCCTTTTTGTTTTAAACCATAGTGTTGTACTAAACTAATTACAAATCCGTGCTAATTACACATTTCATTCAGTTACATTCATTTTTTAATTTTGAAATATTTATAATCGTTTCGTATCACAAAATATTTTCAACCGTAATGTGCTTTGAACGGTTGAAAAGCGATAAAGTTCTTTTACAATAGCAACACTATTTCGTCGTAACGTCTCGGCGTTGATTTTTGCCTCTGTGACGTTTATCGCTACCTTGGTGGTTAACTGTGCGCTCCTTTGTTTTTATTTTCTCTTGACTGGCTTTGTTTTTAGTCTGTTTCTGTTTGCTACATAATATATTCAAGTAAAGTAAATGTACGCTTATATCAATACAGACAGTAGTAAATTGAAATTCTGAAATGGATTTTTATCGATTATCGGATGCTAACGCTACTGATTTCATTAGTTCGCAACCCAAATTGACAGGAGTCAAAACGGGCCTATTAGAATTAGGAGGGGTTTTGGGCGGGTAACGAGAAGAGAAAGATGGACTTTGTTTCGTAATTTTGTGAAATTATCCTAAGCGGCATTTATTGTGATAAAGTGATGGCATTGTTATAATAATGTGTCAGTGAGTAGGATAAATCAAATAAAAGTGAAAAACAAGGAAAGCCGCTCCTAATTGACTTTGATCCACGTTCTCGCGTAAAACTCCTGTAATCATTGAAATGTATTAACCACCCATACCTTTCAATGACTTAGGTTAGGTTTCATTTCATTTCATCTCATTTAATTTCATTTTCATTTCATACCAAAAAAAAAATTCTACTGAAGACTTGGCTGTATGGGCATAGTTCCCTTTGACTACCCAAAATGGGAGAAGAAAACAACAACAACTATTAGCATTAGATCCTTTTTTTGCGCGGGAACCACTGACTTCTATATAAACTGGACCAATGATACCCTGACAGCTCTCTGCTGTGCCAATTTGAAGCGCCCCACTGACCTCTATAATACAAGTACGCTGGACTAACTACAGGCCGGGTCATAGTGAGGCGATTTGATTTTCGACATTTTGGCGCTGACGGCAGCAGTGGGTGGGAAGGGAACTAAGAATAGCGATGGGACAGTGAGATAAAATACATCGATAAAAATGTGTGTACTTAGGCCCGAGTTCACCAACAGACGTTTAAGTTTTTTTTGTTTTGTTTCTGGCTTCTATGACCGTTCATTCGGTCATAATTTCGCCAATGTCGGGTTTACCGGGTCACGGGGTCATATAAAATTACATGAAGCAATAGAACAGCCTCTAGTCTCAACCTATTCACATAAATTGCAGACAACACAAATATAATAGGAATAGACAAAAAAACATATAGATATTAAAATTTAATATTATATACAGAAATATACTTACAGATATATTTAATAATCGATGAAGAGGGAAACGAAAGGAGGAATTGGAAATTCATAGGGTGAGGGACTTTAGTCGGAAGATAATCATAGAGCGAGATAGGGTATTTTGGACAGTTAAAGAAAATATGATCCAGAGTCCCTTCATCGAGCCCGCATTCACAGAGAGAATTGTCGCGGATGTGGAGTTTATGTAGGAAAACTGGAGTGCAAGCATGGCCAATTCTCAGGCGACAGAGAGTAGAGATCACACGTTTCTCAAAAGAAATGTGCCAGAACCACGGTTTACACGGGATCTCAGGCTGAATATCGCCATAACGGCGACCCTTAATTCTTGAAGAGAGATTCCATCTTGTTTGACATATTTTGTATGGGAATTGTGTCAAATTAATCGTCACTCTTTGTTTACCGGCTGTTGAAATGTTGGTGAACTTGGGTCTTAAAGGAATAGATCATTAATTGCATGGGTTGATTAAATGATAGCTAATGTCCAAATTAGTCAAATAGTTAATACTACGACTAAGCGAGGATAAGCCGGAGTAAGGGGGTGGTATGAGGCTAGCTAGCTAGATCCAACATTATAGATAGGGAACGTTTTTAAATAGAATTGATGAGGTTTTGTTTAGAAAGGAATAAAGTAGGTGAGGTATTTAGAGAAAATACAATAACATGTTAACACAACTTTTTTTTATTCACTTCATATTAAATACAATCAAAAAAAGTTTTTTGCTGCAACCAACTGATCATTATCCATCCTTGTTCCTGATACGGACGGTGTTGGGGCAACCATCTCTTCTTGTGTTGAACAAGAATTTTCAAACCTAGCAATACTCAGTAGCGCGTCGCAACTTGTGCTTCAACCTAAAAGAAAAAAGTGAATATAATCAACAACTAAATATAATATGTACACACGGCGGCACATCAGACTATACATGTTGACCTTGAGACCGCCTTTATGCCCTACGTAATAAAAGCTGTTATCGCAGTTCCACTGTTTAACTTGATGTGCTGTCGAGTGTACAAAACAAAAGTAAAAATATAGGACATACAACAGTATAGCGCGCTCTTGAAGTACTAGTGGGCTAGTGCCTAAGCCATAGCCGCTTTTCTGTAAAATGACATGAAAAGTGACATGCGGTCATAATCTTAAGGAGCTGGAATAATGTTACGATTTTGTTTTAATAATTTAATTCAAAAATGTAATGATTTAATTAGGCAACTTTATGTATTTAATTCATAAAATGTTATTGTTGATTAAATAATTTTATAATATCAGTATATAAACTTGAAAAATTTTGTCTCAGGCGGGACTCGAACCCGCATCTCCCACCCGGCCTGCGAGGAGACGCGGGTTCGAGTCCCGCCTGAGACAAAATTTTTCAAGTTTATATACTGATATTATAAGTGCAATTAAGTTGCTAAAATATCAAATAACGTAAATAATTTTATGATTTTATTTGTCAAATTTTGTATTCTTATATTTAAATGATATATTAAATAAGATGCTGGAAGTGCTGAACATGTAATAAATTAAGATCTATTAATCCCTCGATCGTGAGTTATTCAAGACACAATTGTAATCAATTGTTATCGCGCGTGCCTCCTGGGGGTTGAGGGATTAATATTTTTCAGCCATTACTACTTCTATTATCAGTTAGAAACCTGTAAATTAGTGATCATTATTTAACAATTTGTCTTCATTGATTTCCGTTCTTAACCCCTCAACTACGAAGCGGTGGCTGCGTATAGTATTAATTCACTAACTGGTGTGAGAGGTTAAAAGCAAATAGATATTTGATAGGAAAAATATCGATAAGTTTTATCGACACGAAACTTTACAGCACTATTGAATTTTATTGTACCAGTAATAGAAAGACAAAATGTGTTGTAATCACGTATAATATTAGTGAGAGATTTATAGGTGCCTGTAATATCAATAGAAGTTTAATTTGTTGAATATTAGCTGTAAATTCACTTACTTGTGAAATGTAACCCCACTTCGCTTCTGGTAACGAGTTTTGCATAACACGCACTCTTTCATGGTTTACCTATAAACTAACACCCTTATTAATGTATCAACTATATTAATACGACACAATAAACAAGCTTAATTGCGTTAAACCTTAAAAATCACTTATAAACACGGAGACAATCAAAATCAAGCACCGGCCATATTGCAGTTAACGTCAGATTTAGTTCCTTTCCCACGCATTGGGGGCGCTTCAAATTGGCACAGCAGAGAGCTGTCATTTTAAAGGGTATCATTGGTCCAGTTTATAAAGAGGTCAGTGAAGCTTAGTATAAAGTGAATACTAAGTATAAAGTGACAGATCCTCGAAAACTTTGGCAAAACATTAAACGAAATGTTGTTGATTTTAATAATAAACTTGCTGACTTACCAGATAATTTCAGTGATCCAAATCAAATTAATGACTTATTTTTGAATGTTCCCGGTCCTAGTACTAGTACTTTCCGACTTGCATATTTTTCCTCTCATACTTTTAGTAATTCAGTATTTTCTTCCAAACGAGTGAATGAAGAACTAGTGTTTAAAATTATAAAAAATATCTCGACAAATGCACAGGGTATGGATGGAATAACGCTTAATATGATTATTTTAACTTTACCACGAACATTGCATCTCATCACGGACATTGTAAATCAATCGCTTGAAAGAGGTTCCTATCCAGAAATATGGAAACAGGCAATAGTGAAGCCTCTACCGAAAATTATTAATCCCACACAATTAAAAGATCTCAGACCCGTTAGTATTTTACCTTGTATGTCCAAAATATTAGAGAAAGCAGTAAGCATACAGATTAATGAATATTTACAGGAAAATGACATTTTGCCGGAAAAACAATCAGGTTTTAGAAAAGGGAGGAGTACGGCAACGGCTCTTCTAGATGTTGTGGATGACATTTTGGCTGGACAGGATACTGGACAGGGATCGCTTTTAGTACTACTGGATTATTCCAGAGCATTTGACACTATAAGTACGTCTATGCTTATTGCCAAACTGAAATACTACGGATTTAATGATCTTGCACTTAAGTGGTTTTCTAGCTATCTCTATAATCGCTCACAGTATGTGGAAGTTATTTCAAATAATGGTATAAAAAAAGTATCGTTTGCATCTCCTGTGAATAAAGGTGTCCCACAAGGCTCAATACTCGGTCCCATCCTTTTTATTATTTATACTGCTGACTTGCCACATGTTATAATACATACTAAATCATCATCTTTATGCAGATGATCTTCAGATACATATTTCTTTCAAGCCCTCGGAAACAAGTGAAACAGTTAATAAAGTCAATCAAGATCTTCAGAGTATATCTATATGGTCTGAAGAAAACGGCTTGGTATTGAATCCGCTTAAAACTAAAATACTTTTATTAGGTTCCAAGAATGAAATTAATAAGATTAACAAAAGTGCGCTAGATATTAGAATGAACAATATCAATATTGAACATGTAGATGATGTGAAAAATCTTGGAATCTGGATGGATTGCAAATTAAGGTTTGAAAAACATATAAATATTGTTGTTAAGCAGTGCTACTACAGATTAAGGGTTTTATATCAGGTGCGACAGTACTTAAGCGCAGAAATGAGAATTTACCTTTGCGAATCACTTATACTGTCCAAGTTGAACTATGCGGACTCTGTGGTTGGCTTATGTCTATTAGCTCGCACTAAAAGGGTGATACAACGTCTTCAAAATTCCTGCATTCGATTTTGCTTTCCCATACCTCCAAGATCTCATATTACTCCGTATTTAAACAGCAACAATTGGATGAACATGGAAACTCGACGCCAACTACATTTTGCTACTTTGCTTTTTGGTGTCATAAAAAGAAAGAGTCCACCATATTTATTTAAAAAACTTATGTTTACTCAACGCCAATCAAGAATTAATGACATTCTAATCTGTCCTACGTTCAATAGTGCAGCGTTTCGTGGTAGTTTCAGATATTCGGCATCGAAGTGTTGGAATAACATCCCCCACCTATCAGGAGTAGTATCAGTATTGCAGCTTTTAAAATTAAATACAAAAGACATTTAATCAGTGTTCAAAAGGCCGTTTGACTATTTTCAGTTACATTCAAAAACTGCTTAAATAAAAAGTCTAAATAAAGAAAGCCAGGTGTATATGTATGTTATATTTTTTATTCATGTTTTTAATAATTACTACCTTATTTTCAATTATTTTCTCAATGTTTTAATTTAGTTATTGTATCTTATGGTGCCCGCAGAAAACCAGCGTTGTGGCACTCTTTGCCTCGACATATGCTGAGCGGGGACCTATTTGGTACAGCCTTAATTAAGTTTTTTATTTCATTAGTATTTTCAATGTAATTTTTATTGTACCAAATAAACGTTTATCTTATCTTATCTTATCAATATGGCCGGTGTTTGATTTTGATTGTCTCCGTGTTTATAAGTGATTTTTAAGGTTTAACGCAATTAAGCTTGTTTATTGTGTCGGATTAATATAGTTGATACATTAATAAGTGGTATTAGTTTATAGGTAAACCATGAAAGAGTGCGTGTTATGCAAAAGTCGTTACCAGAAGGGAAGTGGGGTTACATTTCACAAGTAAGTGAATTTACAGCTAATATTCAACAAATTAAACTTCTATTGATATTACAGGAACCTATAAATCTCTCACTAATATTATACGTGATTACAACACATTTTGTCTTTCTATTACTGGTACAATTAAATTCAATAGTGCTGTAAAGTTCCGTGTCGATAAAACTTATCGATATTTTTCCTATCAAATATCTATTTGCTTTTAACCTCTCACACCAGTTAGTGAATTAATACTATACGGAGCCACCTCTTCGTAGTTACGTTACGAATCAATGAAGACAAATTGTTAAATAATGATTACTAATTTACAGGTTTCCAACTGATAATAGAAGACTGGAATGATGGCTGGAAAATATTAACAAGCCTAGTTGGCGTCCGAAAAAATATGATTATATCTGTTCAAAACACTTCTCTGATGACTGTTTTATTAAACATAGTTTATGCACTGCTTTGAAAAAGTGCTGTATACCAACAATTTTGTGTAGCAGTGCCGGTAAGTATAAAAAAAAACTTAAAATTGCTAGAATTTCAAGATTTTGACGTGACAACGTCTTATAAATTGGTTTGCCGGGTGACACTTCAAGAAACTGCGTTACGCTCCGCTCACGTTATGCGCTCACAATGAGAGCGAGTGAGAGGCACGCGTCCCTTCCACTCGGGCATGGTTAGCCCGCCTAAGAGCGAGAGAGACAGACATAAAAAGTGAAAAGCACGCGTCCCTTCCACTCGAGCACAGTTAGCCCGCCTAAGAGCGAGAGAGACAGAGCGAGAGAGAGAGAGTGAGAGAGATAGGCATACACACCGGTTCATGTCTTGAGCTTCTATAAAATCCAGTTCAATAAAATTTTGTTAATATGAAATTCAGTGCGAGATTCTTTGTATAAATTAATGTTTTAAATATAATTCTTTGTATAAATAAATGTTTTAAATTGTTACTATTATTTCATCCTTCTTCCTACTATACGAATGAATATTCACATTAAAATTATTTTACCACTCAAAGTCGTTGTCACGTAAAACTTTCGCCCGTATACCGACTTTACAGGCAACCAATTTTTTTTGGATCAAGTGTCTACTTATTTATAGTTAATTTACTTACTTGTAGAGTCAGATTATTAGAATTCGTAAAGTGCGTGTCGATGACAATACCCGTTACTTTATGAGTCATTTAAGCATTGCTAAACAGCAAAAGTATGGCGAACTAAATGGCCAAAATTAAAGTTGTATACTTCGTAAACAGTGCCGCAATTACGTTAACAAATCAACAAAATGCAAAATGTCATACATTTTAAATTAGCAGTCGTATAATTTGCCAAGGCTTAAAACTTCTTGTTTTTTTTTTCTGACTGAAATTTAGTGGATTTTGATTTGGAATGATATACAGCCTACCAGTTATTTGGAAAGCTGTTCCCATACGCAATGGAATAAAATATACATAACTTTTATTTGTCCCTTTTGATTGGTTGTGATTACGAAGAAAGGCTGCTTTATTTCAAAATAAAAATATTATCGTGTGCTTTTGCAGAAAATGTATCTTCAATGATCTATCAATATGAGTTCACCTATTCCTTCTACATCGGGAATAATGGTTACACCTCCACCCCCTGTACCTGAAACAATAGCTGATGGAGTAAATACAACACTTATTATGGATCCGAACAGCACCAACTTGAGTGGTAAGTGCTTGGTAAAGTAAAGTAAAATAAACATTTAATTCTCAAAAAGTGGTGGTTTAATAGATCTTAATTTATTACATGTTCAGCACTTCCAGCATCTTATTTAATATATCATTTAAATATTAAAATACAAAATTTGACAAATAAAATCATAAAATTATTTAATCAAAAATAACATTTTATGAATTAAATACATAAAGTTGCCTAATTAAATCATTACATTTTTGAATTAAAATATAAAAACAAAATTGTAACATTATTCCAGCTCCTTAATTATGACCGCATGTCACCTATCATGTCATTTTACAGAAAAGCTGCTATGGCTTATGTACTAGCCCACTAGTACTTCAAGCGCGCTATACTGTGGTATGTCCTGTATTTTTACTTTTGTTTAGTACATATTATATTTAGTTGTTGATTATATTCACTTTTTTTCTTTTAGGTCGAAGCACAAGTTGCGACGCGCTACTGAGTACTGCTTTAAAGGCGGCTAGGTTTGAAAATTCTTGTTCAACACAACGGGACGGTGTTGGGGCAACTATCTCTAGTTGCCCCAACACCGTCCGTATCAGGAACAAGGCTGGTTAATGATCAGTTGGTTGCACCAAGTACTCTTTTTGATTGTATTTAATATGAAGTGAATAAAAAAAAGTTAACATGTTTGTTTATTTCCTCTAAATACCTCACCTCCTTTATTCCTTTCTAAACAAAACCTCATCATTTCTATTTAAAAACGTTACCTATTTATAATGTTGGATCTAGCTAGCTAGCCCCAACACCACCCCCTTACTCCGGCTTATCCTCGCTTAGTCGTAGTATTAACTAACTATTTGACTAATTTGGACATTCGCTATCATTTAATCAACCCATTGCAATTAATGATCTATTTCTTTAAGTACACACATTTTTATCGATGTATTTTTTCACTGTCCCATCGCTATTCTTAGTTCCCTTCCCACCCACTGCTGCCGTCAGCGCCAAAATGGCGAAAATCAAATCGCCTCACTATGACCCGGCCTGTAGTTAGTCCAGCGTACTTGTATTATAGAGGTCAGTGGCGGGAACCGAGAAGAGAAAGATTTACTTTGTTTCGCAATTTTGTGAAATTACCCTAAGCGACATTTATGTGATAAAGTGGTGGCATTGTTGTAATAATGTGTCAGTGAGTGGATTAAATCAAATAAAAGTGAGAAACAAGGAAAGGCACTCCTATTTGACTCTGATTCACGTTCTCGCGTATGAACCACCCATACATTTCAATGAGTTAGTTTAGTTTAGGTTAAGGTTAGGTTAGGCTATTATGTTTATGTAAGTATATAAGTTAGTGTATGTATTTCAAATTAACATTATAACTGAAGACTAGGCTGTATGGAGTCGTCCAAAGGCGTTAAATTTTTATGAAAAAAAAAATAGAATTAGATCTCTCCACGGATTTAAATATAATTTTCAAATGTACACTCTAAAACAATAGCGCTAAGATTACTTTTTCTCTGCCAAATGGAAAAGTAGGAAAACGAGCCAAGGAGATAACTAAAATAGTAGTGTGTCCTTGTCTAGCAAGTATGTTATGGAGAAGGGTGTCCACGCTATAAGTAATTTATGATAATAAGTTTTTTAATCCCTCGATCGTGAGTTATTCCAGACACAATTGAAATCAATTGTTATCGCGGCACGCGCGTGCCTCCTGGGGGTTGAGGGATTAACCGACTTCCAAAAAAAAGGAGGAGGTTCTCAATTCGACTGTATATATATATAGTTTTATTTAGAAATGACTGGGTTTTTTTCACTGTTTAAAATTGCATATTTTGATGGTTGATGTTTAATAATGATAGCTTATCAATTAATAAAATTAATAGAATCAGGCGTTACTTTGCGGAAATCTATAAGTAATTATGGATTTATAAAATTATTTTGCTAATGATTTCCGCTTGATAATCCCTCGATCGTGAGTTATTCCAGACACAATTGAAATCAATTGTTATCGTGGCACCCGAGTGCCTCCTGGGGGTTGAGGGAAGGTAAGGGTACCGGCCTAGATACCTTCACCACACTACCCGCACTAACACTGATTTGAGGAAGCACCTGCACCACACTAACACTGATTGAGCAAGCACTATTTCATGCAGGAAAACCGCCCGCCCTCCCTCAAAAATGCATGCAGTACAGTTAATGCAATATTATTAGTACCCAACACCGATACAATAAGTTTAGTCATCGGAGCGCAGCGAAGCCGACAACATCTCCTAAGGATGCTACGTGAAGTGGCGAAAGAAACGCGTTGAGGTTTTTAACTATCATATTGGATTGACAAGGTGATTGATTACTTGTCTTTGGAAAATAGAGATTTTTTAAATTGACTTGAATTATTATATTGAAAGGTTTTTTTCTATTTTAATTTAAGGACTTTAACCACAAGTTATGTTAGTCCCATCATACCCTAACCTAGAAATTCATTTAAAAACATATAAGTCAGTCCAACGGACACATAGAGTAAAGTAATACCCTCAGTCACCAGATAGAAAACACCATTTCACATACTATTTGGGCCTTTTTATATGGGTTTAGCAAGAATTGATTGAAACATTTCCAAATCTAATGCGTTTAAATGAAAGGTACTTACTCATCAGTGACCAACGTTCTATTTGGTTTTTGTTGATACATTCTATCAGCAAGTGCTGAACATCGTCTACTCTTCGTATCGCAGTTTGGCAAGTTGGATTTTCCCGGTAACCTATCTTACTTTCGAAACTTTTCTGTTTGAATTTCAATAATTCAAAAACAGTTTAACGAAGTTTTGAATACCAGATATTTTAATACATAATATTAAATTAATTTTGTTTTATAAATGTTTCACTTTCCAGAACAACAGGTACCCGAATATTAAAACACTTTTTTTCTTTTTAGTGGTTTTGCATATAACCATTTTAATTTCTAGATGCATTAAAGATCAAAGTAACCTTTTACCTATTTATAAAATATCATTTTTTTATTTTCTGAATATGATTTATTCATCGAATAAATACCTACCAAGTAAGTTTTCTTATGCATTGCTGGCATGCTTGCATGCTTGCTTGCTTGCTTTGCTTTTCCCTATTTTTACATAAGCACTTTTTCATTTGTTCACATTTATTAATCTGTACTCAATATTATAAAGCTGAAGAGTTTGTTGGTTTGTTTGTTTGTTTGAACGCGCTAATCTCAGGAAGTACTGGTTCGAATTAAAAAATTCTTGTTGTTTTGAATAGTCCATTTATCGAGGAAGGCTTTAGGGTATTGTATAAGATCGAGCTGCGACCAATAGGAGCGAAGCATCAGTGAAAAATGTTGCAAAAATAATCGCGATCATAATAACAGAAATTAACGCGTACGAAGTCGCGGGCAACAGCTAGTCGTAAATAAAACAAGTAAGTAGTTATGTGTCATCTAATTTATTTTTATTTAATGTATTTTTTGTCTCTTAATAATCTTGGTTGGAAACGATTTTCTGGAAACTAAATTATCTACGAGTAACATTAATATCTTTGGCATATGTTGAGTAAGATTGCAAACCCTATAGAATTAAAAAAAAATAACAACCGAAAATCAGAATATCAGCAATATAATATATCAATGTCAATCGTGTTTTCGGTAAAATAAAAATATGGGAAATAAAAATGTGGCAAACAGTTTTCGGAAAAATGAAATTCGGACTTGTACAATTCGGTTTTAAAATAGGTAACCGATTTTCCCATCAAGATGTGCAAACTTTCTAAATGGAACGTGAACGGACCGTAGTCTATGCGTATAAAGTTGTACAAACGATGGTCTATTATATATTTGAAAGCCTGAAAGGTTAATTTCCTACTGTGTTTGATGTTTTGACTCAAATTAATATGTACATACAAACACACACACGAACACACATACACAGCCATACAGGCGCGCGCGCGCCATACACGGACAGACACATCAGAGAAAGAAATAAGGTTGATCAAGGTTGCCCATGTTTAATTTATTTAAGATTTCTTAAAGATGTTGTTTAAAAATTAAATTCTTACGTTATTTAATTCGGAATGCGATTGTCGGACGATTATAAAGTTACAAAATTTAAAAAGTAGATCCGTTATTGGCTGTAAGTTTAGTAATAAGTTAATTTAATTATTGTAATTAGAGCTGTGGATCTTGTAATAAAATAAAATAAAATAAAATGAAATAAAATATGATCTCCTCAGAGTTTTATCAGAACATATTTTGTGATTAAAGTTGGTTGAGGGATTAGACGAAAAATTACTTTTGGTTGCGAGTTGCGACAAATAAAGTTCAAGATTACAGTAAGTGAACTGAAAATTGTAATATTATATATATGCGTGGACGTAGCAATCTCAATGATGATCCGCGTGAGGGACGTCCTTTAACAGCGACTACTGAAGATAACATCAGTGCTGTCCGACGCATGATAGAGAAAGATAAGAGAGTGACCTATCAGCAGATACGGGCAAGCCTAGGCATTGGTATGAGTCAAGATCAAAAAATATTACACGAGCATTTAGGCTTCAGGAAGCTTTGTACCTGATGGATTCCCCATACTTTAACCGACGGCCAGAAACACCTTCGCATGGACTATTGATGAAAGCTGGATATATTGCTACGAACCCGAAACCAAACGACAACCAGCTCAGTGGGTGCTTCCTTTCGAGGATCGGCCAACTAAGGTAAAGAAAGGAAGAAGTCAAGGAAAAAGGATGATTCCCTCATTCTTTGGTCAGAATGGTCATTTCACGACAGTTGTGCTAGAACATGGAAGGACAGTTACTGCAGACTGGTATGTCAATCGCTGTTTGCCAGTTGTCTTGGAATAAATTCGACAGCAGCGCCCTCGAAGCAGGATCCTCCTTCAACAATACAATGCTTCAGCACACTCCGCAAAACGGACTTTTGAATATTTGATTATGCAGGTGTCGAGATAATGAGTCATCTGCCATACAGTCCTGACCTGGCGCCCTACGACTTTCATTTATACCCAAGAACTAAAGATAAAATTCGAGGTATTCGCTTTACGAGCCCTGAAGATGGGGTTGAAAGCGTGCGGAAATGCAATAGAAGAGAACCCTAAGGAAGAATGGGCTCACTGCTTTTCTCAGTGGTTCCATCGAATGTGACGATGTGTAGAGAGGAACGGAGATTACTTCCAAAAACAATAAAAGTATTGGCAACTTTCTACATTAAGCCGTTTTTTATTTTTTAAACATTTTCAGTGTTACCTAGGTACTACCACAAGGGGTTTAGATTTCAGGGTCTCTCGGGATAAATTAGCCATTCCTACTTGATACTATTTCTGATTATTCTTTTATGAGAACTTCATAAAATACACGATCGTGCTGTGACCGTGAAACGATCTTGTCAATGACATTAGTCTAGTTAGTAAAAAAAACCTTTTATTTTAGTAAAGTACCAATACCGAACTTTGGTTTCAGAATAAGGAATATTAAAGTTGTTCACAAAATTTATAACTCTGCATCAACAACAGAGTAATATTCAAATAACCTAATTTGTTTTAGCAATATTAAAAGTTTTTTCAGAGAATAATATAACCAATAACCATTGTAACAGGTGGGGGTGACGAAGTTTTGTAGGCCACGGTGTTTGAAGGTACGGGAAGAATTTAAATACTATTGAGTTTATCAAATCACGATTATATTCGTTTGAACAAAGAATTGAACAGTGCGAGAAGAGTAGTGTATACTATGAAGGGATATCGAATGGAATCAAATGAATGAATTGATTGAATCAATGAATACACGTCAAATATTGTCTTACGTAATTATATAAATTCGAAATCCAAAAGTTACTGCGCTGCAAGGTACTTGCAACGCCATCTCTTGCGTACTGACTGGAGGAAAGCTTGTCTTGAACACTTATAATAATTGAAAATCGAAAAGCCACCGCAAGGTAGGGTACATGCAACGCCATCTGTTGTTGACTTCCGGCAGCATTGTTTCAATTTCGTCCTTCGTATGCATAGTGTGGTTCAGTTTTCTTTGTTATTCATGTTAAATGCATTTTATTCTGTTACACCATTTTAATAGAGCATTACTTTGTATGAGAATATCAGAAAAGTTATGGCTCTTCTGATTTTGGTCTTGTGTGTGTAGCTTCACACGGTTATTAAATTTTTAACTAAAATTGTTAACATTCCTCATTTTCAGAGGACTTTTAAACAAAGTGATTGAAACTAATCGATTCAAACGAGTGCTGCTCGACTAACTGTGGTTGTGTAGTAAATTGTGTTCTGTGGTGTGGAGTAGTCAGTCCCACCAATACCAATCCCAACCCTAGTTCTTTCAAAAGTGTCCCTCCGTGAGATGTATGTGTTTATTTTTTAATCTGAATTAATCTGGTAAATTAAAATAAATTTTGTGTAAATGAAAGTGACTGATCGTCTCATCTTAGTTGATCTAACAGGTGGCGTTTGAATTTCCACATTTAATTGTTTTTACGAATTTTCAGTGAGGGAACGTAATCATGGGTCGTGTGATTCGTGCTCAGCGTAAAGGTGCCGGTTCAGTCTTCGTATCTCACACAAAGAAAAGGAAAGGAGCTCCCAAACTCCGATCCTTGGATTATGCTGAACGACATGGTTACATCAAGGGTGTAGTTAAGGTGAACTCCGTTAAATTATGTTTACCTCCACGAGTGTAACTTCCTCAGATATTTATTTGACGGCGTTTCGAGTGAAACTTATTAGTCAAAGTTTTGATTTGTATATTTTTTGCGTAGGATATCATCCACGACCCCGGCAGAGGTGCACCTCTGGCTGTGGTTCACTTCCGTGACCCATACAAATTCAAGACTCGCAAGGAATTGTTCATTGCCCCTGAGGGTCTTTACACTGGCCAGTTTGTGTATTGCGGAAAGAAAGCTACACTTGAAGTTGGTATGTTGTGTATTTCTTATGTATATTACAACATCATTAATTACGACAGTCATTGGGGTTTGTGTGTTTTAATCATTGAGAGATATAATTTACTTGCTAGAACGTGAAGGGGAAACAGTGTGAGAAAGTTTAAAAGATAGATAGAGCTGGGTGTGAAGTGATATTTTGAAAATAGTCTGGTCTCCTGTTCCACAGTAACACAGACTTTATAGAAATCCACTACAAATGTATTAACTGCATCTCAAGTATACTCAGACTGGAAATAGGTCGATTCGCAGGTAGAGTACTCCTTGTAACATGGATGCATTAATATATGCAGTTTATGATGTGGATCATGTGCAATATGATCTTGGCTGCTACTATTGCCTCAAGTCTGTCAAATTTTGCGTGTGATGTGTGTTTTGTTGGGATTGTGAACGAAACATCCCTAAGAATGCTATACTTCTTCTCATTCACAGCTTCTAGATCTAAATACTTTTGACATAATTTGTAATTAAAATAAGATCCCCAGTAGTCACCTCAGTTCCTTAGTGCTATGTTCTTAAAAATAGCTTTAATTAGTCTTTTTTTAGGCAATGTTATGCCTGTGGGAGCTATGCCTGAGGGTACCATTGTGTGCAACTTGGAAGAGAAGATGGGTGACCGAGGTCGGCTTGCTCGTGCTTCTGGTAACTTCGCTACCGTAATTGGACATAATCCTGATGCTAAGCGCACTAGGGTGAAGCTCCCATCTGGGGCCAAGAAAGTGCTCCCATCAAGCAACAGAGGAATGGTTGGTTAGTACCTGATATTTACATTACAATAATAAGCTTTTGAAATATTTAATTTCAATATTTCCACATAATTTAGTCTTTCAGGGTGCAATTCTACTGCACAAAAACAACAACTTTTACACACTGGAATGTAAACTACAGGAAAGTTTTTTTTCTCGTTAATATTACAATTTTTTTGTTACTTGATTAAGAATGTTGTTGTACTATTTGATTAGTAGTATCATACGGGGCATTTCACGCCAAGCAGAAGGTAAAAAAAAAGTGAGGTTGTAAAAATTTTACATACTCTGGTCAGTTATACTTCTAGAAGACATGGATGTGCATACACAGTTTTTTTTCGTATGATGCTTTATGGCCGAGTTGAAAATTTGCAAAGTGTGAAGTCTGTACTTTTTGAACGCTTGTCCCTTCCTAGCAAGTATTTTCTTTGTTAATTTAGTCAGTCATCCCTATAAACAGTTGTCTGTCTCAACCAAAAAAGTACTTGGTGCGGCGCGCAGTGCTATGTGTATGGACTTAATATGCTTTAAGTCCTAAACTATTGGTGATCATGTTGTAATTTTTTTTGTGAAGATTTAAGATACTTATAGCTTCAATTCAAAGAAAAAAAAACTGAAAAAAAATGTCGAAGTTGCTCAAACATTCAATTCAAATTTTTGTAATTATAGTAAAAAATAACATTTTTGTAATTATACAAGTATGGACTTCACACTTCGCAAATTTTCACAAGCTCACAACTCGGCCATAAAGCATCATACGAAAAAAAAAATGTGTATACACATCCATGTCTTATAGAAGTATAACTAACCAGAGTATGAACAATTTTCACAACCTCACTTTTTTGTCGTTGTCCGCTATACTCTAGATGGAATATAACTAATAAAATTGTTTACTATCTGTTCATGATGACTTTCTACTTACCTACTCTGAAGATCTATGATTACACAGAGGCTCTTTCTGAGGCAATTTTAGTTGACCTATGGATTATTTTAGATAAGTTAGCAATGTGTCTAACAATGGTGTTTTACATTGCAGGTATTGTCGCTGGTGGTGGACGTATTGACAAACCCATCCTGAAGGCTGGACGTGCATACCACAAATACAAAGTGAAACGTAACTGCTGGCCATATGTGCGTGGTGTTACGATGAACCCTGTAGAGCATCCTCACGGTGGTGGTAACCATCAACACATTGGTAAGCAACTTTTGATTTCTTAATAGTATTGCATTTGCTATTTCATAACCAGTATTATTTTAGTATGATGACTATGATGAGTATATTTGGTAATGGAAGGTTAGAAAACTAAAAAAAGGCAGAATCCTGGAATTAGAAGCAATAACCAAGCAAACAAAAAATGGTTTCTCAGAATATAACTTGTGTGTAAAATAGGGACATCGTGGCGCACTTCAGACTCGCGGCGACTTGTGTCCTTGATTGAACCTATTGCTACAAGCTTTAAAAGTCTTAATGTTTCGTTGTAATTGCTATTAGGTTTTGTGTGGAAGTGAAACCAAAATCTAAGTTTACATTGATGGAGAGATACATTTCTAGTGTTTTTTTTTAAATAGATATAATCAATCATCATAGTATACAATATGCTATTATTTAATAAACTTTTTTTATTTTTAATGTTCTCTTATTAAAAAAAAGTGTAGGTATATTCTCAGAATATAAGAATTCTATTCTGTAATAAAATGAGGTGTATAAAACTGGTCATTTAATACTGCTGACATCATTATAATTTGATATTTATGAATTCATAGGTAAGGCATCGACTGTCAAGCGAGGAACATCCGCTGGTCGCAAGGTTGGTCTTATTGCTGCGCGCAGGACCGGAAGAATTCGTGGTGGCAAGACCGACACCAAGAAGGAGGCGTAAATTTAACTTTGTGCAAATTAAAAAACAAAAATACTATTTGAGTTTCACTTCATACACCACCAGTACTTTTTAAAAATACGTATATGCTTGTTATACATTTAAAAAAGGGTTATACCATTAATCTACTATTTGCTACCTCTGCTATAATTTTAGCTACCTCAATAAATAAATACATAATATTTGAAAAAAAAAACAGTTGGCCCCTCTATTATAAAATAATAAATAAATAAATATTTCAGACATGCCACACTAGGCCACACACAGCCATCTAGTCCTAAATTAAGCTACTATTAAGTACCCTGTCGTATGGGGTACTAGACAACCGATAAACAACTTACTTATACAGGGTGGTCCATCCAATGACGTCAAGAATTTTTTTTTGAATTCCTCTCTCCTAGGGGTACCCAAAAATACCCCATGTATGTTCCCCGATTTGTTTAGTTTTCGAGATACGATTTTTTTATGCTTTCATCGAAAATTTCGCTAGTGTTTACATAAAAAAGACTGATCGGTTTTTTTATGTATTTTTTTTTTGAAACCTAATTCTCGTGAAGTGTTTTTTCACATGCATAAGAATTAACTGCCTAACATTGCTGCATGTTGTAACAATTTTGATCCAAAGTTAATAAATTACGTTTCTGCGAGCTAGAGTTAAATTTTCAAATTCAAATTAAAAAAAAACAAGAAGGTTGCAAAGATTCTAATAAATTTTAAAAACTTCTCTAGTCTCTAAGCTTTCCAAAAAGTACAAAAAAGTGATAGGTAAAGGGGCCATTATTTCCTGTAATCGGGCTTCAAACGTAGTGGGGTGAAAATTTGGCCAATCAAGTAACTTCAATTGTGGAACTTAAATTTCATAATTTTAAATAGGTGATTGCTCCAAATTACTGAAAACCCATCTTTGGTAATAATAATTATTTTTATGACTGGTGTATCATTTTTTGAGGTTCATAATGAAACAATACAAATCAAATCAAAGTATTTATTAATAAAATTAAATTTACAACAAATTTTCAAAGTGCCTCCCTCCCACTTCAATACATAAACTACAGCGCCTCAAAAAATTTTGCCTTAATCTAAGAAACGCACTTCTGTTTGCTTTTATTTGGTTTTCCGCTTCGTTTAATTTCTGGCGTAGTTCGGCTTCGCTATTCGTCTCCCGCGCATAAACTATTTCTTTGTAGTACCCCCACAAGAAAAAATCGATTGGGTTCAGGTCTGGTGAGCGTGCAGGCCATTCAATGCTGTCCGATCCCCCCTCCCAGGTCGGGCCCGCCAGAATGGAGCCCGACCGTGATCCGGCATGCCACGGTATCTCCGGTTCCGGCGGCGCCACCACTGGTGGGTTCGCCATTTGGTAGGGTTCCCTTAGCACCCCACACTGGCCCGATCACGCCCGCTAGTATGGGCCCCGGTGCGAGCGAGCCTGAGGCTTCGCTTCGCGAAGACTCACCCTCGGCCGCACCGGAGTACCGCTAGCGTGACGGACCTAGGCTGAGCGCCTTCAGCGCTCGCCACACTCTGCCCGGTTTAACTGATTAAAGCCTCCCATATGGGGTTTCAGTGATAGGTCCGTCCACAACAAAACTCCGTTTCTTTGCTCACCAGTTGGCGCCACTGTAGACTGAGGTCCGGAGTTATAGCTGTCAAAGGCGATTGGCGCCGAAACAAAGTGTTATATCTTGAATCTTATTAAGGTTATATTGTTTATAAATAACTATCTTGATATCAACAAACTAACTTCTGAAATAGTTACTCTTGAGGCCGCCTATTTTTGCACTTTTTCTTAATTCCGCTTTTAAAGCGTTCACATTAATCGCCAAATAATCCATATTTGCGATATTTTACGAAGGAGATCACTTTCCAGCAGGTAAATTAAAGAAATTATAATTTATGCAACAAACTCCGCTAAAACCAGTATAAAGTGAATGATATTGGACCTCACGCGACACTAGCGCCTCTAGTGGCAAATTCACTAGCGATAGCCCCCATTGGCCCGGCACGCCCAATCCACCTTCCTGGAAACGTTTCGTTGAGGTGCGCCCTTACTTCTCTTGCATAATGGCAGGGAGCACCGTCGTTTTGGAAAAACATTCTCCTCGTTTCTAGAGGTACTTCTCCTAATAAATCTATCAAATTATTTTTCAGGAAGTTCAAATACTCTGGTCCATTTAGCCTTGCTGGCAGCTCAAAAGGCCCAATGAGCTGCCCGTTGAGTATTCCTGACCACAAATTCACGCTGTAGCGGTTTTGAAAATTAGAGGCTCTTGCAGTATGTGGGTTTTCCACAGCCCAAGTGTGATAATTATGCATATTGAACACTCCTGTCCTTTCGAACCGTGACTCATCCGTCCAAAGAATTTTTCTAAAAAAATCTGGGTCTTGTGACCTTGCCAGCATTTCTCGGCAGAAAGCGACTCGCCGGGGATAGTCGCTAGCTTGCAGCTGTTGCACGCGTTGAATGTGGTAGGCGTGGTAGCCCTCTGAAAAAAAAAACTCGATCACGACAGACAGCGACAGCGGGGCGATGATGAGGCAGAGATTTGCCTACTAATGGGTTGTTTAGGGGTTCACAAAAGTTACAGTGCAAGGGAAAACCATGACTGCACCTAAGGAATACTCCATGGGTTGACAGAGTAAGGCTCAACTTAAGCTACCTAAGGATGTAAAAAATGTTTAAAAAATGCTCACCTGATTTCAAAATTCTCAGAACTGAAGTTCGCGGTATTCCAGTTGATCTAGTTATTCTTCTTGAGCTTGTAGATGGATCAATTGCGATCTCATCCAACACCATATCCCTTCGGTCTGGATCAGCAACATGTCCGCCTCCGCGACCAGTTCCCGGAACTCGGCCAGCCATCAGAGTGTTGTGAGTGTTAATGAAAACTCTGTGGTCTGGGTAATGCTCTCGTACTTCACCTCGCCGCTCTAGCTGTTCTCGATAGAGTCTCGCAGCTAATAGGCCATTGCCTTGCGCGACGCCATAATAATAATGCATCTCTGCGTATTCACCAAGTCAATACGGCATGATGCAGGTCGACTTTAATCCAAATCACTAGGCAGTCAGAATCCGAAGCACAGGCACAGGTCAATCACAAGGCAAATCAAGAGTCCGGGTAACAAGCAAAAGTAGTATGAATCAGAGGAAACAAACGTAGACAGAACAGTAGTAACACGAGCAGGTAGCAGTGAACGACTGTGGTCGTAGTTGGGTCGCATCGGCTTGGGCAGGGGGTGCGGGGGTGCGGTGGTGAGGTGAGGGGTGGTAAGGCAGGTAAAAACGGTCCCTTATCTAACTGGTTTGACGAGTCATCCTTTTGTGCGTGACATGTTTTAGCTTCGTTTGGATCGCTGACAGTGATCCTAAAACCAAGCAATAATGTAATAAATAAATAATACAATTTTAAAAATCTCTAAGGAGAATTTTTGAAATGTTTTAAGGCGTTAGAATTTATTTACATGAAATTCAAGTTCCTCAATTGAAGTTACTTAATTGGCCAAATTTTCACCCCGCTACGTTTGAAGCCCGATTACAGGAAATAATGGCCCCTTTACCTACCACTTTTTTGTACTTTTTGGAAAGCTTAGAGACTACAGAAGTTTTTAAAATTTATTAGAATCTTTGCAACCTTCTTGTTTTTTTTTAATTTGAATTTGAAAATTTAACTCTAGCTCGCAGAAACGTAATTTATTAACTTTGGATCAAAATTGTTACAACATGCAGCAATGTTAGGCAGTTAATTCTTATGCATGTAAAAGAACACTTGACAAGAATTAGATTTAAAAAAAAAAACATAAAAAACCGATCAGTTTTTTTTATGTAATTTTTTTATGTAAACACTAGCGAAATTTTCGATGAAAGCATAAAAAAAATCGTATCTCGAAAACTAAAAAAATCGGGGAACATACATGTGGTATTTTTGGGTACCCCTAAGGGGAGGAATTCAAAAAAAATTTCTTGACGTCATTGGACGGACCACCATGTATAATTTTTTTTTGTAAATACATAAATACTTATAATACATAGAAAACACCCAGACCAGTACAAACAGACATGTTCATGCACACAAATATTTGTACTGTGCGGGGATCGAACCCGCGACCCATGGCTCAGAAGCAGTGTTTACTACCGCTGATCCAAATGGTCGTCAAATTCAATTCAAATTCTATTCAATTATTCAGTCAAATTCAATTATGATATCAAGATGGAGGAAACAAACTGATAGACCACTTTCTGGAATTTTGTTTCTACTTAGTGTTATAATACTTTAACTCTACCTTAATAATATTAATTTTGAATGTCTTAAACAAACATCCTTGAAAAGATATTGATTATACAAGTTTGTCCCTCCAAACTGACTATTTAATTACAACAATAAAATAATTCTGGATCAAATTTCCCCATCTTCCTCTAATACGAATAACGTAGTGAAACTTTCAGGTATTGATTTAAATGCTACTTCGAAAACACTGGGCCTGAATTGGATTTGCGATTCTGATCATTTATCTTTTTCTATAAACATAAATACAAATAATAAAATCACAAAACGACACATCCTTTCGGTTATTAGTCAGATATATGACCCTTTAGGTCTGGTTGGCCCATGTATTGTTGAAGCAAGAGACTGTGTGTCAAACAATGCACATGGGATGAAGAAATTGGCCAGGAAATAAAACAATTATGGTCAGCCTTTGCAAATACACTGCCATTTCTCAATCATATGAAAATTGCTCGTTGGGTTCTTATGCATAACTCTATTTCACACGAAGTTCACGTCTTTTCAGACGCTTCAGAACGAGCATATGGAGCGTGCATATACATACGCTCAGTAGACAGTTTTGGGTCAGTAAAAGTTCATTTATTAACGTCAAAAAGCAGAGTAGCCCCTATCAAACAGATAACCATTCCACGTCTGGAACTCTGCAGCTCTACTGGCAGCAAGACTGTGTACAAAGGTGTTGGCTTCTTTAACCATACCAATAACCAACTGTAGATTCTGGTGCGATTCTACCATAGTTCTAGGATGGTTGACCACTCCGCCGAGTGAACTAAAAAGTTTCGTCAGAAACCGCGTTCATGAAATACAGGAAAGCACGGAAGGTCCCCTTTGGAGCTACGTACCGTCAGCAGACAATCCGGCGGATCTTGTTTCCCGCGGGCTGAAGGCAGATCTTATTAGTGGGTCTAGTTTGTGGTGGGGAGGTCTTGTTAAGGGATCATACCCAATGGCCAAAAAAGCCCAACGGGAAACAGCATCTACCCGAATTGATTTCTTCAACAGTAGCGCGCGAAACTCAATCTAACGCTTAAGTAGTTAGTGGCTTTGTAGATTCAAGTAGTAGTGTAGATGACGTAGTTAGGTGCTTTATTAATAAAAAATCTAATTTCATCTCATTGCAACGTTCAATGGCATACTTATTGAGATTTTTACACAACATTAAAAATAAAATGAATAAATTAACCGGTCATCTTTCAGTCGAGGAACTTAACAACTCATTAAATTTAATTATACGTAAATCACAAAGTGAAATGTTTCCAGATGAGTATGCCATTCTCAAATCACAAAGAGCATTATCTAGTAAAAATCGACTCCTTTCTTTATCTCCCTTTTTAGACTCCAATGAAATCATTCGAGTTGGTGGCAGACTCGATAATTCTCCATATAACTATGATGTTAAACATCCCATTCTGTTATGCAGTAAGCATCATTTTACTGTCATTCTCTTTGAAAACTTCCACAAGAAATATTTACATGCAGGCCCCCAACTTTTACTAGCAAATATAAGACAAACCTTTTGGCCATTGGGAGGCCGCAATTTAGCTAAAAAATGTGTAAATAAATGTGTGCGGTGCTGTAGGTACAAAGCTAAAACAGTTCAGCCTATCATGGGTCAGCTACCATTATCTCGCACCGAACTAGAATTTCCATTTTTACACTGTAGCGTCGACTACGCTGGGCCGGTGCTAATAGCCGATCGAACGGGCCGAGGTTGCAAACTCCTTAAGTCATTTTTAGCGATTTTCGTTTGCAACGCAGTAAAAGCCTTACATATTGAGCTCGTTACGGCCCTGTCTAGTAAAGCATACTTAGCAGCTTTAAATCGTTTTGTGTCACGGCGTGGCAAACCCTCAAGCATCAGGTCTGACAACGGCACTAATTTTGTTGGGACCTATAATGAACTGTCAAAATTTTTAGTTCAGACTGATCTGAAAGGTGTCATAGCTCAGGAGGGTATTGACTTTAAGTTTGTACCAGCGTACTCGCCACACTTCAATGGCCTAGCTGAGTCAGCAGTTCGCTCAATTAAGCAGAATCTTAAGCGGCTTTTAGACACAACGCACCTTACTTACGAGGAAATGGTTACATGCCTCACTCAAATTGAGGCTGTTCTAAATTCCCGTCCCTTAACTCAACTGTCCTCAGATCCTTCGGACCTTTCTCCTCTTACTCCTGCTCATTATTTGATTGGACGACCACTAACATCCATTCCACATCCACAAATCATGGACGACGACATCACTCGCCTTGAGCGATTCAAGAGAATCGAACACATTAAGCAGCTTTTCTGGCGTCGATTCTCTTTGGAATATGTAAGTCAGCTGCAGCAGAAGTCGAAATGGCGTTCTTCTAAGAACGAGCTAAGAATTGGCTCTCTTGTCATTGTCAAAGACAGTACTCTTCCGCCTCTACTCTGGTCGTTGGGAAGAGTCATAAACGTATATCCTGGCAGTGATGGGATCGTCAGAGTCGCCGAGTTGACCAAACGGGGCACCATTCGGAGGGCATTTAATAACATCTGTCCCCTTCCAGAATATTGAAGCCTTCTCAGCAGCCTTCAACCCGGGGAGCATGTCGCAGACCGGTCTTCCATCGCACGGGGGAGACGCGCGGGAGGAGGGACGCAGCCGACGGCACCGGGAGGGACAGTTGCCTGCGGTCAAATACGAGTACTTGCGCTCTATACATCGTGAAGAACGGGCATCACCTTACCACCGCCGTCCGCGACTCGATCTAATTTCATTTGTTAGTCCGGGCTTTGTTTTATTTTGTAACGGCTAATAAACCAGCCTTATACGAGTAGTATACAGTCCACTTTTATTTACCATCCCGTAGGATCCTTCTCAGTACCTTTTATCGCAGAATTTTTAATATCACAATATTATTATGCATATCAGCGGAAGGCATCATCTTCATTACGCAGAAACTCATTTGGCATTCACTCATTAATCAGACACTCAAAACGCATAATTTTATAAGCTAGAATCATCTTTAGGCAAAAAGGCCCCAAGAGACAACCGGTTGTCTCGATAACAATTGATTTTAATTGTGTCTGGAACATGCGATCGTCAAAGGGTTAAAAAGCAGAACCATCATATCGCAGAAAGTTCACAGTCAGAATCGTCTTTTGGCATACATTTCATAACTAGTCAGGTCATAAGTTCTGTCACACAATAAAAACTTTTGAATTTAGAATGCTGGCCTCAAAAAGTTTATTGAATTCGAATTTAGAATTTTTCATGAAAATAAAAATGAGTACTTTTTAGAATTTTCCTCATTTTTAAATATGAAGTGGACACTTAAAGAAGACCGTGTCGCGGTTATTGCTTTGCATCGTTGCGGTTACGCGCCAATTCAGATTTTCGACTTACTGAAAAATTTGAATATAGCCAAAAGATTCGTTTATCGTACCATAAAACGATACAAATAAGACTAGTGTAGATGATAGGTCAAGAAGTGGTCGCCCTCGCTCTGTTAGGACTCCAGCAGTGTGCTGTGCTGTGAAGGCGCGAATTCAAAGAAATCCCATACGTAAGCAGAATCTGTTGGCCCTTCAGATGGGGTTAAGCAAGACCACGGTGAAAAGGGTGTTAAATGAAGACTTAGTAGGGCTTAGGGCATATCGAAGAAAAACAGGACATCGTTTGGACGCTAGTTTAATGGACCTGAGACTGAAGAGATGCCGCGCTTTGTTGAAGCGGTACGCGGGAAAAAAGCTTCAGGAAATTCTTTTTTCGGATGAAAAAAATTTCATCGTGGAAGAGAGCTACAACAAACAAAAGGTGTATGCACACAGCAGTGAACAAGCGAGCAATCGTATTCCGCGTGTCCAACGAGGTCATTTTCCATCCTCGCTCATGGTTTGGTTGGGATTTGGATGGTTTGGGGCTTAACTGAGGTACGTTTTTGTGAGAAAGGCGTAAAAACGAATGCAGTTGTGTATCAAAATACAGTCCTCAAGAACCTTGTGGAACCTGTTTCTCATACCATGTTTAATAACAGGCACTGGGTATTCCAACAAGATTCTGCGCCAGCTCATAGAGCGAAAACCACACAAGACTGGCTGGCGGCGCGTGAAATCGACTTCATCCGGCACAAAGACTGGCCCTCCTCCAGTCCTGATTTGAGTCCGTTAGATTACAAGATATGGCAACACTTGGAGGAAAAAGCCTGCTCAAAGCCTCATCCTGATTTGGAGTCACTCAAGGCATCCTTGATTAAGGCAGCCGCCTATATTGACATGGACCTCGTTCGTGCTGCGATAGACGACTGGCCGCGCAGATTGAAGGCCTGTATTCAAAATCGCGGGGGTCATTTTGAATAAACTTTATTACCATATGAATCTATGTTTTAAGTTCATTTTGCTATATAAATGGTTACATAAATAATAAACATGTCTAAATTATTTCATATTACACATGTGACAGAACTTATGACATGACTAGGTATACTACATCTGTTGTATTCTAGAATAAAAATGTATCTATTCGTTGAAATTATAATAGCAAGTTGATAGAAATAGTAAATGAATCACCTGAAAGTTTGCTTAAGTAAGTGTAACCTAAAAATCCGTTACGTCAGCTGAGAAACAAATTCTCTATGTTTTGTAACTCAATGGAAACTTAAGCCGAGACTACAATATTATTTTACATATACCTACGTAAAATATTATTATAATTAATTATTGTGACTATCGTTTTTAGGGTAAAAAAAGGAACTCTTATGAGATCACTCTCTTGTCCGTCTGTCCGTGTGTCACCACCAATTATCTTAGAAACGGGAGGACCTAGCAAGTTGAAATTTATATTAAATACTTTGGTCTATAGTCCCTATTCCCGATGCTTCAACAAAGCGCGGCATCTCTTCAGTCTCAGGTTCATTAAACGAGCGTCCAAACGATGTCCTGTTTTTCTTCGAGATGCCCTAAGGCCTAAGTCTTCATTTAACACCCTTTTCACCGTCGTCCTGCTTAACCCCATCTGAAGGGCCAACAGTTCTGCTTACGTATGGGATTTCTTTGAATTCGCGCCTTCACAGCTTTTATCACTGCTGGAGTCCTAACAGGGTGAGGGCGACCACTTCTTGACCTGTCATCTACACTAGAGTCTTCATTGTATACGTACGATAAACGAATCTTTTGGTTATATTCAAATTTTTCAGTAAGTCGAAAATCTGAATTGGCGCTTAACCGCAACGATGCAACGCAATAACCGCGACACGGTCTTAATTGTCCACTCCATATTTAAAAATGAGGAAAATTCTAAAAAGTACACATTTTTATTTTCATGAAAAATTCGAAATTCGAATTCAATAAACTTTTTTGTGGCCAGCATTCTAAATTCAAAAGTTTTTATTGTGTGACAGAACTTATGACCTGTAGCGCTACCATGAGTTGATATCGAAAACTTACATTACGTAGCTACTGTCGCTAACGATGTAACGGGCATCAAATATTTTTCGATTGAACACGTACCATGAGTTCTTATGAGTCGCAACTCGCAAGCGATAGCTCGACAGGTTACGTAGCGTGCCTAACTTCACACCTAATGTAGCGGTTTCTGTCTAACCGTATTAAAAAGACAGAGTACAATAGATTTACGCAGTACGGCTTAGATAAAGAATGTACAATCCTCGATACGAAAATAATCCGACTTATTTTAAACATCGCAAAGCAGTGAATATAACTTAACATTTTGATAACTTTTGAATTGTATTTGGTTATTATTATGTTAATGTGACAGATTTTGTTGTATGTGATGATCCAATAATGTTTGTTTTGTCAGTTTCCTAACTAGTTTTATTAATTGTTTTCATATTAAATGAGAACCAGTGTGTTACAAACTTGCAATCCTAGTTTATGGTGGATTTATGTTATTATAGTTGAGAAAAATGTTTCAGACTTTGATGTTTTGACTGCCGGTAAGCTAGTTTTATGAATAAATATTTCATTTTATATGGTTGAACTGCTGGACTAGAAGAATGTGATGTTGTGAAATAGGTATGTCAAATAGTTTTTTTTTTGGAGATTTTGTTTGACTAAGCTAACTCATTAAATGAGCACTAATATGCAACGTCAATCTTGATATGCAGCAGCCGTAAACATATTTAATGCCAATATCTTCTTGTCGACATTTTTTTTTCAAAACTAATACTCTAAATAGAGTATTTTATTAAATAAATGACCTTTTCACGCCATATTTAGCTAGTGAGTTACTTCGCTACAGTCGTTAATGTATTTGTCGATGGCATTTGTCAAATTTGTGACTCATGGTACCAATTTCATAGAGCAACTGCTGCAAAACGTTACTCACTTACGATTAGATTTCGATAGGTTTTAATTTGTTGACTCATGGTAGCGATTTTAGTTTCTCAAGTGAGCGCTAGAGGCGCTGTACATTTTTTCATACATATTTTTTACGCCGACGATAGCGAATCTGATCATTGTTAACTCATGGTAGGTATACTGACTATGTAAATATGTTACTTACCGAGTAATCCGCGTAAATCAGTGGAATCTCAAAAGTTTACACAGGTTAGGCGCGGTGTTTCCTTGCGGGTTACAGTCAATCTGATTAATAATACAACATGGCGGTCAGTTGAATTGTTGCATTAGGGTTGCTAGTTTCAAAATTTTAAAGCGTAGTAGTAGTTTGAAAGAAAGAAAGAAAGAAAGAAATATTTATTTGACACTACAACAAACACTTAGTACAAAATATGTAAAACAAAAAAAAGGAAATTAGTGTCAAATAGGTTCCCGCTCAGCATTTGTCGTGACAGCTAAAGGCTTATCACGACGCTGGTTTTCAGCGGGGACCCTGATTGGGAGCGTGGGTGTGATAGAGGCATATAGACCCACCAGGCCACTACCCAATCCCCCAGCCGACTCCGTAACCTGTACTAGTAAGTAAAGGTCCGAAGCCTGAGCGAAGGAACCCGGCAGCACCCGATAAGTCGACACGCCACTGCCGACGTTACGCGGTATCCATTATAACAATAATAAATAAAAAAAGTAATAATAAGTAATTAATAATACAGACCTTAAATAAAACAAAATAAAAGTGAACATATTAGATTTTTAAGAAGTAGAAAAACAAAACAAATGGATGCTAATGATTGGCTCCATGGATTAGGCCGAGGCCGCAAGATAAGGGAAAAAAATGCAAAACCATAAACCCTGATAAACCCAACCTTTGTTTTGTTTTGTTTGGGAGTCTTGCGGAATTATTGTATTTGTGGAATAAATACCGTAACTCAGTGGAATTTTCCACCTGTTCCAATTTTTAAGAATAAGTTTCTAATTAAATTATAAGTATAATTTAACAATTTGAAATAAAACAAATAACACAAATTAATAGTAAATTTAATACTAAAGTCAATAGAATCATAAGACAGTAATAAAATATACGCATTCCTAGAAAAAGCGCTCATAGCCTAATGCTTCTTAGTGATCAGTATCTGTCACTAATGTTAAGCAACGCTGGGAGCGGTCACTAGTTGGATGGGTGACCGTTTGTGGCATCATACCATGAGCGCTTCCGTGCTTCGGAGGGCACGTTAAGCCGTCGGTCCCGGCTGTTTTCACAAGATAGCAGTCGTTAAGCCCTGTTGGAGGCCTTCAGGCGGCTTGAGAAACGTCCAACGCGGGGTGATGTTGCCACAGCGTTGCCCTCGCCGTCCACCAACCCGCACTAGGCCAACTTGGTGGAACTAAGGCCTTAACCCCTCCCCATAAAAAGGAGGGAGACCCGTGCTCAGCAGTGGGCGAAATGGGTTGTTACTTACTTACTTACTTCCTAAATTAAAAAAACTAAAAAAACACTCTTTTAAAACATTTTGAACTAAAAAATTAAAAATAAATCTGTAGTGATCAATTGAAAAAATTCATATTATTGTACAAAAAGCGTGGGGTGCTTGTTATGATATTCACAGATATAGTAAATTATTGATAAAATATTTACAACAATCTAAATCAAGCCTCCCACGCTTTTTGTACAATAATATGATTTTTTTAATTGATCACTAGTTTTATTTTTAATTTCTTAGTTCAATCTGTTTTAAAAGCGTGGTTTTTTAGTTTTTTAAACTATACTTTATTTTTTACTTTTTAGTTTAGTTTATAAGATTTGATTCCTTCTTTATCGACTGTAAGTCCAAAGCTATGTAGGAATCGTAATTGATACAGATCGCGCGCTAGCTCTATCTCTTTTACTCTCTCTTACAGAGGAAAACTGGGAAACTGTTATTAAATTATTGCATTGTCATCGGTCCTTGATACGTGTGCAAAGTTTCAAATTAATCAAACTTCTGGATTGGTGAAAATTATGCTCAAAGATTCCATTACATACATACATACATAGATACATACAACCCAAGCTAATAAAAGCGTGGTAAAAACACACCTATTCTTCCGTCGAGTATTGAAGAGGACATAGTAAAAATACGACTTAGTAATTTTTCATTTACATTTTTATTTAAAAATAGAAGAAATTATATCAAAACTTGATTTCTTATCAATAAGTAAATAAACTAATCTTTTCAATAAATAAACTCAATTCTAGCTGTAAGCGTTGTAATTTTTCATATTGATTATTTTTGAAATAGGACAACGTGAATCACCACTATGCAAACTTTAAAAAAAATGCCCATGTATGCAACAAGCAAGCAAGCATGCAGCATGCATGCAAACATGCAGCATGCAAGCAAGCATGCAGCATGCATGGTTTCTGTCACGGCTCCGGCGCTGCGAAGCTTCGGCGGTCCCACGCGAGCTTATCGTCGCAGATGGTTTTAGCTCACCGCTGCGGCTGAGGCTGGCCGGCTAAGCCAGCAAGCCGAGGCTTTAAAACCACCTGCTCCTCAGCTCGAGGGCCGCCTCGCCCCTCCGCGCCTACGCGGGCTTAAATAACACTAGGGGTAGGGCAGATAAGACTGCGTGGAGACGGTTTTGCAACGATTCGTTTCTGTCACAGACTTTTGTAACACAACATGTTGACTTTTTCATACAATTTAGAAACTAAACAAACGTTATGCTTAACGAAATTATGCATAATGAAATTTTGCCATCTTAAGAGTATGCCATGAAAAAAGCGCGGGAAACTTCGGTTTGTGCGGTTGATTTTCATTTTGCTCTTGCTATTTTATTATTTTTAACAGTAATTATAGAGGATCAAATTGTAGAATAGTGTGTTAATATTTATTTGTTTTAGTATATTTATATAAGTAGTGCATAAATTATGCTGTATTGGTAAGTTTTCATTGTTTAATTGTGCATGGTGGAGCCCGATGATCCTGGCGGGACAATCCCCCAGGTATCTAATTATGTAACGATTTCACAATCGCATGGGACTGAGACTGAAGGTTCTCAGAGAGATACGGACGCATCTGAAAGTGGTAGAAGTAGTTTTCAGCGCAAGCGGGTACATAACCGCAAATATTGTAAGCACTGCAACAAAAAAAAGAGGAAAAGTCATAGGTCTACTGGTTTATCTGATGAAACTAATGATTGTTTGTGTGAAAATGATAATGACCAAAGTAATATTTTTTTCCATAAACCTGATAACTTTATAGCTTCATATCCATCCACAACCAAACCAAATACCACACATGTTGTAAGTGAAACTAATAATAAACCCCCAGCAACATTTGTTGGCAGAACTTCTTATGAGCCTTCGGATACAGCCCCCTACCCAATCCATGTCCAAAAAGAATCGACATCTTATAATGAATCTCCTAGTATACACCCAATTTCATTTGGCCACTTTTTAAAAAAGAATAGATTTCAAAATATTATTAATGGCAGTCTGAAAAAAATTGGTAGGAATCGCATCATCATTTCTTTTACAAATCATAGGGATGCAAATAATTTTGTATCCAGTAAATTACTTAAAAAATACAACTACAAAGCATTTATTCCTGTATGTAACGTGACCCGCATGGGAGTAGTTAGAGGAGTACCTGCAGATTGGTCTGACGATGAAGTGAAAGAGAATATATCAACCACCGTAGGTTGTGGTGACATTTTAAAGGTAAGACGTTTTAAAAGGAAAATTAGTCAAAATGGAAAGTCAGAGTTCGTTCCTTCAGAGACTGTTGTTCTTACTTTTGATGGCCAAGTCTTGCCCAAACGCGTGTTTTTATGTTACAACTCATTGCCAGTAGACTTGTATATATTTCCAACAATCCAGTGTTTCAACTGCTGTAGATATGGCCATGTAAAAAGCCAGTGCCGTTCTACACCGAGATGCTTTTAGTGTGGTCATGAGCATTCAGGAGATAGTTGTTCGATTGAGGAAAATTTGACATGTTGTCTTTGTTCAGGTCCCCATTGCGCTACAGATAGAAAGTGCCCTGAATTTGCCAGACAAAAGAGTATCAAAGATACAATGGCTACAAATTGTATATCATATGGTGAGGCCTTAAAACTGCATCCTCCACTAGGTAAATCATATGCCGATATGTTAACATCCCCTCCTCCTCCTCCTACTCAATCTATTGCATACAGCTCAAATTCAACTATCAACACCTCCGAGACGACGAGAGACGACCTCCGTGGCGGAGTGGCGTACACACCGGTTTTCAAGGTGTCGCCTGCTCCGAGGTCCCGGGTTCGATTCCCGGACGCGTCAATGTAGAAAAAATGTGTTTTTCTCGGGTCTGGGTGTTTGTGGTACCTTCGTTGTTTCTGGTTTCCAAAATACGAATGCTTTAAATAGTTATTCAAATTGGGATCAGAACAATGTATGTAATGTTGTCCACATTTATTATTTATTTATTTATTATTTAACAGAAATAAGTCTTATAATAAAACAGTGTTCTTGAAACCCAGAACTCCTCCTAAACAAGGAAAGGGGTATGATCGTGTATCTCATAATGAATTAATTAAAGACTATAATATGCCTATACCTCAAATTGGATGTGCCTTCAATAATAAGGGGCCTAGTAATTTTCTGTCTAACTTGCCTATCAAGGACTTGATCATAGCATTAATCAACTCATTGTCAAACTCGAACATAATATCTTTACCGTCCAACGCTGCCACACCTAATATTGAAACACAGAAAGAAAACATTCAAAATGGCAGTCAACTCGCTAGTGCTGCAGTGGAATTGTCGCAGCATTAGTAATAAAAAAAATGAAATTATATACATTATAAATAAATTTAAACCATTTGCCATGTCTGTTCAAGAGACATGGCTTAAACCTCACTTTAATTTTAGAATACCTGGTTACTCTTGTATACAAGAGGACAGGTCTGATGGCTACAATGGTGTAGCTATCCTAGTAAAACATTCTGTGCCTTTTACACACATTTCTATTCCTCAACATAGTATTAATTTTTCTATAGTAGCACTTAGTATAAATAATATTTCTTTTGTCTCTCTATATATTCCTCACCCTTCCTCTATAATTTTTGATGAAGTTGAGAGTATATTAAGTAATATTCCACAACCTGTCCTAATAATGGGAGACTTTAATGCCCAGCACCAATCCTGGGGCAGCTTTAAATCGAACCATTATGGAGTTAGAGTTTTGAATATATTGGATCGCCTAAATATTGTTTTACTAAACACTGGGAAACCAACTCGTCGAACTAGACCCCATGAAGGTCCTAGTGCGCCAGATCTATCGATCTGCTCACCCAATTTAGCATCTTCTTTAATTTGGACAACTATGAATTCCACATTTGGAAGTGACCATTTTCCTATAATAATTACTTTTCCAAATAAGATGGACTCATTTACAAGACCCCCTCCCAGATTGAAATACAAACTATCCGGTGTCAATTGGTATGCTTTTCAGAAAGAAGTTGAGCGGAGAACCTCCTTACTACCTATTGTTACTGATACTAATCATTCAGAATGTGCTGAAGCATTCACTCAAATATTACTTGCAACCGCTGATGAAATGTTTCCTATTAAAATTAATAACGTTTCGAAAATTATTTGTGGTGGGATAAAGAATGTTTGACAGCTGTCAAAAAATCGAAAGACGCTGAAAAGCGCTATAAGTCCGAATCGACCATTGAAAATTACGATTATTTGATGGAAGTAATGGCAGCTACTCGTAAACTTCTCAAGAAAAAAAAGTGGGAAGGTTGGAGATCATTTTGTACTTCGATTTCTCCTGATGTCTCTCCAACAGTAATTTGGGCTAATATTAGAAGGTTCAGGTCTATTTTTAAAGAACCTATGCATTCTAAACCTGATGATTTTGTAGTTGATAATTTCTTAGATAAACTAGCTCCGCCGTCTGCTCCTCTAAGCGACGTATTTATTAAACAATCTTTTGATCAGCGTCCTGAAGATAATACCGAACTCAATGCTCCTTTTACTTTATCTGAATTAAAAGGTATCCTCTCATATGTAAAAGATTCATCTCCGGGTATTGATGGGATCCCATATTCATTTTTTGCCCATCTTAGTAACTCTAGTTTATCTTATTATTTATCATTAATAAATTCTATTATGCAGAATGGCAACATCCCTCCATCGTGGAAATCACAAGAGGTAATTCCGATATTAAAACCCATAAACCAGCATCAGATTCCGATTCATATAGACCAATTGCACTATCATTAGTTATTGTTAAGCTAGCCGAACACTTGGTAAAAACCGCCTAGAATGGTTTGTTGAAAGCTTAGGTTTGTTGGGTAACAACCAATATGGTTTTAGAAAGGGCAAAGGGACTATGGATAGTATTGGTATACTGACAACTGACATCCGCCTAGCTTTTTCTAAAAATTATTCTCTTTTAGCGGCTTTTCTTGATATTAAGTCAGCTTACGACAATGTCTTAATCCACATTTTGATTAATAAACTTCACAAAATTAATACTCCTCTAATCTTAATAAATTTCATCTATAATATTCTCTCCGAACGTTCAATTAGCATAGCAAATGATTCTCATCCTAATAAAAAAACGAGGTTAGTGTGGAAAGGAATCCCGCAAGGATCAGTATTAAGTCCTATTTTGTTTAATATTTACACGTATGATTTGGAACCAGCTCTTAGCGACCATATAAGGGTACTACAATATGCTGATGATCTACTTTTATATGTATCAGGTACACACATCCAGGACCTAAATTTATCTCTAACACATGCTTTAGAAATTCTTAGAATCTGGTTAGATAAAAACGGACTAAGCATATCAGTCCCCAAAAGTTCCATTGTTGTGTTTTTCCGTAAGCGACTTCCACCAACTATTACAGTTTGTTATAAAGATGAGGTTATACCTGTCAAACCCGAAACAAAATTTTTAGGGGTGACACTAGACTCAAAATTAACTGGTCTCTCACACTGTTATGCTATTGTGGCTAAATGTGAAAAGTTACTGAACGTACTGAGATGTGTGTCCGGAGTCTGGTGGGGTGCACATCCATCCTCATTAAGACTACTTTATAACGCTATAATAAGAAGTGTCCTTGATTATGGTAGTTATTTCTTAGAACCATGTAATGCAACTGGCTTAAGAAAGTTAGATGAGATCCAATCCAAAGCACTAAGGATAATTTCTGGTGCCATGAAATCGAGTCCAATCAATGCTTTACAAGCGGAATGCGTCGAGCCTCCCTTGAAACTGCGACGTCAATATTTATGTGACAAATTCTTGTTTCGTGCTCTACAATTTAAACACCACCCCCTGTACATAAAACTCAATACACTTTCCTATTTAGTCGATAACTCTCCGTATTGGTCATCGAAGGCACCGCCTTGCTCAGTTAATAGTTTTAAGAAATTTTTGTCTATACATGCTCCAATTCATAGATCATCATTCCTTCCCATTTTCACTATTAATTTTGAGTCCTTGATATTAACGCCAATTATTCAGTTTGATTTAGACATAAATAAAGACGATCGTAATGCCAACGTTAAATTTAAGCATATTATAGACGAAAATTGGCGAGATTGGCACCATATTTACTGTGATGCCTCTAAACACTCGCCAACGGGTCACGTTGGTGTTGGAATATTAACATCATCAATATTAAATCGTTCAAAAAAATTAACTACCTCCAGAGTCATCTGTTTTTACCGGGGAATGCTTTGGATTAAAAAAATCTTTAGATTATGCATTACTTAAACTAAATAAAACTGTAGTTTTTTCCGACTCGAAGAGTGCCCTTCTAGCGTTACTTAAATTCCCGCTTAAAAACAATATCAGTTATCCTATCATTATGGAATGCAGGAAATTATTATATAAATGCTTTTTGAATGGTTACATTATACATTTCGCATGGATGTAATGTGGCAACCGGGAGACGGAGTAAAAGAACTGTTAGGCGCAACGTATAGATTTAATGTGTCTTAATAAATGGCTATCCTAAGCTTATATACTACTTGAGTACATAGTGCGGGGTGAGGTGTTACATACACTACACCTCCCCCGTTTTTTTTTAATAAAAATAATAATTTTATTTTTTTATTTTTATATGAAATATTCATTATTGATATTAAAAAAAAAAAACAGGTAGGTACTGATTGTTAAAAATAAATCAAACAAAAACAGTAAGACTTAAATGAACTAACAGTAAATTTGGATAACGAGCTCAAATAAAACATTTAAAATTTTCTTTTAAAACATTTGGCAGAAACTAAGATCATGAAAGGTAATATGATTTTACAAAATAACACAAACTATTAAATTTTTTGAAAATGACTATTCAAATTTGCATCAAATAAAACTTAAGACTAAAAAGATTTATCTAAAACACAAATTATAAAAAAAATATTAAAAAAAATAATCTGCGTCAAATTGACAGTAATGTATATTTAAAACATTTTAATTAATATTTTTATTTAAGACCTAGGTAAGTGTACTAACTAAAACGGGCTTAAACATCATTTAAATAGAGATGTTTGAATGCAACTTGTACAAAATTCAAACGTTAAAGATATTAAAAATATATATAGGTTACTACTATAGTTGTATTAATTAATTTGTATAAGTTAACAAAATATTTGTCACAATAATAGAATTTCTGTAATACAGACTTGATATAATATTTAACTGCACTTTTTATCTTATTGCTATGTAGTCAATATGTACCTTTCTAAATAACTCCAATTTTTATAATACTTCATGTTAATTTTAAATCATTTCTTAATCGTTTAAATTATTACAATCACGAATAATACTTTCCTTCAATACATACTCTACAGTAGAAACAACACACATACACTTTACTTAACTATGGTCATAATTATTTGACTCATAATAATGGTACTTATTACCTCTTAGGTATTTTATTTGGGCTAGCCAGTCCCTTATTTACTTTATCAACATTTATTTAGGTACAGTATTTTATTTATTTGTCGACATTAACGTCATACATTAGACTTTCAGTCCTAAGCTTGTATACCTACAGCTTTTTTATATATACTGTACCTTGTACCATTTATTCACAGCGTATGGTTCAACATTTAAGGTTACCTATATGACCTCCAACTGTTTTCACAGAGAAATCTCGTTTGCACTATGATCAAACTGAAGGATGAGAACCTATACCTGCTCTCTTTAGTGTGTGTTCTACGTGTATTATTCATACTTATTTCAAATACCTATACAAACACAACAAAACATAATCTAATTCACAATACCAATTTAAATCCTTCAGAAGAATAGTTTACGCCTAATTGGGTGATCAATCCAACTAGGTTGATAAAATATTTTACTGAAGTCTTCCCATCTATTAAAATAATAACGCTTCAACTACTCGTATAACAAACCAACATTCACTGATTATATCCTGATTACATAAAACATTGAAAAACTCATCTATCAAATCAATTAAAGATTAACGTCCAAAGAATATTAATTTCTCCGATATATCCTCATTACAAAATCTATTCATATCATTTACTACTTTCAATTAAGACTTTTCTACTGAAAAATAATACCATTTCAACCTTATTTTTAATCCATAACAAAAGCATCTAACAAAAAACTTCAAATAAAAATACAAAAACCATTACCATAGGTCCGTTAATTGACTACATTCGTATTAAATCATCTTTTGGAGACATCAAGTGAACTATGTTTTCATTCAACTACTTTTTAATCTTATACATATTCAACTTCTTTAAACAAAGACATTATCATAAACAATATAATTATCTAAAACATTCTTGAAACAATATCGGATTTGGTACATCATCAATTTTCTTATAAGGAATCGTTCAACATTTCGCAACATGAAACTTAACAAACAAAATTAATGCTGATACATAGACATTCTTGTGTTCCTAATAAGGTGTGATACACTGACTAAGTCTCTATCCTAATGTACCTGAGTTGTGAAACAATCGGTTTTATAAACTCTATAGCAATTAAGCAAATATAAGTATATCTTTATCTTCAGAAAATCAGTTAAAAATCAAAATCAAAATCAATTTCATCATTTTTACCTACGAACACAGAAACTAATGAACATTTTGTAACTCAAATCAGAAACATATTGAATTATTGAAAAGCGTAAAGCATAAAACAAGAAAAAATAACAATATTACTTAACACTTTCCAATCTAGGTTTTTTTAATCAACAGAACCTGAATACTTTTCATTATACGAATGATTATACATAGTTGATAATGCACAATTTAAATTAAATTACGATTTACGATACATTTGACCAATTAGATTTGAGGCTTCTTGAAGAAATAAAATATTAATAAATATAAAGAAAATTAATGAAGTAAAACTGTGAAAATATATTATTTTGTCCCGTCTAGTTAACACTTATTTTAATTAATTAAAGTTTATATAGGCATACTACATATTTACGTTATATAGGTATTTAGTATTTAAAAAGATTACATAGAAAAAATAATGTTACGCCTTAATAAAACTAAAACCTTTTCATTTCATTTACCACCAACGGCTTCAATCTTTCCTTGACTCTAACTACTCTCTGCTGCCATGTATTTACCCACTTCTTTCCATCACGACTCGAACACTCCCTGCTGCTAGCAATAGTTCAGCCCTTCGGACACTATCATCTCCCAGCCGCCAGCAAAACCGTCCTCCATTTTTTATTCTGCTTTCAATTTTAAAACTTTTCCTTTTTATAATATTTGTCCGATGAACACACGCACTTCATATTGTCTTTTTGTCACGAATAAATTGATTTTGTTTAAAGTTCACATTTTAAATATCGAAGTTCCACATTAATAAATTAAATTGCGCAGCGCTGCCCTGAAGGCAGCACTGGCAGGGTCGCCATGTAATGTGGCAACCGGGAGACGGAGTAAAAGAACTGTTAGGCGCAACGTATAGATTTAATGTGTCTTAATTAATGGCTATCCTAAGCTTATATACTACTTGAGTACATAGTGCGGGGTGAGGTGTTACATACACTACACTACCTAGTCATGCTAACATCTGTCGAAATGAAAAAGCCGATAAGTTGGCAAATGAAGCTGTTGAGTCTGGAGATTTATATCCATATAAAAATTACTGCCATGATTTAACTGCAAGCCTTCCTAAATCTTATCTCAGAACTGCCTGGAAAGTGAATTGGGAAGTCACTACTCAAACTAAAGGCAAACATTACAAGCTCATTCAAAAATGTATTCCTAGTAAACCATGGTTTTCGAAAATGAACCTTTCAAAATTAGCTACTACGGTTTTAATCAGAATGAGACTTGGCCACGTGTGTTCACCTTCACACCTGGCCAAAATTAATATAGTTGATGATGAAATGTGTGCGTGTGGTTCTGGTGTGGGAGATCTTAATCACATTTTTTTAAATTGTAGTGCCTATGATTATTCCTCTTTTATTAACTCTCTCGTATCTGCCTATGTCCCCTTTCCCACTTCTATTGTATGTCTCCTAAGCTCTAATGATACCAATGTATATAACATTTTATCTTCATTTATTATCTCTAATAATATAAAAATCTGAATCCTATATGTACCTTAATTATATTTATTTATTTATTCTACGAGTACTACGAGTATATTCTACCTATTTTGCACCTGATCCTATTTTTTCCTTTCCTTTCCGTTTAATTACTTAATTCAATGTTAAATATAATTTGTTTCCTTACCTTTTTACCCTGTCGTGGCTAAACGCAATCCGCGAGAGCCAAAAAAAAAAAGAGTATGCCATTGTATATTCGGCCATATAAACATTCTGCCAAACCATAATTATATTTAGAAAAAAAAAGTTGTGCGTGTACTAGTGTACACACGTAAGAAGTGAAACTTCTTTATGGCCTTATTTTTCGAAAAATGATCTATATGCAACTTTCCAGAAATTGGTTAAATTAGTTAAATTGGTTAAATTGGTTAAATTGGTTACATTGGTTAAATTGGTTAAATTGGTTACATTGGTTAAATTGGCTAAATTAGTTAAATTGGTTAAATTGGTTAAATTGGTTAAGTTGGTTAAGTTGGTTAAATTGGTTAAATTGGTTAAATTGGTTAAATTGGTTAAGTTGGTTAAGTTGGTTAAGTTGGTTAAGTTGGTTAAGTTGGTTAAGTTGGTTAAATTGGTTACATTGGTTAAATTGGTTAAATTGGTTAAATTAGTTAAATTGGTTAAATTGGTTAAATTGGTTAAGTTGGTTAAGTTGGTTAAATTGGTTAAATTGGTAAAATTGGTTAAATATTATTTCACTTTACCTTTTTGCTATCGTCTGAACCAACCATGGTAGGGGCAAGAAAAAGATGGCGCGTAACCGAAAAATGTGACGAAAATTTGACGCAACTTTCCAGAAATTGGTTAAATTAGTTAAATTGGTTAAATTGGTTAAATTGGTTAAATTGGTTAAATTGGTTAAATTGGTTAAATTGGTTAAATTGGTTACATTGGTTAAATTGGTTAAATTGGTTAAATTGGTTAAATTGGTTACATTGGTTAAATTGGTTAAATTGGTTAAATTGGTTAAATTGGTTAAATTGGTTAAGTTGGTTAAGTTGGTTAAGTTGGTTAAGTTGGTTAAGTTGGTTAAATTGGTTAAATTGGTTAAATTGGTTAAATATTATTTCACTTTACCTTTTTGCTATCGTCTGAACCAACCGTGGTAGGGGCAAGAAAAAGATGGCGCGTAACCGAAAAATGTGACGAAAATTTGACGCAAAACGTGACGGTAAATTTTTTCCAACGCCGATAAAGAAGTTTCACTTCAAAAATAATAGAAAACAGCACACTCAGGCACGGTAGAAAGAGTGGGAGATACTAGTTCCTCTCCCTTCCCCTCGATCTTACGCTTTTTCGATCAGCATCACGTGACCCTGACGCGAGTTTGGAAGTTTTTACCCATCCAACAAAAAAGTGCTCAGCGCCGCTAAAGAAGTTTTCACTTCAAAAATATGCCTTGTAAATATTCGATGAAAGAAGATTATGCCAAATGTGTTATGCCAAATGAGTTTCGGAGCAACGATGGCGGTATAACCATCAAAAAGGCTCGGCCTATTTGATGGTTATACCGCCATCGGTTTGGTGGCCAGAGCCTCGTTTGCTGATTGGCAGGGTGCACCGCGTGCAGGTTAAGTTGGCTTGGGACTTAAAGATGGCAGGCTGTCCCCTTATACCCTAAATAATTTCTGATAGATAGAAGATAAATAATTTCTGAGAGATAGATATAAGATATGGAAATATGAAAAAGTTAATTATTTTTGTAGATTTAACGATCACAAAAACAGAAGGTGTGTCAACTGTCTATGAATTTTTTTTTCACAATATCTGATGTAGGTAGTCTCGGTTTGCATCCAAGTTCGGACGATCTACTTTTATATCTACTTGAAGATTTATATAACATTAAAAATGTTTAGAACTGGCCAGTTAGAAACATTGCTAATAAAAACTTTTTTTGAATTTCAATTTTTGAACTTTTTGGTAACCTAATGTAGTATATTGCATTCATTTGTCATTTGTTTTTGTGAATTGGCGGCAAATCTAAAACTCTTGTTACACGTGAAAATGAACCTAACGCAAGACAATTTTCGGCCAATGATTTATTATGACTTTCGTTGTGGGCGTGGGCTTACTCGACAACAAAGCTATGATAGGCTGCGATTAGCATTTCTTAATGAAGCCCCATCTCGTGCCACTATTTACAATTGGTTTAACGAGTTTAAGCGTGGACGTAGCAATCTCAATGATGATCCGCGTGAGGGACGACCTTTAACAGCGACTACTGAAGATAACATTAGTGCTGTGCGACAAACTTTTAGGAGAATTGGTTAGGATGAATTGTTTAGGACTTGGAAACTGTTTTAAATTGTATAAGTACTATGTAATATTTTCTTGTGTAAGTATTTGTATGGGCTAAGTTTCGTAAGTGTTGACTATCACGCAGATTTAATTGGTTGCTTTTGTCCGTGCTTCACTCTGTGGCTCCAACGGAAGACCAGCGTTGTGTACGTGCACGCAACATACGCTGAGATGGCTGCCTTTCTGCCGGGGCCTTGAGACTCGTAAGCTTATCCTACTCGTACTTATATTGTGCTCCTGAATTAATGTGTACTTTCTACATTGTTATTATTATAATTTTTTGTTATGTGTATATTTTGATGTACATTTTTGTGATCGGCCTAGTCGATCTCTCTGGGTCTCGACAAATAAATATATCTTTCTTTCTTTCTTTCTTTCTTCCAAATGTTAGATAAGTTCAACGGCGGTGACTCAAATGCTGTATTTGTCATCGTCACAGGTGATGGAAGCTGGATATATTGCTACGAACCCGAAACCAAAAGACAATCAGCTCAGTGGGTGTTTCCTTTCGAGGATCGGCCAACTAAGGTAAAGAAAGAAAGAAGTCAAGGAAAAAAGATATTTGCCTCATTCTTTGGTCGGAAAGGTCATTTCGCGACGGTTGTGCTAGACGATGGAAGGATAGTTACTGCAGACTGGTATGTCAATCGCTGTTTGCCTGTTGTCTTGGAAAAAATTCGACAGCAGCGCCCTCGAAGCAGGATCTTCCTTCACCACGACAATGCTTCAGCGCACTCCGCAAAACGAACTGTTGAATATTTGACTGTGGCAGGTGACGAGATAATGAGTCATCCGCCGTACAGTCCTGACCTGGTACCCTGCGACTTTCATTTATTTATTCCCAAGAACTAAAGAAAAAATTCGAGATATTCGCTTTACGAGCCCTGAAGATGCGCTGAAAGCGTACGAAAATGCCATAGAAAAGACCCCTAAGGAAGAATTCTACCAAATATATATTAATAATTACTAATAATATTCTACCAAACGCAACGATATTTTATATCGTGGCAACATTTACCTAGAAGCCATCATTATGCTCCCCCCGCTTCAATTGTTTCAGGTCGCTACTTGATAGTCTACGTGGCACAACGCCGCATTTCTCGCAGTGTGTCATTTTTCGCGCGTTTTCTAGTTACCGGAATTACACGAACATTCGTATCTCAGAAACTTGATAAGTTATTTAACTGATTGATTTTTTGTTTAATAGATTGTCGTTTTTTATTTGGTTTTTAATGGCTTTATCGTATCCTAGGTAGCTTTTTCTGTTATTATTGAAATTACCCGAAGAGGGTAAATCCGAATCAAAAATAATTCGGATTTAGCCGATGTTGCTTTTCTATGAACATTGTCAGTAGTTCTCAAATATTCTCAATCTATTATTTATTTGGGTAATTAGGTTGATTCCGTTTTAAACGGGTTATAAGTACTAATGTACAGGAGTTTTTAGGGTTTACCTAAAGGGTAAAACGGGACCCTATTACTAAGGCTCCGCTGTCCGTCTGTCACTAAGCTGTATCTGATGAACCGTGATAATTAGACAGTTGACATTTTCACAGATGATGTATTTCTGTTGCCGCTACAACAACAAATACTAATAAACAAAATACAATAAACCCTTCTTGCGCGAGTCCGACTCGCACTTAGCCGGTTTTTTTAATACAATCGCCATACAGACGGAGTTCTTATTGTTCTTTTGGCTACTCAAACTTGACAATAAAATTACAAATTATTTGTGATATTATTCGTAACTGCCCGTCTATTGGAATAAGGGATGATTTATATTAGACCGGGCCATGTCCGGGCCGGGCCGAGGTCGGGGCCCAGACGGGGTACGGATTTTAAACGTTAACTACATTTTGTATGAAATAGTTTATATTACATAGTGCTTGGTCTGTGTCCCGTCCGGGCCCGGATGACGCTCGTCTATACTACGGCCACCCGGTCTCAGCCCGACCCGGACACGGACTGGTCTAATATAAATCATCCCTTACCCAAAGCCAAATACTTTACATTCAAGGTTTTATTTGAAGAAATGAATGCGCTTTATAATTATGTATTAACCTACCTAATTTTTACTCACCTTATTTACACTTACTTGGGTATAATATACCTACTATAACTAGCTGTTCCCCGCGACTTCTTACGCGTCAATTTCTGTTTTTATGATCGCGATTTATTTTGTAACATTTTTCACTGATGCTTCGCCCCTATTGGTTGCAGCGTGATGTTGTATAGCCTAAAGCCTTCCGCGATACATGGACTATCCAACACAAAAATATTTTATACTTTATTTGATATTTTAGCAACTTAATTGCACTTATAATATCAGTATATAAACTTGAAAAATTTTTTTGTCTCAGGCGGGACTCGAACCCGCATCTCCTTGCATGCCGGGCGGGCGCCATACCATTAGGCAACCGAGACACTGCGACATGGCGCCAATTTTTCAAGCATATTCTTACGCTGTGAGCCAGCGTTGCTTCATCAAATGTTAGGAGCTTGCACCCCCAACACCCGAAAGAAACATCTTTGCAGATGTTTGACAGTCAGTTAAGATGAAACAGCCATTTATATACTTTATTTGATAAAAAAAAATTTTCAAGTTTATATACTGATACAAAAATATTTTTTCAAATCTAACCCGTACCTACTTCCAGAGAGTAGCGCGTGCAAACAAACAAACAAACAAACTCTTCAGCTTTTTAATATTAGTATAGATCTACACTAATATTATAAAAAGGGAAAGATTTGTACCTATTTTTGTATGTTTGTAATGAATAGGCTCAAAAAGTACTAGGCCGATTTAAAAAATTCTTTCACCAATAGAATGCTACATTCTTCCAATTTGACATAGGCTACATTTCAATTTGAAAAAAATTAGGGATCCTTGGTAAAATTTGAACAATGTAACCGAAGGTGTAGAAAAATGAGTCTTAAAATGTCTTTCGTCGAATGCGCTGCCGAAACTATTAGCGATAGAACAAAATAATGTACAACAATATTGAAGAACATCATAATGTCTACAAAAAACTCTGCGGTAGCATATGTCCAACTATTGTAGTTATGTCACTACAACAACTTTTTTCATTTTAAACATTAATGAAAATGCTAACCAAATTCAAACCATGCTATTTATGTGTTTATATTAATCCTTATCCAAATAAATTATTTATAACTGTGGGTTTTTTTAATATATAACTAATAAATAATATTTTTTTAATAAATAAAAATATTTGTGAAAAAAAGTGTTTTATATCCAAATTTCCAAAAATAAATAATTGTCTACCCCGTGCGAAGCCGGGACGGGCTGCTAGTATATATATAAATTGTTTCAAATGTTTCAGAATCATGCCCTATAAATATATTTAAAAAAAGAACCAAAGCACACACAAGATGATTTAAACAAAGCAATGTATATGATGTTGTGCAATATTTATTTTTTTATTCAACTATAAGAATAATCACGTGCTCGAGTAAAAAAAACATTTTCACTCTGTACCTACCTGAAAAAAGATTGAGAACCATAAACCCAACGGCGGGTAGGTAATTCCGAAATAGAAATTTCACACAAACGTGTTTAGGTCATTCTATGACAAATATTGTAAATATTATTTTTGGAAGATAATAAATTACGATAGAAAAAGAAATATGTTTCTTTTTGCAAAAGTGAATTAAATCCACTTTTAAGTATCATTTGGGATTGCCCGTACATAATTCGAAATTACCTACACTAGTGCAAAGAAAAAAAAAAGTAAGTTTTTAAATACTTTTATTTTAAAACTACAACGAAATTTATGAAAGATCTCCGAATAGAGCTTTAGGCTATTTAATCCAGAAGACGAAGTGACTTCTGTAAAAGGCATACAATCCACTGAGTCTGCCTGGTTCGTCAAAATACAAACATTCCGTCAATTTGTCTGCAAACCATTCGGTATTACCCGAATGCACCTTACATACTAACACTACGCAATCAGCCACATTTCGTTCGTCAGAAAATACGTGAAGTCGGTGACCCAGGGATCTTGGACTATTACCTAGGTACTATTCATAAGTTTTTGATTTTTCCTTAATACCTTAACAGGTTGGCTTAGGACCGTAAAAAATGAAAACTAGGTACTTATGTTGCGGAAAATATTTTCGGGTGAAAACTTAATTTAGGTACATTTTTTAATTCAGAAATGGGCTCTAAACACGATACTGAACGCCTATAAAAATTTCTGAAGATGTTGAAAAATTCACCTGTATAACGTTTACTGATTTACATCATATATGTCATAATTATTTATTTGGTGCAACGGTAACTATTTGTGAAGATAAGAAATTATAATGATCGAGCGCAAACGGACCACGAAACAACCGGGTGCGCAATTAACCAAAACGAGACAGGCAAAGTCGCGGGCTTCGGGCCAATCAACAATAATATCTAATAACCCGGCTATTTCAATATTAGTACAATACCGCTGCTCAGATTTACTAGCATGCGTTCCCATGGTGGTCTTGGTTTTTGTCAATATCGTTGCCAAGATAACAAGAACTGCAACCGATTGATGACTCGATTTGATATAAATGCATACAATACTTTTACAGCTTTCGTTTATATTATTCGATATTCGTCGGGTAAAAAGGAAATGTAACTTCGTTACCTGATTTGTACAGAAATTATAAAACTTCTATAATGCAATAGTTTGTGTTATCGATAAGAGTAAATTTTAGCGCACGTTGTGAGGTTCCTGAATTAGAATTGCGACTTGTTTCGTCTGAGTATAACAAAAACTGTTTTAGTGAAATCTTAAATTTTACTTGAAGTGTTTGTTGTTTTCGATGTCTTACTCGACGTGTTACGCCCCGTTGGTCTAGTGGTTTAAATACCGGGCCAAGATTTCGGGGTCCCAGGTTCGATCCCCGGGTCGAGCAACAAAAGTTTCGAATTTTCGAACATTGCTCGGGTTTGTGATCACCAACCCGCATTTGGCAAGCGTGGTGATTATGCCAGCACCCATCATTGCTGTGGTAACTAGAATTCAACGATGGAGGCCTTTTCACAGCAGTGGGATGATTATAGGCTGTTACTTACTTAGTTTTACTTACACAATGGATTCCGGACCTCGAATTAATTAACTCTTGCATCAGATTTGTTTAGATAATATATTATCTGTTTTAGACAACTTGGTAAAAAGTTGTGCGTGCTATATAAATACAGTATTTATCTTATCTGTGGTAATACATGCGTACTGATTTGAGTGCCTTCTTCAACTGTCGTCTATTGAAAATGAATACAGTCATTGTAACTTTACAGTTGCAAAATTATAGCTACCATATTTTTACGCGAGTACGGCAAAGCCAGATTGATGATTTTAGCAGCTTATGTAAGAACGTAACTCACTAGGGGGCACTGCAGTAAACATTTATTTGTGCGAACTGTTTCTGATTTGTGACTACTGTGCTTGTGAACTGGACTTTGATTTGTGCTTGTGATTTGGAACTGTCGAATATGACGACTTACACAAACGAGGAATATGCCGATATGCTGATTTGATATGGATACTGCAATTGGATTTCGTTTGGATCCAACCACACAAGAAGGAGACCCTGCAAGAAGATTAGATTTCTGCAAATTCATGCTCAATACGGATTTAGAAGACCCGACATTCCTAAAAAATATCTTGTGGACAGATGAGTCTAAATTCGATAAAGATGGCATTACCAATTACCACAACGCTCATTACTGGGCCCCAGGAGAACTAAGAAATCCGAATAAGAAGAGGGTAAAGGGGTCCCAGCGAATTTTCCAATCATCCAATCCAATTTCCAATCATTTGATTGGACCTCACTTTTTACCCAATAATTTAAATGGAGAGCACTACGAAAACTTCCTGAGAGGAGACCTCAACGATTTGATGGATGATTTGCCACTAAACCTAATTAGGGACATGTGGTTCCAGCATTATAGCTGCCCTGCACATTTCCGAAGAAGTGTCCGAGAATGGCTGGACACAAATTATCCCCGTAAATGGATAGGACGAGGTAAGAAGTCCGGAATTAACCCCCATGGATTTCTATGTGGGCACATGAAGAGCCTCGTTTACAGCGAGCCCAACCCAATTGCGTCTGTCGAAGAATTAAAAGACAGGATAATTAATGCGGCAAACGAAATAAGAAGAACGTTGACTACTGGTGTTGTAAAAACTGGGCTTCGCAGAAAAATGCGAAGATGTGTACAAAACAGAGGTGGACATGTTGAACACGAACTTTGATTAAGGACTTTAATAATTATTATTTTGTAAAACCCACCTATTGTTTTATTTTACTTTCTAGGGCCAAAGAATAAATTAGGTTCAATAAGCGTAATTATTTTTACTTCCACTATAGCCTATGAAACAAAGTTTTTTTTTATGAAATAAATAAGACCCTAGAGTATTATACCTTGTTGGATAGCTGACAGAACGTAGATGTTTTTAGGCATATCTGCCAAACGTGTGCCATACAATTTTTTTTAGATCTTCTTTAAAAACAGGTAAATTGTTAATTTTTTTATTAACTTTTTGAACTTACAATCGTCCAGAACAACGTATTTAGTTAACCTACGTAGGATTTTGGTTATTAAATTCATAGAGCATCTTAATCCACATGTAAAAAATATCATAATTAATGACAAAAATCGGCAATTTTTATAAAAAAAAAATGACGATTTTCTTGAAAACGCTTAGGTGTGGAGTAGGGTGTTCCATAGTGAAATATGTCAGAAAAGATGGGTACTACACGCTCTTAACGGATCTAGGTCGATTTAATCTGTAACCCTGTATGTGTAAATAAATGAATCCCTATTTCCCTTGGTCACGACAGGAGAAGGTTCCTTTAAAAGAAAAAAATAAGGAAATTGCGCGGAAAATTTGAAAAATTAAAAAAACTTAATTACCATGCTAAATTATTTGTAATGTATACGCTTTTGACAATTTAAAATGTTTTAATGAATGGCGTTTGACATTACATTGACAGAAGCAAATATGTGGTAAATTTTATATCGTCAAATAGAGGGTAAAAAAAAACTGAATTTTGCAGATGGCCAGTAATTTCGCCAGTTCCCGTGTCGGAATTCCAACAAAACTATTTATAAACCCGCCAGAAAAAAAAAGAATGTTGTGTATCATATTTAAGCATAATAATAATGAATAATTGGCAACATTTTTAATCAATGTTTTCCCATTTCGTAATCAATATTTATGTATAAGACAGGACAACGTCCTTTAATTTCCTCATCATAGAAACTGCTATGTCAGATCACAAACACGTTTACCTAGAGACTGAGAACTACCAGCTTGTAAAGATAATGAAAATGAATTACCTAGCATTAGACTACAGCAAACTACAAGAAACTGTAGAGAATATTAACTGCGAAGACATCAAGTACGTTGTATTTGAGAAGAAACTACTGCATTGTATATCGATAAATAAAGTAAATAAGGTTAAATTGCTAAATCCACCACGTCAAGACTGGATAAATAAAGAAATAATTCAAGATATAAATAATAGGAACATTATATGGCAGAAATATAAACAAAACAGAACGGATACGATTTTAGAACAGAAGTTTAAAGACGCTAAAACCAAAGCACAAATATACAGAACACCAAGAAGTCGTATTACTACAAGTATTTTAATGATAACATGAGTAAGCTTATGAAGATGTGGAAAGCTTTGAAAAACCTAGCTGCAAACAAAATAAAAGAATCAAATGGCCCAACTAAGCTTATCGTTAACTCGAGAAAAATTATAGATGAAACCGATATTTGTGAAAGTTTGAACCACTATTTTTCAACAATAGGCTCCGTCCTAGCTAGCAAGATCCCTACTAAAATTGTAACGGAAATAAGCCCAATAGAGACATCAGAAACATCAGCCACAGCAAATCTTAGCCACCTAGAACCAGCAACCACAGATGAAATTAACAAAATAATTGACAATCTAGACCCAAACACAAGTTCCGGTATAGATGGCGTAAGCTCAAAAGCAATCAAGACTATTAAAAAAATTATAACTGCTCCACTCACTAAATGCATCAATGACTGCTTAGAAAAGGGTTTTTTTCCAGACAGCCTTAAAATCGCGAAAGTGACACCAATTCACAAATCTGGAAGTAAATCTGATCCATGTAACTATCGACCAATCTCGGTTTTACCTGTTATCTCAAAAATTTTTGAAAAAATAATTTATTCTCGCGTTGAAACATACTTAAATTCGAAAAATTTACTCTTTAAAAAACTAACACAATTTCAGCAACTATAGACCTTGTTACAAAAATAAAAAAACAAAATTGATGGAAGACAAGTAGTGCTTGCTATTTTCATTGACCTTAGGAAGGCATTTGATACCATAAGTCACACTGGAAAGGCTCATGCAGTTTTCAAGTCATATTTTTAAAATCGCAAACAAATAGTTAAAATAAGACAACATCAAAGTTCTTCTAGTTCAATCTCATTCGGCGTCCCCCAAGGTTCCATCCTAAGACCACTTCTTTTCTTAATTTACGTTAACAATATTCAAAAAATAGGTCTAAAAGCTGATATCACCCTATATGCAGACACGAGTTTATTTTACTTTGGTGTCTCAGTTGAAAATATTATATCAAAAGCGCCAAATGACTTAACTTTGCTTAGTAATTGGTTTTTGACAAATTTACTTACAATTAATATAGCTAAAACTAATTTCGTAATTTATTGTGCAAAAAATAAAAAAAGTCCGGATAACATTCAACTTATGATCAATAATGAAAAAGTTAATAGAAAAGCAAACAAAAAGTATCTTGGCCTTATCATGGATCATAATCTTAACTGGAAACTGCATATAAATAAAATTAAAAATAAACTAACTTCTTTAAAAGGAACCCTGCGTTAATATCTAACTGCCTTCCACGTAAAATCAAGTATCTAATCTATAATACACTAATTAAACCACATATAGATTATTTAATAGAAATCGAAATCTGCAGTCGATCCGCAATAGAAGTGGCTGAATTCTGTGCTGCTACGACGTAATTTCTCGTGTTCCATCGACACGCTAAGAAGAAGAAATAGAAATCTGGGGAACAGCCGCTAAAACAAATTTAAATACAATACAAATAGCCCAAAACAAACTTATAAAATCATTATTCAATTACGATTATCTTACACCTACACAAAAAATATACAAAGATACTAAAATAATGACAATCAATCAAACTTATCAATATTATACGTGTATATTATTAAATAAAATAATGAACAAACTGATTCATACTTCATTACTGTCTTTCCGTAAAAAGCATCAAACTCATAAAATGAAATTACGCCATGCCAACCATCTAGTGTCACGCCCACCTAGAACTAACTACGAAAGAAAAAATAAGTAATATTTAGTATTTGTTTCTTTTTATGTAATTTTTATATTTATAAGTTGTAAATATTGTAGTTTTAGGGTTCCGTACCTCAAAAGGAAACAACGGAACCCTTATAGGATCACTTTGTTGTCCGTCTGTCCGTCCGTCCGTCCGTCTGTCAAGACCCTTTTTCTCAGGAACGCGTGGAGGTATGAAGCTGAAATTTATATCAATTACTCAGGTCTACTGTCCCTTGAAGCTGTGAAAAAATCAAACTTCTAAGCCAACGCAATCAAAAGATACAGCCGTTTATGCCGCAAATTTTCGACACTTGCAAGGGAATCAAAACCTACAGGGTGCTTTCCGTGAACTCAGAATCTTGAAATTTGGTACGAAGCAACGTCTTATAGCATAGATAAAGGAAAAATTACGAAAACCATAAATTTTTAGTTACATCACATAATATATATTTTTTTAATAATTTTAAACTTACTACCCATTTCCTCATAAACGCGTAGAGGTATTAAATTGAAATTCATACCAAATACTCAGGTCTATAATACTTTTAAGCTGTAACAAAATCAAACTTCTATGTCAACGCAATCAAAAGAAACAGCAATTTAAGCTGCATATTTTGAAACTCGCAAGTACTCGCAAGGGAATCAAAACCTAAAGGGTACTTCCAGTCGACCTAGAATCTTGAAATTTGGCATGAAGCAACGTTTTATAGCACACATAAAGGAAAAATTCCGAAAACCTTAAATTTATGAACGAACTTTGTAAACCTTGCAGGTTTGTACGGAACCCTCGGTGCGCGAGTCCGACTCGCACTTGGCTGGTTTTTTTATGATTATGTACTAGATATTTTTAGAAATTGTAAATATTTTAGGTAGTTTTTAGTTTATTTTTTATTATTATTAATTTTTAAGAAAAAATATAGAATATGAGGGCGTGAAAATATATTATTATAATAAACTACCTTCTAAAATAAAAAAATGCTGAATCGTTATCAATTTTCAAGAAAAAACTTAAATTAATTTTTTGGACTGTTATTAGGAATTTTTATTTTTTATTTTTACAAATACATTTTTTACCATCAATTTAATTAAATAAACTTAAATGAGACAGTAAATTCAATCTTAAAAGTCAGCAATCATTTTATAACTTAACATGAAAACTAAATTTAACGGATGCCACATCTAGGATACCAAGTAGGCTCAAATAGCTTCTACATCCATGGTTGCTCAGCTTCGAGCAACGCGGCCTTCCGTTACGGGACGGAAGGCCGCGTGGCTCGAAGTTGCTACTGATAGTAATCAAGATGACGACTGCTACTACGAACTACGAACCCGTCAGCAACTTCGACCTACCCGCCATATTATTTTAATAGCTGTGTGCGCTTGCTATGTTTTTAATTTTAATTTATTATTTTTTAATATCTTAGGTTATCTCTGTAAGTGAATTTGTTAATTCTTTATGAGAAAATAAATATCTTAAACCTGAACGTCTGTCGGGTCCGCTAGTAGGACTTAAATTATAAAAATTATAAGTAATGCTCTCTTAAAAGTTTAAAATAAAGAGCAAAATAAATAAATTAAAAAAAACCTAATCAAAATCTAATGTAAAGGTAGAAAGCTAATCAAAAAAGCTATTTTAAAAAGCTCTAACTATTAGATATAAAATGCTTTTATATAACTTAAAAAGCATTTTTTTTTAAAATTTATTTAAGGCAACAACAGTCATATAAAAACAACAGTAATGTGGTTAAGATAAGTATAACTAAAGACCTATAGCGCCTATAACTACACGTTTACAATATTCATTACTTTTTGAGCCCCTCTTAGGACTAGAAGACATTATGAACTAATTCACTAAGCTATTATAGCTAATTAACAAGTGGTGGGTGTGCAAGTAAGATAAAGGTTAAAATACATAACTATTACAGAATTTAATTTTACATTAAATTTATTTTATTCAGTTAGTAATCTTTGAAAAATAACAGATTTGAGCTTTGATAATGATATAATAAATAAGTCTATACTGGTGAAGTATTTATTGTAGACGTTAGTGGAACGATATATAAACGAGTTGCGAGTATAATTCTTACGATATCGTGGGATAACAAAAAGTGGTTTGAGACGTGAGGAGCGCACCGGCAGACGAACCCGGGAAATAAACGACAACTTGCTCAGTAACAATGATGAGTCGACTAGGTTATTTAATAATTTATACAGAAATACTATATCGAACATTTTGCGCCTATTGTAAAGGGATAATAATTTGTTATTTTTTAATGAAACGGTGTATGACTCATTGGAGATATTTTTCCGATAATTAATAGATTTAACAAATTTTTTTTGGACATTTTCTATTCTTTTTATATGGATTTCATAAAACGGATTCCAAATAGTGCTGCAAAAGTCAAGAAAAGATCTGACAAAGGAGAAATATAATATTTTTAGAGTTTCGGGACGTTTAAAAGGCTTACTAATACTTCACTACTTCGCATTAGTAAGCCTTTTAAACGTCCCGAAACTCTAAAAATATTATATTTCTCCATTTTCTAATAGAGTTGATTTTTTACGAAGTTGGGCTTAGGTAAGTGCCTAAACAATGAGATATCAGTGTTCACTGTTTATAGCTCTTCCTGACGAGTCTTTTTGTTTCTCGAAGAATATAATTTTAATCCTAAGTTTTAATTATATTTTCATAGATACCTAAGCTAGTTCTCTCATTTCATTACTTTAAAAGTTAAAGATTGTACCTCTCTCTACATAACGTACGAGCTCAGATTACTAAATAGTTACGAGTATGTACGTTTCACATAATTTAGATATGATATTTACATAGAGAAGCAAGATGAGTCGTCATCTTGCATTAACGTCAGCTATTGTAAAAGAGACTAAGCGACATGAAGCGGTAATAAAACAAAAAAATAAAAAAAGCTTTATTGTACGTTAAGAACTTTTGGCATTAACGAAAGAGCGCGTCTTGTTAACTCTCGTTGCATTTCAGTTAATTGAACATACATTTATACGTTTGCCTATGTAGGTAGTGTATAGATGTAAAACCATGATTCAGCATTTGCAGGAAAGGGAACGAGCTAGTTCTGAAGAGAGACGAACGTCGTTGTTTGTATGTACGCGATCGACCAAGTTAGCTGTGTGCGGCACGTTGTAGACTCGGGCCGGCAAAAAATAACTGTCAGTCTGTCGTGTCGTCGGCACCGAATTTAACCGCTTGACGCTCGCGTAAACTCTACCAGTGTTCTTTAAAACTGTGATAAAATACTTAAAAATTGCAATCAAATTAATTTATAAACTCAGAATATTTACAAAAATATGTAGAGAATTGTGTTTTTCTGTTTACAAGCTTCGTTCACGTATTTTATAATAAGGAACTCCAATAAAAAATCTCATTTTAGATACAATACATACCTACCTAACTAATTTATTATGCAATCACACACTGGACTCGGATAAATCTTGGATGAAAATTATAAAATTCACAGTGTTTCAAGATTTTGTGTCCCTAATTGTGAATGTAGCTGCTTTGTAAACTCAAATATTTATATTGTTGTGTTATCGATGTTGACTATTTGATGAAATAATTACCTACTAACCTTGATTGAAATTCAAGCAACTTGAGATAGAACTTGTTTTACTCGTCTATGTCTACTTAAAGAATGGATTCAAAAATTATTCTGAATGAAAAGAACCCCAATGATAAGGCTAATATTATTTCCAAGCTATTTTTGACGTAAGTATTAATGAAGTTTTAATTTTTAACAATAATTGTAAATTATTATTTAGAATAATATAAACTTGCTATGTATCTATATGCACATACCTTCTTTAATGTTAGAGAAATGAGAATCGGACTGTGAATGTTGTTTGTTGTGGTTGTCATAGTGCGTTAGTAACCTTGAATTTACCTACTGACTATTTTTATAAATACTGACAAATTCACTCAGTACCTACTTATTTGAGCATTATTTATTTTCTCCATTGTGTCGATGGACTGGTTAAGCATTTGGGATTACTGTATTATATTAAATATTAAATCGATGTGTATTAAATTAAGTATGTTTAAAGATGAGTATTATTTATTTTTTCGCATAGCTATGATGTCCTGTGCACTGGTTAGGAGTTTAGGATTCCATTGTTAAGTATGTGTCTCCCATTAGATACCTACTTAACTAGTTGATAAATCATGAATAAATTGATGATTTTTTAGATCAGAATATCTTTCGGGCACGTGACACCTAAAGTTTAGTGTCTCTATTAGTTCATACAATTGAATTGGTATTTCATTCACTATATTTAATTACAATCTATATCTACCGAAAGTACCGAATGTTGATAATATACGGATGAAATTTTAACCACCTTCCAAATTTTAATACTACAATCTACGAGACAAAACAGAAATGACGTATTTTTTCTTTTGGCATAGCACAGTAAAAAAAGTCAAGATAAAGCACATAGAAAATATCCACCAAAAATCTAACATTTTTGATGCGGCCTCATAGCAACACTTTTTTTACGCTATGCGCATCTCATTCATTCATTACGATAATATTCATAAGTTTTTGATTTTCCCTTCAAATTGAATTCAAATTTGATTGATTTACATTTTTTACTTCATAAATCTAATTATGATACTGAACGCCTATAAAAAATTTAAAGATGATGAAAAAGTCATACACGTACCTACTCTAATTTTTACTCTAAGGTACTTATAATGTAGATCCTTTGGCCTAATGTGTAGGGTACAGTAGTGTCGGTTTAGACCACAAGTAAATAGTTAAGTAGGTACATATTATATTTCCACACAAGTCGTTTAATATTTTGCCATCAGATTCATAACTTAACAACTGCGACTGGACCTGGTAATACCTCAATGTATTTGATCGGTATTTTTTTCAGCGGGAATAGGTTATTTTGTCAAGATATCTAAAATGAGCGATAAAAAATATTATTTCCGTTTACACGTAGATACCGTAGTTGCCCCCAGTGACGGATCGATCGACATTTTTTTCAGTGAACAAAGGAAATAAGAGTAGTAGACAGATAGCATACATGTTACTGTCGCTCTGTTTTAAAGTAATACATATAAAATAAATCCACGAATGTAAATTAACGCTTGATCAGTACTATGAGTGCATATAATTACTATGCCGCTAACTTACAAATTGGCAATCATTAGCAACAGTGTTAAGAACTGCATTATATGATACTAGCTGTTCCCCGCGTCCGCGTCAATTTCCGTTATTATGATCGCGATTATTTTTGCAACATTTTTCACTCATGCTTTGCTCCTATTAGTTGCAACGTGATGTTATATAGCCTAAAGCCTTTCTCGATAAATGGACTATCCAACACAAAAAGATTTGTTTAAATCGGACCAGTACTTCCTGAGATTAGCGCGTTCAAACAAACAAACAAACAAACACACAAACTCTTCAGCTTTATAATATTAGTATAGATTTTAGCAACTGAATTGCAATAATAATATCAGTATTTACACTTAAAAAATGATGTCTCAGATGTCTCAGACGGGACTCGAACCCGCATCTCCATGCATACTGGGCGCGGCGCCTTATCTACCATTAAGCCTTCGAGAAACAGCGACACAGCGCGAATTTTTCAAGCATATTTGTGTCGCTGTAAGTCAGTGTAGTTTCATCAAATGTTAGGAGTTTGCACTCTTTTAAAGTCTTAACATCCGAAAAAACTTCTGTAAAGATGAGAGCCTATTTAGTTAAGATGAAACAGCTGTTTTAATACTTGATATGATATTTTCCCAATTTAATTGCAATTATAATATTAGTACTTAAAAGTAAAAAATCTCCATTCGTTTGTATGCCGCTAGAGTGAGAGAGACGGAAGATCGGTCCACTCACTCGAACGCTATGCCAGCCTCCGCTCGTGAGGATTCCGCGTGACAAGTTTCACGGAATGACTGGCAGCGCTCGAGATGAGACGGGAGATCGGTCCGTCTCTCTCTCGTTATACCTGCGATCGCGCTCGTGAGGTTTTGGTGTGACACAAGTTTCTGAACATGTCACCCGACTAAAACGATTTTAAAGACGTTATCACGTCAATACACATGTCGTTGGAAATTACTTCCAAATAAATGACTAAAACTCGGTCAAAAAAATTTCTTATATTATTTGGGTTGGTCGACATGCTACATTCCTCCCCTCCTGTGTTTATAGTTACACGGCCCCATTAGCCAATTACTGTCGATGGTTTGCCCTATCGATTTTACTATGGCTTACCTTCTCCGTTTCTTTACCTAAATAACTAAAAGAGGCGATAACTATTATTTAAACTCCTATTCCTGTGTAGCTAGAACAAAAACACCTAACATGAATTACGTAAATTTAATAATAATAATTCATAATTTTGTAAAAATAGAGGATCTCATAAATTAAGTCCCTGATTAATTTTTTCTTTTCGTGTCTTAGATAGGATACCTATTTTATGGCATTGCAAAAGCTTTTTTCGAAAATCGAATTTTCGCAGTATCCATCTTTTGTCTAAGTTAAATAACAAAAACAATTGAAAGTCGATATTCAAATGTTTCACATTTTTTGAAAGAAGAACATCATAGAAACCATATGAAAAAAAGTTTCATTCGAAAACCTCAAACCATGAAGATTCTATGTCAATTCAAAGAACCTATTACAATAAAACGGCAATTTCATATTGTAACCCCTAATACCTTTAAACCCAAGCTGAATCCATTAGGTAAAATAATATTTATTAATCAATTGTAAAAGTATTATTAAACGAATATTTCTTCGTTTCATTCTCCGACTGATTCATATGGCCAAATTTCAAATTCACTTTTAGCTCTGTTTCAGGAGTTTATACGAAAAAGGGTATACCAAATAACATATTATATTTGAATGAGTGACACATTTTTATAAAGTCGTTTTCAAATAACAATGGTAAAAAATTCTGGACCCAGATGAATCAGAAACATTAATAAAAATGAAAGAATTTATGTAAAAATCGACTCTGTATTAATAAAAAAGAACAAAAATTAACAGTTACCAGTGATAATATTAAAGGAAAAATAATCTGGTGGGTTTACGTCAATAAATTATTACAAAATATTTTGTAACGTATGATAGAAAGTTTGAGTGCCAGAATGAAAAAAGAATCACAATTTATTTTAAAAAATATGAAAATAGCTGAATGTGCGCGGAAAAACAGAATTTGTCACCAAAGAAAGTAATAAAAAAGACGTGTGGCACTCGGAGACTGCCGCGGTAAAGCTATTGCATAGCATTTTTTATCAACTTATGCAAATGCCACCTAAAGACGGGTTGCTGAACTAAAAAGACAAGCGTGATATTTCAAAAAGTCATTAAAGGTTCTGCTATTCATCGATAGATGGAAAAACTAAAAAGTATCACCGCTGTGCCGGTCGATTTTCGTTACGGAATTTCTGGATTCGGTTTCCACGCTCAAGGCCCGCGATAGAAGCTATGCAAAAGCTTAAAAGAATCAGTTTCATACTGACAGAATCTACAATTGTTGTAAGATCATAAATTATCTAGATTCGGAACAAAGTAACAAAAAACTTATAAATGAAGAAACCACTACTAGTGCAGGTAAATATTTTAAAAACAATTAGCGCATACAGGTGCCACTATGGAAATATTATTGCACAATTTAACAATTATAACTGAAGAATGGATCATGAAAAATATTTAATTTATATTCATAGAAAGTTTTGCCCACAGGCACAGACATATCAGGATTATGCCTAAATTCATGCAATGCCATGCCATTCAATTTCCTACATGAATCTATAACCTAAAAGCTTCACATAAAACTCAGATTGAAATTAGAAAACAATAAAATAAGTTAAAAAAAGGAATTGTAATCAGCATGCCACCTGAACCAAACACAGATGAATCAGATATTTAGCTTCGTAGCTCTGGAGTTTTAACCACCAGCCGCACGTCCGCCTCCTAGCTCGTTTGTTTGGCGACTGGCTCAGTGTTGCCAATTCAGATTTAAAAAAAAACCGTAGGTTAAAGGATAAAATTACGTAGAATTGGTATTATTGGCGTGAAAAGTACGTAGATCGTTTTTTTGTTGTTGAAATGATGAAGTACTAGGCGAAACTGAGTAAAACAAGTTTTATGTTAAAAAAATATTTTAAAACCGATAGATAGAACATGGAGTTCCTGGAGTAAATGCTGACGCTAAATTACTCAAATTTTATTATTTCCAGGCAATAAATTTTTTTAAATTCCTTTTACACAGGCACTCACACACTCGAGTCACAATTTATTATGAAATTGGCAGCAACTGTCAGAAATTACTGAACACTAGCGCCCCGCGTTGGAACTTCATAACGTTGTAAGATGTCGTGGACCATAGTATAAAAACAGAACCAAAATATTTATTTATGTGACAGAACGTTGCGTTGGTTAGTCCTTTTTTTATTTGACTGATGCAATTGGCCGAAGATGGCCTTTACTGCGTCACTGGGTAGGGATTGTTGAGGTCCGAGCCACTTAATTAGTCCCGCAAACATGAGCGCCACTGTCTGTAAGTAAAGTATTGGAAAATATGCATCTCCACTCCAAAAAGTTGTGTTATTTTGCAAATTTGTTACAAATTAAAGAAAATACGTAGATTCTGGGACTGAAGTTCGTATGTTTGCAGAAAAGGCCTAAAATACGTAGATCTCTGTAAAAAGACGTGGAGTTGGCAACACTGGACTGGCTATCCCCCGCGCAGGGAGGCAGTCGCTTGATGCTATTACGCCGCGTAATAGCATTGAATAGCATCAAGCGACTGCCTCCCTGCGCGGTCGCGTAATTTACGCGACCAAATATGGTCAAGCGCAGCTTAAGCCACATGAAACAGTATTATGCGCTGGACACTTCATATTTTTTTATAAACACACTAACGTAGATATAATTAATACACATAGTTTTTGGCACGGGTCAATTCATTAGATATCGGTACAAATTAATTTATAAAGATATCTCAAACGGATAAGGTGTCATCGACCATTACATTCCGAAAAATGGGAAACGGATGCTATACATATTATGACTTTCAGACTTCAAAATTTTTTTTTTATATCTAGAGAACAAAATTCAAAAATTAAAACTAAATAAACTATACCAAAAAATATTACAAGCTGTGCCATTAGTTGCTTGCAGAAATATACCCACAAACATCGAAAATTTAGTCTCTAAAGAAGTACCCATACACTATTTATTTACTAAATTTTAGTGCGAAGTATGCTGCTTATTTTTTACATACTAAAGAATCAAGTTCGCAAAATATGACGAAAGAAGTTTTTTAAGTTTTTTTACGTTTCGTCGGTCGTAGGTAGGTATTATTTTTAAAACAAGGCTCCAAAGTTGGCGACAGATATTATGAAGTTATAGAGATGTTCATTTTTGACAATGACAAACGATATGGTGCTCGTTCTGAAAAATTAAATTTTCAGTTAAAAACCACGAAAGTTGGAAGTTTCATAGTAAGCAATAATTCATTATTGTCTAGGCTTTTGTGTTAATTTAAAATAAAGCTTATGATTTTTCATATTAGGCTAAATAAAAAAAAACGATTTTTAAATGGTATCACCATTTTCTTAAAACACATTAAATATCTCTGAAACTAAAAACCTTCATAAGGTACCTTCATAAGGTACACATTGAATATCTCTGAAACTAAAAACCTTCTTATGAAGGTACCTACCTTCATAAGGTAATTAACTTGTGGAGAAAATAAAGACTTTTGTTATTATTGTTATTGTTATTGTTTTCTAGTGGAACGTCACATTCAGGGTGAATGATAGACAGATAGATACCATAGCATCTGAAATAAAAAATTGTATGGATGCACACTAGCTGCTACCAACTGTGCCAACAAAGAAATAGTTAAATATGTTTTCAGTGATGGTTAACAATTAAATGACTAGTTAGTGCCAAGGTTAATACAATCTTATGACGTATGGGTTTACATTATTTTGATTTTGACAAGCCTCGATCAAAATGAGTTATAATCCCTCGATCGTGAGTTATTCCAGACACAATTGAAATCAATTGTTATCGCGGCACGCGCGTGCCTCCTGGGGGTTGAGGGATTAAACGTCCTATAAAGGGGATGTTATTGTTCTAATACATTTAATACACTAACGTCTCTTTTTATTCTAATGTTAAGCTACCTACATATTATATGTTGAGGCAACCCAAAACCATTCGAAACTGATTACTAAAACAAGTAGGTACAAACCTATACCAAATTTCATTAGGACAAAAGATTCTAACGACACACAACAAGATTAACGCTTTTCTGCTGGCAAGGAGCCCAATTCGGGCCGCGTCAAAAATATAGACATCTGGCGCGAGGCCAAAATCGGACTTCCTACTTAGTTGCGTTTTTCGCGGGAATTCCTACAGACGCGGCCGTTCCTATCCCTTTTGCACCTATATCGCTGTGTAGAAGAAAGAAGGGGCTAGCTAGCAAGCCAAAGTCTAAGGTCATGTGTCAAACAAAATATTTGAGCAATTTGTAAGTGATCGTCAGTCGTCACTCGTTACGTGTTGTGGTATGCGGTGTGTTCGCCTTATTTTAACAGTGTTTATTAACTCATTCACTCATGGTTCAATTATGTAAATGATAGTATAAAGGTTTACAATGAAAACCAAACTGTACACGAAAATTGTTAAGTATGGATAATAAACTTTATATAATCTCATGTAAACCATATTTTTACTTTTCCCTTAGTTAACATTGTTCTCATTTATAGATGCAACTAAATTAACTAAATTGTTTTATAGATTATTTTATGGAGAACAGTAATATATATACATTTTGTAGGGCATTGTTACAAAATATTAAATAAATGGTCAAAAGAATGCAACTATTCCCGAACAGCGGGGGGCGCTTCGTGGATGGTTGCCAGTCAACGGGGTAAAGAGCGCAAGATGGCTGCCAGCGGAGAGGACGTTCGTCGATATATAATGTGGACAGTATTAAACATTTTCAACCCCTTTAAGGGATTATATCAAAGACAATTTCCTTCGAAAATTTCAGGGTATCAAACTATTTATGTAGGTACCTACTTATTTAATGGAAATTGGTAAAAAAATTAGTCCCCACAAAAACTTACCCTCCGCTTCTTTACCTAAGTGTCGATTCCTGGGATAAACACTCATGTCATTTCCCGGGGCCACCGGTCACTGGCGACCACAAACAATGCATTTCCTATTGTGGTTTTGGCTGTCAAAAACAAATAAAAATCACTATTATTAAACTTATAATATGTTTAAAATTTTATTTTACAATATGATCAAAATACAAATTTATCATTTAAATTTTTTAATCCTAATTATAAATCTGTATTAATAGTTTACGTGACTGCGTTCGTTCGCAATGCGTTCTACCTAAAAAGCTTTGTAGTTTTGGAGCTGATAAAGTACAGACTACAGCTACTTATTTTCTATTTTAATTTAGGGACTTTAAAGTTAACAGCTGTCTTGTAATGGGCACAAACGTATTTAAAAAAAAAAAAATTGACTGACTTATTCATACGTCGCACATAAGTCCCAAATTCGACAAATGGTGTTCACAGATACGCAGTATATTTGAATGACCTTTCCAATGACATCCTATTCTATGGGATTGCTTGAATTGATTATGTAACCCTAGAAAAATATTTTCAAAGTGGTTTTTGTTTCAGTTGGAGCTTTAGCTTGTTCAAAAGGGGCTACAAACAAGCTATTAAACTTGAGGACCTATGGCAGGCTCGCGAGGGCGACCTGTCCGGATCCCTCGGCGACAGACTCGAGGAGGCATGGGATGAAGAGCTCGATAAATCCCGACGGCAGGGGGGCAAGCCCTCTTTGTCCCGGGCCATCATCAGAGCGTTTTGGGTGGAGTACATGATTTGCGGTATCGGCGTTGGCATATTATTCATCGTGCTATGGTGTGTTCATATAAATATAAAGTACCTATATTGTGTACCTATTGACTACTCCATATTTTTTTAGTCAAACAGATAATAATTATTAAAAAAGTACAAGCTTTTACGGGGTCTACTCATGCAGCCCTATCGCCCAGCAGCAGTTATATATGTATGGTCGTCCGTCCAATGAGCCGCTGATGGCCTGTGCGTTTTACACTAGCTTGCCGGTTCGTCTTATAATACGCTTGCCGGTGCGTGGTTTCCACTGTAGAACTCGTCTGCTCCATCGATCATCGTTTCTGCTGCTGACATGTCCAGCAGTTTGCCACATCAGGTTGCTGATTTTGTAAGCTATGTCAGTTCTCTGGCGGATAATTTTACTTCTGAATTTATCCCTTCCGAGAAATTCCTAGCATAGCACTTTCCATAGCTCGCTGAAACCTAGAAACTTTTACTAACTAACAGCACATTCTTTCGATAGATTTTTATAAGATTTTCCTTCATACTTATGATTGGCACGACAGCGACACTTAAATGATAAGTTTACAATCAAAGTTAGGTTAAGTGTAGTGTAGTCGAGTTGCCATGAAACGAAAGTATGAATATTTAGAGATAGATACATTTAGGAATATATTCAACGATTTTCTTAATGCTATACAGAGTTCAGTTAGAATGATCTGTAAATTAAGCTATTTCAAGCTTGTGGAAGCGGAACCACTGATTATTGAATGATCTTTGCCTAATGATTGCAATAGTTAAAATAAGCAGGGGTATTGAAAATCCTAGCGTGAAAACGTGATTAAAAGTGCGGAAGGAGTTATTTAGCTTATTTAGTGCATTAAGTATTGTCAACGCTCAGCTATTATGATTGTGGTCGGTTGGTGGTTCTGATAACGAACTTCAGCCGTTTAGTAACACCCCACTTCTCTCATTAGTCAAACGGCAGGAATGTTTGGTATTTCTCAAACTAAAAATATAGGAACCAACTCCTCTTCCACGAGGAATGAAGAATAATCATGATATCAAATGGATAAACTTACTAATGGTTGGTTAAAAGAAATGAGTTCCGAATCTTGAACGAATCCTTAGATAATAGCATCTACAATTCTACACTAAACCATTCTTGAATCCTGTAGGATTGTATTTCGAATCAATGATCACATTTAACCAAACATTTGGTGTGCAACATTTATATAGTATAAGATCCCACCATACAACGACCTTCACCGAGCTGTTTATTGGATGAAAAGTTTTTTATATACAATTAAATATGCCAAAAAATATATTGCAAATGGGTTGCCTAAAAAATTTCAGTCCAGAGTATGATTAATTAATTTTTTTTTTATATTTTTATAATAACTTTTTTTGCTCACAGAATCAAACAGCACTTGTTTAATATAAACAAAAATGTAATTTACACCTATTCTGATTATAATATTATGGTAATAAAAGATCTAGCAAAAATATATTTAAATATAGTAAGGACATATTTTGAATACTTACTTACAACAATAAAATTTACCAAGTAGATTGTCAGTTTTCTTGGCTGTGTGCTGTTGATGTGCGCCCTCCAACCGATGTCGAAGTGTCGCTGGATTAGCTAGCAAACGTTATGTAATAGAAGTTCATTTGAAGTCATTTAGCTTTGTTTCTATCGATAGAGCAAAGTAAGATATTAGCCTTAATAAGTTGGATCGTAGACTGAGTCAAACTGAACATCAATGTTTTCTTAATTTTTTAACCCCTACTGCACTGCTTTAAGGCCATTGTATGCTGGTACGGCGATAAAGCAGCGCAAGAAATTTTGTTGCTATTGTCAGCGTCTTATTAAATAATTGTAAGTACAATAGTTATGTCGGTCGGTATACTGGTACGAGCTTAAATTATTCAATGCCACACACTATTAATTTATTAATTTAGTTGTTGTCCGCGAATTCGTACGCGTGGAGAAACGATCTCAGGGGAAACGTAATTTTTTTCCTGGATAATAAGTACTTAGCCTATGTACAATTCCAACGTATAGTCTATTTATACAGGGTGTTAGGTAAATGATGTAACAAGCCCAAACCAGCCTATGTTAAACAATGTATGCATATCAAAACTACTGGATCGATTTTAATCATTTTTTCAGTGACATATTTCATACCCGTGCGAAGCCGGAGCGGGCTACTATGTTTTTTTTATATACAAAGTTCACAGTTTTTTTGTAGTGTATTTAGTATCAGCATTGCACCCGTGCGAAGCCGGGGCGGGTCGCTAGTAAACACTATAGTGAAGTGCTGAAGTCAGGATATCTAATTTTAAAAAAAATGTTCCAATCGGAATCACAAAATTTCTGACTTCATAGTATTTATATGCATAATATCTTAACATAGGCTAATTTATAATACCATTTACCAAACATCCTGTATATCCGTTACGCTGTAGGTAGGTACAGCTACAGGCGCCGAGGCGTGATCAAGTAATAAGCATCTATCCAAACGATAGCACATAAAATATTATATAAATTACTAGTTAATTAGCCCTGTTCATTAAATTACTATAAAATAAACCTATGATTTGAGTTGACATGACACCGGGTAGTGCAGTAATGTGTTTTTTTTGTTACAGGCCATTGATACCATATACGCTGGGTTTGTTCATTGCATATTTCGCTGGAGAAAAAAATGCAGAGACATATAAATTAGCACACATTTTTAATTTTTCTATGAACTTAATAAGTGTGGTAACTGGCTTAATGATGAACCACATGTCATTAGCCCAAGCATGCATAGGAATGAGAGTAAGAATAGCAAGCTGTTCCGTAATGTATAGAAAGGTACGTATACTAAACATGTTATTTTCGAATATCAGAATGTTCTAACGTCGACCAATCAAAAGAAGAGACAGACTCACACTTATGTTTCCAGAACTGACTGAATATCGTAAACTGTGTCGTTTTCAACCAACGGAAAAAAGAGTAGGTTTTTATAGGATTGGCCGATGTCAATTAGGTATTATAGCTCAAAGTCGGTCTCTATTTGAAAAATAATTCTATAGAAAAATAAGGTTGACAGCATTAAAACTCTTTTTTTACAAAAAAGAAAAAGTTTTACATAAACTCTTTGTGCAAAGAAGGTTTAAATCAATATTATTTAAGTAATCTGATGTACTCATAAGTACTGGGCTGGCACATCCTGGGTTCGATCCCCGAGTCGGGCAACCAGAGTTATGAAATTTCGAACATTGGTTGGGTTTGTGATCACCAACCCGCATTTGGCAAGCGAGGTGATTATGTCTGTACCCATCATTACTGTAATAACTTGAATTCAATGATGGAGGCCTTTATTTTAAAAATTATTGGTAATGAAAAAGTAACAGCCCAATCTTCCTCTATAATCAACGAGGGATGACTAGGCTGTTACTGTAAGTAAGGTGAGTGATAAGATGCAACTTGGAATGCTCGTTGCCTTGCAACGTTTAGTAAAGTAAATAGCATTATTTGTTATAGATACTGAAGCTCGATCGTATAGGCTTGAGCAAAACGGAGCCAGGTCAAGTAATAAACTTGATGTCGAACGACGTGAGCAGGTTCGACTTGGTGGCCCTGTTCCTGAACTACCTGTGGGTGATGCCCATCGTGGTGCCCGTGGTGTCATATCTGGTCTGGCAGCACGTTTCCTATGCTACTATTGCTGCGCTTCTAGTTATATTTCTGCAGACAGTGTTGGTTCAAGGTAAAATAATAGTTTAAGCAATATAAACACGATGTAATAAATTATTTTGATAAGACTAGCTTACTTAGATGTTTGAAATTTATGCAAAATGCTGCAAACCCTATCTAGATGTGATCTAGAATCTTAAAATTTCACAATTTACCCATTCAAAATATTTTGTATCACAACTATAAGAACAAAAACTGAAAACTGTTAAGTTGTTATTACAGCTCGTAAATCTTTCAGCACTATGTGGTAAGAAAACCTCAGTAAACGAGTACGACCCTCACTTTCTCGGTTTTTTAAGCAACGTAAATATTGGATCACTGCGGTAATAATTGCTTTAAAAGCAGTTTCAATATTTTCTATATGATTTTCCTGCCTTTCAAGAAGTTATCATACTTTTCCTTAAATTGATGCCCTTATCACATAGAAACATGTTCCAGCTTATCTCAGCAATCGGCAAGGAGTGCTTCGAGGGAAAATTGCAAAACGCACGGACGAAAGAGTTAGGGTGATGACAGAATTAGTTAGTGGAGTGCAAGTTATCAAAATGTATGCCTGGGAGAAACCTTTTGAGAAACTGGTCGACGCTCTGCGCAAGTAAGAATTTTGTTCTAAAAGTATAAATCTATGTAAAAAAATGCAACTGTTCCACTATGAAATTAATTTAAACTAGTCCTATGCTTACCAAAGGCGTTGTCAGCCAATGGCCCAGGGTGCAAGTTAATATTTGGCAAGGCTCCGTATCTTTGGTACGGCTCTATGTAATTAGGTATATTGTATTAAGAATGGTAGAAAGTCCAAAGCTTGTGACTTACCTATATATTCGAGTTATGACTTACGGGAACGTTCAAGTACGAACAAACTATCCCTTGTGTTATTTTTCAGAATATTTGTTTTTCTTTTCTTACACAGGCTTGAAATTAAATTCATAAGACGAACGTCAATGATCAAAGGGTTTTCGACCGCACTGAGCGTGTTCACGGAGAGGTTCATCTTATTCGCGACGGTTGTGACATTCGTAGTGATGGGCGGCGAAATCAGATCTGGCATTACATTCTCCCTGGTTCAATATTTCAACCTAATGCAGTTGGCTTGCAATATTTGTTTCCCACTGGCTCTTTCGTTCCTCGCCGAAACCAAAGTCTCCATCAGACGTCTAGAGGTATGAATACTAATTGTATTTTTTACTTCAATAATGCTTCCTGTAATAAAGAATAAAAGAAATTTCTATAATTTTATAAAAATAATTAAATAGATCTATATGTTTTTCATCAGATATAATATAGGTGACCTGGTTTCGGTGGTGTCTTCGTATTAATATACCAGAACTCCCCGAATAAATAACTATCTTGCGTCCGTGGTTTTAGGCCAGATCATCTACTGATGACAAATAATTATATTATAAATGGTCAATAATAGATAAAAGTTATCATGTTACCCAAAAGTAGTAACTAGTAACGAACTTCCAAAATCCCTGGAAGTGGATAATTTGGATGATCAACTACCTGCTATGCTCTAATGTATACCCCAGAAAAACGTGTTGCTTCTCACTTGGTGGTAAGATACCCACAATTGTCAACTATTTCACAGGAGTTTTTGTCGTTAGAAGAAATAAATACAGCAAAAGAGAAGGAAGCAGCAAAGGTTCATTTGTACAATTCGAACGGTGTCGATAGTAAACTGGAGAAAGCTAACCTAATAGAGCGATCGAAACCCACCGCCTTGGTGCTGTCCGGAGTGAGTGCGTGCTGGCAACCCGACCCCATCGTCCACACTCTAAGGAACATCAGCCTTACCGTTCCACCGGGAGAATTCATCGGTGTTGCTGGTCTCGTTGGCTCAGGAAAGGTACGAACAATTTTCTATTACATCTGTAGGAGGTACTTCCTATTTATAATTTATGATTTTATGTTGCAGGGCTTTTGTATATGATATAGCAATTGGTTTCACATTATTTATTTATTAGTAATTTTGGTTAGGATCATATTATATAAATTATATTTAATAAAATATAATGCATATTATCTATAATGCGTTCCCGAGCGTAAAGCGGAAAACATTACTATAAATATGGTCAAGCAATTGGGAAAAGTGATAAAATATAACATTGAAGAAAAATACATTTTGTACTGCTCCCGCATTGCGAAACTTCAGCCAAACAACCCTCGGTCTCGTTCCATCTTGGTAAAATATAGCACTCCACGAATCAGAGATTGCTTTTTGGCAGCTGCTGTTCAATTCAATAAGGACAATGTAACCAAAAATTAAACACCTGCCATCTAGGAATATTATCAACCTCAACAAGCCCTACTATGTCTGCGAGAACTTATCACCAGAAAATAAATCTCTTCATGCCGCGACTCGCAGCCGCGCCAAGGAGCTCGGTTATACTTATGACTGAAACTTCGTAATCCATTTATATACGCAATAGGGAAGCGCTGGAGATTCTTAAATAGTCAAACTTGTTAGTTTAAGATGTTTACATGTTTTTTACTACTACTTTAATAGTATTAGATTTCAATAATGGCTACCAGTAGTAATATTAATATTTATTACCAGAATGTTCAAGGATTACGTACTAAGACAAGTGAGTTCTTTGTATCCACCTCTTATTCTGGCTCAATAATGTTTATAGTCGTGATCGGGAGTCGAGTTCATTTTAATGTGCAAAAAAGGGGGTGACGTTCTGATTGCCGTTTCTAAAAAAAATCCGCTCACTACGGATGACGAGTTTTGAAAGTAATAGTGAAGACTTATGGTTGGAGATAAACGTAAAAATTAAGGGTAAATTGGAGAAAATACTACTTTGTGCTACCTATCTTCCTCCGCCTACGCCTACACACATTTTGGATGTTTTTTAATAACGCTAATATAGTAGTTAGTAAATATAAACATATTCTAATTTGTGGTGATTTTAATCAAAGAAATGTAAGTTGGAATGGCGTGCATGGTGGTCCCTTAAATCATAATAATAACAATAGTACCTACAAGTGAGTGTCAACGAACAGAACCTGTTCAATTTCATATCTTTTAACAACCTGAGCCAGTATAATTATACATATAGTTAATGACAATAATCGACAATAATCGTATTCTTGATTTAATACTTACCAACTTGCCAACTAGTTTTTTTTTAATTTATTATTTGACAGATAAATTAACAATTACATTGCACAACCTGTTAACGGACATACAATACAATCACTTATAAACTACTACTTTATGAGGCTAGTATACTGGCGCCTTTCAAAGTTAACTCACATGATTATTTAACTCTTTAAAACAGTTTGTCAAATACAATAGATAGCCTAATTAATATAATGTGCAATATTATTGTAATATACAACTACCAAACACATAAAAGAGGAGGTGGAGTGTCAATATACATACACAAAAGTATTACTTACAATATAACAGAATCATTGATCGAAAATGATATTCATTACCTATGGGTATATATACAGCGGTTCTCATTACATCTTGGCGTTGTTTATAAACCAGATAAAATAAACTTGAACAGATTCCTAGAAACATTCTCAACACAACTGGTAAGACGGAAGCGAGGAATAGAATTGGGTGATTTTAACATAGACTTGGTATCCACGGATTGTGACAAAAAGGTATACCTTGATATGTTGGAGGAATGCGATTATAAAATAATAAATAAAATCCATGAAGATTACTGTACCCGTGAAACAGCTTCAACGAAAACTCTGATAGACCATGTCTGTTCTAATCTTTACGAAGATCCTCACAATATTACTATAATCGATTTGCCGCCTTCAGATCATAAACAGCTTTTTGTGGAACTGGTAAAAAAAACCTGCAATAACAATAAAGAAAGCATAGATTACGAAGCCATAGATTATGTAAAACTATACGAGAGCTCTAAAAAAGCATGTCAAACAGATGAACGCTATTTAGTCCACTATAATAATTTAGACAATTTTATTAAGATTATAATTTTATTGAGAAAAGTCGCATAAAAAAGAAGAAAATACTAAACTTACCGAGAAATGACTGGATAAATAAGACAGTTTTAAGTAGTATACATAAACGAAATATAATATGGGTGCAAAGCTATATAAAAATACAAGCAAAATCGAAATGATAACGAGTTGAAAAAATATTATAACGCAGAAAGAAACAAGGTTACTATGCTGATAAAGAACACGAAAGAAAACTACTACTTGAAACATTTTCAACAATGTAGTAAAGACCCAAAAAAGACATGGAATTTGATAAACACACTATCCAGAAACAAAATCAAGTCTAGCTCCGCGCCCTCGAGACTTGTTGCTGATTCTATACCTATTGATGATGAAACTGAAATATGTAATGAATTTAACAACTTTTTTTCTTCTGTAGGTCCACAATTAGCGAGTAAAATCCCACCAGTATGCGATCCCTTGAAATATATTTTAACGTATTCTAATCACACACCTGATATCCAAATACCGAACTAAGACCGTGTACAATAGATGAAATATCAAAGATAATAAACAATTTGGATCGAAATACAAGCACGGGTATAGATGGCATAAGTTCAAAATCGTTAAAATGTATCAAAGATATCATAATTAATAACTTGACAAATTGCATAAACAACTGTTTACATTCTGGTATTTTCCCGGATAACTTAAAGATAGCTAAGGTCACGCCTATATATAAATCTGGTGACAAAACTGATCCGGAAAATTATCGACCCATATCAGTCCTTCCCGTCATATCTAAAATATTCGAAAAAATTATTCATTCTCGACTTAATGAACACTTGAATAAAATTGACTACTTATACAAGCATCAGTATGGTTTTAGGGAAAAATCAAGTACTTTAGCGGCCACGGTTGATCTCACTACAAAAATTAAAACTAGCATTGACGAAAAAAAATTCTGTTTAGGTATATTTAAAGATTTGAGGAAAGCCTTCGATACTGTCAGTCATAGAATACTTTTGCAAAAATTGAGTGATTTAGGCTTAACGGATACAGCATACAATATCTTGGAATCTTACTTAAATGAGAGGTCTCAAATAGTTAAAATAGGGAAACACCAGAGTGTTAGTTGTGAAGTGATCTGCGGCATTCCACAGGGTTCGATTTTAGGACCTTTGCTTTTTTCCATTTATGTTAATAACATCAGTACGAACGGTTTAAAAGGCAGTGTGACCCTTTATGCTGATGATACTTGTTTATTTTACTATGGCAGTGACCTGGTCGAATTGTTTATTGAAGCTCAAAATGATCTAAGCAAATTTTATGACTGGTGTAAATGTAATCTTCTAACTATTAATACAAAAAAGACAAGTTATATAATATTCGCAGCTAAAAATAAAAATACAAAACAGCATCCTGGTTTGAAGATTGATAATGATCATATCGGACAGTCACACACTGAAAAATATCTCGGTTTATGGTTGGACGAGAAGCTTACGTGGCAAGAGCATGTCAAACACGTTAGATCTAAACTGACGTCTCTGAATGGAGCATTGTGCAGGATAGTAGGCTGTATTCCGCACAAGATACGAATTATGCTGTACAACTCTCTTGTTAAATCCAAACTAGAGTATTTAATAGAGGTATGGGGCTGTGCAGCAAAATCTAACTTAAAGAGTTTGCAGTGTTCCCAAAAACAAAATAATTAAGACTCTTTTCAATTTTGACTACCTAACAAGTACACACATCATATATGAAAAAACAAAATTTTTAAACCTTAAATAGCTATATACTAATACAGTCTGCATGCATACTTATTAGAAAAATACTAAAAAAGGAAATACATTCTGATATTATTTTAAAGAAAAGAAGTTATAAATACAATTTAAGAGACACAAACAAAATAACTATAAAGAAATCAAGAACAAAATACGGAAAAAGCAACATCATCTCTGGGGGTGCAAAGCTATATAATAAGTTACCAATAGAAATTAAGGAGACTGAAAGTTTTAATATATTTAAGAGAAAACTGAAATCATATATCTATACCAACATATATTAAGCATATTTAGTTATTGTCGACGCACTGTTTTTCGATTTGCCACCATATTGTTAACTTTATTTATAATAATATTTAAATCTCATGTAAGCGAACTATTTTCTTTTGAGAAATAAAGATCTATAAACCTATAATTTACGCTTACTACAGAATTGTTGGTGGGTAGGAAGATACAAGTTTGCACCAAAACAAATATTAATACCGTACTTAGTGGTGCAGACTATCAAAAGTCACAGCAGCAGTGTTGTTATTGATACGGCAATTGCCGTAATATACGGTACCCCACGTTTTTTTTTCACAAAATACGGTATACGGCAGACCTTTCAATGCCGTATCAAAAAATACGGCAAATGGCTGTAAGTGAAATATAACATTTTTTAGCCAGCGCGCAGCCAAACGTACAACTCACAGGATGTGAGTAGCCGATAGCAAAAAGCAAAATTTGATATCGCATAATCGTGCCATCTCTTTCGCTTTAGTTAAAAATGAATGAGACAACGTATTGAACTAAAGTATTGTGTTTAGTCATGAATTTAGGAGTCGAATAGCTCAAAGTTCATACATAATACACGAGCTCTTTCGTTTGTCACGGTTTTGAGATAAATAATTTGTGAATTAAATTTGTGAATAAAAGTTTGCTCTGGACGTTCTATGTCTACCTCACAGTAATGCAGATTGTGAAAGGATACTCAGCCAAGTGAACAATATGAAGAAGACCAAGATACAAAATAAGTTAATGACATCGACTGTAAATAAAACTATATTAAACAAGACAACTTATTCAAAATCAAGGGAACTGTTCTAAGGTGTCGCGCTACTGACAAAATAAGAAGTAAGGGAAAGTACACACTAGATAAACATGAATCTAAAGTTATAGAAACGATAAAAAACCTTTAAGAACAAGAAACAAATCAGGATTTTTTTTTTAAATATACGGCATTTCAGTATATTTTCCCTAAAAATACGGCAAATTAGAATGTGACATACGGCAACCCAGTTTTTTACGATAACAACGCTGCACAGCAGCGGTGCGAGCTTCCCCGTCCCCCGCTCGTACAAAGTAACAGGCGACGGAGGGGCGCTACGGCCGCTCATGCGAGTTCTATGAACTGGTTGTGCGCGCACTCACCAGTTCGTGTGACGTCCGCGTGCGGGAACAATAGGTAGTGATGTGGAAGCCGATATGATCCGTACTTGTAACTTAATCTGTCCCATAGTGCCTTTGAAGTTTGACTAACGCGAATCGTCACCACCCACCAATAGAATTTTCGATTAGTTTTATAGATTTTGACGATACATTGCAAAATAATAGAGATTGTCATAGTAAAAATTTTTGACGACCTCCGTGGCTTAGTGGCGTACACACCGGTTTTCAAGGTGTCACCTGCTCCGAGGTCCCGGGTTCGATTCCCGGACGGGTCAATGTAGATAAAAAATGGTTTTACTACATTTTCTCGGGTCTGGGTGTTTGTGGTGGTTATCTATTTTTTGCCCGAAAAATATGTGGATACAAATAATGTTTGTCAGTTATTTAAAACAACAAAAGGTGGTGTGAAGCTCAATATAACCGATAATTTAAACCTAAGGCTTTCTGGCACTTAGCCGTCCGCTACCGCGGCACGCTCGCTCTGCTCGCTCGGCTCGTGCGTTGTCTTTCATGTTTCTAACCTAACCTAACCAATTTTTTTACAAGCAATTTCGGTGGGAAATGATGTTATGGCATGTGATAATTACGGCTTACAATGATTATAACAAACGATATTATGAAAATTAACTTTATGGGAAACAAAGTTTCTAGCACGTGACTAATATAAATATAGTAAACAATGAGTATGACATATAAAATTATAAGTAACAATAATATGTCTGGTGACTCTTATAGCAACTAAAATTCGGGCAAATGAAATTCTGGCAAGTGGAGGTATACCGTTTGTGGTACCTTCGTTGTTTCTGATTTACAAAATACGAATGCTTTAATTAGTTATTCAAATTGGGACCAGAACAATATATGTGATGCTGTCCACATTTATTTATATTTATTTATAAAACGAAAAAAAAAACTAGCTTCTTCCCATCTAAAATCATTTAAGAAAATGTTACGGCCACCGCTGGCTCTGACATATGTAACTTGTTGGCTTCCTGTTTTTCTTCTAGTTCTTCCTTTTCCTACTTATGAGCCTGTCAACCGTTCTGTGGGTAGCTCTACTACTACACTTAGTGGCACTGGTGCTGCTGGTGAAGGTTTGATGGACTTGCCTATCCAAACAACAAATTGCCTGAGCAGCGTTTCTTTTACTGTTGATCAGGTTCAAAACTATTTAAAATCTATCGATCATTGCAAAGGAGCCGGTATTGACGGTATAAGTATATACCTTATATTTTTGTTAAAAAATGTGCCTAACAGCTATCAATACCTCTTGCTATGATATATAGTATTTCATTGTCAACAGGGACTTTTCCATTCTATTGGAAAACAGCGTTAATCATGCCTGTTTATAAATCTGGTGATCAGTGTTTAGCGAAAAATTATAGGCCAATCTCTATTTTACCGGCTTTTGCAAATATTTTGGAAGCTCTGTTGTGTCCCATAATAACGTGGCATATAAAACGTTTACTCATTGACGATCAACATGGTTTCATTAGTCCACGCTCCACCAGTACTAACCTTTGGAGTTCAATTGATGACGTTTCTCGGTTTGTAGATGCTCGCGTACCAGTTGATCTTATCTATACGGACTTATCGAGGCTTTTGACAGGTTAAATCATAAAATCGTGCTAGGGAAGTTGTCTAGTTATGGGTTGGCTAGGAGCAACCTCAGTTGGTGTTCTTCATACCTCTATAACCGTTTCTCGAAAGTTGTTGTCAATATGGCTTCACTTCAGATCCTTTTTTGAATTCATCTGGAGTCCCCCGGGGATCGCATTTGGGACCAGTGTTTTTTAATATTTTTATTTATGACGTTACTAGTTGTCTTAATTATAGTCATTCATATTTGTATGCAGATGACCTAAAATTTTTAATGCCAATAATAAATGTAAGAGATGTCTTGTTACTGCAAAATGATATAAATCATCTAGAACAGTGGTGTGTCAGAAATAAAATGATCCTAAATCCTGAAAAGTGCTATTTTATGAGCTTCACTAGAAATCTCACAACATTGCACAGAAGCTATTCAATATATAACCATGCTGTACAGGAAGTTGATGAGATCCGTGATTTACGGCCGGTTCCAATAACCTATCTATCTTCAGTTTTGGCACATCGGAGATAGGAAGCAGTTTCTATCTCTGTTTTTGCAGTCCAAAGAAACAAAGACAGAAGTTGTTTTCTATCTCCTATATGCCAAAACTGAAGATAGATAGGTTATTGGAAATGGCCGTTAGGGGTTACATGAGATAAAAAACATAGTTTTAAGAATCATTACAATATTATGGTAAATAAAGCTCTTAAACGCCTGGGATTTGTATTGAGGAATTGCAAGGAGTTTAAGAACGCCAATACTAAAATTATATTATATAACAGCTTTGTCAGATCCTGCCTTGAATACTGCAGTACCGTTTGGTCTCCGTATTATGAAGTTCATTCAAATAATATAGAAAGAGTGCAAAAAAAGTTTCTTTATCATCTGGCTTATCAAAGTAAAATTGCTAAAAAACTCAATTCATACACGAGTAGACTAAATTTCTTTAAAATAACTTCTCTAAGACGTAAAAGATTTGATCAAGTTTTCCTCTATAAAATAATCAATAATATTTGTGATTGTCGAGTGTTAAATAAATTTAAATTTAACACCCCACGGAAACTCCCACGCTCCAGATATACTTTGTTTGCCACCACACCTTCCAAAAGTAATTTAGGCCACCATGCCCTACTAAATAGGCTACTTAACCAATATAATGTCATTACAAAAAAAAGTGATCTTGATCTTTTTGTTATCTTTGCCCCAGTTTAAGAAAAGGTTGAATAACATATATGTATAATATCATAGGGAAAGAAATCTACCTTTCCCTATGATAATATACATAATATATGTTATTAGCATATACATTGTAGATGCTTAAACCTAATTTTTGCGATACTTACTATTGATGGACTTTGATTTGTTATGGATTTCATTACTTTACTTTACTAGTTTACTCTTTTGTCTTAGTTTACATTCATTTAAAACATGTTTATTTGGGTATTATATTGTACTGTATTCACCGCGATATAGGAAAACCTAGTGATTTACAACATTCTTATATAACGTACATAATAACACTTTTAACTGAATCACTTTGTTCTGAGTCCCCAGTCACTCATTCATTCAATCATACATCCATGTTTCTGTTCATTTTATGGATTCAATTATCTTTTCACTCGCTCACTGATTTTAGTCAATCTAACGGTTCACAAGCAGCTCATTAAAAATAAAATGTTATTATTAAATGTTTTCATTTTCTTTTAAATAATTCACCTATTTGTTCTATTATACAATGCTTAACATACTAAATATTCTTGTAAAATAATCGTAAGGAGATTTGGCTCCTGTTGTGTTTTAAAGTCTAATTGTTTACTTAATGCTTTCCGTGGCAACCTTTAATTAAGGCAACACTCAGCGTAAGTAATCTTATTTAGTCCTAAGTTATAAACATGTTCTAGTGTATGTCCTTGTTGGTTGTCCTAATAAAATAAATAAATAAATAAAATTAAATAATGTGTGTACTAAAGGATGAAGGAAGGCTTTGGTGGCTATCGCAAACAAATAGTTTTAGATATGAAACTCGCTTTCGACGATATTTTAGATAATTAATCAGCCAGGATGTGTTGTTTTCTTGTTGATAGTCATCTCTACTGCAACTGCTCTTGGGTGAACTCCCACCTACGGAGGGGTCCGTCTCGCTGGGCGGGGCCCGCATATCATACGCTAGCCAGGAACCGTGGCTGTTCGTTGCTACCGTCCGCCAGAACATTCTTTTCGGTCTGCCGTATGATAACGTGCGCTACAAGAAGGTTTGTACAAGAAATCCACTCACATATTGTAAATACGAAAGTGCGTCTGCTGTCTGTCTAGGTAGGTACTCGTTATTTTTTAATTGAGCTCGCGTTTCGATGATTTAACAAACATTGTTATTGAATCTAGTAGCATAGATTTATTTCAAATAAAAGTCTTAGCAAATATTCAGTCCCTAGGGCGGTGTAGCCAACCTCTCAAAAAAAAAAGCAAACTATAAATTTGTTTTTCTTATATTCTTGGAATGTTTTTTGTTTACGCAACGAGTAGATATGCGTCTACCATCCGACATACCTTTTGTTCCTTGATTACTTGGAAGCGTATCCAACTCCGTATGTTTTCTTATTCAAAGTTTCTCCATACTAGCACTATTAGTAAAAAAGACAAACAGAATACAATGCAAAATTTTTATTTTGGGAGATAGATCCTTATAGATCTATGGCGTGAGTAAATTACTTTTGGTATGTAAATTTCTTTTGGTGATTAATTAGGTGGTGACCTCGTGTGCTCTTCTACGAGATTTTGAGCAATTGCCGAACGGGGACTCAACTTTGGTGGGTGAGAGAGGTGCCAGTCTCAGCGGAGGTCAGAGGGCGCGTATTGGACTTGCAAGAGCCTGCTATAGAGAGGTGAGCAAATAAAAAAAAACGATGACTAACATGGATGATGCGATTAATTGGCAACGATTGTTTTATTATAGTCTGACCATTACATGCTGTCCCGCGCGTATACCCACGCGTGGAGGTGTGGTGCATGTTTGAAAATTTATGGCTCACAGAGATTCATGGTTTGCCCGTGTGTGACCTGAACGCCGTAAAGTGTTCGATACGTCTCGGGTTAAATCAAAATAAACGCGAATAATAATCCATAAATTTGAATTTCAATATGTTCGCGTAACAAACTCAAGAAAACAGCAATCTAAGTAAAATTAATGTATAGGTAATTATTAGAAAAACAAAAACTTTCGAAAATTAAAACAAAATTAGTTCAAAAAATACCATATAATAATCTTAAGCTACTAGTCATACATGGTGTGCCAGAACATGGAGTATTAGCGAAAGACCATGTAAAATGAAAAAAAAAATGCTATTATTGTTGATGTTAGTAGTACTTACTAGACGCAGTTCTGCGTCTTCTTTTTATCCTCAAATGCATAGCACGACCCGACATGTGCGTTAGACATAGGTCACATAGGTAAGCATTTCGGAACAGAGTTTTTACTCGGCAACACAATGTCCGTATGTATTTTCCAATCTATCTGGAAGAGTCAGATATATCCGAGTCAGATTCTTGATGCATAGTAAGGCCGCAGATAACACTGCCGGCCGCCGTGAGTGACGGCGGCGGAATGACCAAAGTCCAAATCCAAAATAACAAACTATGACATGATAGTTTCACAATAGTTAAGAGGAGATAAATCATGCAGTGAAATTGCTTCAATTGATTCGTTGCCATTACATCATACTCGTACATAATTTAGTAAGTACTCCTTAAAATTGTTTTGTTCATACAAACTTACTTGCTAGCTTAAATTGTACATACATACATACACTCACGCCTTTTTCCGGAGGGGTAGGCAGAGAACACATCTTTCCACTTGCTACGATCCTTACAGACTACTTTCGCTTCATCCACATTCATTAATCTTTTCATACACGCTCGCCGGTTTAGGGTACTCTAGTACAGTGTTCGCGTAGGTAAAGTGTTCGCGTAAACTCAAGAAAACAATTTTGTAGGTAATTTTAAATCGGGTAGAGATGGGATTGAGTAGAGTTAGGACTAAGCCGATTCAGCGATCACTGTTTTCGGTATAAAATTTAAAAACCGGCCCAGTGCGAGTCGGACTCGCGCACTGAGGGTTATGTACCATTTTTTACTTATATTAAGAGTCCACTTACTTTCACTTAGCCAAAATACCACAATATTTAAATTAACTGCAAAAATAACTTTGTTTTTCATAGTGTTTGTATAAAAGACAAAGGTATAATATATTTGCGGTTGTTAAAAATGTACTATTTCTCAAAAACTACGGTTTTGATCTCGTTCAAACCAAAGTGAAAGTATTTGTTAAGATCTACATTAGGTACGTATTTTTTGCAAAATTTTTACGTTCTTAGTTTAAAAGTTAGAGGGGGGAGCTGCACCCATTTTACCACTATGGGAGCGTCTATCTTCCAAATGTTAGACTTTTGGAAAAAATGGGCCATTTTATTTTGGGTATCTCTGATATTGTATTTCTCTTAAAGTTGGTAAGAGGTGTAATTGACTGTCCCGATTTGCTTAATAGGATTGCGTTTAGATTACCCTCGCGTGCACTTCGTAATAATGTTTATAGACCTTTTAGTATTCCTTTCTGTCATACTAACTATAGGCGAAATAGCTTTCTAGTTAGAGCGTGTGAACCATTCAATAATATTGGTGTTAATGTTGACTTATTTTATGGTAGTATTGATAGCATCAAAATGGCAGTTTTGAGGTCGGCTGAATCCGTGGCACTTTAGCCCATTTGTTTTTTCCATTTTTCCATTTTTTCGTTTTACTTTTTAAGTGTATTTAGGCGTAGTGCGGCGATGCATCATCGCGTGCATCGTGCTAAGCGACTGCGAGTGCTTTCATTTAGGCACTGTACCTTTTGGTAGTGGTACGGGAGTAATCCACGTTAGTTCAGTAAGTTACATACACACCGTATTGGCTTAGGTACACCAAAGCGACGACGCGCTGTATCTTGCATAGGTATTTGCGCGCGGATCTCGCTGCAAGAAATCAAAGGTTTCTTCTAGTGTCAGTCGCGATCTACTATGCCCTTGTGCGTGTAAACCTAACCTAACCTAACCTAAACCTAAACAATGTAATGGCCGGATGTCAGGGGGATATGCCGACTGCAAGGCAGGTTAGAGAAGTGCTAAAAAGAATGACCGGCGGCAAATCTCCCGGTCATGACGGTATAAGTGTAGAACACCTGAGGCATGCGGGGTCTCACCTACGAGAGTGCTGACCTTGTTCTTTTCTTTTTGCATAATTCATTTTTATTTACCACATGAACTTATAAAGACCATTGTAGTGCCCATCGTGAAAGACAGGACCGGTGACATCTCTGGCAACCTATACCGCCCAATATCACTAGCAACAACAATAGCTAAGGTGTTGGACAGTGTGTTTGACTCGGAACTAGGCAAATATGCAAAAACATACATGACGCGCAGTTTGGGATCCGATCAGGACTTTCTACTGAGAGCGCTATCCTGAGCCTAAAGCACACTATCCAATACTACACAAATCGCAAGACGCCTGCATCCTTGACCTCTCCAAGGCCTTTGACCTAGTGTCCTATGAAGACACCAATTTTGTAAGGTGGGCTGACTCCCTTTCGGAAGCGTACGTGCTGGAGTGTGGGGTGAGACAGGGGTGTGGAAGTCTCCCGGTCTCCCCCCCAGGCTCTTTAACATGTACGTGAACGACCTCATCGTGGAGCTGAGCAGCATGCGTGTCGGATGTCGCATAGACTCGCATTAATAATATAAGTTACGCTGACGATATGGTACTGCTAAGCCCGTCGGTGGCCTAAGAGAAATGTTAAAGGTGTGTGAGACGTATGCTGCTGAGCATTGTAGTGCATCTGGGATGTTTGCGGATAACCAAACAGACGGGTTTAATGCCATAATACGCAAAAAGTCTGCATCCCTTATTACCAGGGTAAGACCAGTCACAACAGCATTCTGAGGACCATAGCGGACAGATACACATGGCTGCTGTGGAAATGTCTTGTGCAGAGACAGATCACGGGGCCTTATCCACCCCCGTGCTAGCCCGTCTGCTCATATGCTTTTTTATTTCGTGCTAAACAAAACTTACTAACCTTAGATAAAGTTAATTTTTGTATTACTAACCAACATATGGATTTAAGTTTTCCGAAATAAACAATTTATTATTATTATTTCGTTGGTCATTTTCCAATCACGGGACTATGGAATCCCGGACATTTGGAAGGCATACGAGGGGCCGAAGCCAACTCGCAGAGGCCCGTTGGACAACATTTTTCTAAATGATGTAATGTAAAACCAACCGACGATTATCCCTGTGCGCACTATACAAGTACACCCAAGGACAATCCTTGTTTAGTGCAGGACTATCCTCGTTTAGTGCAGGACTATTGCAGAAAGTGGATAGAAAGGATACTGGGCTATGGGTTTGGGTGCTAATGGACTGGGTTACTGGGACTATGGAGGGACTATGGCCCCTGCCTGACCTATGTTACTCACACGGATAAAATGGCAGGGGGTGACTTGCACACTCAATTAATGGGCCCCCGAAAACGGCCGCTAGCACATAGTGACGTAGCGACAAGGGGCAACATAGCCTGAGGTGCTTGAGGAGTGGAGAGGTATTACACGGCTCTCAGGACAATCCCGGTAATCCGTTCAAGATCCCTTCAAGCATCTTAGGAGGTATTGCACCTCCTTCCTCCGAGTATTTCCGCTCTAGCGACTCTCCACTCAAACCGCCCAATGAAGGCAAGCAAGAGGTGGGAGATATGTTCCTCGTCAGTGTTCACTCCGGCCGACCAATGATTATTTTTATTATTATTTACAGTTTAGCTGAAAAACACAATGAAAATAATATTTACTTGTATGTAGTTCAAATTCAAAACAGAAATTTGATGTATTTTTTCTTATCATCACTCTCGAGAGGACAATACTACTTATAACTTAGTTGTTATTCTTATTTGTATAACTTTCGCTCCAGTTAAAGGTTGATAACCGCAATTTTTGAAGTAGGAAAGGTCACAGCCTACTTTGCTTACCTACCATGCTCTGCTATCTAAACTTCTACATTCAGTCGGTAGTCTCGGGAGAAGCTGTCAGGTAATTTTCTTAACATTTTATAACCCTTTGTTCGATTTTTATTGAGAAACTACCAGTTGAGTAACTGTAACAATGATAGGAATAATTTGGTACTTATGTGAAGCCAAGCACGCACACCAAAGGCAGGACCGCTGCCTGCAGCACAGTTTGAATGTGGGCCCGCGCAAGTTGTATTCTACAAGAATCTCGTAATACGTCACATTATTGAACCGCGCTGCCATCGACAAAGCGGCGCAGAAGCAGGCTAGACCTACGCTGTTGTTTATTTAATTGAAGTGTTATACCTACAGTATCATGATGAGAGTACCTACCTATCTTAGAGCATTTTAAATAATCAAAGCTACCTATATGTACATGACATATCGCGGGCACATTACAGAGCTGTTCTGTTGTCGACTTTTGATTTAGAAGAATTATTTTCCAAGAGCCATTAAGAGTGCCACGATTATTTCATTCAAGTCTGTATCGTTCTGTTCGTTCAACTTTCAACCCGGTGTAAACGCGATGCTATTTTAAACTAAATCATACAAGCAAAATAAAAAATCATTTTGCTTGTATGATTTTTGGTTAGATATTTCTTTTTTACTTGATCCAGAATAATATTTTACAAACAGTTTTCTTGAGTTCACGCGAACACTATACGAGTACCTACATTGAAATTTAAGATATTTTTATGGATTAAGTACGCGTTTATTATTGATTAAACCCGACGCGACGTTTCGAAACCTTTCTGCCCGTGACCATGAACGCTGTAAAGGGTTCAAACGTCGGGTTAAATAAAAAAAAAGTTGTGCGTGTACTAGTGTACACACGTAAGAAGTGAAACTTCTTTATGGCCTTATTTTTCGAAAAATGATCTACATGCTACTTTCCAGAAATTGGTTAAATTAGTTAAATTGGTTAAATTGGTTAAATTAATTAAATTGGTTAAATTGGTTAAATTGGTTAAATTGGTTAAATATTATTTCACTTTACCTTTTTGCTATCGTCTGAACCAACCGTGGTAGGGGCAAGAAAAAGATGGCGCGTAACCGAAAAATGTGACGCTGAAAATGTGACGCTGAAAATGTGACGCAAAACGTGACGGTAATTTTTTTCCAACGCCGATAAAGAAGTTTCACTTCAAAAATAAACGCGTACTAAATCCGTAAACACATCTTTCATTTTAATATTTTACAATTTCCTTACAAGACAGCATACTGAAATTTACTAAAAACAGAAACGGAGCCGCTTTTAAGAGGAAACACAAGGGCCATTTTCCATACAAACGTAGTCCCCTGTTTCCTCCCTGGATAAAGCCAATAGAGCAATAATTTTTATAGCAAAAATCTATGGCCACTATTAGCATGTTTCTATGTTTTCTGTTTATTCAAAAATCTATACTAATATTATAAAGCTGAAGAGTTTGTTTGTTTGTTTGTTTGTTTGAACGCGCTAATCTCAGGAAATACTGGTCCGATTTGAAAAAATCTTTTTGTGTTGGACAGTCCATTTATCAAGGAAGGCTTTAGGCTATATAACATCACGCTGCGACCAATAGGAGCGAAGCATGAGTAAAAATTTTTGCATAAATATCGCGATCATAATAACGGAAATTGACGCGGACGTAGTCGCGGGGAACAGCTAGTTAATTAATAAATCGAAAAAAATCGCCAGATTTTCCGCTGTGTTTAAACATCCAGAAAACAAATTTGGCTAAATTAAAAAAAAAGGAAAACATACAAACACGGCCAAGGCCTTTCTTTAATTTTTATTAAAAAATGTATTTAAATCGGTCAAGTTTTGTAAAAGTACGAGTAATCGGGGGACTACGAAACGTTGATTTGGTGTGCTTTTAGTAGGTATTTTCGGTCCAAGAAGCAGTTGTCGCACACTCTGCGGTGAAGGCGTTTGGCACTGCGCGACAGCAATAGATTTTAACGTAGAGATTTCTACTTCCGTTTCGGTGCTGGTGTTACATTTGACGTCCTAAAATATAAGGAGCCGGACTATCTTTTTCAAAAGTTCAAAACCACACCATTTCTTGAACGTTACGGAACCAGGAGCGTTCGCACTCAGTTGACGGCGGGTAGACACTGCACAGTGGCCTTTAGGGGCAGCTTCCGCTTCAGTGCAACAAAATGCTGGAATGATTTACCACCTCCCTTCAGGAAAATAAAAACAAAAATTACATTTAAAAAGAATTTAAAAGCATACCTACTAGAATTTCAAAAGTTATGCATTCCGGATGCGTTCTCTGAATGGCGGTTGCTCTCCCTTACCGATTGAGTGTTGATCGCTGCCGTTATATCACTTCTTTCCGATCCTTGCCATTTTTCTATGTTTGTATGTATACTTGTTACTTTCACAACAATATCTCACAAATAATCGTATTTATGTATGTATTTCATTCTTGTTCACTATTATAAATATTTTTAATATTTCATTCCTTTAACACATACCTTACACACACATTACACATACTACTGTTTTTGGTGTTTTCAATTTTATCACAAATAATCGTATTTATGTATGTATTTCATTCTTGTTCACTATTATAAATATTTTTAATATTACACTCCTTTAACACATACCTTACACACACATTACACATACTTCTGTTTTTGGTGTTTTCAATTTTAATTTGATGTTTTTCTTATTTTTTTTTTAATATATCAGCGCAACCTCTGGGTGACGGCTGAAAATCAGTGTTTCAGCCTTGGGGTGGAAACTTATGCTGAGCCTTGACCCATGTTTGCTGCAGCAAACGCTGTTGACAAATGTCTGTTTTAATTATTGTGTTTGTACTGTTTTGTTTGTTGTTACAATATTTTGGTGTACTTACCTGTGCTTTATGTTAATTGTGTTTACTATGGCAAAATAAACAATTTCTTATTCTTATTCTTATTCTTACATTTTATGCGGAACTCTTGTTATAGGTAGTAATCGTCTGTTGGTTGTAGGCGCTTGCTTTGAGTAACCAAATGATTTTGAACCTGTTGAGGAGTAGGTATTGCTATTTTGTAGTGTCGACTGTAAATGTACGATCCTATGGCCTTCTAATGCTATATTGCTGTGTTTATAACGCTGTTGGTTCTTTTCCAAGGTTTTCTACTGCGATATTTTATATTTTCGACTATTAATTTAAAGTTACTTAAATGAATAGAGATGATGTCGTAGTTATGCTGTACGGTGTTTCATTAAAGGTTTGTTTATACTAAGGTTTTGTTGTTGGCAGGCGGACATATACCTGCTGGACGACCCTCTGTCGGCGGTGGACACGCACGTGGGCAAGGAGCTGGTGGCCAAGTGCGTGCTGGGGCTGCTGCGGCACGCCACGCGCGTGCTCGTCACGCACCAGCTGCACCACCTCAAGGCCGCCGACAGAGTGCTCATACTCAGGAATGTAAGAAATCGTCATTTCGTCTTTTGAATACATAATCAGAACTATTGGTTTCTAGAATTTACGCGAATACCTAATGTACTTTGAATTTAAAGATTTATTTAGATATTGCGTGGTCGCGGGTAGGGTAGGTAGATCCGTGAACGCTGTAAGTAAAGTGTTCGAAACTAGACCTCAGGATAAATCAAATTCAGGATAAATTGTAAAATTTTAATGAACGCGAGTTCAAATCCATAAATAAATTCATTTAAATAATTAGAACTGTTTACAAAAATCGGTTGTGTAATTTAAATTCATTTTCACTAGTGACACAGTAACAATTAAGAGTACCTACCTAGGTTTATGGGTAACTAGCTGTTGCCCGCGACTAAATTTAATATAAGTAGAAGTAATTAGACACATTTCATTATTATTTTTTATGATGTCACTGTCCACTTTACTTATCTATACATATAATCTATTGCAATGATATTCAGTTTATTTAAATAAATAAAAAATCTGTTATTATGATCGCGATTATTTTTGCAACATTTTTCACTGATACTTCGCTCCTATTGGTCGCAGCGTGATGTCATAGCCTAAATCCTTCCTCGATAAATGGACTATCCAACACAAAAACATTTTTTCAATTCGAACCAATACTTCCCGAGATTAGCGCGTTCAAACAAACAAATAAGAAACAAACAAACTCTTCAGCTTTATAATATTAGTATGGATTTCGAGTTCTTAAAGAAAACTTTCTGATTTGCTATACCAAAGTTCCACTCAGACACACACGCGGCCGTTATCTTAATTCAAGGAACGTCACAAGGCTACATTAAATTGATACCAAACACGACGTTCGCGCAATAAGCTCAGTCATTCATTACTATTAATCACACACAGTGTGTAGAAGATGATTTAACGCTATTAATAATAGGCAGAAGTTGTATTGTTTTCTCAGCCGAGTGACGCTTAAACCGTTATATTTTTTTTAAATATGCCATTAATTTTGTATCTAACTGCTACGTGAACAATTGTAGGTATATTATATTATATTCGTATAGAAATTGTAACAAACCATCGTTATTCTTGCCGAGAAAATAGCTTAGTGGGTGTAACCAAAAGTTTGCACATGGCAGTTACCTTCATATAATAATCTTCTTTGCTTTATTTAGCTGGTTTTAGATAACAACATCATCACGAGTTTGAATAAACAAATGACACATTAACGAGCATACGTTGCATACTGATAACTGTTTCTGTATTTACAACTACATAAGTACAACTCTATCCTTACATTATGTTAATTCGAATATCGAATTGAAAATACTTCACCGGAAAAAAGGAATATTAAAAAAAATCTAGGTAGGTGTTTATGTACTATGGTGGTATGATAAAGGATAAGGTATGATACCGACAAGCATTGACCAGTAATACTGTTACTAAGTATAAGTACTTACTTGAAAACAAAATGTTCTTAATTTTCTGCACGACAGGTTTAAGTTTATCTTATGCATAGGTAATATTTAAATTTTTTGTCACACAGACAGTGTTTTGTCTCAAATAGATAACATTAACATAAACTAGTCATAGTGTAAGTTCGCCGGTTCGCGTCCATGGCCCAATTCGCGTCCATTTTAAAAGTTTCTTGCTTTAAAAGTTCTCTAAAATAAGTAAACTACCACACCAATCAAATGAAATGTCATTACCGCTAATACCTCAATGTATTAGAGGCACGCACATAAAGACAAAAGGTCCTTTCGCCAAACCAATTTCGTTTAGAAAAATAGTTTGTCTCGGCTAATCAACTGCGAAGCGCGTAAGCGCGGAATTTTAGGTAAAAAATTATAGTTTAAAAAACTAAAAAACCACGCTTTTAAAACAGATTGAACTAAAAAATTAAAAATAAAACTGTAGTAATCAATTGAAAAATTCATATTATTGTACAAAAAGCGTGGGGTGCTTGTTATGATATCCACAGATATAGTAAATTATTGATAAAATATTTACAACAATCTAAATCAAGCCCCCACGCTTTTTGTACAATAATATGAATTTTTCAATTGATTACTACAGTTTTATTTTTAATTTTTTAGTTCAATCTGTTTTAAAAGCGTGGTTTTTTAGTTTTTTAAACTATAATTTATTTTTTACTTTTTAGTTTAGTTTATAAGATTTGATTCCTTCTTTACCGACTGTAAGTCCAAACCTATGCAGGAAACATAATTGATACAGATCGCGCGCTAGCTCTATCTCTTTTACTCCCTCTTACAGAGGAAAACTGGGAAAACTGTTATTAAATTATTGCATTGTCATCGGCCCTTGATACGTGTGCAAAGTTTCAAATTAATCAAACTTCTGGAAATCGGTCAAATTTATGCTCAAAGATTCCATTACATAGATACAACCCAAGCTAATAAAAGCGTGGTAAAAATAGTGTGCAGCGGCGCGTTCGAAGGTAAGTTTTTTATTGTTTTATGTGAATTTTAGCATACAAAGCTGTTTATAGACCTTTATAATGAAAAACGGAATAATATTAGGGGTTAAAGTATGAAATTGCCGTTTTGTATGGACGAAATCGAGAAAAGTCATTTTTCCATACTAACAATTTTTTTGTTTTTTTAATAACGCCTGAACCGTTTTCGATGCAATTAAAGGTGAAAGTTAGATGGTTATAAAGCTACGCATTATAGTATTTAAATTTCTGAAAATCAAAGTATATAATACAAATATACTTAATTAAAGCAAGAAGGTCAGCTGACACATTGTAAGGGGTCTTTTCAACGACTTCCTTTGAAGTAATAGGCACTAGTACATATTGCATTTTTTTTTAGTCACAAGTTACTTTATTTAGTTTTTGATACAATACAAAAAGAATTACGCAACAATATGACTATACTGAAGAGCTATAAACAAAATAAAAAGTGGGAAAATAATCGGCAATTTCATACTTTAACCCCTATTAATAATTATGAATTTGCTTTTATTTTTTTATTTTTAACTAATGAATTAAGGTGGACGCGAATTACTACATCGAATTTACAAAACTTCCACTTTGCTTCCGCAATGGACGCAAACTATACCTACAGGCAATGCACAATGATATTACAAAGAAATAGATATGTTATGTTCATATTAAATTGCGTTCGCAAAACGTCACGGCCCTGCACGATGACAGTTACATAGATTAGGAATTGTAACCAAAATCAGACAGTACAAATATTTGAAAGTAGGTAGAAAATAGAGAGAAATAAAACAGGTTGTATTTGTGTTATATGAAAAAATATTTTTACTATGTAAGTACGTAACATAAAACATACTTTGGAATTATGAGAGTTACACAAGTTAGAATTTTTAACAGAAATATTTATGTAAAATTTTTAAAAGATAATACACAATTACATCCAGTCTGATTCACTTTGTTGCTTTCGCACTATTGCAATTCACTCTTCTTTTCTAACTTCATTACAAGGAAAGCTAGAAAAACAATTGTGAATAGTAAATCTTAACACTGACGGGGTACTAACGTTTAATATTAGCTACTCCAGAACTTTAACATCATGGTTCAAACCACAGAACATGGAAAAGGGTTAGAAAGGCGATGTTGGCGGGGCAGGCACGCCACAGAGGTTATGAGCAAATGCTATTGCTTCTGCCGAAACGTGAGCACTGTGATTGGTTAGCGTTCTTTGTACTCGTTTACGTGTAGTGGGACGTAAGCGGCGACATCGGTTCTCATACAATTGGCGCATGACAGTCGTTCTAATCTTTTTCCATGTTCTGTGGTTCAAACTATCAAAGTACCAAATTTAATTATGAAGAATTTCATTAGAATTATTTTTAAATTAATACCACTATGTGTGCTATGGTATGATTAACTCGTCATATTGATACTCGTACCTAAATTGTCGCATCTGAATTTTTAATCTATGTCGTCGTCTTAGTACTTACAAAGAAACTTTAAAATTAAAAAACACGTAGTATAAAACAAATATTTTTATAAACTACATGTGATATGTGATCCCTTGAGATTTATTCATTTTAGCACAATAATGTGTGCAAAATCAAAATACACAAGACAGCAATTTTCAAATTTTTCTTAATCTGTTACTGTGACTCGCTCTGAAGCTTGTCTGACGCAAACTGATTGAGACATGTTACAATTGACTCCAAAAGACTTCTTAACATAAGCCGCGAAGTAACATATCTATTTCTTTGTAATATCATTGCCTACAGGGGAAAATAAGAAACCAAATTGCGTCCACTATATTCTAATACAATTGACTTGCTTGTAAAAATAATTTAAAATGTTTATTATTGTTTATTATTATTGTATTTTTTTTATTAAGACTATGTGTTTATAATTATATTTTTAAATAAAATGAGTCATTTCTTTCATTCTTTTTTTTTCTATCTAGGATGAGTTCTTCGGAGGCAAGAAAGATGCTGTTCTTCAAGAAGGGTGACAAAACTCTTTTGAAGAACTACAGACCCATCTCGCTTCTGAGCCATATCTATAAGTTGTTTTCGAGAATCATTACGAATCGTCTCACCCGCAGGTTCGATTACTTCTAACCTCCCAAACAAGCTGGGTTCAGATAATACTATAGTACCATAGACCACATTCATACGCTGCGGCAAGCTATACAGTAGACCGAAGAGTATAATTGTCACTTTGTTTACCTTCGTGGACTATGAGAAAGCCTTTGATTCGATTGAGACCTGGGCAGGGCTGCAGTCTCTCCAAAGGTGCCAAATAGACTACAGGTACATCGAGGTGCTAAAGTAATTATACCAAAACGCTACCATGTTAGTCCGATCACAGAACCAGAGCCACAGCGAGGCCTGAGACAGGGAGACGTTATTTCTCCGAAACTGTTCACAGCTGCGTTGGAGGATATTGACGCGGCATCAATATCAATGGCGAAAACCTAACACACCTGCAATTTGACGATGATGTAGTTCTTATGGCTGAGAACTTAGAAGACCTAAACATTATGCTCGAAGATCACGGTAATGCTTCTCAAAGAGTGGGTCTTATGATGAACATAGACAAGACGAAAATCATGTTAAATGGGCATTTAACATGGGCATGTTGCATCCGCTCCAGTTAACGTTGGGAATATTGCACTCGAAGTTGTTGACCGCTATGATTACCTGGGATGGGACTGATAGTCCAATTAGGTAAGTCCAACTTAGAGAAAGAGATCTCTCGTCAAATCCAGCTCGGATGGGCAGCGTTAGGGAAGCTCCAGCATATATTCGCGTCCGAAATACCTCCGTGTCTCAAGACGAAAGTCTTTGACCAGTGTGTGTTGCCAGTAATGACCTATAGGAGTGAGACGTCGTCGTTTACTATGGGTCTCATAAGGAGACTCAAGATCACCCAGCGAGCAATGGAGCGAGCGATGCTTGGTATTTCCCTACTCGATCGAATTAGAAATGATGAGATCCGCAGGAGAACTAACACAACCGCCATCGCTCGAAGGATTGCATCGTTGAAGTGGCAGTGGGCACATATGGGGACACATAGCATGTGGAACCGATGGCCGTTGGGGCGGAAAGGTTCTCGAATCGCGACCTCGTACCGGACGACGTTCCGTGTGCAGGCCCTCTACGAGGTGGACCGACGATCTGGTCAAGCCCAGGACCGATCGTTGTGGAGATCTTTGAAGGAGGCCAATGCCCAGCAATGGGCGTCGTTCGGCTGATATGATGAATAATATACCTACCATGTGATTTTAGGGTAAAATTAACAGAAGGGTGAGATGTGTGAGAGTGATTTTTATTATTTATATTCCATAATAAAGAAACTATTTAAATAAAATATTTCTTTACAAATTCTTACAAATATCACCCCTGTATTCCTTTTTTAAGCTGGTGGACGCTAAATGGTCCACGGGTGGACGCAATTTGGATTTTGTAGACGCAAAGTGGCTAAAACGCCTATTTCTGAAGTTTATTTATTTAAAAACAACACAACATTATTCGAATTAAACTGAAATTTATTCTTAATATACACTATATAATAAACACATTACATATTTTTTTCATAGAAATTAGTGCTGGGTCATTTTTATTATCGCCGTCTAACTAGCCAACTGCACTAAAAGGACGCAAACAGGCGAAATGACCCTATATCTTTTTTGGAACTTCTTAATATTCCGTCAGTTCACTTTTTGTTAGTACATTAATTTTTTCATAACTATTACGTATAAGCATCTAGATGTCTAAGTAGGATTTTATAGTAAAATATTAAGTTTAAACATTTTACTTAATAATAATAGTACTAGTACTAGTACTATATAAGTAAAATGTTTAAACTTAATATTTTACTATAAAATCCTACTTAATATTATAAAAGTGAAAGTTTGTGAGTATGGATGTCTGGATTTTTGTCATTCTTTCAGACTAACACGGCTCAACGGATTTGATCTGAATGATGTTTGGCAAGGTACCTAGTGTGTTTGTTTATTGGCTGGCATAACATAACAGCTACTTTTTATCCCGGGAAAAGGTACGGTTCCCGTGGGATAATTTTAATACATAGTTTTAAATTCAATATTCCACGCGTTTGAAGTCGCGGGCAACAGCTAGTAGTACCTATATAAATGAACAAAGCTATTGTTAACTGAAAGGTTGAAGATCTTTCGACGTATTTTTCCAAACTTTTTGTATACGTCCCAACTTTTTGACGACAGGGTGAAATAGAAACTAGCGGCACTTTTGAAGAAGTATCCAGCACACCGCTGTTTGACGAACTCCTCCAAGAGGAGGAGCCGGATGAAGCCGGTCGGCCTGCCTTATTAGCACGACAACGGACCATGTCCGTCCAGGTAAAGGATTCCTTAAGTATATTTTAATAAAACAAACATATTAAAGGCAAACATTTATCACGCTTTAAACCTACGGATCCTAACCTTAGTAAAATAATGCTGAAACGTGTAAATGAATAAGAATTCACAAATAAGTAAGTAATAATAAAAAGACACGATATATTTCAGCTATCCTTGATCAGATAATTTATGCATCATTTATAAAGTTCTAGAAAACATTGTATCAAGCAAATTATATTTTATTCAAAAAACATAAAGGCAATTGCAACTGTTTGGTAAATTCGGAAAGAAAAGGTTACGTTTGTTTCTATCTACAACAAAACACACATGCTATTTGTTGGCTTAAATGGTTTTATTAAAACAATTATCATTGATTAGACCGCGCTCCCCATTTAAGCATTCCTTACAATTGTTTAAATTCACTCCCGATTCATTCTGTACCCGAAGTTTCAATAAGGGAGATTATGATGACGATGATAAATTCATCTGATTTTAGAATAATAATATAAGAACTTATATGATCATCAATTTTTGTTTTGCAATCCCTGTTTAAATAGCCTAAAGTTACATCGTAAAGTTGTCCCTTAGCACCCGTCGCGCTTCGCAGCATTATCACAAAAATTAAAACATTATGTTTGCAAGATTTAGAAATAACCAGAAAATAAAATGATTACTTTGAATATTAAGACATACCTTAGTCTTACGGTTCAAATCCAGTTACTAGATCGTCAACGTTTAACATCACTTTAAAACCACAAAATCTGAAAAAAGTCGCATTCGAATTTATCATCTATTTGAGCATTGTGTTGTCTGCAAATAACAAGCTACAGATTTTATTATCACTACCTGTACTTAGAATAACCATTTTAAAAGTCACGATGACTCAAAGTTGACTGGCAGCAACCGTTTTAAACCATATTTACTTACTTACAAACACGTCATATAAAAATCGTTAAATCTAAAAAGAAGTGGGTACCAACCTCAATAAGTTTGGTAGTATTCATAGTTCCACATCAAAATTTCGTCAATTCTCCTTAAAAATAAGAATGCATACGAATATATGCTACTTAGCAATGTACCTACTCGGCTGGCCCAGTTTAAAACCTAGTAGGTGCTTTTGATTGGAAATAGGGTTTTTTAGCTAAATATCATTTTTTTTTCAATGTTCTACATAATGCAAAAACACCTGCATTAATAGCATGTTTAAATAAAAAGTTAGCACCTAGTAAGTGCATGTACCTTTTTCATTTGAGTCGTCTTGACCATACCAAAAATAGTACCTATGTCCCAAAACCGTTTCAAAGATCTAGTAGGTGCATGACACCTACACCTTTGAAATTAGGAAAGCGGATACTACATTTTGAAGTAAGTATACCTACTTACTTCAACTTCGTGTATTGAGACACTTTTGAACCACAGTGACGAATTTAAATGTAGGCGAGTTACTAGTGTTTTCTCAAATGATGAAACGTTCAAATCTTGGGCAGAGACCGAGAAATTAAATTAAATTATAAAATAAAATAATAAGAATTTACTGAATCTTAAAACTTCTGCACTGAGAGGCTAACTGAATATAATTATGATTTTTAAGTTTGCCTACATTATGATAGTTGACCATTTGGAATTTGCTGATTAAATCCAATAAATATTTTTAAGTACTTGTTGATTTTTTATTAAACATCATCATCATCATCATCAGCCTATTGCAGTCTGGACATAGGCCTCTCCAAATGCACGCCACTTAGGTCGACCTCGGCTTCTCGCATCTCATTATTAAACAATAGATTAATAAATGGTAGGTAGACAATGTAGAAAAGTTCGTTTTCCACATTGACCTGTCTGAAAATCTAACCCGGGACCTCCAAGATGGCGCGACGCCAAAGTCTAGGTTTAATTTGTTAAATTTTCCTTTTCCTCATAAAAATAGTCATAACAACTTTACACGAAGGACGTACTTGTACTGGTTATTACTTAATATTTTCATAAGTACAAATAACTTTTGCTATGAGCCGGCCGACATTTAATGTTGGTACCTAATGATTCATGATTCATGTCCATCTTTCAACCGCACACCCTGTATATCAAACACATGACTCATAATAGGTTTTGATATGGTCAACTTGCCTACCTACTTCCTAAATGATCCATGCGGCCAGACCAAAGACCTAGTAGGTTCATCATTCCTACACTTACTAGAGTTTGGAATGGTTTTGAAGCCACTTTTTTTTAAGACGTTTAATTCAAAATAATGTTAGGGTTATAAAATCTGTCATAAACGTCGTAAAGAAATAACAAATATCAAATGTAAGCTTAATTTTTACTCTATTTCTTTATTTATGTCTGGTTTTAAAAGACTTAATAGTTTAAGAGTAATCGGAAAAAGTTCGACAAAACCTGAGGTGCGATTGTGTAAAGCAATCGTATTCATTTGACAGTTCATAACGTACGGTATAATCTGTCAAACGGCTAATTCTAATTGTGTACGGAGTTCTTTTAACGTTAACGATTGGGTCGTTAATTTTAAACGATGAGTGAATGATGTACATGATTTTGACAGATAATTCGAATTGCGTAAGTCTTATGAGCTCATTACTAATGTCAAATGATTGCGGTGACTCTTGACTCATGACAATCGTACATTTTACCCTGTTATGTACGCAAATTTCTTCAAATTGTTACATTTTCTTTAAAAGAAAATGTTGTTTTATCTTTATTTAATTTAGGTAAACTTTTTAATGTTTGTTTTTGATAGAACGCTTTAATTTAATTAATTATTTTTTTAATTACTTGTGTTTTTATTTAAACAAATACAAAGTTTTGTTTCACTGTGACAGTTAACACTTGACATTCACAGAACATAAATAAAATAATATACTACGTCAGAGAACACTTTACGTAGTCCACTGGAGTATTGCGCGGGAAACGAGAAGAGAAAGATGGATTTTGTTGCGAAATTTTGTGAATTTATCTTACGCGGCATTTATTGTGATAAAGTGGTGGCATTGTTATAATAATGTGTCAGTGAGTAGGATAAATCAAATAAAACTAAGACACAAGAAAAGGCGCTCAATAAAAAAATGTATATACCACCCATACATTTCAATGAGTTAGGTTAGTTTAGGCTTAGGTTAGGTTAGGCTATTATGTTTAAGCAAGTTTAAATGATATTGTATGTATAAAAAAATTTACATTATAACTAAAAAGACTAGGCTGTATGGACTCGTCCGAAGCCGTTAAACTTTTAGGAAATAAAAAACATAGTCCACTAACGCCACTTATTGTCGAGTAGCAGGAAACTCGTATTTCATTCGTTCTTTGCGTTTGGTTATATCAATTGCAAAGGTAAACTTTTAATTTAAATTCAATGCTTTTATGAAATAAAGTTTGTTTTTGGGTTGAAATCGTAAAATTTGATTAAAAACCTGCATTTATATTTGAATACAATTTAATATTATGTAAGAAAAAAATGAGTTTTACCGAATGTTTTGCGATAATAAAACGCAAATCCATGAAACGTTTTTATACCACCGGTCACTTTTCGGTCTTCATGGAATGGACAAAATTACACAATTAGAATTTAATTATACGATCGATGATCAATTGTATTCATTGTCCATCCATGAACAACCTTACACAATCGCACTACTGTTCTCTGCTCTCCTGTAAAGTGGTTCAATCGCACCTACTAGGTTTTGAAATGGGGCAGCCGTACTAGTAAGTGGTCGACGACTTATGATGCTGACCGTGCTGCTTCATATAAATAGATACATGATACAGATTCATTATACAGGGTGAAATTTTAACCACTTTCCAAATTTTAATATATCAATCTACGAGACAAAAAACAAATGACGTATTTTTTCTTTTGGTATGGCCCAGTAAAGATAAAGCACTTAGAAAATGACCGCAAAAAATTTTCATAAGGAAAATCAAAATCATAAGTTTTTGATTTTCCATTTATACCTTATCAGGCCTAGGACCGTAAAAATTGAAAACTATATTGCGAAAAATATTTTCGGGTGAAAGCTTGATTTACATTTTTTACTTCATTAATGGGCTCTAAATACGATACTGAACGCCTAAAAAAATTTTGGAAAGTGGTTAAAATTTCATCCTGTATTTATGAAGTCTTTTATGTTTTAGTCACATGCGAGCGTCAGCACAGTGAATGATATAGGAAATGCTGAGGAAGTGGAACAAGAGGAAGACGCCGAATTATCAGCCAAAGGTACGTTACCATATACATTTTGTTAAGACGAATAAGCCACTTAGAAAATAAACTATAATACCTAATATGAGTTAAGTCATATTAAACAAGTAATTGTCTACCTCTTTATTATTACCTTGATTGTTACCTGCGTTAACCATCTGCATTCAATTAATGTAGTAACAACATCCAGCAAGTCATGTAAATATTAAGGTTCATTTAGAATAATTATTTTTATTACTCTGCTTTTGTTGAAGTAAGAGATAATAATGCTATATACAAACCAAGGTCTTTTTGCGTATGCAAATACTGCAGAAGTACTTATTTACTATAATTATTTATTCTGTGATGTAAGTTTTTATAGTAAAGGTACCTTGATCATAATACTTGTAAAAATCAAAATACAATTCCTTAAATAAAAATGACAACTGTCTTATATTATGTGCTAATAATGTATGGTGTATGCAAAGTTTATCTGTAAGTCTGTCGTGCAATAACTGCAAGTATCACAAATTCATGTTATTACTAGATTAAGAACCATTGTAACAACAGTTGATAAACCAAATAAATAAAAAAAAGACGTGTAGCACTCGGAGACTGCCGCAGTAAAGCTATTGCATAGCATTTTTTATCAACTTATGCAATTATGAAACTAAAAAGTATCACCGCTGTGCCGGTCGGATAACCTAACACCCCCCGTGTTAGGTTATTTTCGTTACGGAATTTCTGGATTCGGTCTCCATGCTCAAGGCCCGCGATAGAAGCTATGCAATAGCTTAAAATAGAAATAAAATAAATATGGTCACTGTCACCACGACTTTCGATTTCATGATACTGGTAAAACAACCGATTGATTCCATGACTTTCGAAGTGGAGTACACTATGTCATGACACTGATAAAACGACTGATTGATTCCATGTCTGTTAATATGGAGTACCGTAGATGTAGCGTTGATGCATTGTTGTCGATATCTAGACAATAGTTACATCGACGTTCGATATCAAATATGAAACCCATGTTTGCGGTAGAAGCGACATCCATGAGCAGTATACCTATTATATATTTTTTTAATCGGTTTAGAGATCAAACAATTTTATACATCTTTTGAAGCCTTTTTAAGCAATTTAATTAAATAAAAGACTTGATAAGTTAGTTGGGTATAATGTATTTTGTTTGTTTAGGACGCGTACCAGCGAAGGTTTACATGAAGTATTTCCGAGCTGGTGGTAACTGGTGTATTATCAACGTAACTATTTTGTCTATTATCGCTGCACAGGTGATCACCTCGGTCGGTGACCTCTGGCTGACACATTGGTGAGTGACAGCTAGTTGAAATAAATACAGCAAATAATATAAATTTGTAACCACTATCTCACATCACATTGGCATTCCTTAGACAGTTGTACCAGCCTGGTAGCATGAAGAAATAAATAGTTTAAAAAACTGTATTACTACGAAAATGCCAGTGATTTCAAAGTCACTCTGTATATTTTCTGTATTGTGTCACCGTTTTGTACTCCGAATTTTGACTTCTTTCATTTGATACCCCACTCGATAAGACTGCAAACTGCTTTTTATAAAGTAAGTAAGTACTACCAGTACTTCTTTGCATCATTCGCCTTGAAACTTTTTTTTTAAAAGTTATTATCTTCTTACCCCGACTATATTAAGGAATCGATTAACACTCGTACCTCATTCACCAAAATCGGCTCAGCAGTTTAGCCGCAAATGTATGCCAGAAAAATACCCATATACTTACATAGACATAGATTGCTAAAATCATAACTCTTCCTGTTAACTTCGCCCTATCCGGGTAAAAAATAAATCTTTTGCATTGAATCTTTAAACTTATTACCATCTAATAAATTATCTACATGCCCTTTGCATACCAGACATATTTGCGAGATTCATTAAATAAGGTTGCACCTACTTTGGTTAGCTTCAATAGTTTTAGCAATGTGTAACCTACAATCCACAGCATCCTTGATTCTGAACTATAGTTACATAATGGCAAAAACACAAAGTTGCCACTTGTCATAACACACATTACTGATACGTGAATATTGTTCACATGTCTTTTATTTAACTCTTATAGTGTAAAAACCATTATAGAAAGCAAAAAACACCCGTAGTTATGTTTTTAAGCGATTAGGCACGATCTGCATGTTTAATGATGTTACAATTTTAGGATGAATGATGTTGAACTGTTCCACACAACTGCCGCAAAGAGGGAGGAACTATCCGGCAATTTGACGAGTTTGGACAACACAAGTTTTAATATTACCGAGTTTGTGACAACTACGGAAACCCCAGTGAATACAACAGAAGGAAAAAATCTTACCGTGCTCGATACGCTGGTTAAGACTGCCGTTACAATACAAAGCATTGTTGCCTCGGACGTAGACCATTCGTTCTACATTTACATTTGGACGGTCGGAATAGTTGGCTGCATTCTACTTACTACTTGGAGGTACCTAATTGTTTTGTATGTGACGTACCTAATAAACGTTAACAAGACTAGGCAACTAAAATAAATTAAAAAAATATGTTTCGCTGTGTTCATACATACCTAGTCAGGTCATAAGTTCTGTCACATGTGTAATATGAAATATTTTGGACATGTTTATTATTTATGTAACCATTTATATAGCAAAATGAACTTAATAAAACATAGATTCATATGGTAATAAAATTCAAATTGACCCCCGCGATTTTGAATACAGGCCTTCAATCTGCTCGGCCAGTCGTCTATCGCAGCACGAACGAGGTCCTTAACCAAGGATGCCTTGAGTGACTAAAAAACAGGATGAGGCTTTGAGCAGGCCTTTTCCTCCAAGTGTTGCCATATCTTGTAATCGAAAGGACTCAAATCTGGACTGGAGGAGGGCCAGTCTTCGTGCCGGGTGAAGTCGATTTCACGCGCCGCCAGCCAGTCTTGTGTGCTTTTCGCTCTATGAGCTGGCGCAGAATCTTGTTGGAATACCCAGTGCCTGTTATTAAACATGGTATGAGAAACAGGTTCCACAAGGTTCTTGAGGACTGTATTTTGATACACAACTGCATTCGTTTTTACGCCGTTCTCACAAAAATGTACCTCAGTTAAGCCCCAATAAGAGACTCCCAACAAAACCATAAGCGAGGATGGAAAATGACCTCGTTGGACACGCGGACTAAGGTTGCTCGCTTCTTCACTGCTGTGTGCGTACACCTTATCATTTTGTTTGTTGTAGCTCTCTTCCACGGTGAAAATTTTTTCATCCGAAAAAAGAATTTCCCGATGCTTTTTTCCCGCGTACCACTTCAACAAAGCGCGGCATCTGTTCAGTCTCAGGTCCATTAGACGAGCGTCCAAACGATGTCCTGTTTTTCTTCGATATGCTCTAAGCCCTAAGTCTTCATTTAACACCCTTTACAACGTGGTACTGCTTAACCCCATCTGAAGGGCCAACAGTTTTTGCTTACGTATGGGATTTCTTTGAATTCGCGCCTTCACAGCTTTTATCACTGCAGGAGTAACAGAGCGAGGGCGACCACTTCTTGACCTGTCATCTACACTAGAGTCTTCATTGTATCGTTTTATGGTACGATAAACGAATCTTTTGGTTATATTCAAATTTTTCAGTAAATCGAAAATCTGAATTGGCGCGTAACCGCAACGATGCAACGCCATAACCGCGAGACGGTCTTCTTTAAGTGTCCACTCCATATTTAAAAATGAGGAAAATTCTAAAAAGTACACATTATTATTTTCATGAAAAATTCGAAATTCGAATTCAATAAATTTTTTTGTGGCCAGCATTCTAAATTCAAAAGTTTTTATTGTGTGACAGAACTTATGACCTGACTATGTACTTATACGTAGATGCTCAGGTTGCGTCGTGTCAGAACGGGCTAATACTATATTCAAATGTATTTTCAGGTCTGTTCTGTTTCTGTGGGTATGCATGCGAAGTTCGATCAGGCTACACAACCAGATGTTCAGCAACATCCTTGCAGCTACCATGCGGTTTTTTGACACTAACCCGTCAGGACGCATTCTGAATCGGTTTTCGAAGGACATGGGAGTTGTTGACGAAATCCTTCCAAGGATGTACTTGGACAGTATTCAGGTTTGTATACGAGTAATGAGCTTTTGCCATGCGCGTTTCGTACCTTACTTGCGTTTCATTTCCTTGCACGCCTGTTTACATTTTTGTATGCTTATCAAGTAACTAATACTTTAAACACGTGCTTGCATTTGCTAAGCCGAAAAATTTAAAATAACCGGCCAAGTGCGAGTCGGACTCGCGCACGAAGGGTTCCGTACCAAAAAAGTCAAAAAAACGGGTATGTTGTATGTGGAGCCCCCCTTAAATATTTATTTTATATTGTTTTTAGTATTTGTTGTTATTGCGGCAACAGAAATACATAACTTTGTGAAAATTTCAACTGTCTAGCTATCGCGGCTCTTGAGATACAGCCTGGTGACAGGGCGACGGACAGACCGACAGACGGACAGACAGCGAAGTCTTAGTAATAGGGTCCCGTTTTTACCCTTTGGGTACGGAACCCTTAAAATACAAGAAATACAGAATAACTATACACCGTGCATTTTTAACCGTCTGACAAACAAAACCTATGTTATGTAACCATTAAGTATAATATTCTTGGCAGTGTTATTTATATTTTATTTAAAATGAATATTCTAAATCAACATTTTATATTTGTTTAACATTTTTTTTATGGATACAATAAAAAGAACACTGCCAATATTATATAAATAATGGTTATATAGTGGGCTTACTAACTGCAGCTCCTCTTGAGATACAACGGTTTCTCACGCAGTGAGGTCTTGCGTTGTTAACCAAGAATATTAAAAGACTATTTGGTTGCTAAGGAACAATAATAATGAAGATCGATTCACACACACAGGCACAGTAAACATTGTTTGACCAGACTTTAAGAAAGCTGTAATGAAGAGATCACCACACAGTTGATTACCATTAGATAGGTACCATTCTATTGGTAAGCTTCGCTGGTACACAGCAACAGTGGCTTGGTTGCTGTAGTGTTTTCGTGCTTTATAATAAAGCAATGTAATGTAGCGTACTCAATGCCTTAGTATTTGCGAAAGTCTTAGGCATTAGGTAAGCACCAATAACAACTTTAAAAACATTAAAGTTAAGAGCAAAAATACTTTTGATAATCATTGCCGCTTAAATAAAATAAAGGTGGACTTAGAATTTTGTCCCACGAAAATAGTTGTTGTTAGTATGAAAATAACATAGGTAGGTAGGTAATAATTACAGTAGGTTATCAATATCTGATTAAATAGCAAATTCGTTTAGATAAAAATGTGGAATAAGTAGTAAATAAACAGTAGTAGTGAGATATAAAAGCTAACTGTAACAATGAAATTAGCACGTTCATCGGTGATAGGTGCGGTACATACGGATAATCTACGGTGGTGTGATAAAAACTATGTCAAATTCGAAACAAAAACTACAGTAACAAACAGACTAAAATTCCCTGTTGTGGTACTTATTGCATTTTATAAGCCGTGTGAGTTAGAAAACAAATTTAAATAAAAACCTAATCTTTTTTTTCAGATCTTTATGGTTATGATGGGCATATTGGTTATGGTGGCAATAGTCAACCCCTACATGTTGCTGACAACGCTGCTATGCGCAATTCTAATGTACATCTGGACCATGATTTATCTCAGCACTGCACAGGCTGTTAAAAGGTAGGGCTTACTAAACTTAGGGGTACTGTAGATTATTTGATAATACTAAATATTTTAGATTTATGTATATGTGAAATTTATATCTGAAATATATTCAGATATAATCATAGTCCAAAGTTTTTATAATTATTTAATTTTCAATGTGTCGCTTTCGATACTTGGTTTGAAATGCGCCTGTGCTGAAAATTATATTTTTATCCCTTTGTAAACCGGTATACCTACCTACAGACATCCAAAAACGATACATTAGACACTGGTTACACGATTCGTATAAACTTTTCCAACATTTTTTTTACAATAAATAGTAAGGAAAGTAGTTTGCAGTAGGTTCATTTAACTGTTGGTTTAATGAATGTTTCAAGAATTATATTATATGTTGCACTGAGAATAGATTTTTATCTACTTATCGAAACCATTATCTTGCCATGATGTACCTACGTAAATATTGAAACAGTGTTATGTCACAAAGATTGTACTACACTACGTACCTATTAGGTAGTATCATACCTAAATTATTCATTTTATGGCTCAATGTCAGACTAATAAAATGTAACAAGGTATTTTTTAGTACCATGTAGGTGAGATGCTTGTAATTACGCAGACTTGCAAATAAACGTATTTTTTCGGGGCATTATATCACGTATGGAAAGATACAAAGATCAAGATTATTAAGAGAGATCCAGGCACAATCATAGCTTATTTTTGTCAAAGAACGGTAAACTAACTCAATTGCCACCTGTTATGATACGAGTAAACAGGTTTAAATCAGAGCTCGATTCACCTAGTATACAAGGTGCATTTTAAACCACCAGGAAAATGTACACCATTATGTATAACATTATGGCAGTGTTATAATTTAATCTATAAATAAGATTATTTGTTGAAAAATATTAATTATTTATTCAGATTTTTAATTTTGCAACACGCTGTGACGCGCACAGACGTATTATTTTGCTGCAGCGGGATCTTGGATGAATAAACCTTACACAGCTACATCCATGCGCGTCACAGCGTGTTTTAAAATAAATAGATAAACCAATATTTATATTTTTATAAAAAGAAATGATAATTTTTTTTTAAGTATAAATGCCAAGATATTATACATAATGGTAACATAACGTGGCTTAGTTTTACAGGTGGTTGAAATGGCAACTTGTATATTTTAGCCATAGCGCATTTTGATAATCTTTAGTGCTCTATCAGCATTCAAGTTTTAATAATAATATGTATATCTGCAAGCCTGAAAATCTCTTAATTAGTTTTAATCAGTACTTAAGGAACACATTGCACAAGGATAGCAAAGTCCAATAAATCTAAGTAAGTACTACAATTTTTTTTTCGTGATTGTCATATCTATCTAATCTTTGATAAATAAACCACTTAAGATTTATCTGTTTAAAAAGAATTGTCTAGCAAATTTATTTTCACGTCAATGGTTTTATCATAAATATTGTTTCTCACGCTAAGTATTTGGTAAGAAATGTTTGTTACGTTTTGACGAATTTAACTCTTTCTTACTGCTTGTTGAGTATTTAGTTCGCGTCGCACTACGAATAATAATTAATGTATAAATTTTTCTTTAGCGCACACCCAAAGAGAATGTTTTAAACCACGTATTGAAATTTACGTCAACCTATTGGTATTTTGCAAACTAGCGTCACTGCGTGAATTTTTCAAATATATTTTTAGCCCTGTGAGCCAGCGTAGTTTCATCAATGTAAGGAGTTTGCACTGTTTAGCACCCGGAAGAATTATCTTTACAGATGTTTGACTATCAGTTAAGATAAAACAGCTAGGTATTTAAATACGAGTACTTTATAAGTAGGATTTATTTTCGGGAGTTAAAGAGAGTCTTAACATTGATAAAAATGCTCTGGCTCACAGCGCTAACATGAAAAATTCACGCAGTGACGTAATTCTCTCGGTAGCTTCACGGACAAAGTACTGCGCCTGGATTGCATAGGGATGCAGGTTCGATTCCCGCCTGAGACAAAAATTTTCAAGTTCGAATACTAATAATACTATGGTTTTTCTACTTACGCTTAAAAATTTTCAAATGTATTGGCAGAGTGGAGGGCGTGTCCCGCAGCCCCGTGTTCTCGCACGTGTCAGCCAGCATGGCGGGGCTCGCCACGGTGCGCGCGTGCGGCGCGCAGGCGCTGCTGCGCAAGCAGTTCGACGACAAGCAGGACGTTCACACCGCTGCTTGGTAAGTGATCAATCCTTATTAGTTGTGGCAGAGTGGAGGGCGTGTCCCACAGCCCCGTTTTCTCGCACGTATCAGCCAGCATGGCCGAGCTCACCACGAAGCGCGAAATTGAAAGTATTTTCAGGTGACAAACCGATAACTGATGTTGATGTTGTTGTAACGATTGATGTTGTTGTATAAATTGCTCTTCCTGAATGATGAATCAAAAATTATCACAAGTAGGATCTCCTGAGGTATTACTCCGCAACGCAATAGTCGTATATTCGACTCTATCTATCTTTAAGTATCTGAAAAAGACAGAGAGATCCATAAATACGGGTTTCGCACTGCGTAATAGTAGGGTTACTGAGCCGCCTCTGTTGCAAAATTATTCTGGAGCCACTGCTACTTGACAAATTTAATCTAGCGAAATATTCTATATCCAACCCTTATTGGAAAGCGTGATAGATAGAACATACTGTTTTAACGACTGACGGCTTTGTCAGTTGGAATGAAAGTCTTTGTTTTGGAGTTCCCCAAGGAAGTGTGCTGGGGCCTACTCTGTTCATTATTTACGTTAACGACCTTTGTGGTCTCGCTATTCCAAATTTTAATATCATAACCTATTGGGATGTGGCTCGTGCTAATGCTGAGTCTGCTACTACAGTCATTTTAAAATGATCCAAAAAATATATCTTACTCTCAACATTAGTAAGACTAAATGTATAACTTTTGCACCCAAGTCATCCACTCTTCCTCCGTCCTCTTTTTGCCTTACTGCCCACCATAATACAAATTGCAACAGTTGTAACTACCTAAAGATCTCTCGTTCATCGCACATTAGATATCTTGGTGTCTACTTTGATTGTACTCTCTCTTGATGTGAAACATATCGAGGTTTTGATTGCCAGAACTAGAAAACTAATCAATGTCTTTAAGTGCCTGAGTCACGTTGTTAGTCTGTACACGTTGAGATCTACATTTATGCATTGGCTCAGTCGATACTCTCATACTGTGTATCGGTCTGGGGTGGTTCAGGGAAATGTCAATTTTTGCGTCTTGAAAGAGCGCAAAGAGCAGTATTAAAACTTATTACATGTGTATCCATTATTTTTCCTACTGCTGAGCTATATTGCATTTTTGATGTTTTAACAGTAAGGCAGATTCACATTATTCAAGTGATTTTACGCAAGCATGGCCAGCTTCCCTATGTTACTAGCGTTAATAATTGTACAAGGAGACGCGCAGTTAAAGTTTGTCAAAGAAATTTCTGTCGACTTGCTTTGTGCAGGTGACATTTTTATTATATAGCTATTAAATATTTACTCATTATTAACGTACCGTGAATGCAAAATTCTGATTACGAAATGGCTCAGCCTCTTACTTGGACACAGAAAACTTGATAAAAGTTTGCACACACAAACACACACGCACGCACGATCACACTTATGACTTCTTTTTTTTCTTCTATGTATTAAATTCGAATGTTGTTAAATTAGTGTGCTGCGGCGGAGGTGGGCGTTAGTAACTGCAACTCAGTTAAAAACTATATGCGGTCACTATCGGACACAATAATTATTGTAACGTGTTTTTAGTTCCAAATAAATAAATATTATTATAAAAAAGAAAAAAAAAATCACATCTCAGAAGTTAATTGATTCGGCGTTTATACCATACAATGTACCTTGTTTTTATGAGTTCTTTCGTGATCTTGGCGTTCGTTAGTTTTGAAACTCATAAACAACAAAGTACCTACATCTCGTACAAACCCCGAATCAATTAACTCTTGAGATAAAACATATAGGTAGTTCAAATGTGACAAATATTTTCAAATACTGATGTCACTGAACAATTTCTAAATATCTATTTCAATGTTTCTTTTCAGGTACTTAACTTTAGTTACAAACACGGCGTTCTCCGTGTGGTTGACCCTCATATGTGCTCTTTACGTTATAATCGTCTCTTACTCTTTCCTTCTTATGGATGATGGTAAGAAATGTTATACTATAAGAAATATTATATACTCTTATCCGGTTTTTTACTAATATGCAGCTCGATACAATATTTTTGCCCTGACAGGTACTACACAATCTGGTAACGTTGGACTTGCTCTCAGTCAGGGATTAATCTTGGTCAACATGGTTCAATACGGTGTGAAGCAAGCCACAGAGGTTATATCTCAAATGACAAGCGTAGAGCGCATCCTCCAATTCACATCACTACCTCAAGAAAAGACTGACGGTCCGTCACCCCCGACAAATTGGCCTCAGAGAGCCAGGCTTGTTTTCAAAGATCTGCATCTCCGTTACGACACGGAATCAGAACCTGTTTTAAAGAACCTAAACATTGACATTGAAAGTGGCTGGAAAGTAAGTGTCGTTTTTAAATCAAAAACTACTGCTTTAAATTTTCGCTTGCGTAACTGTTTTATGAGGCTATAATGGCTAATGGGGTTTGTAACGTTGTTCGACTCGGTCAAGCTGACCGTGATCGCAGGCTGACTGGACGGGTGTGACCTGGGCGAAGCGTCATGCATAAAAATAAGATATTTTCGCGTTTAAATCCAGTCAACTTTTTAAAATTGTTTATTATTTAATTATTAAGATATCTAACTGTTGATTGCATTGTCTTGCGTTGACTATATGTAGTTTTTTGGTAGAATTTTTAAAGTGATACATCGAACACAATTTTTTTTTTTACAGGTGGGTGTGGTGGGACGTACAGGTGCCGGTAAATCCTCTTTGATCTCAGCGTTGTTCCGGCTCGCCCCTATCGATGGTCATGTGTATATCGATGACGTAGAAACTGGTGAAATTGCACTAAAGGTAATTTCAATTATTTTTTTCAATAAATGTATGATTTTAATTTTATTGCGGCATTGTTAAAATCGTAAACATTTTTATTTATTTGCAGGAACTTAGATCGAAAATCTCAATCATTCCGCAAGAACCCGTTCTATTTTCGGCTAGTCTACGCTACAACCTAGATCCGTTCGACAAATATACCGACGCTGAAATATGGAATGCATTAGAACAGGTAATTTCGACAACGACACCGACCATTAATTTGTTTTGTGCTTGCTTGAAAACATTTTAATTACTAATCAGGTAGAGCTGAAGAAGAGCGTGTCGTCGCTGGCGGCGCCCGTGGAGGCCGGCGGCGCCAACTTCAGCGCGGGCCAGCGCCAGCTGCTGTGCCTGGCGCGCGCCGCGCTCGCGCGCAACAAGCTGCTCGTGCTGGACGAGGCCACCGCCAACGTCGACCCCAAGTAAGTAAAGCCACATGCCATACTTATTCATTACTCAGGTAGAGCTGAAGAAGAGCGTGTCGTCGCTGGCGGCGCCCGTGGAGGCCGGCGGCGCCAACTTCAGCGCGGGCCAGCGCCAGCTGCTGTGTCTGGCGCGCGCCGCGCTCGCGCGCAACAAGCTGCTCGTGCTGGACGAGGCTATCGCCAACGTCGACCCCAAGTAAGTAAGGAAAGCGATTTAATTGATTACATTTGATGATCACAAAATTTCACGCGGACTAAGCGCCGGTAAATCGCTAGTCATATGTCGTCAGGAGAAAAGCTCTCAGCAGCGCTATTATGTAACTCTGACTTTGAGGCAATTATTTTGTTTTCAGCACAGACACCTTGATCCAAAAATCCATACGTAAACATTTTGCTGACTGCACTGTACTGACCGTCGCGCATCGCTTACACACCGTTGCCGATGCAGATAGAGTCGTTGTAAGTATATTAAAGTTTAGTAAGGGTTTATAACGTAGCTGTTGATATTATGATTAAAATTATTTTTGATTTACTTCACCAGGTAATGGAAGCAGGTCGTATAGTAGAATGCGGGCACCCTCATGAACTGCTACAGATCGAAGAAGGTCACTTTTCACGCATGGTCAAACAAATGGGAAATGCAGCCGAGCAGAGCCTGCGCGAGCTGGCCGCCAATGCGCACTCGCAACACATAAAGTACGTTGACGCGGAAGAGGTCCAAACGGCGTAAACCACAGAGTTGCCATTATTATTGTTTTATTGCCTACTTTAGGTAGATAATCGTTTATTTGAAATAAAAACAAATTATGTAGCGATGTTTTGATGACTCATATTAGGTATGTTTGTAATTCTGACAACTCCAGAATATTTTAAAAAATTAATTTAATTATTTCTTACACATTTCACAAAACAAGGGTGACCAAATGTTACCATTTAGGAAATTATTTGAAAGTTATGCATCGCACTTCCTGCGATAAATGTAATATTGATTACTCTGACTCATATAAAATTATTTATATTAGTACTTACATTAATTTTTATATAAATTATAATGAAATTGATTTACTTACTTAATTAGTGAGTAAGCATAGTTAATTTGTTTATCAACCTCTTGTGAAACAGGAGAGCTTTTTGCTTAAGTATAAAGGTTGCATTGTAGTTAATTAGGGGGCGTCCATAAATTACGTGAGATGTTTAAGGGGGGGAGGGGGTCGAGTCAAATCTCATCTAATCTTACGTTGGAGAGAGGGGGGGTCTCGGCAAATATCACGCAATTTTTTTCTGATTGAAACAAAAAAAAAAATACTATTATGGTCCATTTAATCCAGATTGTACATATACATGCTTAAGATTTAATCTTAAGCGTAATCGTAATACGATGAAGATTCACTAATTCGTACGAAAGAAAATAATTTCATTCAAGTTTACGTAAGAAACCCACATTTTGAAAAATCTCACGTGAGATTGGGGGATAGGGGAGGGGGTTGAATAAAATCTCACGATATCTCACCAGGGGGAAAGAGAGGGACAGAAAATTAAAAGAAACACCTCACGTAATTTATGGACGCCCCCTTATGTTATATTCGGAAAAAATAATTGAATGTGCTTTAGAATTTATGTCCCCAATTTTGGATTTAATTCAATTGTCTATTTCTAGAAATTAAGGAAGACGCTGCCGTTTGCTTAATCGATAAACCTACAGTAAAAATTGTTATTAGTATTTTTATGGTACAAAAGTACCCAGCTTAAGCTAAGGTATGGTACAAAAGTATATTTAAATCAATGAAGCCTTTAAACCGATTTTAACAAAATAATCAAGTTAATTTGACATGGTACCATAAGTTAAGCTACTTTTGTTTGTACCTATTTAGGCGAAAAAAGTACTTAAACATTTTGAAAACCTAATTGCTGGAAAAAGATTGATGTCATACTTTTAAGAATAACTTCTTAGATTTTATTTCGAATGTATGCACTTGTTAACGTAAACTGTTCACAAAGTACTTAAAATTAATGCTAAACTTTTTATTTGATATTTAATAAAATTTTGAATACTTTGTATTATCTATATAAAAATAACATAATCTGATCTTTAAAGTTCTACCGAGCTTTTTGGACTGTTTGACGTCAAATAATTTTACTGCTAACCATATGATTATACTATAGAATTACTTCCTGCTTGAAAAGTACCTTCATCCTACAAAAATCACAACTGTTGGTTTTACGCCTCAAAACCTATTTACACTGGTATTTTTTTTAACTTGTATTGTAGTAAATAAGTAATTCTATTAATTACTTAATTAACATTATGAAATATTTCTGGCGGTCCTTAGCTCCTATACCTAAGTATAAAGGAAAAATTCGTTTAATCTGTAGTTCGTACCTGTAACTAGTAAATTACCTAATTAGATATAATTATTGCCTCAAACACTACTAGACTGTGTACCCGAACCCGGGTGTGTGAATGGCGTTACAGCGTGTTTCAAAATAAATAGTCTGATCATTATTTTATATTTTTATTAGTTAAACTTTATTGTAAAAAAAATATAATGTTACCAAGAAGTTTCTAATATTGGTCAGATTATTTGTGTTCGTTTGAAAAATGGTTAAAAAGTACAGTGTATTATTTATGTTATAAATGCGAAAGTTTGGATGTATGCTTGATAATCAAATCACACCAGAATTACTGAACGGATCTGAATGATATTTGTCTCAGAGTTAGATTATGGGCTGGCATAGCACATAGGCTACTTTTTTCCTCCAGAAAGATGAATTTCAAAATTAAATTTACACGCCACCATGACAGAAATTTTAGCAGTAATATGTCCTCTCCATGCGAGTTTTATTAATTTAGAAAGTGCACATGAAGATAGAAAACTGCATAGCTAGTAAGAAAGTATTAACTTTTCACCCGCTATGCCCGCGTGGACTAAACATAATCTTTGAATCAAATTTCATTACTACCTACCTACAGTTTAGGAGTCAAAGCGTAGGTATAGCCAGAAGGAGTTACTTTTGCATTTATAATACTAGTTTATAAGGACAATAATAATAACACTGGAGAATAATTCATAATGATGGAGGATAACATATTTTTATACAGCTTATACCTAGTTGCTAAATTGTCACACCCAATTCATAGACACAATATGACTTTGTTACATGTGCGACATTTGCAAATTTTTATGCTTATTAGGTATGCACGTTTTTATTAATTACTAGCGGACCCGACAGACGTTTTCCTGTCTTTCTTAGAATAATAACGCTATGAATATTGATTACGAAATGGTTTAATAAAAAAAAGTTGCCAATTGTTTTTTTTGGCGTGCTTCACGGTAACAGGTGACATTATATTACTGGCCATGTGCAAAATTCAGTTTTTTTCCCCCTATTTGACGACATTTGCAGCACGCATTCTGTCAATTATTATTATAATATTACATTGACAGAATGCAAACATTAAAAAGTTTAATTTGTCAAAAACAGATAAGGTTACATATCAAATTATTTAGTATGGTGATTAAGTTTTCTTATTTTTTTTAATTTTCCGTGCAATTTTCTTAATTTTTCCTTTCCTAAGAACATTTTTCTGACAGTAACAAACAAAACAAAAAAAGAATTAGCCAAATCGGTCCAGTCGTTCACGCGTAATGCGATGACCAAGGAAAATAGGGATTAAGTAGGCATACTCCAAAGCATAAGCATAAAAATTAAAATGTGTGTACATATGAACACCATACCAAGTTTTTATCAATATTTTATTTTACCTTGTAATGTAAGTAAAACATAATAAATTGAAGTGAAACAAGTTGTAAACCTTTTCCTCTCCTACCAAATACTCATGTCAAGACTATAGATTAATACATTTTTGGACAAACCACTAATACTTCAGAAAGATTAACAAGTTTGTAGTACCTAGTAGTAGTAGTACCAAAAGCTGAAGTAATAATAATGAATGTGATCAATCAAAGAAAACAAGTTATACCTATTTAATTGCAATGTGCCTTAATGTAGTTAGGTACCTATATTACCTTAAAAAAGTGCCTATCGCAATGTCCTTTGCACTATTCATAAATGTACCAATTAAATAGTACCTTCTTTATAACTTAGTTCATAAATGGAAACGATCTGTATAAAATGCAAAAATAATGGCGATCCACTTTACCAAAACTGCGATGATGCTTGCGCTGAACCGTGCGCGCAATGCGCATGCGATGCGTATACTGCTTGCAAATATTTCACGTTTACTTTATTAGCGATTTCTATGTATTTTTTTGTAAATAAATAGAAGACGCAATTTTTTAAATTTTATCACACGCATTTTTAAGTGGGTACCTACTTTACACTGTTTCCTTCAGTATTCAACTAGCATTAAGTACAGACAACGGCAGGTCAACCTACCCAAAAAGTTAAAGGTCATTGAATTGATTTCCAACTTGAAGTCATACAATATCAATATCAATTGAGAAAATTTGACGTTTTGTGGTAACCCGGTCGTGATATAACTATAATATTTTCTGCGTGAAAATTGAGTCCCTTCCTTTCCTAAGTACTATCTACGCTGAGACTTTCATGTAAAGTTCATAATTATACCTATTTTATGTTCGTTTAACCATAGATTGGTTAGAAGTGATTATAAACTTGAATTCTGCTTATATCTTCATTTTACTTAGTATAATAGTAGTACTTAGTATAATAGCCTAGTTAGATGTTTGTCAATGTATTAAAGTAGGTAAGTATAACATAATTTGTTTTTGCGACACGAACGAATGAGTGACTGACATGTAAGTACTTATAACTCTTTTTAAAGTAAAATTTTTACTACCTTTGCGGGTATGATTGCTGGTTTGTGTGTATTATCGGGTTCTAAGACATCAGTTAACGACTCATAATGACAAGCAAATGTAACGAGTTACATAAAGAATCTTGAAAATTTACTTAACTATGTGTGGGACACTACCAGAGCTATGTGCTGCCACCAATTGATTTAATTGTATTACTTCTAAACAAAATCAATTCTCAAGAAAATAGAACAGTATTACCTTAGAAAATTACCACTGGTATTTATTGAATCACCGTTTACTGCTTTTTATTCTGGCATTCTTTCGTATTGTAGATACAATATTGCTAAAAGCGACCGCTTTTGGCGTTAGCGACAAATTCCACTTTGTAAACAAGTAAATGAAAAGTTTACTGGGATTCAATAAATACAAGAGGCAATTTCCTAGTGTTCTAGTATTTTGAGAATAAGTTTTGTTAAGAAGCAATAAAATTTAATATCAGTATATAAACTAGAAAAATTATGTCTCAGGCGGGACTCGAACCCGCAACCGCAAACCCGGGTTCGAGTCCCGCCTTAATGCAATTTAATTGCTAAAATATCAAATAAATTATATAAATAGCTGTTTCATCTTAACTGACTGTCAAGCATCTGCAAAGATGTTTCTTTCGGGTGTTAAGGGTGCAAACTCCTAACATTTGGTGAAGCAACGCTGGCTTACTGCGTTAAGAATATGCTTGAAAAATTCGCGCTGAGTCGCAGTGTCTCGGTGGCTTAATGGTATAGCGCCCGCCCGGCTTGCGAGGAGAAGTGGGTTCGAGTCCCGCCTGAGACATAATTCTTCAAGTTTATATACTAGATATTATAATTGCAATTTAATTGCTAAAATATTCAATAAAGCAAAATTTAATTCAAAGGCAGCACAGAGCTCTAGCCCTTTAACGGCGTCAAATGGCTTTGACGGAGCTGACGCGGTAATTCAAAGTGTAAAAAAGGTAACCTATTGTAAAATCTTACTTACCAAACTTATGTATATTTATAGCTATTAATATACCTTATATAACGTTTTTTATGTATCATTACATCATTGGAAGCAGATAACTTTCAGTAACCAATCGTTAGGATATTATTATTTCTGAAATGGGCGTAAGTAAAATATAGTTATATCGGAAGTAACAATCAATTTATAATGTATATTACATGGATTTTACTGGATGCTATAGGGGTCTCGTCATGCATTTTTACGAAAATTCACATACTAGTTTGCCCAATGTCACAAAATGTGTGACGTAATTTGTGGACGGCCCCATATCACTATTTAATATAATTACATAGTTGTAATAATTGCATTTTATTTAGGTATACTTACCTACCCGACATAAGATTTTTACGAAATTGCAACTTATCGACTGTATGTACACGAATTTTTATAGTATTTACAAACATTTATAATAAGTCTTTAGCACAGATTATATAATACTAGTTTAGTATGTACATAACAGTGTATCAATGTTATACAATTTTGCGAGAAGTTTAAAATGATGTATTTTTTAGGGATGATACAAATACATAAATGTGCTTACAACTTGTGATATAACAATTGTACTTAAAGGTAGCGTATTTTATCATTCCATTGTGTTAATGTTACCTACTGTACCTACTTCATGTTGATATATTTGACTGTCGTCGTATTTACTGACACTGATATAATGGGTATCTACTTATCAGTTTGATTGTTATGTAAATGATTAATAATTTAAAAAAAAAACAGTAATAATTTTAACGAGTTTTTTTTACCTTTACCTACATTAAATCTTTTTACGATTTCGCACCTATGGAACAAAAACAAAAATGCATTAATCTTATGATTTTCGCAAATATTTGATTTACGAAATTCGAAACAAAGTTCACCACATTCGTCAAAGGGTAATGTTAAGCCCACGTCTAAAACTATTTTATTAAAATTATCCCCGGGAACCGTACCTTTTCCTGGGTAAAATGTAGCCAGTACAGTCACATAGACATTTTTCACGAGAGACTGCTCCAAACCATGATAGGATCTGAAACGTTCCAGTCAAACCTGGAGAACCGACTCGCAGCCATGGAAACCACAACAGACGTAAACCAGAACCTCGAAAATTTGGTTTGGATCCTCAGGGAAGAAGGTACGAGATTTTGTTAAATGCAGTGTAAGAGCAGGAAGTTAAAGCTTTCGGAAAGGGCTAATGAAGAAACGACGTGTAAACCCACCTGTCCCTTCGTCAGGAAAGCGCGCTCTAAACCAAGAGATCAGTAAGCTCGTACGACACGACCTCCGATGCTGCAATACCCTTTCGATTGAAAGAGCGATCGAGCAAAATCGGGGTTGGAAAGTGTTCGTACAATCTCTTGGAAGAAGCCACCTGACGAAAAGGACCAACGCAAGTGGAGAAGACGTTGCTTCGAAGCCAGCAGTCCCTTCCGCAGCGGAACGCTTCTATGGCCGGTTATACGCTTCGCATGCATCTCGTCCTGATCCCGAAAGTGAGGACCCTAGAGCCGCGTTAACACTTCCCAATACTCAAGACCTGCCAGAAGTCAGCATTGACAAAATCGAGATGGCACTAAAATAGCTGAAAAATGGAAACGCCCCTGGAGAGGATAGCGTTACAACAGAGTTGCTGTAGGCTGGAGGTTAACTCGTACTGGACCCGTTTTTTCCAGCATTAGCCAATCTGCGAAACAACCAGCTTGCCCAGCACTGTGATTATGGCAGTTTTTTTTTGGAGAGGCCTTATGTCAAGCAATAGACTGATGGACTGTGCAATTTTCTACTTGGGCCACAGTGATTTGCTGAAATTATATTATGTATGTATATTATTTACTTTCAAAAATATGACATGACAAGAGTCATTGTTATCTACCCACGGTCGGCCAAGAGGTCACCCTCTTAGGTTGAAATTCATTCGAGCGTCATATCAGTAAAAATCAGTACCTAAAATCAGTTTTATTTTTGCAAATAGACCACAGGAGGCCCTTTTCCGCCTCCTAATATTTAAACTTTCCACTGCTTTGGTACAAGTCTGGGCTAGGGTCGAGAAGAAGCAGCGCATGAAACTAAGAATCCAGGAGAACCATACCATAGAGTATCGGGATTGATTTTCCCATTCAAAAATATTCTCACGGCTACTAATATTAAACTTAATAACTGTGAATCTCTTTCATTGATAAAAAGTTTAAAATCCATTCTACCTTATGGCCATCTTACTTACCTACACGTGAAATTTAGACAAAACTGATAGACCAATTTATTGGTCGACCGTTAGGTACCTAACATTTAAATTTAATAACAAAAATTATCTAGATTAACTTTTGTCAGTATTACAAAAATATTAATTGTGGATTCATTTGTTTTTTTCACGATACCATGTAACTTCAGATCATATTAAGAAGGAGATATGAAATTACTTGTAAATCCTTAGAGAACCCGTGTCTCCGAATTATTAATGTGTGCAACGCAACAACTACAATAACACTGTTGTAAGCATAAGGATCACACTAAATCAATTTACAACTCATTGGTGCGCACACAAACATGGACCCAATCACAGCGGCTACAACTTACTCAGTTACACAATGCGTCATTTGGTGTGTGCAAATTAGTGCAGCGACAATGTCTGTCAATAAGACTATCGATAATCTTAGGTGACATTGCTAATAAGTTTGCCGAAATCTGTTGCACATTTATAGAAAGCTTTCGTAAAAAGAAAACTTATTTAGGTAGATAGAATAATAATAAAATGATAGCCATTTCAGTTTAACGAAGAAAAGGAGATGATATTTTTTGTCTGCACCTACAATGTAAAACTTTTCTAGTAGAATTCTCTTCTTATACAAGGTGTTTCCCAGCTCCTCAAATATCTCCAAAGCGCTCTATTAATTAAGTCAGCATGATAAAAAAATATATAAAAATACATATATAAAAATTATGAAAAATCGCTGGAAACTAATTAGGCCTTCTGCCAGTGGTATTTATCCATTTTTCCTTTATATGAGAATTATTTGGAAAGCTGAAACAAATTATAGTAATATCAAATAGTGACTATCTATTTAAACTACATGTTTACCACGTTACGTACAATATTACCTCTATTTTATTAATTATCAGGTTTATAATAACGGCAAAAGGGGTACCCCTTTATGTGCGGGTTTAAAATACTTTATTTAAACTCATAAGATTATATTAAATTACACTTAAATTTTATACACGAAATTATTCATGAAACCGTCACATAAGAACTAAGAAAACTATCGATAATACTCGGATCGGACTACATACCTAATTTGCTGGCTATAAAGTATGGTCGCGACGCACACGTCTGGCAGTGAACGCTTCGATTAAACCTCGATACATTGCGCATTCGCACAGTACTCATAACACAGCTAGTTAGTATCAAACCTACACTACGTTTGCCGAGACGCGGTGCTGATACAAATTTCGTTACATGGATATTTTCATAAAATATTACGTTTAATGGATTTATAAGCAAATAAATGATAAAATTTTAATACTTATATATGGTACGTGATTCCATCCTTAATGTAGTTTTTTTGTTACACTTCTATTTTAACAAGTAATCACGGCATTTTAATTAAATGAGGAGATTGTTGCGTCGGCGCAGGTGAAGTGCTACTAATCCGCCGAGGAGTGCAATAGTTCTGTTTTACCATATCGGTTTCGCACGCGCCACGCCCCCATTTCATATCTACTCCTTTATATGATCTGAGCATGTAACCATCTATACATCATATGGTAAACGAAGCTATCAACGACCCAAACGTAGAAAATCTGATGCAATGCTTGAACTGGATTAATTTTAGATAAGCAATGCTACACACGCGTTTGTTTCTTGAGCATCGTTTAATTTTATAAGTGTGGAATTAGCAGTGCAGAAATACGATAAAATACTTTATTTACAGAGGGTGCAGCGTGAAAATATGTTATGTTATACGAGCCTTTGTTCCTATAAGTTGGCATGTGAATTTGTTGGTAACACAGAAATACAACTTTGATATTGATACGGGGTTTATACCATGTACCTTAGTTTTTATGAGTTTCCGATATTTTGGCACTGTTGCAAGCGCCATGATCAAGGGAGAACTATCCGGAATGGCTGGTTTCGGCTATACATATATGGTACCCGATTTTTCTTAGTTTTCGAGATAAGTATACATTTTTTTCTTCTACTTCTTCAAATTCAGTATTTTCGGTGTAATCAGTTTTAAAAAATGGTTTCTCCACTTTGGTTATGTTAAATCAGATTTTTAATTTGCAGTATGATCCTTATAAATTAAACTTAGATAAAATTATCAGCTAGCTAAGCCTAACAAAAGTTTCCGTAAAATTTACCGAAAGTTAATAGTTTCTACGATGCATGATAGAAATCGATACGATAGTTAACTTGTTCCTTAATTTTTCGGACTCGGAGTCGGTACTAATATTATAAAGCCGAAGAGTTTGTTTGTTTGTTTGTTTGAATGCGCTAATCTCAGAAAGTATTGGTTCGAATTAAAAAATGCTTTTTGTGCTGAATAGTCAATTCAAGGAAAGCTTTAGGCTATATGACATCACGCTTCGACCAATAGGAGCGAAGCATCAGTGTAAAATGTTGCAAAAATAATCACGATCATAACAACAGAAATTGACGCGTACGAAGTCGCGGGTAACAGCTAGTCGATATAAACAAACTAAATACACAATCTGATACAAAAATGAAACAATCGGCAAAAATGAAACATCCTCATGCAAGAATCGGCCAAATAAGGATCATTGATCACATACTAAAATAATGAAACTAGCTCTTGTACAATAATATCACATTGCGCAATATGGAGTAATTAGTGTAAAAGTAAATATTTATTTTTAAGAAAACGGTAACTTATTTATTATATATGGCCTTTTTTATCTTTTTAATGTAGCTTACGTTTCCCTAATACATTTACCTCCCCGATAAAATATTAAAATATTCTGGTGCTGAAAGGGTTAACCTTTCATCATCATCATCCATCCATCAGCAAAATTTACTTTCCTAATGAAAAAGAGTGATACTCCAAATTGTTCACAATATAATGTAATTAAGGATGTACAACCCTTAGTCTTTTTGATGGATTGTTCCCGAACTAGAGGAGAATGAGAGGCACTTCCGAAGGAATTTAATTTTTAATTTATTAGACGTTAGTGCAAACTATTTTATCAAACCCTAAATCAAAATTGGCCATAAAGCTGTCCAAATTAGCAAAAGACTATCAGAAGTCATCATCATATCAGCCGAACGACGCCCACTGCTGGGCATAGGCCTCCCCCAAGGATCTCCACAACGATCGGTCCTGTGCTGTCCGCATCCAGCGGCTTCCCGCGACCTTGATCAGATCGTCGGTCCACCTTGTAGGGGGCCTGCCCACGGAACGTCGTCCGGTACGCGGTCGCCATTCGAGAACCTTTCCGCCCCAACGGCCATCGGTTCTCCGCGCTATGTGTCCCGCCCACTGCCACTTCAACGATGCAATCCTTCGAGCGATGTCGGTTGTTTTAGTTCTCCTGCGGATCTCATCATTTCTGATTCGATCGAGTAGGGAAATACCAAGCATCGCTCTCTCCATTGCTCGCTGGGTGATCTTGAGCCTTCTTATGAGACCCATCGTAAACGACCACGTCTCACTCCCATAGGTCATTACTGGCAACACACACTGGTCAAAGACTTTCGTCTTGAGACACTGAGGTATTTCGGACGCGAATATATGCCGGAGCTTCCCGAACGCTGCCCATCCGAGCTGGATTCGACGAGAGATCTCTTTCTCGAAGTTGGACTTACCTAACTGGACTATCTGTCTCAGGTAAACATAGTGGTCAACAACTTCGAGTGCAATGTTCCCAACGTTAACTGGAGCGGGTGCAACATGGGCATTGAACATGATTTTCGTCTTGTCCATGTTCATCCTAAGACCCACTCTTTGAGAAGCATTACCGAGATCTTCGAGCATAATGTTCAGGTCTTCCAAGGTCTCAGCCATAAGAACTACATCATCGGCAAATCGCAGGTGTGTTAGGTATTCGCCATTGATGTTGATGCCGCGTCCTTTCCAGTCCAGAAGCTTGAAAATATCCTCTAACGCAGCTGTGAACAGTTTCGGAGAAATAACGTCTCCCTGTCTCACACCTCGCTGTAGTTGGATCGGATTAGAGCTCTGGTTTTGTAATCAGACCGACATGGTGGCGTTTTGGTATAAGTACTTTAGTACCTCCATGTACCTGTAGTCTATTTGGCACCTTTGGAGAGACTGCAGCACTGCCCAGGTCTCAATCGAATCAAAGGCTTTCTCATAGTCCACGAACGCTAAGCAAAGTGGCAAGTTATACTCTTCGGTCTTCTGTAAAACTTGCCGCAGCGTATGAATGTGGTCTATGGTACTATAGCCTTTTCGGAACCCGGCTTGTTCGGGAGGTTGGAAGTCGTCGAACCTGCGAGTGAGACGATTCGTAACGACTCTCGAAAACAACTTATAGATATGGCTCAGAAGCGAGATGGGTCTGTAGTTCTTCAAGAGACTTTTGTCACCCTTCTTGAAGAACAGCATCACATCGCCTCTGCCCCATGCCTTTGGCGTTTTGCCCTCGAGGATGACAGAATTTAATAGCTTCTGGAGGACCTTAAGTACCGGCTTACCGCCCGCTCTAAGGAGCTCTGTTGTGATTCCGTCATCACCCGCCGCCTTGTTGTTTTTAAGCTGCTTGAGAGCCATTCTAATCTCGCACAGGCTGACGTCCGGGATATCTTCAAAATAGTGTCGGGTAAGCTTGGCTCTAGGGTCTTTAGCCTTGCTTTCAACAGGTGTTTTCGTGGAGTATAACTGTCCATAGAAACTCTCAATCTCCCTCAGGATTTCAGGTGTTGACGTAATGATGCTACCTGTCTCAGTTTTCAGCCTCGTCAATTGGCTTTGCCCAATAGACAGATCTCTGGCGAACACTTTGGAGCCTTTGTTCCGCTCAATGGCCTCTTTAATACGTCGGGTATTAAATTGACAAAGGTCGCTCTTCAAAGACTTAGATATCTGTCTATTGAGTTGCCGATAGCGATGGGCATCCACTGAGTTCTGTAGCCTCATTTCGTTTCTCTGATCCATGAGTAGGAGAGTCTGACTGGAGAGTTTCTTTGATTTGGGACGGCGGGTTTTAAAGTACTTAGACCCTACCGTACGGACAGTATCCACCACCATGTTGTATAGATCGTCCACCTCGATGCTGTTCTCAAGGGCTTCGAAACGGTTTTGAAGCTAGAGCTGAAAGCACTTGGGGTTTTGAATTTGAGCCGGTATTGGTCGGAGCGTGGATTTTATCAGTCGCGCTCTTTCAAGCTTTACGTCGATATTCAATGTGCCTCTGACCATGCGGTGATCGCTTCCTGTCTTAACAGCGTTGATCACAGCGACATCATCGAATATGTGCTTCTTCGTTGACATGATAAAATCGATCTCGTTTTTGACTTTACCGTCCGGGCTGATCCAGGTCCATTTGCGGCTTACGGGCTTCTTGAAGAAGGAGTTCATCATAAAGAGGTTCTCCCTCTCCATGAAGTCTGCCAGCATCTGATCCCTTTTGTTCCGTTGCCCAAATCCAAATTTCCCCATTCTCAACTCATTACCGCAACGTTGCCCCAACTTCGCATTGAAATCCCCCATCACAACCGTGTAGTGGGTTTTAAAGCTATGCATGGCTTTAGAGATCTCCTCATACATAGCCTCCACTTCGACATCGTCGTGTTTCGAGGTCGGAGCATAAACCTGAATGACATTCAGCGAATATCGTTTCGATATTCTGAGTATCAGGTACGCTACCCTGCTCGAAACACTTCCGATAGTAATCACGTTGTTGACAAGGGACTTGTGGACGATGAACCCGACACCACCTAGGGACTGTTGGTCGCCCTCCCGGTAGTATAGTAAGTTACCGGATTGCAAGGTTATCGAGTCCTCTCCCTCTCTTCGGACTTCAGATAGCCCAATGATATCCCAATGTAACTTACCAATTGCTTCTTCCAACTCTACGAGCTTCGCGTCAAGCCTCAGTGTGCGCGTGTTAATGTTGCCAGGTCGAGACGTCGTTGTTGGCAGCCGGATCTTACCCGGGGATTCTTAGCACCCCCTGCCCCGCCGTTACCATAGCCGCTGCCATAGCTAGGACTAGCGGGGCCGCCGGGGACTGGGGGCCGAATTTTTTGCGGTGTATTCATATTTGGGGGGGTTTGCCATAATCGCCACGCTTGGCAGGCGGGTTGGCGATCGCGGTATGGCCTGCTGCTTCTAGGAGACGCTCCTGCCCATCTCCTGATAGCAGTTTTCCCTCTGTCGGCTCTTACGACACCCACGGGAAGAGAGGGGGTAGTGCTATTCTTTTTATGTGCCGGCACTACACGGCAAGTGCAGGCACTACATCAGAAGTAAGTCCCGTAATAATAATATTGTAATTCAGTTAGTTTTTGAATATAAATGTAAAATGGATACGATGGGGTTGACATAACCGTTGGGTAAAAACACATAAATAAAATATAGATTGAAAAAAAATTACCTGTTGAAAGACCTTGACTTGGCTAGAACTGCAGTAAATTCTATACTAGAGCGAGTGTCTAAAGCTGCATTAGCAGGTTCGTACCAGAGCCCCAATAACGCAACACGAAGCCCGTATTCACGGATATATCTGTCCCTTTCAGATAATACGACACGTGTTGGTATAAGTGAGAGAGACAGTTGGAGTCGAAAATACGGACAAAGTGTTAGAGAGTAAGCCCACAGATTTGGCTGGGCAGGGAGAGAAACACGAGTAGTGAAGGTGAGTGTTGATGTACGTCGGAAAGGGGTCCCTTAAGCCTACACCCGTGTCACAAGTCCCGGGAACTACTCGGAGTTTCTCTTTCTGCCACACGATGGACCCGGAACCCGCACGGCGAATCCATGGAACGCTAAGAAGTGGTACAAAAATGTCAAGATAAAGCACTTAGAAAACGCCGCCAAAAATCTAAAATTTTTGATACGGCCTCCTAGCAACACTTCTTTCACACGATGCGCATCTCATTTATTCATTACGATACTATTCATAAGTTGTTGATTTTCCCTTTATACCGTAACAGGCTTAGGACAAGTTAAAATGGGGACAACACATAACTCGAGAACGGCTAAACTGATTTTTACTAATTTGGTGTTTTTAGATTTGTTGAACCCTTGGAAAATTATTGCGATCTAAGCGACATTTAAATCTTGTGACCGACAAAGTAGTAGAGCTGTCGGTGGGTGTTAAACTTCGCTCGGTTGCAAAGGGGTTACCTCGCTCGAAGTATGTACATTACTGCACTTTTGTCTGGGTTCACCTTGTTACGCCATTTCCTAAACCATTCACCTAAATTGCTGAAACGCCAAAATGACAAATCTCTGGTATGGACCGGTTTCATATATGACGGTATCGTCGCTTATACGCGTTCGTATATCTTACTAAACCCATAGTTAGGAGGATGATGGGCCTATAACTGGTGAGGTCCGTCGGGATTTTTCTTAAATCTGGAAAGTTGCACTGTTACGATAAATAATAATTTGCAAATTTGACTGCCACAAAACATCGCCACTTTGCATTAAATTTTGTTAAATATTTCTAATAAGAGTGGAAGTATTAGCAGCAGTATTGGTAGTAACAGCTAAAAAAATAATCAATTTATAGTAAGAAAAAGTGGAAAGCAAAATAAAGTTTGTATGTTTGCATACGAGTAAATAGGTTAAATTTTATAAAGTGAGTGAGATTAAGAGAATTTGTAAACGGTGGTAATAAATGCGTGTCTGTAATAACTGTGGTATATTTTTTTATAGTTGTTACAGATTTGTTTGAGTATGTAGAAATTACTTAACTTGTCAAACATACCGTCGAGCACTAAGCTTCCATTAGCATGTTACCTAGTACAGGTACAAATTTTATTTGATGAAATATACCTAATTATTTATTTATACATACCGAATATAACATCAACATATAAATAATTCAAAAATAAAATAACGTAGTTAGGGGAAAGATATCTACGAGATTCCTAAGACGATATATACCTACCTACGAAAAGTATTCTAAATATCCACTATAGGTAATACCTACATGAAAACTCAAGCCGGGACGATAGCAAGCAATAACTGTCAATGTAGATAAGATAATGCAATACTTAAATTAAAAGGGTATATACTTTATAGGGAGATATCATTTAAAGATAAAGTATCACTAGAGTTTGTGCCAGTCTGTCGTTAAAACTGTAATCGTCTGGTCGATCCTCGCGTTCATTCTAAAAAGACCCAAAATACTGTCATGAAACAAACTAGTTTGCGTGATTTATCTAAATAAAACCAAAGATTTAATATTTTAATAAAATTACTTAAACTGTTGTTGGCTGTGGAAGTTAATGCGACAATGGATTCAAAAATAATTTTAAAAGAAAAAAATCCCAATGACAACGCTAATATTATATCCAAGATATTTTTGACGTGAGTATCCTTGCATTAAATTTGCAGCATTTAGCGCAGATGTATTTACCTACTAGCAAAGGAGAGCTTTGGTAAAAATAATTAAGTATGTAGGTACTACAGCTCATCCATCATTAGCAACGTGCTGTTGAAGCTAACTTACACATGCTTACACTTAGGCAGTGAATCTACGAACTCAAATACCCAAGCGAAGAGTTTAATGACATTACCTAGTTATCTGGGTGCAAGGTTAGAGAAACAGCAATGACGCAGCGTCCATATTAACAAAAGGAAAATCGAGTTCCTGGCGTAAGATAAATTTAAAATTTTAAAATACAAGTATGTCTTTCACACTCCCACATTCTTATATATTATTTATTTTTTAAATCTAAACCAAAAATTATGTTTATTTCTTTCTTTCTTCTTTCTTTCTTTACTGTAGGACCGTACCCTACCTATACATCTACACTTTTAATAGTCTTTCTCATATCGATATCCATATTATTATGGAAATTAATACTATATTAATTAATTATGTAAATAAAAACTGATACTCGTCTCCGGCACTACCAAAACATCTCCTCAATGTGTATAGGATCTTTGCCTGCCAATCAAGCTTAGTTTTCAAGAAATTGAGTTTAAACAATTTGATGTGTGAATCAAGTACCAACGCATGACAAAAGAAAATGTTGTTGCAGTTGGACCTTCAGCTTGTTCAAAAGAGGTTTCAAAGAAGCTGTTAAGATTGAGGACCTGTGGCAAGCTCGTGAGAGTGACCTTTCCGGATCCCTCGGTGACAGACTCGAGGAGGCCTGGCAGGACGAGCTCGATGATGCTCGACGAAAGGGGGGCAGGCCCTCTCTCTCACGGGCCATCATCAAATCGTTTTGGGTAGAATACATGATTTGTGGTCTCGGCATTGCTATATTATTCATCGTGCTGTGGTTAGTAATATCGACTTTCCGTTTCAAATTTAGAATCGCTCTGGCTGACATTGTCTAGTCTCCTAAAATGTCCAATGTGCCAAAGAGTCTTGTGTCCTATTACGTCCAGTCTCACAATGTCCAGTGTCCTAAAACGTCCAGTATCAAAAGATCCATTTGCTAAAATGTCTAGTGTATCACAATGACCCTTAAATCAAAGCAATGACCTGACCTAAAACGTCCAGTGTCAAAAGGTCTAGTTACTACAATGTCTATGTATTGATTTGGGACCTTTCCCAAATCCCTACTTAAATCTATACATAATATGTATTTAAACACACTAATCAATCAATCCCTCAACCCCCAGGAGGCACGCGCGTGCCGCGATAACAATTGATTTCAATTGTGTCTGGAATAACTCACGATCGAGGGATTAAAAGATTTGTCACAAATTCAAACTCAAGTTTATCTATTAACATGAAATAAATTAAAATTAAATCTATACATAATATAAATAAAAATTAAGATTAGTAATTTATTAATTTGTTAATTTATTTCATACAATTTTATAATAATATTTAATAACTGTAATTAATAAAGTAATTATTAATTATAAATGAATAAATTAATTGATTATTAATAAATTAATTAATTATATATAAATAAATAAATAAACTATTTTATTGAATAATTAAATTAATAAATTATACTATTAAATATTTTCAATAAAAAAAAATATTACAAATTTGTTTATTAATAATCAATTAATGTATTCATTTATTATTAAAAATTACTATTAATTAAAATTATTAAATTTATTATAAAATTGTATGAAATAAATTAACAAATTACCCGAATGTTGTCTGGTAGAGATTGCTTTTAGCAATAAGACCGCTTAATATACCTAACTGTTTGGAGATTAATGATTTTAAACTTTCGCGATTTGAACACATATTATTTATAGTACTCGTACCTACCTACACTAACGGGTCGTTTAGAGTCGGCCCGTGACTACGGCTTGGTGCAATCCAGTCGAAACGTCGGGTAATTAAATAGATATTTATACCTTCATAATATTTAACGCGATAACGACCCGTTAGTGTACTTAAATAATATGTAAAGAGACTGTATGAATTATTTCATCAAATCAGGCAGCAAATCGAAGCTTCAGAGTTTTTTTATTTTACATTGTGTGATATTGTTATACGCTGGACATTAGTCGTTCTGATATACTAGACATTATGGGATGGACGTAATACGACACTGGACTCTTTGGCATATTGGACATTTTAGGAGACTAGACATTGTCAGCTAGAGCGCTTTTTTTTCGTGTAAATTTCTGGTCAAAACTTAGAGCGCAGTGGAGTAGCAATTATGAAAATAATAATTTACGTTGATTAAAAATATTTAAAAAATCCACACTAGCATGATACTCGTCAATGGTCATAAATTGATAAAATCAGCATGATAATGTATACGACTCAAGGGATTTTAATTGGATAGTGGAATAACATATCAATATCTCCGAGATAAAAAGAAGCATCATTTAATATATGTATTTATTTTTTATCTCTCACATTACTACCTATTTATTATAAGGTGACTTTACCTGATTATTATAATTATACTCTTAACACATTATTTCAGGCCCCTAGTACCATACACTCTTGGTTTATTTATAGCGTATTTCGCTGGAGAAAAGACAAAAGAAACATATAAATTAGCGCACATTTTTAATTTTTCTATGAATTTTCTATCTGTGCTAACTGGCATGATGTTGAATCACGCTGTATTGGCGCAGGGACGCATCGGAATGAGGGTGAGAATAGCATGCTGCTCACTCATGTACAGAAAGGTACGTAGCAAGACTAGCAAGGCTGCGGTGAGCGAAATAAGTGAGGAGTTTATTCAGCTGTGAATTAGAAGATATTTTAATTACAGTTTGTTGTAGATACTGAAACTTGACCGTATTGGTATGAGTAAAACGGAGCCAGGTCATGTTATAAACTTGATGTCCAATGACGTGAGCAGATTCGATCTGGTGGCCCTGTTCCTGAACTACCTGTGGGTGATGCCCATTGTGGTGCCCGTGGTGTCCTATATGGTCTGGCAGCATGTCTCCTACGCTACTTTTGCTGCCCTCTTAGTCATACTTTTTCAGACGGTATTGGTTCAAGGTAAAAAACAACCTCATTGTTATTGTTTTTGTACGTACATGAAACATGATTAATTGATTACGTTAGTTAGTTTACTGATTATTCTTTTATTAGAAGAAAATTAATATTATAGCATATAAGTACCTATATAATAATAATGCTTTATTGTAAACATCTGGTTAGCTCTGAAATTGTGTTATGCGGAATTTTAAATAAGGCCTTATTTTATAGTAGCAATCATTCAGTCCTAAATTTGTACTACAGTACTACAGTAGTGTAGCATACACTTTATAAACATTCGGAGTCTTGAATCACTCCAATCTCTAACCACACGCAAATTAACCGATTGCACGCCATGGAAGGCTCTCTGCATATGCCTCGAGCAAACGACACGGGAATGTCAGTTGTCCGGTAAAGAAGGCCTGCGACGGATCGTTTTGATAGTAACCGAAGGGGTGCAAATTTTTTTTCCTTAAAGACGCTGGCTGCTTAAACGAGTCACAGCCAGAGTGGAACTGCGGATGATTGCCTGAGGTAATAACGCCCGAGCGTTTATTCGGAGTTGGTGTGTCGGGACCGCAGGACACGGAGGATAGTTTAGTGGGTAGGGTCCGCTAGTTCTGAAAGCTCCACATGACCTTGCGACGGCCCCATTGTTGTAGAGTATGTGAAATGCATTCCCTTGCCAGAATTAAATAAAAAGTTTAGGCATCGGTTTACACATCACAAATTTTGGATTAAAAACATTTACACAAAAAAAAATTTGATGATATGTAGGTAAGCCACAATTTTTTAGTATCAATGATTTTTTGATTGGCACCGATTTAGAATACTAAATCTCTTCTCTTTTAATTTAAGTCTAATAAAGAATAATATATAAAAGTGATATTGAAAGGAGAGTAAATGCTGGTAACAGAGTAAATGGTGCGCTGCGCGCCTTTATGAATAGCCAGAAGATTTCTACGAAAGCTCGTCTGGCTGTGCATAGAGGGGTGTTGGTTCCAACACTCATGTACGGAAGTGAAAGTTGGGTATGGCAGAAAAAGCATGAAAATAGAATAAATGCAGTAGAAATGAGAGCGCTAAGAAGTATGTTAGGAGTGAAATTGAGTGACAGGATAAGAAATAGTGTGATAAGAGAACGTTGTGGTGTGAAAGAAGATATTGTCACACAGATTTAGAAAGGGATGCTTAGATGGTTTGGGCATGTAGAGAGGATGAATGAGAGAAGAATGACTAGACAGATCTATAAGACGAGTGTGAAAGGGAAAGTTGGAAGAGGAAGGCCTAGACGAACTTACCACGATCAAATCGGGGATGTTCTGAAGAAAGGTCAGGTCAAGAGTACTCTAAACCGACGAGCATGCATGAAGAGATTGATGAATGTGGAAGAAGCGAAAGTTGTATGCCAGGATCGTAGTAAGTGGAAGGCCTTGGTCTCTGCCTACCCCGTTGGGAAGGAGGCGTGATAATATGTATGTATGTATGTAAGAATAGCTGCTAGATTAGACCATAAAAAATAAACTGACAGCGTTGTCTATGTACTTACACAAATGATAATGTTTTTTTTTTTTTTTTTAGGGATTACAAACAAATGCGTTACATAGTTAACTTATTGCTAAACTTAAGTAATAAAATTAGTAACACATCCCACTACGTAATCCACGTGTAGGTGTATGGATTTAAAAAGCGTAAACATAAAACAGCAATGATTTTTTTTTAAATTTTTTTTTAGCTCAACATTGATACTACAATTATTCCAGCACAAGTACAGTTTTGATACAGCTTTGAAAATGAGAAAAAGAAAGAAACATAAAAGAAACATAAAATTTTGCAATTCTGTGTTAATTTAGGATATCTATAATAAGTTTTTTAAATTTTGAAGGACTCTGGGAAAAATCGAGTTCATTGAAGTTCTCGTTGAAATCGGACATCAATCTATGTAGTGGGGCTCGTTTGCCCGCATTGGTTTTACAGCAGTTTACATGAAAGGTCTTCAGTCTGCGCGTGCTTCTTAGCATGGCACATCTAGGGACGCAATAATTGATCAAGTTACGGAGGCTTATGCAATCAAATTTGTTGTTTACTAAATTATAAAGAAACATAACGGACAGGAGCGACCGTCTGGATTCAAGGCTCAGGAACCTAAATTTAGTAAGAAGCTGCTCATTAGTGACCCGAGAACAACACTTAAAATTGACTCTGCGCAAGAATTTACGCTGGACCCCTTTAATGGACTCGGTGTACTTTTTGTAAAATGGGTTCCAAACTCGTACCGCGTACTCCAGCTGGGACCTAACAAGGGAACGGTATAGGAAGAAAAAAGTTTTTGTTTTTTAAAATTTTCTGCAGACCTAAACACAAAGCCGTACATCTTAAAGGCTTTGCTGATTATGGCGTTGATATGAATATCTAGGTGAAGTTTAGAGTCCAGCAAAACGCCAAGATCGCGTATTACTGAAACTCTATACAAATATTATTGTTTAGCCTATAATCGAAGATGAAAAGGTTTTTCTTTTTTGTAAAGCTAATACAATTACATTTAGGAATACTCAGGATGTAATGTTACAATGCGTAGGTTCTCTATCCGTACACAGGGTAAGGTGGCAATTGGACCACTTTAGGAGTATACGCTTACGGACAAAAAAAATGAAATAGGTTAACTGTTGGCTGTGAACACGGACGAGTAAAAAAGTACTTTTTTACTCGTCCGTGGCGGTGAACTAAAAAACATATAAGCATAAAATGTCGTCAGTCCTTATTATAAACGCGCCCTTAAAATATATCCTAAATTTTATTTAGCCTACCTAAGCAGTCGACAAGGAATTCTACGAGGCAAGATAGCAAAACGAACAGATGAAAGGGTAAAGGTGATGGCCGAATTAATCAACGGCGTGCAAGTCATCAAGATGTACGCGTGGGAGAAGCCTTTTGAAAAACTAGTTGACACATTACGCAAGTAAGAAACACTAATATTCACTTATTTTAGTGCTAAGTAATTTTATTCAGGAGTACAAATCAACGTTGGTCTATTAGTTTAAATATCGGACCAAGATCTCGGGGCCCCGGGTTCGATCCCTGGGTCGGGCAACAAAAAGTTTCGAATTTTCGAACATTGCTCGGGTTCGTGATCGATGACCAACCCGCATTTGGCAAGCGTGGTGATTATGCCAGTTTCCATCACTGCTGTAGTAACTTGAATTCAATGATCGCCTTTTCCCTGCAGTGGGGATGATTAAAGGTTGTTTCTTACTTACTTTTAGGAGTCACCTCTGAAGCAATCAAATAATAATACATAATAAAATTATTGAATATATTTATCAATCAAGATTTTAGAAGAAGATTAGAAGCATTTACCCAAGTCAGTCAATCTTGATGTGTCGTACGTAACTCGTATCTCATCTACTAATTTAATGATTAAGCATTCTGCTAAACACTGTATTTAATTCTTATTATATTCTTTGTTTTAATATTTATGAAATTATTGTATGCCTACCTTGGCAAAGCAGAGTGACACTATTAATATTATCAAATCCCAATTTGCTTTTCTTAATTCGTCTCACTTAACTTTAATTTAAAAAAATACTATAAGACTCAATGTTTCACAAATTGAAAAAAAGTGATGTTTGAATACACACAAGAATATACATATATCCAATGACACCCCACAGTATGGGATGGATAAGAAAAAAATATCGTCACCCTAAAGAAATGTTCTTTAAGATTTTGTTGTATGAAGTTTTTAAACTTTTATATTATAAAAATATACCTGTTTCTTGCGACTTCTTACGCCCGAATTTGATAATCCTACGGGAACCGTACTTTTCCCGGGATTAAATAGTTTACGACCTATTCTCAGACATACCGAATATCTATCTACACTAAAATCGGTCAAGCCGTTTCAAAGAAGTTTAGTAAGAAACACTGTGACACGAGAATTTTATGCAAAAAGAAGTAAAATTGAGTAAGAATTGTTAGATTCTGTGATTTTTTAAAACTAACTCACTTGTTTTTCCAACAGAATTGAAATTAAATTCATAAGGTACACTTCGATGATCAAAGGGTTCTCGACGGCGCTGATGGTGTTCACCGAGCGGTTCATCTTGTTCGCGACGGTGGTGACCTTCGTGCTGATGGGCGGCGAAATCAGAGCTGGCATTACCTTCTCCCTTGTCCAGTATTTTAACCTACTGCAATTGGCTTGCAATATTTTCTTACCGTTGGCTCTTTTGTTCCTGGCCGAAACTAAAGTCTCCATCAGGCGCCTAGAGGTAACATAACACTTTTTTTTTAAATTTAAATCAAGCTAAGGTTTTGTTTTTGAATGATTAACTTCGTTTGTAATGTAACAATTTGATGTCATGTCGTTTTTCTTGGCAGGTACAAAAATGTTTTTTTAGTTTTCGCCATCAGCCTTTTATATCCCTAGATACTAATATTAGGGGTTAAAGTATGAAATTGCCGTTTTGTATGGACGAAATCGAGAAAAGTCATTTTTCCATACTAACAATTTTTTTGTTTTTTTAAACACGTTGAACCGTTTTCGATGCAATTAAAGGTGAAAGTAAGATGGTTATAAAGCTACGCATTATAGTATTTAAATTTCTGAAAATCAAAATATATGATACAAATATACTTAATTGAAGCAAGAAGGTCAGCTGACACATTGTAAGGGGTCTTTTCAACGACTTCCTTTGAAGTAATAGGCACTATACTTAAGAGCTATAAAAGTTACTTTATTTAGTTTTTGATACAATACAAAAAGAATTACGCAATAATATGACTATACTTAAGAGCTATAAACAAAATAAAAAGTGCATTTTTTTTTAGTCAAAAGTTACTTTATTTAGTTTTTGATACAATACAAAAAGAATTACGCAATAATATGACTATACTTAAGAGCTATAAACAAAATAAAAAGTGCATTTTTTTTTAGTCAAAAGTTACTTTATTTAGTTTTTGATAAAATAAAAAGTGGGAAATAAATCGGCAATTTCATACTTTAACCCCTATTATTTTCTCAGATCCTTTATATGATCTGAGAATATTTTAAATGCGAAAGTAACTCTGTCGCTACGCTATAACTAGGCGTACTACTGAACCGACTTTGATAAAATTCGTACAAAAATAAATTATACCTTAAGAAAGATCATAGGCTATTTTGTAACTCACTGATGCTTACAGGTTTCTGCCCACGCGATATAACGTGTAGTCGGTTTAGTTCACGCGGGCAGACCTGCAAACGAAAATCTAGTCCTGAAATAAAATGAAAGCGAATTTTATGTCATTTTGTATAAATTTAGTAGCAACGCTTATAAAACGAATATGTGCTTTCAAATTTTCGTCCATCAGCCTTTTTTGGGGTTCTCTAGTCAAGAAAAGGAACACTGAAAACATAAGTACGGTCAGAATAGTTTCCCTACTTGTCGTCTGATTGTCTGTCTGTTGGTTCGCGGTTAATCTCACCCAGGTAACCCTGAAATCCCTGGGGCCTAATTCGCCTAACCGAATCGCAGTTCGATCGTGATTGAATTGGACGATTTTGACATTTAGCCTATTTAGCCCATACTAAAACTGTCACCTGAAATATAAGTGTGTGTAATGGCATGGCGAATGCCAACCCGCCTTCCAAGCGTGGCAATTATGGCAAAATGCTCCTTCTGAAGAGGCTTCTTTATACTCTAGTAAGTTACCGGAATTTGATTTGTCATAGGAAGACTCAGATGTGTTGCCCCCCCCCCCTCCCCTAGTGCAAGGGCTTAAACCCTTTAGCAATGGATCTGCTACTGGTTAATTATGAAAACTGGACTGAGCGCTGGCTAGTTGAAGTATCGTTAGATAGGTTTTTTTTTAAATATTGTACATCTGTAAAAAAAAATTACAACTTGGGGATCCGTGTGGTGTATTTAGATGTTAGGAGTTTTAAAGAGCCAAGTGAACTTAAATTTGTTGCTTCAAAGTTTGAGAAAAACAATTTTAAATAGACAAAGATAAGATAGTATCAAAATGAAGTATCATCTTTATAGGACAAATAAAACAAACAAGCACTGAACGAAAAACACAATATTATTCAGATAACATTTTTTATGTATTGTTTAAATGTTAAATTACATGTTACGAAGTAATTTTAGTGTGTTCAAATAAATAAAAAAAAAACAATTCAAGTTGTTATCGTGTATCTCAAATAGGTACTTGTAATACACTCAAGATAAATATGTCGCCGGTAGGCAAGTTCTTATCCGTTACGTTACGTATTTAACCGGCTCTATTCGTCTTATGTTCATCGGCTTTCTTTTGATAACAAAAAGGATAAATTAATTTTGAAGACTCCATAATTGCCATCATCATCATCATCAGTCACCAGTTGGGCATAAGTCTATTTATTTGATATTATCGCCACGTTTGGTAGGTAAGTTGGTCATTGCAGTTTGGCAAAAGGGAACACGGTGCCATCTTCTTCCGGCAGTAGGTACTCCTTTAGCAACCACTTACGATGAGAAGAGTTACTCTATTTTAGGCTTGCAGACACACCACTTTACTTCATAGTTATTATCATTAGCAGTTTGGTCTTAAGATTAAGGCAGTAAGGTATATTACTAATGCAGACCAAGTAGAAACATACGGACGGAATCAGACTTATCGTTCTAATGTTTCTACATTTGCTACAGTCCTGTTATGAATCATCATGGCTCTAACCTCCTAGGCCTCCTCCCTAGTGTATTCAATACACATAAAACTTTATGCATAAGAACAAATTCTAAGTAAGTTTTAAGATATGAACATCGTTTAAAATGATATGATAGAGGTTTTAAATAAAACTAATAAATGTTATAAGTTTGTATGTATGTATATATATAGTTAATCATATTAATAGAAAATAAATATTTCACTCAGGTATCTTATCAATTATTATTGAAATGTATGAAATTGAAGATTAAAAACAAGCTGGTATGATAACTATCATTAACTAATAAAATTATTAATCAAGTACACCAAGACAAGTACTTATAGGTCAATTTTAACACACTGCATTCTTCCATTTTGTTTAACATTATCTGAACCTGATAGTTGTCTGAAGGTGATCGCATTTAGCGATAAGATTTCTTAGATCTATACTAATATTATAAAGCTGAAAAGTTAGTTTGTTTGAACGCGCTAATCTCAGGAATTAATGGTTTGAATTGAAAAAATATTTTTGTGTTGGATAGTCCATTTATCAAAGAAGGCTTTAGGCTATATATAATCACGCTGTGACTAATAGGAGCGAAGCATCAGTGAAAAATGTTGCAAAAATAATCGCGATCATAATAACAGAAATTGACGCGAACGAAGTCGCGGGCAACAGCTAGTATAAAATATATTTAATAATAACTGAATGTTGCACCTTACAGTGTCGGTACAATGAAGACTATCTTTATAGGTATCACTGTCTAATCGAAAATCAGTTATCATTTGCTATCGTAGCCCGTAGGTGTACCTAATGGTCTTTTTTCATTCGAACTCTTAAGTAAAATTGGTATGCAACGTTCAAATTGATGTTTGTCTTAAAATGTTGTTTCTAGTTAGTTTATTCAGTTTGAATATAAAATTTAAATTAGAAATTAGAAATTAGAAATTATTTATTTGCATAAAACATGGTTATTAAGATATTACAATAATTTATAAGTAAAAGAATCACACGTTTCGCCATCACGGTGGCATGCAAATTTCAGACAAATTGTCACAATATTTTATTATAATAATGAGAATATATTATGGAATCTAAACATTAACATTAATATTTGTCTAGTTATATAAAATGTTCAACAATAACACATTCTAAATATGATGAAATAAAAATAATAATAAAAATAATAAAATAAATTAAGTTTTACTTGTTTTTAAATGGAATAAGCATAATAGCCTACGATTAAATAATTTTAAAAAACACTGCCTTTAATTGACTGAGGTTAAGGTGTGTGGCCCGATTTTAATCGATTATAAAATACGTGAAATAGATGACGTCATGAAAAAGACACAATAATATCCAAAATCTTGGGCACTAAATTCGGAGGGCTTTTTGTCAGCGTGAGACCACATTTTATTGCAGAAGGATACTATAGCTCTCTTAGAAATAGGTAGAGTGCGTGTTTTCATTAATAGTAGAGTTCAATTTTGTATTCAAAAACAAAATACATCGTTGTGGATGTGGAATAATACAACTAATCTAGTATCAAAACATTAATACCAATAAAACCAGCTTAAATTATAATTATTATCATGAAAATTATTACAATGTCAAGTACAACATACGCAAGTTATGTCACCAATGTTAGGTTTAACCAACCATTTGAATTTGGTTTCTCATTATGTTAAAAACATTTTAAAAAACTATTTACAGGAGTTCCTGTCGTTAGAAGAATTAAATGCAGCAATAGAAATGGAAACAGAAAAGACCCGTTTAAACAATTTGAATGGTTTCGATAGTAAATTGGAGAAAGCGAATCAGAAAGAGCAATCGAAACCCACCAACTTGGTGCTGTCCGGAGTGAGTGCGAGCTGGCAGACCGACTCCATCGTCAACACTCTGAGGAACATCAGCCTTACCGTTCCACCGGGAGAATTTATCGGTGTGGCTGGTTTGGTTGGCTCAGGAAAGGTAGGTGTTTATTTAGTTATTTTTTTCAAATTGGGATCAGAACAATGTACATATGTGATGCTGTCCACATTTATTATTTTATTTATTATTATGCTTGACCTCTTCATTTCTATATTTTCCATCTAATAGTCATCGCTACTTCATCTGCTCCTGGGTGAGCTCCCGCCCAGCGAGGGCTCTGTGTCGCTGGGCGGCGCCCGCGTCTCCTACGCCAGCCAGGAGCCGTGGCTCTTCGTGGCCAGCGTCCGCCAAAACATTCTCTTTGGACTGCCGTACGATCCCGTCCGCTATAAGAAGGTAAGGCTACTACTACATTTGTATGTGGAAAATTTATAGGAAGTCATTCGTACTAGAGATTATTAACAATTTATTAGTGAAGTACCATACCCTAGTGTTAATTGAAAACACAATTCCTTGGAATTAGTAAATAAATACCTATATAACCCAATAAGCTTTTATTTTAAAAAGGTTAAATACAATACAAATACATTGCGACTGCTTCAAGGCAGCACAAATTATGACTGTTCGACCAACAGCGAGTATGTACCCATTAAAAGACCTCTGATGTATGACGCAACGTATGTTGACTATGCATTGGAACCTTTGCAGGTCGACATCATCTACGTACGGCAATGCCAGGCCTCAGGCATTAGGAGTAGTGAACTCCAAACAGTAGGAAGCCTCTGGCAGGCCATGCATTGTAAATAAGCCCCCTTCTATAAAGCCGTTGAGTAAGCTACAGGTCTTCGTGAATAGGTCACTTCGATCCATCCTTCGTATCTTCTGGCCTAAAACCATCTCGAATAAAGAGTTGTGGTCTATATGCCATCAAACTCCAATTTTGCAAGAAATTGCCCAGCGGAAATGGAAGTGGATTGGCCACACTCTCCGTAGGGAAGATGGTAATGCTGCTGAAATCGCCTTTGAGTGGCAACCGGAGGGTAGGTGAAGACGCGGAAGGCCAGTACACAGGTGGATGAGATCGGTGGACGGGGAGCTCAGGAAGGAGGAACTCAAATGGGAAGACGCTCGAAGAATCGCGCGGGACCGGCCGGCTTGGAGAAAACTTGTTGGGGCCCTCTGCACCAGCGGGGTGCCATAGGACCACAACAACAACACTATAAAGCCCGCTAAATTGGGAAGTTGAGTTCGGAGAATGCCTTCTCATCCTCTCCCATTTACGACTTCGGGTCGGGTCGGGTTTTAATAACTTTAACTCGTTTTTTTTGTTTTTGTTTTAGGTGGTGACGGCGTGTGCTCTTTTGCGCGACTTTCAGCAACTCCCAAATGGAGACTCAACCCTGGTGGGAGAGAGAGGTGCCAGCCTTAGTGGAGGACAGCGGGCGCGCATCGGTCTCGCAAGAGCATGTTACAGAGAGGTAAGGCTATGAAGTATCATTTCACCATAGTAGAAAAGCAAAGTGCAAAAACTATATGAATACTAATAAAACTATTTACGAAAGGAGAATGCTTACGAAGCACTCTCCTTTAAGAATAACACCTAAAAGTTGTATATTTCGCTAACCGCTCTGTGTCTTAATGGTAAGCGTAAGCTCACTCATGTGACCGTAATTTACCTAGACATCAGCAATAATAGGGATTATTTTGGAAATAGTAGTATTTTGTGACTCTTACCTATGATAACTACCTATATGAATTTATTACTATCTCTTTGTCATATATCTCAATCTCGAGGCTATGGAGTCCTGGGGGCTTAGACAAAGTAACAATTTAAAAACGATAACGAAGTTAGATAAGACTAAAATGTATGGGATTGACATAAGCCGCGTTAAATCACGTGGTCAATCGACATCGTTATCGCAAGTTGGTAGACAATGTTTTAATTCGTAACGAAACCATAAAGTAACGAATTGTTTTTGTAGTTATCCCATACAAATGCGTAGACAAGCAGCACTTTTAGTGTTCGCCTTCGTTTCGATCGCGATTGCCAAAAAAGATAGCGAAACGCATATTAAAACGTTGTCGTTAAAGAAACAATATGGCCGGATTTCATTCAGCAGCAGATTTTTGACACGGAGTGATTACATTTACTTTCATTTCAAGTATTTCTTCTGTGCTAGAGGTTTTATCGCAGATCGTTTGTAATGCATTCTTTACGTTTATTGTGGGCTGCACACGATGAAAACACCTAGGAGAGGCGCCAAAACCGTCGCTGTCGGCGATTGGAAACAATTGAGGATATGCCGGAATTGTTGTTCATCCAACATTTCAGGCTTAAAAATAAAATGTCGCATTTTGTAATAACTTGAGTTAAGCATCTTCGTTTTCTTAGTTTACCTATACTATACAACAAAAATAAAAAAATAAATCTATTTTCAATACCATTAAGTTTTGGACACCATCTAAAAGTAATAACACATTATTCACTTACCACTTGCCAAAATATTGTTTTAATTATAATTTGAAAATGATTAAACGCAACACTCACTTAATCTTAACATTAAATACTTTTTGAAAACAACCACAAATAAGTTTGATCCGATTTGACACTTCTTGACTGACACTGACAGCTAAATGTTCGATACCATAGACAATATTTTTGTTCCTTATCGATTAAACAATTCGACACAACGATCGCGACAATCGTGTTACGTTGGCTAGGAAATTGTTTTCGATATCTCAGAGACGATGACGACTTTCGATATCGTTTCGGTACGAAGCGATGTTACTTTGTCTAAGAACCCTGGACATTTAGAAGGCTTACAAGGGGCCAAAACCAACTAGAGGCCCGTTGACAACATTTATCTTAACGATGTGATGTGACATCAACCAACGATTATCACAGTACTACAACACTATATTATAAATGCGTCCAAGAACAACACTGGTTTTTAGTGCAGAACTTGGATGGGATGGGATGGGTTTGGGTGCTAGTGGACTGGGTAACTGGGACTATGAAGGCGAGTATAGTCGCCAATGACCTTGGTGATTGGGGCGTGGCCAAATGTTTGCCACCCCGCCATCCGCGCTATCCCCGCACCGAAACATCGCACTTGGCGATGCACGCTTGACGTTATAATATAAGTAGGGTAAGTAGGACCCATTGTCGTCACCCCATTATACATAATCATAGTTTAATTCGTATTAATTTTTAAATACCTACATGTTAGGTGAAATTTCTGTAGTTTTCAATTTATTAAATTATTATTATTAATACAATCGTAAATGTTAATTATAGTTTTGCGAGTAAAGCAAAAACGTATTCCGTTCTTGATATGATTGTGTACAGTGTGTTCTTGAAAGAGGAAAGTAGATCAGATTAATAAAGTTTTGTTTTATTTTCTTTTTTGCATTCACAATAATGCTAGTTTATTATATTATAAGGATAATATTTTTACTTGAATTTTTTTTCGCAATTTCGTCTTCAACTTCGCCAACATAACTATATCTTCCGTATTTCAGTTGGAAGATCGGTCGCCTGGAAAGCAAAAGGTCTCGGGTTCGACTCCCACTAGAGGCAGTCGAAAAAAAATTCAAGTGCAAATTCTGCAAAACTTTATATTCCTTTTGTGTCGTAAAATAATAGGTTTTTAGTTTGATATGTATAAAGGATGTTAAAAAAGTATTAGCCTTTTTGAGTGTAATTCAGAATCGATCGGGTCTAGTATACAAGATAAAGATTTATAAAATCCATGTAGTAATCTTAGTGCAGAAAAAACGCAAAAGTGACGTTATTTAACTATGCAGGCTGTATGTATCAGCTGTGCGATGATACTGTAACTGTAAGGATCATTTAATTTATGTTTATAAAAAAAAACATCTAATTATTAGATGTTTTTTTTTAACACATCAACACAGCACATTTTTATCACATTTTTTCTCAATTCATGAAGTACCTAGATTAAATAACCTTTTTGTTTATCGTGAGTCTGCTTATAAATAAAATATAATAATAAATAATCAGGGTTATATAATTGTCTTTTAAAGTTAACAAAAATTACATCAAAATTCAGTAAATTTCAACTGCCTTCCGCATAATTCAGCTACAGGACTAAGTGCACCATATTCTGCTTCAACAACACATTCTACACACACCCGCTTTTCTTTCGCATATACTCCCATGTTTGTGTCTTTGAGACACTCATTTGTGTTGTTTAATTTTTCTCTATTATCAATTAAAACTTTGCCATCATTGTGAGAATTTAACGAATTTTCTTTATTATCTATTATTCGCTTCTTTTTATTTATTTTTTGAGCATCATTACTATTCGGCTTTTCTTGGTTTTCTTCGATTTGTGTCCTCTTGTCTTCATTAAGCTTTCTCTTAGATGCAATTTTACTTTTTCTATCGTCGTTATTTTTTTGTTTCTCTTTCATAGCCTTTTCTATATATTCAGGATCTCTAATTTTCATATTTCTAGAATGTCTTGGATTCACCAATTCAGGTAGCAAACAATCTAAATAAAATTTCTTCAGTTTGCTTTCCATTTTATTTTTCCAGAAAGAGTCGTCTTTGGTTATTATTTCTGTTTTTAAGGGCTTGCTATCTCCATACCAAATGCCTAAGAGGCATTGAGATCTTTTAGTTATATGAAGTTGCCCCTGTATCTGGAAATACCAGTTATGGTTTTGATTAATTTCAAAGATACCATTTTTGTTATTTTTGTAAAATTTTAATTTTCCGCTTTTGAAGGCTTTATCGATACCTTCCCTATAAGCAGCGACTGGACATTTAATTTCTACGATTGTATCTGTACCTACAACACCGTCGGGAGAAGCTCCGAGGAAGGGTATCTTTTCATCGATAAATAGCCCGCATGGTTTAATCTCTATATTTTCTTGTTGATTTAAGTGTTTTAAAGCTTTCTTTTCATTATCTGTACCATGTTTAATTGACGTAACATGGGAAATAGAATCTTTATATAATATATCTTTTACAAGATTAGCGCAACTGATATCTTGGCGTCTTTTAATTACTCTTCCAAAGTTTGAAGCTGTCAAAATAGTCCTCCTTATCTCCATCCACTCACTGCAGGTACTCTGCAGTACAGTTTCCTTCTGTATTTTTTCTCTTTCTTCGTCGCTCCGATTTAAATTTTGTAGAAATGTTTGTTTTTGTTTTTCAAATATTTCTAGCTGCATGTCTGGCTTTTCACATTTTGCTCCATAATTTGTATCATTTCCCTTTGAAAACAACTGTCTATTTTTTATTCGATTTACTTTTCTCATTTTTACAATCCGCCGAAGTCGCCTCTGTTCTAAAAGTTTTATTTTGCCTCTAGGACTACGTCCTTGAACAGATTTGTATAAAGAGGACATCAAATTGTGTGAGTTAAATGAAACCAAGGCGGCTTGGCACCTGGTCTGGTAGGACCCTCTCAGGCTCAAATTAGTCCTTTTTCCTCCAACAAGCTTTGCTACTATACTATTAAATCGTTCTACTAAATTACTGTCCACATCATGTATTAAACTTGGAGCATGAGAAGCAACATTGGACATAATTAAACTAATTCTACTCCAGAGAGTACTTGTAAAAAAATCTTTTTCGGCAACTTCTGGACTCCGGTCTGATTTATTGGCGGTACAGAAGCTAGCTTTACATTGGCTATGATCTCCAAAAGCATGCAGATGAGCTAACAGAAGATCATTATAAAAGGGATCAATATTGCATCTTCTTTCCGATTCCGAATCGGTTTTATAAGTCTTTATTATAGTGCGTATTGTTTTTCTGAGAACCATTATTTTTTTTTGTGTCAGTTGCTTTCGGAATCGCAACAAATATTTCGTATCAGTTTGTAACTGAACCAATTTATTGCATAAGTTTCTAAGGACATGGTTTCTGCACTCAATTTTCTCTATCGTAATATGTTCATACGGGCGACTTTTCAACAATTTGGCATATGTATTCGAATCGCCATCAGAAACCATCCTGCCATATATAAGGTTATGCATTTCGATTGAGCATTTGAAGCCTTCGAGGAGGATATCAGATTCCATGCCAGTAGACGGACCATTATAATTTTTATAGCATACATGTGTTTTAGGCTCGATGTTCTTTTTCTCCGCTTGTGCACAGATACAGCAATACTTGTTACGTACGCCCAAAAATAGCACTTCACCAGTCTTTTTACCAATTATGGCTGCTGCCCCAGATAAAGCAGAATAATTTTTTTTGTACGTTCTCTTGCTCCAACAGCCATCCACAATCACATCAATTATGGGAATCTTATCTTTGTCTACTCTTCCTTCAGCAATAGCCATCTCTCTTTCTTTTTTCGCAGCCTGATTCATCGAGTCAATTGAATTTTTTTCAAAGTTTTTTGATAGCTTTGCATGGCACTTTTGATATATTTTAGGCGTCATCAAAGGAAGGTTTAAAGCTGCAGATAGTTCTTGTAGATGCCAGTGACCACTGCCAATAGCGATCATCCCTGCTACAGCGGAATGATTTACATATAAATCATCTGGAGAATCGGATTCAATAAAAAATTTCAAATTACATAATTTGCACTGTAACGTAAATTTTGATAATAGTCCCACTTGTCGTTCTCCAATGATTTCAACACAGCCTAAACCACAGTTCATAGGGCCATGATTTGCAATATCTTTTAACTTATTGAAGAAATGATCAATGTTAATAATTCGTCTGCCTTCAATACTTGCCCTAGGGCTTTCTTCTGAAGTTGATAAAATGTTGAGCTGAAAACATTATAACACCAATTAAAATATATTTTATTAGGTGCATATTTACATAGTTATACATTTTTAATTCAAGTAATAAAATTGTAATAAATAAGAATACATAAATTAACAGAATTACCTGAATTGAATTTACTTCTTCCTGGTTATCATTTTCAGTAGTAATAGTATTGTCAAAGCTTGAACCTTGTAATAAAGCTTCATCAATATTGGGCTAAAACAAATTTAATAATTTAGAAACATATAAAAAAATTAATTCATTAGGTACTTACCTTTTTTTAGATTATTGCTTGAAGAAAGGTAGGTACAAGAGCCGGCATAGATCATGAGCGCTGGAGGACAGAGTGTGATCGCTTTGCGCATCTTACGAGACGATCATCAGAGACGCGTCTGCGTAGCAAGTAACCAAACACGACGCGGCGGGCAGTGCGGGCGCGATGCGCGACTAGCAAATCACATAATCGTAATATTCTTCTGCGCATATTTAGCTTAGCGCTCAAGATCGATGCCGCTAGTTTTTATTTGGTGGTCTACTGTAAGTTTTTACGTTGTGCCTTATTTATAGTATAAATTTCTGTTTTTCTACCCAACCTGAACTAATTTTGTGCTTTCGTTTGTTTCGTTTTCACATAGTCGTGTGCTTTTTAGTGATTGTTGTTGTTGATGACATTGGTCCTGACGTAAATTTTTCGAAATACTGCAAAAAATAAATAAAGTAAACTGATAATATTGTTTTATGACTGAATAATAACATACAGGCTTTAGTTGCAAACTACTCACTCAATAGCACTACAACCAACAGTTTTTATTTCTTCGTTAGTTTTTTTTGACTTTCTGAAAAAAATTATAGGTAAAACAAACTAATCAGCTTACACAGCATATGACATTCACAACAATTTATTAGGTCTAAAGTCTATTCATGATAATAACTCTTGAAAAAAATCGACCTCAGGTGGGATCCGAACCCACGTCTCATCGCATGCCGGGCGAGACCAACTAAGCTACCGAGGATGACAGAAAAGCACTCGCCCGGCATTCGATGAAACGTGGCTTCGAATCCCACGTGAGGGCGATTTTTTTCAAGTGTTATTTATCTTTGCAAATAATTGATAAAAACAAAAAATTAAAAGGTCTTAAGTCCTTTACTAATAGTTACCTTCCTTTTAGGGGATGCTTCTGCTATCTAAATATGTACAACAACTTTTACTACCAGCATAGAAATGGAAAAAAATAATCACTTTAATATTCGATCAGCTGTTACGGTACATACATAGGTATAAATAAATGAATATTGAACAACATCACATACATTTCTCTGATCCTATTCTAAGTAGCCAAACCACTTGTGTTACAGAAATCAGACACAACGACGGTACTACAATGCCCAGACCGAGACAATATAGAAAAACTATTTTTCTAGATTGACCGATCGGGAATCTAACCCGGGACCTCAGAGATAGCGACACCAAGTCCGGTATGCTCGCCTCTCGGCTACGGGAGAACCGAACTATTTATCAGAGATTACGATGTTAATCCCATAGTAAAAGTGATTGTAGGTATATGAGGAAGGAAAATATTAAAAGAGGACCTTATTATAAAAAAGAATGCAAGGAAACACTAATAAACATTTTACTATATATTCACTTATAAAGTTTGTAGAAATAGGTATGTACATTGATTTTACTTACAATTTTTCGTTCATTTTCAGAGCCTTTATAGCCCAACTTTTGGCAGCTTTCTTTCTTCGCGGCATTTTTTCCCAAAGTTACCACAACACAGCAACTAATTATTTATTACACGTAAATTTGTAATATGTTTAGATGCGACAGCGCAGCGCACGGCCTTCCCTCTCGAATGTGGGCACTGCACTGACTCCCGTCGCCCGCACACGGACCCTCTTGCGGCCGTTTGTATTGATTGTAGTAAAACATTCCTTGTATCAAAAGTATTTTTTTTTTTTTAATATAAAACGCTCAGTTGTAAGATAAATGATTTACCAGTATTTTACATTAACTGCCATGAAAATAGCACTCGTAGTTTAGAAGCAGAGCGAATTTTAAGTTCAAAACAATATCATTTCAATATTTTTTTTCGCATAGTATTTAAGGTTCCTCAAAGTTTTCAAACGCTCAGATTTAAGGTAACATAATAGTGTTTAAAATACATTTTTTCTGAATCATTCTGTTCGCTCATTTAAGAAGCTTAGGCTCACAAAAACGACCATTTCACGAATACACGCGCCTTAAAACGGATATTATTACTATTTATTAATAATATATTTTATAATTTGTTCTGTTTACCGTGTTTTATACAATAATGTCTTTTTTATAAAGGGCTGTACTTACACATTAATTACGCACAATTAAATGACAGTAATTACAGCACAGCTATTATTTGAAAAAAATACATTGTGTTCTCTATTTAAGTCTTATGGATTAAATTACAACGATATTATTTATATTACAATAACACTGTTGAATTTTTGGCAGGCGGACATATACCTGCTAGACGACCCTCTATCGGCGGTGGACACGCACGTGGGCAAGGAGCTGGTGGCCAAGTGCGTGCTGGGGCTGCTGCGGCACGCCACGCGCGTGCTCGTCACGCACCAGCTGCACCACCTCAAGGCCGCTGACAGGGTGCTCATACTCAGGAATGTAAGGAACATATTGTATGTGTCCATCACATTATACTATATATCGGCGGTGGACACGCACGTGGGCAAGGAGCTGGTGGCCAAATGCGTGCTGGGGCTGCTGCGGTACGCCACGCGCGTGCTCGTCACGCACCAGCTGCACCACCTCAAGGCCGCTGACAGGGTGCTCATACTCAGGAATGTAAGGAACATATTGTATGTGTCCATCACATTATACTATATGTCGGCGGTGGACACGCACGTGGGCAAGGAGCTGGTGGCCAAGTGCGTGCTGGGGCTGCTGCGGTACGCCACGCGCGTGCTCGTCACGCACCAGCTGCACCAACTCAAGGCCGCCGACAGAGTGCTCATACTCAGGAATGTAAGGAACATATTGTATGTGTCCATCACATTATACTATATGTCGGCGGTGGACACGCATGTGGGCAAGGAACTGGTGGTCAAGTGCGTGCTGTAGCTGCTGCGGCACGCCACGCGCGTGCTCGTCACGCACCAGCTGCACCACCTCAAGGCCGCCGACAGAGTGCTCATACTCAGGAATGTAAGGAACATATTGTATGTGTCCATCACATTATACTATATGTCGGCGGTGGACACGCACGTGGGTAAGGAGCTGGTGGCCAAGTGCGTGCTGGGGTTAATAAATAGACTACGATAATAATAAATAAAAGCAGACAACATCACATACATTGCTCTGATCCAAAGTAACTAACTAAAGCACTTGTTCTGTGGAAAACAGAAATAACGGTGTAACAAACACCCAGACCCTTATTTTCGGGAATCGAACCTGAGACCTCGGAGCAAGCGACATCTTGAAAACCGGTGAGTACGTCACTCAACCACGGAGGTCGTCATAAATTTATGTTATGAAGTAATGTGTCTAAACTTCTAAACTTCACTCTCCATGCTGCACCATGTGCGCGTAACGCAGACGCTACAGGGGCTTTTGAGTTACGCGCACAGTCGTATAAAGTTATTTGTATCATTCAAATTTAACAGGGTGAAATTGAAACTAGTGGCACTTTTGAGGAAGTATCAAGTTCATTGCTCTTTAAAGAACTTCTGGAAGAAGATGAACCAGAAGAAGCCAGTCGTCCACCTCTATTACGACAACGTACGATGTCTGTTCAGGTAAACAATATTACAATATGAATGTTATACTTTCCCGAAATCCTTTCTAGGCAAAATAAACTCAGTAATCACTATTTCGCATTAAAAGACTCTCAAATTACTAAGTTATTAGCTAGCGTAATTAAAGCGTCAGGGAATATTTGCATGACTACTTAATATCTTTAGCTTCAAGGGACAATTTTGGGTCACGTCGTTAATTTTGTTAATTATTTTTATGTGTAATGTAATTGTTAATTAATTTAATTTAACATTCTAAATTTTTTTAATAAAAGTACATTAAACTAAAGCCTCATTTAATTACTCAATATTGAATGTGTGTTATTTACTTGATGCTTCGACATCTTTCTGCCACAGCAACTTTTTACAGCTTTTCGACTGTTCATGTAGGTACCCACCTGATTCAGAAATTTGTCTTCCAAGTTGTTACGTAAAGAGATGCTAAGAATCTTTATAATACTTCGACACCTTTGAAGACTTACGTTTTGAAGATATGAAACCGCTTTTAATGGCAACCAAACGACATTTTTATTGAAATATAACGTTGGTTTTAAAGTTTAAGGATTAGATTTTGGGGCTGGCATAAGATATATCAGGAATTATTTTTACAGTCACATGCAAGCGTCAGCACAGTGAATGAAATAGCAAACGACGAGGGAAACCTAGAAGAAGATGCTGAAATGTCTGGAACAGGTGCATTCATTCATAGTAAATCTTATTTATTTAGGCACGAACAAATTAACTAATCCACGTTTCTAGCTTCAAGTAAAATAAAAACATTTCAAGTCAAATAAAATTACCTATTCCAATATGTTAACTATAATGACATCAAGAAAATAAAATTAATTAAAAATTGTTAATTGTTGATTGTTGTTGTTGATTGATCTCTTAAGAGAGCCTGTTATTCTTTAACGGAGTCGTGGGCGGAGAGTTAATTAAAACAGAAAAAAATGGTACCGAAGCGAACGAAGATTACCAAAGGGTAAAAATAGGAATCTAAGACTAGACTCTACTGCTCGTCCATCTGTTTGTCTATCACCACGCTGTATCTCATAAACCGTGATAGCTAAACAGTAATTTTTTTACAGGTGATGTATTTTTGTTGCCGCTATAACAACAAACACTTTTAAAACAGAATGAAATAAATATTTAAGTGAGGCATCCATAAAGCAAACGTAATTTTTGGCTCGATATTAATAACGGCAACAGGCAGACGCTTGAAATATACACTAATATTTAGTTGTATAATCAATTGAAAAACATATATTAGGGCACGGATCCCTTCATGCGCGAGTCCAATTCGCACTTGGCCGGTTTTTTTCGATTGTAAGGAAAACTTACAACTTACATTTTAAAATTGTTATTTATTTACTTTCTTGTAAAATATAACTAGAACTATGTTTTCTTTTAATTTGTTTGTCTACTTTGAAAGCCACGGTTAAACGTCCAAGTTTTGTTTAGGCCGTGTGCCGTTGACGGTGTACAAGAGATACTTCAGAGCCGGAGGCAGCTGGTCTGTCCTCGTCCTTACTATTCTGTCTGTGATCGCAGCACAGCTGGTCACCTCTGCGAGCGACCTCTGGCTAACATATTGGTGAGTTAAGCGTTAACGACTACAAACTAGCTTTGGAAACTTTTTTTATTAACTTTACTTTAAGTAAGGATACATGTCACTATTTGCAGACCCGAGCTAATTTAGATAATATACCAGTAAATATATTAAATTAAACCATTATACACCCCATTAATCTAATGGTTCAACTACCGGGTCAAGATTTTGGGCGGTTCGGTCCGGTCGGGCAACAAGAATTTCAAAATTCAGTACAATGCTCGGGTTTTTGATCACAAACCCCATGCAGGAGTGGTGATTATGCCTGTTCATCATTGCTGTGGTAACATTCACTTAATAATGGAGGCCTAACCCCTGCACTGGGATAACTATAGGCTGTGCCTTTTTTCAAGTTTATACATATATTGTTACTTTACTTTTTTTTAACCATTAGGTATAATGTCAATATAATTATAGGATGAACAATGTTGAGCGAACCTATACGACAGCAGTGCCGAGAAAAGAAGAAATATTTGGAAATTCGACAAGCTTGAATAACATAACTAGCTTTAACGATACTGAATTCGCAACTACTGCTACGAACCTACTAACTACCTCTGAAGGGTCGAACTTCACCTTGTTCGATAGTCTGCTCAATACGACCACCACGATTCAAAACTCGATTTATTCGAACTTAGATCATTCGTACTACATTTACGTTTGGACGATAGGAATTCTTGGGTGTGTTCTACTCACAACTTGGAGGTAATCATTCCTTTCTTTTATTCATTAATAGTCTTCACTACAATATTTTCATTTAAAAACACTAATGAGCGAGAGGATATTTTGCTTAATTGTTTTTTAATATCCAGTAAATACTACATTTTTTTGTTTTTACCGAAAATTGATAACTGATAATTTAGTGAATATGATTATATTGCTGCAGATCTGTTCTATTTCTATGGGTGTGCATGCGAAGCTCGATCAAACTACACAACCAAATGTTCAGCAACATACTTTCGGCCACGATGCGATTCTTTGACACTAACCCCTCTGGAAGAATCCTGAACCGATTTTCGAAGGATATGGGCTACATCGATGAAATATTTCCAAGGATGTTCTTGGAATGTTTACAGGTAAATCAATAACTTTAGCTCCAAATTAGTATCTAACTAGCAGCTTAGTTTGACTTCTTGCCGTTCGAGAATAACAAGCGCAAATAGTAGTCGGTAGTTATCATCGATAATTTTATTTTAATCATCATTGCACGACTTAAATAAAATGTCAAAAGGCGGACTTAACGCCCTATGGCATTCTCTTCCTCTTTATCCTATATTGAAGTTAAATTGAAAGTTATAAAAAATATAAATAAAGCTGTACCGAATAATAATGTTAGATAAGTTATACCAGGTCAGGATTTATCGTGAATAATATCACTTTGGTACCTAGATATAAAAAAACACATTCTACGATATGCTTTAAATGTATATATTTTTAGGTGTTCATGGTGATGTTGGGAATATTAATAATGGTGGCAATAGTCAACCCCTTGATGCTGATAACAACGCTTTTATGTGGGATTTTCATGTACACCTGGACTGTAGTATTTCTTAGCACTGCACAAGCTGTTAAAAGGTAGGCAAATAGATGGTTTAATGTTAGGTATAGATGTTTGAGGTTATGTGTTATAGCATTTTTTTTAAATACAGCAATGGCAGCGATTTGATACGAGTGATTCGGTTAACTATCTTAAATTCGAATTGTTTTAGTACGAATTTTATTTTGACATTATTTATATTTTATTCCTTTTTTGCAACTTTTTTTATTGTCGTTACTGGATCCGCTTAAGACAATGTCACTTAAAATAGCAATTTTATTGCACGTCTTACAGTATAAAAAATGGGTTTGCATGTATTGACAGAGTGGAGGGCGTGACCCGCAGCCCCGTGTTCTCGCACGTGTCAGCCAGCATGGCGGGGCTCGCCACAGTGCGCGCGTGTGGCGCGCAGGCGCTGCTGCGCAAGCAGTTTGACGACAAGCAGGACGTTCACACCGCTGCTTGGTAAGCGATCAATCCTTATTAGTTGTGGCAGAGTCGAGGGCGTGTCCTGCAGCCCCGTGTTCTCGCTCGTGTCGGCCAGCATGGCGGGGCTCGCCACGGTGCGCGTGTGCGGCGCTCAAGCGCTGCTGCGCAAGCAGTTCGACGACAAGCAGGACGTTCACAATGCCTGCTTGGTAAGCGATCAATCCTTATAGGTTGTGGCAGAGTGGAAGGCGTGTCCCGCAGCCTCGTGTTCTCGCACATGATGTAACTATTTTATGGTTGTATATCTGTCGAGGGAAATTAGGATATCAGGGATTTTATGAAATGCCTAGAGATATGACGAAATCCCGGTAGATGTCGAATATTCTTATTTGTTACGTCTTATAACTCACACGAGCCGCGAAAGCTAGAGCGACGCATTTCTTTCGCTCCCACTAGAGCGAGCGAGAGAAATCACATGGCTCGATTTTTATTAGGCAGTATCCGCTTTTCTGACATTTCACTAGATTTAGTTTAGTGGAACGACATATCAAGTAAGAAACGCGTAATAAACAAGAATATTCGACATCTACCGGGATTTCGTCATATCCCTAGGGATTTTATGAAATCCCTGATCTCCTCATTTCCCTGCGACATATCTATCTATCTACAACACTCGATACATTCAAGGGAGAGAAGCGACCACTCCTTGAAAAGAAGACGCAAAAAGATATCATTAATACAATTTCGACTTATTCAAACTTCAAATTGCAAGTAGTATGTATACAAGTTTTATTGAATAAATGGATATTTTTATTAAAGGTGTAAGTTTTCCTTGAATAAAAATTTTAACTGTCGCTTTCCGATCGATTTTGTTTTTAATTTACACCTGCAATTTACTTGCTTAGTTAATATATTTTTTTAATTGGTCTTTATTTTAGCTTCTGCGTTTTTCTTTTTAGGTACCTAACTCTTGTAACAAATACGGCGTTTTCGGTATGGCTGACACTCATGTGTGCTTTATACGTTACCGTCGTGTCTTACACTTTTCTCTTTATGGACGATGGTAAGCTATTTTTTTACGTTTGAAGAAGGCTGAAATTTAAGACTATCTGAGAAAATGTTCCTTACAAATACTTTAATAACTTCAATTCTTCTTAAAATAAGCAATGATAAAATTGGCTATCGCGTCAAAAATTATGCGTCGCAAATAAAAATATATTACCTATGCGTCGAATTGTCGCCACATCCTTTTTTGCCAATAGCTAAAAGGCACCCAATATAGAGTTGCACATAGAAAATGTCGTCCTATTTTATTTCTTCGTTAATTTCACATGGTTATAATATAATGTTTCATATCTGTTTTAAATGACATTTTCCAAGGAATGTGTATGAAATTTTTCCTTTCCAAGTAGTTTTTTGAAAGTTGGTCGACTAATTATTCGTGTACTTGAAATTTTAGAAAACGTGGAAATTATGGCAAAATCCTACTCTTGGAGAGGCCCATGTCCAGCTGTGAACTGATAAAGGCTAGTGAGATAATACATATCATTTTTAACGCATATTATTAAGATATCGGTATGTTAAGCTTTCTGTACCATTTTATATTATAGTGTGTCACTGTGTCCTATGCATACAGGTATGGACAGAAAGAACACATATACCATTTTATAACATAGTGATGGTGACTGGTTTTTCCTACAGGTAGTACTGAATCTGGCAACGTCGGGCTTGCACTGAGTCAGGGTTTGATATTGGTCAACATGGTCCAAGCCGGTATAAAGCAAGCCACTGAAGTTGTATCTCAAATGACAAGTGTGGAGCGCATTCTTCAATTCACATCGCTGCCTCAAGAGAAGACTCAAGGTCCGCCTCCTCCGAAAGATTGGCCGCAGAGAGCGAGGCTTATTTTTAAAGATCTGCACCTCCGTTACGACGAGGAATCTGAACCTGTTTTAAAAAACCTTAATATCGTCATCGAAAGTGGATGGAAAGTAAGCAATTTTATCTTTGAGTATTTGTAAAGAATTTTATGATTAACAAGCTTTTGCCCGCCTCATCATACGCATGGAAATACTATACCACGAGAACCGTACTTTTTTCCGGAATTAAAAGTAGACTACGTGTTATTCCAGTCTATAATCTATTTCCGTTCCAGATTAAATTTTAGTCTCGTGCCCGCGTCGCCCGCCTGCACCCGTCATCGCCCTGGCATCGTACAAGGTCGTTGCGGGTATTTCTTCGAAATTTCATTCTCTGACTGATTCATATGGCCAAATTTCAAATTCACTTTTAGCTCTGTTACATGAGTTTTTACGGAAAAGGGTTAAGGCCAAATAACATATATTTGAATGAGGGACTCATTTCTAAAAAGTAGTTTTCAAATAACGAAGGTGAAAAATTCTGGGTCCAGATGAATCAGAATTTATGTAAAAATTTACTCTGTATTAAGAAAAAAGAACAATAATCACCAGTTACCAGTGATAATATTAACGGAAAAATAATCTAGTGAGTTTACGAATAATAATTTAGAAAATATTTTTTTAACTTTGATTTTTCTATGATTGAGAGTTTGACTACCAGACTAAAAAAAGTGTTACAATTTATTTTGAAGAATATGAAAATAGTTGAATGTGCGCGGGAAAACAGAATTATCATTAAAAAAAAAACAGTTTCGTACTGACAGAATCTTCAACTGTTGTAAGATCATAAATTAACTAGATTCGGAACAAAGTAACAAAAAACTTTAAAAATAAACCGCTACTGGTGCAGGTAAATATAAACAATTAGCGATATGGGCGCCACTATGGAAATATTATTGCTCAATTTAACAATTATATACTAAAGAATGGATCATGAAATACATTTAATTTATTATTCATAAGGGGTTTTGCCCATATGAATCAGGCACAGATGAATCAGGATTATACCTAAAGTCATGCATAGCTCATCACCCATACGGACTTCAGTATTGACAATTTTCTAAATGAATCTATACCCTAAAAGCTGCACATAAACCTCAGATTGAAATTTTTAAAACAAATAAATTTTATAAAAAAGGAATGCCACCTGAACCAAACACAGATGAATCAGATATTTAGCTTCGTAGCTCTGGAGTTTTTACATTGGCTACCCCCCGCGCGGGGAGCAAGTCGCTTGATGCTATACCAAATATGGTCAAGCGCAGCATAAGTCACATGAATCAGTATTATACGCCGGACACTTCATATTTATTTTTTTATAAACACACTAACGTAGATATAATTAATACACATAGTTTTTGGCACAGGTCAATTCATTAGCTATTGGTACAAATTAATTATAAAGATATCTCAAACGGATAAGGTGTCATCGACCATTACGTTCCGAAAAATGGGAAACGGACGCCCTATATGAATCACTAGAACAGGCTGCAAAAAAATCTGTATCCTTGAAAACTCTAAGCGTAGATATTATTCTATGTTCTGTTCTGTGGATATGATGTTATGGTTGGAAAAAATATATTTAATAATATTATTATTAAAAACGATACCCAATATCTGGAAAAAATTAGATAGTGCTGTAAAAGTCACCCTCTTAAATTAATTGTGTTTATTATCCAATTGTTGTTACTGTTTGCAGGTGGGTGTTGTAGGTCGTACAGGTGCCGGTAAATCCTCTTTGATCTCAGCGTTGTTCCGGCTCGCTCCTATCGAGGGTCATGTGTATATTGACGACATAGAAACTGGTGAAATTTCATTAAAGGTAAGTCTTATCGACTTGGTATGTACATTTTCTATACTAAATGTTTTTCCGTTAAAATTTATCAATATTTGAAATTATTTTCAGGAACTTAGATCAAAAATCTCAATCATTCCGCAAGAACCCGTTCTATTCTCCGCTAGTCTACGTTACAACTTAGATCCATTCGACAAATACACCGACGCTGAAATATGGAATGCATTGGAACAGGTAATAATTGTTCGATAACGACATCGGCCGTTAATTTGTTTTGTGCTTCCGGTTCCTTGACATATATTTGAATTCGTAATTAGGTAGAGCTGAAGAAGAGCGTGTCGTCGCTGGCGGCGCCCGTGGAGGCCGGCGGCGCCAACTTCAGCGCGGGCCAGCGCCAGCTGCTGTGCCTGGCGCGCGCCGCGCTCGCGCGCAACAAGCTGCTCGTGCTGGACGAGGCCACCGCCAACGTCGACCCCAAGTAAGTAAAGCCAAATGCCATACTTATTCATTACTCAGGTAGAGCTGAAGAAGAGCGTGTCGTCGCTGGCGGCAACCCGTGGAGGCCGGCTGCGCCAAATTCAGGTCAGGCCAGCGCCAGCTTGCATGCCATACTCATAAGACCTAGCTCTGATCTAACGTAAGATTTAAGTTTTGTTTTATGTAACACTCTCATTCTTTAAATTGTAGTCTACACTGCTCACTTGTTCAAGTATAAGGCGTTCATTTGGCCCACAAACCAATTCATTTTCTGTCTTAGTTTAGTGTATTTAGTACTTTTTACAAAGACTTGCTCCAAGAGTCTTAAATGGGCATTATGCATTTTGGTTTGCTGAAGAAGGTGATGCTTTGTATATGGCGGAATTGAAAACGCATAGTTTGCCAACAGTGGACTTTCATCATTGTAACGCCAGACCATAACATACCTTCTTAAGGCATCGTTAATGGAGAGAGGGTTGGTTTGATAGTGTTACTGCATCCTCCAGTCATTTTGTTTCTTACAATTTTTACCTATTTCGGTCTCTTTAGAATACTTTGGGTATAGCGTTAGGTTAAGATCAAAAGTGAAATATCAATACATAGCATATTTTTTTTACAATAGCCCCACACCACCACAGGTATCCCACAGAGACAGTAACTTTTACCGGGATGAATATGGATACAAACTGAATATGGAATATGGAAATAGCCTATATTATTCCATCCAATAAACTAACACCATGCCAAATTTCATTTAGATCGAATAAGTTAAAACTATGTTTTTAAATTATCCCACGGTAACTAGTCCATTTTCCTGAATAAAAAGTTGCTTTTATATTATTTCAGCCAATAAATACCGTGCCAAATTTCATTCACATCCGTTTTTTCGTGAAAGAGGTTCAAATATCTAGACATACAGACACATAAACATCCATACTGACAACAAACATTACGTTTATAATATTAATAGGAAGTAGGATAATACTAGTAGGATTTAGCAAAAAACTTATTTACCCTCTCTATCTAAATGAGTTATTAAGTTTTGCACTGTCGTTCGCGTTAAAGCATTTATTTTTATTTGTTCAAGCACTGACTCGCTGATCCAGAAATCTATACGGACATATTTTGCTGATTGCACTGTACTGACCGTCGCGCATCGCTTACACACCGTTGCCGATTCAGATAGAGTTGTCGTAAGTACCTATACCTACCATTGAATTGAAGATAACAGGAAATATTTTTTGCAACACAGTTTTCAATGTTTACGGTCCTAAGCCTGTAAAGGTATGAAGGGAAAATCCATACTTATCATGAATAGTATCGTAACGAATGAATAAGATGTGCATCGCGTAAAAAATGTGTTGCGTGGAAGTCGTATCCAAAATTTTTGATTTTTGGCTACATTATCTAATTGCTTTATATTTTTGTACTGGGCTATACAACAAAAAATATATTTCATTTGGTTTTTTTTGTTTAGTTGATTGTTGTATTAAAATTTGGATTGTGATTAAAAGTTTTTTTTGCAAACCCAAAAGATCGATTCTAAATCACTTGCATCTATCTGACTAGGTAATGGAAGCTGGTCGCATCGTAGAATTCGGGCACCCGCATGAGCTGCTGCAGATGAAAGAGGGTCACTTCTCGTCTATGGTCAAGCAGCTGAGCCACGCGGCCGAGCAGAGCCTGCGCGAGCTGGCCTCCAACGCGCACGCGCAGCACGACAAGAAGAGGGCGCAGGAGACGACGTAAAAGTGTCTTAAAGACTATTGCCGGTATGGCTGTCCAGACATCAAACACAGTTAAGTGGTATTCACTGCACCTGTACCCATAGTGATCTTCTTGTCTCTGATGGAGAATATAATATTGACTTGTTTACACGTATTCGTATCACGGTTATCAGAGCACATTAATTACTTTTAGACTAAACATTTTAGATCTAGACTTGTGTAATATTAAGCTAAAGTAAAGGATCATTTACATTCAAATGAATAGTAGAAGAAACGATAAGCCTACTTATATGTGGACTATAAGTCAATTCAAAAAAGTTCGTTCATTAGTTACTCTTGTCTAGAATAGAACCAATAGACGCTTGACCGTAAGGGGACTGCTAGAGCTAAGTACTGCCCCCAATACTTCTAAACAAAATCAATTCTCAAAAAACTAGAACATCATTTTAGCAAATTACCTCTAGTATTTATTGAATCACTGTTAAATGCTTTTCATTCTTCAATCAATAGGGGCAGCACTTAGCTCTCGTAGGCCCTTAAGACGAAAAGATAATCTATTGTGTTGTAAATCTACAATCTACATCAACGTTAGGGACAGATACGAGTACAGATATTAAATAAATTATAGTTTAAAAAACTAAAAAACCACGCTTTTAAAACAGATTGAACTAAAAAATTAAAAATAAAACTGTAGTAATCAATTGAAAAATTCATATTATTGTACAAAAAGCGTGGGGGCTTGATTTAGATTGTTGTAAATATTTTATCAATAATTTACTATATCTGTGGATATCATAACAAGCACCCCACGCTTTTTGTACAATAATATGAATTTTTCAATTGATTACTACAGTTTTATTTTTAATTTTTTAGTTCAATCTGTTTTAAAAGCGTGGTTTTTTAGTTTTTTAAACTATAATTTATTTTTTACTTTTTAGTTTAGTTTATAAGATTTGATTCCTTCTTTACCGACTGTAAGTCCAAACCTATGCAGGAAACATAATTGATACAGATCGCGCGCTAGCTCTATCTCTTTTACTCCCTCTTACAGAGGAAAACTGGGAAAACTGTTATTAAATTATTGCATTGTCATCGGCCCTTGATACGTGTGCAAAGTTTCAAATTAATCAAACTTCTGGAAATCGGTCAAATTTATGCTTAAAGATTCCATTACATAGATACAACCCAAGCTAATAAAAGCGTGGTAATAAAAGCGTGGTAAAAAGACTCGGCTTTTAGATACTTCTAAGAAGAAGCCATGGAATTTATGAAAGAAATATTTGGATTTTACCTCGAATTATTTGTAAACATCCTTTTACAAATAATTCGAGTTGGTCTAGTGGTTTTAATACCGGGCCAAGATCTCGGGGTCCCAGGTTCGATCCCCGGGTCGGGCAACAAATAGTTTCGAATTTTCGAACGTTGCTCGGGTTCGTGATCATCACCAACCCGCATTTGGCAAGCGTGGTGATTATGCCAGTTCCCGTCATTGCAGTGAATTCAAGATGGAGGCCTTTTCCCTGCAGTAGGATGATTATAGGCTGTTACTTAACTTTTTCTTTATTTGTAAAATATTCGACAAATAGACAGTTAATATCAATTGCCAGTATTATAGTGCGCCTACTTACTATTGTGTAAAAACTATTATTATAGCTAAGGGACAAATTCCTAAACGACTATATTGGTAGGTGAGGAAATGATGTAGTTTGGTTTTAGAATGCGACGAGAGCAAGAGCATGTTTGTTTCCAAATTCCAAAATTCTTGAATATGTTCGTGAGTAGGTATATGCATCGAATATTTTCGTAGCATACTTCTGAACAAGTAAATATTTTAAAACTTGTTTTTTAGTAACACAATTACTTATTGGAATAACGATTCCTTGAATAACATCTAATGTGGTTAAACTAACTTGGAAGTCGAAGTCACAACTTTTTGCTTACAGAGCGATTGCACTTTTAAATGTAGATTTTTTTTTCTGTCGGCTTATTTAGTTACGATATAAGCTTGCGTCTGTCATCTATGTTTTTGGTCATCATTACCTAACTAAATAGTAGAAATCTACAAATTCAGCATTTACATTGTCAGTTTCTAGTGTCTAATAAATAGTATTTCTTTAGTACTTTCGTTTATACAAATTAATAATGCTCTATTGGAACCATAGGGAAAGTAATAATATTGGAACGCTCAGTCGTTCGGTACCCAAAAGTTTGTGGGTTCAAATCCGACCTAGGGTCAGTCAAGATCTTGTTCGAGAAATCTTATGATCAACTAAGTTTGACTATCAAAAATGTTAGCTTTTCTAGTAATGATATTTGTACAGTGTTGTACTTGTAAGTAATTTTATAGTAGGTCTAGGTACCGTTTCATACTTCAAGATATTATAGCTCTACAAATGTAGGTACAAGATACGTTTGATTTAATATAATATACCGAGTAACTATAAGCTTATGAGTAGACTATTTGATGCACTCATCAAATAGTCTACTCATAACCTCATACCCTTATTTATTCACACTTTTTAATTTATTGTAATTATTTTTAAGATTCCGCATTTAGATGTAAACAAATTAAAAATATTACAATATTTGTCCAACTTTAATTTCTTCTTCCTAGATTTAAAAACAAAGATTTTGAAATGTTGAAAGTTTTGAGTTTAACATAGCTATAAAGTTTCACAGTACTGCAGTAGATTACTGCCACTGAAATTTTTGGAAATGTAACTGATGTTGATGACCATATATCATCAACACCTTCAGACATCACAATAAAACTAAATGTATTAATAATAAAGGTGCGAATATTTTTTTGTCAACGAATGGATAAATCTGAAGTTACTAGGGGAGCATTAAGCAGCAATTTTAATAAAATTGTTGTATTGCCTTAATTGCTCCATATGTTCCATATTCCTTAATGTCCCTGATATGAATTTGCAAATATTCAGCGGACATGGAAATTTAGGTTTTTAAGCTATTGCATAGCTTCTATCGCGGGCCTTGAGCGTGGAGACCGAATCCAGAAATTCCGTAACGAAAAATAACCTAACACTCGGGGCGAGGCACGATCGAACAATTTTGAATTTCCGAAATTTAAAAGAATTTAAAAGAAAATAAGGATTTTGACAGTATGGTTGCCTATGGTAACCGTATCTGCCAAAAAAAAAAGTTGTGCGTGTACTAGTGTACACACGTAAGAAGTGAAACTTCTTTATGGCCTCATTTTTCGAAAAATGATCTACATGCAACTTTCCAAAAATTGGTTAAATTGGTTAAATTGGTTAAATTGGTTAAATTGGTAAAATTGGTAAAATTGGTAAAATTGGTAAAATTGGTTAAATTGGTTAAATTGGCTAAATTTACCTTTTTGCTATCGTCTGAACCAACCGTGGTAGGGGCAAGAAAAAGATGGCGCGTAACCGAAAAATGTGACGCTGTGACGCGCAACCGAAAACATTTTCGTGACGGTCCGAAAACTTTTTCGTGACGGTAAATTTTTTCCAACGCCGATAAAGAAGTTTCACTTCAATAACAGAAAAATTTAATAACAAAAGTCAAAATTACAAAATACATAAAATTATAAAATTAAGCTATCGCATAGCTTCTATCGCGGGCCTTTGTTAGTTTTATAATTGCATAAGTTGATAAAAAAATGCTATGCAATAGCTTTACCGCGGCAGTCTCCGAGTGCCACACGTTTTTTTTTTATTTCGAGTTCTTTCGAGGGACTGGTAAAGTTTGTTGATTTACAAAAACTTCTTCAGACCCTTTTTTTTATACAACACAAAAAGATTGCTTGCGTATTTATTAAAACCTTCGCACCCTAATACCTCTAATACGCTGCAAGAAAAATGTTGTCCATATATCGAGTTTTAATTTTTAAAAAGTTAAATTGCTCGAGTAGGAAAAAATTGTTTTGTTTATAACAGATATTGGCGTTTGCCGAATTGATGCTTGCTGCCATTGCCATAAATTGGATTTATATTTTGTTTGTCACGTTGCAATCAATAGGCTATGATTTATTCATCTTACAATATTATTTGTTAATTAATGTGAATTTAAAATTCAAAACTTGTTTACAAAACCTCCTTTAGGGCATAAAAATATGCCTGTACAGGAGACATCACTCTGCATATCTAAATAGGGTACAGACAACAGCACGCCAAACTACCACAAAACGTAAATATTTCTCAATTGTTTTAATCTCTACTTGTTGGACTTAAAGTTGAAAATCAATTCAATGACCTTTAACTTTTTGGGTAGGTTGACCTGCCGTTGTCTGTAGTCTGTACCTACATACTATATTAGTGTGTATATCCACTAAAATAATGATAAATTACTGACAGTGTAAAAACAAAGAAAAAACCTTAATAAATGCAAGTTAATCCGAAAATACATCTTTCCTTTTAACAAGATTAAGTTTAGTAATTGGTCTAGTGGCTTAAATACCGGACCAAGTTCTCGGGGTCCAGAAACCAAAAAGTTTCGAATTTTTTAACATTGCTTGTGATCACCAACCCGCATTTGGCAAGCGTGGCTATTATGCCAGTGTCCATCACTGCTGTAGTAACACTAGTAACTTGAATTCAATGATGGAGGGGCCTTTTCCCTGCAGTGGGATGATTAAAGGCTGTTAATTTACTGACTTAACTTAATCTTGTTACAAGGAATGCTTGTAAATCAATCATGCCAAAACGGTTGATCAGTACCTAAGTACCTACTGAATGAAATTTAGCAGAGAGATTTAGTATTTGTTCAAGATAAGCAAAGTAGGGCAGAACGAAGGCTCGGGCAGTAGATTACAATTGTGACTGATTTTGCCCATTGATATTGTGTCGTACACAGACATTGATAGGCCTAGATGCCACAAATGCACTCATTTTAACCACCTTTTTAACCACCTTCCAAATTTTAATACCTATATCAATCTCCGAGACAAAAAACAAATAACGTATTTTTTCTTTTGGTATAGCCCAGTGCAAAAATGTCAAGATAAAGCACTTAAAAAATGTCCGCCAAAAATCTAAAATTTTTGATAAGGCCGTCTAGCAACACTTTTTTAACGCTATGCGCATTTCATTCATTCATTAAGATACTAATCATAAGTTTTTGTTTTTCCCTTTATACCTTAATAGGCCAACCAAATTTAAAACTATATTGCGAATAATATTACGGTTGAAAAATTTTAAATTTTTTATTTTTTCTTTTTAAAAAATAAACGGGCTCTAAATATGATACTGAACGCCTACAAAAATTTTGGAAAGTGGTTAAAAATTCATCCTGTATTTTCAGAATATAGGAGTAAGTAGGTATAGCAATTTAAATCCCAAGACACTATAAATATGTTTTATTCGCGGATATCTACTTCTGAGAATAACTTGTACATAATGATTCATCACCAGTCGAAATCAGACAACTGCTGGACATTGGATTTTACGAGTATACAACAGAACACGTCTGTGTTTTATACCATAATCGCCACGCATGACAAGTTATTTGGCTAACGCAGTTTGACCAATGGTGGATAAAAGACGCTGCACCCTGTGGCTGTCTTCTTCAGGCAGTATTACTTTAGTAGCCTAATGAATAAATGTTTAGATCGAAATCTTAGACATTAATATTGTCGCGGACATGCTAGATGCTTCGAGATATCGCTAGAGGAATGTACATAACTACCTAAGTTGAACCACAAAGTAATAACAAGATGTTAGTGCAAGCGACATTGGACTTTAAGTTTACAGATTAAGGCGCAAAATGGTTTAACTAGAGTTGTTTACGTTAAAACGTCCTTGTGATTTTTCTGGAAAATGAACATTCTAGTATGTACGACCGGCATCGATGTTGAGATATATAAATAACAGGACTTAAGACGCCGCAGTCAGTTCATTCTGAGCTTTCGGTGCGATACCTGCGAAAAGTGATCTAGTGCGAAGTAACGACGACTTTAGCGATACCAACGGATCTAAGGACTACTCTACGGATTGGCTAAATAGTGTAATGGAACCAACGACCTCAGCGACCCACCGGACTACGATTCTTGTGATTTGGCTTTTGTGATAGTGTTTGCGACCTGTTCATCGCCTAATAAAATCTTCTTATAAGTCAACGGTGTTTCATCCAAATCCCGAACTCCACGTTCGTAACATTTGGTGTCAGAAGTGGATTTGGAAATGCCAGTGACTCCGAGGGAAGATACTGCTGGCGTCAGAACCAGGGCACAGCAAGCTGCGGAAGCCACGGCTGCTGCTCGACAAGCCACCGATCAGCGGGATACGCCCATTGGCACCGCCCATCAAGCATCGCCAACCGACCAGGCCCCATCTACTGGAATGGAAGCTCTACCCACTGCGTCGCCTGCTCCACCTACTGGGTCCTCTCACCGGGCTACTACGCCATCTGCTCAAGAGGCCAGAGTATCTGCATTCGACTTCAGTCGGTTAATGCAGATGATGGACTTCATGTGCCAGAAACAGGACACAATGCAAGAGGAAATTCAACGAAAACAGGATAAAATGCAAGAGGAAATTCAACGCAAACAGGATAAAATGCAACAAGTAATTCAGGAAGAAATGCAAGGAAAACAGGAAGAAATGCGTCAAGAACAAGAGAAAATACTGCATGCTGTAAGTTCAGTGGGTGATATGGTGCAGCATCTACAGAAGAATGTGGACCTGGTGGAAGAAAGGGTAACTAATCTGGAGGCCAACATAGACAGCGTGAAAGTGAACCTCGCTGGATTGCAGAAAAAGGTTCTGAAACTTGAGACCGCTGGACACCCCGCGCCGAGTGACGTCGTATTTACCAGCCCGGCACCCAGGGTGAAAGTACCATCCTACGACGGCACTACGTCCTGGACCGCTTTCCGCCAAAAGTTTCAGACCGTTGCCTCTGCTAACGTATGGACAGAGGAACAGAGTCTAACAGCTCTCACTGTCGCTCTGCGTGGATCGGCTCTTTCTGTTTTGGAGGCGCTACCATCCTCGGGTAGCACATTCAGCGATCTGATGGGGGCACTCGAAGCTCGTTATGGAGAACGCCATCTGGAGCATGTCTTCCGCGCTCTTCTACGGGACCGGGTTCAGCGTTCTGGAGAAGGACTGCAGCAATGGGCTCTGGAGATTGAAAAATTAGTCCGCAAAGCATACCCATCTGCTGATGCAAAGATGGTGGACTCCACCCTACTCCAAGCGTTCGTCGATGGGATCAGAGACATGGAGATTAGGGCTGCTGTGGGGCTGCGCCACCATGCCTCACTGAAGGAAGCTCTAGCGCACGCTCTGGAAGTAGAAGCCCTGAGGAAAGATGTTCGGCCAACTCACAAAATACGAGAGGTGATTGAAGAAGTACAGGAAAAGAAGACATCATTTCCTCCTAAGAAAAAAATAACTGGATCTATGTGCTATAAATGTGGAGAAAAGGGTCATCTGCAATTCACCTGTCCCAAGAACGAGACGCAGCAGACAGCTAAACTTGCTGAAATGATGAGCAAGATGTTCGAGGAACGCCTGGATATGTTAAAGAAGCAGGAGACCCCATCTTCTGCTGGGAAACAGGGAAACGAGTAACAGCCAGGACTAGGGGGCGGGTGCTGGCTGGAACGGAAGAAGCCCCGACGATGATTGTCTCCCAGGCATGCAATGGGAACAGTTTGATGATATGCGGCTCGGTAAATGGAACTGACTGCAAGATGACGGTAGATACAGGAGCCTCTAGGACAATAATCAAGCCGAGACTAGTAGGGACCGCGAAGAAGCGCAACAGCACCTTCAATATTCGGCTACTTTCCGCTTCCGGCCATCAAATACCCGTCCTAGGGGAAGTTTCGGTCACATTACAAGTAGGTGAAGCAACATATACTCACAACGTCATCGTGGCCGAAATTATGGATGACTGCGTATTGGGCCTCGACTTTATGCGAAGATATGACTGCAAAATTGATGTCACCAATGGCATATTTAAGTGTGATAATGAAGAGCTTTTCATCCTGGGTGGGCCCGAAGGGAAAGTAACAAGCCTAAAGAAGATCAACATACCCGGAAGAACACAAGCAGAACTGCTGGTGAAGCTACCACGTGCTAAGAAGAATGAGAAGAATAGGTGTGTGTTGATCGAGGATACACTAAGCAAGTCAAAGACACAAAAGCTTCTAGCAGCCAGAATACTTGTCAAGGGGTCCACAACTGCAATAGTTAGAGTTGTGAATTTAGAAGACCACGAGATCCAAGTAAAGGAAGGTGACGTTATTGGAAGATGCGAAGAAGCTGTTTGGGTGAGGAAGTGCCAAACAACTATGAGTAAGACGATAACCAAGGATAATTCTACCATCGCAGAACTTCTTAAAGGATGCAAAAGTAACTTAAGTTATTCTCAAAGCATGAAAGCCAAAGACCTGCTTCAGCGCTTTTCAGACGTGTTTTCTTCAGAAGAAGGAGATTTGGGGAGGACATCTTTGGTACAACACAAGATAGACACCGGAAATGAAGGACCTATCCGGCAACGAGCAAGGCGAATACCGATTGCCAAGGTTCAAGAAGTTGAGGATATGCTGCAGAGCATGAAGAAGAATAAAATCATAGAACCTTCGGCAAGTCCTTGGTGTTCTCCTGTCGTCTTAGTTAAGAAGAAAGATGGAAGTACAAGGTTTTGTGTGGACTATCGACGACTTAACGACATCACGAAGAAGGACAGCTATCCTCTACCGCGCATTGACGATACCTTGGATACCCTGAGTGGCAAGACGTGGATCTCAACACTTGACTTGAAGTCTGGATACTGGCAAGTTGAAATTCATCCAAAGGATAAGGAGAAGACAGAATTTTCTACAGGGCAGGGGCTATGGCAATTTAACGTCATGCCATTTGGATTGTGCAACGCGCCGGCCACTTTTGAGCGACTCATGGAATGTATCCTGGCAGGATTGGTGGGAGAAGCCTGCCTGGTATATTTGGATGACGTGATCATCATGGGTCGGGACTTCGAAGACCATTTATTTAACCTAGAAAAAGTCTTAAGGAAGATACGTGGAGCCAACCTAAAGCTGAACCCGAAGAAATGCAATCTGTTCAGAAACAAGGTAAACTACCTCGGACACGTTATCACCAGTGATGGAATACAGACTGATCCAGCTAAAATAGAAGCCGTGCAAAAGTGGCCAACTCCCAAAGATAAAACGGAAGTAAGAGCATTTTTGGGTTTATGCTCATACTACAGACGCTTTGTTAAGGGATTCTCCGAAATTGCCAAGCCATTGCATCGCCTGACGGAAGAAAAGAGAGGGTTTTGCTGGGATGACGCTTGCGAGGATTCCTTCCAAAGGTTGAGGCAATGTTTATGTGAGACTCCAATCTTGGGATACCCACAAGCTAATGGGCAATTTGTCGTCGATACGGATGCAAGCAACACAGCTATTGGTGGAGTACTATCTCAAAAACAAGGAGACCGAGAAGTTGTGATTGCCTACTTCAGCAAATCGTTATCGAAGCCTGAAAGAAACTACTGTGTGACAAGAAGAGAACTTTTAGCAGTGGTCAAAACGCTACAACATTTCGGCAAGTACAATATCGGCAGAAAGTTCGTGCTTCGTACCAACCATGCTGCTTTAAAGTGGCTGCTTCATTTTAAGAGTCCCGAAGGTCAAGTTGCTAGGTGGATTGAACAGCTTCAAGAATACGACTTCACTACCGAACATCGTAGTGGAAAGACACATGGGAATGCAGACGCCCTCTCAAGAAGACCGTGCCCAGAAGAGTGCAAGCACTGCATCAAGCTGGAATCTAAAGAGGACTGTGTACAAATAACAAGGACAAGTTCTCCGAGATCCTGGGAAGATGAGTCCATGAGAGAAGCTCAGGAAAAAGACGAAGACATACGACTGATCATTGCATGGAAGAAACGCGGTAACGATAAGCCGAGATGGCATGAAGTTGCGTCTACGAGTGCTACGACTAAAGCGTACTGGGCTCAATGGGACAGTTTCATTTTGCAGAACGGGATACTTTACCGGAAATGGGAAAAACCTAACGGTAGAGAGTTCCATCTACAGCTGGTCGTCCCAAGGGAAAGAATCAAGGATGTTCTACGAGAGGTACACGATGGCATATCAGGAGGACATCTGGGTGTAAAAAGGACCTTAACAAAGCTACGGGATAGATTCTACTGGCTTAACTGCAGAGCTGATGTACAAGATTGGTGCCGGAAATGTACCACTTGTGCTGCAGTAAAAGGTCCATCCACCAGGAGTCGAGGACACCTTCAACTTTATAACGTTGGTGCACCATGGGAGCGGATAGCAGTGGATGTTGCCGGACCATTCCCTGTGACAGAGTCGGGGAACAAGTACTTTATGGTCGTTATGGATTACTTCACCAAGTGGCCAGAAGTCTTTGCTATACCTAATCAAGAAGCTACGACCGTAGCCTCTAAATTGGTTGAAGAAGTCATATGCCGATATGGTGTACCCCTGGAAATTCATTCCGATCAGGGCAGAAACTTTGAGTCGAACGTGTTTCAAGGAGTCTGCAAAATATTGGGCATTCACAAGACGAGAACCACTGCTTATCATCCTCAGTCCGACGGCATGGTAGAAAGGTTTAACCAAACACTAGAGAGGCATTTACCAAAATTGGTGGACAACCATCAAAGGGACTGGGACAAGTACATTGCACCGTTCCTTCTCGCCTACAGGACTTCGGAACATGAGAGCACGAAAACGACGCCGGCATATATTAATTTCGGACGAGAGCTAAGGTTACCGGTAGACCTTGTAACCGGAGGAGCGCCAGACGATCACGTCACCGTACAGGATTATGTCTCCGATTTGCAAGACAAGATGCGGGACATTTATGCCATGGTGCGAGAAAACGGCTTGCAGTCGAGTGAAAACATGAAGACTAGATATGACCGGAAAGCAAATACCAGTGGTTTTGATGAAGGAGCACTAGTCTGGCTACATAACCCGATACGGAAAAAAGGGAAGTCACCTAAATTACAGACAAGATGGGAAGGGCCGTACAAAGTTGTCACGCGAATAAACGATGTTACATACCGGATCCAATGGCCACCGAGAGGAGCACTTAAGGTAGTTCACATCGACCGCTTGGCACGTTATAACGGGAATAACGATGACGCTCAGGACGAGCATCTCTAAGAGGAGGGCAGTGTCGCGGACATGCTAGATGCTTCGAGATATCGCTAGAGGAATGTACATAACTACCTAAGTTGAACCACAAAGTAATAACAAGATGTTAGTGCAAGCGACATTGGACTTGAAGTTTACAGATTAAGGCGCAAAATGGTTTAACTCACTAGAGTTGTTTACGTTTAAACGTCCTTGTGATTTTTCTGGAAAATGAACATTCTAGTATGTACGTCCGGCATCGATGTTGAGATATATAAATAACAGGACTTAAGACGCCGCAGTCAGTTCATTCTGAGCTTTCGGTGCGATATACCTGCGAAAAGTGATCTAGTGCGAAGTAACGACGACTTTAGCGATACCAACGGATCTAAGGACTATTCTACGGATTGGCTAAATAGTGTATTGGAACCAACGACCTCAGCGACCCACCGGACTACGATTCTTGTGATTTGGCTTTTGTGATAGTGTTTGCGACCTGTTCATCGCCTAATAAAATCTTCTTATAAGTCAACGGTGTTTTATCCAAATCCCGAACTCCACGTTCGTAACAATATGACAAACTGAAGAAATTAGGGCACAGTAAAAACTTCATTAAGATTTCACATTTTTTTTTACAAAATAGTACACTCCGTTATCCTTTGTATACAAAACGATAGGTACCTACTTAGTTTTTTAAACTAGTACAAGATAGGAAATCTTAGAATCCATACCACAGACATTGATAGGCCTAGATGCCACAAATGCACTCATTTCTATAAAACCCGCGCGTGCCAAAATTTGCGTTCACTGCTTGCTTCAATGAACAGGTACAACACCTTTAAAATTAAATGCAGCAATGTAATGTAAACATGTAGTATGCACACAGGTACATGTATTTACATAGTAATAGACACAAATGATAAAATAATTGTTTATTAAATAAAATACGCACATTTCAATAACAAGCGTGGTCAAAACTTGAACATGTTTAACCTTTTTTAGGGTTCCATACCCAAAGGGTAAAAACGGGACCCTATTACTAAGACTTCGCTGTCTGTCCGTCGCTCTGTCACCAGGCTGTATCTCAAGAGCCGCGATAGCTAGGCAGTTAAAATTTTCACATATTATGTATTTCTGTTACCGCAATAACAACAAATACTAAAAACAAAATAAAATAAATATTTAAGAGGGGCTCCCATACAACAAACCCGTTTTTTTGACCGTTTTGGTACGGAACCCTTCGTGCGCGAGTCCGACTCGCACTTGGCCGGTTTTTTTTTGACACGCGCAGTACGTACACTTGGGGCATCTAGGCCTATCAACGTCTGTGATCCATACACTATCAGTTGTCTGGAGACTTCATAGCCCGGCTCGTATTGTAAGTATGACTTATAAACGTTACTTCTTTGTTAGTTGAATTATCAACTGACAACAGTTTAATTTCAGATTCCATGTCTTAGGACAGGATTCGACCAGTCCATCGTGGGCAGTGAGTTGTCGCATCCAGTCCAGTTTCCAAAATATCATGTCGACATAATGAAAATTGACGTATAATCTATATCTTCTTCTTCTTCTTCTTCTTCTTCTTCTTCTAAATATATAAAAATGAAAAGTGATTTAATGACTGACTGACTGACATATCAACGCACAGCCCAAACTACTGGGATTTAAAATCTGAAAATTTTCACCTTGCTTCTTTTTATAGTGTAGGTGAGCACTAAGAAAGGAATTTTGGAAATTCCGCCTCTAAGGGGGTAAAAAGGGCCCCATAAGTTTGTATGCAACTCCGTCAGTTTTGAAGCTAAGTCGATGAAAATTGGTATCCAGCTACCTGATTAGAAATTAAGAATGACTTCTTTCAGGATTTTTGAAAATTTAATCTTTAAGGGGATAAAAAATGGGGGCAAAGTTTGTTCGGTTCCGCGTCATATCCATACTCTTTACATATTTGTACTCTCTGACTTTACTTAGTTTGTTATGACATTTAATGTGTCAATCAGAAGAAAAAAAATAGGTTATTTCTTACAAACAGAATGGCACCTATTATTTTAGAATTTAATAATTGGCGCCGAAATGGATGAATTAACTGAATTAAAACGTGTAGAACTTTAATTAAAGGCTGAATTACAAAATTCGGCAGCCAGATACAAAACCTACGAGAAATTTCTGATTATGAATTAAAATTAGTGAGTGATCAGCTGTTGAAGTGACAAATGAACAAATTTACCAAGGATAATTTGGAAGATATACGACTACAAATAATATTACTGATGACCCACAGTTGGAAACTGAGATTGAAGAAAAAAATAACCTTCAGGGTCAGTATATAAACATGAAAAATTTGGTCTCAGGCGGGACTCGAACCCACATCTCCTCGCATGCACGCGCGGCTTCAGGGTATTACAACACAGCTTAAACTAAAACTACAGAGTTTGAATTCGATAGCACGAAACAATTCCATGTATGCAGAAGGTACTGAGGAACAAAGGTCGGTCACAAACAAATCTTAGGACATCTAAATTGAACTCAGTACCATTAGACAAACGAAACATTCAAAAACATCATTAAACGGTTGGATACGTACTTAAAACTGAACAGATGTGATGATATCGATACAAGGAAATACACGTCAATCATACATCTTTAAGCCCAGAATTACATCAGAAAACGTATTGTCGCGGACATGCTAGATGTTTCGAGATATCGCCAGAGGAATGTACATAACTACCTAAGTTGAACCACAAAGTAATAACAAGATGTTAGTGCAAGCGACATTGGACTTTAAGTATACAGATTAAGGCGCAAAATGGTATAACTCACTAGAGTTGTTTACGTTTAAACGTCCTTGTGATTTTTCTGGAAAACGAACATTCTAGTATGTACGACCGGCATCGATGTTGAGATATATAAATAACAGGACTTATGACGCCGCAGTCAGTTCATTCTAAGCTTTCGGTGCGATACCTGCGAAAAGTGATCTAGTGCGAAGTAACGACGACTTTAGCGATACCAACGGATTTAAGGACTACTCTACGGATTGGCTAATAGTGTTTTGGAACCAACGACCTCAGCGACCCACCGGACTACGATTCTTGTGATTTGGCTTTTGTGATAGTGTTTGCGACCTGTTCATCGCCTATTAAATTCTTCTAATAAGTCAACGGTGTTTTATCCAAATCCCGAACTCCACGTTCGTAACAGTATTATATTATATTTTTGTGCTCCACGGGATCCTTGTGGGTTAGAATTTGAAGAGTTGGATAAAATTCAGTTAGTAAATTATCAACAACTCAAAATTGGACAGATTTTTAGAAGATTTAACAATGGTGTTTGACGGAACTCTTGTTTGAATATCAAACTACAAAGCTCAATTAATGCTTCAAGAAAATGTGAAACCAATTTTCATCTAGCCGCGACGTATTCCATATACCCTGAAGGACAAAGTTGACGAAGAAATAAGGAGGCTATGTAACGAAAAGACAAATGTCTTATTTATATTTAGGTACATATTCAGAAAATAAATGTCAGTAGGTACTTACTATAAGAATGGTATTATTTAGAACTTAATAATTTTTAGGGTTCGTACCTAAAGGGTAAAAACGGAACCCTATTACTAAGACTTCGCTGTCTGTCCGTCTGCCTGCCACCAGGCTGTATCTCAAGAGCCGCGATAGCTAGACAGTTGAAACTTTCACAAATTATGTATTTTTGCTACCGCAATAACAACAAATACTAAAAACAAAATAAAACAAATATTGAAGGAACAAAAAAATCGCGTTTGTTGTATGGGAATACAAAAAACGCGATTTTTTTGTCCTTTTTTGTTCGATATTAATAATGGCAACAGGTAGGCACTTCGAGCAACGCGGCCTTCCGTCCCGTAAGGGAGTAGCCATACGAAGCGTTTCCCCTCTGTAAAAAGTATAAGCCCAATTGGGCATTAGCGTTTATAAAAACTAGTTGCGCTCAGATTTCTTCCTAGACCGAGTCCAGTCGCGCAAGTGAACGCTGCCGTATTAAAAATGCCGAATTGCTCAGTTTTCTGTAGTAAAAAGAGGTCTGCAACATCAAGTTTACATAATGATGGTGTTACATTTCACATATAAGTAAATTTGTATCGTATTATTGCCATTTAATTACATTTAAACACTAAATTCGCATATTTTATTCTTGAATAGTTGTTGGATTTGTTCGACAACATCAGGTCCGCTCGCCCGTGCAAATTTCAGATCGGTCGCGCGATAAATCCGATTTCTTGCCGCTGGGCAACATAGTGATGTTATTACTTTATCGACGACGACGTTATACTATAATACAGGGTGTAAATAAAGGCTTAACGAAGCCGAATACCACATATTCTACTCATTTGTACGATCATTTTTTTCAGGAAACCATACCTGGGAAATGAATAGTTCCTGAGATAATTAGGGTCAAAGTGAAAGTTTTTTTTTCAAGATCTTTGCATGAATATCTTCTGTTTGTTGTAACAAAACTTTTTTCTTTAGAAACATGTTGAAAATGTTTGCAACTTTTTCATAAAAATCGCTTTAAAGAGAGCAACCCGCAATAAACCGCGCGCACGCACACAACCACGAATGTCCTTCATTGTGTGCGCGCACTCGCTGTGTAACGCTTGCGTTGAGGTCGATGAACGTTCGTTCAATGCCCGCACCCCGCACGATCAGCTGGTAGCTGTGCTGTTGTGTCGTTCTTCGAAAAGTTAAATGAACGGCTTGCTGATTTTACTACTTGATCCTGATTTTAATGAACTAACAAAATTACTAATCACCAGTTATTGATAGATTAAGTAGGTAGGTATTTTTCTGACTTTGTTTGCGTTGCAAGCCTAGGTTTCGAACGTCGAACCTTAGGATCAAAAGCCTACACTTTAACCATTAGAAAGATTAAGACATGCCTCGAAGTTTCTTACCACCTACACCCACTCAAGTTTCACAAATTACAGTTTATTGGCTTCATTTTCGGATAATTTGGTCGATTAAATTAACATCAAAATAAGTCTTTAGCCGTTGCGTAGTAGGTACCACATCATGACTTAAGTTTTTTTTTCGTTTCATACGAGTAATGAGTACTTTACAGTTCCAATGGTTGATAAGTTACTGAATGCGTATGATTTAAGTCCTGTTGATGAAAACGCGCAGGCTGCATGCAGATGCATAAAAGGATTTGGCAACATTCCATCCAAATTATTGGTTTGGTTAATTTATAACTAAGCTCGTATCCAAAAACAAAAATAAAGTTTCATATCAATTCAATTGCTATGCTAACTGTGTATCCTACTTTGATCAACAATTTTGCATTCGACCTTCATTAAAACCGTACAATTTGTAAGCTGCTAGTTTAATTTGAATAATTCGGTCGATTACACGAATGAAAACAAGCTATCAAATTATTTTACTCTCACAACGAGCTTACCATAACTCTTATGTTTACCTTTTTTCTCTTACTTACGTAAATGGGATACGGAAATTTTAAGTCCTGTACGCCTAGCTAGAAAGGTTTAGCAACATTTCCGAGCGCAAACCTACGCGCATATCAATAAGGTTTCTCCTTTCGTAAAATTAAGCTCATAACTAAAATCAACATTAAGGTTCTTAGTACTTCTTTTCACCATTCTAATTACTACAGTCAGCAAGAAAATAACTTCTCTGAGATACAAAAATTCACATAATTGTAGCGAATAGTTTGTTCATTTTAAACGTACCAAACAAAAATAAATCTGTATGTCTTAGTACTGTCATTTCACTGAATTCTTTTTTTGTCGGTACTACAATAATACTTACAAATGATAAAATGTACTGAACATGGTATGCCTTAACAATTCATTCATGTCCCTTTGATCGAAATCCTTACCAAAACAGATAGCAATCATTCTAACGCTACTAAACAACCGAACAATTTCGGAAGGGAGTTAAAAGTTGCTCGCTAGTAAATAAGTTGACATTTTAATGAATCTAACTTTAGGTAGATTCATTATTTATTTACTACACAGCATTGTAAGTACATTTCACACAAACGTTACAACATACTCATACATTTACATAATCATCACTTATTGATACATTAAGTAGGTAGGTGATTTTCTGACTTTGTTTGCGTTGCCAGCCTAGGATTCGAACATCGAACCTAAGGATCAAAAGCCTACACTTTAACCATTAGAAGATTAAGACATGCCTCGTACCACCTACACCCACTACAGTTTCACAAATTACACTTTACTGGCTTTATTTTCGGATAATTTGGTCGATTAAACTAACATTAAAATGAGGCGTAGCATAGTACCACATCATGACTTAAGATTTTTTTTCGTTTCATACGAGTAATGAGTACTTTACAGTTCCATCGGTTAATAAGTTACTGAAAAATGGATAATACGTAAGATTCAAGTCCTGTTGATGAAAACGCCTGCATTAAAGGATTTAGCAACATTCCATCTAAATGATTGGTTTAGTTAATTTATAGCTAGGCATTAAGATCTAATCCGATAGTAAAATAAAGTTTCATATCATTTCTATTGCTATGCTATCTGTGTACCTACTTTTATCAAAAATTTTGCATTCGATCTTCAATTAAACCGTACAATTGCAATAAGGTTTCTTCTTTCGTAAAATTAAACTCAACTAAAAACAACATTAATGTTCTTTGAATTTCTTTTTACCATTCTAATTACTATTTACTACAGTAAGCAACCAAATGACTTCTTTGAGATACAAAAAATCACGAATTGCCAATTTTAGCGAATACTTTGTTTGATTTAAATGTACCAAAACAAAAATAAAGCTGTAAGGCTGTATTAGTACCGCCATTTAACTGAATTCCTTCTTTTTTCGGTTTAAAATAATACTTACAAATGATAAAATGTACTGAGCATGGTATGACTGCCTACTAAACAAACAATTCATTCATGTCCCTTTGATCAAAATCCTTAGCAAAGAAAATAGCAATCATTATAAGTCGGTTAAAAATCTTAGAGCACCTAGCGCGGATTCGCGGGGAGCGGGGGCTTTCCCCGCGCCGCAAGCGATGCGGCGCGCGCGCGAGCTAATAGGAAACCGCGAGCGCCGGCCGCAAGGCCGGCGTTTGTCGGCGTCGGCGAAATCAAAAGCAAAAATCATACTTGAAATTTATTTAGTTCGGTTTCTTACGTCATCGAATGCGCCAGCAAATCGCAATTTTCTGTTTTCGCGTGCTTTTTGTTGTTGTTCAGTTATCTTTTCAGTGAATCCCGTGACAGTGAAGTGTTTTAGAAATGCCTTGGCATCAGTTTAGTGCTCGTGAGTTTGTGAACATGGTGTTCTGCTATGGGATGGCTCATGGCAATGCATCCGAAGCATTGCGTCTTTATGGAACGACGGAGGCTATGGACGACATGCCACTAGCCCAGCTGCGAGAGACGTGGTTCCAGCACGATGGTGCACCACCTCACATCGTTAGGCCAGTACGTGAACGCCTGACGGAGTTGTTTGGTGACCACTGGATCGGGAGGTATGGGCCTCACGCATGGCCAGCCAGGTCACCAGATTTAACACCGCTCGACTTTTTTTTATGGGGCTACGTGAAAGACAGAGTTTTTGAGTCGGTGACGAAATGCGTCAAAAAATCATTGACGTGTTTGAAGACCTTAAACAGCGGTCGGTGCGAGGAGGCATTCTCGAGAGAGTGCATCAGAACACGCGGTATCGGGCGCGTGTTTGTTTGGAGATGGGAGGTCGACAGTTTGAGCCACAGCTGGTTCATTTGGAGAGGCCTGATCTGGACGACACGGATGAAGAGTAGGTAAGTAGGTACTTTTGTTTAGCAATTTGTGTTCCGTGCAATTTTAGTAGGTTGTGCCTGCCTACAAGTTACAACCGAAGACGATGTACACGCGATAGGGGCAAAGCGAGGCGGTCCGCGTTTGCCCCCGCCCCGCCCTGCGTAGCCCATACGTACACAACACCTCGTCTAGCACTTCGTGCGCGCTATACATTGCGGGCAATAAATACTTGATTTTTTTTAATGCCTCAAAAAAAAAGTCGTTTCCCAGCGATTATTTTTGTTACATGCGTTTTGGTTTGATAAACCTAATGCGAGGCTTAAAGCTTCGTTAAGCCTTTTTTTACACCCTGTATATTTAATCACATAAGACAAATAATTGTTGATATGGTTTTATGTGTGATTTAAAATCTCTTTTCTGTTATTAAGTTTGAAACTCTTTAATAGTAATAACATAATAGTAATAATTTATTTTTATTTGATTTAATCATTCTAGTTAGTAGTTTTTAGGGTTCCGTACCCAAAGCGTAAAAACGGGACCCTATTACTAAGACTTCGCTGTCTGTCCGTCTGTCCGTCTGTCCGTCTGTCCGTCGCTCTGTCACCAGGCTGTATCTCAAGAGCCGCGATAGCTAGACAGTTAAAATTTTCACAAATTATGTATTTCTGTTACAGCAATAACAATAAATACTAAAAACAATATAAAATAAATATTTAAGGGGGCCTCCCATACAACACACCAGGGGCCTAATTCTGCTAAATAAATGGCTCAATAGCATCGCAATCGTATACAATTTTGACATTACTTCCATATTAAATGTGTCAAAATATACAGTTGCGATGCTATTGAGCCATTTGTAAATTAGCGCAATTGGGGGCCTGTTTTTTTGGCCTTTTTGGCACGGAACCCTTCGTGCGCGAGTCCGACTCGCACTTGGCCGGTTTTTATTATGTATTGTGTGCAACTTGTTTCTTTTCCTTTGTCATTGAAATATATAGAAATGATTTTAATGTAATCATTTAAACTCGGTTTTTTTATTAACTTTTTTTTTATTAAATTTACTTGCAAGGTCAATCATGGAAAAATATATTGACACCAGAATTTCTTTTTTATTGAAAAAAATTACATTCGCCAAATTTAATTTACACAAAATTAATTCATTTTAAGAACCAATGAACTTCTTATCACTAATTTTCACGCAGATACGTAATTTACTATTCTCAAATTCATTATTAATCCATAATTAGCGGATCTGGCCGAGTTCGTCCCTCCCATCCCTCAGCCCATACCTCCAATCCCTCCAGTCCTTCCCATCCCTCTAATATTTTTAAATGTCGTGTCACGGTTTATATGGTGTCACTCCTCTCATCAGCTCATTTGTAGCGATAGCGGTATAAAATCATCAGCTCTTAGCGGTATAAAATTAAGTCTTCGTCCTAGTTTCGTACCCATCAAATCTAACACAAAAAATCAACATCAAAATCGATCGTTATTTGAATATCAAAAGTTGTTGTTAAGATCCTACTAATAAATAAATGTTTCACTTTGTTACTTTTATTCCGTCTTCAGAAAAAAAATATCGATATTGCTACATGAACAGTTAAGTCCAACTCTATTTACGTTGAAAACGGGACAATGTGTGAGTTGTAACTTATCCGTACACGAATTGTTTAATTTTTTGTGTGTGAGTGTCGTCACTACAGTGTTGTTTTTGTATGTGAGTATGCGAACCTGCGCTTGTGTGCACATTTCCCCCCGCAAAAAATGCCAGAACTTTTTGTATAGAATAGAATCGCTATGCCTACTCCCTTCCGGGACGGATGGCCGTGTTGCTCGAAGGGTAGGCACTTGAAATATTTACTAAATTAATATTTAAGGGAGGTTCCCACACAAAAAATCAATTTTTTGTTTTTTGCTTATTTTTGCTTGATATCAATAAATGGTAACAGGAAGGCACTACATTAACTAAATTAATGTAGGTACCTACTTTTGTTTTCGTAGTCAATTGTACGGAACCCTTCGTGCGCGAGTCCGACTTGCACTTGGCCGATTTTTGTTAATACGGTAGAGACAAATGTTGGGAAATCGAAAAAAGTGTATTGAATTACACTGTTGTACCTTATGACATTATCAACTATATTAAGCAGTACAAAAATAATTCCTAAACTGGGCATAGACCCGTATCTCAGGCAGGAAAAGGTAACAGGTGTGTTGCAACAACACTAAGCAGCTGACTGGTGGATTAAATCAATATAGACTGGTAGACCATTTGACAAGCTTCCATTTAGAAGATAATTTGATAAACTTCCATTTAGTAACGATTTATTTTTTCTAGGACGCACCGCTTTTGGGGGCCTGGCAAAGTTGGTGTAGTGAAGCTGCCTTTCAAACGCATCCAAATTATCTTTTTATTTAATATCCTCCATATTTAAAAAAAATACACTTTTAAAACATGAAAATAAAACGGTGAATAAAAAATCACCTCACTTCATAATTCCGTGTTGTTTAACTTAGGAATAGCTACCACCACGCACCCATTAATGACCAAGCAGCAGTAATTAATGATGTTTTGATGACATCATTTGAAACTGAAGAAATATAAAAATTTATAGACACAGTAGTCAGTACAGTCAAATCAGTTCTCTATCCTGTCAAGTTTCTGAACACTTTTTATTCTACTGATTATCCTCTACCATTCATGCCTCGAACCCACATCCCACATGAAAGTTTTGTGAAACTACGTAAGCTTTTTGGTATAAATTTTGTTATGTTATTAATAATTTTTTTATAATTAAATATTTGAGGGGGTGAAAAACGGTTGAAAAAGAGATGTCCCAAATTGTATGGAGGCTAGGCCCAGAACCAGTACACATTACCAAAAGTTAGGGAAATATACCTACGACACTTTGTTATTATACAAAATCTTTAAAATGGCTTCGTTTAATGGCTTAAACAAAAATAAACTTATTAGAATAGCAATACTAAACAACAACAACTATCATGGCGGAAGATGACATCTGTCAGTTTTGCCAATTTAAAATTGCTTACCATAATTACCTATTCGAACAAGTGATATTGTTTGATAACTTGTGCATGTTGTAATAATAACAAACAAAACAAAGAGTTTTAACTTATGTTATGCTTAAAGGATATATAATATTTGCGATTATATAGTATAACCTTTTTACGTGAGATTATGATGAGTGGTTATGTCAATTTATGACAAAGGAAATCTGACAGCTACTGACATTTAGAGTTTATGGTTTATCTTTTTTTTTCGTCAAACGCCATCTTGTATGCCTAATTGAGAGGGATATTTAATAGATTGTTTTTATTTTTGAGCCGCTACATTATATGTTATATACTGTTATTCGTATTTTTCCCAGTCAGTAGATTTTTCTTGATTTTTTAGAATACTGTACAATGTCTGGGCCTGTTACGGGACATCTCCTTTTGTGGTTAATTATTTGTGTTTAACATCATATTGAGGTACTTGAAACTTCGTTTATCGATCATGAAGGGAGAATGACACAGGACTGGCTTTTTCAGAGCTCTACACCGATGCTGGTACTACACCGGTCTTCTATCCAAACGTAGTATGCAAGCAAATTGTCTTTGTAAAATCGCCTTTTCAACGCTTATGGATCGAGAAAAATGGTAACCTACTTGGTAGGAAATTAAGAATGTGGTATTCGAATCGAATCAACAACTATCGAAAATAGAGAACCCGTCATGTATATCAACATACCTGTGACAGCTGATTATAATTTCTTACAGCAGGACGATGGCATTCTTAGCCTGCATGTAGATCATGGATAACAACTTACTCAGAATTTACCTGTATGCTTAGCATATTATTTTGTAATTTTTGCTCCGATGTCACATAGGTAGCTTTATTTTATTGTGATGCCAGCATTAATGTAGGCAGCCTTTCTATCAGTTTATGCTATGACCTTTAGATCTTCTGACACTTTATTGAGCCAAGAAGAGCGCATCTCTGGAAAGTACCAAGGTAAGTAAAGCATTTTAAAGATGCTTTAAAACCCTATTTTAAACAAACACGCTAAGCGCGTGTAAGGAAGGAGTTTTATCAATAATGGTGTCCCACAAGGCAGCGTTCTTGGGCCAACCTTATTTTTGACCTACATCAACTGTCTTACCAATCTTCAACTGCAAAACGGGAACATCATCTCGTTTGCCGATGACACTGCCCTCTTGTTCATGGGAGATACTTGGGAACAAGCCTTTCATTACGCGCAGACTGGTTTTAATACAGTCCTAAACTGGCTACGTAACAACCTGCTATCACTTAACGTAACTAAGACAAATTACCTGACCTTTTCAATGCGAGAATCACCAATACCACAAACTCTGGCTTGTTCGATTGTTGTTCATTCCCCTCATGAACTAACCTTGCACTGTCACTGCCCGGTTCTAGAACGCGTAGAATCAGTCAAGTATCTGGGAGTGATACTGGATCCACAGCTTAATTAATTTTCGCCCCCACATAGAGATGATCGCAAATAGAATCCGAAAACTTATGTTTGTATTCAAACAGCTTAGACACATAACGGATTTCACACTTTTGAAATCCATTTACTATGCATTGTGCCAATCGCTGATTACCTACTGTATCGTGGCATGGGGTGGTATCTGTAAAACAAACCTACTTAAATTAGAGAGAGCACAAAGGGCTGTACTTAAAATTTGCACCTTTCGACCTTCCTTATTCCCAACCTACGATCTCTACAAGTCTTGTGAGGTCCTAACAGTACGCCAGCTGTACATTCTCAATAGTGTTCTTGTACAGCATTCACAAACTCCGTACAACAAACCCCAAACTCACTCGATAAAAAGACGACGAGAAAAAGTCTGCGCCCCCAGACGCTTCCGCACCAAATTCTCAAGAAAACACTTTTGTTATCTTGGTGCTTTCCTTTACAATAAAATACACCACACTTTAGACATACACCACAGATCCAAATATGAATGTAAAAAGAAAGTGAATCAATGGCTGCTTACCTTGTCATATGAGGATACTGAAAAACTATTTAGTGTTGCCGCCTAAACACATATCATGCACACACGATCACACATACAAATAAAAACCCACCCAACAAAACACACCATCACATACTTAACCACACAAACACACCACTACACACTTACATACACATACAAACTGCACACATGCTGTTCTTCTAATCTATTATTAAAAAATATATATATATAAAAAACATACTTACTTGATTGTTGTAACATATAACCCATACACTTTAGCCTTAGTTAAAATGACTGTACCGAAGAGTAGAGGACCTGTTGCCTGTAACCCAGGTTTATCCTACCATAGGCAGCAGTAGTCATTACTCCAAAACCCTAGATATCTATGCTAAATAATGTAACCTACCTAAACTAACTATAAGGAGAAATGTAAATGTCAGTTTTTTGAATAAAGTTATTATTATTATATCCAAAAGAACTGAATGTCGTGTTACGGTTTAAGAACTTTATTTCTCAAGAAGAAATACATATTTCACTTATTTGAGAATAAATAATTAACGTAAGTATGTTATCTAACGACATGCGAGCGAGGACACAATCAAAATATATCTCAAGAAACTTTCAATAGAATTTAGAAAAATAACATAAAAAAACAAGGTTACATTTATAAACTAAAAGCAATAGTAATGCACAAAAGAAACAAATGACATTAAATTGTAAACAGTTTGAGGGTAAATTAAAACATGTTGTGGTGAACATTTATTTTCACCAAACTAAGGTCACTACCTTAGTGAATACACTGCAGCGGAATAAGCAAAACTTCAGAATACCCACCTATTCTACCTAAAGTATTTTATATTTATTTAGAGATTTTTATTATATTTAATTAAAGCAAATTATTTAATTATAGATTCGTCATTCAAGATGTGTTTTTTTAACAAATTTTTATATGTTGTAAAACTTTTCGTCTCCTTAATATCTGTTGGTAATTTGTTATAAAGTTGTGCTCCCTCGTATGTGATGCTTCTTTTTCCGTATTTTGTTCTACAGAGAGGAGTGCAGATATTATTTGCCTGTCTGGTTATACGTTTTTGTATTTGCATTTTTTTCGTGAACGATATCTGGGTGTGAATATCTCTGGTTAAAATTTTGCGAATCAAGATACAGATTTTGTATTTGTATGTTTGTGAAATATTCATAATTTTTGTGTCTTTGTAAAGTTTTATACTTGATGTGAGGTAATCGTATTGAAACAAAACTTTTATTATTTTATTTGGGGCAATTTGCAATACACGGAGATTTGTTTTGGCAGCTGAACCCCATATTTCAATAAGGTGTTCTATGTGCGGCCTAATTAGGGAATTATAAATGGTATACCGTATCTTCTTTGAAAAACAACCAGTATTACTACGTACAGCACCCATAAGAGATGATAGTTTGCATCGAATTTTATCTATGTGGGGTTTCCACGTTAATAGGTTATCAAGTAGAAGACCTAAGTACTTTTCTTGGTTTACATTTTAAATAGTTTCTCCGTTTATATTAAGACGCTGACTGCAGCCAATGACCTTGAGCAATGAACACGCCCACAAATTTATTCGTCTTTGAATTTCTTTGGAACGCGCCACAGCTATCACTGTCGATTCTCGTAGGAGTGACAGAGAAAAAGCACATAGAATAGAAGGGCCTAAGTGCCAAACAACAAAATTAGTTGTGCAATTTAAAATTGCCATTTTATTAAAAATCTAAATCAGCCATTTGCTTAAGCAACATGTAATATACAATATAGCAAAATTTTATTATCATTGTTATACGGACTGCTGAGAAAAATGGTAATTTATGTATTTTCAGAAGCTACTTTGAGATTTTTTTCTATCGAGAAAAGTTTTTGGAATCGTGTTTTGGAAACAGCCACCTGGTCGAAAATATGATCAATTACAACTACATAGCATTTGGCAACAATACGAGACATAGGCTTAAAGCAAAACAATCTTCATTGAGCTCAATTTGGCTCATGTCAGCGTCTTAAGTGGACTAACGTTGAAAATATTTTTATTTTTAGCTGCGAAGATGATGTAATTTGTCTTCGAAGTATTAATTGTAAGTAGATTGTCAGTAAGCCATTTAGTTAAAATATTTAGGTCCCGTTGAGCTTGTTCTGTTAGTTCATTTATTTTATTTCCGAAATAAAATAGACAGGTATCATCGGCATACAGTGTGATATCTCCCTTGAGGCCTATTTTGTGAATACTATTTATGTAAATCAAGAAGAAAAGGGGCCCTAATATCGATCCTTGTGGGACTCCACAGCTTACGGTTTGGGGGCTGCTTTGGGTTCCAGCTATTTTAACTATTTGTTTTCGGTGCATTAAATACGATTCAAATATTTTCAATGCAGTTCCTGTAATGCCTATACTTTCCAGTTTTAACAGTAATAGTTTATGACTGACTGTGTCGAAGGCCTTTTTAAGATCAATAAATATGCCCAAGGCAATCCTTCTCTGATCAATATTTGATTTTATATTTGTGATTAAATCCACTGCAGCCGAAAGAGTATTTGACTTAGGACGAAAGCCATACTGTTTTTTATACAGGAAGTCTATAGAAGAGAGGTGTTTATCAAGACGGTTATAAAGTATTCTTTCAAACACTTTGGACAGAACCGGCAAGACCGATATGGGTCTGTAATTCCCAGGGTCGGTTTTTATCCCAGCTTTATAGATAGGACTAACTTTCGCTATCTTTAACGAATCGGGAAAAAGGCCGTTACAAAGGCAAGTATTAATACACTGACTAAGTTTTTCAGCTATTATATTTTTTACGCATTTTACTACTTTAGAGCTGATGCCGTCAATACCAGTACTAGTGTTTGTTTTTAAGTTGCCTATTACTTTAATTATTTCGTCAGGTGTAGTAGGCGTCAGTCGAGACAGTATCACAGTTGCGCAAACACAGCTAAATTCAGTCGCAATACTTTGGTCGTTGGTACTAGTAATATGGCTTGCCAATAAAGGGCCAATATCTACAAAGAAAGAATTAAAAGTTTGACAAATCTGTGTTAAATCAGTAATGGGTCCGTCCGGAGAGTCTAATTTTGAGGGAGCACTACTTTGTTTGATTTTATTATATGTAAGAGAATGTATTAATTTCCACATTCTTTGGGGACTTCTCTCACACTTTTTAAAAGAGTCACTGTAGTATTTTTTCTTAGCCGATGAAATTAAGCTAGAGACAAGATTTCTTTCCTTTATAAAATGTTCTTTGAGATGTTCATCCTCTGGGAACAACTTTGAAAGGCGCCATATCTCGTTCCTGTTATTTATTTTTGTGATGATAGTTTTATTGATCCAATCCTTTTTCGGTCCGTTTAATATCTTGGTTTTAGTAATTTTATTTTCACGTATAGCCTGTAGTAAAGTTTCTTCCAATTTTTTGTAGTTATCCTCAAGTGTGCATCAAACCATGAGTATGTAGGTCCCTATACTTACCTGTAGGTGTTGAGTTTTAGGTACCTGGTTTGATTAAATATTTTTCGTAACAATTCATTCAGTCACCAGCCAGGTTTGTTTTCGAAGATGCACTATACGTTAATGATTTACAATATAACTCAAACATGAATAAGGGTACCTTAATGAGAATAAGGGTAAACGATCATCATAATAATATGATGCATCTTGAAGTAGCTCGTATTCTAAAGGCTGCACAGACAGGTAAACATACGAAATGTAAGCAGGAAACATGGTTAATAGCCATTTATTATACACAACATAATTACCGATACATTAGGTACCTATTGGTATGCAGATTGCGCAATGCAGTTAGATTTTCCTTTTACTCTTGTGGTCGGCTCGGACTCAAACAAGCACGCGCTATCGAGTTATTCAATTCACGATTTTGAATTAGTTAACATTTTTGGACGTCATACGAGAAAGGCATGCTAGTTATTACGTTTAGAGAGAAGAAAATAGAGGCTTAAATGACTCTCGCTCTTTAACCTAAGTGTGAAGTTCTTGATGAAAAATAAATTTCATTTCAGGAAAACGTATTAATAATAATAAACAAGTGAATAAATCTCATAAAAGGTTGTTTAAATTTAAATGAAAACTTAAGGTATCCTAGTTGCTTTAATATAAACCATTTAGGAACAAGCGTTAGACGCATAGGTACCTATAGCGAATTATTTCACACTAAAAAGGTCAAGCGACTAGAGAATTCTTACCAACAATTAAAAATACATTTCAAAAACCAGCCACATTAAAGTAGGTCAAACCAGTCACAGAAAATATACCTAAGGTTAATTAATATTTGGTAAGCATATTTATTAAACATTACTTAAAGTACTTATAAGTATTGTGATTACGTAATGGGGGCTATCGCTAGTAAATTTGCCACTAGAGGCGCTTGTGTCGCGTGAGGTCCAATATCATTCACTTTGTACTGGTTTTAGCGGAATTTGTTGCATAAATTATAATTTCTTAAATTTACCTGCCGGAAAGTGATCTCCATCGTAAAATATAGCAAATATGGATTATTTGGCGATTAATGTGAACGCTTTAAGAGCGGAATTAAGAAAAAGCGCAACAATAGACGGCCTCAAGAGCAACTATTTCAGAAGTTAGTTTGTTGATATCAAGATAGTTATTTATAAACAATATAACCTTAATTAGATTCAAGATATAACACTTTGTTTCGGCGCCAATCGCCTTTGACTGCTTTACCTCCGGACCTCAGTCTATAGTGGCGCCAACTGGTGAGCAAAGAAACGGTAGTCCCCATTGGTCGCAGAAGCAATGTCTTGGCATCTAATAGTTAGGGCAGTCACCACTCAACCGGTAAGCGGAAGGTTGTGGGCACAGAACATGGGAAAAGATTAGAAAGTCGTAGGCGTGGCAGGAGCGCCAGAGAGAGGTTGTGAGCAAATGCTCATATTTCTGAAAAACATGAATGTTAGTAAGCGCTGTGATTGGTTTGCGCGATGTCAAAAGAATTCGCATGATTGGCGTTCATTGAATTTGTTTATCTGTAGTGGGCCGCAAGCGGCGACATCGGTTCTCATACAAATGATGCATGACAGCCTTAATAACCTTTTTAGGGTTCCGTACCCACAGGGTAAAAACGGTACCCTATTACTAAGACTTCGCTGTCTGTCCATCTGTCCGTCTGTCCGTCGCTCTGTCACCAGGCTGTATCTCAAGAGCCGCGATAGCTAGACAGTTGAAATTTTCACAAAATTATGTATTTCTGTTGCCGCAATAACAACAAATACTAAAAACAATATAAAATTAATATTGAAGGTAATCCCATACAACATACCCGTTTTTTTGGCCTTTTTGGTACGGAATCCTTCGTGCGCGAGTCGGACTCACACTTGGCCGGTTATTTCATGTTCTGTGTTTGTGAGTCGTCGAAATCACAGGCAACCTCAGGCAGTCGAGATATTTATTCTAGGCATTTTCAAACAATTTTGCAATTAAAACTTAGAACAAATTTTACTTTTGATGTCCATTATAAATTAATGAACTATAACTAGAACCTGTTTAACATTAGATACTGATGAAAAGTACATGCAATAATGGACTAATTTTGAGTCGGCGCATGAAGATGTAGATTACCAGTCGTTAGTGGACGACTATAATTGGTTAGACGAGTTACGCATTTTATGATTTTTGTCCGAAGTTATTTTTTATTACCTAGTATTATTTCTTTTATATTCTGATGGCATGTCATGTCACCACATTACCCTGAAGAATGATATTATTTTCAATTACTAACTCACTACTTAAAACTTTCTAATATACCTACATACTTATAATTTTTTCTCGTTATCAGAAAACAAACTATGCTACCTTAAAAATAATCGAGTACCTACGCGTTTAATATTAGATTAAATAACTTTAAGCACAGTGGAGTAAAATCAAAAAATTCCCGACTCGAAAATATAGAGGATAATACGTATTAAGGTAAAAATACACATTACCTACATACCGCAGTATGCCAAAATGAATTTTATTATGGCAGTAAATATGGAACAGATATATTTTGTTGTTTTTGTGTTCTCGAATAATTTTTCACAATATAATGACATTTTGTGGAATATTATTCGAGACAAGTCCTAGCTATAACATATAAAGATATCCACCTGTGTGTGACAGTGTACAACAAACACAGGCGAGCGCGAGCGCGGTAGTAAAAAAACCCGGCCAAGTTCGAGTTGGACTCACGTACGAAGGGTTCCGTACCATTGACTAAGTAGTTAAACAAAATTTAATAAAACTAAAAATTTTGTGAATAATTCAAGCGTTTAACTGGTGCTGTGGGTGTAGCACGAAAAACTATCGAATTCGAATCGTTTGCGTGTTCGTATCGCCATCGAAATATTTAGTATGAAAACTTAAACAGCGCTCGCGCGGTCAAAACGAGAACTACAAAACAAAGCACGAACTTTGTGTCGTTTGCTTTCGACACGCAAGCGATTCGAAGTCGATATTTCTTTGTGCTAGACCCACTGATTGTAATATCGGGAAAAAAGCGGAACAAAATAATTGTATATTTACTTTAATAATAAATATAAAATTAAAATAAAAAATATTTAGGATGGCTCTCATACAACAAAAGTGATTTTTCGCCGCTTTTTGCCCGATATTAAAATCAGCATTAAGTAATAATAAATCTTCAAGCAACGCGGCCTTCCGTCCCGGAAGGGAGTAGGCATAGCGATTCTATTCTATACAAAAAGTTCTGGCATTTTTTGCGGGGGGGAAATGTGCACACAAGCGCAGGTTCGCATACTCACATACAAAAACAACACTGTAGTGACGACACTCACACACAAAAAATTAAACAATTCGTGTACGGATAAGTTACAACTCACACATTGCCCCGTTTTCAATGTAAATAGAGTTGGACTTAACTGTTCATGTAGCAATATCGATTTTTTTTTTCTGAAGACGGAATAAAAGTAACAAAGTGAAACATTTATTTATTAGTAGGATCTTAACAACAACTTTTGATATTTAAATAACGATCGATTTTGATGTTGATTTTTTGTGTTAGATTTGATGGGTACGAAACTAGGACGAAGACTTAATTTTATACCGCTAAGAGCTGATGATTTTATACCGCTATCGCTACAAAATAATGAGCTGTTTAGAGGAGTGACACCATATAAACCGTGACACGACATTTAAAAATATTAGAGGGATGGAAAGGACTGGAGGGATTGGAGGTATGGGTTGAGGGATGGGAGGGACGAACTCTGCCGGATCCGCTAATTATGGATTAATAATGAATTTGAGAATAGTAAATTACGTATCTGCGTGAAAATTAGTGATAAGAAGTTCATTGGTTCTTAAAATGAATTAATTTTGTGTAAATTAAATTTGGCGAATGTAATTTTTTTCAATAAAAAAGAAATTCTGGTGTCAATATATTTTTCCATGATTGACCTTGCAAGTAAATTTAATAAAAAAAAAGTTAATAAAAAAACCGAGTTTAAATGATTACATTAAAATCATTTCTATATATTTCAATGACAAAGGAAAAGAAACAAGTTGCACACAATACATAATAAAAACCGGCCAAGTGCGAGTCGGACTCGCGCACGAAGGGTTCCGTGCCAAAAAGGCCAAAAAAACAGGCCCCCAATTGCGCTAATTTACAAATGGCTCAATAGCATCGCAACTGTATATTTTGACACATTTAATATGGAAGTAATGTCAAAATATACGATTGCAATGCTATTGAGCCATTTATTTAGCAGAATTAGGCCCCTGGTGTGTTGTATGGGAGGCCCCTTTAAATACATATTTATTTTATTTTGTTTTTAGTATTTGTTGTTATTGCGGTAACACAAATACATAATTTGTGAAAATTTCAACTGTCTAGCTATCACGGCTCTTGAGATACAGTCTGGTGACAGAGCGACGGACAGATGGACAGACAGCAAAGTCTTAGTAATAGGGTCCCGTTTTTACCCTTTGGGTAAGGAACCCTAAAAACTAGTAACTAGAATGATTAAATCAAATAAAAATAAATTATTACTATTATGTTATTACTATTAAAGAGTTTCAAACTTAATAACAGAAAAGAGATTTTAAATCACACATAAAACCATATCAACAATTATTTGTCTAATGTGATTTAATATATTATATAACGTCGTCGTCGATAACCACCACACTTTATCGACAAACATTATGTCATGTGAAAGTAATAACAATACTATGTTGCCCAGCGGCAAGAAATCGGATTTATCGCGCGACCGATCTGAAATTTGCACGGGTGAGCGGACCTGATGTTGTCGAACAAATCCAACAACTATTCAAGAATAAAATATGCGAATTTAGTGTTTAAATGTAATTAAATGGCAATAATACGATACAAATTTACTTATATGTGAAATGTAACACCATTATTATGTAAACTTGAAGTTGCAGACCTCTTTTTACAACAGAAAACTGAGCAATTCGGCATTTTTAATACGGCAACGTTCACTTGCGCGACTGGACTCGGTCTAGGAAGAAATCTGAGCGCAACTAGTTTTTATAAACGCTAATGCCCAATTGGGCTTATACTTTTGACAGAGGGGAAACGCTTCGTATGGCTACTCCCTTACGGGACGGAAGGCCGCGTTGCTCGAAGTAATAAATATTCACAAAATATTTAATATGTGTAGCTACTGTTGTTGACCTAGTCAAAAGTACGGAACCCATCGTGCGCGTCCGACTCGTACTTGGCCGGTTTTAAATTTTATTTTAAAATATTTGTTGTTATAGCGGCAACAGAAATACATAATTTGTGAAAATTTAAAATGTCTTGCTATCGCGATTCTTTAGATCCTGGCAACAGACGGACGGACAGACAGCGAAGTCGTAGTAATAGGGTCCTGTTTTTACCCTTTGAGTACGGAACCCTAAAAAGCATTTTAACGAACGTCTCAAGGAGTTGCTCTTGTTGTCCAAGCAGCTATCAACTTAAAAAACAGTTGGCGTTAGTCGTTAAAAGAGTTCGTTTCACGAAAGATGTTATACGAACTATCGCAAATTGAACAAACTGCAAATGATTTAAATTTAATTAATTATAGAATTGTAACAGTTAGGAAAGGTGGCTAGAATGACTGAGACACGACGTTAAACTCCGGCCAGCACATAACCTCCTACGAAATACATTAATAGTAGGTAAGACATGTCCTCTATAAATAAAGTATCATTAGACTTTGTGTCAGTCTGCCCTAAGCACCGAAATCGAATTATCGATCCTGGCGTCCGCTACGCCAGTGTTTCATAACAAAGTGTGATATTGTTTTTACGTAAATTATGTTTAAAAATCCTATTTACTTAGAAACAAATACTATATTTTACTCTACTAGAATAGGCTTATTAAATATTTAAATCAAGTGTAACAAATAGCGTTAAATTCTCATTAATCATGACGTAAAGATTTGTAGAGACTAGAGACGTCTATCGAATACAATTTTAATGTTCTTGGCTGTGTAAGTTACATGTGAAAATGGATTCCAAAATAATTTTGAAGGAAAAAAACCCCAATGACAGCTCTAACATTATATCCAAGATATTTTTAACGTGAGTATCTTTTGAGTTGTAATTTATTTATGCCTTTTTTTTCAGACGCATTTATTGAGTTTTGAAGTAAGCGCGTATTTATAATACCTACTTGAATGTATGATCAGCATCAAGATCATACATAAAATAAAAATAAAATAAATAAATAATATTTAACATGCCTCACTGGGCCAAACAGAGCCATCTAGTCCCAAATTAAGCTACTATTAAGTACCCTGTCGTATGGGGTACTAGACAACCGATAAACTTACTTATATACTTTTATTTTTATTTTAATATCCAGATAATTGACTTTTGGCGGATTTCGCACGGAAAAGTACCTATATCCTTTATTTTTAAATCGGTACTATTTAAATTTTAAATCTAAATTCTAACCCAATAGGTAGCAAAGAGATAAACACATTAAATCAAATCTTTATTCAACTTCAAATTAAGAGTCAGCCGCGTCGTTAAGTTAACATACCAATAATATAATTTATGTATACGAGACGATTTATGCTATAATCTTTATGAAGAACAAAATTTACCCACTAAGATTCTTAGTAGTTACATGTACCTACCTATATCTTTTTGTTGCTGTGAATCTTGAAAAAAAACGCAGATTTAAATGTAGAACGAATACTGTAATGGGATTTCCAATATTAAGGTACGAGTATCATTAAGGTATCATTATTGCGCTGTAGGACATCGCAATAATGAAAAAAGTTTGGGTACTGTAACTGCGGCGTTTCATCAATGTTGTTTTATCGTTGGACAACATTACATACATTGTTTTGATCCAAGTGGGTAACTATTTAAAGCACTTGCATTGTGGAAATCAGAAACAATGAAGGTACCACTGACACCCAGACCTGAGAAAATGTAGAAAAACACTTTTTTTACATTGAACCGACCGGGAATCGAACCCGGAACCTCAGAGCAGATGACACCTTGAAAACAGATGTGTACACCACTCCGCTACCAAGGTCGTAACCTAGGATAGTCGAGGAAATGTTATTCAAGGAATTGTATTTTCATTTTCGCTAGGAATTCATTTGCTTAAAAAAGCAGTCTTAAAACATTCATAGGGCTAGGCTGTTTCATCTTAACAGACTATAAAATATTTCCCCCGGCTGTTACAGCACCTGTGTGCATTACAAAAAAAAATATTGATGAATCGCCGCTGTCTTACCTGTCAGCGTTAAAATCCCTGAAAATATTCGTCGACACAAACGATGTCTTGGTAGGTCAATTGGTAAGAGCAGTCGCGTAAGCGTAACTTTGGGAGGCGTAAGAGTCCCACCTAAGACAGTCAAAAAATTGTTATATAAGGATTTTTTGCGTTCAGAGTGCTCTATTATATCACTCTGCTCTATGGTTTCAGATGGACCTTCAGTTTGTTCAGAAGAGGCTATAAAGAAGCTATCAAGATTGAAGATCTGTGGCAGGCTCGTGAAAGTGACCTCTCCGGATCCCTCGGCGACAGACTCGAGGAGGCCTGGGAAAATGAGCTCTATAAAACCCGAAGGGAGGGCGGTAAACCCTCACTCTCCCGGGCCATCGTCAAGTCGTTTTGGGTGGAGTACATGATTTGCGGTGTCGGCGTTGCCATATTATTTGTAGTGCTTTGGTAAGTAATATCGACTTAGTTTTAATAAGTACGACGGTGAAATATAGACAGTCGTCTAGCATATTGAAAATAAACAAATGTCTTAGCGATTAAGATTATGTAGCCAACAGCCAACTACAGACACAGTAGAAACACCAAACTACTACAAAATAGATATAATTAAATAAGTTGATAATAGCTAGTCATATCTTTCTAAACTACTTACCCAAAAAGGGGTGAAATAGGGTGTAAGTTTTTAAAGAAAATATATTGTTTTGAAAGCTATCGACTCCAAATCTCACAAATTATACTTTACTAGCTGTTCCCTGCTGCCACGCTTCGCTGTGGCACATTGTGATTGAATGGTTTTTGTTTTTATTGTTTGTTATGTTTTTTTTTCGCGGTCGCGGATAAATAGATAGAAACAATCCTTGATGCGGATTATATATCATGCTAAAATTTCAGCTCGAGAAGCGTACACAAACCAACATAACATTTTTATGTATATAGATTTTCTTAATTAAGTTAATAAGGTAGATTAGATAAAAAATAAGTTACCAAAATTACCTAGGTACTAATTCTGTGGACGAATTCGGGGGAACAAGCCAATTGTAGTTTTTTATTTAAATTTTTTGAATGTAAATTCATAAATATAAATGTTTGCATAACAAAACATTCATAAATAAAAAGCATTTGTCTTGTGCATTTAATGACAAACAACGAAAGTACACGTAAGTACGTACCAGAAATGAATTGTACAAAATTATTGCATATACATATGTATAGTCCAAGCTTACGTGCTTATAATAGATATTTACTTACCTTTGAACTTTCTTCCAATCATATTCTTTTAGAATGGTATAGTGTCAGAGTTTTCCAAGCCACATATTTCAGGCTGTTTTCACTGTTTGTGACTTGTTTTTACAATTTCGAACTTACAGCAGAACCCGGGACCAACAAGCTTACCGTACCTTTCGAAGAACGACTATAACCCCCACCCCTTCCACATCCAAGAAAATTTTGATTAGATCGTTTCTTTAACTGACCCGACCGGGAATCGAACCCGGAACCTTGCGTAGTAGCCGAACCACACAACTACACCAACACCTTTTAATGTACCAATAAAACTTGTATTTCAGGCCCCTTGTACCATACACGCTCGGTTTATTCATAGCATATTTCGCTGGAGAAAATACAAAGGAAACATACAAATTAGCGCATATATTTAATTTTTCTATGAATTTACTAACTGTGATAACTGGCTTGATGTTGAATCACGCTGTATTGGCGCAAGGTCGCATCGGAATGAGGGTGAGAATAGCATGCTGCTCACTCATGTACAGAAAGGTACGTAGCAAGACTAGCAAGGCTGCGGTGAGCGAAATTAGTGAGGAGTTTACTTACTGTGAATGCATACGTACTCGTACTTTAGCCACCAAGAGTCTGGAAGATCTAAATAATACCGTTTTTTGTAGATACTGAAACTTGACCGTGTTGGTATGAGCAAAACGGAGCCGGGTCATGTTATAAACTTGATGTCGAACGACGTGAGCAGGTTCGACTTGGTGGCCCTGTTCCTGAACTACCTGTGGGTGATGCCCATCGTGGTGCCCGTGGTGTCATACCTGGTCTGGCAGCATGTCTCCTATGCTACTTTCGCTGCGCTTTTAGTCATACTTTTACAGACTGTATTGGTTCAAGGTAAAAACACAGTATCTATATTTGTCAACAACATAAGTTGAACGAAATATTCTTGTAAATCAAAAATAACTTTACAATTAAGTAACACTTGTATAAGTGCATACAACGCAGTAAACATAATGGCATCAGGAGATGCAGTTGAACTGATAGGTCGCTATATCCCTATATCCTAAAGAATGAATGCCCCGAAAGATAGCTACATTTTTACGTTAAGCGGGATAGCTTATCCGCTGGCCTAGTGGACATAGTGCCAACTACTTAAAAGGGTCTTTAAAAGCCATTTCAGCCAGCCTTCATAAACACTTCTGAGTTTAGTCGGGGATATTTAACCGTTCAAGTGAAGCGAGAAGACAAACTAAACATTTTTATGATAGCACGACTCTTGAACAAAAAAATACCTGTCCACTTTTTTCAGTAGCTCCATAGGGAAAAGTGTTACAGAAGGCAGTTTAAAGAATAATATAGGCGAATGGTTGGATATTAAAAATCATAAACAAAAAGTCCGTCAACATTCCTTTGGGACGACGCATGAGTCCGCTAAGGTTGTTATTATTTGCAATGAAAAAGTCATGTATCCTCTAATCACTGGAACTGTACCCTAAAAAATTGTTTCATGTTGCAGCTTACCTAAGCAATCGTCAAGGAATTCTGCGAGGTAAGATAGCGGAAAGAACGGATGAAAGGGTGAAGGTGATGGCTGAATTAATTAATGGCGTGCAAGTCATCAAGATGTACGCGTGGGAGAAGCCTTTTGAAAAAGTGGTTCACACTCTGCGCAAGTAAGATCCTTTTATACTATTGTAGAGCTAATATAAATGGGTGCGTAATGTTTAATATAATAAAAGATAATATAATTTCAATAAAAATAACGTTCAAATGTCCATGACTCAATTAAATTCAGTGTAACAGAAGATCTAATCAAAAATGGCAACTATTATTTGTGGATATACATGGAAAAATTATCACTTAATTTAGGAGTTGTATATAAACGTGACGGTGATCTGGATAAAGACAGTTTTCTGGATATCTACTCATCCCAGTTGGAGCAGCGAAACCAAGATATCGTCTTTGGAGACTTCAATATTGATCTGCTGAAGAAAGATTCATATTTATTTTTTTATTTATTTTTATTTTATCAAAATCAATACATGCTGACTTACAGTGGTACCCAAGACGCCAGCATATTATAATACATTCAAAGATAAACATTAGTAATATAACATAACATACATGTCAAATTAGATATAGAATAATATCAACAGGTCAATAAAGAAAGTCAATGAAAAAAAAAATTAAAATTAAAACAAATGTCAAAAATAAAAACACAAATGATTTCTTAACTTAAATATGGAATGTCAATAGCAGAAATTATAATGTCAATATTTAATTATGAGTGACTGTCACCAGGAGCAATAGAAAATGAATTATTTATGTACAAAAGGGCTTTGCAACACAACTGACTGAAACTGTCAGCGAAAATATCTTTATTAAAATCATGAGCGAGCATATCCCCGATTAGACGCAAAGACGATATATATTTAACTGAGACGAAGGAATGCGGATACTAAATTTTGAATAGAGTGAGTCCAATGTACTGCACGCGAGAAACAAGCACCACAAAAAGTATGGATAACCATATCAGTACCAACATAAGTAACCATTCCTTCAATCTGTTGATCATAGAATCTTCTCTATCTGACCATAAGCATCTACTTAGATGTTGGAAAATTAGCACCAAGAAAAATAATGTGAAGTAAATATTCAGCGCTAGATTACGATTAACTATACAAGAACATGTCAGAGAGTATACACTGCGTAGAAGAAAACTACTACAATTTGGAGGAGTGGATACAGCAAAGCATCGAAAAAAGTAAGGTTGAAAAGACAAAAATACTAAATTCCCCACAGAAAGACTGGATCAATAGAGACATAATTAATGCAATCGACTCAAGAAATCAGCTATGGAAAGAAACTTTACGAAATAAAGAAGATGAAAAATTGCAGAAATGTTTTGAAACTGAGCGGTACAAAGTTAAAAAAATGATTAAGACTTACAAAAAAAGTTACTATCATAGCTTATTTTAAGAAACATATCACCATCCCAAGAAAATGTGGAAAGTCATTAATAGCCTCGCAGTAAACAAAACTAGAAATAGCCTTGCTCCCCCAAATCTGATATCTGAGGGTAGACTGGTGACGGATGGTACAGAGATATGCACCTTATTTAACTATTTTTTCTCCTCGATCGGTGCAGACCTTGCGAGTGCAATACCTCCTGAATATCATACTGGTACTAAAAATATCACAACCTATGGATACGATAACACCCACGACATAACACTAAGTGAAATCGAACCTCGTAGTACAGACGAAATAAGTAATATAATAGATGACCTGGATACCAACGGGATTAGATGGAATTTCCACCAAAGCTATTAAGTGTGTAAAAAACCTTATTGTCGAAAAGTTAGCTATTTCAATAAACACTTGTCTCAGTGTGGGTATCTTTCCGGACTCTCTCAAAATAGCCAAGGTCACTCCAATACATAAATCTGGCCCCAAAACAGACCCAAACAATTATAGGCCGATATCCGTATTGCCCGTCATATCTAAAATCTTTGAAAAACTCTTATAAAACCGCCTCAATGACTATTTCAAGGAAAAGGACTTTCTCATTGACGAGCAGTACGGATTTGGTCCAAATTCTAGCACATTATCTGCTGCGATAGACTTATTTACTAAAATTAAAACATGCATGAATGAAAGGAATATTGCGCTGGGTATATTTATTGACCTGAAAAAGGCATTTGATACTGTAAGCCACCAAAAACTGCTCATAAAGCTAAGCGATGCTGGCATCAAAGGCAAAGCACGGAATATACTTGAATCATATCTTAAAAACCGACGCCAGGTTGTCAATCAATGGTTACGTGAGCAGTTCTCAAAGTATCTCATTCGGAATACCACAAGGATCCATACTCGGACCATTGTTCTTCTCAGTCTATGTAAATAATATCAATACAATAGGACTAACCGGTTATCTCACACTTTACGCTGATGATACCTGCTTATTCTACTTCAGTCAGTCAATCCATGACATCGTTACTAAAGCTCAGAATGACTTAAATTTACTAAGTGAATGGTTTTTACGAAATTTGTTAACAGTTAACACACAAACAACCTGATTATTGATTACCTGATTTTAGCTGCAAAAAACAAAGTAATACCTGAGTACAATCCTCTGATTATAAACAACGAACCTATCAAATTATCCCATCAGGAGAAATATTTAGGATTAGTAATGGATGACAAGCTTACGTGGAGACCACACATTGACCATATTAAATCAAAGATGGCACCTCTGCTAGGAACACCCCGGAAAATAACACACTGCATACCGAAACAGATTAAATAACAGTCTGGTAACATCACATTTGGACTATCTCATGTGCAATACTTAAAGTTGCAGCCGGTCTGCCCTTCAGATATCCTACTGTAGATCTGTACAGAAAGTGGGAAGTACTCACTGTCAGACTATCTTTTGTTTTAAACACAGTTTTAAAAAAACATCAGCAGTTAGAGTACGACCCCGATCTTATGAAACATAAACGGCGAAAGGGCTCTGTGTGTTAAACCTCTAAGTTTCGTATTAGGCAATCACACAACTTCTTTTGCTACTTAGGAAATTTTCTGTATAATAAAATCAATACCAAACTAAATATATACTCACTTCATAAATCTAGTGCCAAAAAACGATTGTCCTTATACTTAACTTCGCTTGACTACAAGGACACAGGAAAACTGCTCTGTTCAATAAGGTAGCTTGTTTTTGTTTTATTTTTTATTTTATTTTTATTTTTTATTTTGTTTAAATTATCATAACATGAATATTATAAATATCTGAAGTATTCAGTTATAAGTGGCCTGTGTATTGAATAATTAAATTTAACGTACCTACAAACTTGCACTTACATCTACACTCGTATGCAAACACACAACACACACACACGCACGAACACACACACAAATACGCACGAACACACACACAAATACGCACGAACACACACACACAAACACGCACGAACACATAAACAAACACGACCAGATCCTACTCACTTAAACAAACATATGGGGGCAGGCCCGTACATACCTGCAGTCGCGTACATACCTATACCTACCGACACATACATACCCAAACTAAAACACACAATCTTTTTATGTATCCAACTCTTATATCTTAATACCTATCTCTATCTGTATTAATTTTATTACTCCACTTGTGTCATTGTAAATAGATTACCCAATTACCTACTTAGTATTGATTCGCGGAGTGGGCCTGGTGACCTGTATTAGCAGATTTTTCTTCTAAAAAAATCTATCATAGGCGCCAGCTCTCACAATGCTGATTAGTAAGTTATGATAATTCATAATGTTCAATACCAGCCTGTACCTTGTGAACCTGTACTAATTTACTTGTGGGAGAAATAAAAAAATAAATAAATAAAAAATAAATAAATAGAAATTTGGGGATCTGCAGCATCAACCAAGCTCCACCCACTACAGCGAATTCAAAACAAATTTATCAAGGTATTATTTCATTATTCTTTCCGCACACCAAGTAAAGAACTTTATAAAAACAGGATTGTTCAATTTATCACAGCAATACAAATATAACACATGCATCTTCATAAAAAAAGGCATTAACAAACACTATTAAAACTAACATAGAACTAAATTTTTTACTAAACTGCTTGCATGCTGCATGCCTGCTTGCTTGTTATTTATAGATTTTAATTATTACACTAAATTAATATTATAGTAAATACACATTAGTTGAGATGTTTATTATAGAAAATGTTCATTAGAGCAAATAAAATATTAACAATAATACTTTAGATCAATAATTGTTCATTATATTTAAAAAAATTGTTTAAAATGAGATTAGGTCAAGTAATCATTAGTGTTTTTGTCATTATATCAAATATTACACACCCAATATGAATTGCCTAATATAAATGATTATTTAAAGTAAAATGAGCGGACATTATTATCGTAAGTTTTATTTCTATCGGGCGACGGTTACAACGATTAAAAATTTAGCCATTTAGTTAAAATATAGCTGACTATACGAGTAGTAGTAAAGTTAGCTATGGCAAAAGCTGGCCTAAAATGGTAAGCTTTTAAGTTTATTTACCATACAGAGCTAAAAAACACTCCTTGTTTTACTTAAACATATTTCAAATTGTTATAGTATTATTTATTACGTAAGTAGGTATTTTTTTAGTAGTAAAATACAGACATACCGAGTCTGATAACCTGCCGCTTTTTTTTAATTTCACCAAAATATTTCTTATTATTCCTACACACAGGGTTGAAGTTAAATTCATAAGGTACACTTCGATGATCAAAGGGTTCTCGACGGCGCTGATGGTGTTCACCGAGCGGTTCATCTTATTCGCGACGGTGGTGACCTTCGTGCTGATGGGCGGTGAAATCAGAGCTGGCATTACCTTTTCTCTTGTCCAGTATTTTAACCTACTGCAATTGGCATGTAATATTTTCCTACCGATGGCCCTTTCGAATCTCGCTGAAACTAAAGTCTCCATCAGGCGTCTAGAGGTAACGGATAGGTGCATATATTTTTATTCAATTTTATATTCAATTATTTTTTCTAATCATGGCCCTAAACTTGTTGCGTTGAATTACTTAAATTGGCTAGATGTATACCATTTACTAACGTTAAAAATTTTATTACAAAACTAGCACAATATTTTACAGGAGTTCTTATCATTGGAAGAAAGGAACACTACAAAAAACAAGAAAATAGAAAAGGCACATGTAAACTATTTGAACGGCGTCGACATCAAATTGAATAAAGTGAGCCAGAGGAAGCGATCGAAACCCACCGCTTTAGTGCTGTGCGGAGTGAGTGCGAGCTGGCAACCTGATTCTGCCGTCCACACTCTGAGGAACATCAGCCTTACTGTTTCGCCGGGAAAATTGATTGGTGTAGTTGGTCTCGTAGGTTCAGGAAAGGTACTAAAAAAGATCTTTTTAAATTTTCTCCTTTTAAAAATTAAAATTTATTATTGCCAGGTTATGTATATTCACTGTGTGCACGATGAGATTATGGTAAATGTTTCTCCCTTCTGGTTCTCCAGTTGTTCTAGACAGTTTAAAAACTACACTCTTCGTCAAATTGTCTGAGCTTCCAACTCCCGGCTAACTACCCTGCTTTTAGTTTCAACCAAGTATCCGATTGTGATGTTAGGCGTAACGTACTGTCTCTAACGTCCAACGCCCGTGGGTAGTGATGGTATTAGTCGTAAGATGATTATTTCTATCCTTGACCTAGTTATTCCTATCATCTCTTACATCCTTAACCATTCACTCACTACAGGTATCTTTCCAACGATTTGGAAAGATACACATGTAACTCCTATTCCTAAAAAGTCATCCCCTTCCTACATACATACAGACTATCGTTCCATATCCATCCTTCCTTTTATCTCAAAAATAATGTAACGAATCGTCCATCAGCAAATTAGTGCTTGTTAACCAACTTTTAAATCCTCTCCAATCTGGATTTCGGCCTGGGCATAGTACAGCCTCTGATTTGGTCAAAATCACGGATGACATCAGGCATGGCATAGACAATAAGCAGCTGACTGTGCTTGCCTTGCGGGACTTCAGTAACGCATTCAATACTGTGGATTTTAATTTACTGCTTGGACTGCTACGTTCGCTTAACATATCCAACGGTGCTTGACTGGTTTCTTAGTTACTTTTATGGGCGCCGGCAATGCATTCATGCCGAGGATTGTTTATTTGCGTGTTGCGATATCAGTGCCGGCGTTCCTCAAGGTGGTGTTCTGTCTCCTCTTTTATTTTCAATCTTTATAAACTCTATTACTCACAATTTATTATCTTCCTTCCACTTATATGTACACGATCTCCAAATATACTCTTAAGGGAGCTTTGAAGACCTCTCTAGTGTGGTGAATATTCTTAACACTAATTTAACGGACTCAAGGTGAACCCCTCTAAGACGCAGGTTATAGTGGTGGGTAGCTTATGGCAAAATGCCCGGATTGACTGGAGTGCCTTACCACCCATCAAATTTGACGGTGTCCATTAGCCCTGTTGTTTAAAACTTAGGTGTTTACATGGATAGCGCTCTTACCTGGACAAACACAGATCGCGGAGGTTAGCAGGAGAGTGTTTGCAACGGCTGCGTCAATTAATAGGCTACGGAATTTTTTACCAATACCCACTAAAATTGCTCTGGTTCAAGCCCTACCTTTTCCCATTCCTGATTATGTAGACTGTTGCTACTTAGATATCAATGGAAATCTCCTAAGCAAGCTCGAGCGCCTTCAGAATTTCTGCATTCTTATAATTTATGGTCTACGAAAGTACGACCATATCTCAGAATACCGAGCTCTGCTAAAATGGTTACCTATTCGTCACAGGCCTGACTTTCACGTTCTTTCCTTTTTATTCTCAATATTATTTAATCCAAAATCACCTTCTTGTCTAAAGGAGCGTTTTCAATTATCCAACCCGGGCTGCATCAAAAAACAAACCAGTTATACCACGGGCGAGCAACTATTACGGTAAGCGTACCCGTCATTGGCTTATACCTTACATACTTAGTGATTTGCCACTTAGAGATAATTGAAAAGGCAACTTGTAAAATACATCTGATGGGTTTTTAAAAAAACACTACTTGTCTAGGTGTCCGTAGTTGATGTCCAGTTTTTGATTTCGTTTATTTGTTTGAGACTTGTCTTATATAAAATAGAAGTATCGCGTCACTTCGACTAGATGATAATTAAAATTAATGGTTAAGTAGGGCTTTCATATATTGGCTAAGAAGAAATAGTAGATATTATATAGAATAACGATATATACATAACATATAGAAGAAGATAATACGAGACTGTAATTTGCCGACAAACTGCATAGCAGTTTGGCAAAGACTAAGTTTGTGTAATATTGTAATTTTTCTGTCAAAAAAGCTATCTCAGCAGTAGAATGCAAGCTGTGGAAATAGTGATACCTGATACAAAAAATGTAATACAAAGTTATCAGTCAGAGTTTAAAGAAAATAGATTTGGAGTACCCCAGGGGAGTGTATTAGGCCCTCTCCTCTTCCTTGTTTATATCAACAAACTGCCAAATTTGACAAAGCACCGCTGCATCCTATTTGCTGACGATATTGCTATAATAGTGACTACTGACAAAAATTCGACATTAAATGAACATATTAAGGACATAAACAATACGATTAATACAATAACTAATGGGCTTAAAGGTAACAATCTATCTAAACTAAAATACTAAAGGTAAAATGACAAACTTACTATATAAATTTCAATAATGTAGCTCATGAACAATTAAATATTAACTATCAGGGAAAACATATAAAAGAGACAAATGCGACTAAGTTTTTAGGTATAGGGATTAGGGATTGACCATAACTTAGACTGGAAACAACAAATTATAAAAATATGTAGTAAAATAAATAGGTTTGCATTCGCACTTTATAAACTAACTAAAGTTGCATCACAAAATACAGCCCTTACGGCATACTTTGCCTATGTAGAGTCAATCCTACGATATGGTCTCGTCATATGGGGGCAATAGCACGGACATCAAAAAGGTATTTCTTGCACAAAAAAAGTGCATCAGAGCAATCTGCGGTGCTCCACCAGACGAACCGTGTACCCCTCTGTTTAAATCATTAAACATCTTGCCGGTCCCATTCCTGTACATATATGAAATAGCCAAGTTTGTAAAACAAAATCTACATTACTTCCAGCAGGCACGTGATATTTATCCACGAAACACAAGGAATGGAAATAGGTTGGTGTCAGCATTTGTCCCAAAAAGTGCTCGTTTAAAAAAAAAAGTTGTGCGTGTACTAGTGTACACACGTAAGAAGTGAAACTTCTTTATGGCCTTATTTTTCGAAAAATGATCTACTTACATGCAACTTTCCAGAAATTGGTTAAAATAGTTAAATTGCTTAAATTGGTTAAATTGGTTAGATTGGTTAAATTGGTTAAATTGGTTAAATTGGTTACATTGGTTAAATTGGTTAAATTGGTTACATTGGTTAAATTGGTTAAATTGGTTACATTGGTTAAATTGGTTGAATTGGTTGAATTGGTTAAATTGGTTAAATTGGTTACATTGGTTAAATTGGTTAAATTGGTTAAATTGGTTAAATTGGTTACATTGGTTAAATTGGTTAAATTGGTTAAATTGGTTAAATTGGTAAAATTGGTTACATTGGTTAAATTAGTTACATTGGTTAAATTGGTTAAATTGGTTAAATTGGTTACATTGGTTAAATTGGTTAAATTGGTTAAATTGGTTACATTGGTTAAATTGGTTAAGTTGGTTACATTGGTTAAATTAGTTAAATTGGTTAAATTGGTTAAATTGGTTACATTGGTTAAATTGGTTAAATTGGTTAAATTGGTTAAATTGGTTAAATTGGTTACATTGGTTAAATTGGTTAAATTGGTTAAATTGGTTAAATTGGTTAAATTGGTTAAATTGGTTACATTGGTTAAATTGGTTAAATTGGTTAAATTGGTTAAATTGGTTAAATTGGTTACATTGGTTAAATTGGTTAAATTGGTTACATTGGTTAAATTGGTTAAATTGGTTAAATTGGTTAAATTGGTTAAATTGGTTACATTGGTTAAATTGGTTACATTGGTTAAATTGGTTAAATTGGTTAAATTGGTTAAATTGGTTAAATTGGTTAAAAAAATGTGACGAAAATTTGACGCAAAACGTGACGGTAAATTTTTTCCAACGCCGATAAAGAAGTTTCACTTCAAAAATAATAGAAAACAGCACACTCAGGCACGGTAGAAAGAGTGGGAGATACTAGTTCCTCTCCCTTCCCCTCGATCTTACGCTTTTTTGATCAGCATCACGTGACCCTGACGCGAGTTTGGAAGTTTTTACCCATCCAACAAAAAGTGCTCAGCGCCGCTAAAGAAGTTTTCACTTCAAAAAGGCGCCTGGATGTGTATGGTCATTTATAATAAATTGCCTAAAACAATTAAAGAACTGACTGGTAAAAGGTTCCAAACACATTTGTTTAAATGGCTAATTAATTACACATTTCTTTTACACTGTAGACGAATATTTAAAGCACAATTGTTATAATAATGCATGTACTTTGTAAGGCTTGAATTTGTTTTCTTTTTTTAACACTAGCTTTGACATTTGTTTTTCTTTAATATTAACATTAAGGGCCTGTTTCACAATCGCTGAGTAAAGTTCTGGGTAAGCTACTTCGACCCTATCTGCTCAGTAAACTATTTTTCACGTTTCACAATCCCTGAGTAGGGTTAATCACAACTTTATCTGCTCGTTAAGTTAATCATCGGATGCACTGCCAAGTAGCCTTTTACTTGACAAGTAAATTTAAAAAGATAACCTCAAATAAGTCATTACCAAATTTTCATCAACAACAAGTTATTTTATTATTTAAATGAACAGTTTTGCAGTCATTGTAAAATAACACAATGTTCGTAATGGTAAATTCAATGCAAACAAAATCGCCACACAAAAAGTACCAAACGTCGGCAAATTTGACATTTGTCATTTACTGAGTAACTGACGTTGACTCGACATAGACTTTTTATTGAAACCTCGTTGCGTTCCATTCTTACAGAAAAATTGATTTTAGAAAAGGTGAAATGACTCATTTACATTACAGTGTAAACATTTTTTGTACGAATTTATTGTTTTTATTACTTATAATCATAACAAAAAATATTTTTAATGATAATTCTGTGATTACTATACTTTATAGAAACACATAAATTATTCTTACCTTGAAACGAAACGTAACTTGTAAGTAAGTATTAATTATAAAATCTTCACTTTAATTTACTGATTGGATGATTGTGAAATGCAAAGAAAGTTAACGAAAGGATTTAACCTCTATGTTATTAACTCGTTGAGTAACTACTTAAGCCTTTACTTAATGATTGTGAAACAGACCCTAAGTATTGATTGATTTTATAAGATTGACATTGATTTACATAAATAATCTAAATTGAAATTTAATATAAATAATGTATTGTTTTAAGAAAGGATTGAATTAATTAAATAATTATGTACTGTAGCTAAATTGAATATATTTGTATGCAACATTGGTTAGCTGAGGAAGAGGTTCGCAACTCTATGTAACAACTAAAATGTACCTTCTTCAAGGACAAACAAAAATATTTCATTTCATTTCATTTCATTTCATTTCTGAAAGAAATAAATTAAAAAAAAAACTTTCAGTCTGCTCTAGGTCATGATATGCGGTCTTCCAATAACGACGAATCTATTTGACGCCGAAGCTGGATCCGCCCTTGTATATACTTGTATTTATATTTATTGATTATATAGTTTATATATTAAAATACTGTGTTTAATGTTATGTAGGTAACTGTTTTTTAATTTTATCTATTATTTTGTAATGTTCACATTTAAAAGCTCTCCGCCGCCTTCCCCTTTCTATTCTGATTTAACTCTCCTCTACCTAAAGGTTGTCTGGTAGAGATCGCTACAAGCGATAAGACCGCCTACATTGTACAATCCTGTGTCTTCTCATGTGTTATTTTTAACTTGTTTTGGTGTGCAATAAAGAGTATATCTACCTATCTATCTATCATGTTCGTTTATATCTTAATTTGTTATCTGATAGTCATCGCTACTACATCTGCTCCTGGGCGAGCTCCCGCCCAGCGATGGCTCTGTGTCGCTGGGCGGCGCCCGCGTCTCGTACGCCAGCCAGGAGCCGTGGCTCTTCGTGGCCAGTGTCCGCCAGAACATTCTCTTTGGACTGCCGTACAATCCCATCCGCTACAAGAAGGTATACTTCATCCATCACTTCATATTCTATCATTACTTTTTAAAGTTACTTAATGCACTTGTTTGCTAAAGGACATAACTTTTTTTGGTACTTAAAATGAACTGACACAGTTTATATACAACTATAATCTAGAGACTAAAACCTATCATTCTGCATAACTTTAAGATTTTTAAAGACCTCCGTTTTAGTAAAAAATAATAATGTATTAACCTAAGCTACGAGTTTTACTTGGCCTAATGACAATTATTTGACGGCTTTCAGCTGTCAAACATGTATTTTTCTAAGGTTTAGTGCGCGGGAAAAGAAAAAAAGTTGGCTTTTTTTGAGTTTCATGACTTTGTAGAATGACTGAATTCACTAATAACTAGGCAGCATGGACTTAAACTTTAGCCTGTTCCGAAATAAACAGAAAGTAAAAACAAATATTTTTCTGACGACTGACAGCAAAAAAACAATTCTTCTTCTTCTTCTTCTTCGTCGTTCCCTCAGTGCTGAGGATCGCGACCATACACGACACGTCTCCAAGCCGCGCGGTCTTTAGTTCTATGGACCGCATCGAATATGTTTCCTCCGACAGCCCTCTTTATCGCGTCCGTCCATCTAGTTGGCGCCCTGCCCCGAGCACGTTTACCCTCCATCTGCCCTAGCATTAGACGCTTCTCCAGCCGATGCTTAGATGAACGCATTATATGTCCGAAGAAGTTGAGAGCACGTTCCTGGCATATGGTTGAGAGTCACTTGGTTATTTTGAGCTCCGAAAGTATTGTCTCGTTAGTTCTCATGGCGGTCCATGGTATACGTAGTAGTCTTCGCCAACACCACATTTCGAAGGCATCAATTTTGCTGCTATCGCGACTTTTAATGCACCACGTTTCTGCACCGTATAGGAATATGGAGAATACCAGCACCCGGACCAGCCGCATTTTAGTTTTTTGTCGGATTCCGCGGTTCCTCCAGATCTTTCCGAGGTTTGTCATTGCACTTTTAGCCATTGCAGTGCGACGGCGGATTTCTTCAGAGCAGCTGCCCTCAGATGTGATCATAGAGCCCAGATACACAAACTGATTGACCTTCTCGTATCCGTCAAGAACATTCGAGCTAGGAAGAAGTTGTGCCCGGTCAACCACCATGATTTTGGTTTTAGCATGGTTGATCTTAAGACCAAGCTTGGCACTTTCTGCTTCAATTTTCTTCAGCAATTCTGCCATCTCTTCCTCACTTGACGCAACAATAGTTGTATCGTCCGCATATCTAAGGTTGGTCACCCTTTCGCCGCCAACACAGATCCCACCGCGCCATCCATCAAGTGCACTCCTCATGATGTGTTCACCGTAGAGGTTAAATAACTTCGGCGACAGAATACATCCTTGACGCACGCCCCGTTCAGTGTGGAAGGTTTGTGAGTTCTGATTTTCCAATTTTACAAAGCTGGTGCCATCAAGGTACAGATTCTGGATGAGAAATGTAAGATGTGGAGGGACGCCCATCTCGACGAGAACATCAAACATCGTCTGCCAGTTCACACAATCATTTTTCAATGAGACTGCGAATGTTGAGAATTTGCTCGCGCGTTCCCTTACCAGCTACGAAACCAGCTTGTTCACACGGTATCTGACGATCCACATAAGCCGACAGTCTTTCATTTATTATGCGAAGGAGTATTTTACTGGCATGAGACATAAGAGACAAGGTTCTATAATTTTCGCATTTCTTAGTAGAACCTTTCTTGTGAAAAGGAATGACCGCAGATTGCGTCCAATCCATTGGCCACTGGCCTGTCTTCCAGATCTTAGTGCATAGCTGGTGCAAGATCCCTGTCCCCTTTTGACCCAGGTGTTGTAGCATTGCTGCGGAGACGCCATCGGGGCCTACGGCTTTATGCTTTAGCTTCTTAATAGCATTATGTACTTCAGACTGCAATATGCCCGGCTCTTCATCATGGTCATCCCATCTTCTTTCGGTGCCAAGATCTACTACGTCCCGATATAATTCATGACAGTAGTCTCTCCATCTTTCCAAAACTTTCTCAAGTTCTGTTAAGGTGTTACCTCTACTGTCCTCCACTAGCCAGCTTTTAGGCTTAAAGGTTAGTTGTCTGACTTTCCTGAAAAGATCCTTCGACTGTACTTTAGCTGCATGTCCTTCAATTTCATCGCAAACTCTGTTGATGTGCGCATCCTTATCTCGTCGAGTGGATTTCTGTATCAATGCATGTAGCTGATTGTATCTGCTTCTCTGGCTATCAGAACCGAGGCCCGCTGCCTTTAGCTGTTTTCTTTCATCAATCAGCTGCCAAGACTCATTACTTATCCATTCTTCCCTCTTCTGTATGATTCTATGGGCATCATAGCTCACTTTGGCTGTCTCCAAAATAACTTTTTTGAGATTGTTCCAGTCAGCCTCGGGAGAGTCAAATGGATTTAGTTCTAAAGACTTGATGTTAGAGTCAATAGTTTTTTCAAAATGGTCTAGAGCTGACTTGTTCAGACGAACTGCAGTCTGAGGTTTTCGCTTCTGAGTTTTTAAGTGCAGTTTGAAGTTAGCAATTAACAACTGGTGGTCACTGCCACAATCGGCACCGGGAAGTGTCTTAGCATTTGTGACTGACGAACGCCATCTCGATTTTATTGTAATAAAGTCAATCTGGTTTCTGTGACCCGAGGGAGATGTCCATGTATATAGCCTCCGAGGGTGATGTTGGAACCAAGTATTCATAACAGTAAGCTGATTTTCTACACAGTATTGAAGAAATTTTTCACCTCTATCATTTCTTTTACCAATGCCATAGGTACCAGTAACTGTCCCTTGTAGAGGATCACCCTCAGTGCATCCGACTTTGGCGTTAAAGTCACCTTGAACAATCACGACTTCCTTTGAAGGTATGGTCCCTAGTATGTTGTCAACATCAGCATAAAACTGGTCAGATACTTCTTCATTGGACTCAGATGTGGGTGCATAGACTTGTATGATATTGACAGGCATAGGTTTCGCATCTAGTTTGATTGCAATAATGCGATCATTTGGGGTTTGATATCCTATAACACTATTATGTAGCTTCTTTGAGACAATGAAGGCGACACCGTTGTTGCTATGATCTTCGCCTCCGGTATAATACATAGTGTTACCGTCACCTGTTCTGAAGTGGCCACTGCCCCTTTTGTGCACTTCGCTCAGTCCCAGAATACCAATCTTGCACCTCTTCATCTCCTCCTCCACAACTTCCAACTTGCCAGGCTTCAGCAGACCTCTAACATTCCATGTACCCACTCGAAGATGTTTTCTCAGTTGGGTTTTATTTTGTCCTGTTCCAAAACCAGATATATTGCTTCCAGCCGCTGCCTGGTGGTCCACAGCGACGTGGCCGGTAACAGATTTCGCACCATGCAACCCGGAATCGCAAAGGCGCCGAGGGTCAGTCGGAACGCATGACATACTCCATTGCTTAACTTTACTTGTTATGAGGTTTTCTTGGGAAAATAGTGCAGTGGTTTCCCCTTGCCTTCCGCACCAGACATTTTAGGGACTATTTATGTCCCAAGGCCGCTGTAACCTCTTCTGAGCGTCTGGACGTCAGGTGTATGGTTATACGGCCATTGCTCGGTCGCCAGAGCCTCGTCAGTTATCCGGCAGGAGGCACCACGATGGTAGGAATCCATCGCCGCTGACTATTCGTACGAACTACCAGCGCGTGCAGGTGAGGATGACAGTTGGGCCAGCTGAGATGTTATTTGCTGTTCTCCCCTTGCCCCCAAAAAAAAACAATAAATTGTTTTAATTAATGCAAATATTATTAGTGTTGAGCTTCGATTTATTGCAATAATTTGCTCCAAAATACTGCGTCTAATATCATCGCTTGTGTGTATGTACGAGTACAAATAGTAAAAATCAAGTTGTAGTAGATAGTGTTAGATTCGTATCCCAGAAACCTAGTGCCTTAGAATAATAACGCTCTAAGCCTAGTGCATTGAATGAGATATTTTATGTTCAACAAAATTATAAAACTATGTTGATTATAATACATTGTTTTAAGATATGTGTTTCATTTTACAATATAAGCCCACTGCCAGACAAACTATACGACAATCATTTTACATGTTGTGGCAATGATATTACAAAGAAATAGATATGTTATGTTCATATTAAATTGCGTTCGCAAAACGTCACGGCGCTGCATGATGACAGTTACATAGATTAGGAATTGTAACCAAAATCAGACAGTACAAATATTTAAAAGTAGGTAGGAAATAGAGAGAAATAAAACAGGTTGTATTTGTGTTATATGAAAAAATATTTTTACTATGTAAGTACGTAACATAAAACATACATTGGAATTATGAGAGGAACTTGTGTAAAGTTAGAATTTTTAACAGAAATATTTATGTACAATTTTAACAAAAAGATATTACACAATTACATCCAGTCTGATTCACTTCGTTGCTTTCGCACTATTGCAATTCACTCTTCTTTTCCAACTTCATTACAAGGAAAGCTAGAAAAACAATTGTGAATAGTAAATCTTAACACTGACGGGGTACTTACGTTTCATATTAGCTACTCCAGAACTTTAACATCACGGTTCAAACTACAGAACATGGAAAAGGGTTAGAAAGGCGATGTTGGCGGGGCAGGCACGCCACAGAGGTTATGAGCAAATGCTATTACTTCTGCCGAAACGTGAGCACTGTGATTGGTTAGCGTTCTTTGTACTCGTTTACGTGTAGTGGGACGCAAGCGGCGACATCGGTTCTCATACAATTGGCGCATGACAGCCGTTCTAATCTTTTTCCATGTTCTATGGTTCAAACTATCAAAGTACCAAATTTAATTATGAAGAATTTCATTAGAATTATTTTTAAATAAATACCACTATGTGTGCTATGGTATGATTAACTCGTCATATTGATACCTAAATTGTCGCATCTGAATTTTTAATCTATGTCGTCGTCTTAGCACTTACACAGAAACTTAAAAATTAAAAAACACGTAGTATAAAACAAATATTTTTATAAACTTACATGTGATATGTGATCCCTTGAGATTTATTCATTTTAGCACAATAATTTGTGCAAAATAGAAATACACAATACGGCATTTTTAAAATTTTTGTTATTCTGTCACTGTGACTCGCTCTGAAGCTTGTTTGACGCAAACTGATTGAGACATGTTACAATTGACTCAAAAAGACTTCTTAACTTAAGCCGCGAAGTAACATATCTAATTTCTTTGTAATATCATTGTGTTTTGGTATATAAATGCAAAATAAGACAAAGCTGTAGATACGAGTATATATACAGTTTTTATTTATTAATCACGGTTTATCTATAGCTTTTGTATATTAGTTTAGAAACAGTTATTGAAGTAGGTACGGTTCCAGCACACATTTTACGGTCTTGAATATATTTCTTGCAGTTTTTAAAGGTTTAAAATGCATTTTTATAAATCGCCTAACGTAGTAACAGCGAAGTGAAGATTTGGCAAACATCTACTTGCCGCCGTTGCGTTTATTGATTGTATTCTGCCTCGATCGATATGTAAACAACAACAAAAATATAGGTACCTACACAATTAATACAATAAAATAATATTTAACAAAATAAGTACGAATCATAATTAATGACTGATAGATTTGCCCACAGAGTACTTGACGACAGACAACTGTCAGGTTTTTTTTAAATCGCTGTTAGTGTGCGCGTCACCTACATATATTTACACGCACACTCACTACCTCCTATAGTATATAAGTGTAACCATATTCAATAAACAAGCTCTTAGATCGCAGTCAGTGTCTCATTAAAACCTCTCCCAACGCCCATCACTGCATGGCGACCCTGCCAGTGCTGCCTATTGGCAGTGCTGAGCAGATGGTCTGGTAAAAAGTGTGAAAATAAAAAGTGAAATTTGGACAAAGTAAAATTTAAATACAGTGCAAAAATGGACTAAAATTTTACGAACTATACTATTTTCTTTAATAAAAATACCGAATAAATAAACAAAAAAAAGTGTTACATCAAGATATGTACAAAGAATACTGAAGACAAGCTGAAGCAGAATAAATTGTAAGGATGAAGAACTGAATGAGCTGGGCGCCGGGGGATGTTGGAGTCCGATGAGGGTTGACATCAGTATGCAGGGTGCCGGGAGTTAGTTCGAGTCGGAAGAGGTCGCAGCCGGGTCAACCTAAAAAAAAATGCTAAGTCCCCGTGCGGAAGTTTTTCTCAGTCCCCTTGAACAGCACCCCACGAAGAAAAGTCCTCTTGTACTCTAAAAATTTAACTTCATTCGAAGAAGAACACAAGATACCATTCTAGGGTAACAACACATTTTTTTTAAAAAAGTACGAATATTCGATCGTTATGTAAGTAATAATTTGTTGCGATTTACCATTTTGAATTTAGTATACCTTTAAATTTTTAAAGTTGTTTTTAACAATTTCAATTTAAGTATATTATTTTATTTACATTTAATGAGTTAAAACTTTAAAAAATCGATATTTTTATTAAATTTTTTATCATAATATATCATATATTTAATGTATAAAAAACAATAATTTAATAATGCATACAGCATATTGTAACGGTTGTTGACGACATACACATACCTACATAAATTGAAGCATAATAATACAAAATATTGTAAAGATATTCTTAAGGTAGAATGTAGATAAAAAAATTTAGTTTCCATGAATTTGCAAAATATTTTTATGTTTCACCATATAAAATATAATAAAATTTAGGATATATTTTTTTCTCTAACAGGTATACAGTTTGAATCTCTATGTTTTGCTATGTGGTACGTAAAATTATTTTTATTTTGTCAGTGATATTTTATTTACAGCCTCATTTGTAATTATAATTTACTAGGAAAAGTTTATATTAGTACATTAACTACTTCATTCAATTTGCATTTTAAAAGTTGGATACCTATGCCTGTTCTAAAATTAGATCAATGTTCATTTACACATTACATTTTTTGCGTCTTGGGTAATAGTATTTGCAGATCAGCAGAACGTGAGTTACAAGCTCCTCGTGATTTAATTACTCACCTTACATTGATTAGGAATGGTTTGAATTTTTTTTTAGCATCATATTGAAACATCCAGTTTAAATATTATTCCGTTTTCCAGTGATTATTAATGTCAACATATTTTTTTTAATTAACTAACTTGATTAGTGAAAAGTTTCATATACACAACTATTAACTTAAATTGTTTTGCATACAGCTACGTTCACTTTTATTGATATTATCAAAATGTTTTGGTACATAGGAAATTATTGTAATTACCACGTAAATATTTCGTTATAATCAGTGTCTAAGAATTTCGGGTTCGATTCCTGCATCATAAGGTTACGTAATATGGTATTGTATTTTTTTTTAAATTATTATTAGGTTTTCTTTTTTTTATAAGAGTAACATATTAACTGAATTGGATTTTGGTACATAATTTACCGAACATTATTTTTAAAACTAAAAACTGATAAATCAATATTTACTTCACAATCTAATATCTAACCTTTAATTTCGTTTATCAGATTTTGATACTCAAAGCATTTTTTCCTTTCCGTATTACTAAACAGTTATTACTAAAATTCAGGTTTTTATTGGGTACCATAATTTTACAGCTTTGCGAAGGTAACAGTAACAAACAGGTAAAGTTCATTTAAAGTATTTCAGTAATTTTTCTTACAATTCGTTACATTGTTTTTTCCGTAACGTCAGTATTTGGTCATCTTTTCTAGTAAATAGTATAAAATAGTTGCGCAATTAATTATAGTTTGACTTTGCGAATATAACAGGTAATATCTAAGTTTTCGTTACTTGAAATTTACTAAATTTATCAGAATTGATACCCTTTGTTTTTGAAGTCGGCTAATAATTTCACTTATAAAATATGGATTACTACACATTATCATAATTTAGGACAGAACGTGAAACATAACTATCACACGTGTTGAAGCGTCATCAGTTCATCACTGCATAGCAATATCACTCTACATTTTCTAGCTAATTGACGCAATACTTTGCCGCGGTAGGTGAGGATCTTATTACATTTCAATCAAACAATCATAGGATTTCATATGCAATCAGATTCAACGTCATATTAGGATCTGTTAGGACCACCTAGATCGCATCGCTATGTCGCATCAAATAGTCTCATATGTACCGACCAACACATGAATTTGGGTTAATAATTGGTTATTTAACTTAAGTAAACTATACACACGTAACAATATTTGAGCGTTTTTTTACATTCGGTAATTAATAATGGTATTCGCATTGTGACGAAGTAATAAGATTACTGCATAATGTTTTAACTATTTGAAATATAGACTTGCAAATTTATGATTGATTTTATGATAAGAAATATTGAGCAAAGGTGTTAACACATCACTTGGCTTGGTGAATAATCGAGTAGAATTGAGTAGATAAATGATTACCTACTAGTATTTTTGGGTACACTGTACAAAATTGGATAAATAGTTTATTATTGAAATTTTAATTGAATGACATAATTTCGTAACGTTAACGTAAAATCTATTTGTTTTGTTTTATTATGCTATGAATATCTCACAGTATAGTTAGCAAAGTAAGTAGGTACATAACGGTTTACTAAGGTTGAAAAATAGTCAGAATTTATACAGGATTTTTTCATTATATAAAAATATTACACGGAGTTGTTTTGTATTAATTGGTAGTAAATATAGGTACATGGATAAGACAAGAAAAAGAAATAAAACTTATTAAGTAATAGCTACGAGCTAGGTAGTAAGAAATGAAGAGGATAATAATTTTGAGATAAAAGAAATGAATTTATTTGTGAGTTTGAATAATGAAGGTTTAGAAATGTAATGTTAATGATATTTAAATGATGAAGGCTATGTAAAAGGTTAGTTGTTTTATGATAGGTTTTGGTTTGAAATGGATAAGTAAAGTTGAAAATAGGTTGGTATTGTTATGTTCATGTTAGTTAAAGTTAGGCATGCATTCTTGCATAGGATCATTTTTACGATTTGGACTGATCACCCAATAGTTGTAATGTATTCTGATGTATTGATTGCACAGACTTGATAAGATGTAAAGTATTTTGTTGGAAACAGAACGAATAATGAGACATATGAAATAATGAATATTGTATTGTAAACATGGTACTAAAAATTAGGGGAATCATCCTTCATTCGATCATGGTGCATACGAGTTATCTCTGTGAGAATAGTTGGAGACATTATTAAAGTCTTAAAATTGTCCCTTAAATTAAATGTTAAATAAATAAAATATTATTATAAAGTGCGCGCACATGTTATTATAGTACCATGATAAAATGTAATAAATTAAGTCGACTAAAATAAAATAAAAATAATAATAATGTGTACACATAAAAATAATAAAGTGTTAATGACTGTCATGCGCATTAATCTGTGTGTAGATAGATCTACGAGTTACTAAATAACAAAAAAAAACTGTGGATGGCCACCACATAAGATAATGTTATATTTAGGTTATATAAACTTACTATAACACAAAACGGATATGACATGTAAGTACAAGATGTACGTTATTCCCGGAAGTGACTTTTTTACCACGCTTTTATTAGCTTGGGTTGTATCTATCTATGTATCTATGTATGTAATGGAATGATGAAATTGATATTATATTATTAATTTTAATGAAGTTGATTCAGTTTTTTTAGTGTTTTTTTTTGAAGCAATTAATAAATGTAACTATTCAAGTCGTCGATAACGACACGTATAGTAGGTATATAAGAAAATTTCGTATTTTTTATAATAACATTAAGTATTTTATAAATATTCTTATTTTGGTCTGGCTACTCGACTCCATTTATAACAATTTCAAAAACTTTGATTAATTTTCAGCATCATTTTTTTTAAATCTCGTAAATAGACTTTGAATTTATCCAAAACATTTACATTATTTTGATTTGATTAGTTTCTTCTTAGTTTGTTCAGTTTTCTTAGTTTAACAACTTTTTTTTTTATGTAAAAAAAAAAGTATTAAAAAAACGGGGGAGGTGTAGTGTGCGCGTCACCTACATATATTTACACGCACACTCACTACCTCCTATAGTATATAAGTGTAACCATATTCAATAAACAAGCTCTTAGATCGCAGTCAGTGTCTCATTAAAACCTCTCCCAACGCCCATCACTGCAATCTCTAATAATGTTGCTATAAATGAGCCTAAAACATATTTTTATTTTGAGTAATTTAATAAAAAACGGATGTCTTCAAATTAATAAATCATGCTACAATGGGTTCGTAAAATTTTATTCTTTCACCTAGTTTAAATCAGTGCCAAGTTTAGTTTTAGTACCAAGCTCCATAGTAAAAAATTTGAAGTAATTTATAGTTGGTCTGTGGTCTGTGCCTTACGGGACTCTATGTGGGCGGGGCAGTTATGTTACACCTTTGGTACCTACTTACCTAATAGTTTCTATTCAGAAAGGCACTGTTATATTGTGAAAGATAATTGGTTTTGTTTAAGCGTCATTGAAACGAACTACTTACAATATTTATCTACAGACACCATGCATTTTGAACCACCTGAGAAACGAGGCCCACGTTATGTAACCATCATGTATAATGTCTTGGCAGTGTTATTTTTAATTTTTGTAGCAAAAAAACTTTGTAAAATATAAAGTTATTGATTCAATTAATTTTGAAACACGCTATGACCCACGCGGACGTTTCTCTATAATATGGTTCATTATTTCAGGACCCAGCCTCAGCGAAATAGTACGTCTGTTCGTGTCACAGCATGATTCAAAATGAATAGTCTTTTCTTTATCAATTTTCTTCAACTATTTTTATTAATAAAAAACTTCAAATAACACTGCCAAGATGTTAAACATAATGGTTACATAACGTTGGCTTCGTTTTTCAGGTGGTCAAAAATGCACTGTGTATAAATTAGTTCCCGTAATAGGTGGTGACTGCGTGTGCCCTTCTACGCGACTTTGAGCAACTTCCGAATGGGGACTCTACACTGGTAGGTGAGAGAGGCGCCAGCCTCAGCGGAGGACAGAGGGCGCGCATCGGCCTCGCTAGAGCATGCTACAGAGAGGTGAGAGTTTTATGATAAAGAAAATGCAAAAATTAAGTACTTTAATTCCTTACTACGGCTTATTTGTTCAACCTGTGCGTAATCTGGAGACTCATAAAATAGTTACGTGTTTACAGCAAGGCTCGAATTATCTGTGTTGTAAATTAAATTAAACAAAGTAAGCAATCTTGTTACTAATTTACGATAAGTCTGCATACAAGTAACTTCACTTCAATGAGACGATATAATTTATCTCATAAACAACATAAAATATCAGCAAACATGTGTGTGAACTTGTGGCTTATTACAGTCAAAGACAGTAAAATTCATTAAATGATAACACTAACTAAACACAACTAAGAATATTTGCCAGAATTAAGTGTAGATTTGGTTGTCTGCTTTGGATATTTTGTCTTCCTAGTCATTAAGGTTATATTTGTTGACCAAAGGTTTTGGTTACCACACATTGTTTGCTTGGCGTAAAATGCTCCGTCACTTAGTTAATGGGCTTGTAAGGAATATGGTTAAATGTGAAGGTATATAAGGTATATCAATACTATACATATGATGTAACTGTGACAAAACAAGGTGCGCAGTAATTTTGATAAGAGTTGTTTGTAATTTTCTCATCAATTCCACACATCAGTATTAATCGAACCTAGCGGTCTAAGTGACTACTTAACTTTAAGAAAATAAGATATTATTGCTAACAGACTACTCGTATTTACTTTCTTATTTTCTTACAGTTTTGTCGAATTTCGAAAAAATAAGACATTGAAATCTAGACACGCGATAGCGTGTCAAGCCAAGTTCAAGCTAACAGAACTGGCGAGTAGCAGCGTATAATATTACACTTTTGTAGCCTTTCTTGACCCCTTAGTCAAAAAGTATTTCACATGGACATAACGGATTTGGCTCATATATAGGTACGAGTATGCTGTAACAAAATCAATTTACATTAGATTTGCGAGATACATTGTCCTCTAAATTTCGTAAACACACCTCCAACGGCTATTTAGATATTTGCGTCCAAAAATACTCATTTTTATCACTGACTTACATAGATCAAAATTCTAGCCACGCTCCAGATGACCTAGAAGTTCAAATTTGGCAACCAGATAAGTAAATTAACATAAAAATTTATCAGAAACTAGTAAATTTCTATCATTTTATTAGCATTTCCAAACTAATTGTTTCAGATTAGAAACTCTTACTTTAGTGCCTGTAATAGATTAACAAAAAACATTTTGTATTAATTTTATTACGAACTAGCTGTTGACCGCGACTTCGTACGGGTCAATTTCTGTTAATACGATTGCGATTATTTTTGCAACATTTTTCACTGATGCTTCGCTCCTATTGGGCGCAGCGTAATGTTATGTAGCCTAAAGCCTTCCTCGATAAATGGACTATCCAAAAATATTTTTTCAATTCGAACCAGTACCTCTTAAGATTAGCGCGTTTAAACAAGCAAACAAACAAACAAACTCTTCAGCTTTATAATATTAGTATAGATAAGTTCTTATGAATAATTTCTGTACAAAAAGTAAATATCCCATCAAAAACATAACTGTGAAATGAGAGCCAAGTTCAATATTATGATATAATACCAGGTGTGGTTTTGTTAAACAACGCCCATCTTATACACGACACTGATGCCAGAAAAATTATAATAAAATAACTTAAATTTGCATGGAAAAATCCATGAAATCAGGAAACTATGGTATTGTTACGCAGGCGAGCTATCGGCCATTCTTACGGGGCGGCGGGGCGGCGCCTGCATACTCGGTGGTGTAGCGGGGTTTGTGGGGGTTATGCGGGCGGAAACAGCACTTTTCTTCTTCTTCGGAAACAGCACTTCAACAACCTTCGTAGCAGTCGTAGCGTAGTAACACTCGTAGCATTATCGCCTGTATATTTTGGTCGTTTACGTCAACAACAAAAGAAGTAAGATCTAAATGGTTTCCAAGTTCAATTGTTAGTCCCAAAATTTACATCAACTTATATAATATAATATCATTTCATCTCAAAACTTAGGATAATATATTGAGGCCTTAAGTAGTATGTCTAACTTGGCTAGTTTTCAAATACGTAATGACCATTTCGTATGGGTAAAAGGTAAAAGTATAACAACTCGAAACAACAATCGTCTGTAGCTTAACATACAGTAATAATTTCAGATTATGACGTTATTAGTATTTTTTCATTGGGTTTTTAACTTCTAATCTTGTGTCAATCCGCAATTCATGAAAATACAAAGTTTTTGTAAATAAATATGGGTTTCAAAGTTGCGTTGTTGGCAGGCGGACATATACCTGCTGGACGACCCTCTATCGGCGGTGGACACGCACGTGGGCAAGGAGCTGGTGGCCAAGTGCGTGCTGGGGCTGCTGCGGCACGCCACGCGCGTGCTCGTCACGCACCAGCTGCACCACCTCAAGGCCGCCGACAGAGTGCTCATACTCAGGAATGTAAGGAACATATTGCATATCCATCACATTATAAGTACTATACGTTGGGATTTAGAATTGTTATAACAAAATCTGTTAAAACGAAATGTAAAAGATTTTACCTGTCTACTTACTATACCCTAACGAATAAAATTGTAAATTGTGTCTGACTGAAACTATTATAGCTGAAATACGTCATTATTCTATTGTATGTAGATACTGTTTAGTTAACATAATGTTGGTGAACTCGGGTCTAGAGGTGTAGCTAGTCGGGTGACTACCCTACCTACGGCCCGAGTTCACCAACAGACGTTTAAGTTTTAAACAGCGTTTAAAATATTATTTGTCATAATTTGTATGGGAATTGTGTCAAATTAATCGTCAATCTATGTTTACCGGCTGTTGAAGAATTGGTGAACTCGGGTCTAAACACCCGTATTTATAAACAAGTAAAAGTAATTACTTGAGAGACAATTTGTATGCCCTAATCAAGAAATTACTAGAAGTTATAACTACCAAAAGTTAGCATTTTTAGCCAAATAATATGACTATTAATGGTGACCAATTTCTTTCACTTAAGCACTAGGTATGAACACTTTAAGTTATGACTTTCTTAAGCAATAAGTAATTACTTCTTTATAAATACGGGGGTTAGTCTTACTGTAGCTTTTATACTTGCATTCTAAGTGTTAAGCTTTTACATAAATATAAGAGACCGCGCGAACTTCGTATCGCCTCAGAATAGAATTTGATTTTGACGCTTTAAATATCATTGTCATCAAGTATGGCGTAGTTGAAAAAAAACACGTACTTAATGCATTTTCATAATTTTTTTTGTTGTTAACCTTGTAACGTTTTTAATGTCTTATTTATTATCTTATTCCTGACAAAAACAAATCTAAAAACACCAAAGTCATAAAAATCGGTCCAGCCGTTCTCGGGTGTAACTAACACGACTTTCTTTTATACATTGGATTTAAAAGCTTTAAACCAAAAAACAATACAGACTCTACAGCATGAAATGTTTTTTTAACGTATTGTTTTAGTTTTTTTCTCTGCACACGTTTACGTCACAGCGCCAATTTCAATTTCAAAAGCGGGTGTTAGATTGTAAAACTCCTAACATTCGATGAAACTATACGCTGGCTTGTAGCGATAAGAACATGCTTAAAAATTTTTTCGAGTTGAATAATTCCAATTAAGTTACTAAAATATCATACAAAGCCTCCTTTTTGTCATTAGTTTTACAAATAAAAGATGTACGTAATTATAACTATAGGATATCAAAATTTGACAGGGTGAAATTGAAACAAGTGGCACTTTTGAAGATGTATCCAGCACACCCCTGTTTGAAGAACTTCTCGAAGAGGAAGAGACGGAAGAATTAGATCGTCCAATTACTTTACTACGACAACGAACGTTGTCCATTAGGGTAAATTAGTTATTTATATTAAACATCCCTTCTACTCGTATTAAAAAGGGCAGGCCTTGGGTAGATAGGACAGGACTTCTTTCATTACCCATAATAATAATGTTCATCAATATGGTTCACATTTTATTAAATACATGAAACATAGTCTAAAGGATTCGTATATTTGTATCTCACAACTTTTAAGTCACACACACCATATAAAGGCTTAATGTACCTTTAACTTATTGGTGTCTCTATGAATTACAGAAGCTATGGAGGCAGCATAAACACTCCCACCCAATATATTGTCCCGTACGGAAATTGAACCTGGCACCATAGAGTTGGCATTAGCTTGAAAATCTTCAAAATCACTTACATAAATTAAAGATACCCATTTGTACAAAATTATTTGAATACTTCTAACTAATAAGATATTAAGTAGGTACTTATAACTGTTAGTTAGGTAGAAACCTAAAAACTAGTACCTACCTAGATATACTATTACCTACTTATCTCTTGGCTAACAAATACATATTCGTATTTTTCAGTCACATACAAGCATCAGCACTGTGCCTGAAGTAGCAAATGAGGAAGCGGAGCAAGAAGATGCCGAAATGACAGAAACAGGTTTAGTTACTTATTTATCGTTTATTTTTAGTAGGTAATTTTCCACGTTTCAAAGATTCCGTTGTCAAGTCATAGAACCCTGTCTATCTGTATATGTGTCGCAGTATGATAGATAAAGCCGTAATATAGTTATATCCCTAGGAATATAATTATAAATCGTAACATAGTTATACGAAAGCGCTCAATTACTATCTTACTAGGAATATAATTATAATACGGTTCAAGTTTAATGATATAGGTAATAATATTACAAGATTAAGTTTAGTAAAATAACTGTATAGGAATGTAGTGCAAATAACTATTCAGGACCAAAGAGACAAAGCGGTTGAGAACTTCAAAAAAGCCATCTAAAAGATGACACGATTCTACGTCTTGTCAGAACAAAAATTTATAAATACTTTTAAAGATTGTTTTAAAACTGTTGACTTGTTTTAATGAACCAAATTTTTTCATTATCCAAATTTCAAAATTATTCACTACCGAAATAGTTTTGTTAAAGCTTAAATACAAAATACGATCGTTTTTGCTAAAAATTTTAATTACTATAATTTATTTAGTATTATTGCTATAAAGTAACTGTTTGCAGGTTACATAAAGTTGATTATGTAATAAAAACAAAAACCAATATATTGTTTTATTTTATTCTATTGTAGATAGTTTAGTCAGATAAAAATATTACTAGATTTTGACCGTAAGATAGTGACCGTAAGTATTTCACTAAACTTAATCTAGGAATATAATTATATCACTAAACTTGAACCGTATTATTATTATATTCCTAGTAAGATAGTAATGAATCGCTTTCGTGTAACTATGTTACGGTTTATAATCATATCCCTAGGGATATAATTATATTACGGATTTATCTATCATACTGCGACACATCCATCTTTGTTAATCGCAGTCTATTAGGAAAGCATTGGTCATGTAATTGCAAAAGCTTAAAGTACGACAAAAAAGTCGAAAAAAGGGACGGGGTGACGTTGCATAGACCTTTCAAAACTTTTGTAAGTCTGGGAGTACCAGATTTCGGTGCAGGGAGTCATGTGTGACGTATTAAGTTTTAAAGAGCTAATGTTTGATAGAGTCAAGTGTCCATCCACCCTCACGTGAATTACACATTTCCGTAGTTTTTGATTCTTTCGATCTCGTTTTGATCTTAAGTAAGCCCTTGTTTTTGAGGAAACCATAAACAACGAAGGTCCCCCAACAGCCAGTACCCAGAAAAATATAGAAAAAATGGATTTCTACTGACCTGGTACTGTATTATGACACTTGCTCAGTCGTAACATGTATCAGTAACGATTTAAAATTAAGTAGTAATTTGTTTTTTTTAGGCCGTGTTCCATTGACGGTGTACAAGAGATACTTCCGAGCCGGAGGCAGCTGGTGGGTCCTCATCTTTACTATTCTGTCTGTGATCGCAGCACAGCTGGTCACCTCTGCCAGCGACCTCTGGGTCACTGCCTGGTAAGTTTAAGAGTTCTTAAATAATTATACTACACATTTTAAGAAACTTATTAGCAAGTGTTCAGAATAAAAGTCTTTTGAAGTGGCCAGGCTTACTTACGACAACGACTTATGACCGGTGAAAATAACACAGCAGTTACGAGCCAGCTTGTTTTAGCAAGACAAAAAAAAACTTGGTTTCTATTTCTGACACTTACAACTACCTAACTAAACCATTGTGTTACTATCTTATGATTATAGGATGAACGACGTTGAACGAAACTACTCTAAAGAAGCGGCAAGAAAAGGAGAACTATCTGGTAGTTTGACAAGTTTGACTAACTTGACCAGTTTTAATGATACTGAATTCGCAACTGCAACTGCAATCCCAGTGCCTATCGTTGAAGGGTCAAATCTCACCGTACTTGATAGTCTGCTCAATACGACCACCACAATGCAAAGCTCGATTTTTCCGAACCTTGACCATTCGTACTATATTTACGTTTGGACTATAGGAATTCTAGGTTGTGTTCTACTTACAACTTGGAGGTAAACAATTTTGTAATTTTTTAGGAATATGCTTGAAAAATTTACGCCTGTGAGGTAGTGTCTCGGTGGCTAAATTAGATTAGTAAAACGCCGCGCTCGGCCTGCGAGGAGATGCGGGTTCGAGTCCCGCCTGAGACATAATTTTTCAAGTTAAAATACTGGTACATTATAATTGTAACTAAATTAATATAATATAAAGTATTTAAACTGCAACATTTATTGCAAAACAAACACATTTCCTACTTTGGAGAAAACCGCATTTTAGCGCAACTTGTAGTCAATTACAATTAATAGTCCCTTAATATCGATTAAGATGCTTACGAAATTTTGTAGCAAGTTACCGTGTAAGTAGATACCTACTTTGAAAAAACGTAATTGTTACAGATCCCTTCTACTTCTATGGGTGTGCATGCGCAGCTCAATAAATCTGCACAATCAAATGTTCAGCAACATACTCTCGGCAACAATGCGATTCTTTGACGCTAACCCCTCTGGAAGAATTCTGAACCGATTTTCCAAGGATATGGGCTACGTCGACGAGATTTTTCCAAGGATGTTTTTGGAATGTTTACAGGTAAATTCTTAAGATAAAAATATGTAATTAGTATAATAAATATGTCTTTATCCAACTTATAATTACACTTACTCATGTGGTTACACAGCACAAAAGTACAAACTTGTTAGTTAGGTGACACCTACCACCTACAATTATTATTTATCTAGTGCAAGTGAACTAAACATACTCATGTTGAGCCGGAATGCATTCTATTATTATTAATAGTAAGGCTTAATATACCGTCACCGAAAATAAACCATTCCAGGTTTTCATGGTGATGATGGGAATATTAATAATGGTGGCGATCGTCAACCCTTTGATGCTGATAACAACTCTATTCTGCGGGATCGTAATGTACATCTGGACCGTCGTTTACCTCAGCACTGCACAAGCTGTCAAAAGGTTGGTAAATTATTACGCATACAAAAATATTAAAATGCGAGGAGCAAAAACTAAGGATTTGTAAAAACAAACACTAACATATCAAAGGAGTAGCAGCGGCGCCAAATGCACACTTTATCATGACGCCTTGATTGACTGCATCAAACGCATACACAGGTCTTATTCTTTAATCGCTTAGTTTACTCAGATGCGTAATTACAAAATTAAAACTAGGATTATTTTTTTATGAACACACGTAGACAATTAGCCCATTTTGAACGGCTTTCAGCTACTTAGGCCTTTTAGAAATATGATAAGATGCCTTTAGTCAATATTATGATGCCTCGCTAAATCATGGACGACCAAGGCAAAACTTAAACGACGTTGAAAAATTTTAAGCGATAAATTTTAGTTTATGATTAGAATATTTCTATGTTGTAACTTATATACTTGGTTGTAACAGAGTGGAGGGCGTGACCCGTAGCCCCGTGTTCTCGCACGTGTCGGCCAGCATGGCTGGGCTCGCCACGGTGCGCGCGTGCGGCGCGCAGGCGCTGCTGCTCAAGCAGTTCGACGACAAGCAGGACGTTCACACCGCTGCTTGGTAAGCGATCAATCCTTATTAGTTATGGCAGAGTGAAGGGCGTGTCCCGCAGCCCCGTGTTCTCGCTCGTGTCGGCCAGCATGGCGGGGCTCGCCACGGTGCGCGCGTGCGGCGCACAGGCGCTGCTGCGCAAGCTTATGGTTTATGTCCTGCTCCAAGCTGCGCAAGACCCACCGGTCAAGGCCACCTGGCACTAGGCACTGCCCCGAGTAACTAACCCGGCAAAGCGATGGACCCGCGGCTCCAGCACGGTGAATCATGGATGCAAAAAAAATTGTTTTTTGTTAGTAGGTTGTATCAACCTATAACAAAATCATATAAACCTATAATTTCATTACCTGCTACAATGATTATCAATTTTGTATTTTACATACAAAAAAATTTAGTTTCCTTTTTGTGGTATTTAAATAACGAGTATACCGTCATATGATAACTTTTTAGTTTTTATCGTTACCTAGCGTCGGTCAGTAATGTTACCAATATTAAATATCAATGCAATATCACAAACATTCAATTTCGAAATTAGTATCACTCCTCGACACATAGTACGAGGGTAATCCATCCATACCAGTTATTGACTTGTCTGTATCTCTAAAATATCTCGTTGATGTCTTTTACTTGCAAAAATATTATAACCTATTCAACCTTCAAGTCAAAGATGGTTGTTTCATATCTTTTTGTATCTTTGTAGGTACATAAGTCTAGTTACAAACACTTCATTCTCCGTATGGTTAACACTCATATGCGCTTTCTACGTTGCCATCGTGTCCTACACCTTTCTCTTTATGGATGATGGTAAGTCTTATACTTGTTGATGTTCGCTACAAAAAGATTGTTTTATGAACGATTGAAACTAAACACCAAATGTTGACTTACAGACAGGGTGTAAAGTAAATGTCTCTCTCATATAGGTTTAACAGAACTGCACCGGCTGTCGAGTGTACGACAGCCGGAATACGTTGGAAAAGCTGCAATTAGCGGAATATTTTTTCCTACAGGTAATACTGAATCTGGCAACGTCGGGCTTGCACTAAGTCAGGGTTTGATATTGGTCAACATGGTCCAAGCCGGGGTAAAGCAAGCCACGGAAGTTGTATCACAAATGACAAGTGTGGAGCGCATTCTCCAATTCACATCGCTTCCTAAAGAGAAGTCTCAAGGTCCGTCTCCTCCGAAAAATTGGCCGCAGAGAGCAAGGCTTATTTTTAAAGATCTGCACCTCCGTTACGATGAGGAATCAGAACCCGTTTTAAAAAACCTTAATATCGTTATTGAAAGTGGATGGAAAGTAAGTATCTTTTGGTTTGTTCGATGTGTCAAGTACATTTTACGAAAGACGATAAAAACAGGAATTTAATACCTTGGGAAATCTTGCAACTAGGTAGGTTATCGTCCCTGCACATGTCGTGTTTACTGCCCACTGTTTGTTTTGACCAAGTGCCCAGATAAATATGATGATTAGACAGTTGTGTTATCTAATGTTAGAACTTATCGATTAATATTCATGCTATTTACTGCTTTATATGAATCAACAAAACATTTAAATTAGAGTGTGATTCCACATGGCCAGTTGTTGTGACTTTATCATACTCGTATTACCGGTGGTACTTACATAGCTCCTATAAATGCATGATACGTTAAAGTATTTTGTACACGTAATTTAGTTAATTTAAATCTAAACGTATAACGAACTCCGTGGCGGAGTGGCGTACACACCGGTATTCAAGGTGTCGCCTGCTCCGAGGTTCCGGGTTCGATTCCCGGACGGGTCAATGTAGAAAAAATGTGTTATTCTACATTTTCTCGGGTTTGGGTGATTGTGGTACCTTCCATGTTTCTGGTTTCCAAAATACGAGTGCTTATAGTTCTTCAAATTGGGATTAGAACAATGTATGTGATGTTGTCCATGTTTATTATTATTATTATTTATTTATTATTTGGTAGTTTGGTGGCTATACCTGCTATAACATTTCCACCCGACAGTCAATTTCGATATTTATATCTACTTTGTGCAGGTGGGTGTCGTAGGTCGTACAGGTGCCGGTAAATCGTCTTTGATCTCAGCGTTGTTCCGGCTCGCCCCTATCGAGGGTCATGTGTACATCGATGACGTAGAAACTAGTGAAATTGCACTAAAAGTAAGTCTCAAAGACTTGGTTGGTAAAGATTTTCTAAATTAAAAGCTTGCCGTCAAAATCTCTCGGTCTATAAACGTTGTTTTTTTTTTCAGGAACTTAGATCAAAAATCTCAATCATTCCGCAAGAACCCGTTCTATTCTCCGCTAGTCTTCGCTACAACCTGGATCCGTTTGACAATTACTCGGACGCTGATATATGGAATGCATTGGAACAAGTAAATCTTAACATAACATACTTAATGGATTGAATACTTTTTTATGCAAAGTGTGGTGTTTATCGCTATAATGAACTGACGCGGATGTTAATTTGTTTTGCTCTTCCCAGTTGCTTGATTTAATATAGGTATTTGAATTTTATTGGTCTATTTTCTTCTTAATTTTCATATGCGAATACCTATAAATAGCTAAGTAGATATAATTTATGTAATCTATAATTTGTTTGATGTTGCTGTTGGTGTTCCGAATATAATAAAATAAAATAAATAATATAATAAATAAATAATAAATAAATTTGTATCAGGTAGAGCTGAAGAAGAGCGTGTCGTCGCTGGCGGCGCCCGTGGAGGCCGGCGGCGCCAACTTCAGCGCGGGCCAGCGCCAGCTGCTGTGCCTAGCGCGCGCCGCGCTCGCGCGCAACAAGCTGCTCGTGCTGGACGAGGCCACCGCCAACGTCGACCCCAAGTAAGTAAAGCCACATGCCATACTTATTTATTACTCAGGTAGGGCTGAAGAAGAGCGAGTCGTCGCTGGCGGCGCGGCGCTCATTTGTTTTGATTTTGACTTTAAAATCTTTAAGTATAACAAGGTAAACCATTTTCAACTATGATTTATTTTCCTTCTAAAGGTAGGATACAAACTTTTCTTTACTTAATAGATTCGTAAGTACTTATATCTTTGCTTCTTTGACGACTACAACTGTGTGCCCCTGAGCAACTACTTATCTCCCGTTCGTAGGCTTGCCTTCACCACCTTTCGTTGCCGATGGCGAGACCCCGGCCCAGTGGTAGGTATTGCCAAGTACGTTATGGTTACACCATTACCATTCTTCAAATTAATTAAAAAATCACGTCAATTTATAGGTATAACAAGTACCTACCTATATATTTTTTTACTAATTTTGGCACTATCGTACGAGGGCGGGTCAATAAGTCCGTGACTTTTGGAATAAAACACAGATTTTTTGATAAACAAATCATTTTATTTTTAACGTAGTCTCCCTTGAGCTCTATACACTTTGTCCAACGCTTCTCCAATTTTTTTATCCCTTCCAAAAAATATGATTTGTCGAGGTCCTCAAAATAGGCCTTTGTTTGCGAGATGACTTCATCATTGGAGTCAAATCTTTTTCCACCAAGCCATTTCTTCAGGTTTGGGAACAAAAAGTAGTCACTCGGAACCAAATCTGGAGAATAGGGTGGATGAGGGAGCAATTCATAGCCCAATTCATGGATTTTTGCCATGGCAACTGCACATGTGTGCACCCTTGCATTGTCTTGGTGGAAAACAACTTTTTTCTTGGCCAAATGAGGTCGGTTTTTATTCAAATCGTCATTGAAGCGGTCCAATAAGTTGGCATAATATTCCCCATTGATTGTTCTTCCCTTTTGAAGGTAGTCAATGTGGATTATCCCACGTGCATCCCAAAAAACAGTCGCCATAACTTTATTGGCTGACAAACCCACCTTGGCCTTCTTTGGCGCCGATTCACCCTTAGAAACCCACTGTTTTGACTGTTGTTTGGTCTCTGGTGTGTTGTGATGGATCCATGTTTCGTCCACGGTTACAAAACGGCGCAAAAACTCCTCCATATTGCGATTAAACAATGCCAAACCTTCCTGTGAAGTTGTTACACGATTGCGTTTGTGGTCGACTGTGAGCAAACGCGGCACCCATCTTGCGGAAAGCTTTCTCATGCCCAATTGATCTTTTAAAATTGAAACCACTGAGCCATGCGAGATCCCTACGGCTTCCACAATCTTTCAATCTTCGGTCGGCCAACACCATATCGTGAATTTTTTCGATTGTTTCGGGTGTAGAGACCTCAACTGGGCGTCCAGGACGTTCGGCATCTTCAGTGCTTTTACGGCCACAACGAAATTCAGTAAACCACTTTTTTACTATTGAAATCGATGGTGCAGAGTCCCCATAGTATTTATCAAGCTTAGCCTTGGTCTCGGTAATGGTTTTTTTTCGCAAAAAATAATGCTTAATAAGCACACGAAATTCACCTTTTCCATTTTTTCCTCAAATTACTGGGTAGTCTGATAAAAATAGCTGTCAAACACAAACTAACTGACGCAGCAAGTTCAAATTTTGATAGGAATCAACTGACAGATACTTGTTGACAAGAGTAGTGTTGCTTTTTCAGTAAAGAGGTCAGAAATTCAAAAAGTCACGGACTTATTGACCCGCCCTCGTACCTACCTCCAGTACTAATAGCATATAGCATTACATTTTTTTCTATTGTTTGTTTAAAGCACTGACTCGCTGATCCAGAAATCTTTACGTAAATACTTCGCCGACTGCACTGTTCTGACCGTCGCGCATCGCTTACACACCGTTGCCGATGCAGATAGAGTGATTGTAAGTAAAAAAAACGGTTTAAAAGCCGTTTGTAAATAATACCCACTGATTAAAACCCTTTTTCATCTTTCTGTCTAGGTAATGGAAGCGGGTCGCATATTAGAATGCGGGCACCCGCATGAGCTGCTGCAGATGAAGGAGGGTCACTTCTCGTCTATGGTCAAGCAGCTGAGCCACGCGGCCGAGCAAAGCTTGCGCGAGCTGGCCTCCAACGTGCACGCGCAGCACGAAAAGATGAGGGCGCAGAACATTGAGACGGCGTAAATAAAAAAGTGTGGCTATTGCCGGTTTGGCTTTGTCTGCCTACGGACTAAAATTAAAATTAAAGTGCTAACACATGATTGAGATAAATAGATTCCGTACGATTTGTGCAATCTCTTCTTTAACAGCGTAGGCTTAACGGCAGAACACGGAACAGCACTTTGCAGTAAAGATAAGCAAACTGTAAATAAAATTCTTACCTAGGTACTTATGATTTTTGTCAATGCAATTATATTATGTATATGCATAACCTACCGATTTATACAGGGTGTTAGGTCAATGGTATGACAAGCCGAAACAAGCTAGTTAAATAAGGGAGTTAGTTCGGTTGTGATATTGTATTTCTACCTAAGTATTGATTGTATTGTATTGTAGCCCACAAGGGTGCGGCTTTATTGACTGAATGTAGTCTCATGCGCTGGAAAGATACGAACCACCAGAACCACCAATAAATGTTTTTAAAGAGTATGTTTTAATACTACTTATATGAAATTATATTTGTTTGTTTTATTTCAACATTTTTGCATAAACCTATCTACGTTTATTCTACTCCAATTGATAAATCTGATTTATGAGTAGGTACGCAAATGTAAATACATAGGTGGTAAAATGTTTATTTTATACTAGTGCTCAGGCCTCAGCCCGCGCTGTCATGCATGTCATAGCGATTTATTTATATACAAGGTTTTCACCCGCTACAACTACTTTATACAGGATGATTTTAGCTACCTTCCAAATTTTATTACTTATATCAATCTACGAGAAAAAAAACAAATGACGTATTTTTTCTTTTGGTATAGCCCAGTACAAAAATGTCAAGATAAAGCACTTAAAAAATGTCCGCAAAAAATCTAAATTTTTTGATATGGCCGCCTAGCAACACTTTTTTTACGCGATTCGCATATCATTTATTCATTACAATACTATTCGTACGTACGTATTACGTTTTTGATTTTCCCTTTATACCTTATCAGACCGTAAAAATTGAAAACTATATTGCGAAAAATATTTTCGGGTGAAAGCTTGATTTACATTTACCTCATAAATGGGCTCTAAATACGATACCGAACGCCTATAAAAATTTTGGAAAGTGGTTAAAATTTCACCCTGTATAGCGCCACGGCGGAAACCTTTTTGCCCAGCAGTGGGATACAAAATAGCCTAAGCCCTTTCTGAAGGTCTAATTCTTTGTACGACATTTCATAAAAATAGTGGTTGAAAGTGTAACAGAAGGTTTCTTTCGCATTTATGTTGTTTACGATATGGTATAAAAAAATGTTACCAATTGTTTATTATTATTATGCTTTGTGATACACAACGCTATTAGTTTTTTTTATGGCGGGTATATAAATACATGTAGTTTTGTTGGTATTCCGACATGGGAACAGACGATATTACTGGTTATGTGCAAAATTCAGTTTTTTTTACTCCCTATTTGACGATATTTGCCTTATATTTGTATCACGCATTCTGTCAATGTCATGTGAGACGCCATACATTTAAAAAGTTTAAATTATTAAAAGTTATAAGATACAGTGTCCTTTCCATATTTGGATGTTTTAAGCATTTATGTGTTTTCCATGGGATAACTTTAATACATTATTTTTAATTCAAAATTCATGCATATTGAGTTGCAAGCAATAGCTAGTTTTTGTATGTTGAAAATAATTGATTCGGGGAAGTAACAATGTTGTCTATTTACCATGTTGAATATGTACTATTTTAATTATTGTGATATTTATAACTCTCATTTGACAAATAAGTACATTTAATTCTAATAAAAAGAATACAACAATTCTGTTTAAGGGAATGGAACAGGTAAAAACTAGAGTTGTAAATTATGTGCAGTATCTAACCTAACCAGCCACCAGGGTTATCATCAGAGATCGGATAATCGGATGCATATTTAAGTTAGTTTTTGGGACATAATGGAAGCGGCTTCTTACAACATGTAATACAAAAGTGCACTCCATAGCAGTCAACACTACAAATTTATAGAGAAATATGCATCCAAGTATCCGATCTCTAGTTATCATTTTAGATCAGGTTAGGTATAATAAAAATGAATGCTTAAAAACATTAAGGTTTTTCTTGATTTTGCTCTGATTATGAAGCAAATTTCATTTCATCATACTAATTGTACTTTTCCATTTTTAACCAAATCTGCCACGGGCTTATACTGCAAAATGTGTTGAGACCCCTCTGAAACAAAAGTAGAATAAATTTTAGTTTTTACTAGCATATGACCAATTGACTAGTAACTTCTTAACCCCTAAGCGATGCAATCATATCTTAATATCAATAACAGCCATGATGATGTTATCAATTTTGTGAAACAGGATGAGTAGATTAAACTAAATAGTATTGAAATCGATCTACATAAAATATTGATATTTTTATGCCAGGTTTAACCTCCAGCCCAACAATAAGACTAATTATTATTAGCTTCTTTAACGCTTGAAACCCCAAGCGACAACCGGTTGTCACGATAACAATTGCTGGAATAACTCACGATCGAGGGATTAAATCAAATTGAATTTAATGATTACTTTATTAACTCCTACAGGATCATAAGACTGCCAGCGGTCGCGATAACAATTGATTTTAATTGTATCTGGAATAACATACAATCGAGGGGTTAATATTAATACCTTCCAAGTCTATTTCTTCATCTTGATCACCCACAAGATCTTCTAGCACCACACCACTTACTGTATCATTAGCTTTCAAGAATACATGCATTTGTAAATTAGGATAAATAGCCATTTTATTCATTTCAAGTGTCTGCATGTTACCAGGCATTTTATCGAGAACTACATTCTTTAAATGATTCTCCATGTTCAACAAATAGTCTTGAGCATATTTAAATTCTGAAGGTGTTAGATAATTTGTGTTGTTTTCCATTCTTTGTCTTTCTTCATTTATAATATGGATACAGTACTTTTCAATTTTGTTAAGTCTAGTTCTAAGGTAGTTACAGATGATGAACTTAATTCTGCTAAGCTCCATTTTGTGAATGGAAGCTCGCAGATCTGTTTTGGGAAGTTTATTTATGTTTCTCTCCATATGTTGGATTTGCCCAAGCATACACTCCACCATTTCGTTGTGATGAGGTAAAATTTCTGGTGCCAGACGCTCATTTTGCCAAGCACATTGCAATGTTTTTAACACAATATCAGCCGTTGTCTCTTCTTCTTCCTCGCTTAATTCAATGTCATCTATTAAATCCATATTTGCAACATAAAAGTAACAATATATTTAGATATTTAAACATACAAACAACTTATAAACCTTTATTTATCCTGTGTCCCACTAAAAAAATAATACATATCTTTACCGGTGCCGGTAGTCGAAGTTTACTTAGGTCACTGCACGTAGTGATTACTTGCTTGCTCAGTGGTCACTCTGGTCACTGCTGAACAAGTAATACCTAATCACTAAAGTTAGCGGGTCGCGGGACTCCCATTAACATAAAAAGGTACTCTGTGCCATTAACTCCCATATTAGTTACTACAAGACAAGGTCTACAACTATAATGACAGTTGGAAAAAAGACGACGAGCGAGTACCTACACAAAAGAAAAAACTGTTAGTGATGTAACGTTTTAAATCGATACTATAAAACGAGATAAAAAGGAGTATACATTTGAGGGTATTCGGTATTGGACAGTTTCCGCTTCTAGCTGTCGCGCTATACGCACGTATCGCTCCGCTGCTTCCCCCCTACCCGTTGTCTCGCTCAGTCGAGAGTCCTCATTTTATGGTTACGAGATTACGTGGTTTGCCCGCGGCCGTGCCGGGAGCGGCCGCTGAGCGCCTCAAAAATAAAAATAAAAACGATTTATGATTCCTAGCCATGAACCTACACTTAAGCTGGACTGCGCAGTATCTCAAAAAAAACGAGCCGAGAGAGAGGTTCGAAAGTAGAAGTGCCTCCTTTTCTAATACGGTGTCCATAAAATATTTTCTTCTCGGATAGCCTAACTGGATTGATAAATACTTATTGCATTAAAAACTATCTAAAACGGATTTTAATTAGGTATGTTCTTTACTACTGTGGAATAGAAGAGTTACTTACAGTGGATCGTTAAGTAGAAGTGGTAGTAGACTCGTTTAGGACCGAATCGGAGCAAAGGAAATAAAACAAGAAATTAATGACAAAAAATTTATTAGAAATTCAAAAATTATTGAATAAAATTATGATATGCAGCCGTTATCGCGTCGTCAGTTTTTTCCCCGTCATTCTAAGAGTATCTACGTCGGCGTACGTTTTTAATCTTAAGCTTATTTATCTGTTTGCGATACTTTTAATTATTTCGTGTCTTGATTCAGTAGTGAGAGATTGTACTGGATGATGAGGAATATCATTTAAGCGAGGATAAATTGATAATTTTTTCGAAAAATTTTGTTGTCATCGGTGGGTAACAAATATTTTTTTGTCAGGTTTCTTTCCACTTTCCAGCAACAGATTCATCCTAAGGCATCCTGTACAGCAATAAAATACTCAAAGAGTAAAATCTAACTAAATATTTTTATTTAATAATTTGTGAGCCGTGGTAGCCCAAAACTAATGATTTTTGATTAGTATTTAAATTCATGTTTGGATCATAAATAATTATCATACTAAACAATAAAATCACACATTTTGAGGATTAATTGATAAGCTATCATTATTAAACATCAACCATTAAAATAAGCAACTTTAGACAGTGAAAAAAAACCGGTCATTTCTAAATTAAAAAACTTATTATCATAAATTACATATAGCTTGGACACCCTTCTCCATAACATACTTGCTAGACAAGGACACACTACTATTTTAGTTATCTCCTTGGCTCGTTTTCCTACTTTTCCATTTGGCAGAGAAAAAGTAATCTTAGCGCTATTGTTTTAGAGTGCACATTTGAAAATATGAGATATAGAAGTACTCGATCCAGGTTAATATTTAAATCTGTGTTCCTAGCATAAAAATTTCACTTAAGTACAAATGTCTTCATTTTTTTATTAATTAAAGCAAAATGTGGACTACATTCACATAAATATCTTTGATCAAAGTAAGTAACACTTTAAAGCACTTGTTTTGTGAAATTCAGAAACGACAGAATGGGGGTACCATTCCGTCGTTTCACACAACCAGACCCGAGAAAATTTAGAAAACACTTTTTTTCTACATCGACCCATCCGAGGAATTGAACCCGGGATCTCGCAGAAAACTAGACCTTGAATACCGGTGAGTAAGCCACTCCGCCACGGAGGTAGACAATCGGCTGATGAATAGAAATTTCAAACTCATAGACAACAAAATTCTCATCTACAAAACCATAGCCAATTTGAATAACGAGACACAAAAAGATCGTCAGCAAAAAAGTGACTTAATGTCATAGTAGACACTAGGGTACAAAAGGGTACCACCAGCAAATCTGATAATTATAACTATTAGAAACGCTGATTTCATGAAAATAATTGAAAAAAATATTTTATAACATGAGTTTCGAAGATGCCAATGTTAAAAAAAGTTGTGCGTGTACTAGTGTACACACGTAAGAAGTGAAACTTCTTTATGGCCCTATTTTTCGAAAAATGATCTACATGCAACTATCCAGAAATTGGTTAAATTAGTTAAATTGGTTAAATTGGTTAAATTGGTTAAATTGGGTAAATTGATTAAATTGGTTAAATTGGTTAAATTGGTTAAATTGGTTAAATTAATTAAATTGGTTAAATATTATTTCACTTTACCTTTTTGCTATCGTCTGAACCAACCGTGGTAGGGGCAAGAAAAAGATGGCGCGTAACCGAAAAATGTGACGCTGTGACGCGCAACCGAAAACTTTTTCGTGACGGTCCGAAAACTTTTTCGTGACGGTAAATTTTTTCCAACGCCGATAAAGAAGTTTCACTTCAAAAACAAAATTATCACACGTGGTATTAAAACGGCTCGACTGATGTTGCTGACCGTAGATAGGTATATTTAAAAAGTTTGCTGGAAGTGACCGATGTCATTTACTTTAGTAGGTAGGTAGGTACTTATTCTTATCTATGTCATTCACCAATGTGACCTAATGCCAATGTTTCTCGTGCCGATAAAAATGCAGTTCCAGTTTTTTTAGCTGCTGCATTTAATTTCTCAAATTGGCCAAAGTAATCGGCTTTCGTCCAGTGGAAAGCTTTAATGCGCTTATTCTGTTAATTACATACTGGTGGCTTAAGCTCCTCAATGCTTAACTTGTTAATTAGAACACTTTTCTCTCAGAGTTTATTTTAGGGTCTGGTATGCCGGCAGAAATAGGTATTTAGCGCTGGCACGGCCGCGCGAAAACTACTTCGTACGGACGCAGCGGGAATCAACTGTCACCATGACCCCGCTAGCCACAGTATAGATAAGTAAGCAGTAGTATTATTTTATTAGATATATTACCGAACCGAAAGCGAGTCAGTAAATAACCACTTTGTAGGATTGTTTCTTTAGTAGTTTTGTCAATTCATTACTTTTATTAACTTCTAGCGGACCCGACCTTTGTCCTGTCTTAACTATGAATATTGATTTCGTTTGGTAAGTAGGTATAAAAAAAAAAAAACAGATACAAATAGTGCAAAAAAATATATTTTATCATGTTAATTCCACCACAACCATCTGTGTTATATTCAGTATTTATTAGTTTACATCACAATTTAAAACACAACAACAGGTCAGGGGTATACATACTGATTTTCCTTTCCGGAAATTCTGTTATGGTATACGGGTACGCGACCCCGGCCCTCCGAGCTACTACTGAATTATCCCTACTCCTCCAAGACAGTAGTATCCTTTACACCTTCTTCCTGTCAATGATCATACATTTCCTATCTTATGTCCCCATTCCTTTCAGGGTTTCCCTTTCCTATCCTCAGTATGTCAGATGATGGATGACAGGAAAATTGATGTTCTGTGCGTGAATGAAACGAAGCGAAAGGAATGTGACACCACAAAGCATGGACCCTACACGGCGTATTGGTCTGGTGTACCCAGCGCCAAAAGAGGCTGCCAGGGTGTTGGTGTCATTTTGTCTGCGCGGATGAATGATTGTATGATTGAGTATGAATGTGTGACCCCTAGACTCCTCTGGATTAGGTTAAAAGTAGGGCTTACCCGAATTTTTGTCCTAGGTGTGTATGCACCTACGGATTTGGGTGTAAGCGGGTCTACAATAGCCAAAAAGGAAAGGGAGGAGTTCTGAGATAGCATGAGAGAGGTTTTAAAGAGGTGTAAGGATAATGAAAGGATTATCATGTTGGGCGACTTTAACGGATGGGTAGGTGTGAAGCGTGATGGGTATAAAAGGGTTTTAGGCACGTTTGGTGATGAGAGAATAAATGAAAATGGTAAAAGTTTGCTTGAGGTATGTTTGGAACGGAATCTTTTAGTAGCGAACACAATGTTTGCTCATAAAATAATCCATATGTATACAAGGGATGAATGTGGCATAAGAAGTATGATTGATTTTGTGATCGTAGACGAAAGACTGAAAGGGCAAGTTCTGGATACAAGGGCGTACCGCGGTGTCGGTATTGATACAGACCACTTCCTGGTGATGTCTAGGATAAGTGGTCTTTTCAAACGATGGCGACATAGGATAGCGGAGCCCAGAACTAATCTAGAACGCGTGAAAGTAGAAAATTTGCAAGAAGAGAGAGTGAAAGAAGAATACGTTAAAAGGTTGAAAGAACGATTTGTTAATTTGGATAAGGAATGTGAGATAGAAAGTTTTTGGAAGACTTTTAAGGAAGGTGTAGTGAATGTTGCAATTGACGTATGTGGTGTCTGTAAGAGAAGAAAAGGAAGAATGCAGAAGAAAGAGTGGGTGGATAAGGAAGTGCAAAAGGTTGTAGGTAATAAGAAGAAAGCATGGCTGGTTTGGTTAGCAACCAAGGCTAACCAAAGAGTACAAAAGGCGACATTAGAGGATGTGGATAAGGCAAGAAAGGTTTATAAAAATATGAAAGGGCTAGTGAAAAATGTGATCAGTACGAAGAAAGAAGAGCAAAAGGATGAGTTTGATAGAAGACTCTCTGATAGTTTCCAAGACAATATTAAATTGTTTTGGAAATCGATTAGATTAGCTAGAGGGAAAACATCAAACTCGGAGCTATCTAAAATCAGAAGTAAGGATGGGAATATTATAAGGAGAAGAATGTGTGTTGAGAAGATGGAAGGAATATTTTGAAAGTCTTTTTGAAAGAGAAGAGGGCCTAGCACAAATGCAAGCACCTCCTCTTGAAGTGAACGAGAGTGAGCATGAAAGCGATATTAGTATGGAAGAGATTATGAAAGCATTGAAAAGTATGAAATCAGGTAAAGCTGCGAGATATGACAGGGTTTCCGTCGAAATGCTGAAGGCTGGACAGGGAGTGGTAGCAAGTCAGTTGTACTGCCTTTTCAACTTGTGCTGGAGGAACGGTCGGGTACCGGGAGACTGGTGCAAGGCTGTGATCGTGCCGTTGTACAAGGGAAAAGGGTCACAACAAGACTGTGTAAGTTACCGTGGAATAAGCCTCCTCAGTGTTGTCGGCAAACTGTATGCTAAAGTGATGATTGAAAGAGTAATGTTAGAAACAGATGAGAGAATATGGGATGTACAAGCGGGATTTAGGAAGGGAATGGAATGTACGGATCAGGTCTTTTCCCTACGATGCATTACGGAAAGATATTTGGCAACAAACCGAAAAGTTTTTTGTGCATTCGTAGATTTGGAAAAGGCCTATGATAAAGTGGTGAGGAATGAATTGTTGTCGGCATTAGCTGTGCATGGGGTGAGCAGTAAGCTGATATGGGCATTGAATTCCCTCTATAAGGATTCTAGTGTTTGTGTCAGGATAAACGGAGCGTACACTGATTGGTTTAATATCCAAAAGGGTGTTAGACAGGGATGTGTAGCGTCTCCGTGGCTGTTCAACCTTTTCATGGATAATTGTCTGACAGATCTGAAAGAGAGTGATTTTGGCCTAAAAATGAATGAGTTACGCGTCAAATGTCTTCTTTACGCCGATGATCAAGTATTACTTGCATCGACGGCTAAGGATTTGCAAGCGTTGGTGACTATTATGAATGAAGCTTTGGCAAGAAAGGGAATGAAAGTGAACACAAAAAAGACAAAAGTTATGATGTTTGAAAAGGAAAAGAGCATGACAGAAGTATGTATTCGGATTGGTGGTGATGAACTGGAGCAAGTGAATGAGTTTGTATACTTGGGGTCGATGTTTACTAGGGACGGAAAGTATGAAAGTGATATTGAAAGGAGAGTAAATGCTATTAACAGAGTGAATGGTGCGCTGCACGCCTTTGTGAATAGCCAGAAGATTTCTATGAAAGCTCGTCTGGCTGTGCATAGAGGGGTGTTGGTTCCAACACTCATGTACGGAAGTGAAAGTTGGGTATGGCAGAAAAAGCATGAAAGTATGTATGTATAATTTAAAACATTGGCAGCACGCATTCTATCTATGTTATGTCAACGCCATACGGTTACATTATAAATAATAAAATATTATGGTTAAATTAAAGGTTTAAGACTAGGTGTAGACGTACCTATTGAACACTTTTTTACTATTCTTGTCTGTAGTTTTATTTATACGTTAGTCATGACATGACAATAAATAAAAAAACACTTAATCATAATAATAATAGGACAGCTTGTGGCGAGCTGTTGGGCAGCAGCGACCCCACACGGACCTGATTGCTCCCGGGAGTATCCCTGTTCCTTACCTCTGGCTTGCCTTCATTGGTCGGCCGGAATGAACACAGACGAGGAACATAACTCCCACCTCTTGCTTGCCTTCATTGGCCGGCTTGAGTGGAGAGTCGCTAGAGCAGAAATGCTTGGAGGAAGAAAGTATTGCAAAACACAGTAAGTACTTAATGTCTATGATCTCAACTATTTTAACTGTAAAAAAGTCCTAACTACATATTTGCAAACCTTGTCCTATAATGTTACAGAAGAACTACTTTTAGTACTTAAATAGAATAGTTTAATTATGGTTACCTTAATTAAATAAGTATTATTTAAGTTACATTTTATTGCTAATTTATGGCAACTAATATAAAATTCTTAGGATCTTTTTCGCCTGAATGAAGCACAGGTTCCACTTAGTTCAGGCAAAAGATACTATCTGAACAGTAATGTAATTTGATGTCTTTGTATTAAATAAACTATTTATTTATTTATTTTTATTATTGCTGTATGATGCTTGTAGGAATCTTGATCGGATTACTGGGATTGTCCTGAGAGCCGTGTAATACTTCTCCACTCCTCAAGCACCTCAGGCTATGTTGCCCCCTTGTCGCTACGTCACTATGTTCACTCATGCCATTTTATCCGTGTAAGTAACATAGGTCAGACAGGTGTAACCCAGCAGGGGGGAAGACCTACTTGCCGTGCTAAGGTAAATTTATAAATTGGTATAAATTAAATTAAACAAGTACCCTTTATTGATTACAAAGTTTATTTAATGATATCAATTACACAAAGATATTTAAATTATAGTTACAACAATAAATTAGGTTTAGGATCTTCCTTAAAAAACTCCAACAAACATTCGGTTGTTGGTCTAGCCCACCTTGTCTCTGTTTCAAGGTGTGCTAGAGGAACAACATGAGATAAATATACATAAGCTCAGGGTCACTTACAAAGATTCGTGAGGTGAACCACGGGTGACTCTAGCTCACCGTACAAATTAATAAAATTACACTGTTATCTGGTTGTGCTCAATGAGGAAGATACGAAGTCAGGCAAAAGCCTTAAGCTCCTAGGAACACAACACACTGTATTTTATAAGTTATGGCAATCTACCCTCCCTCTCAATATAAAAACTAGGACCTATCACCTAGCTAAGGTGCCAACACAACGGTAACACTTATTCAGCCCTAAGCAGAGCTAAATAGGTCTCTAGAATCAGGTTGGTTAGCTAGCGGAACAAAGCTCCTTGGCGTCAGTGCGGCCGATGTGTCGCACCACACGATGATCGCATCCTACGGGATACGTATGGGGTCTGTCAGGAACAGCAACTTAAGGCGACCAAATACCAGGGGCCTAATTCGCGTAAACGAATCGCAGTTCGATCGTGATTGAATTGGACGATTTTGACATTTAGCCCATACCGTCAAAAACCTGTCGTTCAATTACGATTGTGATACGATTCGGTTACGCGAATTAGGGGCCTGGTGGCAAGTCCACGAACGGGGCAGGATAGGTATGACGTACCACGGCAAATTAATACGTATGCAAATTACACGCCACACTACTAGCACAGCCGTCGGGTTCTCCCGTGCACCCCAGTGGGCCTTTGTGCTTCAATCAGCCTTAATAGTAAAACAGACTAAAGACAAACCTCTAACGACAAATTCCACCCAGTCAGATACGGGAACTCAAAGATTCGGGGTGAAGCCGAAAGGGGAATCATGTATGTTCTAGTTACCCAGTCCACTAGTACACAAACCCATAGCCCAGTATCCTTTGTATCCACTTTCTGCAATAGTCCTGCACTAACTGGGGGTTGTCCTTGGGTATACTTGTATAGTGCGCATAGGGATAATCGACGGCTGGTGTCACATTACATCATTTAGATCAATGTTGTCTAACGGACCTCTGCGAGTTAGCTTCGGCCCCTCGTATGCCATCCAAAGGTCCGGAACTCCACAAGCCCGTGATAGGAAATGACAAACATAATAATAATAATTATTATCACCGTAAACATTTTCTTTATTAATCCCTCGATCGTGAGTTATTCCAGGCACAATTGAAATCAATTGTTATCAAATTCAAATTCAAATTCAAAATATTTATTCATCGAGATAAGGTTAAAACAAAGTGATGTTACAGCTATATGAAGTACAAACTTATCTCACCAGCGCAGCTGGTATATGAATATCAGGAAATGTCCGTACAAATTAATCAATTAATCAATTAGGTAAATAATAATTTCCTTAACAAGCAAGATATGATACTTAACTATTTTATTGAATCAAATTGTCATAATAGTTAATAAAAATTAATAATCATTAAAATAGAAACATATTAAGTAATTAAAATTAAAATTTGTATGTCAAATAGTCCTTAACCGTATAAAAACATTAGTCAGCTAGTAAATTAAAAAGTTTTCTATTGAATATGTCTCCATTAAGCTCCTTAATTTCGTTTGGTAACTTATTAAATACTTTAGTGGCCATTACATAGCAATTACGCCTACACAATGCTGATCGGGTCATTGGGTGCGCTAGCCTGTGTTTATGCCTGCCACCAAACTTGTACACTTCTTCAAATTTAGTAAACAAGTTTAAATGGGCCTTTACAAATTTGCACAATTCAAAAATATATAAGCAAGGGAAAGTCAAGAGCTTATATTCTTTAAATATTGGAGTACATGGTGTCCATGGTGGTACATTAAAAATAGCACGTAAACACTTTTTTTGCGCAATGAATATGTTATTACATTTCACACCATTACCCCATATTATTAACCCATATCGTAGCAAAGAAGCGACATACCCATGGTAAGCCAATAGAGCAGTAGAGCGGTCGGTTATGTTCGACAGTCGCCAGAGACGCCAGAGTGCATAAACAAATCTATTTATTTTAGAATTCAACATGTCTATATGAGGTGTCCATGAGCAAGTGTGATCTAATACAATTCCCAGAAATGTAACACTATCACTTTCTGAGATTTCTTCACCTTTATAAGTAACTTTAAATTTGTCAGTACCTACTCGGTTTCCTATTATAAAAATTTATGTGTTTAGTCTTAGAAACATTTACTTTAAGATTATTTTCAGTCAACCAATTTATGCATAGTCTTACTATTCTATTAACTTCATTCATGTGTTCGTCAGTACTGTCATTACTTACTACTATAGATACGTCATCAGCAAAAAGTGTGCATGGATACTGAGTGATATCAGGGAGGTCATTTATATATATAAGAAATAGAAGTGGCCCCAGAACACTTCCTTGAGGAACCCCAAATATATTTGCTTTATAGGTTGATCTGTGGTTGACAGTTTCATTATTTTCGTTCAATGTTGTCATTTCTACGCATTGCATCCTACTCTCAAGATAGCTCTTGATCCAATCATATGCGGGACCTCGTATACCACATAGATAACACTTAGCCAATAAACTGTCGTGTCGAACATAATCAAATGCTTTGCTCATGTCAAAGAACACTGTAGAAACCAACTTATTCCTGTCAACGCTTTCCAGGATTCCCCTTATCAATTTAAAAGCTGCCAACGTGGTAGACTTCCCTTTCTGAAATCCGTTCTGATTGTCTTTTATAATATTGAATTTATTTAGAAAGTCGACGATGCGTGCGTGTATTGCTTTTTCAAAAATTTTTGAAAATATTGGAATTAATGTTATAGGTCTGTAATTGTCAATGTCCAACGGGTCATTTTTAAAAAAAATTGGTTTCACTATTGACTTTTTGAGATTGCATGGAAAAATACCTGCCTGGAATGAGAAGTTTATCAAGTAACTAAGAACCTCTGCAATGTAATATGTACTGTCTTTTATAACCTTTGTTGAAAGACCATCATATCCCACCGATTTTGTCGATTTTAGAGATTTTATAATTTTAATAGTTTCGACATTTATTTAGAAAGTTGGGCGTAAGTATATTGTCTGAAGCTGTGATTTCATGTTTATTTTGTCATTTGTGTTTGAAGTTTCAGTGGTTTGTGTCAGATTCGTATAATAATCATTAAAAATGTCAGGTATTAATTTAGGGTCAGTAATAATTTCGTTATTATAATTAAGTTTAATATTGTCGTTTAGTTTAAGTTCAGGTTTACCATCATTAATTAAATTCCAGGATGCTTTACATTTATTTTGGGACCTAGATACATATTTTTTATTAGTGTTTCTTCGGGAAATTCTTACGACTTTTTTCAATAGTTTATTGTAGTCCATGTATTTATGTTTAGATGTTGTGTTTTTTTTTCTTGTAATATTCTAATCTAAGAGATCTTTTTGTTAAACATGATTTTTTTATACCTTTTGTGATCCATTTGGTTGAAATGAAATAAAATGAAATGAAATGAAATGAAATGAAATGAAATTATTTATTTGCATTTGAAAAAGGGTACATTGGGGTGGTCAATATAATAGCATGGTTCAGCTTTTTCAGCCATATATAAATAGCATGCAAAATACAAATTTTAATTATGTTAAACTATTACATCATAAGATTAATTAAATATTAAATGTCGGAATTTTAAATAAAGCATCTATACATTAATAATATCAATAAAAAATTTATGAGTATGTCAGAATTTTAAATAACAAAACACAAGGACACAATGTAACAAAAAAAAACAATAGGTCAATACAATTAAAACAACAAAAAGTACTACACTGTCACATAAGGTTTAGGTATTCATTCACACTGTAAAAGCAATGTCCATTAAGCCATTTGTAGAGGGCACCTTTAAATCTACTAAACGGTAAATCTTTTATAGACTGCGGTATTTTATTGTATATGACCATACACATCCAGTAGCAATTCTTTTTGTAACGAGCACTCTTTGGTATGATTTCGGATACCAGTCTATTGCCATTTCTGGTATTACGTGTGTAAACCTCTTTGGCCTGCTTGAAGTAATGCATATTTTGTTTAACAAACTTAGAAATTTCAAATATGTATAAACATGGGAGGGGTAGAATTTTCATAGAAATGAATAGCGGCCTACAAGGCTCATCAGGAGCGGTGCGACATATTGCTCTTAAACATTTTTTTTGGGCAATGAATGCTTTATGTACATCAGTGCTATTGCCCCAAATTATAAGTCCATATCGCAGAACGGACTCAACATAAGCGAAATACGCAGTAACAGCTGTATTTTTTGTGGCTACTTGGCGCAGTTTGTAAAGGGCGTACGAAAATCTGTAAATTTTTTTGCAAACGACTTCTACTTGATTTTTCCAGTTTAGTTTTTGATCTATCCATATACCTAGAAATTTTAAATTGTCTGTACTTTTAAGTTTTTGTCCTTCGAAATTAATATTCATGGTCTGAAATAATGTGTCATTAAAATTTAAAAAATAAGTTTTGTCAAGATTTACAAGTAGATTGTTCCTTTTAAGCCAATTTATTATTACTTGAACTGTATTATTGATGTCATTTATATGGTCATTTAATGTCAATTTACCATCCGTAGTCACTATCACAGATATATCGTCAGCGAATAAAGTGCATTTGTATTTAGTCACAGCCGGCAGATTATTAATATAAACCAAAAATAGCAGTGGACCCAAAACGCTACCCTGTGGGACCCCATACTTATTTTCTCTGCGGTCTGATTTATGTTTAACAATGACATGATTACAGTCAGGTCTATTTATTTCAACAGACTGTTGTCTATTTTGCAAATAGGTTTTGATCCAACTCAGAGCAGACCCTCTTATGCCACAATTTTCCAGTTTCACTAAGAGTGAAGTATGTGAAACAAAATCGAAGGCTTTCGACATATCAAAAAACAGCGCAGTTGTGTATTTATTAGCATTTAGACATGTAAGGGTCTCATTTAACATGTCGAAAACGGCATGTGCAGTAGATTTTCCCCTTTGAAAGCCATATTGACAGCTCCTAAGGACATGATACTTGTTAAAGAAAGATACAAGTTTGCTATGCATAACTTTTTCATAAACTTTTGATATTATCGGGATCAACGCTATCGGACGGTAATTGTCTAATGCTGTTTTTTTGTCTTTTTTTAACAATGGTTTAATTAGAGAAATTTTAAGTTTATCAGGAAAAAAGCCAGATACCATTGACAAATTTACTAGAAATGCCAAGACTCTACCTAGTTCTTTATTGCATGCCTTAATGACTTTGGTACAGATGCCATCGTAACCCTCAGAGTTACTATTTTTTAAGGTCATTATTACTTTATTCATGTTGATTTTGTTTTATTAACAATTTTAATTTTTATTAATGGAAAGCATAATTTGTGGAGTAAGACGTACATGTTATGGAAACAATTGAATGCTGCATTAAAATCTTTTGATTCATAGACCTCATGCCAAGTTAATTGTCCAAGACATTCTTTAAATTTGTTTATGTTTTCCTGGTTATAATCCCGTTTCCATATAAACCATTGTTGGATTGGAATTACTTTATTTTTAATTGGAAACTGTAGAATTTGGCCTGTTTCATGATCTGATAGACACAGCTTATGAACCGTTCCTGTGGCAAATTCAATATTACTTGCAAAAAGATCTAAATTTCAATCCAACAATGGTTTATATGGAAACGGGATTATAATCAGGAAAACATAAACAAATTTAAAGAATGTCTTGGACAATTAACTTGGCATGAGGTCTATGAATCAAAAGATATTAATGCAGCATTCAATTGTTTCCATAACATGTACGTCTTACTCCACAAATTATGCTTTCCATTAATAAAAATTAAAATTGTTAATAAAACAAAATCAACCAAATGGATCACAAAAGGTATAAAAAAATCATGTTTGACAAAAAGATCTCTTAGATTAGAATATTACAAGAAAAAAAAACACAACATCTAAACATAAATACATGGACTACAATAAACTATTGAAAAAAGTCGTAAGAATTTCCCGAAGAAACACTAATAAAAAATATGTATCTAGGTCCTAAAATAAATGTAAAGCATCCTGGAATTTAATTAATGATGGTAAACCTGAACTTAAACTAAACGACAATATTAAACTTAATTATAATAACGAAATTATTACTGACCCTAAATTAATACCTGACATTTTTAATGATTATTATACGAATCTGACACAAACCACTGAAACTTCAAACACAAATGACAAAATAAACATGAAATCACAGCTTCAGACAATATACTTACGCCCATGTGACCCTGTCGAAACTATTAAAATTATAAAATCTCTAAAATCGACAAAATCGGTGGGATATGATGGTCTTTCAACAAAGGTTATAAAAGACAGTACATATTACATTGCAGAGGTTCTTAGTTACTTGATAAACTTCTCATTCCAGGCAGGTATTTTTCGTCTAGTTGGCTCATTGATATGAATGTCAAAGTTATAATTACGAAACAAAAGTCGTAGTCTTTCCGTGTCATTTGTGTTTTTGAGGATATTTATATTAAAGTCACCAGTAATTATAAACTTTTTATTCTTTTCACTGCGTAACTTGTAAAGTATTGACTCTAGTTTGTTAAAGAAAATGTTTACATTTGATGTTGGTGTGCGATAAATGCATATTAATGTCAAACTATATTTAGGTATGTAAATACCACAACTCTCAAAAGTATTTTCATGTGCAATGTCGTTTAAGAAAGGCAAATCTTTAAATTGTATGTGATCCCTGCATAATATACAGACTCCTCCTCGCTTTTGTGATTTTCTAGAATAAAGAGATGCGACTCGGAAATTTTTTAGTTTAATATTTTGTTCATCTCCCGATTTTATAAAAGTTTCACACATACATACAATGTCTAAATAAGTTCCATTCCGGTGAAAATCCTCAAAGCAGATTTCTAGAAATTCTAATTTACCCAGAACTCCACATATGTTCTGGTGAAAAACAGTCAACTTACTTTCGAAAGGAATGATTCAATGAAGCGCCGAGTGTCTAATTTGGGGATACTCTCAGAAGTGGAGTTTAGAGGGCTATCTTTAGGACCATTACAAGCGACAGTAGACAAGAGAGCATGCCGAGTGACGGAAAAGAAGTCTAACAATGTTCTTTGTACATATTTCTGTGTTTTTTCAGGTTGACAGATTTTTTTTACTGTAGAATTACATTTATTTTTCAGTCGGAATTGTTTTGTATTAACAAATGTCAGATATGTATCTTTATAATCTAAAAAGTCAATTAAACCATTTATTTTATGGCAGTCAGAGGATGTTACTGTATAGTTATTGCGATTACCGCTAGTCAGTTTTACAAAATGACAGTTAGAAAAGTTATTACATATATTTTTAAGTTGCTCATTTAGCTTGTCAACATTTAGGTACAAGTTATTTAGTACACTTAAAACGAGCACCTCACAATTTGAACAAGTTTTTAAAAATGCACTTAGTTCAATTAGTATTTTGAAGGGATTTTTATCATTTTCACCCACATAAATAATAATTTCACCCACATAACAATATCGTGGCACCCGAGTGCCTCCTGGGGGTTGAGGGATTATCATTCTCTTATTAACATTTTCTTTGAAGTGCATTCTTTTTATTTGTTATTTTTATGGATATGGAAGACCTTTTCCGCGTGCGTTGTTTATTGCCCATGATTATTATTACATACGTACTTACTTTTCATTGGAGGCTTCTTTCAATGCGAACAAACCATTTTCACGTGGTATTTCTGAACTGTAAACAAAAAAAATATATTTGCCATAGTGATTCTGCTGTTACGATCCTATACTGTGGCATAGATAAAATATTTTGACATGAATAATCAATATTTACGAAACGGAGCGCCTGTCAAACTGACTGACACAGATCCGACGTTGGCACTTGGCAAAGCCCGGCGGGCGACTGGCGCGAGCCGCCCATTGCGTTTATAACACGACTTTATTTCGATTGAAAAGAACAATAATAGTTACTTTTCAAAAGTAATCATGTATGTCTTTGTAAAAAGACACGCTCGATATTATAATACAATTTTTATTAAAATCTAGGTGTTATATCATAAATTCAATAAATTCAATTGTGTCTGGAATAACTCACGATCGAGGGATTAAACCGAAAAAATAGAACTACATACAAAGACCCAAGTTCAGGCACTATTTCTATCGAGAAAATTTAAACGTACCTACTTACCATGTTTTCAAACCATAATATCTTTAAAGTATATCCTTGACTTTGGTAAATATCTTTTTTTATATTCAGCAAACGTCATACGAGTCCTTAAAGTGAAAAATAACATCCCTTAGTTTAGGATAACCTCCGTTTTTTATTATTAAACACTTCAAGTCCTATAATTGTTATGAGCAGTAGCCTGCACTGCACATCAGGCAAAACAAGTGCTTAAGTAGGTAGGTACTTAAACTGTAAATAACGTAGTCATCACAAAATGCATTAAGTTTCCTTAATATTATTTTTTAAATTAAATTACTCTAAATCAAGTCTGATAAGTTTGACTAACGTGACAATTCAATTTCCAACTCATAGGTCTAAGAACTACCGGCGGAGCAGGCTGAATATTAACTCAGTTGTACAAATTTGTATACGGTGTGTCCGGGTATACTTTTAGAAGACCATTACGTAGTAAAGAATTTAAGTAGACAAATAGGTATACAATACACCGGCATATAGCTATAATTCATCCCCATAATCTTGTTAAGTTATATTCCCTTCTGCTTCTAGGTAGCCTCATAACAATATTAGCTGCATAAGACGCGCTGTGCTAGGGCTAGGGTCATATTTAAATAAAATATCATAAATTATTGAGCAATCCCTCCTCTGTGTGAAAAATGGAGAACTTTTAAAACTAAGTATAATATTTAATTAAGGTAGTAGGTAATTACCTATATAGTTGGTAGGTCGGATAGTTTACACTTATAAACGCCGCTTGTCTGTAAAACTTGTCAAGAAAATGCATTTTGCACACCTCGACATTAGTAAACCCACCGAAAACCTAACGGCTTTCCTTTATTGCCAAATGATATTTAGCATTATCGTTTCATTAAAGAGGCAGGTGCGCAGGTGTAACTTTACCCAAAAATAAGTTTAAAAAATATAAGGTCATACTGAAACCGTTGCTTGAATCCAAACTTGAATCCAATTGATTGTTGAAAGCCACTGCAATTTAATTTTGTACGTTTTGCACCTACAGAAAGTGGGAAATTAAATACGTATTAATTTGCAATAAATACAGCATACAGGACAAGTGTTGTCTGTAAACCAACCTGTTATTTGACACCATCGCCTTGCCAGAATTATTGAAGTACCCAGGTACTTTTAGAGCATAGTTACACACTGGCCAAACATCAATCTCCAAGCGTGGTTGCATGGGGATGATGAAGAAGTAAGTTCGAGTAGGTTATATGCAAATCCCACATATGTACTTACTATAGAGCAAACAATACTACCTACTTACTAAATTTTATAATAATTACTTTTTAATTAATTTTTATGGCACCACTTGTTTTTGATACCAATAAACTAATTTGAATTGAATTTAATTCGGTCGCGATAATCGAGAGAAGAACATTCGGTTCTTTAAACGAGCTTAGGCTAGATTAGACAAAGTACCTACATCTTGAGAACATAACATACGTACTTACGAGATTAAAAAAATGGAAACAAAAGGACACCTTCCGATTGGAAGATACTGGTAGGTCTACGTATGATGTGTAAAGAGGAAGAAACACCATTTTTGTATAAAGTATTTTATTAAAAAACACATTTATGTATAGGTATTCGTTGACAGCCCTAAGTTCAGCATCGAAGTGGAGTAGGTAATGTATTCAACTTCTAAGATATCTATCTCATTATAAGTATCGATCTTGGGAGTGACGTCTTATTTAATCCTTTGAAGTGTATAAAAGACGTTCGCTGTGCAGTAAGAGACGAGTAGCCTCCGCACCTCGGCAACCCCGCCGCAACACGAGATTGGTAGGTAACAAAACTAAAGACTGGAGTAGTTCGTGCAGCGATTTTCTTCAGTATTTTAAGTAAAAAACCATCTCGGGGCGTCCACCCCTTCCTTGGAACTTTTAGGTGAGTTTTCATTATAAAATTATTATTTTTTCCTTTTTAATAATTATGGTAGTTGTTTTATTGTACTGCAAACTGAGAAAATTATTCAAATGCTTCAGAAGTGCTTCATCAAAACCAGTTTACATTTATTAATCAAAATGCCACCACAACTCAAAATGTTCGATAACCTAACACAAGGATGTGTTTTTCATACGAGACTAAGTATGAAAAATGTTGTACAGCTTACATTTTAAATTTAGATTAAATAACTTCAGCCTTTTTTAGAATAATCAAACAACAGTCGTTCAAGAATGGCGATTGCCAGTTTGGACCCTGGCCCGGGCATTGCCGCGCTGCAGGCTTGGGGCGGGCAGGTGGCAGCTTACGGCTCCGCCAACCAAACTGTTGTCGACAAAGTACCTCCTGAATTGCTGCATATGGTCGATCCATACTGGTACGTACTTACATGAAACCTACTTAGCCTGAGATTTACTGTAAATTTGTGAATAAAATCTATTTTTTATAGTTCTGTATTCGAGTCATAACATTAAATCTTATTTAGGTATCAGTTCCCACCAATGAATCCATTATGGCACGGTCTTTTGGGTTTCACTATCGGCGTCCTCGGTTTCATCTCGATCACTGGCAATGGAATGGTCATATACATCTTCTCGTCCACCAAGGTATATGATATAAACGAATTATTTATTTAGGTACCTTAACAACTTGTTTACTAAGGCACTAAAATATAACTTCCTGTTCCAGAGTCTTAAAACACCCTCAAACTTGTTGGTAGTCAATCTCGCTTTTTCGGATTTCTTAATGATGTGCGCGATGTCTCCTGCTATGGTTGTGAACTGTTATAATGAGACTTGGGTATGGGGTAAGTAGGTAATGTAATCTAATGACGAAGTAAAAATAAACTGTCAGTTGGACTTGATGATTGTTCCGGTAGATTTTACACAACACAATTATTTGTTTCGTGTGGTACGGCACATCAAAGGAATAACGCCATCTCTTCCCTTCCTATGGGTGTCTTAAGAGGTGAATAAAACAGTACCTACATACTGGAAGGAGCAGCAGCGTTTTCTTTCTTACACTGGACAAACTCCGATCACCAACCCGCCTGCCAAGCATGCCGATTATGTCAAAATCTTCCTTTTAGAGAGGCCTGTGACCTGTGTCCAGCTGCGAAATATTATAGGCAGTTGATGATGATGATGAATTATTTGTTTTAGGTCCTTTGGCATGTGAACTGTATGCTTGCGCGGGCTCTTTGTTTGGTTGCGGCTCAATCTGGACTATGACGATGATTGCCTTCGACCGCTACAATGTCATCGTGAAGGGTATTGCCGCCAAGCCCATGACCAACAACGGAGCTCTTCTGCGCATTCTTGGAATTTGGCTGTTTTCTCTTGCATGGACACTTGCTCCATTCTTTGGATGGAATAGGTTAGCCACCTTAATCGAGCCAATTAGTGAAGAACACTAACACTAGTCAAACAGAGCTCCTAATCTATGATTGCTTGATTGAGAAAACAATACCTACTGCTATGCAACGATTTATTTTTTGCAGATATGTGCCAGAAGGAAACATGACAGCGTGTGGAACCGATTATTTGAGCAAGGACTGGTTCAGCCGAAGCTATATTCTTATCTACTCCGTGTTTTGCTACTTCATGCCTCTTTTGCTTATTATATATTCATACTTCTTTATTGTACAGGTAAAGATGTCGTTCTAACAAACTCAACTAGGAATTATCAAGGATATATTCTAGATATTTATTTCTAAATTTTAGGCTGTAGCTGCTCACGAGAAAGGCATGCGAGAACAGGCTAAAAAAATGAATGTGGCTTCCCTGCGGTCTTCTGAAGCGGCTAACACTAGCGCTGAATGCAAACTAGCTAAGGTTACATAGTTATATGCTACAAATCTTATTTGTTAAATTGTACTTACCCTGCTCTTGTTTTTTTAAACTTGGAGTCTCGTTTGGTTGTTTGTAGGTGGCGTTAATGACTATTTCTTTGTGGTTCATGGCGTGGACCCCATACCTTGTGATCAACTATACGGGAGTATTCGAAAGCGCCCCTATCAGCCCTCTGGCCACCATCTGGGGATCTTTGTTCGCCAAAGCTAACGCCGTATACAATCCTATTGTTTATGGTATCAGGTCAGTACTTGCTCCATAAATTTCTATGGCTTATTGCTAGATTCCACTTGATGAAACCGTCCTAAATTGGCTCAACTACTTTTATTTTTGGGATTTTAGTTTATGTTTTATGTTGCAGCCATCCGAAATACCGTGCTGAGTTGTACAAGAAGTTCCCATCGCTGTCGTGCCAAGCATCGCCCGACGAGACTGGCTCCGTTGCTTCGGGAGCAACTGCCACTTCCGAGGAGAAGCCCGCAGCGTAAAACCACCACAGACTCGGCCACCCGCCCTTCGGACATACGATTTCTGCCAAAGCGATGTTATTTATTTTTATACGCAAACATTTACATTTGTACAAAGTTATAAACTTGAGCACAGAGCGTGTGCTGAGCAAAATACTCAGGCGGTCACAAAGTTTTTAATAATAATTCCAAACCTGCGTATTTTGAGTTCACGTTTTGTGTATCGAGTTGAACGTTGCACACTTTTCTTATACCTTACATTTGCTTAAAAAGGCCAACGGCATATAAAAAAAATACAAAAAAATATATAACTGCGTGTCGCTAGGCCGCCCCTCCCATGAGACTGCTCCTTTAGATATAGGTACTTCGATAGATATCTTAACGACGAAAAAAGCTCTGTATCTTGGACCAAATAAAGTTTATCAAGCAAAGTGGTCATTACCACAAACAAAACTTTTATTTAACTATCTTTGAATATTAAGTAATATACCGTGTACCTATACTTTCCACCTATTACATAATAAACAACTAAATTCGAAACTTAAAAAGTTTGCAAAGGAAAGTCCTTTTTATTCCGAAAATAAGAGTCGCAGGCACGGCTAATAAATCCATTATCATAAATTTGAAGGAAGGTTGTAATAATCTCAGCATAAAATTCAAATTTTGCACGGAGATGGACTTTAGGCTGGAATAACAAGATGAGTATAAGAGTAATATACGAGTATTAAAATTATTTGATACAACACCTTGTTACTTGAGGCAGTGTTAAAGGCACACTAGCGCCACTTCTTTAGTAAAATAATAATATTACTCTCGTGGAGTCGTGATTGAGTCGAAATTAGCTCTCGACGGGAAGCGCCAGATATTCGCTCAAGGCAACTACTAGAGCTAAATGCTACCCTGCCCCCAGTTGATTGAATTCTATTACTTCTAAACAAAATCACTTCTCAAAAAACTAGAACAGTATAATTTGAGCAAATTACCTCTAGTATTTATTGAATCACAGTAAACTTTTCATTTAGTTAAGAAAGAATGCCAGATTGAAAATGAGTTAACAGTGATTTACTAAAAACTAGAGGTAATTTGCTAAAATGATACTGTTCTAGTTTTTTGAGATTGATTTTGTTTAGAAGTAATAAAATTAAATCAATTAAAATCAGTAAAATCAGTTTTATTCAGTCCCAATATTAAAACCTACCACTGCTTCGGGACAATTGTGGGCTAGTGCCGAGAAGAAGCAGCGCAAGAAACTCGGTCACTGTTGTCAGCCTCTTTTCAAATAAATATGGTTACTTACATAAGATATATGCCAGTGCGAGCTGGGACAATTTAAAGCCACACGATCCTATCATTTATATAATCATTAATAGTACCTATAATAGCCCTTTTTCATTAAAATTACTTTGATGTATGATTTGAGTTTATGTATATATTTCTTACTCAAAGATTTTGAAATGCTCATTAAGTAGGTACTAATATGACACCAATAAATAAACTTTGAAAATTATGTCTCAGGCGGGACTCGAACCCGCTTACTAGGAGTTCAGCAATTGACAGTGGTAATTTATTGAAAATACGAATACAATTTCCCATGAACGAATTACCCACTTTCGCACTTTCGCAGTCTGAATCCTGGAACGGCAAGTTCATCCTTATTTCGGGTATTGAAATTGTGTACGTCACTATTTTTGACAAATAACTCTAGGTTCTTACGGACGTACATAATGTTTTCGAAAATGTATTGAGTGAGATGCAACTGTAAGTAAGTATGTTGATCTTTTTGAATAGCTCTCTTAGAGAGTCACGGGTTCGAAGGCTATAAATAGCCCGCACAGCACGTTTTTGCAGTATAAAAGTAGACTCAATATCTGCTGCTGAGCCCCATAACAGAATTCCGTATGACGTTATACTGTGAAAGTAGCTAAAATATACTAATCTTGCCGTTCCAACATCAGTCAATTGTCTTATCTTTCGCACAGCATAAGCAGCAGAACTAAGTCTTCCAGACAGAGACCTAACATGAGCACCCCATTGCAGTCGAGAGTCTACAGTTATACCTAGCGTAGGCAGTTATCGATTCATATGTATTATACTGTTATGTTTTGTGCTAAATAAATATATTTTATTATATTATTATTTATTTATTATACCTAAAAAGGTAGAGGAGTCTACAGTGTCTAATGGCTCATCTTTTACAATAACATTTGTGGCGGAAAACCTTACATTAGGCAAAGTAAATTTAACACAATATTTTGTTTTTTTTGCATTGAGCAAAAGATTATTCGTAGCAAACCAATGCAAGATTTAGAGAGGGTATTGTAAACATCGTCAAATGAAGTTTTAAAAATCATTGATGTGTCATCTGCATACAATACCATCTCACAAATAACAGGAATCATTTATATATATTAAAAATAGCAGGGGTCCTAATACTGATCCCTGAGGGACACCCATGGTAAGGGCCGACCCTGAAGACTCAGCTCCATCAATGCACACTTTTTGTGTTCTACCTGTAAGATAAGAGTTAATTAAATCTAACGAATCATTTGAAGCACCATAATGTCTAAGTTTTTAATTAAGGTTTTATGGTCAACACAATCAAATGCTTTTGACAGGTCACAAAAAACACCTATAGCATCTAACCTACTCTCCCAAGCATCAAACACGTGTTTTAGAAGAGCTATTCCCGCATCAGTGGTATTTCTACCTTTCCTGAATCCATATTGATTGTGATGTAATAATTTATTCAAACATATTTTTTTCAAATACTTTACTTAGTACTGGCAAGACAGATATTGATCGAAAATTAGCGGGATCACATTTCTCGCTAGATTTAAATAATGGAATGATTTTGCTATGAAGTGTTTTGATATTCGTAGTTTATGCATACAATTCACTTAATCAAATATATCAATCGTAATTCGTAAACAAATCAAATTATTATTTTCAAGTTTAGTTCAAGTTTTGAGAGGTTTAATTTTTTTTAAAACTAATAGTGACATCAAATTTATTGCCAGTGTAATGAAAAAAATAAATGTATGTCGTAACTAAATTTGTTTGTTTAGCTCTGAGAATAGCCATTATAGCAAAATAAATATTTTTCTTATCTCATTTCATTATTACAAACTCTTAAAAGTCATTAAAGCTAGTATAAAATCATTGAAAAATTTCTCGTTCTATCTTTTTTGCGTGTTACAACATTTTCGTCAAATACGATTCATTTAATGAATTGAATTGTAAATGATTCTTCCCAAACTTAGGCCATTTTACGAATTATAGAGGAATTGCAACGGATCTGCCCAAAATTCAGGATATGAATTGCTAACGGATGAATTGCTCAATGTGGCATTTTTAGCCCCCCAGATGAACCTATAAATGTTTATCAAAAAGTACAAATCTACAAACAAAGGCAATGTGAACATGAATTCTTCTATTTCGCAAAACAATGCGGTTTCCATAATGGTGCCTAATAACAACCCCCTTTAGAGACGAGATCCGAGAACTCTCACTACATTCCAGTGCCTAATTATCAGGGGGGCTAAAAAGGCCACATTGGCAGAAAGAATCATATTGTGAATTCTATTAGAAATCGCAAAATGGCCACTTAAAGGCAATTCCTTACATGAATCATATTACGATTTATATCCTCAATTCATCGTTTTAACAGTTTTCTATGGAGATTCGTAAAATGGCCTAATAATATGAATTGCTATTGTGTCAAATAGCAGATTCATAAGAAGTTACTCTCGAGTAACTTTTTGCAATTCATATTATGAATCACTAATTCAAGACTAAAAATTATGAAATATTGTTAAAAGTTAAGATTAAGGACTAAATTAAAGTTTCTAGAGCATACGCGAGTAACTTAGAACTTGCTTAGATAATATTTTTTATAATGGTAAAGTGTTAAATAAAACTATATTGAACTAGTGAGCGGTCCCCCGCGACTTCGTCCTAGGCATGAGTTCGATATATCAAAACGTAACTAATAACCGTTTTCGGCTAGATATCGTATCGTATCGATATCGCATAACTACATAACCGATATCACAATAACTAAACGCGCGCGTAAACTCGATACGAAAACCATAACTAACGGGCAACTGAAAAACGAAAACCGAACAAAAACGATACGCACGCAACTAACTTAGGCAACGCATCATGCTATCATGATATTCGCTCCTTCTCTTTTCTATAAACGTACTTAGGGCGGTGTAAGAGAGATGAAGCGAATATTGCTACCAGCACGGCAACGGGAATGCTCGGGTGATTTGGTTATTCAGTAGAATTTCGCTATTAGTTTATTAGCAATAAGGTTCAATTTGTATATTGCGTAATTTGTAGAAGTTGAGTCGTCGGCCTGTCACATAGCGAAGCGAGTGTCTTACAAAGGAAAATGGAACTAAACTACATATGAATACGGTTTAATTTTAATTCAGGATATTCATAATATTTGTTACGACTGATATCGATATCAAAAAACTGTTTTTGATATCGATATCAAAACTAAATATCGGTTGCCTAACGGTTATTGTAAAATATCGCAAACGCCCATGTCTACTTCGTCCGCGTAAATTTTTGATGTCCTACTAAAAAATACATCATGTTTATCCAGTTCAAAACATCTTGGCATCATTTCCAATTCAACCCTACATTTTAGGTTTACCAATTTAGCTATTTGGGAAAAATCGAGTTTTACCGCGAGTTAAAAAGGTACAGCGCCATCTATGGCCGATAAACCGAACCAGAGTCACTAAGAGCAGTAGAATCAACTGATGATTTTGATAAATATTAAACTCATGGTATCTTTTGAATAGTATATCCGATTTGAATAATTCAAAAAGTTATTTACAGGTATTTGTTTATTTGGATAAGGATTAATACCAAGGTACGAATAATGTAACCTACTTTGTACCGTCCTTAATCTTACATAAAAAAAGAGCTATAGTGGCGTATCTGTTATAGTTAGACATATAGAGTCGCGGACTTTATTGTAGATAATGATGTCCTCTACAAAACTGTAGTACATTATTTTGCTCTATTGTCAATAGTTTTCGCAGCGTTCGCAATTTAATGATTTTCCTTTCACACCTTCGGTTACATAATCGAAGTTTTCATACGGATCCCTTACTTTTTTGATAATGTAATATAGCCTATGTCCATCGCAGATAAAGCAGGATTCTTATGGTGAAAGAATTTTTCAAATCGGTCCAGTAGTTTCGGAGCCTATTCGATGCAAATAAACAAACAAACAAATCTTTCCTCTTTATAATATTAGTATAGATTGTCTACCTTCAGACCATAGTGGACAGGAAGCATCATTTGAGCACCATCGTGTCCCAAACATAGTCGATTATGTGTATAGGCCAGTCACTATTAATAAAATAGACAGATTTAAAGAAAATATTGAAAAGGGTGTGAATTTGCTTAAGCCTGGTAGTCAGAATGTTGACCAATTATATGAAGGTCTTTTTGGTTTGGTAAAAAATGAATTCGATAATCATTTTAAGCAGAAAAAAGTAAAAATAAACAAGAATTGTAAGTTTAATGAATGGGCTACACCTGGTATTTACAAAAGCAGGAAAACATTATATGATTTTTATATTTATAGCCTAAAGGCTGTTTTGATAGCCCTCAGAGCCTCATCCATAGTGGATTCAAAAATATGATAATTCGATTTGGGGGGGCTATACACTCTAATTATTATAAATTGTTCCAGCTCAACACATGCTAGCTCAATAGTTCGTTCAACCGAAAGCGACATAATGTCTTTGCGTTCTTTACATTTTAAATCCTTTTTTTACAAGAATAAGTGATCCTCCTCTCGCTGCAGACTTATGAGCGAACTACCAACTTTATAATTTTCAATGTTTAACATTAGTTCATGTTTTTTAATCCAATGTTCTGTGAGGCAAATTGGGGGCAGCACTTAACTATATAATCCCCTTAAGAAAACCAAACATGACGGCTCAGATAGGAACTTCGGTGCATCTAGAATTTACTAAAACCTTTTGAGTTTAGACACGATGCAACAAAGTATGATTTAGAAAAATGCGCCCGCTTTTTTTAGATCTAATTTAGCTGCAGCTGTGTCATCGACCAACGGGTCTTTTTCGGAAATAAGTTTCATTGCCCATGGTGTTTAGTACGCTAGTATCTATTGTATTAAGTACTAAGTTTACGATATTTAGCATGAAATTCAAATTACTTAATCGAATAACACCAGTTCCATTAATACCCATTTTTAATGCTAAAACCGAAATCTATCAGTCAGTTCAGTCATCCATCAAAATATACAAATAAATATTTATACAACGTGTTCCTTTCGATATCCCATAACTCTAAGGTTATGTTCTATAGGTAAAAATAATATAAAACGCCCTAGAACATGTGGTTCAAAATTCAATAGTTTCGAATATAACATCAATTTTTGTTAAATTTGTTAAACATTTTTAACCAGTATGGCGAATCCTTACTTTTGCTAGACGTTGGCAAACTTACACTAAAGTGTAGTAGTAAAATAGCGGGAGATAAATTGTAAAAAACATTGACGTGTGTGGGTGTTTCATTGATAAGTAGGTGCGAGTAAATCGTTTTCATTCAAAAGTTCATTCATAACAAAGTAAGGGTGATTTACATAAACCGTCCTGACTTTTTAGAATTATTTTGTATGAAAAAATTCAACAAAAAATTATTAATTAAAAAATAATTCATATGCAATTTGATTCTTTTGCATGGTCTGTTTAATACCCTAGTTATGGGATATCAAAAGGAACACGTATTTATCGGCTAAACGGTTGTTTTAGTGCATATTTACTAAAGAAAAAAAAACAAATAACGGTCGAGCCGTTTACCACAAACACAACACAACGTGGTTCGTGATACAATTTCTTTGATCTGTTTGTATAGGATACAAATAAATAAATAAATATAAGAAATAATAGTTAAAAAACTGAAACCGGCTACGAAAATGAAATGATTTCAAAGTCATCCTGTATATTTGCTGTAATGTTTACGCATTTTCGGTTTTTCGTACTCAGAATTTTGTCTTCTTTCATTTGATACCTACTGTTGATACCGTTATGAAATTAAGATAAAAATTTTTTTCAAAGAAGGTACCCCAATTTATTGTTTTAGTGCCTCAATTTAATGGGGCTAAAACGTAAAGTGGGCTTCGTTTTTCAGTTGGTTGAAAATGCACAGTATACATACATATACAGGGTGTTAGGTAAATGGTAAAACAAGCCGAATCCAGGTCATGGTAACATATACATAAAAATACTATGGTGCAGTCAGAAATTCTATAATATTCCGATGTGTAGGTATTAATCATTTTTACATTTTTGAAAAAAATATTAATTACACATCGGAATCTCAATTTTAGTTTGTATGAAAAAAAAGATATAAAATTTCTGACTTTACCATAGTAATTATTATTGTTACCACAGATAATTATTACATATTTTTTGCATATTATGTTAACATAAGCTGCTTTCGGCTTGTCATACCATTTACCTAACAACCTGTAAACATTACCCTTCCTGTTGTCTTTGCCGTAGTAGGGTAACAAGAAGATTAGTTTCTAAAGTATTATGAGTGACTATGACTCATTTATGAGTGTTGCAACTTTACACGCCTTGTTATAGTGATTACTTGTTCAGTGGCTTTGTTGCTAAGCAACTATCAAAAATGTAAACAAACCAAAATCAAACCACGCCAAGTTTAATTCTTCCAATTTAATAATAGTAAGCTTGTATTTTAGTGATCATAGGAAATGATAATAAAATAAGGTTAAAATGTATGTGTTGACTGATTAAGAATAAAACATAAAATGGCTTGCAAAACTTCGTATGAGTTGCATCACAACTTTGCTAAGATAGCAAATGAAGCGGGATTCGCTTTCAACACACATCGTCCACGAATCCATATAGATTGGAATAAAATAAGTAAGTAATTTTATTAATGCTTGTTTTTATTTTTGCTTTATTGAATATTATCTAATTGTTAACTTTTGAAGGAAACGTTCAAAAATTACCATAGATTTAATACTAAATCTATTAAAATTACTATGTAAGTATTTACTACTACTACATGTAACACTAGCGTGAAAAATACCTACAGAAGTTATAAAGAACAATAATATAAAATAAAAATATTATCTAACGGTTTTTTTTTATTGCAGAGTTAATTGACATCGAAAGTTTAATACGCGAGAAGAAATTTATCATAATAGAACAACATGTTAATGATGTGAGTACATTTCAAAATTCAATTTATGGTTTAATAAAACACGACATTGGAATTTATTGAACGTGCATACCTGCAGATACTGGACTGCGTACTGGAGTCTGAGTTTGACGTGCGCATCCTCGACGAGGGCGTGATGAAGATGTTCCGTCTTGCGCAGCTCGCTGTTGAATACCAGCAGTTCTGCCGCCATTATTTAGACCGCAGCGTCTATGTGCTTCGAGAAGAGATAACCTCTCTTGCACAGGTTTCCGTTTTAAATAGAATAGATACCTACACTATATGGATAATCAATCGAAGGGAATGCTATTTCAACTGACTGTATACAATCGATTACCCCCACATTTAATGTTGGATTGAAAGACCTCTAGAATAGGTCCCACAAAAGTTTCGTTTACTTTATTTGAGTTTGTTTTGACAGAATAGAAAAATACTCTTACCACTTAAATTACATAATTATGTGTAGTTCTACTAGATGTTGCGTGTTTTGCTCTTCTATCAACCTTAATTTCTGTTTAATATTGATTGATTTCATTTTTTATAGGTAGATTCCCTATTACTAATTTGCTTAATGCCGGGTGTAGGTACCATTATTTGTTCTACCCAAAGTGATAATTCACCATTACTTATGTAACCTAAAGAAATTCAACTTACTAAGTACTTTCGACTATGTGTGTAATGGGGAAATGTTATGAGTCCGTCAATTTAGAAATGTGCTCCTACTAATGAAAAATTAAATTACAGGAGCTTGATGCTACCAAGAGAGAGCTCAGAGATAGAGACGAAGAAATCCGTAAATTAAAAAGAAAATCAAAACATACATATAGAACTCCTCTACCTTATGGCAACGATAATATAGCCAGCATGATTTTAAAAACACTTTCACAGAAAAATGAATTGTTTTCGCCAGGAGATGTACATCAATACAATAAATGCAATTTTTGCGATAAAGTATTTTTGAATCAACTTTATCTCAAAAGTCATATTTCTAGACGACATTCGAACATCATGGAAACCCCACAAAAAGATACTGAAGATAGCTTACAAAACCAACCCACTACAGCAGAAAACACTAAATTAAGGGACGAACTGTTAGAGCTTAAATTGAAACTGAAAGAAATGGAAAGTGCTATTAAAAATAATACAGAACAAGTTAAATCTAATGTGACTAGTCGAAACAAAGTTGAAAGTCATTTAGATAACAATACTAAACTAGATATAATTGTAAAGCAAACCAAAGATGCAGAAGTTGCCACAAGCAATGAGGACTTTTTACTAGATAGGATTGAGGAATGGAAAAAAGGCGAACAGGAAAAATATCATAAAGAAATAGACTTACTTAGAAGTCAAATTGTGGATACGATAAACTCGTTAAAAGAAAAAGAAGTTACAGTTCCAGTGCCAAACACTGAATTAAAAGTAATAGAACAACTAAATACAACTATTAGTAAACAGGGCGCAGAAATATTTGCTCTGAAACAAGAATTAATAGATTCTGTAAGTATTGTCTCTAGTTTATTTTGTATTTTATATTAATAAGATGATCCTGTCACACCAACGTAGCTAAGTGGCATCATCAGATTACAAATTAGGAATACAATACATAACTTAAGATTGCCGCTGCTAGTATCTTCGGAACCTTACCTAAAGGGACTCCTTTTACTATTATACTTTAGTTACTATATTTGGTTTTTAGTTTTAGGTTCATTGTTCTAGTATATTTTTTGCATTTCTGTTTAAATATTCAATTCATGTCTATCTTCCGTCTATATCAAATATTATTATAGTAATCTTTAAATTTAGAAACTGAAGATTACTATCTTTATAGAAATCAAAAATGGAAAAAGAAAATGTTGAAAAACGCAAAGAAACTGAAGCTCAAATGACACTATGGGCCAGTCGAGCCGAAACTCATGCTAAACAGTATGAAACTCTGCTTCTTAAATTAAATGAAGTAGCGAGAGAGGCACAGGAATCTCGAACTCAAGCTGATGCTGAGAGAAGAAGAGTTGCACAGTTGGAAAATATGCTACAACAGAGTCTAAGCACTAATAAGTCTGCACCAGAGAATAACAGCTCTACAAAATCAAACACGGTAGACAATGCGAATTATTTTTTTAAATATATTTTTGTAATTAGCTGTCACATTAACATATTTTTTTGTTTTAGGTCTTGATTCAAAAAGCTAATGGCGATGTTACAAACCCTGAAATTAATATAAAAACTTTCTCTAAAGCTGGCCGAGATACTTTAGAAAAACTTCATCAAAAGGCACAAGATTTATTAAACATGGGTTCTTTCAGCACGAGTTCTTCGGATGACTCAAGCGTGGCACATACAAAATTGCCTAAACCAAAGCAACTGTTGAAAGATTTACAAGAAGGCAAAACACAAAACCACAAAAACGTCGAGGTCAACAGGAGAAAGCCTAAAACAAGAAAGGACACTAACCATTTGCAACAAACTAATAACACATTAAGTAACCATAATTCTCATATTAATAAAGAACATAAAGGCACGAGACAAAAATCTAAATCGCATCCAATTCCTCATGATTCTGTCAAAATAGAAAAAAATGGACCAATCATTGCACCACGGAGGTAAGTTGTTAAAACACTATTCATTTTCATTAATTATTGCATATTTTAAACGTAGTTTGTTTTCAGCCCAATCAAAATAATACGAGCGAAAATTACTGAAGAGGTAAACAATCGTTTGATATCAGCTGGAGTAGATCCTTTAAAAAGCTGTCTTCCAAAATTTGATTACCAAAAACAAAAAATGCAGTTACAACGAGAACTTGAGCTGAAAACTAAGGTAAGTACAGAAACTTCCGTTATTTATTTAATCATTTGCAATTAGAGATTGCAAAATCCAGATTTTTCTGAAATCGGAATTAGAAAAAAAACTTACAAATCCGGGTTACCCGTTTTTTTTATTTTGTTTAAAAAAGTCGTGTATTATTATCATTAATAGCAGATACTCAAACATCATTTTGAAGAGAAATGTTCTCTTTTTGATTTTAAATTACTGGCTATAAAACAATAAAAATCTTTATACTTAAGGGGACTACTAGAGCTAAGTGCTGCCCCCAATGGGGGCTATCGATAGTGAATTTGCCACTACAGGCGCTTGTGTCGCGTGAGGTACAATAACATTCACATTTCACTGGTTTTAGCGGGCTTCGTTTTATTATTGCAAATATGGATTATTTGGCAATTAATGTGAACGGTTTGAAAGCGGAATTAAGAAAAAGCGATAAAATAGGCGGCCTCAAAGAGCAACTATTTTAGAAGTTAGTTTGTTGATATGAAGATAGTTATTTATAAATAATAAACTTTAATTAGATTCAAGATTTAAAACTTTGTATCGGCGCCGATCTTTTATAGTCGCCTTTTACAGCTATACCTCCGGACCTCAGTCTACAGTGGCGCTAACTGGTGAGCAAAGAAACGGTAGTCCCCATTGTATTAATTAATTACTTCGAAACAAAATCAATTCTGAGAAAACTAGAACAGTATCATTTTAGCAAATTACCTCTAGTATTTATTGAATCACTGTTAACTGCTTTTCATTTTGAAACTCTTTCGTATTGTACATTATTGCTAAAAGTGTCCAAATTTGGCGTTAGCAACAAATTCGACTTTATAAACAGTGATTTAATAAATACTAGAGGTAATTTGCTAAAATGATACTGTTCTAGTTTTTTGAGAATTGATTTTGATTAGAAGTAATAAAATTAAATCAATTGGGGGTAGCACTTGACTCTAGTAGTCGCCTTAATCCGTTTTTTATTTATAATCACAATTTTCATTAAAAATCTAATCAATAAAATAAAATCAAACAAAACTAAAATGTCTTCCTTAGTTTACTTTTTAACAATTCTTATTTTTCTTAACTTTACATTAAAAAGACAATAATAATTGAAGTATTTAAGTAACTTAGGTACATAAGGCGTAACAATAATCTATAAACTCTCTGCTTCTATTTCTGGTTGATCTATAAAATTGCTTTAGTCACTTGTAGCTGTAAATGGTTACATAACACCAATAAATTCATCATCATCATCATCAGGCTATCGCAGTTCACTGCTGGCCAAAGGCCTCTCCAGTTGCACGCCACTTAGGTCGATCCTCGGCTTCTCGCATTCAGGTCCTGCCAACCATCTTGCGCAAATCATCACTCCACCTGGCCTGAGGGCGTCCTACACAAAACGTTTGCCGAGACGCGGTCTCCATTCTTGAGTGGAGACCGCGAGACTCGTTTACCCAGTTCAGCTTGCTAATCCGTGGACTTAAACTTGTGGACTAGCCGTACCGTCAGTGTCCACGTTTCGGCTCCGTATGTCATGACGGGTAGGACGCACTAATTAAAGACTTTCGTCTTGAGGCATTGTTGGATCGACGATGAGAAGATTCGACGTAGTAGCCCAACCCAACTGAATTCTTCAGTTCATCTCATCCTCAAAGTTGTTTGAGTTGTTTCTACCTAACTGCAATGTCTGCCCAAGGTACACGCATGGCGCCGTGCACATGTTCATTGAACATAACCTTGTTTTATCCAGGTTCATCCGTAAGTCGATGCGTACAGAAGAGTCAGCCAGGTCATTCAGCATCTGATGTAGGTCCATCAGCGTTTCTGCCATAATGGCGATGTCGTCTGCAAATACCAAGTGAGAGATGTATTCGCCATTGATGTTGATGCCACGTCCTTTTCAGTGCAGCGTCTTGAACATATACCCCATTGCATTTGTGAACAATTTCGGGGAAATGACGTCCCCTTATCTCACTCCTCGATGCAACGGTATAGGTTTTTTTGCTGATTCTGTACTTTGAGGGACATGGTGGCGGCTTCGTTGAAACATCTCATCACTTGGACGTACCGCTAATCTTATGAGAATTGTGAAAAACAGGAAGTTTCATAATGTTAAATATTATATGTTCGTTGTTATATTAACACTGACATTTATCCGCTTAATTTTAATAAAAGTATTAGTTCTACATCAATAGTTTTTAAATTATGAATGAAATCCGAAAAAACCGGATTTTAATATTAAAATCCGGATCTATAAAACGCCTTGAAAATCCGGATTTTTCGGCTTTTTTGAATTTCGAACAATCCGGATTGCATTCCCTATTTGCAATAAGTACTTATATTGTATAATGTGAAATACTTACATGAATGTACCTCTTAGGTAATTTTGATTTGCACATAATGTATTTTTTTTTTTCAGAAATGTCCATCGCACGAAAAAGTGCGCAATTCGATTTTAACTTTCTTGGATTCAAATGTACCGCGGGAATTAGTTTCACCGCCTCAAGATTATGTTTCACCAAACAAGATAGCTAAAACATTTAGCCTTACCTCTGTTATATCAAATGTGAAAAGTAAAGCGTTATCTTTGGTGAAATCAAGTGACATTAAAACTAAAAATGAAAAAAAGACGTTAAATGCAGAAGTCGCTAGAAGGGCAATGTCTTTATTGAACACACCGCCTTCTTCAGAACCGTCATCTCCGGTCAATAAACAGAAAAACCATAGTAAAACAGCTTATAATATTGAAACGAACGCAGAATTGAAATACAATGCTTCAGCAACTAAGAAAAAGCGAGATGCGATTACTCAAAATAAAACAAACGCGAGGACAACCAAGTCGATACAAAGAAATAAATCTTTTGTAAATACTGCAACCGAATCAGACGACGAATCCAATGATAGCGAACATAAATACCACAAGGCTGCAATCCAGCAGTCTTCAAAATCTATAGAAAACCTTATAAAATCGCCAGCACGCAGACCATTTTCAGCAAATTCTAATTACAACAATACTATAGGACAATACACCATTTCAGATGACAATTTACTCCGATCACAATCAGTAACAAATATTTCTAATTCAAAAGCGGACATAATAGTGAAACCCTCTCAAGATATTAAGGTTAATAGCAGTGGAAGTATGGGATCGTCAGAAAATATGCACGAAGACGAACATACAACTAAAGATATCGTTATTAATCCTAAGCAAACAAAAGGAGTGTTAAAAAATGCATCCTCGACATCTTCTCTTAACAAGAAGAAAGTTTTGTTTGATATGGATGCAATACAAATGAAATCACTTAGTGCATCACCGTCACAAAGTATAACTGAGAAAAGTGATGTTAATGAAAAGTTCGAACTTGGTTTAATCAATCTGGATGGGGAAGAGTGGGATATTTCGAGGCAAGTAATAAATTTTAGTTTTCTTTTACTTATATTTCAGTTTCAATTCTTCAGTAATTTTTCTGACATTTGAGTTCTTTTTGATCAATAAATGACATGATAATATTTAACTTTTAGCATAGAAAACGAGCCTCTGAAGAATGATACCAAACTTCAAATAAGCACTCGAACTAGTCCTAAAATTGCAGAACTCAAGCAAACAATTGAATCGCAATTAGCACGACGTAGTGAAACCCCTGCAACTGCAATCGTAGGCGGCATAGACGTTCTAGCGCCGCCCTTATTACGAGCCTCTAGTATTGGTGGAAGTAACACCAGTTTAGGTAGTTCAATCCTAGACGATTCCGAAAGCCTAGCTCCGCCGATAGTCAACAATAAAGCTTTTGTAAAACCAAAAAAGATCACTCAAAAAGATGAAAGCGAAATAGATTTATCAGAGTTCAGCACAGATGGAATTGTGACAAATAAAAACGAACGTGATGCTTTTTAATGCTCTATTAAAAAATAAATACTATTTCAATAATTTTAGAAATTTGTTGTTTTGTTGTAAAAATTTTTAAGCAATAATAGGCTTTTGCGACTTTCGGAAGCTGCTGCAACTAAACGAGCTACGCTATCCATCAATCAATCAATTAACAGCCATTGTTCATTCACTGCTGGACGTAGGCCTTCTTCAAGTAACACCACAAATACCACAATTCCTCTATCCTGGGCTTTTCCCATCAAGTCGCTGCCAACAGTTCTCCTAAGGTCATCAGTCTATCGTGTCGCAGGGCGTCCTACACTACGCTTGCCTAAACAGCATGAGCATATACTGGGTGCCCTTCGGTTCGCCTAAAATTTTAAGTCCTAATTTCATTTGGCCGAACCGTATTGGCCTAAACTTATAACGTATAATTGTCTAGTCTAATAGTTGTTTTCGCACTATTATAGATTGATCTAAAAATTTAAAACCCTAATTTCAGTATGTCTAATAACGAAAGCACTAAAATGTATTAGCATCTTTTTTTGACATTACACTCTATTTTTTTTAAACAGAAAAGTTTAAGAATCGAATCGCTCACAAACCGACCCCAAGCAGTCTTGTCTGCCCTACCCCTAGAGTGTAATTCAAAAGCGCGTAGGCGCGGAGGGGCGAGGCGGCCCACGGGCTTAGGAGCAGGAGGCTGCAAGCGAGGCGCCGCGGCTGAGGCTGGCCGGCGCAGCCGGCCAGAAAGCCGAAGCTGCGGTGGTGAGCGTAAGCCATCTGCGACGATAAGCACGCGTGGGACCGCCGGAGCCCCGCAGCGCCGAAGCCGTCACGGAAGTCTGATTGTTCGGATGCATGCATGATTGCTTGTTTGCATGCATTTCTGCTTGATTGCATGCATGATTGCTTGTTTGCATGCATAATTGCTTGTTTGCATACATGCTTGCTTGCTTGCATGCATGGTTACTTCTTTGCATGCATGCATGCTTGTTTGCATGCATTCATGCTTGCTTGCTTGCTTGCATGCATGCTTACTTCTTTGCAAGCATGCATGCATAAAGTTTTTAACTTTCTGCGAATAAAAATTTGGAACTGCAAAAGGGTAGGTGTTATGATATATTCGGCGAAATTATAATACGGCGATATAAAGTTAAGCGTAGTAAAAATAGGCTAAACACGTTTAGGAATAGTAAAAATGTGCAAAAAAATTTTAGGCTAGTAGTTTGTGCGCCAATGACAATTAGGAGTACAAATAATTAGGCATCCCGATATATACCCGCATATCCTTCACTTTTGTTACCTACGCTCGGCGGTCGCGCTAGGGTTGTCAAATATAAGCTAAAAACTATAATGACGTGGCACTCACATCTAGTTGTTCGTTTGATTTAAATTTACTGTTTAGAATGTAACAGGAAGAATGGACTGTAAACCAACAACTAAAATACTTACTTAAAAACGAAATCAAATACTAGGATCAGGAAATTGTGAGCTTTAATTAATTTACCTACCGATCAGCTGAACCCGTTAGTTAAAACTTAATCGTCTTTAAATATCAAAACAGCGTCGCGCGGAAATTCTGTCTAAGACACACTGCTAATAGGTAAGATCACAAAATGTGTCGTCTTGCCCTTTAAACCAAATAACCATCAAGATATTTCTATAAATAAATGTTCAAACCTGGAATTTGGACTACGGAATTCCCGCGTGATCTGATGAAAGACGAAACTTCTATGCAATACATAAATTCTGCATAATTATGTAAATATTAATTATAATCTTAAATAAACAGCAATGGCACAGTTCAGTTATTACATGCAAGTAAAATACTGTTTCGCCTACAATGCTCTCTGTACTTTCCGGACATGTTGACTTTTTGATTCCTTAAATGCTTGATCTAATTTATTCGTAAGGTGCACTAAGTTTGGTAAGTCACACTGTAGCAGTTTATGGTTGATCACATTTTGACATTGAGTAGCAGCCTTAGCATCTTGAATAGGCACGTTAACGTGTGTTAGTAAAATATTTTTGACCTTTGTGTCAGTTTTGTTCCTTTTGCCATCGTGACTCTGTGAAAATATTTTAGGAGTCATAAGCACAAAGTCCATTGCAACTGTTGGCTTTATTTCTTCCAAGTTTCCCTGACTGGCAACCTGTTAAATAAAAGAAGGTAATGTAAGTCAGTGGAAATTAACAATCACTTGAAACAGAAGAGTTAATAAAACCTTTACCTGAATTTCAAATCGCCAAGTCAGGTCCAGGTATGAAGGCTCTTTTTGCTGTAATAAATTCAAAGCTTCAGATAATTCTGCTTTCTTAGTAGCATATAGTTTGACAAGGACTTCTTGGTGCTCTGATGCAAAACCAGCTATTGCTATTGAAGATTTGAAATCCGGTTCCGTAAGCTGAAATTATTTTATGTTAGTAATATAAATATGTACCAAAAAAAAAGTAAAAAGGCTGTGTTAATGCCGTTGGAATTCCCTATCATTAAATTGAGGATAAATAAGATTTTATCAAACACCTTAGAAATACTCTTTTAATTACCTTTTAGGTAATTAGATCCTGAAAGAATAGATCTGTTTGAACTTAGAACCTAAATTGAAACTTTTTTGCCCGCGACTTCGTGTGCGTCTATCCCACGAGAGCCGTACTTGTTTCCGAAATCAGCCTATGCCTATTTTTGTCTATAAGTATCTATCTCCATGCAAAATTTCATCGAAATCTTTGATGCCGCCCTGGCTTAATTGAGTAACAAACATCCATTTATATTCATAATATTAGTAAGAAAGAAGGTGTGCGTGCCCTTCGAGAGGCCGCTGTGGAAAACGATGGTTTCGTATACATAAAGATTTAGCAGAACCTCTAAAACAATTGTAGCCAGAATGATAAATTTGTAGCTGTTGTAAGTTGTACGCTACAACTCGCCGAATGTGGTCCCTCAGATGAATTGTCAACTGTGTCAAATAACAAATTACTGAATCTGACCAAATAAGATGACTTTGATGAGTGGTAATATTTAGAAGGTAAATTGTAGGACTACATACGAAAATAAGAGCTCTGCCTAGTTATTGCAAATAAAGAAAATCAAATCAGATGATGGGCCCTCAGTTCTCAAGTGCTCAAAATTTACTTTCATGCTACAAATTTGTACTTAAAACAAAGTTTCTTTGGTAAGGTTTTAATTTAAGCAGAAGTAGCCACAATGCTACCCTGAGAGTACAGGGTTTAAATATTCTACTAGTAGGTACAGAATAAAAGCTCGAGTAAAGTGAGCCCTCCGGCCACACGCTAAAAACCAATTCCACGAGAAATATCTCGCCCAACTCATTGTTTGATAAAAATAGTTTACAGCATTTTTTGTACAAAATTTGCAGTTTAAAATTGTATTCAAATATTATTGCTATATAAAGTATTTAAAGACATATCTTGTTCTTAAATTCTCCATAATGATTTTGTGTATGTTAACCACATTATCAATTTTTTTAGAAAACTTTAAAGTATATGCTATATCATTGCTTCAGAGGTATTTTGAGAAAAAAATATGATTAAAAATTGTTAGAATAGAATAGAATAGAAATTGTTTATTTGCTTAAAACTGTTACAATTTTTAAGAATCACATGTTTTGCTATATAAAATTGCATGCAAATTTAAATAAAGTCACAAAATCAACCATGGCCAATTAATTATAAGTTATTTGCCACATAGAAAATCTTTTATATCATAAAAGTTTTGCTCACTTAACCATTTAAATAGTCTGTTTTTAAATAAATTAATAGGGAGCACCTTCATATTCTCTGGTATTTTATTGTAAATGCGTACAAACATGCAGAGTACACTCTTCCCATACTAGCTTGAATGTGGTATATCATTAAAAATCAGTCTATTAGGGCGTCTTAATTTCTTATTTGCTGTTCTTTTGAATAGCTCTGGATTTTTGTGAACAAACACTGCCACTTCGAGGATATAGAGTGATGGCAGTGGTAACAATCCAAGAGCTTTAAATAGTGACCTACATGACTCACGGGGTGGGATCCCACATATAGCCCTGACACATCTTTTTTGTGCAATAAATGCACTGTGATTGTTCGTGCTATTGCCCCACATTATTATTCCGTAACGTAATATGGATTCTATGTGTGCACGATACGCCATGATGGCAGTTTTCTTATCGGTTACGTTTTTTACTTGTCTCAATGCATATACAAATTTGTTGATCCTTTCACAAACATTATCTAGGTGTTTTTTCCAGTTTAAGTTTTCATCTAACGTTACTCCTAAAAATTGTATGTGATTTATTTCAGTGATTTTTGTGATACTTAATGTAAAATTGTATTGCTTGTGCTTAGATTTATTGAATTGTACAAATTTAGATTTTTCAAGATTAATTTTTAAAAAATTTGAATTTAGCCATCCGATAATTTTGTCAATAGTATTGTTAATATCATCTTCGTGATTTCGTACATTAGAAGTTACAATTATAGAAATGTCGTCTGCAAACAGAATGCATTTATGATTAGTCACGTGTATTATGTCATTAATATACAGGGTGTAAAAAAAGGCTTAACGAAGCCTTAAGCCTCGCATTAGGTTTATCAAACCAAAACGCATGTAACAAAAATAATCGCTGGGAAACGACTTTTTTTTTGAGGCATTAAAAAAATCAAGTATTTATTGCCCGCAATGTATAGCGCGCACGAAATGCTAGACGAGGTGTTGTGTACGTATGGGCTACGCGGGGCGGGGCGGGGGCAAACGCGGACCGCCTCGCTTTGCCCCTATCGCATGTACATCGTCTTCGGTTGTAACTTGTAGGCAGGCACAACCTACTAAAATTGCACAGAACACAAATTGCTAAACAAAAGTACCTACTTACCTACTCTTCATCCGTGTCGTCCAGATCAGGCCTCTCCAAATGAACCAGCTGTAGCTCAAACTGTCGACCTCCCATCTCCAAACAAACACGCGCCCGATACCGCGTGTTCTGATGCACTCTCTCGAGAATGCCTCCTCGCACCGACCGCTGTTTAAAGTCTTCAAACACGTCAATGATTTTTTGACGCATTTCGTCAGTCGATGTGCATGGCCGGTCAAAAACTCTGTCTTTCACGTAGCCCCACAAAAAAAAGTCGAGCGGTGTTAAATCTGGTGACCTGGCTGGCCATGCCTGAGGCCCATACCTCCTGATCCAGTGGTCACCAAACCACTCCGTCAGGCGTTCACGTACTGGCCTAACGATGTGAGGTGGTGCACCATCGTGCTGGAACCACGTCTCTCGCAGCTGGGCTAGTGGCATGTCATCCAGAGCCTCCGTCGTTCCATAAAGACGCAATGCTTCGGATGCATTGCCATGAGCCATCCCATTGCAGAACACCATGTTCACAAACTCACGAGCACTAAACTGATGCCAAGGCATTTCTAAAACACTTCACTGTCACGGGATTCACTAAAAAGATAACTGAACAACAACAAAAAGCACGCGAAAACAGAAAATTGCGATTTGCTAGCGGCTAGCGCATTCGATGACGTAAGAAACCGAACTAAATAAATTTCAAGTATGATTTTTGCTTTTGATTTCGCTGACGCCGACAAACGCCGGCCTTGTGACCGGCGCTCTCGGTTTCCTATTGGATCGCGCGCGCGCCGCATCGCTTGCGGCGCGGGGAAAGCCCCCGCTCCCCGCGAATCCGCGCTAGCTGCTCTAAGATTTTTAACCGACTTATAATGATTGCTATTTTCTTTGCTAAGGATTTTGATCAAAGGGACATGAATGAATTGTTTTTTTTTAGTAGGCAGTCATACCATGCTCAGTACATTTTATCATTTGTAAGTATTATTTTAAACCGAAAAAAGAAGGAATTCAGTCAAATGGCGGTACTAATACAGCCTTACAGCTTTATTTTTGTTTTGGTACATTTAAATCGAACAAAGTATTCGCTAAAATTTGCAATTCGTGATTTTTTGTATCTCAAAGAAATCATTTGGTTGCTTACTGTAGTAAATAGTAATTAGAATGGTAAAAAGAAATTCAAAGAACATTAATGTTATTTTTAGTTGAGTTTAATTTTACGAAAGAAGAAACCTTATTGCAATTGTACGGTTTAAATGAAGATAGAATGCAAAATTGTTGATAAAAGTTACCTACTTTTATCAACAATTTTGCATTAGATAGCATAGCAATTGAAATATGCCTAGCTATAAATTAACTAAACCAATCATTTAGATGGAATGTTGCCAAATCCTTTAATCGCGTTTTCATCAACAGGACTTGAATCTTACGTATTATCCATTTTTCAGTAACTTATTAACCGATGGAACTGTAAAGTACTCATTACTCGTATGAAACGAAAAAAAATCTTAAGTCATGATGTGGTACTACGCTACGCCTCATTTTGATGTTAGTTTAATCGACCAAATTATCCGAAAATAAAGCCAGTAAAGTGTAATTTGTGAAACTGTAGTGGGTGTAGGTGCTACGAGGCATGTCTTAATCTTCTAATGGTTAAAGTGTAGGCTTTTGATCGTAAGGTTCGATGTTCGAATCCTAGGCTGGCAACGCAAACAAAGTCAGAAAATCACCTACTTACTTAATGTATCAATAAGTGATGATTATGTAAATGTATGAGTATGTTGTAACGTTTGTGTGAAATGTACTCACAATGCTGTGTAGTAAATAAATAATGAATCTACCTAAAGTTAGATTCATTAAGATGTCAACTTATTTACTAGCGAGCAACTTTTAACTTCCTTCCGAAATTGTTCGGTTGTTTAGTAGCGTTAGAATGATTGCTATCTGTTTTGGTAAGGATTTCGATCAAAGGGACATGAATGAATTGTTAAGGCATACCATGTTCAGCACATTTTATCATTTGTAAGTATTATTGTACTACCGAAAAAAAAAGAATTCAGTCAAATGACAGTACTAATGCAGACATACAGATTTATTTTTGTTTGGTACGTTTAAAATGAACAAACTATTCGCTACAATGAATTTTTGTATCTCAGAGAAGTAATTTTCTTGCTGACTGTAGTAATTAGAATGGTGAAAAGAAGTACTAAGAACCTTAATTTTGTTTTTAGTTATGAGCTTAATTTTACGAAAAGAGAAACCTCATTGATATGCGCGTAGGTTTGCGCTCGGAAATGTTGCTAAACCTTTTTAGCTAGGCGTACAGGACTTAAAATTTCCGTATCCCATTTACGTAAGTAAGAAAAAAAAGGTAAACATAAGAGTTATGGTAAGCTCGTTGTGAGAGTAAAATAATTTGATAGCTTGTTTTCATTCGTGTAATCGAACGAATTATTCAAATTAAACTAGCAGCTTACAAATTGTACGGTTTTAATGAAGGTCGAATGAAAAATTGTTGATCAAAGTAGGTTACACAGATAGCATAGCAATTGAATTGATATGAAACTTTATTTTGGTTTTTGGATACGAGCTTAGTTATAAATTAACCAAACCAATCATTTGGATGGAATGTTGCCAAATCCTTTTATGCATCTGCATGCAGCCTGCGCGTTTTCATTAACAGGACTTGAATCATACGCATTCAGTAACTTATCAACCATTGGAACTGTAAAGTGCTCATTACTCGTATGAAACGAAAAAAAAACTTAAGTCATAATGTGGTACCTACTACGCAACGGCTAAAGCCTTATTTTGATGTTAATTTAATCGACCAAATTATCCGAAAATAAAGCCAATAAACTGTAATTTGTGAAACTTGAGTGGGTGTAGGTGGTAAGAAACTACGAGGCATGTCTTAATCTTTCTAATGGTTAAAGTGTAGGCTTTTGATCCTAAGGTTCGACGTTCGAAACCTAGGCTGGCAACGCAAACAAAGTCAGAAAAATACCTACCTACTTAATCTATCAATAACTGGTGATTAGTTATTTTGTTAGTTCATTAAAATCAGGATCAAGTGGTAAAGTCAGCAAGCCGTTCATTTAACTTTTCGAAGAACGACACAACAGCACAGCTACCAGCTGATCGTGCGGGGTGCGGGCATTGAACGAACGTTCATCGACCTCAACGCAAGCGTTACACAGCGAGTGCGCGCACACAATGAAGGACATTCGTGGTTGTGTGCGTGCGCGCGGTTTATTGCGGGTTGCTCTCTTTAAAGCGATTTTTATGAAAAAGTTGCGAACATTTTCAACATGTTTCTAAAGAAAAAAGTTTTGTTACAACAAACAGAAGATTTTCACGCAAAAATCTTGAAAAAAAAACTTTCACTTTGACCCTAATTATCTCAGGAACTATTCATTTCCCAGGTATGGTTTCCTGAAAAAAATTATCGTACAAATGAGTAGAATATGTGGTATTCGGCTTCGTTAAGCCTTTTTTTACACCCGATATAATAGAAATAAAATTGGTCCTAGCACGCTTCCCTGAGGAATACCCGAAAATTTTTCCTTGTAACTTGACGATATCGACTTGATTTCGTTTCCTGTTGTAGTATTTATACTGACGCATTGATGCCTACCGCTTAAGTACGATGATATCCAATTTAATGCGGGGCCTCTGATCCCAGCAGTTTCTAGTTTTTGTAACAATGATTTGTGAACAACAAAGTCAAAGGCTTTGGACAAATCCAAAAACAGTCCGGTGGTCAGACGATTTTGATTAAGATTAGCAAGTACTGAACCTATTAAATCGAAAATAGCTAAAGTTGTTGATTTGCGTTTTTGAAAACCATATTGTTCCTTCGTAATTATTTTGTATTTATTGCAAAAATTCTCAAGACGTTTTAGCATACATTTCTCAAAAACCTTTGAAATGATTGGTATGAGTGTGATAGGTCGATAAATTATCGGTATCTTCTTTGCTTCATTTTTTGTACAGAGGTTTGACAATAGACAATTTCAGTTTATCGGGAAATGTTCCTAAGGAAAATGAAAGGTTAACAAGGTATGACATAACGCAAACGATCTCTAAAACGCAAGTCTTAATTATATTGGTATTAATGTCATCGTAACTCTCCGACTGGGTATTATTAAGCATCATTATTTCTTTTTTAACTTCCTCTTCTGACATTGGCAGTAAGAACATCGAGTTAGCAATCGTATTGAGTTTATATTTGTACTTTTTTTATTTTATTTTATTTTATTTACTTAAGGAATAACAAACAGTTACACATTAAACATTGAAGAAAAAAACCTTTAAAAAAATAGTTAATGTATAACCCACTACGTTATCCACAGATTAATATACAAATTTTAATTAAATGTGCTAGGTGTTGCAACATAAAGAAGATGTAATAAAACTCTAAAATACGAGAGAAAAAGTAAAATAGGCAATACAATGTGGTGTACCTACAAAAATTTAAAGACAGAATTGCTCAGCTTATAAGCTATTGTAAGCCAATTCCTTAAACTTAGGTGCCGTAACCGCAAATATATCTATATCTTCAAATATGCTATTGTAAGTATCTACTAATCTGCGCAACTTTATATTATCTAATGTCAAATTATTTGTTAATTCAATGAAATAGTTATTAAAATGAGTTGCTATGTCAATTGGGTTAGTTATAATTCTGTTATTTACATTTATTTTCGAAATACTGTCATGTTTTTTAATGTCCATGTCCAAGTGGCTTTGCACTTGTTTTTGCATCTATATTTTAGCACTTGGCAAACTTTAATGGTAATTTTATCGCTTTCAAAACTAATTATCGAATTATGGAATTGTTCAGATGTAGCAGACTTGATCATGCATTGATTAAATACGACTCAATAAAATGTGTAAGTACTTATTTATTTTTTCTATCAATTTCCGTTAATCTTCTGATTTGTGGTTACCCGAATACGAATATTTTGTTCACATATAAATGAATCAGTTTTATTTCATGAAAGGAAATATTTACACACCACACAGATACATAAGTTTGTACTAGGAAATGACTACATATACAATTTTTATATTATTATGTATAAATTAAAACACCTTCCACCTTGACTTTAAATATGATAACTTTTTTCTGAAACGTGTGGCCCGAGGGCTCACTTTACTAGAGCTTTTATTCTGTACTAGTAGAATATATAAACCCTGTACTCTCAGGGCAGCATTGTGGCTACTTCTGCTAAAATTAAAACCTTACCAAAGAAACTTAGTTTTAAGTTCGTAGCATTAAAGTGAATTTTGAGCACTTGAGAACTGAGAGAACAAATCCAATCAGATGATGGGCCTATCATCTGATTGGATTTTCTTTATTTGCAGTAACTAGGCAGATCCCTTATTTTCGTATGTAGCCCTACAATTTACCTTCTAAATATTACCACTTATCAAAATCATCTTATTTTGTCAAATTCAGTAATTTGGTATTTGACACAGTCCATCTGAGGGACCACATTCGGCGAGTTGTAGCGTACAACTTACAACATCAATGGCCTTGGACAAGTGGCTTTCTAATATCGTTATTGTTTACACTATCGAAATAGATGACACATGTCTGCAAATGTTCATGTAGAGCTTACGATCGATCGCTCGTTTGTTATGTCATTTTCATACTATTATCCGGTTCAAATTCTGTTAGGATTCGACTTTTTGGAGTTGCGTTATGTGATAGTGATGACTTGTAGGGTCAGAAAAAAAGTCAGATGCATAATAAGCTCGCCTCCGCAGCTTCAGCCTGCTCAGCCGCTACAGCTCGCGCGGGTGCTTGAGGCCTCCTCCACCTGGTCTGAGGGCGTCCTACACTACGTTTGCCGAGATGCAGTCTCCACTCAAGAACTCGTTTACCCCAGCGGTCGTCGGTTCTGCGGCTAACATAGCCAGCCTACTGCAACTTTAGCTTGCTAATCCGCTGGGTTATATCGGTAACTTTAGTTCTCTGCAAGATCACCTTATTTCTGATTTTATCCCTTAGGCTTGATTTCCTCGTAAGCTGACGTCGGTGACCGACGTCGGCGGCGCGTACCGTCGGTCACGTATGAACACAGAAAAGCCCCGCACTGCGAAACCGATCACTGTACGGAACAGTCGTGTGCTAAATTAAATTGTGATTTTTAATAATGAATCCATTTATAATTAAATATAAAGTTGTCTCAATCATTGCCTAGATAGTAAAAGAACAGCAAAAGCTAACCTTTTACCTAAACTATGGGATAAATCCCATAGATTAGGTCGTTCACGCACCCCATAAATGACTCGTTCGGTATCGACGTTCATGGCAACGTATTTAATTATTAAGATTTTATTAACGTATTTTATTTTGGCTGCATTTTATTTTGATTTTGGCTGTACGCGCATACATCCGTACGGCAGAGCGGTCAGCGGCGCACTGAGCGCGCTCCTATTGTTCCGTAGCGCGTCAGTCGACCGACGTACGCGCCGCTGACGAGCGAGACCGACGCGCGTCGTACGCGGCGCGTACTAAATTATCTGCCGCTGACGACAGCGTTGCAGTGCGGTGCTTCATAGAACATTGTGTTTATTCGTACGCTCGACCGATGTACGCGACCGACGTCAGCGTAGGAGGAAACCAAGCCTAAGAGAAACTCCGAGCATAGCACTTTCCATAGCCCGCCGCCGCGTCAGTGACCACGTTTCGGCTCCGTATGTAATCATGACGGGTAGGACGCACTGATTGAAGACTTTCGTCTTGAGGCATTGTGAGATTGACGATGAGAAGACTCGACGTAGTTTCCCAAATGCTGCCCAATCCAACTGAACTCTTCTGTTCACCTCATCCCCAAAGTTGTTTCTACTTAACTGCAATGTGTGCTTGGGTACACATATTTTTTAACAACTTCGAGGACGGCGCCATGCATGCACCGCAATCGTTTCCGGCAGTACAAGTTTATGTATGTGTACAGAAGAGTCGGCTAGGTCATTCAGCATCTGTTGTAGGTCCTGCAGCTTTATTGCCATAATGACGATGTCGTCTGCAAATCGCAAGGATGTATTCGCCATTGATTTTGATGCGTCGCTCTTTCCAGTGCAGCGTCTTGATCATATACTCCATTGCATTTGTGAACAATTTCGGGAAAATGACGTCCCCTTGTCTCACTCCATGATGCAACGGTATTTTTTGTTTGCTGATTCTGTACTTGGACGGACATGGTGGCGGCTTCGTAGAGACAGCTCATCACTTGGATCTACTTGGCAACGCTGCAGGGACTCCAAAACGGACCAGATCTCGATCGAGTCGAAGGCTTTCTGATAGTCCACGAATGCTAGACACAAGGGCTGATTACACTCTACGGTCTTCTGTATAATCTGCCGCACTGTGTGGATGTGGTCTATGGTGCCGTTTCCACTCTGATATCCAGCCTGTTCCGGTGGTTGGAATTTGTCGAGTCTTCGCGCAAGGCGGTTCGTGATGACTCTTGAAAACAGCTTATAGACGTGGCTTAGAAAGGAAATGGGTCGATAGTTCTTTAGCAGTCCACGCCTCCGGAGTTCTCCCTTCAAACAGAACAGCATTAAAAAGCTTTTGAAGCTCCCTCAGTACGGGTTCACTTCACCGCCAGCCTTTAGCAACTCTGTTGTAACGCCATCCTCTCCAGGAGCTTTTCCATTTTTCAGCTGTTTAAGAGGAAACACAAGGGCCGTTTTTCCATACAAACGTAGTCCCCTATTTCCTCTCTGGATAAAGCCAGTAGAGCAATATTTTTTATTACAAAAACCTATGGCCACTATTAGCATGTTTCTATGTTTTCTGTTTTTTCATAAATTAATAAATAAAAAAGATATGAGCCCTCAAAAATCGAAACAATTCGCCAGATTTTCCGCTGTGTTCAAGCACCCAGCAAACAAATTTGGCTAAATTTTAGAAAAAAAAGGAAAACATACGAACACGGCTAAAGCCTTTCTTTAATTATTAATGAAAAAAAGTATTTAAATCGGTCTAGTTTTGGAAAAGTAATCGGGGGACTACGAAACGCTGATTTGGTGTGCTTATAGTAGGTATTTTCGGTCCAAGAAGCAGTTGTCTCTATCACGCTCTGCAGTGAAGGCGTTTGGCACTGCGCGACAGCATTAGATTTTACAAATACCTATTTTTCAATTCTCTCGACCTCGTAGTGTTTCCTCCTTAAGAACCATATCGATTTCGTCAATGCTGACTTCTGGCAGGTCTTGAGTGTAGTGGCGCGTTATTAACGCGTTTCTAGGGTCCTCATTTTCGTGATCAGGTCGAGATGCATGGGAAGCGTATAACCGGCCATAGAAGCGTTCTACTTTGGAAAGGACTGCTGGCTTCGAAGCAACGACTACTCTACTTGCTGTGGTCAGAATCGTCAGGTGGCTTCTTCCAAGAGATTGTACGAACACTTTCGATCCCCGATTTGGCTCAACCGCTCTTTCAATCGAAAGAGTATTGGAGCATCGGTGGTCGTGTCGTACGAGCTTTCTGATTTCTTGGTATAGAGCGCGCTTTCCTGATGAAGTGACGGGTGGGTTTTCACGTCGTTCCTTCATCAAGCCTAAAGTCCTTTCCGAAAGCTTTGACTTCCTGCCCTTACGCTGCATTTCACAAAATCTCGTACCTTCTTCCCTGAGGATCCGAACCACATTTTCGATGTTCTGGTTTACGTCTGTTGTGGTTTCCACGGCAGCGATTCGGTTTTCAAGGTTTGACTGGAACGTTTCATATCCTATCATGGTTTGGAGCAAAGTAGGTCGGAGCCTTGACTTCATCAGACGGACACGTTCAACCTTAAAATCGATATTCAGAGAGCCTCGAATGAGTTGGTGATCGCTTCCGGTATTAAACCTGTTGATCACGGAGACGTCTCTGAATATATGCTTTTTGTTGGTCATGATGAAGTCAAGCTCATTTTACGTCATAGTGTCGGGGCTTTGCCACTTCTTTTGGGGCTGTTTCTTTAAGAAAGAGTTCATCAAGAAGAGCCTCCTGTTCGAGGAAGTTGACAAGCATTTGCCCCCATGGTTTCTGCATCCAAATCCATAGGATCCTATTACAAATTCTTTGCAATAGGCTATTTGACAATGCGAAAAATAAAGTGCGAATTACTATTATCAGCTTATATTATGAGTTTAAAAATGGTTATTTAGTAACGGAAGTTGAAAATAATGAATTTATTTATAAATCCAGAAATAAAAATGCATTTATTTAAACTTTTTTCACGTGACACGAAACGCTCCTGATTGGACGTGTTTATGATGACGTAACCTGCTTGATAACTTCGTTTGCCTACTTGTGTTTTAGTAGCTTTTCAAAATGTTTTGATAATATTTTCCTATAATAATAGTATCCATTGTGTATGTGTGATTTATTTCCAATATTTTACAAATTCTGTCAATTAATTTTACCATGGGCAACGATTTTGTAAAGCAAAAAGCAGTAACCTGCCCATTCATTTAAAATCTGTAACAAACAAACTAGTTAGTCGTGATCTTTGAGTGCAATGTGTGTTGAAAATAATAATAAAACTGTGCTACAATTTATAGCTAATATTATGAAAACATCGGAAATATTCTAAGTGAGTTGCAAGAGGCATTCTGATAAAAACATTAGAGGTATTATAACCTCAAACCAATAACAAAATATTTACATTCCTAATGCAATGCATTATTAAAAATTATAAATATTATGTTTACTTCCATCGAAATGGTCCTCACAGAAGAAAATATTTTTACTATTCGCTATGTAATTATTTATTAGGATCCCTCCGAAATAGTTTCGGCTCACTTAGACTTTCTTTTGAACACTTACAAATAGTTTTTCAAAGTTTTATTCAAGTATTTAAAATTTATTTTATTGCTGTTAAAATATAGATCCAATCGCACTTTCGTTATTTGTTGGCAACAAATGTATGTAGATAATATAAGCTACAGATCACAAGACAGGCAGGTGATGTCACCGACCCCATTGCAGCGCCATATTGACGAAATAGCGTTTTGGCGCGCTATTTCAACTTTCAATTTTCATTTTGATATTTTTCAGCGAATATTTGCCAGAATTTAAAATAAAAATCGGCCAAGTGCGAGTCGGACTCGCGCACGAAGGGTTCCGTACCAAAAAGGCCAAAAAAACGGGTTTGTTGTATAGGAGCCCCCCTTAAATATTTATTTTATTTTGTTTTTAGTATTTGTTGTTATTGCAGTAACAGAAATACATAATTTGTGAAAAGGTCAACTGTCTATAGTCCTTAAAATATAGCTTGATTAGAATAACACCTGTCAAACTGAAAAGACTAGTGATGGGACTGACTCGACTGATCAAACGATAAAAAACAGTAATGGCGAATGACATAAAACGAAAATCAGATATATTAAGATTTAACAGTGAGTCAGTATCGTGATCATAATAACAATAATTGGAACAATCATAAAAATCAATTAGATTTTTTTATCGTATATACGAGTAGAATATAGAATCTAATCAATTTAAAAAAATTTTCGTAAACTATTAATAACGACAATTTGATGTTCTTAGCATCAACCAATTCTCATCGAGTCATTTGTAACATTTATGTTACATAACTTCGATTTTGAAATATTGTTAATCAGTCGATTTCGATTTGTCGATTTTACGTCATCACTAGTGATTATGAAAAATGACGTAACCTTGTAAAGACGTCTTTTAAAGAATTTTTGTGACTGGATTATTTTAATATTTTTAACTTAAAATCCCTATTTTATATAATTAAATTGATTAATATGTACAGCAAAGTATAAAAAAATATTCTTAACATGCCAGTTACCAATATTTTTTCGTGTGCAAATGTGTTTCACTTGTGTGACGCTGGTACAAGGTTACGTCATGTGTTTCAGTGACACCTGTCATTCTAATCAAGCTATATTTTAAGGACTATAGCTATCGCGGCTCTTGAGATACAGCTCGGTGACAGAGCGACGGACAGACGGACAGACAGCGAAGTCTTAGTAATAGGGTCCCGTTTTTACCCTTTGGGTACGGAACCCTAAAAACTACTTTTACTGGGTTCTTCAACCTCTACTTAATAATATAAAATGGATTTCAAAAACCAGTCAAATAGCCTATTCTGTGTACTCCCACTTTACCGTTGAAGTCCCCCATAACAACGCTGTAGTGAGTCTTAGTGGTGAAGTGGACGTCATCAAACATATCCTCCACCTCTTCGTCCGAGTGTTTCGCCGTTGGTGCGTACGCTTGCACCACCATGAGGCTATACCTCTCGGTGAGCTTAACAATAATGTACGCACTACGCGTACCTACGCTACCCTGTTCGACACACTTATTTACCAGAAACCTTGGGATTGTTGGTCTCCCTCACGAATTTGAGGGTTATGGTGTCTCTCTTCGCATAGCCCTAGGTAGGATATGCCACCTAATCTTCCCAAGTTCCACCTCAAGTTGAGCCAGATGCGAGTCTAGCCGTAACGTGCGTCCGTTGTACGTCGCCAGGGTTAATAGTTTTTGGTGGCCTTCCGTAACCCGGAGATTCTTAGCATTACCGTGGTCGCCACCATGACCGAATAGCGGGCGGCACTGCCGGGAACTGGGGGCTAAAAAACTTATTTTACGTCTGCATTTAAGGTTTTGCCCATAATCGCCACGCTGGGCAGACGGGTTGGCGATCGCAGAGCGTAGCTTCTCGCACTGGTGACGCTGCTGGCCGTCACCGGCCTGCTTTATTTAACCACGCCTTAAGTTTGGATGGTTATACCGCCATCGGTCAGTCGATCGCCAGAGCCTCGTTCATCGTCCAGCAGGATGCACCGCGTGCAGGTGAGGTTGGCTTTGGGTAAATGGGGTCTCCTACGTAGTTTCGAATGCCGCTGTTGCGACACACGCTGTTGCGAATTTTTTCTCTACTGCCTCATTGGTTCGAAAGCTCATGGACTCGAATGATGTAGTCGCGAAAGACGCTGATTCGAAAAACATTTTCACTGCCTCACGCGCTCGAATGCTTGTGACTTCGATTTATTACTTTATTAGTCACTAGCTGTTGCCCGCGACTTCGTCCGCGTCATATTCTGTTATTTTGATCGCGATTATTTTTGCATCATTTTTCAATGATGCTTCGCTCCTATTGGTCGCAGCGTGATGCTATATAGCCTATTATATAGCCTAAATCAGTCCTCGATAAATGGACTATCCGACACAAAAATATTTTTTGAATTCGGATCAATACTTCCTGAGATTAGCGCGTTCAAACAAACTCTTCAGCTATTATAAAACTATTATAAAGCTGAAGAGTTTGTTTATTTACTAGTATAGATTTTATAATATTTTTGTACTAATTCGTATATTTGTACCAAAATTCCGTAAGATATGTACCTCAATAAGTTTTCGGATACATTCATACAGTCCAAGTCTCTTATTATCTAACAGATTATTCTAACGGCGATGCCAGGCTTCTACACTGTTTTGAGTACCTGCGTGGAAGGTACGAATTGTTATTTCTCTCTAGTATAAAGTATAAAGGCTCGGTGGAAAAAGTGGTTGTAAGCGTGAAACGTGAATGCTGTCATCTACAGGATGTCCAGTAAGTACCACGACAAACTTAAGGAGAAGCAAGGTGTAAGGGTCAAGGTTTGAATTATGTTTGGAAATTCAGTTCGAATATTTATTTGCGTTAACTGTAGGTAGGCATAATTGTAGGGATGTAGAGGGGCGAACCACCATCTTCCGCCCCAAGCCAACCTCACCTGCACGCGGTGCATCCTGCTGGACGAGGAACGAGGCTCTGGCGATTGACCGACCGATGGCGGTATAACCATCCAACGGAAGGCGTAGTTAAGTGTACCGGGCCGGTGACGGGCAGCAGCGTCATCGATGCAAGAAGCTACGCCCTGCGATCGCCAACCCGTCTGCCCAGCGTGGCGATTATGGGCATAACCTCCTATGCAGACGCACAAAAAGCCACGGCCCCCAGTTCCCGGCGGTCCCGCTATTCCTGGTCATGGTGGCGACCACGGTTACGGCGGGACGGGGGATGCGAAGAATCTACGGGTTACGGGAGGCCACCAAAAACAACTGACCCTGGCGACGTACAACGGACGCACGCTACGGCTAGACTCGCATCTGGCTCAACTTGAGGTGGAACTTGGGAAAATTAGGTGGCATATCCTAGGGCTATGTGAAGTCCGAAGAGAGGGGGAGGACACCATAACCCTCGAGTCAGGCCACCTAATGTACTTTCGTGAGGGAGACCAACAATCCCAAGGTTGCGTTGGGTTTCTGGTAAATAAGTCCCTTTCTGACAACGTTGTGGAAGTGTCCAGTGTGTCGAACAGGGTAGCGTACCTTATTTTTAAGCTCACTGAGAGGTATAGCCTCAAGGTGGTTCAAGCGTACGCACCGACCTCGAAACACTCGGACGAAGAGGTGGAGGATATGTTTGATGACATATCAAAGGCCCTCCACTTCACCACTAAGACTCACTACAGCGTTGTTATGGGGGACTTCAACGCTAAAGTGGGAGTACAGAATTGCAGCGAATCGGTAGTAGGATCCCATGGATTTGGATGCAGAAACCATAGGGGGCAAATGCTTGTCAACTTCCTCGAACGGGAGGGGCTCTTCTTGATGAACTCCTTCTTCAAGAAACAGCCCCAAAGGAAGTGGACGTGGCAAAGCCCCGACATTATGACGAAAAATGAGATTGACTTCATTATGACCAACAAGAAGCATATATTCAGAGACGTCTCCGTGATTAACAGGTTTAATACCGGAAGTGATTATTGACTCGTACGAGGCTCTCTGAATATCGATTTTAAGGCTGAACGTGTCCGTCTGATAAAGTCAAGGCTCCGACCTACTTTGCTCCAAACCATGATAGGATCTGAAACGTTCCAGTCAAACCTGGAAAACCGACTCGCTGCCGTGGAAACCACAACAGACGTAAACCAGAACCTCGAAAATGTGATTCGGATCCTCAGGGAAGAAGGTACGAGATTTTGTGAAATGCAGCGTAAGGGCAGGAAGTCAAAGCTTTCGGATGGAACTTTAGGGCTGATTAAGGAACGACGTGAAAACCCACCCGTTACTTCGTCAGGAAAGCGCGCTCTAAACCGAGAGATCAGTAAGCTCGTACGACACGACCTCCGTTGCTCCAATACTCTTGCGATTGAAAAAGCGATCGAGCAAAATCGGGGGTCGAAAGTGTTCGTACAATCTCTTGGAAGAAGCCACCTGACGAAACTGACCACAGCAAGTGGAGAAGTCGTTGCTTCGAAGCCAGCAGTCCTTTCCGAAGTAGAACGCTTCTATGGCCGGTTATACGCTTCGCATGCATCTCGACCTGATCCCGAAAATGAGGACCCTAGAGCCGCGTTAACACGCCACTACACTCAAGACCTGCCAGAAGTCAGCATTGACGAAATCAGGATGGCTCTTAAACAGCTGAAAAATGGAAAATCCCCTGGAGAGGATGGCGTTACAACAGAGTTGCTAAAGGCTGGAGGTAAACCCGTACTGAGGGAGCTTCAAAAGCTTTTTAACGCTGTCCTGTTTGAAGGGAGAACTCCTGAGGCGGTAGGAGTGTTGTCGTCCTGTTCTTCAAAAAAGGAGATAAGACCCTGCTGAAGAACTATCGACCCATTTCCCTTCTAGGCCACGTCTATAAGCTGTTTTCAAGAGTCGTCATGAACCGCCTTGCGCGAAGACTTGACGAATTCCAACCACCGGAACAGGCTGGATTTCGGAGCGGATACGGCACCATAGACCACATCCACACAGTGCGGCAGATTATACAGAAGACCGAAGAGTACAATCAGCCCTTGTGTCTAGCATTCGTGGACTATGAGAAAGCCTTCGACTCGATAGAGATCTGGTCCGTTCTGGAGTCCCTGCAGCGTTGCCAAGTAGATTGGCGGTACGTGCAAGTGATGAGATGTCTCTACGAAGCCGCCACCATGGTCGTCCAAGTACAGAATCAGCAAACAAAACCTATACCGTTGCATCGAGGAGTGAGACAAGGGGACGTCATTTCCCCGAAATTGTTCACAAATGCAATGGAGGATATGTTCAAAACGCTGCACTGGAAAGGACGAGGCATCAACATCAATGGCGAATACATCTCTCACTTGCGATTTGCAGACGACATCGTCATTATGGCAGAAACGCTGCAGGACCTACAACAGATGCTGAATGACCTGGCTGACTCTTCTGTGCGCATCGGCTTGCGAATGAACCTGGATAAAACCAAGGTTATGTTCAATGAACATGTACTACCGCAACCGATTGCGATGCACGGCGCCGTCCTCGAAGTTGTTCAGAAATACGTGTACCTCGGGCAGACATTGCAGTTAGGTAAAAACAACTTTGAGGATAAGGTGAACAGAAGAATTCAGTTGGGTTGGGCAGCATTTGGGAAACTACGTCGAGTCTTCTCATCGTCGATCCCACAATGCCTCAAGACGAAAGTCTTTAATCAGTGCGTCCTACCCGTCATGACATACGGAGCCGAAACGTGGACACTGACGGTACGGCTAGTCCACAAGTTCAAAGTCGCTCAGCGGGCTATGGAAAGAGCTATGCTCGGAGTTTCTCTTAGGGATAAAATCAGAAATGAGGTGATCCGGCAGAGAACTAAAGTTACCGACATAGCCCACCGGATTAGCAAGCTGAAGTGGCAGTGGGCTGGCCATATTAGCCGCAGAACCGACAACCGCTGGGGTAAACGAGTTCTTGAGTGGAGACCGCGTCTCGGCAAACGTAGTGTAGGACGCCCTCAGGCTAGGTGGAGTGATGATTTGCGCAAGGTGGCTGGCAGGAGCTGGATGCGAGAAGCCGAGGATCGACCTAAGTGGCGTGCAATTGGGGAGGCCTTTGTTCAGCAGTGGACTGTGATAGGCTGATGATGATGATGATGATAATGATAATATTACTCGTATCTAGGCGGAAACGGAAAGCGAAACTGCGGAATTATAATACGTACTTATAAAAATTTATGCCGCAAAACTCACGAGTATGTACCGATGTAAATACTTATTTAAATACCGATTCTAAAAAACTCTTCTAAATAAATAAATAGATCCTAATAGGTACGAGTAATATGGAAATCGCAAAATTATTTTTACATTTAATGTATTTTTTATACATTTCGATTATGAATTGCTAGTAGTAACGCCCCGTTGGTCTAGTGGTTTAAATACCGGACCAAGATCTTGGGGTCCTGGGTTCGCATCCCGGGACGGGCAACCAAAAGTTTCGATTTTTCGAACATTTTGTTCGGGTTTGTGATCACCAACCCGCATTTGGCAAGCGTGGTGATTATGCCTGTACCCATCATTGCTGTGGTAACTTGAATTCAATGATGGAGGCCTTTTCCCTGCAGTGGGATGATTATAGGCTGTTACTTAGATGAATATTCTTTTACACACATTATGCAATAGACTTAAGGCTATATAGCATCACGCTGCGACCAATAGGAGCGAAGCATCGTAGAAAAATGTTGCAAAAATAATCGCGATCAAAATAACATAACAGTGTAGTGACTAATAAAGTAATAAATCAAAGTCACAAGCCTTCGAGCGCGTGAGGCAGTGAGAATGTTTTTCGAATCAGCGTCTTTCGCGACTACATCATTAGAGTCCATGAGCATTCGAACCAATGAGGCAGTAGAGAAAAAATTTGCAACAGCGTGTGTCGCAACAGCGGCATTCGAAACTACGTAGGAGACCCGGGTAAAAGATGGTCGTTCGCCGTTTGTTTGAATATTTATTTTTAGTAAAATATTTGATAGTACAAGTTTTGGTTTAAGGATATAATTTGAAAAATAGCAACCTTTGGTCAGGCTTGATAGAAATGGCGTTTTATTTTAACTTAAAATGAATTTCTACAGGTACTTAGCATTTAGGTATATCCCGTGGGTATATCATAATTAGTAAGCTCTTAATTTTTCACATGATTGAATTTCAAAAGGTAGGTAAGAAGAAAAAGAAAGGACATTCATAAAAAATACTTACATTGTGTTTACATGCCTCTACTAACAGATAAGTAAGTGCATGAACCAAATTTTGTATAGCATTCACTGGTGTGTTCAATTTTTCTGAAAAATAATTTAGTTAGGATTAGTTGTCAGCGACAAACCCATGCAGCTTTTACTTTTTTATACCTAGTCTCTTTTAATTTTTCATAATTATTTAATTGTTTTATTTACTTAACTATAATTGGGAATACAATAGCTTTAATTTAATATTAGCAGTATTATCAGTAGTATCTACTCACAAAATTAACATTATACCAACAAAATAAATAAGTCTACAAAAGTAGATCCAATAAATTAGACCAATACCAATAACATGATCTAACTTTTAATGGACTATTTCTCACCAGCAGCATTTGAGTACTTCTTAGAATTTATTCCATTGTTTATATAGTCAATTGATAATTTACAAAAGTCGACTAGAACTGAAAGAAAGAACGGTGGTTTATAAATAGTTGGTATTAAATCAAAATTATTGAAATATAGGTACACATCTAAACATTGTTATTTACCTTGCGTAGATTGGCTGTGTAACAAATTGAGATGTTCTTTCTGCAGTTCGCTTAGAAAAATTATCATTATTGGTAGTAACTAGTAAAGACAGCCTAAAAAATCCTGAAATAAACAAAGTGTAAACACTCACTGAGCAAGTAAATCAAGTAATCACTTGTACGTAAACACTAAGCAAGTAATAGAGTGATTACATTTACTTGCTCAGTGGTAATCACTACGTTCGAGACGGGACCAGGGATGCCAGCCTATAAATCGCGATTATACAGTTTAGTATCTTCGAGGACTACCGTTTCTTTGCTCACCAGTTGGCGCCACTGTAGAATTCGGTCCGGAGGTATAGCTGTCAAAGGCGATTGGCGCCGAAACAAAGTGTTAAATTTTGAATCTAAGTCAGGTTATATTGTTTATAAATAACTATCTTGATATCAACAAACTAACTTCTGAAATAGTTGCTCTTGAGGCCGCCCATTTTTGCACTTTTTCTTAATTCCGCTTTTAAAGCGTTCACATTGATCGCCAAATAATCCATATTTGCGATATTTTACGAAGGAGATCACTTTCCAGCAGGTAAATTAAAGAAATTTTAATTTATGCAACAAATTCCGCTAAAACCAGTACAAACTAAATGATAATGGACCTCACGCGACACTAGCGCCTCTAGTGGCAAATTCACTAGCGATAGCCCCTATTATACAAAATTGGACTATAAACATAACTATTTTAAAAATCAGTTTTTCTTTAAACTTCAATAAAAGTAACCTAGTATCCTGTACTTGAATACTGTTACGTTTTATTTATTACTCTTTTGTACTACTTTACAGTACTGGTAACAATAAAATAATCTTATAATAGTGGTGGCCAGTGCAATGGTGAACTCACGTCCTATTTCAGGCCTTTCTCAAATTTTGTATACTATTATACGTAATGATCATGGATACAATTTACCACCCGATTATACAAATTTTGTATCCAAATATACGATCTGGCAGCCCTGGACGGGACTCAGTAGTAAAAGAAAACAATACCAATCTATGAAACACATGCTGACAAGTGACACTTGACAGAAAAATTCATTTTTTTATCATTTAAATTTAACGGCTTTGGACGAGTCTATACAGCCTAGTCTATAATTATAATGTCAATTTAAAATACATAAAGTAAGTAAGTAACAGCCATGATTTAGGATACAAGTAGATCGACTGACAGCCCAAAAATGCGTGACCAGTTTTGACATGTCAATGTGTGTGTAACCTTTAACATTTTTAGACTATCGATAAGAATCGCAGTTCGTCGTTTGGAAAATAATGTTTACTGTCACACTGTTTTTATCTCGAGATTATGCACCTACTTTGCGGCATACCTCACCGCCCTCACTTCTTACAACTATAATAGTGGGCAGGTAAGTGTGCCCGGTGAGTCTATTTTTACATATGATTAAAAAATAAATAGTTTAAATTTATAAAAAAATAACAGCATATTTAAAAGTTTTATAAATGTAAGAAGTGAGGGCTTGGCTGGAGCTTTGCGGTGAGGTATGCCGCAAAGTAGGTGCATAATCTCGAGATAAAAACTTATTAGTTTTATTTATTTATTTCTTCAAAAGATTTTCCGGTGTCATCTGCTGTGCCGTGTGAGCTCATCAATTGCAGTCAGTGAAAAAGAACAAATTAACAAAATCTGAACAAATATTTACATTTTGATGAATCAATCCCTGATTATAGACCTTTAACAAGATTATCTTAGTTATGTGGTTCCTTACAGTTTCCTTCTTCAAATTGTTAAGTTGACATTCATTTGAGACGCTAAACGTTAAATAACATCAAATTTCTCTGGAAACATTCAAGATAAATGTCGACAATAGTATCGGTAAATTTGAGTCAAGCTCTAGCGTACATGTAAAATATTTCGATGAATTAATTATCCACCAAAATAATGTAATGTTACAACTTCCTCCTCCGGTCACCCGAACAGTTGCCTACAACTTCCACCGCCAATTATTTTACTTTATATATTAGCCTTTATTTAAAACATCTTAAATCCTAATATTTTGACAATTAGAATTCCTTATTTTAAATAACTGTTTCACCACCTACCTAATTTACAACTGTATTAATCAAACATTATCTTACAATATTCTGTCCACACTTCCGGCTATAAATAATTTCATTATAATTATTAATATACTAAAAACTATTACAACAATATTTTTTATTGTATTTAAAATAATAAGTATAGGTTTTAGTTAATTAAGCCAATATAGTTAATTAAGCTAATAATTTCTGAACACTAATTTCTATTGTATAAAAGTTCGTTGATTGATTCTTGTTGTACCTACACCGATGTATTTTTTCCCTCCATGCAAATTGTATAAAAACAGCTTGTCGAAAACTTAATAAAATAATCATCGCACGGATAACATCCAACTTAGACGTTGTTATTTTCTGCCCGAACTGCGCCCCTTGTTACAGTAAATAATCAATACATAGAACTTTATCTATACAAAATAATAGAAGAAACAAACGGATTGAAGTAATTTCACATTTACAACACAACAACAAGATCAAATTCAACAAAAATAACGCGTTTTTACGTTGACGACTTTCTACGTATTTACCTGTGAAATAGGCAATTTTCTAGATTATTTTTGTGGTTGACTCCACAGGCACTCACAGAACATGTGACCATTGTTAAATAAAATTGTATTTACTTTAGATAATCTACGATGTACTAGATAATTCCATAAAATGTTGAAGCTTATATCGCATATGCCCCTGGATGTCACTCTGTCAATTAAGACTGATCACAAAACGAAAAGATTAGTTTTCTTTTTCTATCTTGCTAGATTTCCATAAGAGGTTTTCTTCTATCTCGCAGGCTTTGTCCGTCTATTATATTACCATAAACGTAGAATATAATTTATATTGTACGTTTATGGTAACAGCCTAGAATCATCCCACTGCAGGGAAAAGGCCTCCATCATTGAATTCAAGTTAACACAGCAATGATGGGTACTGGCTTAATCACTACGCTTGCCAAAATGCTGGTTGGTGACTTCGATCATATATTTTTGTAGATGCACAGTTGCCGTCTAAAAAGTGTCAACGGCGAAACAAGGCATAAATCAACAATATGCCTTGTTTCGCTCTCATTCGCTCTATGACCGCGTGAGAGCTATTACGTTAACAATGCCAAAGTGCGTAGTGCAAAATTGTAAAAATTACACATTAAAAGTGCAAAAGAAGGATGGAATATCATATTTTCAGTAAGTATATCTTTATTTTAAATTTTTGATGTTGTTTTCTTTTGCTTTAAGGTTATTTTTATTCATATTTTAATAATATTAGCAATTTACGGCGGCATACAATGTACGCATCTATCCCTTTCACACTCGCGTGAGTCCCTCCTAAGAAAAAACGAAACCGAACTAGCGCTAGAGAACAAAGTCAATAGGATAATGGTGGAGTCGTCATTACATTTTTTAAAGAAAAATTTAATATTACTTCCATATATTTTTTATCGTTTTAGTTTTCCGAAAAATGAAATTCAAAGAGAAAAGTGGAGGTGTATTATCGCACAAGATAGAGCAGAACAGCATTACAAACCAAATGGTTCTAGTGTGGTTTGTTCGAACCATTTTTGTGAAGAGGACATGTACACAACACAAAAAGGGTTTAGGAGAATTAAAAAAACAGCCTTACCAATTATACAGGTATGTTCTATATGTTTTCAGAATATTTAGCCAACTTTAAAAAAGGAGGTTATTAATTCAACCTGTTAGAATGTAATATTTCAAAATGTATGTACGTTTGTAATGCGCAAAATCTTCAATAGTTAGAATTTAGGTATAGTCCAACCTATAGAATAGTGCCAGTTTCATCAAAATGGATTCGGTAGTTAATCACTGACTGCCTTTAATCTTTGAAGTCAGAAATTTAATGAAGTCAAGACAGAGAAAAATAATTATGATTTTTTTCAGCTAACAGAATCAAAAACCGAAGAGGAAAAGACAGAAAATTTGGAATCTCCATGTCGATCCTCGCCACAAGACCCACTCAATTTAAATATAGAATTTAAGGAAACGACGACATGTTCAAACACACAGGTAATTCAAACCCAATCCTTTACCCACATGACGTGTTAAAAAGGATTGCACCTAATTTTTTAGACAAAAAATCGAGTTCCCTTCTTAATGAGTTAATAAGTCACATCTAATTTAATTTTAATTTATTAATTTAGTTCATACCTACACTTCCGAAATGTATGAAATAACTGGAATTGGTTCCCAAATAAATATTTGTTTATGTTAATAAACATATCGACTGCTTATCGAACTAATTTTAAAGTAATAAAAAAACTGTATTTCTTCCAGGTATCGATAGGACTGGAGTTCGACAACTTCCAAATAAATACAGCCCCTGTTACCAGTTCTCCATGTACATCTTTAAGCATTGGGTCAGCGTTAGACACTCCTTGGAAAGTTATTTTACGAAAGGATTTAAAATTATGTAAACGTCGTTTAATTGACAAAACTAAAAAAATTAAAAATTTACAAAAGGTCAATAAAAGACTTAAAAAAAAGAATGCTACACTGAAATCCTTAATAGTGGTTTTAAGAAAACAAAGAGACTTAGATGAATCTATATTGGACAATTTATCAAGTCATATAGAAATTAAAGACACTTTTAACGCTTTGTTCCTTAAAAATATTAAAAAACGAAAGAAACCCTTTTCTAAATACCCACCAGGAGCACGAAAATTTTCATTAACTGTTCATTTCTATTCACCAGCAGCTTACCGATATCTCAGAAAAAAATTTCACAATTGTTTGCCACATCCCAATACTTTATTAAATTGGTACAGAAGTATCGATGCCAAACCTGGATTTACTGCCGAAACCCTTGACAGGCTCAAACAAAAGTTTCTCTCTACTAATAAAGAAATTTTATGCGCCCTCATTGCTGACGAAATGGCCATTCGACAACAAAAAATATGGTGTGGAGGTCGTTACATAGGCGTAGTTGATATGGGATTAGGTGAAGCAAACGACAATGATCCTATTGCTCAGCAAGCTTACGTATTAATTCTTGTGTCGCTAACTGAAAGCTGGAAAATACCTCTTGCTTATTTTTTCATCACAGGGCTGAAGGCTGAAATGAAGGCTCACATTATTAATATGGCACTTCAAAAATGTCATTCAGCAGGAGCGAAAGTAGTTTCTTTAACATTTGATGGTTGTAAGAGTAATCTACTCACCATGAAATTATTAGGATGTAAAATCGATGACATACATAATATCAAATCATTTTTTGAACACCCAGTTTCTAAACATAGTGTGTCAGTATTCTTAGATGCTTGTCATATGGTAAAATTAATGCGCAACACCTTAGAATCAAAAAAATATATAACCGACGATGATAATAAAATAATTAAATGGAAACTGATGTGCCAATTGAATGATTTACAACAAAAACTGTGTTTAAACTTAGCGAACAAACTAACAAACCGACACATTCAATTTAAAAATGAGATTATGAAGGTCAAATTAGCGACACAGTTGATGAGTCGTAGTGTAGCTAAAGCCATAAAGTTTTGTCAAGATTTAAATATACCAGAGTTTCATAATAGTGACTCTACTATTAAATTTTTGCTGCTATTAAATGATCTTTTCGACGTTCTGAACTCCCGAAATTTAAAAGATCCAGGTTTTAAAAAGCCATTGCAACCAAGTAATCATACCCAGTGTTTTGCATTTTTACAAAGCGCTAAACAGTACCTCAAATCCCTGAGTATAAATGTTAGAAAAAAAAGAACTATCAAGAAAAAATCTGAAACCAGGGTTGTATTTACAACGGAAACCGTACCTCTATGGAAATGTCAATCAAACACGGGTGTCATTGGATTACTGGTGTGCATAGAAAGTATTCAGCATTTATACAGAAATGTTGTTGAATCTCAATACCTTTCCTTTTTGTTAGCGTATAAAGTGAGTCAGGATCACATTGAACTCTTTTTTGGCAATATAAGAAGCCACGGAGGTCATAATAATAATCCGAATGTTCAACAGTTTATGGCAGCGTATAAAAAAATCCTAACATTTATTGAAACCAGGGACAAATTTACAGGTAACTGCATTCCACTTGAAGAAATGCCAATTTTAACTTGTGGAAACGCAGTGACGAGTATAAATAGTACTACTGTTGGGTATCGTTCAAAATTAGAGTTAGAGAGTGACGAATTGCGAGAGCAACAAAAATTCGATAAAGATCAATCCGAGGCAAAATATCAAGACAATTGTGACATTTTTTCCACTAGTTTAAATGAACAATCAGAACACGAATCAGAGTTAATTATGCAGATTATTGGTTATATATCTGGCTTCGTAGTTCGCCATTTATTAAAACATGTTAAATGTGAATATTGTAAAGATTGTTTGTTAGCTAAGGCAAAACTCAGGTTCCATAAATTAATAGATATCAAAGATTTGGGTGGCTTATGTTATGCATCAGAAGATGTGTATTTGATTTGTGAAAAAACAGAAGATATTGTTAGAAGATTTTTACGCACTGGTGGGTGTATAAAAGAAAAGATGTGCATTTCTGTTTTAAAACAATTTGTTGATTGCAGTATATTACGAGACATTAATAAACACTGTCAAGAAACAATCTTTGATCATAAGATTGCACTGTTAAAAGCTATAATTGCAAAATATATTGACATTAGACTGCATTATGCCGGGAAACTAAAAACCGCCGAAATAAAAAACAAATCAAAAAGACAATTGTACAACAAGTTAAATTTGTTCCAAGGCAACTAAATTTTGAAATTTCTTGTTCCCATGATTTAGAAAATTGATATCAAGTCATTAAGATTATTTTTGTGATGAATGTATTAAAAATGTATTAACTTACTAGCTGGGCGAAACAGTAGCATATACAGGAGACATACGTGAGCAATCTTTTAAATGACTGTACCTACATACCTTCATAATAACATACCTATATATCTACATACCTACATACATACGCGCGAAAAACATTGGCCTGCTTCTGGGTGGGTCAGTTCAGGTGGTTGGAAAAAGTTCGTTACATAGTTTGTGTATAAATCATTTTGTTGGTGAAATCTATTCTGGTATCGCATATAAAATTAAAAATAATCAAAGCAACTCCACTCCTGTCTATGTTTCAAGTCACAGCGGTAGTACGCAACGCAACGTTCAATGTCAGGTAGAATGTAACTCTCATAAGTTTTTGTACGATTGTGAGCTTTATTGTATTAAGTTAAGTTTCATTTTTCAATACAGTTGATTTGGATATATGTTGTTTTGTTTCTGATTTTTGTCAGAATCGTAAAAATTTATTGCCTCAGACTAGAAGATAATATGTACTGACTTTAAGATTGTTTTATTTCGATACTTATATTAACTGTCTAAGGTTGAAATGAGATAAAACTGTATAATACTTTAGGACGTTTTTCGCTATACTTCAAGTTGTAAACATCCGTATAAGTACGTATTGACTTGGGGACATTATTTTGTTTAATTTTGTATGGAACTGTGCATCTATAAAATATATGATCGAAGGTTGGTGATTACAAACCCGAGCAATGTTCGAAAATTCGAAACGTTTTTTGTTGCTCGACCCGGGAATCGAACCTGGGACCCCAAGATCATGGCTCGGTATTTAAACCACTAGACCAACGGGGCGTTAAAATACATACATTCTATCATAAATACTTACATAAACATAATAGCATAACCTAACCTATAGATTTAATGACCTACCTAAACCTAAACCACAACTAACTAACCTAACTCATTGAAATGTATGGGTGGTTTATACATTTAAATGATTACAGGCGTTTTACGCGAGAACGTGGATCAGTGTCAAATAGGAGCGCCTTTCCTTGTTTTGATTTATCCTACTCACTGACACATTATTATAACAATGCCACCACTATATCACAATTAAATAATAATAATAAATAACAATAAAACCTGAGGTTGTAACTCGTGTTCTAAAGTCGCTAAAGTTAGATAAAGGCTGTGGGCCAGATGGTATCCCACCTACTTTCTTGAGAAATTGCGCCTCTAATATTGCTGTACCTCTTTGTTACATATTTAATGCATCCTTATAGGGTGGGGAGTTTCCTGATCTTTGGAAAGTTGCTAAGGTAGTCCCTGTTTTTAAGTCTGGTGACCCCAATTCGGTGATGAATTACAGGCCAATATCTATCCTTTTAACAATGTCGAAGGTTTTTGAAATCTTAATCTGTCCGTTAATATCGGAGCATATCAAACCATTTATTACGGAACATCAACATGGCTTCGTAAAATCACGATCAACCGCCACTAACTTGGTATCCTTTGTTGAGAGTCTCACGGAAGCTATTGATGCGAAACAAGAAATAGATGTCATATACACTGATCTAAGCAAGGCATTTGATAGAGTGCCTCATGATATATTGATTGGAAAGATGGCACGTTTTGGCTTTAATGGTACTTTGTTAAAATGGTTTGGCTCGTACTTGAGTAGGCGTCAATTTTTTGTGGTCATTAATGGTTTCAGCTCTGAGACTCACAGCATTAACTCGGGAGTTCCCCAAGGATCCAATTTGGGACCTATCTTATTTAATATTTTTATTAACGACATTGTTGACTGTATATCATACTCTGTCCCATACTTATACGCCGATGACTTAAAATTGCTAAGAATTATCAAAACGCATCATGACACCGTACTGCTGCAAGAAAATTTAAATGGCATAGTTCAGTGGTGTGAATTAAACAAAATGCAACTTAATGTCAGTAAATGCTTTTATATTAAATTTACAAGAAAACACAAATTTATAAAATCTAGCTATGTTATTGGAGGTGCAGGATTAAAAGAGGTTGATCATATTAAAGACTTAGGCGTAATAGTTGACAAAAAATTAACATTTGTTCCCCATTTAGAAACTGTTATAAAAAAGGCTTCACGAATGCTGGGATTTATCATTAGAACAAGCAGGGATTTTCGAAAGACGCAAACAAAAAGGTTGCTATACAACTCTTTGGTCCTGAGTATTCTTGAATACTGTAGTGTTGTGTGGAGGCCACACTACGCGTGTCACTCTCTGAGGCTGGAACGAATTCAGAAAAGATATCTGTGGCATCTCGCTCACTCGTCCAACCAATGCAGAAAAGGGTTTTCGTACAAAACAAGACTAAAGCATTTTAAATACAACTCATTGGAAAAACGTCGAAAAATCTTGGATCTCACATTTTTGTTCAAATTATTCAACAATATAATAGATTGCCCCCAGCTTTTAAGTAAATTTAGTTTCAGAGCGCCTCGTAGAACACCTCGATCCATAATCTCTGCATTGGTTCTACCACTTCGCTCCACGGTGTTGGGCTCATCTTCTTTTGTTCCCCGTTTGAGCAGACTTCTGAATTGTTACGGCAGGTCTACAGATATTCACGCCACAAGTCTCGCAACTTTTCGTAAGCACTTGCAGGAAACTATTGTCGATGAATAGTGGTCTAGAACTTCACTCTATTTTTTGCTTTTTATAACTTTTTTTTTGTTGATTGTCGTTTAGTAATTAATAAAATGGGTGGGTAGTTATTGTTATTAGTTTTAGTTAAATTAAATCGATGTTACCAAACATATCGCATGTGGTGTTTACCTTAAATTAATTGTGCATTTAGATATTTAGTTGTGACTGTATATTATGTAAGAATTATTGTAACAATTGCTGGTAAACCAAATAAAGAAATAAATAAAGAAATAAATAAATAAATAAATAAATGCCGCTTATGATAATTTCACAAAATAGGCTATTTGACTTTTTTTTGAAATCTACTTTATATTATTAAGTAGAGGTTGAAGAACCCAGTAAAAGTAGTTTTTTTTAAATTCTGGTACATATTTGCTAAAAATTTCAAAATGAAAATTGAAAATTGATAATATGGCGCTGCAATGGGGTCGGTGACATCACCTGCCTGTCTTGTGATCTGAAGCACATAACGTAGTCTTTGTATTTGGCTGGAGCTTTGCGCGGGAAACGAAAAGAGAAAGATGCGATAAATAAAATGCGAATTACTATTATCAGCTTATATTATGAGTTTAAAAATGGTAATTTAGTAACGGAAGTTGAAAATAATAAACGATTTATGTATAAATCCAGAAGTAAAAATGCATTTATTTAAACTTTGTCACGTGACACGAAACGCTCCTGATTAGTGGGGTTTACGATGACGTCACCTGCTTGATAACTTTGTTTGCCTACTTGTGTTTTAATAGCTTTTCAAAATGTTTTGATAATATTTTCCTATAATAATAGTACCTACCCATTGTTTTTGTGTTATTTATTTCCAATATTTTACAAATTCTGTGAATGACTTTTACTATGGACAACACTTTTGTAAAGCAGAAAGCAGTAACCTGTCCATTCATTTAAAATCTGTAACAAACAAACTAGTTAGTCGGGATCTTCATTTGTAATGTTTTTTGAGATTGACTGTAGCTACAATAGCTAATATTATAAAAAAACATCATAAATATTCGAAGTGAGTTGCAAGAGGCATTCTGTTAAAAACATTAGAGGTAGGTATTATAACCTCAAACCAATAACAAAATATTTACATTCCTAATTATTAAAAATCTATACTAATATTATAAAGCTAAAGAGTTTGTTTGTTTGTTTGTTTGAACGCGCTAATCTCCGGAAGTACCTACTAGTTCGATTTGAAAAATTCTTTTTGCGTTGGAGAGTCCATTTATCGAGGAAGGCTTTAGACTATATAACATCACGCTGTGACCAATAGGAGCGAAGCATGACTGAAAAATGTTGCAAAAATAGTCGCGATCATAATAATAGAAATTGACGCGGACGAAGTCGCGGGCAACAGCTAGTTATAAATATTATCTTTATTTACATCGAAATTTATACCAGAATTTATAAAAACTATTTTTACTGGGTTCTTCAACCTCTACTTAATAATATAAAATGGATTTCAAAAACCAGTCAAATAGCCTAATAGCTTGCTGATGAAGGTTTCTTTCTAAAGCTTAATGTAGACCATGAGTGCGAACAAAGTAGTGAGAATCAGTAAGTTTATGATAAATTAATACAACGTAAGGTCATGCATGTAGGTATGTCAAGTATTAAATACTTCGACTTATGAACCAAAGGGAGGATTGCTCTATTGTACTCCTATTAATCACAGACAAACAAACTCTAAACCAAAATTAGTGCTTAACTTGGTGTTTAACCTATTATATTTTTTACTAAGCAATATTATAAATTGCCGTGTTGTAAACATGCAGAGAAGTAGGCAAGCATATACGCATGCAAGATGATAATGCATGCATGCATGAATCCAAACAATCAGACTTCCGTGAGGGCTTCAGTGCTGCGGGGCTCCGACGCGCGGCGTACCCTACCCTCCTACGCGTGCCAATCGTCGCAGATGGCTTACGCTCAGCCTCACTTTCAGCCACCTGCTCCTTAGCCAGCGGACCGCCTCGTCCTTCCACGTCTGTCGTCTAAGACGCGCTTTCGAATTACACTCTAGGAGATAGGGGGCAGACAAGACTGCTTGGTGTCGGTTTGTGAGCGATTCGTATTTTTTTTAAGTATGTAATATAGTTTTAATGCTACTAGAAATATGCGAATTCATTTTAATCCATAAATATTAGAGTGAGTGATTTTTAGGCTAAACACATTCTAATGATTGAGATAATTATTGCTTTTACGAATCGACAACGACAACCATCGGAACAGTCACCCTTTAAAAATTTGAAAATATTCCTTTTTACGTTTACTCATATTATTTTTAGGCATTACTATGTTTTAAGCTAAATCATAAACTTAAAATAGTTTATTTAAACTAAGTCTATGGACTAATATATAGATAGATAAAGCTTAGGTCTTTGTGAGGAATAAATAAATTAAATTGTTTAAGCATTGAACGCAGCCTTAATACGCCAACATTACACGGCTTGAGAACTGTCAGTCAGTCAAATTAATTTGACAAACAATTCATTTTCAATAGAATTTAAAAAATCATTGTTTCATCTATTTGAGCTTAATTTTTTCGAGAAAAAGTTTATTATTGATGATTAAGCAACATTTTCGGTCATAATGGCTTTGAAAAAAGTCAAAGGAAACTTCGAAAGAATGTTTGATAAAAATCTTACAGATCTTGTACGGGGCATACGAAATAATAAAGATAATGAGGTATTTTTCACGCAGTTATAAGTTTTTCTTTAGAAGTAATTAAAATGGTATTATTTATTCTTGTTTCTGTAAATTAATTTCATTTTCCTATATTAACAGGCCAAATACATAGCACAATGTATGGAAGAAATCAAAGTAGAATTGCGGCAGGATAACATAGCTGTAAAAGCCAATGCTGTCGCAAAACTTACCTATGTAAGTATTCAATTTTTTTAAGTCAAACGTGCAATGCTATGTACATTTAGTTCATCAAATTCTAACCTTAACGTAACTCATCAAAATAATCATAGCTCTGACAATTATTAAATAATATTAAAATAATCTAGATAAATTTTGTAACTGCTACTGTTAGTGAAATTGTTGATGGTACATAATTTGATTCCTGTATTAAAGAATGTACCTGAATTTTTTTCAGCTTCAAATGTTGGGTTATGATATATCATGGGCTATATTTAACATTATAGAAGTTATGAGTTCAAATAAGTTTACTTATAAGAGGATTGGATATCTTGCTGCTAGTCAGTCTTTTCATGCAGATTCTGAACTACTCATGCTCACTACAAACATGATTCGGAAAGATCTGAATGCTCAAAACCAATATGAAGCTGGACTTGCTTTAAGTGGGCTCAGTTGTTTCATCTCACAAGATATAGCAAGAGACCTTGCAAATGATATAATGACATTGGTAAGTAGAGCAATATGGGTCCATTCGGTAAATGCAATTAAAATAATGTAATGGTACATATATTAAGTATGTCTTTTTGCAATTATGGATTCATATTTTTTTGCAGATGAGCTCAACTAAACCTTATTTAAGAATGAAGGCTGTGCTTATGATGTACAAGGTATTTCTAAGGTATCCTGAGGCACTAAGACCTGCTTTTCCTAAATTGAAAGAAAAATTAGAGGACCCTGATCCTGGTTTGTACTTTTTCTACTTTAAATCATCAGTTAATTGTAATTAAAAACATTAAAAAAACTATAACCTTCAGTAGAGATTATTACTTTTTTATAATTGTATGATTATGTACCTATTCATACCAGTTGCATGTTGCATAGGCTTTTTTTTATTATTAATGGGGTTCGGCTTGTAAATTTAATGCATACTTCTCAGGAATTTTCTTACTCTTTTCTAGAGCAATTTATATTTTTAAATAAATCCCTACAATTTCATCTACCTGATTTTAAACACTATTAATTGATTACATTTAAGGTGTTGAAAGATGTATCAATCCCGTCATTGGATTTATTTTATAAAATTTACATACTTTTTACAGGTGTTCAATCAGCTGCTGTAAATGTTGTATGTGAACTAGCTAGAAAGAACCCCAAAAATTATCTTTCCTTAGCCCCAGTCTTCTTTAAACTTATGACTACATCTACAAACAACTGGATGCTTATCAAGATCATTAAACTGGTATGTTAATATTTCAATACATAAATAACTACAGATAACAATGTTCCACTTGTGTTACTAATGTCTCTGGTATTGACTGAGTTCTATCAACGAAATAAATGCAACACTCCAGATAACATTGTGGCAAATAATCAGATTGAGTTGGTATAAGTTGAACTTCATCTAACAATACATCAGATAATCAAAAGGAAAAGGAGTACCGTTATATACAATTAAGAATATAGTAAGAATCTAGTTGAAATTGCAAAAAATTAAATTTCTACTTCTATTTATTATTTACAATAATATTTTTATACTCAAAAATGTAAATATATACAATGGGTACTAGCTACCATTAACCTCTAATCATGGAAAACTGTTAGAATAAAGTATCACTTTAAAAATTTGTTGTAAAATCTCTAAGCTGTTAAACTGTAAATTATAGTTACATATTCCTTATTGTCAAGTTTGCTTAATTTTATGGCAAACAGTTGTTGAACAAAAAACATTAAAGAGTATTTCAGTTTGAGCAGGGCTTTTGTTGAGAATCTTGCCCTACAATATAGGAATGCAGAACCGTCACTGTAACCTGAATTCAGATGTAGCTGTTTTTTTAAGTTTTAGTAAATGGTTTTAAAATCCAATAGGTATGCATCATAATTTGTTAAGTATGATGAAAAAAAAAGATTTTGCTACTAATCAGTTGTTACTATTAATTCACAGTTTGGTTTAATGACACAGTATGAACCAGATATTGGAAGAAAAATAACCCAAAGCCTCATAGATCTAATTTGCAGGTACCATACGTAAAAAAATATAAAATGAGTTTAGATGCTAGACCTGTTCACTACACCATTCTCACCATTATACTATATTATACAATTTAGAGCCAAACTATCCACAAAACATTTTAATAGGTTCAAATTTGCAATTACTACTTTATTTTGTAATTTGAATAGTTGCATATCAAAACAAACCAACAACATATTTTTTTAAATATCTTATTCAACATAAATTACAAACCTACATGGTTGGTAAGTAAATGCAAATTTAAAAATAATTCTGCTAATTTACACAATTTAAATAACACAACAATACCAGATCGGCACAACACATTTTGTATTTATTTTTGCTGCTGAGGGTGGTACATATTCATAATACATTTACAAAGAAAAAATTGGTTTGAGTCGGGTTATAAATGAATTCAAAATTATCTAATAACCCCAAACAAACCAACAACATATTTTTTTAAATATCTTATTCAACATAAATTACAAACCTACATGTTGGTAAGTAAATGCAAATTTAAAAATAATTCTGCTAATTTACACAATTTAAATAACACAATGTAACAATACCAGATCGGCACAACACATTTTGTATTTATTTTTGCTGCTGAGGGTGGTACATATTCATAATACATTTACAAAGAAAAAATTGGTTTGAGTCCGGTTATAAATGAATTCAAAATTATCTAATAACCCCATTAACACCAAGAGAAAACTACTTGGAGCATAAAATATGTTCAAATCTGGGGACATCATTTATCATTGCCCTATGAAGCTAGATTTATGTAGTATCATTGTGTTTGTTGCAGTTTGGTGCCTTAACCCCATTAGAGCCTCGACTTGGCAAGAAACTGATAGAACCATTAACTAATTTAATTCATAGGTGAGTCAGTTGTTGTCAATTGATACATTTTTTCTTAATGTGACTAATTTGGCCTCTATGGGGTAAAGGGAAAGCAAAATAAATCATGCTAAAAATATACTGTTGATGATAAAAAGCAATATCACCATGATGGAAAAAGACTGCTTTCACTGCTTCTTCTTACTATACTTTAGTTGACGTAACAGCTTGATGAACGTGTATGTAGCACCTAGTTATACTTAGTTAGATGCTTTTTTTCTGGCTTGATTCTAATGTTCAAATAAATATCAACGACGTTCGTTATGATCATAATATTTTGTTTAAGTTTGAGAAATTCTTTAGGAAGTTACTAGTGACGAAAACTTGAGTCCAAAGTTTATTATCTGTATAGAATGTATTGAAATCTTTTGTGCTGAAACTTTATTTTCTTGATTGCCCTTTGATAATCACACGGCATCTATATCCATAATTTAAGCTAAAGTTTAATATTCATTTATTATATCGTGGACACTTCTTTTTAATTTCGCCATTTTGTCAAGGATGTTTTTAATCAACTGCCTGAGATAGGAAAAAAACCCACGTCTCTGCTAACGGCGATGATTGCTCTTCCGACTTCTCTACCGAACCGAGGTTTGGTGTGTTCACTTGTCACTAATAAATAAACTGGCTACGAAACACTTGTGAAATTTCGAATAAGTTAGATATCCTTGGTAGCTCAGTGTAAATACCTACCAACAGCCTAGTTGCCAAAGAGGTTTGTGTCAAGTGTTTTATTTTATCATTATTACAGTTGTATACACAATCGACAAGAATCAAGCATCCTATTATTGCACACACAAGCTTGTATTTATTAGTATTGTCAAGTACTAAAATTACGAGGGTCAAACTAAACCGTTGTTTAAAAACTGTTGACGTCGATTTTTTGTTGACATCTTACTCAATAACTATTTTACAATAAACTACAAACAGCTTGTAGAAAGAAATGGTAAAATGTAATGTGGTAATAGACGTTTTTAAAATGACACAAAACCGTAAATATTTTTTACATTACATCACTTTGCCCATCATAATTGTTCTCATTAAATAGCTAAAACATTTATTCTTTAATGCTTGCTAGAATGTTGTCTGTCATATTACATTTTTTTTTTATAAATGCTATAACTAGCCGGTGGTAGTCAGTGTTAAGTAATAGCGTTGCTTGACAGCACTTCGGCGATGTCGCTGTTGTACGAGTGCATCAACACGGTGATCGCGGTGCTGATCAGCATCAGCAGCGGTATGCCCGGCCACGCCGCCTCTGTACAGCTCTGCGTGCAAAAGCTCAGAATACTCATAGAAGATAGCGACCAAAACTGTAAGTTGGAAGTGATAGCAGTGGGGTAATAAAAAAACCGGCTAAGAGGGTTTACGGTAACTTTAACTAAATTAGGGGTCCACTTACTTCCACTTAGCCAAAATACCACAATATTTAATTGACTGCAAATATAACTTTTTTTTTCATAGTGTTTGTATGAAGGACAAAGTTATATTTGCGGTTTTTAAAAATGTGCTTTTTCTCAAAAACAGATCTTATATCAGAAATAGATATGAAATGGGGGCGTGGCGCGTGCGAATCCGATATGGGCAAACATAACTATTGCACACCGCAGCAAAATATTTAGTGAAAACATCCATGTAACGATAATTGTATCGTCACAATATACATTAAAGGCTTAATACTAACTAGCTGTGTTGTGAGTACTTCGAGGTTTAATCGAAGCGTTCACTGCCCGACGTATGCGTCGCGACCACACTTTGTAGCGACACACTAATTTGCACACACCAAATGACGCATTATAATATCCTGCAACATGGGCGTAGCCAGCCATGAGCTCAGGGTGGGGCAGCAGTCTAAAATATAACTAGCAAACTACTCCCGCGGTCTTACCCCAGTTATTTTTTTCATACAAAAGGGTTACACCCCATGGCACCTTGTATCTCATCATCATCATCATCATCAGCCTATCGCAGTCCACTGCTGGACATAGGCCTCTCCAGTTGCACGCCTCTTAGGTCGATCCTCGGCTTCTTGCTAACTGCAATGTCTGCCCAAGGTACACATATTTTTGAACAACTTCGAGGACGGCGCCGTGCACCGCGATCGGTTGCGGTAGTACATGTTCATTGAACATAACCTTGGTTTTATCCTGGTTCATCCGCAAGCCGATGCGTACAGAAGAGTCAGCCAGGTCATTCAGCATCTGTTGTAGGTCCTGCAGCGTTTCTGCCATAATGACGATGTCATCTGCAAATCGCAAGTGAGAGATGTATTCGCCATTGATGTTGATGCCTCGTCCTTTCCAGTGAAGCGTCTTGAACATATCCTCCATTGCATTTGTGACCAATTTCGGGGAAATGACGTCCCCCTTGTCTCACTCCTCGATGCAACGATATAGGTTTTGTTTGCTGATTCTGGTGGCGGCTTCGTAGAGACAACAGTCTCATCACTTGGACGTACCGCCAATCTACTTGGCAACGCTGCAGGGACTCCAAAACGGACGACATCTCGATCGAGCTTTCTCATAGTTCACGAATGCTAGACTCATGGGCTGATCATACTCTTCGGTCTTCTGTATAATCTGCCGCACTGTGTGGATGTGGTCTATGGTGCCGTATCCACTCCGAAATCCAGCCTGTTCTAGTGGTTGGGATTCGTCAAGTCTTCGCGCAAGGCAGTTCGTGATGACTCTTGAAAACAGCTTATAGACGTGGCTTAGAAGGGAAATGGGTCGATAGCTCTTCAGCAGGGTCTTATCTCCCTTTTTGAAGAACAGGACGACCACACTCTCCACGCCTCCGGAGTTCTCCCTTCAAATGGGACAGCGTTAAAAAGCTTTTGAAGCTCCCTCAGTACGAGTTTACCCCCAGCCTTCAGCAACTCTGTTGTAACGCCATCCTCCCCAGGGGCTTTTCCATTTTCCAGCTGTTTAAGAGCCATCACGATTTCGTTAATGCTGACGTCTGGCAGGTCTTGAGTGTAGTGGCTCTAGGGTCCTCATTTTGGGATCAGGTCGAGGTCGTGTTTGTTAGTCAGTTGTTATCCGAAAAAATCTTTTCCAATGAGCGAGTCTGTCTCCGTAGGGGAATCAACGATCGTTTGGAGAGAATTTGCACCGTGCGTCAGTCTTCTCGCGATTCGTGGCATTGCAAAATCAACGTTTAGAGCGTCAGCTATTACTTGAGCTTCAGCTATGAAACTGCCGCTGTGATCGTCCACATTTTCACAATGTTTTTAAAATAAAATAGTAAACAAGTAAACAATGCGAGTCGTGCCGCGATAGAAGGAGCAAGAAGCTCTGCGCTGCGCGGATGTGGAAGGGGGCGCGGCGGGTGGCTTTCCTTCTTAACTCAACCACTCACTCACACACAAACAAAAAACAAAAGGATTTTGAAAGAGGAAAAGTTTTTGTTTTGATCGCTTTTTTTGTGTCGGATGTCGAGTGTGAAATTTCTTACGGATATTAAGTGTTGTAGTTTGTACCTAGATAGTTTATTTTTTTAGGTTTAATTATGTACCTCACAGGTCAGATCCAGGGCCCACCGTGGCTACGCCCATGTCCTGCAACTAATTCATGAGAGCAGTAAAAATGGCAACCATTTATACTTACAGTGGATCCCTTCACATATAGGGCTTCAAGGTAACGAGGAGACAGACCGACTAGCTAAGCTTGCAATGATAGAAGGCATTGAATTTGAAATAAAACCATATTATTCGGAACTACTGCGAAATTTTAAAAATATATTTTCTCATATTTGGGAAGATCACTTATAATATACTTTAATGAAATTTGTTTAGTAAAAGGCATTTGGTAGAAAACCATGTCGTGTGAACCTCCTCGCTTACCATGGTTTTCGAATGTTGATTGAAGCCGAAAGTATGTTGTTTTATTACATAGACTTCGTTCTGGTCATATTCCGTCTAAAAAGTTCGCTTACCTGATGAAAAAATCCAACTCTCCGAACTGTGATAGGTGTTGTGATAAAAAAGATGATGTTGTGACAGCACTTGTTGACGGAATGTGTAAAGAACCATAGCGAGCGGCTTTCATTGGTGAGTCGACTAAATCTTAAGACGTTTGATGTAGGAGTCTTTCAAAGCATTTTGGCAAACCCTTCATCGGACGCTGCGACATGGTTTCAGCACTACCGCACCACTGACTGCTCCTTATCATATTTTTATTTATTGCGATTTATTTAAGGTGTAGTTTAAGTATTGATTAGTTGTTGAGATTTAATTTAGGATTAGGTTACGATGGGACTGAAATACTCTTGTAAAAGTCCCTAAATTAATAAAAAAATATATAAAAAATTTCGCATTGTGTCGCAATGGGTATTTAAATAGGAACAACAAGATCATGCGATTTCTCGCAAACAAAAGGACGAGTTAGGGATCCGCACAACACTCAAGCGAACCATTAGCTTAAAACGTTTTATGAAGTTCAGTTTTATTTAATAGGATATAATTATTTGGACAGTTAATTATTTTGTTTTTTATCTACTAATTATGAATCATGTTTGATGCATGTGATGCATTGATTAAGAAATAATATTATTTAATTTTAAGAATGTTATCTGTATCAGAATCTTCAATTTTTATTAGTTTGATGTAGGTTAATTATTAACAAAAGTTTTGAGTTTTAATTATTTATTTTTTAAAAAAAAGAACAATATTTAACTAATTTAATTAATAATATAAGAAGAACGTATAACGTTACAATTGTGTAAGCGAGTAAGTGGTAGCCGCTGTGATTGGGTCCATTTTTGTGTGCGCACCAATGAGCGTTGTAAATTGATATAGTGTTATCCTTATGCTAACAACAGTGTTATTGTAGTTGCGTTGCACACATAAATAATTCGGAGACACGGTTTCGCTAAGGATTTACGAGTAATTTCATATCTCCTTCTTTATATGATCTCAGTTCAAAAACTACCGGTTTGATCTCGTTCAAACCAATTTTCGTTGAAAGTATTTGTTAAGATCATACATTATGAATTTTTTTCAAAATTTTAGAGACCCACATTTTACCACTTTGGAAGCGTCTATCTTCCAAATGTTAGACTATTGGAAAAAATGCTAATACTTTCAGAATAATGTGGATGTTACACACGGACGGACAGACAGACAGACTTGATGAAACTATAAGGGTTCCGTTTTCTGCCATTTGGCTACGGAACCCTAAAAATCCCTTAAAAAGCTGTTGCTTTTTTATATTTCCGTTATTTTTTTATCCTTTTTACCCCACACACCCACACTTTGTCTACTCCCGCGTAGACCGCCAGTTTAGAAGTCCGATAAAGCTAGAAGACTTTGATGTAAGCCAAACTTTTGGACAGAGATGGAGACAAGTGCTAATGTCAGGAAATTCATGACTTTCTGTTAAGTCATCCAAAAGTACTTAGAACTCACACTTTTGGGCGCCGGGCTACAGTGGAAATGCCAAAGGTATATTGCAGAGTCATAATATGACTAGATAGTGCCCGCGACTTCGCCCGCAAGGAAATAAAATTTTGATCTCTCCTACGAGAATGTTAATTTATCAGTAAAAAAAAGTAGTATTAAGTTTTATTCCAGCTCATAACCTATCGAATCGACCTGCCGTTCTGGCGTGATTGTGTAACAAACATCATAAGATAAGATTAATAAGATTGGAATTGTTTTAGTGAAATACTTGGGGCTGCTGGCGATGTCCAGGATACTCAAGTCGCATCCGAAGTCTGTGCAAGCACATAAGGACCTTGTGTTAGCCTGCTTAGACGACAAAGATGAGTCCATCAGACTCCGTGCCTTAGGATTGTTGTATGGAATGGTAAGTTTTACATAACGATAACTTCCTGAATTTTGTATTTAGGTAAAATTGTAATTTCATTTGCTTCTTTGTTCTACTCATGGATTTTGAAAATTATTTTGCTGATTATTTCCACTTGTTAACACCGGCCTAGGTATCATCATGAGCAAAATAATTTTCAAAATCCATAATTATTTATGGATTACCGCACGCCTGACGTCTATTATCTACGAAAAGCTTCAATAGATATTTTTATGTGTGTGCTATTTTTTATTTTATTTTATTAGGAACGCCAACAGCGCCGATACATTTTCTGAGAACGAAATTTTCTTATAAACTTAGCCTTTTAAAGGTAAAGATTGGTCGTTAAACTGCTGTTCTTCCGGCTGACATTTCATACCTACATTTACAAATATGATCACTATAATAATATGTATACGCTGTATTTTAAATACTTCGATTTATAAATACATTTGGTTTTATCCTGGCTCAGGTATCAAAGAAAAATCTAATGGAGATAGTGAAAAAGTTGATGGTACACATGGAGCGCGCAGAGGGCACGTTGTACCGCGATGAGCTACTCACGCGCATGATTGAGATCTGCTCACAGAACAACTACCAGCACGTGGTCGACTTCGAGTGGTACGTTACGGTGCTTGCCGAGCTGACAGAGATGGAGACAAGTGCTAAACATGGTGAGTTTACTTCTTTACGTAGGGTATCACTTGTTCCTCTCGATCGGGGGGATCGAACCCACTATAATGGGGGTTCCCTGGTCCGACCTACATTAACAGATCAGTCTCTAGTGCAACCCCGCGGCATGACGCGACGACGGTCCAATCACTACTCGGGTTTACCTTTGCCTTGTGTTCTCAGATCACAAACGTATCCACGTTATTCAAGCCGAGTACCACGATTTAGGTACCCGCTAATTGGCTGCTTCAGGCTGAGTGCTTCACTGGCTGAACTACCCAGTGATTCTGTCGTGGCCATTAGCCAGCATCATAGGCTCATTAAAAATATACAAGGTGTAAAAAAAGGCTTAACGAAGCCGAATACCACATATTCTACTCATTTGAACGATAATTTTTCTCAGGAAACCATACCTGGGAAATAAATAGTTCCTGAGATAATTAGGGTCAAAGTGAAAGTTTTTTTTTCAAGATCTTTGCATGAAAATCTTCTGTTTGTTGTAACAAAACTTTTTTCTTTAGAAACATGTTGAAAATGTTCGCAACTTTTTCATAAAAATCGCTTTAAAGAGAGCAACCCGCAATAAACCGCGCGCACGCACACAACCACGAATGTCCTTCATTGTGTGCGCGCACTCGCTGTGTAACGCTTGCATTGAGGTCGATGAACGTTCGTTCAATGCCCGCACCCCGCACGATCAGCTGGTAGCTGTGCTGTTGTATCGTTCTTCGAAAAGTTAAATGAACGGCTTGCTGACTTTACCACTTGATCCTGATTTTAATGAACTAACAAAATAACTAATCACCAGTTATTGATAGATTAAGTAGGTAGGTATTTTTCTGACTCTGTTTGCGTTGCCAGCCTAGGTTTCGAACGTCGAACCTTAGGATCAAAAGCCTACACTTTAACCATTAGAAAGATTAAGAAATGCCTCGTAGTTTCTTACCACCTACATCTACTCAAGTTTCACAAATTACGGTTTATTGGCTTTATTTTCGGAATATTTGGTCGATTAAATTAACATCAAAATAAGGCTTTAGCCGTCGCGTAGTAGGTACCACATCATCACTTAAGTTTTCTTTTCGTTTCATAGGAGTAATGAGTACTATACAGTTCCAATGGTTGATAAGTTACTGAATGCGTATGATTCAAGTCCTGTTGATAAAAACGCGCAGGCTGCATGCAGATGCATAAAAGGATTTGGCAACATTCCATCCAAATTATTGGTTTAGTTAATTTATAACTAAGCTCGTATCCAAAAACAAAAATAAAGTTTCATATCAATTCAATTGCTATGCTATCTGTGTAACCTACTTTGATCAACAATTTTTCATTCGACCTTCATTAAAACCGTACAATTTGTAAGATGCTAGTTTAATTTGAATAATTCGGTCGATTACACGAATGAAAACAAGCTATCAAATTATTTTACTCTCACAACGAGCTTACCATAACTCTTATGTTTACCTTTTTTCTCTTACTTACGTAAATGGGATACGGAAATTTTAAGTCCTGTACGCCTAGCTAAAAAGGTTTAGCAACATTTCCGAGCGCAAACCTACGCGCATATCAATGAGGTTTCTCCTTTCGTAAAATTAAGCTCATAACTAAAAACAACATTAAGGTTTTTAGTACTTCTTTTCACCATTCTAATTACTACAGTCAGCAAGAAAATAACTTCTCTGAGATACAAAAATTCACATAATTGTAGCGAATAGTTTGTTCATTTTAAACGTACCAAACAAAAATAAATCCGTATGTCTGCATTAGTACTGTCATTTGACTGAATTCTTTTTTTTTCGGTACTACAATAATACTTACAAATGATAAAATGTACTGAACATGGTATGCCTTAACAATTCATTTATGTCCCTTTGATCGAAATCCTTACCAAAACAGATAGCAATCATTCTAACGCTACTAAACAACCGAACAATTTCGGAAGGGAGTTAAAAGTTGCTCGCTAGTAAATAAGTTGACATCATAATGAATCTAACTTTAGGTAGATTCATTATTTATTTACTACACAGCATTGTGAGTACATTTCACACAAACGCTACAACATACTCATACATTTACATAATCATCACTTATTGATACATTAAGTAGGTAGGTGATTTTCTGACTTTGTTTGCGTTGCCAGCCTAGGATTCGAACATCGAACCTTAGGATCAAAAGCCTACACTTTAATCATTAGAAGATTAAGACATGCCTCGTACCACCTACACCCACTACAGTTTCACAAATTACACTTTACTGGCTTTATTTTCGGATAATTTGGTCGATTAAACTAACATCAAAATAAGGCGTAGCGTAGTACCACATCATGACTTAAGATTTTTTTTCGTTTCATACGAGTAATGAGTACTTTTGAGTTCCATCGGTTAATAAGTTACTGAAAAATGGATAATACGTAAGATTCAAGTCCTGTTGATGAAAACGCCTGCATTAAAGGATTTAGCAACATTCCATCTAAATGATTGGTTTAGTTAATTTATAGCTAGGCATTAAGATCTAATCCGATAATAAAATAAAGTTTCATATTATTTCAATTGCTATGCTATCTGTGTACCTACTTTTATCAACAATTTTGCATTCGCTCTTCATTTAAACCGTACAATTGCAATAAGGTTTCTTCTTTCGTAAAATTAAACTCAACTAAAAACAACATTAATGTTCTTTGAATTTCTTTTTACCATTCTAATTACTATTTACTACAGCAAGCAGCCAAATGACTTCTTTGAGATACAAGAAATCACGAATTGCAAATTTTTGCGAATACTTTGTTTGATTTAAATGTACCTACCAAAACAAAAATAAAGCTGTAAGGCTGTATTAGTACCGCCATTTGACTAAATTCCTTCTTTTTTCGGTTTAAAATAATACTTACAAATGATAAAATTTACTGAGTATGGTATGATTGCCTACTAAACAAACAATTCATTCATGTCCCTTTGATCAAAATACTTAGCAAAGAAAATAGCAATCATTATAAGTCGCTTAAAAATCTTAGAGCAGCTAGCGCGGATTCGCGGGGAGCGGGGGCTTTCCCCGCGTCGCAAGCGATGCGGCGCGCGCGCGAGCCAATAGGAAACCGCGAGCGCCCGCCGCAAGGCCGGCGTTTGTCGTCGTCGGCGAAATCAAAAGCAAAAATCATACTTGAAATTTATTTAGTTCGGTTTCTTACGTCATCGAATGCGCTAGCAAATCGCAATTTTCTGTTTTCGTGTGCTTTTTGTTGTTGTTCAGTTATCTTTTCAGTGACTTCCGTGACAGTGAAGTGTTTTAGAAATGCCTTGACATCAGTTTAGTGCTCGTGAGTTTAGTGCTCGTGAGTTTGTGAACATGGTGTTCTGCTATGGGATGGCTTATGGCAATGCATCCGAAGCATTGCGTCTTTATGGAACGACGGAGGCTCTGGACGACATGCCACTAGCCCAGCTGCGAGAGACGTGGTTCCAGCACGATGGTGCACCACCTCACATCGTAGGCCAGTACGTGAACGCCTGACGGAGTTGTTTGGTGACCACTGGATCTGAGGTATGGGCCTCACGCATGGCCAGCCAGGTCAACAGATTTAACACCGCTCGACTTTTGACCGGCCATGCACATCGAGTGACGAAATGCGTCAAAAAATCATTGACGTGTTTGAAGACCTTAAAAACAGCGGTCGGTGCGAGGAGGCATTCTCGAGAGAGTGCATCAGAACACGCGGTATCGGGCGCGTGTTTGTTTGGAGATGGGAGGTCGACAGTTTGAGCCACAGCTGGTTCATTTGGAGAGGCCTGATCTGGATGACACGGATGAAGAGTAGGTAAGTAGGTACTTTTGTTTAGCAATTTGTGTTCTGTGCAATTTTAGTAGGTTGTGCCTGCCTACAAGTTACAACCGAAGACGATGTACACGCGATAGGGGCAAAGCGAGGCGGTCCGCGTTTGCCCCCGCCCCGCCCCGCGTAGCCCATACGTACACAACACCTCGTCTAGCACTTCGTGCGCGCTATACATTGCGGGCAATAAAAACTTGATTTTTTTTAATGCCTCAAAAAAAATTCGTTTCCTAGCGATTATTTTTGTTACATGCGTTTTGATTTGATAAACCTAATGCGAGGCTTAAGGCTTCGTTAAGCCTTTTTTTACACCCTGTATATTACTAGATCATTTTGTTCGTTCTTATTTGTAGTTTTAGTAACAGTTGATGCAATACTTAGTTTGTAAAATGGAGTGATAACAATATCGTTTCGAACATTTATAAATAATAAATAATAAATATTTAAGACATGCCTCACTGGGCCATACAGAGCCATCTAGTCCCAAATTAAGGTACTATTAAGTACCCTGTCGTATGGGGTACTAGACAACCGATAAACTTACTTATATATCAGTATATAAATTATATACTTTTTTTTTTTGTAAATACATACTTATAATACATAGAAAACACCCAGACCAGTACAAACAGACATGTTCATGCACACAAATATTTGTACTGTGCGGGGATCGAACCCGCGACCCATGGCTCAGAAGCAGCGTTAACTACCGCTGATCCAAATGGTCGTCAAATTCATGGTCGTTCATTTCTTTTGCCCTATAAAAGTTTCTTTTAGGACACCCATGAAATATAAATTAAGCACTTCTTTTGCACACACCAAAGTGCTAAGCAGAACATTAAAGAGATTTTAAATGTTTTGCTTAACACTTTAGATTAATTAGAATAAGTTTCATTACCTTTTCAACTGACGAATAGTCCTTAAATCGTCTTTTTTTGTGTGTGATGACCATGGTTTTGGACTTGTTAGATTGATTTTTTCAGCGATAGAGTATACGCTACGTAAATGGGCCATCCCATTAAATAAAAAAAAGGTTAAATCATACTTCCTAAAAATATATACAAGAATCAAACTAATATCTGTGGAATGCGACACCCATTTTGAATCAGAACTAATCAAAAAACAAAATTGGGACAAAATTGGTGACTAATTCGCGCTTTTCTTTAGAAAAAATTGTTATTGAAAATGTTTAATAGACGAAATAATCGAATTACTAATTTAAAATCTTGATATTTAATTTTTTTCGCGAACTTATCACTAATTGACTCTAGTATCGGAATATTTAAAATTAGTTTAATATAATCGAATAATCGATTGATTTTTTCAATATCGATAATTTATTCTATCCAAAATCGTCGGTCCCAGGGTGCATAATAGCGGGCCAGCTGACCGAAGTGGGCGCTCGCGTGGCGGACGTGCGCGCGTTCGCTGCGCGCGAGTGTGCGGCGCTGTGCGCGCGCGCCGCCGCCGCGCCGCCCGGGCCCGCCTCGCGCGAGGTGCTCTACGCCGCCGCCTACGTGCTCGCCGAGTACGCCGAGTGAGTACCGCACACTACACCTGAGGGCCCGCCTCGCGCGAGGTGCTCTACGCCGCCGCCTACGTGCTCGCCGAATACGCCGAGTGAGTACCGCACACTACACCTGAGGGCCCGCCTCGCGCGAGGTGCTCTACGCCGCCGCCTACGTGCTCGCCGAGTACGCCGAGTGAGTACCGCACACTACACCTGAGGGCCTGCCTCGCGCGAGGTGCTCTACGCCGCCGCCTACGTGCTCGCCGAATACGCCGAGTGAGTACCGCACACTACACCTGAGGGCCCGCCTCGCGCGAGGTGCTCTACGCCGCCGCCTACGTGCTCGCCGAATACGCCGAGTGAGTACCGCACACTACACCTGAGGGCCCGCCTCGCGCGAGGTGCTCTACGCCGCCGCCTACGTGCTCGCCGAGTACGCCGAGTGAGTACCGCACACTACACCTGAGGGCCCGCCTCGCGCGAGGTGCTCTACGACGCCGCCTACGTGCTTGCCGAGTACGCCGAGTGAGTACCGCGCACTACACCTGAGGGCCTGCCTTGCGCGAGGTGCTCTACGCCGCCGTCTACGTGCTCGCCGAGTACGCCGAGTGAGTACCGCACACTACACCTGGGGGCCCGACTCGCGCGAGGTGCTCTACTATAGGTAATAAGTCCATGACTTGAAACCTCATCGCTATTTTACTGACACTTTAAATTTTTACAATACTGGTAGACAAACCCTTTTTTGCTATATTGATCCGTCTGGGAATCTACCGATGTGTACGCCACTCAACAATAATGACCAAACGTTTTGTTTCGCAGAGAGGAAGACGTGATGCGTGAAGCAATATCGCCCCTAGTGGTGTGCGCGGGCGTGGGTGGCGGTAGTATGCGGGCGCGGGCGGTGTGCGCGCACGCCGCTCTCAAGCTTGCCGCCCGGCTTCTGCTGCGCTACGAGCGGCGAGGAGACCTCAACGCTGCCCTCTCTGTGAGTATACTACAATCTGCAGCTACATAGGTGCAGTGTTGCTAAATGCTAGCCTTTAACTAGACTTGCTAGACTTTTTTTACGGCTGAGTTTTAGCCCTTTCAAGCCAACAACAGTTGCTCAACATGCTTAAAACTTAGTACAATCAATATCAATCGCCTCGTTGGTCTAGTGGTTTAAGTACCGAGCCTAGATCTCGGAGTCTTGGGTTCGACCCGGTTCCGATAGCAAAAAGATTAGAGTTTTCGAAAATTACTCAGGTTTGTGATCACCCGCCCGCATTTGTCAAGCGTGGCGATTATGGCATTACCAATCACTGCTGTGATAACTGAATTCAACGATGGAGACATTTGCCCTGCACTGGGATGATTATAAGCCATTACTTTACTTTTTTTACTAGGTCCTCCGCGAGACGGTGGCGGGCATGCGGCCTCTACTGTGCAGCGAGGACATGGAGGTGCAGGAGCGCGCTCACAACGCGCACGCGCTGCTGTCGCTCGTGCTTCGACGGCTCAGCCCCGAGGACAGCGTGCTGCTGCCCGACGCGCCCGCCCGCGACATCGGCCCGCCTGATACTGGCACGCTCGTCGACCACGAGCAAAGGTATTGCTTGTTTGTTTTTTTCAGAATCGGCTAACGTCTGAGACTATGCTGCCAAGTCATTAGTGAATTCAGTCATTCATAATAATTACTTTTACGGCTACGGCTATTTACGGCTTTCGACTCCGTGACTCGCTGAAAGAGCTCTTCAAAGAGATTAATATACTTACAGTGTCTTCTCAATATATTCTCGAGAATATTATTTACGTTCGTAAGAACAAACATTTATTTCTTAAGAAAAGTAACGTACACAATTTTAATACGAGAAATAAAGATAAACTCGCTGTTCCAGGCTTCAGACTGCGAAAAGTAGGAAAATCGTTTATGGGAAATTGTATCAGTATTTTCAACAAATTATCAAAGGATATTGCTGAACTCCCTGTACATAAACTTAAATTGTATGTTAAAGTTATTTTAATGAAAAAGGGCTATTACACTGTTAATGATTATTTAAATGATAGAAATGTATGGCATTAAGTTGTCCCAGCTCGTACTTGCTTAAACCTTGTAAAAATTACCTTACCTTGTAAAAATTTATTTAAAAAGAGGCTGACAATAGTGACCGAGTTTCTTGCGCTGCTTCTTCTCGGCACTAGCCCAGACTTGTCCCGAAGCAGTGGTAGGTTTAAATATTGGGACGTGTAAAAGCGCCTCCTGGGGCCTATTTGCAGAAATAAAACTGATTTTAACTAATTTTTTTAACTGATTTTACATAAAATATCATAAATGCCTACTCACACATAATAACTTAACCTAACCTTACCCTAACTCATTAAAATGGTGGGTTTGCACATTTCAAAAATCACAGGAGTTTTACGCATAAACGTCGCCTTTCCTTATTTCTCACTTTTATTTATGTGCTTTATACTTCGAGCAACGCGGCCTTCCGTCCCGGAAGGGAGTAGGCATAGCGATTCTATTCTATACAAAAAGTTCTGGCATTTTTTGCGGGGGGAAATGTGTTCACAAGCGCAGGTTCGCATACTCACATACAAAAACAACACTGTAGTGACGACACTCACACACAAAAAATTTAACAATTCAGCAACAATTCGTGTACGGATGAGTTACAACTCACACATTGCCCCGTTTTCAACGTAAATAGAGTTGGACTTAACTGTTAATGTAGCAATATCGATATTTTTTTTCTCAAGACAGAATAAAGCTAACAAAGTGAAACATTTTATGAATTTAAATATTATCTTTATTTACAGAACAAATTATGAATTATAATTAAAAACAAAGTAAAAAGTAAAGTAAAGTAACAGCCTATAATCATCCCACTGCAGGGAAAAGGCCTCCATCATTGAATTCAAGTTACCACAGCAATAATGGGTACTATTATAACTTAATTTCTATAATATTTATTTATTAATAGGATCTTAACAACAACTTTTGATATTCAAATAACGATCGATTTTGGTGTTGATTTTTTGTGTTAGATTTTATGTACGAAACTAGGACGAAGACTAAATTTTATACCGCTGAGAGCTGATGATTTTATACCGCTATCGCTACAAATGAGCTGTTTAAAGGAGTGACACCATATAAACCGTGACACGACATTTAAAAATATTAGAGGGATGGGAAGGACTGGACAGATTGGAGGTATGGGAGGGACGAACTCTGCCGGTTTCGCTAATTATGGATTAATAATGAATAGTAAATTACGTAACTGCGTGAAAATTAGTCATAAGAAGTTCATTGGTTCTTAAAATGAATTAATTTTGTGTATATTGGCGGACGCAATTTTTTTCATTAAAAATTAAATTCTGGTGTCAATATATTTTTCCATGATTGATCATGCAAGTTAATTTAATAAAAAAAAGTGAATAAAAAAACCGACTTTAATTATTACATTAAAAACATTTATATATGTATATTTCAATGACAAAGGAAAAGAAACAAGTTGCACAGAATACATAGAAACTACAAACTAGAATGATTAAATCAAATAAAAATAAATTATTACTATTATGTTATTACTATTAAAGAGTTTCAAACTTAATACCAAACAGAAAAGATATTTTACATCACACATAAAACAATATCAACAATTAATTGTCTAATGTGATTAAATATATAACGTCGTCGTCGATAACCACCACCCTTTATCGAAAAACATTATGTCATGCGAGAGTAATAACATCACTATGTTGCCCAGCGGCAAGAAGTCGGATTTATCGCGCGACCGATCTGAAATTTGCACGGGCGAGCGTACCTGATGTTGTTGAACAAATCCAACAACTATTCAAGAATAAAATATGCGAATTTAGTGTTTAAATGTAATTAAATAGCAATAATACGATACAAATTTACTTACATGTGAAATGTAACACCATCATTTTGTAAACTTGATGTTGCAGACCTCTTTTTACAACAGAAAACTGAGCAATTCGGCATTTTTAATACGGCAGCGTTCACTTGCGCGACTGGACTCGGTCTAGGAAGAAATCTGAGCGCAACTAGTTTTTATAAACGCTAATGCTCAATTGGGCTTATACCTTTGACAGAGGGGAAACGCTTCGTATGGCTACTCCCTTACGGGACGGAAGGCCGCTTTGCTCGAAGGCTTTATACTACTTATTCACACATTATTATAACAATGCCATCACTTTATCACAATAATGCTGCGTACGTAATAGAGATGGTGAATATATCTATTATTAGTTAAATTTAACTAATAAAAAGCATATCACATTTATTCAATAAATATTGTTAACCTTATCGAATAAAAATATTCATTCGGGCCATTGATAATTTAACGCAACTAAAACTTTTATTCGTATAGATAAATCTAACCGATTGATAAAATTACCTAATGAATATTTATAACGTTAGTCCGCAAAGAATAAAAATATCATATCCAATCTTTCTAATAAATTTATTCTTTTATTGAGTAAGTTAACTTAAGCACTAAGTAAACGGATTAGAGCCTAAATTTGAATGCATTATTTAGGACACGAGTGGCGCGTGATTGAGACGAGGTGTAATAATGGGATAAAATTTGCGAGTCACACAAGTAGTTACAGTTTCAATAAAATAGAACTCTATTCCATTAGCATAAGGAAGAATGATGTTACTCGGCGTATTGAACTTTAGGCTCCTACGCATTGTTCAAGTTCATTAAATCATCATCATCATCACCATGTGTATCATCATCATCATGCTCATCATCATCATGATCACTATCATCATCATCACAATGAACATCATCGTCATCATGACATGTTCATCATCATGATGATTATGATGATGATAGTGATCATTTTCATCATCATCATCATCACAATCGTCATCATGATGATTATGATAGTGATCATGATGATGATAATTGTGTTGATGATGATAAACATTGTGATCATGACGATGATGATCATTGTGATGATGATAGTCATCATGATGATGAGCATGATTAGTGATAATGATGATGATGAACATTGTGATGATTATGATGATGATGATGGTAATGATGATGATGATGATGATGATGACGATGATTGATGATAATTGATGTTCAAGTTCATTATGTAAACCTATAAAAATAAACGCGTAATACTATATTTAACTACTGTGAAAAATATCAAAAAAATGTATCTGCATAAACATAACAAATATTTTCAACCTTATTCAACTACGTATAAAAATATCAAAATAATGTATCTGCATAAAAATATCAACTGATATTTTCAACCATATTCAACTACAGGTAAAAATATCAAAATAATATATCTGAATAAAAATATCAACTGATATTTTCAACCATATTCAAGTACAGGTAAAAATATCAACTGATATTTTTAACCATTAAAAATATCGATATTTTTATTCAACCATTAACTTTTAACGAATAATTTTTTTCAACCATTAACACCACCACTAGTACGTAATAACATAAACCTAAGAAACAAAGTTTATCTTTCTCCTTTTATTTTCCACGTGAATCTCCTGTTTTGTTCCTTTCAAAACCGGTCAATGTCTAAGATCATGCTGCCAAGTCATTACAGCACTTACTTGTTACAGCTCGATTTAGGCCAGAATGAAATAAAATCTCTTTTATGCAATTACATACTATATAATTATCTAAACTATTTGTAAGTAGGTATTGTTAGGCAAACTGTATCAAACCAACTTAATTTGAAATGTGTGGATGGACCATGTTTTAGCTAAAGTACTCTTCTTTAAAAGTACAAGAAGTTGGCTTCCCTTAACACGTCCTGCGCGTAACTCAAAAGCCCCTGTAGCGCCCTGCGCGCACGCTGTGCGCGTAAGGCTAGATTGCAGTTACAAAATGTGCCTGTTAAATTTAATAAAACAATTATTTTTTTCTTTGCCCGCACGGCAGCCGGTTACAACGGTGACAATTGCTTTTACTTTGTGTCTTGGCAAAAAGTTAATTTGATTAACAATTAAAAAGTTAATATGATTAACGATTAAAATTAATTAATTTTAATCGAATCTAGACGATTACAATTATTAATCGTAATCATTAATCGTTAATCACGATTAAAAATATATGACTATGAAGTTTGTAACAGTTCAACAAACAAAAACAAACAAAAAATAAAAACAAAAGTTATGTGGCTTTGCACATAGAAGTCAAACCCCTATTACTAGAATTTTAAATGGCAGTTATAGTCACAAAAAAACCCTAAAACCTTAGAAAATGAAATCTACGTCTAAATTATAAGTCATACTAATATTATAAACCTGAAAGTTTGTGATTGTGGATGACTGGATGCTTGTTTCTCTTTCACACAAAAAAGACTCAACAGACGATCTTTGACACGGTATTAATTTATTGCCTGGAATTACATATACGATCTGACTAAAATTTCGAACGTTGTTAGTTGCAACACAGACTGGTCTGTGCATGCAGACCGATCTACGCGAGCCCCGTTCTAGTGGGCCCGATCGAGGGGGGCAGACTAGTCCTCAAGGGCGCCTCTGTAGGCTCGGACCTCGGCTTGGGCCGTCGTCCGAAGGGCGGACTGGTGAGAAGCGGCCAGGTACATGTCTGTACCTGCCGAAATGATGCAAGGTGACTGCGGCGTCTCAAGTCCTGTTATTTATATATCTCAACATCGACGCCGGTCGTACATACTAGAATGTTCGTTTTCCAGAAGAAATAACAAGGACGTTAAACGTAAACAACTCTAGTAAGTTATGCCATTTTACGCTTGCACTAAGGTCTTGTTATTATGTTGCGGTTGAACTTAGGTAGTTATGTACATTCGTCTAGCGATATCTCGAAGCGTCTAGCATGTCCGCGACAATATGATGTGAGTGACTAAAATTATTGAAAGCCATGAAAAATGACAATTACGCTGCCTTAGCCCTGTTAGCGACACCGTGAATGAATTTCATCTGAAAACGTAGTTAACTCCTACAGGATCATAAGACCGCCGCGCCGGCGGTCGCGATATCAGTTTGATTTTCATTGTGTTTGAAATAACAACAATCGAGGGGTTAATCCCTCAACCCCCAGGCGGCACGCGCGTGCCGCGATAACAATTGATTTCAATTGTGTCTGGAATAACTCACGATCGAGGGATTCGTGATTAATTTAATCATGATTAAATTTAATCAAATTAAATAATCGATTGAAAAAATAATCGAGTAATGCCAACACTGGCTGGAACTACTCATGGTTAAGGGGTTAACATTTTTAATTTCATGTTAACCAAATGTTTAAAAAAATAAGTAAATATTAATTGCTAAAGTTGGATAATAAAAAAAATTGTGAAACTGTTCTGGCTTGCAGTGTGAAGCCTTAATAAATTCATAATCACAAATAATGCAGGTTAATTAAATTACATTAGCAGTAAAAAGTATTTTCTAGATTTTTTTTATTTTTATAGTTCTGAACTGTGTATGAATATAACCCGTTTTCAGATACCTTGCATCAGTAAAGATATACAGTGAACAACTTAATTGCATGAAACAATGGTCTCATTCATATTCTGTGATAATCTGACTTATTGCATTGCAACGCAAAATTTGTTACAGCAACGGTCTTGAGAAAGAAGAAATTGGCGAGGAGTTGATCGAAGAGGAATCATCGAAAAATTTCAGCGGAGGCTTAATAGAAGAACTAGCTGACCTCTTCGATGGAGAGTTAAAACCTGTTGCGCCTAAAGCGCAGAAAAAAGTGCCCATGCCCGCCGAGTAAGTCCCTATTTCTATTTCATGTGATTGTTTTCGATATACATATATTTGTTTTACTGTAAGAAAAACTATTGTGAAAATTATGAAATAATGGGACTTATCATCACCATAAATCATAATTTTATTTACTTATTATGGTCATGTTTAGTAACAAGACCCTTTTTTTCAAGAAAATGGTAAAAGAGCAAGTCTTGGGACTATATTTGTAATGTAGACGTTTTAAGAGTAGTCATGATGGGAAGTAATTTTGGGAGAGTGAATGTTTTGGGAAGTTACCAACCGTTTTGAACCTAAAGGCTTGAAAGTTGCTAAACCGCTTTCGGCCAAAATTAGGTACGCATTGAAAAAATTGCGCTTTTTAAATACTTATGATTCGCAACATTTTTTTTATGTTTCTTACCACAGAACTTTCGACTGGTTGAACGGCAACGACTTCGATCTGTTTGTAGTTAAAATAATATTGTAAGTTGTTAAATAGGTTTTATAATAAAACATTGTTCTTGTGTTATTTTGTTCTTTTTAGTGAGTTTTTTTTATAAGTCTGTCAAATTTTTTATTAGGGTTCCGTACCCAAAGGGTAAAAACGGGACCCTATTACTAAGACTTCGCTGTCTGTCCGTCTGTCCGTCGTTCTGTCACCAGGCTGTATCTTAAGAGCCGCTATAGCTAGACAGTTGAAATTTTCACAAATTATGTATTTCTGTTACCGCAATAACAACAAATACTAAAAACAAAATAAAATAAATATTTAAGGGGGGCTCCCATACAACAAACCCGTTTTTTTTTGGCCTTTTCGGTTCGGAACCCTTCGTGCGCGAGTCCGACTCGCACTTGGCCGGTTTATTTAAAAATAATTTTTAGACTATATGATTACTATTACAATATTTTTTCTTGATTTATCTATTAGAGTTGACACACCTTAATGGTACATACATTTTATTAAATATAAATTAAAGATTCGCAAAATCCTACATATGAAATCCAGAGTACATTATAGAACTCGCTATGTATTTATCGGTTAGAAAATCTTTAGAATAACATTTTATTTTTCTATTTTGTTTCAGTCATCCAACGTTATAAAATAACGATTGTTTAAAAAAAAGTACATTTAACCTTCCAGTTTAGACTTAGACCAATGGCTGTCGCGCGACCGTTGGTCGTCTGACAGCTCGAGCTCGGATGACGAGTGCGAAGCCGCAGTGTTTGCGCCTCCCGTGCCTGACCCCAGGCCCACGGCTCAATTCACACCTGAAGAACTGGAAATGGTAAGCAACAACAATGCTTACACTCTAAACCTACGTGTTCTCAATTCATCCACATGTCAATGAAACATACATGCATCCTGCTAAAACTATATTACTAGAGACAATGAGCACTGTCGTCTCTCATAACTGCTCTGTATTATGCTTTCTAAAGAAAACTTTCAGCTGAGTCTTTCATAACGTCCGTCAGTGAAGCGGCTGTTTTTCATTAGGCAGTGCTCGTTTTTTAATAAAATGTAAGCAACATTCGTACTCTGTTCAACAAACTCCTCCCATTTATTAGCTTTTTTTGGGATACAGCGGGAACCATCCATAGCAACCTGCCTTCTTTATTTCCCTTCCTATGTTTGTCAGAGCTTAATATCCAGTTAAGAGTTTAAGAGCACCTTCAACACTACACATATATCTCCTCCATCGGTCTCCGTCTAAAAAAACATCTATAAGTCTTTGGGCGGTGTTGTTCGCCCATACGTTATTATTTGTAGAAGGAGTATCGGGAAGAAATAACAACACAAAATTCGAGTTACGAACGCGTCAGTCGATAGGTATAGTAGGCGAGCGAGCGGCGTGCGCTTCGCGAGGTACACTGATTCGGACTGTCTCGTGTGATAGGAATGCTCGCGCTCGGGTCCATTCGCCGAACGCACAATGACGCCTGCGATGACGTATCGCCGGTCGCTTACGGCGGCCGTTACACTGCGCAGCGATAGCTACGAGATGCGCGATAAATATGCAAAGCTATGATTTCGACTTGTTGGTTAATATGCGTTGCAAATATTAAATACTTGTGTAAATAATAATAGTAAGTAAATATAATAATGTAATTAGTGTAAATACGTATATAATACTATAATTAATGTTAAAGTAAGTTTGTTAATGTCTAGTATAATTTGTATTTGTGTATCCTAATATTTATTTGTTTATATTACTAGATTTAAGTTTATATACAGTATGTATGTGGGTGTGTATATAGGTACTCGTTGACTTTCATATAAATGAAGGTATTTGAATGAGAACCCTACATCTTTCCCCCCCAGAGACCGTAACTACGGGCGATAAAAATCTGGGAATCTAACTTTTCTACCAGAGCGTGTGGTTTTAGGTTCTGGTAATTTTTTTGCTATATCTGGGGTATCTGTAGTATCATGTGTGAGAGAAGGCAAATTATTAGATTTTAAATCATTTTCGGGTGACAGTATATAGGCTGGCTTAAGTCTATCTATAGATACTGTGACCGATTTGCGCTTAACTTCTAATTTGAATGTTTTATGACTTCTGTCCAATACTTTGTATGGTCCTGTATATGCAGGTTGTAATGCTCCCCGAACAGTGTCATCACGTAGGAATACGTGGCTACATGTTGCCAAATCTTTAAATATAAAGATTTTGCCGGAACTGTGGCGGGAGGCTGGGCAAGGTTGGAGTTTTTGGGCAAAAGATTTAAGTCTCGCGGTGAAGTCGGTTATATCCGTAGTGCCGCTTGAGTTGGTTTGGAAAAAATCGCCTGGCAGTCTTAAGGGTTCACCGTAGACGAGTTCAGCTGGTGAGCTCTGGAGATCTTCCTTAAGAGTACTACGAATGCCTAAAAGTACTAATGGTAGGGATTCTGTCCAATTAGTTGTGGCGTGGCAGACTATGGCAGCTTTTAGTTGTCGGTGAAAACGTTCAACAAGTCCGTTACATGCTGGATGATATGCTGTGGTTCTTCGGTGCTGAAATCCGATCCTTTGTGACAGATACGTAAAAAGTGCTGATTCAAATTGTCTGCCACGATCTGTCACTATGGTGGTTGGGCAACCGAAGCGTGCAATCCATACTTCGATGAACGCTTTTGCGACCGTTTCTGCCGTGATGTCGGTTATGGGTATTGCTTCAGGCCATCGCGAAAAACGATCGACTGCTGTGAGGCAATATCTGTAACCATTAGATACGGGCAATGGTCCTATCAGGTCTATGTGGATGTGCTGAAATCTAGCGCGTGGTAAGTCAAATGTACCTAATGGTGTGGAGACATGTCGACTTACTTTTGCGCGTTGACAATTTAGACAAGCTCTTGCCCACTCTCTACAGTCTTTGCGTATACCTGGCCAGACGTATCTTTGAGCTACAACTTTGGAGGAAGCATTAGGGCCGGGATGGCTTAGCGAGTGTAAGCAATCAAAAACTTGACGACGCAACATTTTTGGGATGTATGGCCTAGGAGTCGGTGTGCTGACATCACAAAACAGCTCATGGTGACTTCCTGGTATTTCCATTTTTTTTAAACGTAGCGACGTGCTGTCTTGAATCAAGCTTTGAAGCTCACTGTCGGAATTCTGAGCCTTGGCAAGGGATTCGTGATCTACAGGGCTTTCCAACTCTTCTATACGCGAAAGTGTGTCCGCGACAACATTGTCCTTACCCGAAATGTGTCGTATATCGGTTGAAAATTGCGAAATGAAATCTAAGTGACGATATTGTCGAGGAGAACAGTTCGATTTTCGCGTATGGAAGGCAAATATGAGTGGTTTGTGATCAGTGTAGATCGTGAATTCTCTCGCTTCTAGCATGTGGCGAAAATATTTTATGGCCTCATAAATTGCAAGGAGTTCTCGGTCGTATGGTGAATATTTACGTTGTGAGGGGCTCAACTTGCATGAATAAAATGCTAGTGGTTGCCATACGCCTTCGATTCTCTGCTGCAGGACGGCACCTATTGCTACATCCGAAGCATCAGCTGTCACTGCCAACTTAGCTTGACAATCTGGGTATGCTAAAAGTGCTGCATTGCATAAGCTTTTTTTGCAATCGTGAAAGGCTTTTAGCGCGTCCCCTGTCAGACTAATGGGTTGGTTGCCTTTGACTGAACCAGTTAATAGAGCATTAAGAGGTGCCTGGGTTTCAGCTGCACGAGGTATAAACCTTCTGTAAAAATTTAACATGCCAAGAAACCTCCTAAGCTGTTTAACAGTAACTGGTTTAGGAAAGTCCTTAATCGCCTGAACCTTCTCATCTAATGGTTCAATACCATCCGCCGATATTCTATACCCTAAAAATTTCACCACTGGTGCTCCAAATATGCATTTTGAGGTATTGATTAGAATGCCATATTCGGACATCTTAAACAACTGTTTTAGGTGGTTTTTATGGGTCAGGGGGTCAGGAGACGAGACCAAAAAGTCATCCAAATATGGATAAACGAAATCCATGCCGCAAGTCAGCTCATCTACGAATCTCTGGAAAGTTTGCCCTGCGTTACGCAAACCGAAGGTCATATATGGAAATTCGTAGAGGCCGAAGGGTGTTGTAATCGCTGTTTTGGAAATATCGTCGTTATTGACAGGAATCTGGTTATATGCTCTAACAAGGTCTATTGTTGAAAAGATTTTACAACCTGACACGTTGTGTGAAAAATCGTGTATATGCCTAACTGGATATCTGTCGGGGATGGTACGTGCGTTCAACCTACGGTAATCGCCACAGGGTCGCCAGCCGTCTTTTTTGGGGGCTAAATGCAGTGGGGCTGACCAAGGGCTGTCAGAGGGTCTGGCTGTGCCGTCTTGAAGCATTACGTCAAACTCTTGTTTAGCAATAACTAATTTATCGGGGGCAAGTCGACGAGGAGTACTAGCAACAGGTGGACCGGGAGTAGTTCGTATGTAATGGACTGTGTTATGTTTTGTGATGCGTGGTGAGCCAGCAGGTCGAATCAAGTCTGGAAATTCTTTTAATAACTCATGATACACTGAATCACCAGTTGAAATTTTGACGGAGGAAATGCTACTATGTCTATTGGCTGACGTGGCTGAGACTTTTAATGTAGTAACATTATCAATCAATCTCTTATTTCTTACATCTACTACAAGATTGAAGTAAGCTAAAAAATCTACGCCAATAATGGCTTTATTCACATCGGCTACAACGAAACGCCACACAAAGTCCCGACGCAAACCCAAATCTAACCGAAGACTTGCGTAGCCATACGTATGTATCACAGTTCCATTAGCTGCACTTAGTTCATAATTAGTCTTAGATCTTCGTTCCTTAAAGGCAGAACGGGGAAACACGCACAAGTCACTACCGGTGTCTACAAGGAATTGTATTTTGGTGATCCGATCTGTGACAAACAGGCGACCTTGGCAGTTGGGGTAATCGTTAGTCGCCATTACCGACCACCCTGTCCGTTTTCCGAGTGGAAATCGCAAGGTTTACTGCAGGAGAGAGCCTTGCTGCCAAATTTGGAGTGGTACCAGCATGTAGGGTATTTACGGTAACTGGCCTGGGATCTACTGCGACTGCGATCACGCTTACTATCGGCATACCTGGATTTAGACCAAGGCCTGCTCGGCCTGCTGGATCGAGTAGTAAGTGCATGAACTTGCTGTGTCAACTTCTCTATCTGCTCTGCCATCATGTCCAGCTTATCAACTGTACTGCGCTGCTCAGGCGATTTTGATGATGATGCCGAGGTTGACGCTACGTAAGGAGATACTGGCACAATATCCTGGATCCGATCTGCTAGCTCCGCAACGCTCTCTAAAGGTGAGTCAGCTTGGGATGCAATTATGGTCTGCATGCTACTGGGAAGTCTGCTGGTCCAAATAGTGCGTATAAAGTCTGCTGGTACATTAGGGCCCGCTAGGTGCTGCAAGTGTCGTAGAAACTGCGAAGGCTTACGATCTCCTAGCTGTTCATGGTCCAGCAGTTGTTTTACCTTGCGCTCTTTTGATGCTGAAAGACGCTTTATCAACTCGCTCCGTAATTTGATGTATTTATCCGACTGTGGTGGCGACTCGATGATGTCTTCGACTTCTATGGCGTATTGGTGGTCAAGCATGCCAATTGCGTGATAAAACTTGGTTGTGTCATTAGTAATATTGGCTAAAATAAACTGACCTTCTAACATCGAGAACCACAGGGATGGCTTATCCGGATAAAATGGTATGTTCCTTACTCCAACGCGATGAACATCACTCGCATCGCTTTGACTGGAGGACTGCCCTTTCAAAGCGGCGTTGCTGGAATCTTCCATCGTTCCAATTTTCGTGCACAATCGGGGTCACCAGTTTGGGCGGTGTTGTTCGCCCATACGTTATTATTTGTAGAAGGAGTATCGGGAAGAAATAACAACACAAGATTCGAGTTACGAACGCGTCAGTCGATAGGTATAGTAGGCGAGCGAGCGGCGTGCGCTTCGCGAGGTACACTGATTCGGACTGTCTCGTGTGATAGGAATGCTCGCGCTCGGGTCCATTCGCCGAACGCACAATGACGCCTGCGATGACGTATCGCCGGTCGCTTACGGCGGCCGTTACACTGCGCAGCGATAGCTACGAGATGCGCGATAAATATGCAAAGCTATGATTTCGACTTGTTGGTTAATATGCGTTGCAAATATTAAATACTTGTGTAAATAATAATAGTAAGTAAATATAATAATGTAATTAGTGTAAATACGTATATAATACTATAATTAATGTTAAAGTAAGTTTGTTAATGTCTAGTATAATTTGTATTTGTGTATCCTAATATTTATTTGTTTATATTACTAGATTTAAGTTTATATACAGTATGTATGTGGGTGTGTATATAGGTACTCGTTGACTTTCATATAAATGAAGGTATTTGAATGAGAACCCTACAAGTCCTTGCTTCCTTTGTCGCGTCACCCGTATTATTGATCAGACAGTCTGTCTCACTTGACGCTACTCAGTGCTTATTTTTTACTAAAAAACCTGTACTTTTTGACGTACCTTTAATCTCCATCTCTCAACCATACATAGCTCAGTAGGCTGTACCTCTTTTCATCAGTTAAGTACCTGTCAATCAAGCCAGCGGCTTTCCCACAGTCGGCAATAAGTGCTCTGCTCTATGCTTACTGATAAGCTGAATAACGGTGACACAATAATATCTATTAGGTCCTTACATATGAAATTGGTGTATTGTAGTACTGGCCACTTTGATCTAAAGAATATCATCTTTGGTTAGGAATTCCAAATTCAAATGTGTACAGCTACAAAACACATGTATTTGTGTTTTGTAATCTGGCATTCATTTGCATTTTTTCTTTCCTTTTTTCTCTTTGCGTCACTTAGTTGACAAAATTGAAAACTTGAAATATCGCGTTATTTACGAGTACGAGTTCCACCGTGGCACCAGTGCTGCAGAGACGGCTCGAAGAGTTAACGATGTGTATGATGGTCGTGTCGCAAAAGAAAACTTCGTGCGTTTTGCAATTTCTTATGTAAGGACCTAGCATATTCTATGCTAGGTCCTTACATTGCTATATATAGAAGAACGTGTTTGCTTGTTACAATCTAAACAAAATAATAGTTCTCCCATTCAAACAACATGAAACAGATGTGCAGGTCTTATGAATTAAATTGCTCGGTAGTTACGCGAGGCGCGTCGCCAGGAGCAGGCGAACAACCCGCACTACCTGAAGGACGACTCGCCGCGCTCGTACCAGCAAGAGGACATCCCCATCGCAGAGATTGCACTCGAAGTGCCGCTACAAATACACAGTGCGTATTCGAAATATTGATTAATATGGTCGATGACCTCCGTGGCGGAGTAGCGTACACACCGGTTTTCAAGGTGTCTCCTGCTCTGAGGTCCCGGGTTCGATTCCCGGACGAGGCAGTGTAGATTAAAAGTGTTTTGCTACATTTTCTCGTTTCTTAGGTGTTTGTAGTACCTTTGTGGTTAAGCAACTAACTGTCGTTAAAATGTGTTATTATGGAATGTTTCAGCCAAGAGATCTGATAAGTACTTAATCTTAAGAGAAAGCTCAAAGAAAACGAAGAAAGAAAAGAGATCCTCGAAGAAACGGAAGAGCAAAAAGGCTGTTCATTCTACCGAATCGGATAGTGAAGGTATTACAGTAGATCCTTTGCACTTAATTAATGAAAAATAAAAATTTAAAAGCCTTTAATTCTCTATAAATAAATTAGATATACAACCTGATAGAAAAATGACACCTAAACCACATGAGTAAATATTCCTACAGAGTACAAGCTTTTTAACTTTTAAACTATTCTGATAGGGCTGACACCTGTTGCAAGTAAAAAAAAAATAGGGAGTAAAAATAAAATACGGTAAGTACCTACCTACATAATAAACCTGGATTTCAAAAGGTATAAAATATAAGGTTTAGTGTAATTTGACAATACTAAAGTTGAATTAGTTTATAAATGGCTAACCGTAAATAATTTATTTTTCTTTAATAATTTATTTCTTTTTAACGTGTGATACAGTCTGAATATAATATACAAATTCCTTAAATAAGTGATCGGAAAACATTTGCATGGCATGCCAAAAGATAATTAATTTATAATTTTATTTTTATATTTTATTTCAAATATTTTGAATTCTCGGATCATTATTAAAATAATCTTGGTATATGTTTTTTTTTCCATTTCACCAATAAATTTAACATAATTATCTGGACCTGGCGGTATTTAAAGGAACCCGGCCTGTAGATACGTTACCTACATGGCATGTAACTGACCCTTTGTTTTACATATTTAGATTTAACACCAATTTCCCATAATCAATATTATATAAATAATTGAATCATAGAAATGGTAAAATCACAATTTGTCAGCCAAATCACTCAAATAAATGTCGACTAATGCGCGCGACGTGCAGGCGGCAGCCCTGTCATTTATACCGAACCTGAATCGGCGAAAACCAGTTCTTACCCCGGCGACGCGTCGGTGAACGCGTCGGTGAGATGTCACGCGTACATCGCCGCGCTATGTGTGAGTGGAACAACAGCGGGCCGCATATAGGTAGCTTGTATTCTGGTGAGAATATTTATTCATGTGCCTAAACTGTCCATGATTGAATGATTGACGTTAATTTTATATCAGTGTTAACTTTTTTTCATAAAAATTTTACGGCTTTGGACGAGTCCATAAAGGCCTAGTCTTTAGTGAAAATGTCAATTTAAAATACATACCTACAGTATCATAAATACTTAATCATTGAAATGTATGGGTGGTTTATACATTTCAATGATTACAGGAGTTTTACGCGAGAACGTGGATCAGAGTCAAATAGGAGCGCCTTTCCTTGTTTCTCACTTATATTTGATTTATCCTACTCACTGACGCATTATTATACGAGTAACAATGCCACCACTTTGTCACAATAAATGCCGCTTAGGATAATTTCACAAAATTGCGAAACAAAGACCATCTTCCTCTTTTCGTTTCCCGCGCAAAACTCCAGTGTTAACTTTATAATCCGGCTTACGTTGGCATGCAACAGTGCGGATATTTATGTCATGTCATAACTATTCGATTGATATAGGTGTACTAAATGTGCACCCTGATGTCAAGTGGTATGGTCGCCCCGTTGGTCTAGTGGTTTCAATATCGGGCCAATATCTTGGGGTCCCAGGTTCGATACCCGGGTCGGGCTATAAAAATGTTTCGAGTTTTCGAACTTTGCTTGGGTTTGTGATCACCAACCGGTTTGGCTAGTGCGGTAATTATGCCTGTACCCGTAAGTGCTATGGTAACTTGAATTTAATGATGGAGGAGGTCTTTTCCTTGCTGTGGAAGATTATAGGCCGTTACTTAATATCAAATGGGAGCACATTTAGTTGGAACAGTTTTTGACGCTGATTGTGTATCTAGTTTTTTTAATTACATCAATAAACTACCTCATAAAAACAAAAAACTGTAACCTGATTACGAAAATGCTATGATTTAAAAGTCATTCTGTATATTTGCTGTATTGTTTAAACATTTTTGTACTCAGTATTTTGTCTTATTTCATTTGATTTCGTTATGACTGCAAACTTGTTTCTTTTATTTTTCAAACTACCCTAATATATTATTGTCGTAGCATTCACCGTGTACAATGCTTTTTTAAACAAAAGTTAGCCTATGTTACCCGGACTGTAATAAGGAATCGATTGATACCTCCTTCACCAAAATCGGCTAAGTAGTTTAGCCGCAAATCTGGAACCCACTTAAAATACCCACACTGTGACATAGACAACGGCAGGTCTACCTACCCAAAAAGTTAAAGGTCATTGAATTGATTTCCAACATGTAGAGAGAAATCAATATCGATTGAGGAAATTTGACGTTCTGTGGTAGGTTGACGTGCTGTAGTCTGTACATAGACTGTTGAAATTCGTAGTCGGGTAAAATTGAATATGTGTCGTCTGTTAGCAGAGGTCGGGCCCGGCGCGCCGCGGCCGGCGGTGCAGGAGGGCGGCGAGCTGCCCGAGGGCGCGGCCGCGTCCGACGACGACGCGCCGCCGCCGCCCGACGACCCGCACCGCGCGCTCGACCTCGACCTCGACCTGTGAGTGCACCTCCACAGGCTTCTAGTGCAGTAGCAGCCAGCCGAACGAGTGTCTACACCCGCACCGTGCGCTCGACCTCGACCTCGACCTGTGAGTGCACCTCCACAGGCTTCTAGTGCAGTAGCAGCCAGCCGAACGAGTGTCTACACCCGCACCGTGCGCTCGACCTCGACCTCGACCTGTGAGTGCACCTCCACAGGCTTCTAGTGCAGTAGCAGCCAGCCCAACGAGTGTCTACACCCGCACCGCGCGCTCGACCTCGACCTCGACCTGTGAGTGCACCTCCACAGGCTTCTAGTGCAGTAGCAGCCAGCCGAACGAGTGTCTACACCCGCACCGTGCGCTCGACCTCGACCTCGACCTGTGAGTGCACCTCCACAGGCTTCTAGTGCAGTAGCAGCCAGCCCAACGAGTGTCTACACCCGCACCGTGCGCTCGACCTCGACCTCGACCTGTGAGTGCACCTCCACAGGCTTCTAGTGCAGTAGCAGCCAGCCGAACGAGTGTCTACACCCGCACCGTGCGCTCGACCTCGACCTCGACCTGTGAGTGCACCTCCACAGGCTTCTAGTGCAGTAGCAGCCAGCCGAACGAGTGTCTACACCCGCACCGTGCGCTCGACCTCGACCTCGACCTGTGAGTGCACCTCCACAGGCTTCTAGTGCAGTAGCAGCCAGCCCAACGAGTGTCTACACCCGCACCGTGCGCTCGACCTCGACCTCGACCTGTGAGTGCACCTCCACAGGCTTCTAGTGCAGTAGCAGCCAGCCGAACGAGTGTCTACACCCGCACCACGCGCTCGACCTCGACCTGTGAGTGCACCTCCACAGGCTTCTAGTGCAGTAGCAGCCAGCCGAACGAGTGTCTACACCCGCACCACGCGCTCGACCTCGACCTGTGAGTGCACCTCCACAGGCTTCTAGTGCAGTAGCAGCCAGCCGAACGAGTGTCTACACCCGCACCGTGCGCTCGACCTCGACCTCGACCTGTGAGTGCACCTCCACAGGCTTCTAGTGCAGTAGCAGCCAGCCGAACGAGTGTCTACACCCGCACCACGCGCTCGACCTCGACCTGTGAGTGCACCTCCACAGGCTTCTAGTGCAGTAGCAGCCAGCCGAACGAGTGTCTACACCCGCACCACGCGCTCGACCTCGACCTGTGAGTGCACCTCCACAGGCTTCTAGTGCAGTAGCAGCCAGCCGAACGAGTGTCTACACCCGCACCGCACGCTCGACATCGACCTCGACTTGTGAGTGCACCTCCACAGGCTTCTAGTGCAGTAGCAGCCAGCCCAACAACTGTCTACACCCGCACCGCGCGCTCGACATCGACCTCGACCTGTGAGTGCACCTCCACAGGCTTCTAGTGCAGTAGCAGCCAGCCCAACGAGTGTCTACACCCGCACCGTGCGCTCGACCTCGACCTCGACCTGTGAGTGCACCTCCACAGGCTTCTAGTGCAGTAGCAGCCAGCCGAACGAGTGTCTACACCCGCACCACGCGCTCGACCTCGACCTGTGAGTGCACCTCCACAGGCTTCTAGTGCAGTAGCAGCCAGCCGAACGAGTGTCTACACCCGCACCACGCGCTCGACCTCGACCTGTGAGTGCACCTCCACAGGCTTCTAGTGCAGTAGCAGCCAGCCGAACGAGTGTCTACACCCGCACCGTGCGCTCGACCTCGACCTCGACCTGTGAGTGCACCTCCACAGGCTTCTAGTGCAGTAGCAGCCAGCCGAACGAGTGTCTACACCCGCACCACGCGCTCGACCTCGACCTGTGAGTGCACCTCCACAGGCTTCTAGTGCAGTAGCAGCCAGCCGAACGAGTGTCTACACCCGCACCACGCGCTCGACCTCGACCTGTGAGTGCACCTCCACAGGCTTCTAGTGCAGTAGCAGCCAGCCGAACGAGTGTCTACACCCGCACCGCACGCTCGACATCGACCTCGACTTGTGAGTGCACCTCCACAGGCTTCTAGTGCAGTAGCAGCCAGCCCAACAACTGTCTACACCCGCACCGCGCGCTCGACATCGACCTCGACCTGTGAGTGCACCTCCACAGGCTTCTAGTGCAGTAGCAGCCAGCCCAACGAGTGTCTACACCCGCACCGCGCGCTCGACCTCGACCTCGACCTGTGAGTGCACCTCCACAGGCTTCTAGTGCCTACCACCTCAGAGGGATCTGTTAGCCGTCATCATTGGTTAGAAAAACCAAAGATGCCGTTGCCCAGGGTGTACCACTAGGAGGCAGATCTCACCACCCCAAACTGTGTCTTCACCCAGCAGGATCCCATGTCTGTGAGACTTATGAGTGAAGTTTCATCTACATCATGTACAAATGGGTAATTTATATAAAATAGCAGTCGTAGATATTTTAAATTTTATTATTTTGTGTTAAGTTACAAAAATAATGTCTAAGAAGAAAAGTCCACTGACTGGAGGTTTCTTTGCAACTTGATTGTGACTGAAGTACGTTAAAAGAATGTTTTTTTGGTTTTGATGAACAGAACAATCATAGAAAAGTTGATACCAATTCATACCTCATCAGACATAACTTTGGTTAATATCCCACTGGCTGGAGGTCGGTTAGAAGTTTCTGTTTTCATCATAATTTAGTACAAAAGGTTTAGATCTAAAACTCTGTATCACTCACATAGTCTCACAGACATGGGATACCGCTGGATGAAGACACATCCCAAAGGATACTTGGTCCGCAGGAATAGACGCTGGGCAAAATTTATCACAGGACATATTATGTCATTTGTTATAACCTAGTTTTGTACCTTTTAACGCAAACTATACGATATTAAGTCTTTATTTCCATAATTTCTATCACGTATTCCTCACGTTCTAGTTAAAGTTATACTCGTCCTGTATATTTTGCTTGGTAAGCTTAGCTTAGCCTAGTTTGTCTCTGGTAAGGCCTATGGCTGTGTTGTCAAAGAATCAAAGCAGGGTGGAGTGGAGAGAAGCGGACCATTAATTAACCAATCACAGTGCTAGAAATCTGTCATCTTTGGGTTTCGAGTTCGAGCACTGTGATTGGTCAATTCACTATCTTTGCCACTCCGCCCAGCTCCGCTTATGTGAAAAGGCAGCCTTACGTGGATTAACTATTAAAAATCGGTCACTGGCGGACAATAAGTCCCTCATCTGCTGAGCCCCTTGCACACGACAATTTTGTGTACATCTATTGGAGTTACAAAGTCATTTTCCGTAATAAAATTATCCCCATAATGATGTATTCCATTGTGCATTAACATTGTAGCCCCAGTTTGAATGCCACGACATTAGCATTTTAAAAGTATATATTTTCGGATGCCATGACTTTGAATGACATCTGATACAGTGCCAACTTTTGCTCTACCCTAAGGGCCCTTGTCCACGGCGACTTTTTGTAGCGATTCTGTCGCGCGTTTCGTAAACGAGCGACAGCATCGTTACTAACGCGCGTTAGTCGCATCTGCAACGCACTACAGAAGTGATGCCAACGCGCTACAGCATCGCGACTGTATCAATGTGGACGCGCAATCGTGTCGGACGACATCGGGGAGAGAACGGCGCGAGGAACTGAATCGCGTTTGCATCGCGACAGTATCGCGTTTGCATCACGACTGAATCGTGTTTATGTGGGCGAGGGCACATTGCTAGCGACCGCATTGCGAGTGTATCGATGCGAACGCGAGACAGAATCGCTACTGCATTGCTACAAAAACTGGCCTTAGGACCTAATATGAACGAAGAAGACTAGTGCTGTTAAAATACACAATACGTTACAAAAATATAGTAGCAGAATTTTATAAATACATTTATTTTATTCGAAGCCGTAATTCAAATATTTTTTCAACATTTGATAATTTCAGTGTAAACTACTGTCTTCTGTGTCAGAGAAGACAGTAGTTTACACTGACATTATTTTTAGATACCTACTTATTTGTTTCGTCATCTAGTGGATTATGATCACGGTGTTGTTGCGCTTCTGTTTTTATTATTTATGTATTGACAATGGCTAGAGATGTAAAGAACTCGAGTCTTTGAGTCCTAATTCTATAGACTCGGCTCAATTTTACACGAATCAGTGAACTAACTAAACTCGGAGTCTTGAGTCGAACCGAGCTTCAGTCTTTTCACAAAGACTCGAGCGCTGAAATAGGACTCGAGCTCGTAAAAAGAGCTCGAGTCTTAAAAAGAACTCGAGTCTTACATAGAGCTCGGGTCTCAAAAGAGCCTGAGTCTTATGACTAGAGCGTATTAAGGTTTAATAATGTTAATAGTTGAACATTATTCTGGCCTTTATACATACTTATATGTGCGTCATCAGATAAATTTTGATTGCTTGTGATTGTATTTAACTTATGTATTTTCTTCTGCGGCATACCTATTATTGGAATAAAAATAATAGAAACAACAATAGAAAAAACAACAAATAATAATATAAATATGACTAATGTGTGTATTGATGTTTAAAATAATTTTTCATGATGATTAACATGATTTTTCCTATTAATTAACGATTTTATTTTTTCAATATAGGCTTATTACGAATATAATATCCCACAAGAGTAATATTTTATTACCTGATTTAAAAATAACAGCCAGCCGAATAAAACTCCAAACGGGAAAAGACTCGAGCGCGACACGCTCCGTAAAAACGACTCGAGCGCTAAAAAGACTCGAGTTCCATGTTGCGCTCAAGAGCTCATATAGACTTAAGTTCTCTAATCTTGGGTGTACGGGCAAGCACGTACATTTCCTCGCGTCAGCATAATTTTGTCCTACTTTCGTAAACACGCATTCTTCACCTTTGTACAGACCAATTCAGTTCGTTCGTTAACATCATACCATTTAGACGTGCGTTCTCACCTTACCATCAAATCCATATCTAGCATAAAAGTCTTGAATACAGTGAAAACTTATCTAACAAACAGTTCTATCATTTCAAATCAACCCTATCATAAAACATATACGGCATCCCCGTACATTGGTCCTTCGAGCTACCGTTGCGGGACCTCTTACGCGTCTTCAGTGACTTGAGTACGTGTCAGTGTGTTACCGTGTGCGACCTATCAAGTGTCCAAAGACTTCATCACTGTGCTATCAAGAGAGCAGCATCCATTGTCATCAAAACTGTTCGAGCAAGCACAGACAACCCGGTACCCGAGAATCGAAGTTCGGCGTCCCGAGGCAACACAGCAGCCGTGCGTGACGTAACAGGCAGCGTACGCATAACAACCACGTCAGTCGGAGCACCAGCACCTCCACTGCTACATCAGCCGCAATAGCATTGGCACACCAACAGCTTCAGTAGAAGCGACAGGCAGCATCTTCAGATCAAGTAAGATCAGTCCTTTTTTAAAACACCTATCTATCAAGAATGTCTTCCCTCAGTGATATTCTTGCTACCCAACAACAATTAACATCAGCTATTGAAAATGTTTATACCAATTTCAAAAAAGACGGATCAGATAGGAAAACACCAGATTATATCAAGCGCAGATTAGATACTCTAGACAGTTATTGGTACGAGTACGAAAAAAAACTACAGAATGTTGTCACAGCTAGATTTGGATGAAGGAAGCAAAATCAAAATAGATCAAGAGTATGTACAGGTTAAAGAGAGATTTGACATTATTAGAACTCAGATTCAGAATTATCAAATAGCAAAAGAGGATAGACCAAGAACACCTTTGTTAAAACCTCCGACTTTTGTTGCTTCTAATCCGAGTGAGTCAAGTATATCTCAAAATACCACTACCAAATCATCTTCATCATCAAGTAAAACAGAAGAAGTGTTAAGAAAACAGCATAGTAATTTTAAGGCACTTCAACGAACCATAAATAAAATAGACATAGCGTCAGTATCAGAGAAATGGGAGTTTGAAGATTTGTTACGCATACTCAATTCCCGATGGGCCGTAATTGATACTTTACATTGGGAGTTAGATAGCGACCTTGACGGTTCAAACAAGAAGTACGAGGAGGCTTATTCCTATTATGAGCAGCAATATGACACCATTAAAAAGGCCATTAACAAAAAAATGTGGTCTTTAGCCCATCAAGAAAAATCGACTCCGCGTTTAGAGGTCCCAACCTTCAGTGGAAGCTACATCAACTGGATCTCTTTTAAAGACCTTTTCACGGAATCTATTCATAATAATCCTTCTATGTCAGCTGCACAAAAAATGCAGTATTTAAAAACAAAGGTGAAAGGAGAAGCTGAGAAACTCATCCAGCACTTACATGTGAGTTCTGACAACTACCTGATTTGTTGGGACATTCTCAATCAGCGCTACAACAATAAGAAACTTATATTTACATCTCACATAAATATTCTTATGAACATTCCTACGGCACAACAGCAAACAGTAACTCATCTTAAACGTATCCACGACAGTACTTTGGAATGTCTCAACGCTATCAAAAATTTAGGAGTTGACATCAGCACGTGGGATCCGCTTCTCGTTCATATTTTAACACAAAAATTAGATACAGAAACATACACAGACTACGTGGAGTCAGTGACAGACCCTCGTGAGCTACCGATTCTTGAAGAACTGCTGCATTTCTTAGAAACTAAGTTCACCATTCTAGAATCAGCCCGTAGAAAACAAGAAAGTGTCATACAAAAGCAACAAGTTCCACAGGGGTCAAAGTATCAAAGTTATAATCATAAATCAAACCAATTAAAACATTCATTTTCTACAAACACTAAAATAATTCCGCAACCTACTTACAACAAGAAAGCAGCTTCATCAAAAAATATCAAGTGTTCGTTGTGCAACAACGACCATCGCATTTTTTTCTGTCCGAAATTTTTAGAAATGCCACCACACAACAGACTCAAAACCATTCACGGTCTCAATCTATGCCCTAATTGTCTTAATAGCCACCATGGAAAATCATGCTTATCCGAAAATGTATGCCGTGAATGTAATAGAGACCACAATACCTTGTTGCATGTAGCGTTTTCGCAATCGCCACGCTCAGCAACCGACACCGGAACGGGGGCTGCGGGTGTGAGCGGGGGAAACGTAAGCAAAAGCGCTAATGCCGGAATTCAAGTTAGCAACAACTCGCAAGTGACGCATGCATGGGTTAATGAACCCGTTCAAGTTCTACTTCCTACTGCATTAATCAAAATACAGGCATTTGATGGTTCAAATTATGTCATGCGTGCCTTGCTAGACCAAGGATCACAAACGTCCCTCATCACCGAACACGCAGCGCAGCTTCTGAAACTACCAAGAAAGAGATGCAAAGGAATCGTGTCTGGTATAGGAGACAAAGAGAGCAACTGCAAGGGCATTATAAATGTGAAATGTTCATCAATGATCAGTGACTTTACATTCGAAACTGATGCTCTCATAATGAAACAGCTTATCAAGCACCTACCAAACCAAACATTCACTAAACCAGATTGGTCGTATCTAGATAACATAAGACTAGCCGACCCCGAATTCTATCTTAGCCGGCATGTAGATATCTTACTAGGTGCCGACGTTTATTCCACAATCCTAATGGACGGCATTTGTAGATCGCATTCTAGCCTTCCGACAGCGCAACAGACACAGCTCGGATGGATTCTGAGCGGCAACACCAAAACCTTTCAGTGTAACGTCGTTTTACAGAATATAGACGAAATTGAGAAGTTTTGGGAGACGGAAGAGATAGCTGAACAGACAGAGCTATCTTCGGAAGACCAGCAATGTATCGACTTCTATCGATCGACCACACAAAGAAGGGAAGACGGTAGATACCAAGTGTGTCTACCATTAAAACCTAATTATCAGGAAAAATTAGGTCATTCCAAATCAAAAGCAATAGCACAATTTTATAGATTAGAACAAAAACTTTTAAAAGACAATAAAATCGATAAGGAGTATAAGTTATTTATAAACGAGTACATTTCGCTCGGACACATGATACCTATTGCTGACAACTGCAATCCTAGCCTAGCATGTCATTTACCCCACCATTGCGTCATACGAGAACACTCGACCACTACTAAATTACGAGTTGTTTTTAATGCTTCCGATAAAACATCATCAGGACTTAGTTTAAATGACGTAATGTATCAAGGACCAAATATTCAACAAGACATACAGAATCTTATTATCAAGTGGAGACAACACCGTTTCGCATTTACAGCTGATTTAGAAAAAATGTTCCGACAAATATGGCTCAGCGAAAAGGATCAAGATTTGCAGAGGATCATTTGGCGTAATAATCAAACCGAGAGGCTTAGAGAGTATAAACTAGCAACTGTGACGTATGGAACAAGGGCAGCTCCATTTCTTGCCATGATGACGCTTAAACAACTAGCTCAGGACGAAAAGCTTAACTATCAGGACAGTTTAGCTCCCAACGTCCTTGAGGAGTCATTCTACATGGATGACCTAATTCATGGCTCACATTCACTGTCAGCAGCGAAGCAGTTGCAAGGCGATATGATCAAACTCTTGAGATCAGGCGGATTTCACCTAAGAAAATGGAAGTCCAACGCACCCGAGCTTCTGGAAGGTGTACACACTGACCAAAAACCTCAGGATTTTGATTTCAAACAAGCGGAATCAACAAAGGCTTTGGGACTTGGATGGAATCCAGAACAAGATCAGTTCACCTTTCAATCACAAATTTCTTCATCGCCGTCGAAAATCACTAAAAGATCACTTTTGTCCGACATATCTAAAATATTTGATCCCTTAGGTTGGCTCGCACCCCTCACTATAAAGCTGAAAATAATGTTTCAAGATGTATGGAAGGCGAATGTAGAGTGGGACAAATCTGTATCAGAAGAAATTAGTAAGAAATGGGAAATTATTAAATCGGAAATAGAATTAATTAACCAATACCGAATTCCGCGATGGCTGCAAACAGACAAGAATGAAAGCATCGAATTGCATGGTTTTTGTGACGCAAGTACGAAAGCTTATAAATGCGTCATTTATTGTAAAATAACCAAAGCAAACCACAATCCATCAGTTGTAATATTAGCTGGAAAAACAAAATTAGTTCCACTAAAGAAAAGCATCTCGCTGCCTCGTTTAGAACTTTGCGGAGCAGTACTATTATCAAAACTCATAGATAAAATCAAGAAATGTCTTAGTAATCATGAAATTATTGTTTATGGCTGGGTCGACTCTATGGTGGTATTAGGCTGGCTTAATGGGGATGCGGATAGATGGAAACCCTTTGTTGCCAACCGGGTTAACCAAATCATATCGTCGATGAAACCAAGTTGTTGGCGTTACGTTAAGTCAGAAGAGAACCCAGCTGACTGTGCCAGCAGAGGCTTGTCACCATCTCAGCTTAAGGATCACCCCTTGTGGTGGCAAGGCCCTACTTGGCTTAAAACAATAAACACCTACAAACTAAAAGAGAACGAGAAACAATCTTACATCACTAATCAAGATCTAAAACAAACAAAACAAGTTAACGTAACACAATTAGCAAACGGAAGTGAAATCATAGAACAATTATTAAAAAGGCAAAGCTCATTAACAAAATCTATAAGAATATTAGCATGGGTTCTAAGACTAAAAAGCAAGGATAAAAAGCAAAATTATTTAACAGCAAACGAATTAAACAAAGCAAGATTATTAATAGTAAAACAAATACAACATAAAGAATTTAATGAAGAAATTAATAATTTACTACACAGCAAAAAGGTCGAAAAGAAAAGCAAAATATACAACTTATATCCTATATTAGATGAAAATAATATCTTGCGTGTGGGTGGTCGTCTCAGAAATGCAAACATGGACCCTGAGATGAAACATCCTGCGATCATACCAAGCCATACAAGACTGGCAGACCTTATTATCGATCAGGCACACAAATCTACCTACCATGGTGGCGCACGCCTAACAACGGCCTTCATACGCCAGAAGTACTGGCTTATTGGAGGTAACAATGTTACTAAAAAACGTTTACGGCTATGTGTCAAATGCAGAAAGCACAGTCCTAGTCTGCAACATCAATTGATGGGAGACTTACCCTCACCCAGAGCCAATATATCACGTCCTTTCTATCATTGCGGAGTGGACTACACGGGTCACGTGGCTATTAAGGCAAGTAAGGGCCGTGGTATTAAGGCCACCAAGGGCTATGTGGCAGTTTTTGTATGCATGTCTACTAAAGCTGCTCACCTGGAATTAGTCTCTGATTTAACGTCCTCGGCATTCCTGGCAGCGCTACGCAGAATGTCGGCCAGAAGAGGAGTTCCTGGTCACATATACAGCGACCAAGGCACCAACTTCATAGGAGCTAACAAAATTCTCCAGCAAGAGTTTACGCAGTTAAAAAGCTCCATTGATACAGATTTTATGACAGAAGTAGCAAGCATGGGCATACAATGGCATTGGAATGCCCCTTCTTTCCCATCTGCTGGAGGTCTGTGGGAAGCAATGGTCCGAAATTTGAAAAAGCATATGAAAAGAGTCATCGGCGAGCAGATTTTGACCTTTGAAGAATTTACCACAATTCTCACTCAATTAGAAGGCTGTTTAAACTCTCGTCCACTATGTCCCTTAACAGAAGATCCGGATGATCTAGATTATTTAACACCCTCCCACTTCTTGTCTAGTGGACCTTCTTTGACTCTTTACGACACCGAAACAGACCTGAGAACAAGGTGGCACCTCACGCAAAAAATAGTCAACGACATCTGGAGTCGCTGGCGCAGTGAGTATCTTACGCAGCTCTCAGTAAGAAGTAAATGGATGCAACCAACACCTAACATACAGTTAAACGATGTCGTTATAATCAAGGATGACAACCTGCCTGCAGGAAAGTGGGCTTTAGGTCGTGTCATACAATTACACCCTGGAGCGGACGGCTACACAAGAGTCGTTACTCTAAAAACAAAAAATGGATTGCTAAAACGTCCTATTGTCAAGCTCTCCATTTTACCAATACAAAGAGAGGAAAATCAAGTTTCTGAAACAAAGAAACAAGAAAAAACAAAAGAAGAAAAAATAGCTTTATCCTTAAAAAAGAAGTCATTTTTCACAACAATAGCCCTTACATTAATGTTATTTCTATTTATAGTTTCACCCATCAGCTGTTCGTACAATATGACCTCATTACCTACTAATAACAGTTTATTCTTTGATCACATTACGAACATGAATTTGATACGAGACGACTGGCGCCTCATTGTCTACTATGACACACAACCATATAAAGACGGGAATGCAGCGCTAGCAAAATACATGCAGTATCTAGATAACATATGTTTAAGGATCCCTATAAAGTCATACTGTTCTGGTATCGTATTACAGTTACGCCATGAGAAGGCTGAACTTGAACATTATAACAACATATTAATGAGTCACAATCAAAACATAAATGAGCCTACGGGACATCGCAGACGACGCGGTCTAATTAATGGCGTTGGCTCCATTGCGAATAGCCTTTTCGGTGTGTTAGATCAAAATTTCGCAGATAAATACGAACAAGACATCAACTTGATCAGAAAGAACCAAAAACATTTAGAAACGAACAGAAACTATCATCGACCAAAATCACAAATTAATTAACAAGAAATTCAACGCCATAGAAATATCATTAAATCAAGTCAAGGATGAAATACAAAATGTTTCCCTTATCAGCGAATTCATTACCACGTCTATAATGACCAGCAACCTATTGTTACGTTTAAAAGACATACAAAGAACCTTACTGGACACTGTCGCCAACATATACAATGGAAAATTCAATTTCCATTTGCTTCAACCTGATCAATTGAGATACGAACTCAGTGTCATAGCCGGACAACTGCCCAAAGATTTGTTCATACCCATCAATAACTTTGGAGACCTATCGAGATTTATAACCTTTTGGAAGCGCGAGCAAGAATAACAAACGATTTCATTTTATTTGAAATAAAAATACCTCTTGTCAGTGGCAATGTGTACGAAGTTTTAAAAATAATACCAATCCCTCACATAACAACAGGTAACGAGGAGATAGTTGTAGTACCGATAGCAAATTATGTCGCAATTAATTTAAATAAAGATGCCTTTATTACTACAACTGATCAAGAATTAAGGTCCTGCTTGCAAAGAAACTCCCAAAGAATGCTATGTCACATCAAGAGACCAATTCATCATATCAAGGATGATCAGAACTTTTGTGAACGTTTGCCTGACTCGAAGCAGTGTAAAACTATCACACGTCCATGTAACAATAGATGGGAAGATCTAAACAAAATTAATTCATACTTATATTTTTGTTGCGGACAGTGCCAATTGAAACTTCTATGCGACGATCAAGTTTCAGCTATACAAATGACTCACTCAGGATTTTTCAATGTCGAGAGAGGTTGTATAATCAAAACGGCCGACTTTTTCGTTTACTCACATAGACAAGAAGTCAGTACAATCAGTATAAGCTCTATTATTGCTTCACCTGAGATATCACCAATAAATCATCTAATCAATATCTCAATACCACAAATAATTTCATCCACCAATCAGTCCGAGTTAAAAGATCACTTTGTTAAGCTTCAGAAGATCGAGGAAAACCTACAAATAATGAAAGAAAGTCAACCTCTTTCGGATGGAGCATCGTTTCATCACGTTCACCACTATGCAGCGATATACACACTAGTCGGCATAGTCAGCATCGTCGGTATCGCGTGGGCGTGGCGGCGGTGCGCGCGCGCGCGAGCTCCGGCCGCGGCGGCTGAGCCTGCGCCGGCACCGCTTCCAGCTCCGCGAGACAGCGCTCAAAGTGTTCAGTGCAATGCGTCCAATGACCTTTATAGTGTAGTGCGCGAAGTGCCAAATACAAGTGCGCGAGTGTTAAGACAAAATAAGTGCTCGTCTCCGGTAGTGCTTCGCTCCGTATTTAGCATTGCAGACGAGCGCGAAAATTAGTTAAGAAACAAATTGTCAATCATTTTCTTATAAATTACGACACTAACATGAAACATATACTTTAAGAAACAATTTGATTCACCCTTGTAATCATGTCAGCATCTCATAACTCCTACTAACCTCATCTTTCTCGCCCGGGAATATGTACGGGCAAGCACGTACATTTCCTCGCGTCAGCATAATTTTGTCCTACTTTCGTAAACACGCATTCTTCACCTTTGTACAGACCAATTCAGTTCGTTCGTTAACATCATACCATTTAGACGTGCGTTCTCACCTTACCATCAAATCCATATCTAGCATAAAAGTCTTGAATACAGTGAAAACTTATCTAACAAACAGTTCTATCATTTCAAATCAACCCTATCATAAAACATATACGGCATCCCCGTACATTGGGAGTCTTATTGTAGTGAGTGGAGTCGTGCAATTTGTTAGTCGAGCTCAAAATTTAGGACTCAAGACTCGAGATCTTTACATCTCTAGCAATGGCACACGAAAGGGTTACCTCTCTCGATGTAATTAATGAAATTGCTTTATCTTACTAGACACAAGGAATATAGATAAAGCAGTTTTAAAACCCTTCAAAGTGGTTTCCTTGGCTTCTATTTATATCGAAACTGCATGGTTTATTGACACCGAATAATCTAAAAGCTAGTAGTCGGCCTTAAAACAAAAAATATATGCTAAGCTACAACTTCATTTTCAGACCTCTGCGAGAGGAGGAGCTACTTACATCGAGGATTCATCAATATCCCTCACCGGAAAGTGGGCTTCTAAATAGAAAGGCTAAAGGATCAAAGAAAAACAAAACAGAAAAGAGCTCTGGTGACAAATCCGTAAAGAAAAAGAAAGATAAGAAATCTAAAAGTAAGGATTTAGATTTAATGATATCTGATTCGAAGCAAAACAATGTAGATGAGGACAATATTCTAATAGAAAACATTGACAAATCTAAAGATAAACATGAACCGAAAACTAACACAGCTGAAGAAAGTGTCGGAAATCACATCAAGAGTACAAAGACTGAGAAACATAAGAAGTCTAAGAAAGAGGTTAAAGATAAGGACTCTAAAAAAAAGAAAAACTCCAAAAAAGGTTAGAAAACTTCACAATTATTTTTATTGAGTTTTTGTGCTTCGCAAGTGTAAAAAATCAAACTTACAGAATTTTGATATACAAATGATATACAATCATTTGATATTATTTTGTTTGACATAACGATTACTTTACATAGCATACAGTTTATTTAATACTATTTAGTATAACATTCATAACAAATAAAACATTTTGAAATAAAACTTCATTTCGTTCATTTGATATAAATTTATTTGTTATACGCATCATTTCGTATATCAATAATTTGAGATAAAAACGTTTTAAATATTGATTAAAAGAAATAACCGTACTGACGACATACATTGGTAAAATTAAGATTTTGGTTGAATCCCGACTCGCCATGGTCCTTCCGCCGTGGTACTTGTCTGCCCTACACTAGAGTGCAATTTAGAAGCCGGAGGCGCAGAGGGAGTGCAGTCCCCGCTCGCAGTAACGAAGCTCGGGCGCCCGGGCGAGCTGTAGCGGCTGAGGCTGGTTGCCGAAGGCGACCAGCAAGCCGCAGCTGCGGAAACGAGTGTGGGTGCCAGAGATTAGTTACGCAAGGGCGGAAGGACTGCACTTCTCGCAGAGCCGGAGAAGAGCAAAACAAATGCATGCATGCTTGCCTGCAAGCTTGCTGCTTGCCTGCATGCATGGTTGCTTGCCTGCATACATGATTGTATGCTTGTAAGCTTGCATCCATGCATGCTACCCTGCATGCATGCATATTTGCCTCCTTACGTGTATGCGTACCTCCTTGCCTGCGTATTTATGGCATTTCGTACTATTAAAGATTCGGTATTAACACTATTTGGTATCTTTCAATTCTGCATTCTGACGATTTTGTATAAAGTAATCATTATCTGTTTTAAATGTTATATAAAAGGTGAGTTATCGTGAATGAACGTTATACTAAATGATTTTATCTCTATTGTTACTTATACGTTTTAAAATTATGTAATTTTAAATTATATCTTTCCAACATTATATTAAAAAAATGTCATATTAAAAAAAAATTGATTGTATATGTTTTGATCATTATACGATATGTTGTTATACTATATATTACACACCCAGAAATTGGAACACTGTCGCACCTCCTTAAAAATTAATAATCATATAACCTTCACATGTCTCTGCTTTGAGAAAAAAAACTCCAATCATCTTAGCTATTTAAGCTGTCTTCTGTATATTTATTTTCATGTGTATTATGTACCTATTTTGCAATCAGTTTTTGTATCTTCTATTTCATACGAAACAGTTTTATTATAATGTCTTTTTCTTTCAGATAAACATGAAACGAAATTAGGATACGAAGAAGCTTTAGGTATATCGACACCGAGTAAGGAAGTTATATAGTGCATGTACATAATAAATAATATAATTTTACATAATGTCTTGATTCTTGTCACACAACTCATGCTGTCTCTGTGCAATTGTTAATTTGAACAATTTAGTATAACATTTTTGTTATTTAGTTACATGTTTAGACATAGGCATCATTTTCACTATTATTTTTGGAAATGAAACATGTCCATTTAAAATTATATAAATATCTAATTAAGTCAATATAGTTACAAAGACAAATATATAATCATGTACAGTTTTATTAAAAATGATTTATGCAATCACAATGTGTTTCATTACAGTATAATTAAGAAAAAAAAATTCGAAAGATTTAAATCTGCAAATACCTACGACATTCATCCTTAAAGATACCGTGTTAGCAGCTTATGTAATGCTTCGGGAACGATCAGGACGACCCTCCTCTGCCTGAATAAAAGGAGGAAGTTTTATGTAGCGATATAATCTGGTATGAAACATACTTTAAAATGGGCTCAATTCGGTATACATTTATCTTAATACTAGCGGACCCGACGGACCTTGTTCTGTCTTAACTATGAATATTGATTTCAAATTGGTATAATAAATTTAAAAAATATTTCAGATAAGTACAAATATATTTATCGCCATTGCAAATGCTAACCGCACTGGAATTAACCGTTTGTAGCACGTATTCTGTCAATGTTATGTCAAACGCCATTAAGTTACATTACAATAAAGTTTAAATAGTCAAAAGCGCTAAGTTTTCTTAATCGGTCCAGCCGTTCACGCGTGATGCGATGACTTATTTATATATATATATATATATATATATATATATATATATATAGATTATATTCCCGCGGAGCGAAGGGAAGAACAGCAATATAGCCGCGTTTAAACAACCGGTGCTAGGGGAAGGGGAAAAGGAATGGGCCGGGAATTAATCAATCACAGTGGCAAGTATTTCCAGCGGAGCGGAGTAGAACCGCATCGAGCTGTTCTGATGAGTCAAAAGTTATTCAAAGGCCATGCTTTTGATAAAAAAAGGAGTACCTTATTTAGGACTAGCTGTTGCCCGCGACTTCGTCCGCGTCAATTTCTTCAAACATTTTTCACTCATGTTTTGCTACTATTCGTCGCAGCGTGATGTTGTACAGCCTTCCTCGATACATGGACTATCCAACACAAAAAGATTTTTTTCAATTCGAACCAGTACTTCCAGATATTAGCGCGTTCAAACAAACAAACTCTTCAGCTTTATAATATTAGTATAGATTACATTTTTCCTACTAGAAGATGAAAATTAATTCATTAAGATTATTCATTCCTGATTAAAACGGCACAGTGTGTCTACACTTGCCGTGAGATTTGGAGACACCAGGTGAGAGTCATACGTAGTTATTCCCTCTGCTAACAAAACATAAATCGAAAACCCCATCTAAAAGGCTTATTGTGTTAGCACATGAATAAATATTCCCACCAGAATCCAAGCTGCCAAGATGCGGCCCGCTGTAGTTCCACTCACACATAGCGCGGCGATGTGCGCGTGACATCTCACCGACGCGTTCACCAACGCGTCGCCGGGGTAAGAACTGGTTTTCGCCGGCTCAGTTGCCGTATAAATGACAGGGCTGCAGCCTGCACGTCGCGCGCATTAGACGACATTTATTTGAGTGATTTGGCTGACGAATTGTGATTTTACCATTTCTATGTTCCAATTATTTATTTATATAATATTGATTAAGGAAGAAGATTATCTAAATAAACAAAGGGTCAGTTACGCACTGCTATGGTTTGTTGCCGGATAATTGTATAGAAAATGTCTGGATCGACATAAGTGCAAGAAATCGGAATCCTATCGGAAAATGCCATAAATATAAGTAATGATTCCTTATTTATTCAACGTAAAGACTTGTACAACGTAAACAACGTAAACTAAAATACCGCCAGGCCCAGATAATTATGTTAATTTTATTGGTAAAATGAAAAAAAAACATACCAAGATTATTTTAATAATGATCCGAGAATTCAAAATATTAGATATTAAATATATTATAAATTAATTATCTTTTGACATGTTATGCGAATGTTTTCCGATAAGTTATTTAAGGAAACTGTATATTAGATTCAGACTGTATCACACGTTAAAAAGAAATAAGAAATATTTAAAGAAAAATAAATTATTTAGGGTTAGCCATTTATAAACTAATTTAACTTTAGTATTGTCAAATTACACTAAACCTTATATTTAATACCTTTTGAAACACACGTTTTATTATGTAGGTAGGTACTTACCTAGCGCATTTTATTTTTACAACAGGTGTCTGCCCTATCAGAATAGTTTAAAAGTTAAGAAGCTTGTACTCTGTAGGAATATTTACTCATGTGGTGTTAGCACAGATTGCCAAGTTACAGAAATCATAAAATAAAATAAAATAAGATTATTTGGGTAAAAAACTAAAAGATAGTTTCATTCCAAATATGCGACAGTGAAATATCGAAAAATTACAGAATATCAATAAATTTTACAGTTCCCTACTGTCCAACCACAGTGAATAGTAGTAGTAAAAAAGTAGATTTCAAGTGAAGAAAGCCTTGCAGTATATCTGTCCTTCTGTTCGACAACACCACCTCTGTCGTCTATCCAGCTAGGGGCGCGTGATCATAATAATATGAGGCCACCAGCGCTAAAAATGACCTAACCCGCCCTTTTTGTGTTTATAAACTACCTATTGCTACTAACTAATATTCAAGTGTTATAGGTAATATTAACTTTTTGTAAGAAACTAAAAAATAACCTGAAATCATTCTAGTGAACATCAAATTAAGAAACCAATCTCCTTTTGAATAGAAGGCAACCGTTAGATACAAGAAAAGTGTGGACTGTGGATGAGAGCAATTTTGCGCTGGTGGCCTCATGTATTTGATAGTTCGCTCCATTTCACTAAAGCTGTGTCCCCAGTAGGCAAACTGTTAGCGGCCGAGTGAGTCGCAAATTTGTGGCGAACTGAAATTTGAGTTAGCTACAAACTCAGATCAATTTACGTGCGTCGCAAGCAAACTGTTATGAGTTAGCTGCTTATTTAGGTCGACCGACTGAATTACGTGCGATGCAAAAAAACACGTAAATACACGTCGATAGCTTCTTTCCAACTGTCCGCATGAAGTTTGCGGCAAACTGATTCACTACGCCCGGCGAAAAACCATATCGCCCCCGACGACTGGGGCCTTACTCAGCTATTTCAATCTCAGTTCGATCGTGATTGAATTGGACGATTTTGACATTTAGCCCATACTAGAACTTTCAAAAACCTGCAATTCAATTACGATTGTGATACGATTTTGTTACGCGAATAGGCTATTTGACAATGCGAAAAATAAAGTGCGAATTACTATTATCAGCTCATATTATAAGTTTAAAAATGGTTATTTAGTTACGGAAGTTTTTCAATTTTCATAATGAACGATTTATTTATAAATCCAGAAATAAAGTGCATTTATTTAAACGTTTGTCACGTGACACAAAACGCTTCTGATTGGTCGGGTTTATGATGACGTCACCTGCTTGATAACTTCGTTTGTTCTTGTGTTTTAATAGCTAATTTTAAAATGTTTTGATAATATTTTCCTATAATAATAGTATCCATTGTTCTTGTGTGATTTATTTCCAATATTTTATAAATTCTGTCAATTTCTTTCACGATTTTGTAAAGCAGAAAGCAGTAACCTGCCCTCATTTAAAATCTGTAACAAACAAACTAGTTAGTCGGGATCTTTAAGTGTAATGTTTATTGAAATCATAAGACTGTGCTACAATTTATAGCTAATATTATGAAAACATCGGAAATATTCGAAGTGAGTTGCAAGAGGCATTCTGTTAAAAGCATTAGAGGTATTATAGGTAACGTCAAACCAATAACAAAATATTTATATTCCTAATTATTAAAAATTATAAATATTATGTTTACTCGTACTTACATCGAAATGGTTCTCACAGAAGAAAATATTTGTACTATTCGCTATGGTATTATGATCCCTCCGAAATAGTTGCAACCACTTTCGACACACTTAGATTTTTGTTTGAACACATACAAATGGTTTTCCGAAGTTTTTATAGAATTATTTATACATTTTGGAACTGCATACCATTTGAAACTCATTTTATTACATAAGCCACTGTTAAAATATAGACCCAATTACACTTTCGTTATTTGTTTGCAACAAATGTACGTAGATGATTATGTGCTACAGATCACAAGACAGGCAGGTGATGTCACCGACCCCATTGCAGCGCCATATTGACAAAATAGCGTTTTGGCGAGTTATTTCAATTTTCATTTTGTCATTTTTCATTAACGTCAAGACCGCGGGATCACTCCTTGTTTTAAACCGATTTACTCATTTCCTTTTAGCACCTATTTGGCATCAAAATGGCGGGATCAAGCTGTTACCATAAAACTACTAATCATTTTATCAAACTAGCTACACTTTGATTTAGCACTCATTTGGCACCCTCTGAAACTTATATAACTTTAACGGTTTCGACTGTATTTTTTTTATTGTTTTGATTTCTACTGTCTTTACGCCTGTGCAATTGTGAAGAGCAAAGCTCAAAGTAAAATAAAGTTGCTCATCGATTGGTGGCAGGAGTTTTTGCTTATTTTAAATTATTAATTTTGATAATTCTGAGATTAAAACGTTTAAACAAATCACATATCATTGTTACCATTTTGTTTAAATTCATATCCAGTAGATTATGACTAAATTTATTTCATTATATTTATCAAAGTACCCAACATATAAAAAATAAGTTTTATTCAACAGTACCCACCTGTTTCATTCGTAATTACATTCCGCTGCTGGTAGTGTCAATTGCTCACGCAAAGTATTATTTACTTATGTATAGGTATATTACATATTAAAACATATAATATTAAAGTGAAAACTGTTGTGAATCATGAACAGAGGCAGGAAAAGTGCAGTTACTGTAGAGAAGCAAAAAATGGTATATTTTAAATATGAAAATCGTTTTTTAAATCGTCGTTTTCCTGCGCCAAGTAATGAAGTTGATTCAAAAATGAGTAAAGAGTTAAATTTAAAAATGAATCCAAAAAGTATATAGAAATCTTTGAAAATACATTACGACTATTTTTTTTTACAAGAAGGTGATTCTGCAACAGAACAACAATATGAAGAATGTATTGAAGAGTTGGATAAAGTAAACACGTCTCTAGCTCCGGTTCTGATATTAAGGATGAAACTCTAAGCCATGAATATATTACTTTTTATCTAGATATTTGTACTTGGGAAAAAAATCAGTCTATTGTAACTTATGTTAAAAGAAATGATCCTAGAATACCCTCATCTAAGTATAGAAAGAAATGGTCTTTACCAAAATATGTTTGGGCTGACATTTTACGTGAGGAAATATGGAAGGCTACAAAAAAACCTTGCACTTGGCTTTTTAAAACCGTCTCAATAAAAGCTGATCAATTAATCAAGTGCTTTTGACACTGCAAAGAATGCCACGCAAAAATTGAAATTTCAATAATATAGCCTACAAATAAAATTGTGGCAGTATATGCGAATTTGGCCCCCTTAGGGGTTGATTTTCAGATAGGGGGGAAATCAAGGTAGCCTATTATGTGTTATTCTGATGTGTAAGCTATATTACTGTACAATCCGTTCAGTAGTTTTTTCCGTTATACTTACAAATTTTATAGACACGACTTCTCGTCAGACTGAGCTTACTGAGTAATTATAATTATATAATTAAGTTCCTATTAATAAAATTTATGACTTGTGTTAGTTGTATTATTATTACCGTAATTTTTAGTGACATAGTATTTTATTTTTAGTAATAGAATAGAAACATTTTATTTTGCACACAGTAATACAAAACAATTACAGGACACAATTACAAAAGTACACAAAATAGTAATGTGAAAGATAAAATTCCATAAATTAATTAAAATCCTTATTTTCGTAGAATCGCCCACCAACAAATGGAAAAACCAGTAGATAGATAATATATTATTTTATTACCCTTAAATTATAATTTGGGGGTGTTTACAAATTAAATCAAAATTATTCAGTGGTTTTGTTATCAAAAATTAAATACAAAAAGTAAATTTTGTGGTAATATATTATATTAATAATGAACAAAAACTCCTGTCAACAATCGATGAGCAACTTTACTCCACTTTGAGCTTTGCTCTTTACAATTGCACAGGCGTAGACTGTTAAAATAAAAAAAAATAAAAAAAATTACACTCGAAACCGGTCAAGTTATAAAAGTTTCGGAGGGTGCCAAATAAGTGCTAAATCGAAGTGTAGCTAGTTTAATAAAATGGTTAGTAGTTTTATGGTAACAGCTTGATCCCGCCATCTTGACGCGTCAATATGGCGGGACCAGTCTGAATCTTTAATATTGTCTTAATTATGAAGGTGCCAAAATTATAATTGACGGTGCCAAATGGTGCCAAATAGGTGCTAAAAGAAAATGAGTAAATCGGTTTAAAACAAGGAGTGATCCCGCGGTCTTGACGTTCATCATTTTTCAGCAAATATCATGTATCCACCAGAATAAAAAAAAAATTACTGGGTTCTTTAACTCTACTTAATAATATAAAATGGATTTCAAAAACCAGTCAAATAGCCTATTAGGGGACTGGAACCGATTTTGCTGGGAGTCGGCTGCTCACTGAGATAGTCGGCGCGCGTAACGCTGCAAATTGCGTACAGTGAGCGCAGAACTATCAAACTGTGGACACTCCATTTCAAATATATGAAAGGGCGTACTAAATCGATAGGCCGCTAACAGTTTGCCTACACAGTCTAACACTCGTTTCCACTGACGCGGAGCGGAGAGTTGAAGAAATATGATTGGTCAATTTATAGACCACCTTTCCACTTCACCCAGATCTGCGTCCTGACCGCGCTAGTAATTTATGTCCTTCGTTGCGTAAAACGATTCTGAGCGCGGTCGTCCTGCTGATTTCGACAGTCTTAAAGTTAGTTAAACCTTACGACTTTTCTTTTGAAAGGCTATTACTACGGTATGGTTCGACAGGCTTAAACATGGGTGTCGTAATAGGCAACTAGAAGATAAGTCGCAAAACATGACATTTATCAAGAAGTTATGATTGTGCGTTCCCATTGAGGTTCCACATTGGAATTTTGAGATTTCGAATGTGTCAGCCTATACTAAAAGTTCTCAAACGATTGTAAATTCAACCTCTAATTTGTAAAAGTCTGCACTCGAAACTTTACTATTGAAACTTTTGAATGGCTAGTTTTACAAGCTACAAATTGAATTTACAATGGTTCAAGTACTTTTACTAATCAGTAAATATTGAAATTTTAAGTAGATTATTAAATATAGATTATACCTGTCAGGCACGACTGAGGGTTCACCTTTAACCGAATGTAACTTTCGAGTGCAGACTTTTACAAATTAGAGGTCGAATTTACAATCGTTTGAGAACTTTTACTAAAGGCTGACACATTCAAAAGCTCAAAATTCCAATATAGACCCTCAATGGGAACGCACATGAAGTTATGAAGGTTTGTCACTCACTCAACAATAATTTACGGTCATCCGACTTCATATTCCGCTTTGTTCTGAGGATCTTATAATTTTTAGCGACAATTCATGTTTTCACTAGTAATGTGTTTCTTATGACGAAAGTATAAATTTATGTAGGACACCTTCCGCCGCCCTTGCCTCCATCCACTCCTTTTTTGTATGAGAATGCGACCTATAAACAAGCAGAAGAGCTATATTTTATTGCAGAGCTATCCAGAAGTACATACGCACTTGAGTTATTTGATTCAGGGTTTATACCATGTACCTTATTTCCGATATTTTGGCACTGTTCTAAGCGCCATGATCACGGGAGACTTACCTTGCTATTATAATTAGAGTGCGTATGTATAGTGACAGATGCAATGACTGTGTCTTGTGCATGTTAGACACAGATTATTGCTTTTGTTTTCGTGTTCAACAAGAATTATACTAATCAAATAATTCGGACTGGCCAAATTCTTACAATCGAACCCACGTGACCGGAGTAATCTTTGATATAAGAGTAGATACTATTAATGAAACAGTGTGTCGTTTCGCGTAAACGCCGCATGTCAATATTATGCGGATGCATTATTACGCGATTATAAACATTGTGTGTTTTGGTAAATATGCATTAGACGCAATAAAAGGACGTTGGATCAATTCCCCATCAGAAGCCGAAAAGGGATTTTCAAGTTTTATAAGAATAATAACATCTAACAATGACAATCTAAAAGTAATGAAAATGGGACTAATTGATACAAAACGAAAAAACAGATCTAAATAAACTTTTATTATGGTATTCCATAAGCCAATAAATAATGAATCAATTATTACTAATTATGTTGAATAATGGTGTTATTACAATATTGTACTTTAACTTTCCGAGAAATTTGCTCTAATTTAATGTTCATCGATGATCAAATGAACGTAATAAAAGTTTGCTATTTACAAAGAAACATACGTAAAGTAATTATTGCGTTGATACACGTCTCGAGGAGCCGTTTGGCGTCCTATTAAATATGTACACATAAACATATTATACTTACATAACAAAATGTAATAAGTAACCTGTATTTTCGGAATTCAATTTGTACAAAATACGTACTCAAATTTTACTCTGTAAAGGATCACTGTTTGTAACAATAATAAAATATACCTGCATAAAGTGCGTATATACCATGACTAATATTTTCATTATTTTTTAGATAGCTGAGCCAAATTTGTTATAACATTATATCTAACTACTCTACAACATTAGTAACGATGCAATCGCAATCAATAAATAAAAACATGAAAATAGTGAAAATTCTTATACAAAATTGTTGTTTGACAACCCGTAGCTACGTCACATCATATAACAAATGATAATTATAAAGATGGTTAACGTATACTCTTTGTTGATCACTCAAAACGAATGCTTTACTATCACAATGTACAACAGCGACAACTTTCAGTGCAAATACAAGCAGAAGTGACAAAAGGTATTTTTGGCATCAATCTACAAACGAAAGCACAACACGTATCGGATACACTATCGTCTTAAAATTAATATCTTTACATTTATACAATATAATTGAATATATAAGTAGAGCATAATATTAAAGATAATTGAATAAATAAGTCAGAAACTATCAGTTACAATACAATAAGGTAACGGGTTGTGACCACTGGACGAGTATAGTAGATGAGGTGTGCGAGAATACTGTGATGGTTCTACTTTTCTAGGAACACTCGTGGGATGTCGAATTTGACCTCGACGCCGGCCTTCTTGGCGAGGGAGACGATCTCGGACAGCTGCACGGCGAGCTGCGCCGCCTCGTCCAGGTCGTCGCGCGGCACGATGCGCAGCCCCGACTCCGCGATCAGCTTGCGGGCTTCGTGCACCTTGGTGCCCTGAGTACACACAAACGAGGCTGAAACTAGTGTTGCCGCTCGATACGCGACTATCGATAGTTGATGACGTCAATCATATCAATAGTATCGAAAGGCTATCAATAGTATTGAAGCTCAATAACGAAAACACTTTCGATAAGTAATGTAAAGTGGACAACATCACATACATTGTCCTGATCCCAATTTGAATAACTATTTAAAGCATTCGTATTTTGGAAACCAAAAACAACGAAGGTACCACAAACACCCAGACCCGAGAAAATGTAGAAAAAAAACACATTTTTGCCACATTGACCCGTCCGGGCATCGAACCCGGGACCTCGGAGCAGGCGACACCTGGAAAACCGGTGTGTACGCCACTTCGCCACGGAGGTCGTCAGTAACAGCCTATAATCATCGCACTGCAGGGAATAGGCCTCCATCATTGAATTCAAGTTACCACTGCAATGATGGGAACTGACATAATCACCACGCTTGCCAAATGCGGGTTAGTGATCACAAACCCGAGCAACGTTCGAAAATTCGAAACTATTTGTTGCCCGACCCGGGGATCGAACCTGGGACCCTGAGATCTTGGCCCGGTATTGAAACTACTAGACCAACGGGGCCGTTCCCTCGCGAATGGTCAAATTCGCAATCGGTCAAGTGACTGAAAAACCGTCAAAATAGCAATTGGTTCATATCGCGAATAGTCATATTCGCATTATTTTCTGATCGCAAATAGTCAAATTCGCTAACAGTCAAGATCGCAATCGGTCGAATATTTTACTTCTACTATGTGTATTACTACTACGAGTATCTACTACTATCTAACATTGCTTGCTATTACAGTCAAATACAACAAAGAGCAAAAATTAAATAACACAATTAAGGTTTAATAATATTTATAAATAATCAAACAAAATTCGGGTTTTTGTAAATATAATAATCAGCACGAATAACTTTAGGTACCTATATTTTGTGGCATATTATTTAAAAAAAAATTATAATAATTTTAACCAATATAGGTATATGCATATTATATTATGGTTCTCATCTATCTATTTTGTTAACGGTTGGTGCATTGTAAAAAAAAACGATCACTTCTTTGCAACTTTTTACTTAAAAACTTCGCATATTTTAAACCTTCAAACATTACTGATAGGGAACGATACAACAAACTGCTACGAGATAATATGATTCAGAATGACAAAAAACAACACCCACAGTAAATTTCAAAATACCTACCCTCAATTTCTTTTATTCTACATTGCTTTCATTTTCTGTTAATACTTTGGTACTCCATGTAAATTTGCTATAAAACTTATTTATTACAGTTATATTATTTAGTAAAATCATTATTTTTTACATTTAGTATAAATGTTAAAGTAGACCAAGATGTTCAGAGACAGAAAGATGTTTATTAGTTCTACTTTCATGCTAAACTGCTGAATGGTTTTAGAAAATTGTGGTAAACAGATAACGTAAGACCCTCGAAAAATATATAAAGACACACTTTTTAGTATACGTATAAAGATAGCAGACAAACTCGGATGACTGTTCTCTACTTGACGTTATGCTATTATGACGCTTTGCTATAATGACGCTTTGCTAATTTAGCGGTTTGCTATTTTGTCGCTTTGCTAAAATGACGCTTTGCTATAATGCATTAAGTCCGCCTATTGTACTATATTTTATTATTGTGCAATAAAGTGTAAATAAATAAATGACGATTTGCTATATTGACTAACTGCGATTTTGACAAGTTGCGATTTTTATGAATTTGACCAATTGCGAATTTGACCATTCGCGACGGAAGGCAACGGGGCGTTCACTTTCGACAGTATCGATACTATTGATGTAGCTATATTAAATAAATAAATAATAAAATAAATAAATGTGGACAACATCACATACATTGTTCTGATCCCAATTTTAATAACTATTTTAAGCACTCGTGTTTTGGTAACCAGAAACAACGAAGGTACGACAAACACCCAGACTCGAGAAAATGTAGAAAAACTATTTTTTTCTACATTGTCCCGTCGGGGAATCGAACCCGGGACCTCGGAGCAGGCGACACCCTGAAAACCGGTGTGTACTCCGCCACGGAGGTCGTCAAAATACTAGTGATGGAAAGGTCACTATCGATAGGACAAAACTATCGATAGTGTCGATTGCAGTTACAATAGTATTATCCAATATTGCACTATATTGATACTATTGTACCGAACTGAGCTATCGACATAGATGATTTTCGAGGTCAACTATCCACAATCCACGGTACGATAGTACGGCAATCCACAACTCGGCTACATAAGTCATAATTCATTTATTCACTTCAAATTTGTGCTACAGAACAGGTTGATACCTTTGTAGAAGCAGTTGGTAGTGCTTGTCACAAATTTACCTTTTCAAGGCATCAGTGATACATTGTAATTACCTATTTTCTATATAATACATTATCCATTATAATAAATTACACTGTTATATTTATTAAATTTTAAATAGCATTCTAATATTATATTATATGTTATAAGTTATTATGTCTATCGCTACTGTCATACATTTTATTATTATTACATTTTCGGTTGTCATATATACATATAAGCATAATAACTGATGTCAGAAATTAAATGTCATATAGGTTACATCTCTACCATCTTGGTGTATCGTATTTCCGACGTGCAATTAACGTAAAATGGTATGTAAGCTAAACAAAACTTGAAATACAGTCAACGTTATACATATTTTTAATGATTTAGATCGTCGAAGACCAGTGACTTTTCCAATTGCTATACCAGTACCGTGCCTTAGAATGTAAGTTTTCGATGTTGAACAAATTGTGCATTATCTTTTTTTATACTACTAGGGCAGATAATTACAATGTTTAACAAATTGTGCATGCCGAATCATCTTTTTTTATACAACAGGGGCATATAACAACAGGATGTAATTCTACCTCACTAGGTCAGGTAATTCGTTAACACTCAGAATGGAGTAAACTTATAAATATCAGCTAAAATTAATATTATACTCGTATGTAAATTAGTCGTGAACACAACACTGAAACATTTCTTTTTTGTATTTACTTTTTTAAAGAATAATACATACCTGAAGACGGACAATAACTGGGATTTGAATGTTAAGGTTCTTAGCAGCATTGATGATACCCTCGGCGATGACGTCACATCGCATGATACCTCCGAAGATGTTTACCAAAATAGCTGACACTTTAGGATCTGATAGAATGATCTTAAATGCTTCCTGCAAGACAAAAAATATTATAATGTAATTAACTCACTTATGTACATATTGACATTTAGAATTTAGATTAATATGAAGAATTTGTCGTCATTCGGTTATGTAATTGATATGACGTTACGGCGTTATATATGCCATTGTCGACTTTTGAACGTGATGGAGCGTGTATGATTTATCAATTAACATATTTCCTGTTGTCGCTGCAAGGCTATGTAATAACTACTCATACATAGAAAAGAGACATTAAAGCAAATCTTAAAATTTGAACTATGTTCCACACAATTTTATTACAATCTAAAAATTCTGTTCATGCTCTTTCGGATGTTGAGAGACATAATATGACCAATACACTGATTATACTAGGCTGGCCTATATCTATAAGTCATTTGTGCTTGCAGTCGCCGGGTAGCGAAAGGTAGTCGGGGTTAGAGTCCCACCTAAGAAAAACAACACTTCATATTTGCAAATGTCTTAGAATAGTATTTAAAAGTTGGATAACTATTTAGAAATTCTTGTCATGTAAAACAAGACAGAAATTGCAATAGCTCAAAAATATTGCATGTAATTCTTGATTAATTAGGCAGTCCTTATTTACCATGTTCGTTACGTTTTGTTGGCTAATTGTATTTGTTATAATTACCGCGACAGCGTGTGCGGTGGCACCGCCCCCGACGTCCAAGAAGTTTGCGGGGTCCCCTCCATACAGCTTGATGATGTCCATGGTAGCCATGGCCAAACCGGCTCCGTTTACCATGCACCCGATATTTCCTGAAAAGTACTTGCGTATGAATACTGTGTTAAATTATTTTTTTTATATTTAGAATAACATTTCAATAGCTAAATAAATGATATGTATGATAGTATTGACTGTTACATACTTATGTAACACTACTAAGCTTACTACTAAGACCCCGAGTTCACCAATATTTAAACAGCCGGTAAACATAAATTGACGATTAATTTGACACAATTCCAATACAAAATATGTCAAATAATATTTTAAACGCTGTTTAAATTTTAACCGTCTGTTTGGTGAAAGCTACCTAGACACAGCAGGCGGCTAGATACATACTAATAGCACAGTCTATTAACCATATAGTTTTATAGACTGTGCTAATAGTATAAATGTAAAAGTGTCTGCACACTTCAAATTTAATGAATTGAGTATAGGCAATAGACAGAGGAAAGCTTTTAACCCAGAAAAAAATCTTGCAAAAGGGATGAGAGTTTGTATGAATAATTAACAATTTCTTAACTAAATGAGATAAAATTTGATAAAAAGACAGTTTAATACCCTTGAAAGGATATAGTGTAGATTTTATCAAGGCAATCATTTCGTAAAGGGATAAAAAGGGGCAGAGAAATTTGTATGAGGAATCAATAACTACTTGATTAAGTTATAAAGATAGCAACTACGAAAATTTAAAGGTTAAACCTTATTCGAGACCGAGCCATAAAATTAATTTTAAGTGAACACAAGCTGTGATGACGTTCATCGAGAAAACATACTTTTCCTTTTATAAGACTAAGTAAAAAATTAATATATTCTCGAATCATACACACTTTACAGGTAAAAGTATTCCTTTGTTGTCTAATAATAAAAAAGGTCACGCTCAATTATCAATTGGCAAACAACATTAATGGATTCCTTAGTACACGTGGATACTTTGATCTTAAATAAAAATAGCTTGTATACTTTGTTAAGAGGTATCTTATTATTGTAGAAGCAAATACCTCTTCTTTTGGACCAATAACTCTCTATAGATAGATAGTTAGATAGAATACTCTTTATTGCACTCCATAAAATTGAAAAACTACACATGAAAAAAGACTTAGAATTGTACAATTTAGGCGGTCTTATCGCTTGCAGCAATCTCTACCAGAGAACCTTTATATACCTTTATAGCAATTTCGAAACAAATACACACGTTTTAAATTAGACGTTTATGTCGAAGATGTTTTGTATTGTGTGATTACGACTTGAGTTATGTCTACTTGTTTAAATTAAATTATATAAACACTAGTTGACCCCGCGAACTTTGTATCGCCTCAAAATAACTTAGAGCTAGTTCAGACACGGTGGAATCCGCGCGGATCTTATTTAAATTAGCGCCTATCATTCGTTCATACCTGTCCGCGCGGATTGTGAATCCACTCGACCGCTGGAAAATGAATTCGTGCGGACGCCGCGCGGTGCTATTTGCTTAATGTGCCTAGAGGCGTTCAGATACTCCGTGGAAGCCGCGCGTATTGGACGGTGACAATGGATCGTTTTTTCTTCTGGTGACACGCTCATCCTCATATGAGTATCAGAAAATGTACTTTGTTTATTGAAGTAATTCATCAGACATCTTTAGAGACATTCATAAATAGTTAAAAATTTTGGGCTAAAAATTCCTCAATTTAAACTGGCCATGGGTGAACCGCATGAGATCACGCAAAATTGTATGTACCCAATACCTTCGTTTTTTTTTGTAGTAGAAGTACACGCATATTGCTTCTTCGACTTCCATTGTTGAAATGAAGCGGCTGTCACCCTACCCTACTACTCACACTTACCGCGCGTGTCTGAACACTTCAATCCACGCGGATTGGAACGGCGCGGTTCGCATCCGCGCGGATTCCGCTGTGTCTGAACTAGCTCTTATTTTGATTTCGACGTCTTAAACGTCATTTTTACCAAATATGGCGTTTACTTTACCAAGTCTTAAAGAATCAAGAAACAAATAGTTTGCAATAAAATTATATTGCGACTATAAATTGAAATGTAAGCTATCCTATCTTTCAAGTTGGATCAAACTGCAGTCAGTGCGCAAAAATTGATTTAAATCGGTTCTTTAGTTTAGGATTCCATCGCGGACAAACGACGTGACGCGAAATTTTTATATATTAAGACTAGTTGACCCCGCGAACTTCGTATCGCCTCAGAATAATTTATTTTTATTTGACGTCTTAAATTTCATTGTCACCGAATATGGCGTTTACTTTACCAAGTCTTAAAGAGTCAAGAAACAAATAATTAGCAATAAAATAATATTGCGACTATAAATTAAAATGTAAGCTATCCTATCTTTCAAGTTGGATCAAACTGCACACGGTGTGCAAATTTGATTAAAATCGGTTAACGGCCGGTTCCAATAACCTATCTATCTTCAGTTTTGGCATATCGGAGATAGGAAACAGTTTCTATCTCTGTTTTTGCCGTCCAGAGAAACAAAGGCAGAAGTTGTTTTCTATCTCCGATATGCCAAAACTGAAGATAGATTGGTTATTGGAAATGGCCGTAAGTAGTTTAGGAATCCCAGCAATACAAATTTCATGTGTATAACATGACAGCATCATAGTTATATCTTATTATCTTGTTTGAGGAAATCGTCATACGATAATACACATAACATGTTACTATTATCTTTACAAACTACCTACACATCTAGAGAAAGAAACTACTGTATAAACCAATGACAAACCCAAAATACAAATTAAATAATTTCGTTGAAATATAAAGATACACATATGGATATTCTTTTCTTAAATCCATAGAAAAAAATATAGGATATAGGACGCAGTCCCATATAAAAGTACAAATATAAGCAGCTAATCACAGTCATGATTTCTACCACAATGCAAATTCAACCTTACACACATGACCTTCAAGTTGGGTGCTTGATCATAGGTAATTCTGTTGACAAACTAAAATAGAGTAAAGCGATATTTCGCATATTACAATTTTTTTTACATGCGAGCTAATACGAAACGTGTAACACCATCTGACGTAATTTATGATAATCATTTTTTGTTTTAAGACATAAGCATTCTAGTTTGTTTTAATATCCTTTGGTGCAACTAAGTTGAAAGAAGAATACTCATACATTCTGTTCTTGGGAGTTTATTGGCTGAGGCATAATTCTGTTACTAATAGTGTATCTAATTTGAACCTATAAATATATTTTCTAATGACTATACATTGACGGTAATATATGGAGTCCAACTTACCGTCAAGAGCGATGTAATTCAAGCTGAACTTAGCGGCCTCAATTTCTTTCGGGTCTTCTTGAGTTGTGTCTCTCAAGGCGAAGAGTTCCTTTTGCCTAAAGTCAGCGTTGTCGTCGAAACGGAACTTTGCGTCAAGACAATAAACTAGAAATAAAAATTGCTTGACTTTTCCTTTCATATAATAGTTAACAATAAGCATTTTAAGTTACTAAATAAACATTTTATCATTGCTTAGACACATTCATGTAGCTGTTAAAAATTAATAAATAAATAATTAAAATAAAATGTTCTGCTTACTTTTGCACATTATTTTAGTAAAAAGCTTTCTTCAAATATTAACTAGACATCGTCTTCTTAAGAAAAAAAAATCTATTTTGTTTTTAACATAATACTCAACGTTCAAAGTTTAAAAAGAAGTAAGGACGTTAGTTAAGTACTTACATTGGCCCGTAATTGCGTCTTCCGCGTATGGGTTAACTTCAATCAATAGGGCATCCTTCTTCAAGAACAGGTCATACATCCTCGTAATCAAGTCTGATGCCTCGCTAGATCGCTCTTGGAGGCCAATCTATAATGATAAAATTACATAATAATCTATATTATTTTTCATAGTTAACTATGTGTAAAAATCTAATCCAAAATTTGTATCCCCTTAAAATCTAATTTAATAATCTTTTTTATCATTTTATGCAACAAGAAAGCTATTAATTCCTTATCGCCAATATAAGACTTATAGTAAACAATATCAAAACACGTCATTCGACGAGGGAGAACTCATTCTAGGACAGATAACCTTTATAATTAATTATGTGTCAATGATCTAAGCAATATTATAATGTGCTCAAATAAAGTTGAATTGTGCCTACATTTATTGAGTCACCATCTAGAATTCTATTAAAATTTTATTAACAATTGAAAACTCTACTGAGCTGCAGCACTTCTATGGTGTATATTTAAAACAACTCGTTTTTTATTTTGAACTAGCTGTTGCCCGCGACTTCGTACGCGTTACTGTCTGTTATTATGATCGCGATTATTTTTGCAACATTTTTCACTATTGCTTCGCTCCTATTGATCAGAGCGTGATATTAAAGTCTTACTCAATAAATGGACTATCCAACACAAAAATAATTTTTCAATTCGAACCAGCACTTCCTGAGGTTAGCGCGTTCAAGCAAAAAAACAAACAAACAAACAAACAAACTCTTCAGCTTTATAATATTAGTATAGATAAGATTTGCTCATGATTTCACTTCAACATCAAAAAGTTCACTTTTTGCCTACTTACATAATTCATTCAACCATTGTTTGTTATTGGTGATGGAACATGTTTAATCGTTTCAATCTACATTATGTACCTTCTGGATAACGCGGTCAATTTGTTCGGGAGTGATGCCTTTCACAATGTCGATGGGTTCGTAGGTGATAGCATCTGGGTTTTCAGCTGCTACATCTTCGATGTTAACACCGCCTTGGGAGGATGCAATTATAACAGGACCCTGCAGATGCACATATTAATAAATGGAACATGTTTTGGACAATTACTCTATTTACGACATGTAAAATCATAGAAATATACTATCTCAAAGAAAGTGAATTCAACCATAAGTTTTGAACCAAGTGCGTAAATTTGAATGATGAATCTAAATATTTTCTTAAAAATTCTATAATCTATCTCTCTTATTGTTTATTTGTTAAATCGCCAAATTACGACAACCTGTCTAAGTTATACATATGTGTTTATGGTAAGGATTTTTTCAAAATTATTTTGGTCATTTGGTGAAATCAACAAAGACCTAGTTGAAATTAAAACTAAGAGTGTTAACGCACATTAAAACTACGCTCCATCATAATGGCGACATAGAACTCGCGTCGCGGGAACTTCCTCTCGGTGATCATGACCATATTGCAGATGCGGCCGGCGGCACCGGTCTGCTTAGTCACTAGGAGCTGCTTCAACATCTTCCCGGCAATATCTCCCGCGACCTCAGGCCTATGAGCACATTATATAAATTTTATAAATCGGTTTTTATCCAACGTTTGTAACTTCCCTACTTTTGATAGCAAAATCTAAGATCTTGTTATATGTATACAATTTACCATGGGTACATGGACATTTCATTTTGAGGATACATTTCATTACAATTCACAACATTAACTCCTACAGGATCATAAGATCGCCGGCGGTCATGATAACAATTGATTTTAATTGTGTCTGGAATAACATACAATCGAGGGGTTAACCCTTTGCATGTTTCTCTAACTAACAGGTGTTCACAACCACAGTCAAACTATTATTTTAAGTCAAACTACACTTGACAGTATATTTTTTTACATTTGACCTAATGATACATATTTTTTAACAGATACACCAACTTGAATGTACAAGAAACAATACAAACTAAATTTACACTTACGTGTCCACCATCCTGACACCACCTTTAAGGCCATTTTTGAATGATCCTTTTCCTCGTCCACCTGCCAAAACCTACAAAAAAACCAATCAGATATTACATTTTATATTATTGGCAGAGGTTTGTAATGAACCTTCAAGATTATCTTACTAACAGACATTCAATAATAGAATAGAAATCAACATATTCATATGGAAAACATGTTTTAAAGATTAAAAAACCATATTATTCATTTTATAACAATAATACATGAACTAACAGAAAAAAAGGTTTAGATTTCCAGTATAAACAAGTGAAAAAAGTGTGATTATAATTAATTACAATTTTACCTGTGCTTTCAGAACAATGTCTTTTGTATTGAGTTCCTTGGCAAACTTTACTGCCTCCTCCTGGGTCTTGGCCACATTGAACTTGGGAACTGGGATGCCATTGTCTCGTAGTAGAGTGTAACTGACATATTCATGTACATTCAAGTTACGGACTTGCTGTTTGCTAGGTAGATTGCTTGTTGATGCTGCCAACAACTAAAGAAAAAAAACAATATGTAGATTAAAATAAGAAAAACTTTTACACACACAACCCAAATTTAAAATCATTGGCTATAAAATAAAGAAAAATATGTGTAATAAACTAAACTTTTTGTAAGTATCACAATCATTATTTTCATGTATCCTAAAAATTCACATAACTTGAAAGAAAATAAAGAAAAATATTATATTGTAAATATTTAACCTTGAGTTAATTTTTTTTGTCAAATTTTGTGCTGTTTTTCTTCAGAGTAACGTAAGGTAAAATAGTGAAAATCTAGCACCAGTTAATTCCGTATTACAATAATGTTTTGGAAAGTATTTTCTTTCATCAACAGTATGTAACGACTTCAAGAAATGATAGGTAATAATGAATCAGTCATAACAAGGTATGGTGGACCTAATAATTATCTAGTTAAAACCATAAAAATCCGAATTACATAAATAATTTAATGTTCAGCGACGATGACTAAGGTCACAATAGAGCTAAAAACTACAAGGTCAAATTTATAAATATAATTCATGAATTTAGTCAAGGGCAATTATCTTTACAATGAAAATAAAGGAGTAAAGTGGTTTTATCATTGTTTATATCTTACAAGAAAAACAGAAATCGAACGGAAAGGCGGACGGCTTAAAGTGAATTAATGTTTTATTTTATACATATTACCGACGCCACGATAAGTAATACTTAATTGGTGAAAATGTTTTCATTGGGATACTGTTTGAGTTAAACTATAATTTTACCTTGCTTCCATTTTTCAGTAAATATGTTTCGGCAAGACCCAACGAACGAGGGAGAAAAGTCGCCATTTTTCCTAAACTGTCAAGTGTCAAGTAAAATGCATAGACTAGCGAGATTTTGACGACGAAGGGGTACAAAGAAAATACAAACATTACTTTTTTATTTACTCTTTAAATTACAGCCTTGGAAGAATATAATAAACTATGTCTATGCCTTATGGTCTTTACCCACAAAACGGATTTTTTATAAAATAATTCCTTGCCCCACAAAAACAATAACATACTTTATCTAACTATCTTAACTCTTAATTTTATTAACCTAATTAGCTGAGCCCTAAAGTAAACTAATTTAAAATATTGTAATTCAATCAAAATTAAGTTTTACGTGGTATCAGAGATGTCTTTAATTAATTTCTTACTGCTGTATCTATTTCATTTATTACTAACATTGATAATAATCTGGACACTATCCAAAAAGTTGTTAATGACCTGTACATTGTTTGATTGCAATAAAAAAGTGTGTCTTAATCATAATTAATCGTATACTTATAATAATTGTATGGTCTCAGAATTCCTCTATATTTGCTAGGCAGTACAATAGGCCCATAATTCAAAACGTAGCAGAATTCAATAATACAGTGTGTAATAGTATTTTTCAGAGTGAATAAATAACATGTTTATACTTACTATTAATCTCTCTCAAATTATTTATTTTATTAATTACAAAGTTTTAAGTTTTATTATAATTAATAACATATTTTTTCATTCTTTAAAAATTGTATTAGTGATTCACAACCCATCTTCAAACATCTACACGCTAACCCATCTCGGACAAGTATTAAGTATAATTATAAGCGAACTTACCTTAAGTGAAGTTCTATCTTAATTATACGAAGATACTTGTCCGAAATGGCAGTCCCTTCAACCCACCCACTAATACTATGCCTAGTATACTAATATAATCTTAATCTATATCTATCTATATAATGAAAACTGATTTAATGACTGACTGACTGACATATCAACGCACAGCCCAAACTACTGGGGGCTTACCATCAGCTTATAGCAAGCCACTCAATTTCCAGGCAGTTCAACAATAGGGCTGCTTTTGCCCTGCTAAAAATCATACCATGGGGCTTACCATCAGCTTACAGCAAGCCACTCAATTTCCAGGCAGTTCAATAGTAGGGCTGCTTTTGCTCTGCTAAAAATCATACCATAACCGCTGAATAGCTGAACGACTTTAGCACCGCTAAACCAAAAGGTGAACTGCTAAGCTTGTCTATGGTCTGTTTGTCTGCAGATTGCATGAACGAGACAGAGCTATACTGGTTCAGATAAATCTGTCTCTTTTTAGTTGAAAACGTTCAAATACACAAATACATGATTTATTCCAAATTACCGGTTTTTGAAAAACTTTATACTTATTGGATTTTAAAGAGAAAAAGTCGATCTAAATGTTGCTATTTTGCAGGAGATTACTTAAAATACTCAATTCTAGTAAAATTACCTTCTTGGCGATAGTAATTAATGTACAGTGTTGGGTTATTGAAAATGTGGATAGACATTTTAACGTGATCATGATTGGAACGGTTCTGCCTGCATTTTTGGCGGTAACATTCAAAAATTGAAGAAATATTCCATTTTCCCGGAGTAGTACGTACGTTCGACTATTTTATATTTACAGTTAAACATTGAGTTAAACCACATGAGTAAATATTTATTCATGTGGTTAAACCATATTTTCACAATGTCATACTTGTGTGTAAGTATTGAATAAAGTAAAGTGGAATTGTAAGTAATTTTATTAAAATATTAGTATAAAAAAGTGATCATCCATTGACTTTCAGTGAAAACCAACAAAAAAAGCGCCTAGTTTCTTACACCCAATTGTATAACCTTTGGGAATAACAGTTAACAAATCTTTAACAGCTGGAGACAACTCCAAGCGAATGGAAAGGGTGGCAGAAATTTTAATTCTGCGGGCGATGTAGTCATAAAATTAGGGTTTGAATGAAGTTTCTGGTTCAGTTACACTGTGTAGTAAAAGACTACTACTACTTTTTACATGGGTATTATAATAATCTATTCTATTTTAGTACTGACTGGGTAGACTAAATGCAAAAAATAAAACATAAAATAATTAATGATTCAAGGAGAGGAAGAGGAAACAGAAAATTATATTACATATTAGGTATTCTCTACCAGTCGAGCATTTGGTTAAGTAGACATGTTTTGTAGAATTTTTGCAGTAAAAAAAACAAACACATGATTTCATATATGTAATATAATTACAAAAAAATATATTTCAAACACATATTAAAATAAAAAAGACATACTTAATATAAAAGTACTTCAGTTTTAACCCTAAATTTAAAATCTAACAAAACAACCATAACTTTCTAGGTATATGTATTAACTGGTCGGCTACCGAAGTTGTGGAATCGAGCCATAAGACAATTTATTTGTGTCTGGAATTACAAGGGGTTAAAAAATAAATCAATACATAGGCTTATTGGTGAACCTCTTCGTCTGTGAGATAAATTTGCTTGATCTGTGAGATAATTGATTAGCTGCATTGCAAAATGTTATGTAGGATTACAAATGCTTTTGCATTAAGGCTAGCTACCTGAGGTTGGTAATGAACCATTGAATAAGAGTCTGTAGAACACCTATAATTGATCTCTCTCTGTCATTAAGAGTTTTTACATGTCTCTGTATAGGTATAATAGGCTTCAGAAAAATCTAATTCTGCTTTAACAATTGTTGTCATCATAAATTTGAGCAGTGAATATCTAGAATCACCTACAATAAAAGGAAATATTCATTAATTTTATCATCTTTGTAAGACTGCTGCAAATGTGTTATATAAGAACTAAAACTTAGTTGTGTTTTACACCCAGGCAATATTTAAACAAACAAAATCAGCAACATATTCATAACACAAGGGTTTTAGGTGCTATTACCTGTAAAATATGTTTCTTTATCTTTTCTTTTTACTCAATTGAACGGAAAGGACATATCTTTAAAGTTAAACTAAAATGTGTATTGTATGTTTACCTAAAAGCCATACAGATGCTATAGTGCTCAGTTCATTCAAGTGAGACTACAAAGGATGATGAGACCATATTTTACTGTAAATTAAATGAATCATAGCCATCATTTACACTTATAATTTCTATGTATTTGTTACAAATCTGAAAAAAGTATTACACATAAATATTAGTAAGAAAGAAGAGTTATAAAATTTGAAAGTACAGTTTTTTCAATATATTCTATTGTATATGCCTATCATAAAACCATGCTAATAATTTTGTCGAAATTGTATTTTCATTTTGGTAAATGATGATATAAACATTTTATACAAAATACTAACTCAAAGACCTTCAGGTTTCTTTACACTGTAATTAGGTTCCTTAATCTATAATAAAACATGTAAATTTTCACAAAACTGCTGAAAAAAGTCTGAGAAACGCATAAAATATGTCGAAAAAGTTAGTCTCCTAGTAACTTTTTCAAGATGGCTAGGATGACATTAGCTTCGCTCAAAAGGACGTTTACCTGCTGTCAAATTGAGTGTCATGGTATGAAAAGATTGAAAAGTTCATAGTAAAAAAATGGTGAACGGTTTAGAAACGTCAACGTAAATTGGCCTGCCACAGGCCTGCTAAAAACGATGTCATAGTACAAAAGAGCAATGCAGTCCAATAGCAGTCCTGCTTTAAGAGCTAATGGTAAGGCCCCATAACCGCTGAAAAGCTGAACGACTTTAGCATCGCTAAACCAAAAGGTGAACAGCTAAGCTTGTCTATGGTCTGTTTGTCTGCAGATTGCATGAACGAGATAGAGCTATGCTGGTTCAGATAAATCTGTCTCTTTTTAGTTGAAAACGTTCAAATACAGAAATACATGATTTATTCCAAATTACCGGTTTTTGAAAAACTTTCTACTTATTGGATTTTAAAGAGAAAAAGTCGATCTAAATGTTGCTATTTTGCAGGAGATTAGTTAAATTACTAAATTCTAGTAAAATTACCTTCTTGGCGATAGTACTTAATGCACAGTGTTGGGTTATTGAAAATGTGGATAATCATTTTAACGTGATCATGATTGGAACGGTTCTACCTGCATTTTTGGCGGTAACATTCAAAAATTGAAGAAATATTCAATTTTCCAGGAGTAGTACGATATTAACAGTTAAACAATGAGTTTAAACCATATTTTCACAATGTCATGTTTGTGTTTAATTATTGAATAAAGTAAAGTGTAATTGTAAGAAATTTTATTAAAATATTTGTATAAAAAAGTGATCATCCATTGACTTTCAGTGAAAACCAACAAAAAAAAAAACGCCTAGTTTCTCACACCCAACTGTATAACCTTTGGGAATAACAGTTAACAAATCTTTAACAGCTGGAGATGAAAAGCGCGGGAATCAGCGGTCTCGGTGCACGTCTTTTTTTTCGGTTTTTCAGTTTTTAACTTTAAAACGTATAAAAAGGATCAGGGCAGTGAAGTATTGTTTTAAATTGTGTATTCTATACAGGATGAAATTTTAACCACCTTCCAAATTTTAATATATCAATCTACGAGACAAAAAACAAATGACGTATTTTTTCTTTTGGTATAGCCCAGTACAAAAATGACAAAATAATGCACTTAGAAAATGACCGCCAAAAATCTAAAATTTTTGATACAGCCGCCTAGCAACACTTTTTTTGCGCGATTCGCATCTCAATCATTCATTACGATACTATTCATAAGTTTTTGATTTTCCCTTTATACCTTATCAGGCCTAGGACCCTAAAAATTCAAAACTATATTGTGAAAAATATTTTCTGGTGAAAGTTTGATTTACAGTTATTACTTCATAAATGGGCTCTAAATATGATACTGAACGCCTATAAAAATTTTGGAAAGTGGTTAAAATTTCACCCTGTATATATTTATCATCATAGTAGTGTAGTTATCTTCATTTGGGTAAGTCTTAACTTTGTATTTGTATAATGGACGATGAGCCGCACGATCCCGGTGGGACAGTCCCACCGGCATCTAACTATGTTACTATTTCTTCCAATATGGACACTGAAGGATCAGTTACAGATGTATCTGATTCTAATTCGAACGTTAATAATGCTAAACGCAAGAGATCATCTGTAAGAAAGATTTGCAAACATTGCAACAAGAAAAGAAGGCGCCATAAAACTTCTTTATTAAACGATTCTGATTGCAAGTGTGTAGAAAATTTTGTCAGCGAAGAACCAGAACTTCACAAACCAATCACTTCCACTTCAACCTCAACAGCCAATTTGTCGATGTCTACAACTGCTAATCCTTCTTCTAACCCAGTTGCTAGACCTTGTTATGTAGCTTCGGATTTGGCTCCTTATGTAGTCCATGTCCAAAAAGTTCCATCTAAGCGTAATGAGAATTGTACTGTGCACCCTGTATCATTTGGCTTTTTCCTGAAAAGGAATAATATTAGAAATTTTAGCGTGGGCCAGACTCAGTCTTCTCAGGGTTTTCTTATTTTCTACAGGAGCTTAGTGACACACAACCAACTTTGTTAGCAGCCATTTTATTTCTATTGAAACTATATACATTTCTATGAACCAATCAGAGCGCGGCATTTTTGGCGCGCTTACGTTTTATATCGAGAAGGCCTTTTAATTGGCCGACGTCTTTGGCGGAAAGGGGCCATCGGTACTTCCGGTGTTGCCACCTCATGACGCGCTACATGCTCCCCCTCCAAGTCGCTAGAACGTCCCGTTGGCGAATTGGACCTAGATAGCGGCGGGTCTTGGTTAATTCGCGGCCGTCCGCGCTGTCTACGTTGCTTTATTGGGGCCGAGACCTGACCAGACCTAACAAAGGGAGTGAGATCAGTAGTGTGAAACCTGCCTACGTGTTCATTAGTGGTTAGGTGTGATACGTCGTATGTAGTGGCACTAACAACCTTGCTTATTTGATACGGTCCATCACGCTTAGGCATGAGTTTCCTAGAGCGTCCTTTTGCAGAATTACTTAATAAGTGGGTGGTAACCAGCACTTCATCTCCCACCTGATAACTAGGCGCTGAGCGGCGTTGTCTATCCGCGTCCTTTTTACGTCGATCCTGTTGGTGTTCCGCTGATTCCCGTACATACTTCCAATTAGCCACAAATCGTTGTAAATACGGCGTGATTTGGGGTACGAAATTCTCCTTATCCAGAATGGCTCGAAGGTCTCTATTTGCTTCCCACGGTGTACGCATTTCTCGAGCAAACATCATCTGGGCAGGAGTGGAATTAGTGGCAGAACAAGAGGAACTATTTAAAGCAAACCTTATTTGAGATAAATATTGGGGCCAGGACTTATGTTGATTCTTCACTAAAATTGCGAGCTGCGTTTTGAGCTCTCGGTTTTTCCTCTCCGCTGGATTAGCTTCGGGATGATACAGTGGTATCAGGTTCTGCTTCACGCCCATTATAAACATACATTGCTGCATGGTCGCAGATACAAACTGTACCCCGTTGTCGGATATTATCCGGCGCGGAAATCCATACCTTAAAAAATATTCATTAACTAGTAGGTAAGCACACGCTTCAGCCTTGGCCTCCTGGAGTGCATAAAGCTCAACCCATCTTGTAGCCGTGTCCTCTACTAGCAAGATCCACTTTTCGCCATTTTCGCCTTGTGGTAGAGGACCGAAAAGGTCTACTGCTAGCACTTCACCACGTTGGTTGAGGACCGGAGTTTGGAGGAGTCCAGCTGGCTTCTGGTTACAGATTTTGTAGCGTTGGCACTCTTCACAAGTTTTGAGGTAATCGGTAATGTACTTACGCATTCCGACAAAATAATAGCTTTTACTGACCTTTTGGATGGTACGCTCTATGCCCGGATGGCCTGCTATAGGGGCGTCGTGGACCTCTTTCATAATATCTTCACGCATAGAGGCTGGGATCACCAACTGAGGTTCTTCAGTGTCGATATCCGGATTAAAGCGATATAGAACGCCGTTATTCAAAATATAGCCTCTATCAAGCCATCGAGTACCTAAGGGGTCTGTGCCTTCGAGGTCATTAATAATCTTAGCCACGTCAGTGTCCAGCAGCTGTTTAGCACGAAGATCAGTGGCAGTTTCTCTCGGAACATCCACGATCACGGTACACACGTCGCAGCTGTTGAGGTTGGCTTCATCACATTGTGGACGACTGAGTGCATCTGCAATAAAATTGGTTTTACCTGGTGCATATTCATATTGGATATCGTAGGCTTGCAACTTCATAGCCCATCGTACCAGTCTACCAGTTGGAGTCTTCAGGGTAAGTAACCACTTCAAGGGTTGGTGGTCACTTTTGACAATTATTGGGTGTCCATCAAGATATCCCCGAAACTTCTCTACAGCCCATACTACGGCTAACGCTTCCCGCTCCGTAGTCGAGTAATTTTTCTCGGCAGCAGTCATCAAGCGGCTGGCATACTCTATGGGTTGTTCTTCCTTACCTTCACCTTGCATTAACACGGCCCCTAAGGCGTAACTGCTAGCATCCGTTCGCAGAATGAAGGGCTTCTCATAGTTTGCCTGTATAAGGATTGGGGCGGTGGTCAGTTTCTCTTTAAGTAACTGAAAAGCTTCTTTTTGATTTTCTTCCCACTTCCAGGTCTCAGTTTTTCGAGTTAGTTTTGACAACGGCTGTGCGATTTGAGAGAAGTTTGGTACAAACTTACGGAACCACGAACAAGTTTGGAGGAATGACTTGAGGTGCTTTAGATTTTTAGGTTCCGGCATCTGCATTACAGCGGCAATCTTCGCAGGATCGGGCCGTATCCCTTCAGCGGTGATTACATGTCCAAGGTAAGTAATCTCCTGACGACCGAAGAAGCACTTTGCTCTATTTGCTTGCAGACCAAAATGTCTTAAGCGATCAAATACCTTTTGCAGGTCTTCCAGGTGCTGAGAAAAGGTGGGCGACATTACCAGAAGATCATCAAGATAAGCCAGCAGCTCTACGCCTTCTAAGCTGGAACCGGAACGGAACCGATCCATCAAACGCTGGAAAGTTGATGGCGCGTTCTTTAGTCCGAACGGCATGCGAGTAAACCTAAAAGTACCAAACGGTGTCACAAACGCCGTTTTGTCTCTGTCGTCCTGGCTGACATTCACCTGCCAGTACCCAGATCGCAGGTCTATGCTGGACATGTAACAGTGCGGCTTCGTCGAGTGCAATAAATCATCTATTAGGGGAAGTGGATAAGTATCCGTTTTTGTTATAGCGTTAAGACCGCGATAGTCAACGCAAAATCGTACACTACCGTCTTTTTTAGGTACTAGGATAGCTGGTGAAGCCCATGCTGACTCGCATTCTTCTATGATGCCTTCCTGAAGCATTCTGTCTAACTCAGATTTCATTATTTCCTTTTTGGCAGGGGTAAGACGGTACGGAGGGACGGCGATCGGTAAGTGATTTCCCGTATCAATTCGGTGCTCAGCGAAAGGCGTCGGAGCTCCCCCAAGACTGAAGATATCCTCGTTCTGCTGCAAAAGGGAAGAAAGGCATTCCCGTTGATCAGGGGTTAACAACTTACCTTCGTCTTGCCTTAATGTTTCGGCAGCGCAGCAGGAGACGGATTGACTAGGTGACTCGAAATGAAGGGTGTAAGCTTTGTTTTCGCCGGAGAACCGCCAGGTGGAAGTCGAAAAATCTAAAATAATTCCAGCTGCTACTAAAAAGTCGATACCTAATAATGTTTCGTTACCTATAGCGTCGGGGAGGATAACGAATTCTAATTCGATACACTTACCCCGACCAGCGTCGACTTGTAGCATCGTAGTACGAACTTGGCGCGTCTAAGCCGACCCATCGGCAAGTCTTACTCGCATGATGGTCTCCACAGATGGGTGGCCACGCTCCTGTATTAACTGGTACAGCGAACTCCCAACAACACTTCTCTTGGCAGCTGTATCAATGAGTGCTATTCCCTGCAGGTCTAAAATAGTGATACTTAAAATAGGCCTTAGCTGTGCCTCTGATATGCGACGTGAGTATGAAGACATCGAGGAAACGTCCAAGATATGGTCTTCGTCGGTCACTCTGTCAACATGCGAAATAATTCCGCAATCGTACACCGGACTCATAGTCACCCTACTTGAGGAACAGGACTCTGAACATTTGTCCTGAAATTCCATGGTCACCCTACTCTCAGGCAACATGATCGGTGTGTTATTGTTATTATTACAATTATTGTCGAAATTACGCTTATGCTTAGCCAGGTTGTTAGTACCACTATACGTAGACATTGCATATACAGATGAATTATTTAACGAACTGTTTTCAGTTACAAAATCTGAGGGAAGCACATTAAAAAAATCAGTTAACGAAATGTTAGATTCTTGATTAGACTTATTAACATTGTTGTGATAGTTGTTAGGCATAATATTTAAGTATTTACATAAGTCGATGCTAGTTTTATGAGGACTTTGTGAGGAACACTTGTTACGTTGTAAACTGGTGTTGTCTAATACATTACGACTATTACGAGTAAACGTTTTTAAGTGATATGACTGATCGATTTTAGAAGTAGTGTTTTTCACGGCCACAAAACAACCAGTAGTTTTACTTACTTGTATGTCTGGCTTACGCTTGGACTTGGAGAGGGTGGCAGTAGACACGGATTCAAATGATACGGCACTAAAGCGGGCATTGCATTTGATGCAGTCCGTACGAATAACTCCTTTCTCACCACATCCGTAGCACGCTACTTCGGTAATGTCTTTCACAGAAGGGAGACGACGGCACTCTTCACGACTGTGTCCACTTCTTCGACAATATACACAATATGAACGATTAGACGGTTTCGCGGGCGCGGCACTACGCGTACCCAACCGAGGGTGATTCGATGAGGACGGGTAAGGCGACTCGTGCGACTTGGGCGTCCTACTTGACGACGCCGGTGCGTTCGGCGGCGGAGGTTGCGCTCTCGGCGGTCGTGACGCGGGCGCGACGGCGACACGGGTGGCGGCAAACGTAGGTTGCATGTACTTGTAGTCCGGCTCGCAGTCTTCGACTTCTCGGGCGCGGTGCAGCAGGTCAGCAAAAGAGTGCAGTTCCTCTCGTCGAATTCGGTTTCTTATTCGCGTGTGCAGTAAGCCGTACACCATATCAAGCTGTACTTTTTCAGTCAGATCTCCACGCGGTAGACGGGCAAATAGTGCGCGTGCTTTACTCACAAACAGATCTGTTTTTTCTAGTTGTTGCTTGGTGGCAAATAGCTCTAAATATATCCTGTGCGGTGGTCGGCGGTCTCCAAACGCACAGCGTAGTTGGTGTAATGCCTGTGACCAGCTATTAATCTCTGCTTTTACTCCATGCCACCACGTGGCGGCTTCATGTGTCAACAGCATTGATAGGCCACGCAAGGCGTTGTTGTCACTGACGTTGGCGCAGTCCTTGAATGCTTGTAATGCATCTATAAAACCGTCGAGTGATTCAGCAGGCGCTCCACTGTAGGTGGCTTTGCAGGTGGCGAACGTTCCAGAAACGGGCGACGGCGTGGGCGTGGCCTGCGCGGCTTCCGCGGGCGCGGGCGAACGCGTTTCAAGTACCCTTGTGATGAGGTGCTCAAGCTGGTCGGCCTGCGCCTGCTGCAAGGAAGCCATCATGGTGGCGATGTCGCTCACAGAGATGGCGGCCGAAACGGCGGCGGGCGCTTCGAGTGCCTCGGTCGTTGGCGTTGTTGCAGCGTTTGAATCACAAGCGTCTTCCACGTCGTAAAAGTCCGTCTGACGACGCTTACTGCGCGATACCGGACGCGGCATCTTGCTTCTTCTTATAACAATATTGAATCTTGAAGTAGAAGTGAAAAGATGGCGGCGGCGCGTCGTAAAGTTTTGCACACCGAGCGTTGAGTTGGTTGCAGTTGTGTCCCGTAGATAACAGTAAATTTCTTGATTTTAATGTTGGCCCGAGTTGGGCAGCCAGTTTAGCGTGGGCCAGACTCAGTCTTCTCAGGGTTTTCTTATTTTCTACAGGAGCTTAGTGACACACAACCAACTTTGTTAGCAGCCATTTTATTTCTATTGAAACTATATACATTTCTATGAACCAATCAGAGCGCGGCATTTTTGGCGCGCTTACGTTTTATATCGAGAAGGCCTTTTAATTGGCCGACGTCTTTGGCGGAAAGGGGCCATCGGTACTTCCGGTGTTGCCACCTCATGACGCGCTACAAAATATAATTGATGGAAGTTTAAAAAAGATAGGCAGAAACCGACTATCCATTTCCTTCTCTAAATTTGAAGATGCTAATTACTTTCTTGATAGCGGGTCTTTAATGATTAAAAATTATAAAGCCTTCATTCCCTCATTTAATGTCACTCGTATGGGTGTGGTTCGGGGTGTCCCAACAGATTGGTCTGATGAAGATATTCTCAGTAATATATCAGTACCAACAGGATGCGGTTCTATTTTAAAAGTGAGACGACTCAAAAGGAAAATAACAAGTAATGGTAGTTCTCAGTTTATTCCCATAGAAACAGTTGTACTAACATTTGATGGGCAGGTTCTTCCTAAAAGAGTTTTTATGTGTTTTAATTCATTGCCTGTTGATCTTTACATCTACCCAACGATACAATGTTTCCATTGCTGCCGATATGGACATGTTAAAGTTCAATGTCGTTCTACACCCAGATGTTTCAAGTGCGGTTTGGGCCATTCAGGAGAAACCTGTTCAGTAGATGAGGAGAGCATAAGATGTTGCTTGTGTTCTGGTCTCCATATGGCTAATAGTAAGGCATGCCCTGAATTTTTGAGGCAAAGGAATATTAAAGAATCTATGGCAAAAAGTTGCATAACATATGCTGAAGCTCTCAAATTACACCCCCCCAGTAGCAAATCATATGCAGATGTATTAGTTTCAGCACCTTCTAAAAATTCTAATTTTTCTTTAGATATTATGTCAAACAACTACAATCCTGACAAAACGTCATATAAGTAAACTGTCTTCCTTAAACCGAGGACACCACCTAGATTAGAAAAAGGTTATGACCGTTCTACTCATAATGACCTTGTCAAGGGGTACAAATCCCCTATATCACCAAGTAAAAGTATTTTAATTAATAGCAATGAAAGACAAGACTTAACCAATCTATCTGTAAAGGAATTGATAATTGCCCTTATAAACTCTCTTTCTCAGTCTAACTTTGTTTCTCTACCGTCCAACGCAGCCACTATCACAGACAGTTTATTGACAAGACATTTACAGAACGAAACAGAGAGCCTCAGCAATTCAGTGGAATTGCCGCAGCATACAAATTAGAAAAAGTGATCTTTTATATTTAATTAATAAATTTAATCCATTTATTGTTGCCCTCCAGGAAACATGGCTTCAGCCAGTTTCCAATTTTAAAGTTCCAAATTATTCTTGTGTTAGAGAGGACCGTAGTGATGGATATAGTGGTGTAGCTTTACTTATAAGTCATACTGTACCATATTCTCATATACCAATCCCTCAACATAGCGCCGGTTTTTCTATCATTGCAGTTAAATTAAAAAATATTACCTTTGTGTCAATTTATATACCTCACCCCTACTCACAGGTTTATGATGAAATAGAAAGAATTATTAATGATCTCCCTAAGCCTGTTCTAATATTAGGAATTTTTAGATAAATTAGCACCTCCTTATGTTCCTGAAGATATTGGTTTTATAAATGATGCAGTGTATTTTACTGACATTGACCATACAGACCTTAGTGCTCCTTTTTCCCTACCCGAGCTGGAAGGAATTTTATCGTATGTCAAAGACTCTGCTCCTGGCAGTGATGGAATCCCTTACTCATTTTTCAGCAACCTAAGTAAATCCAGTTGGTATATTACCTAAATCTAATTAATTCTAACATGACTTCAGGTAGTGTGCCCCACTCATGGAAATCACAAGAAGTGATTCCACTATTAAAACCACATAATCCTTCCAATGACCCTAATTCCTATAGACCAATTGCACTTTCATCTGTTCTTATGAAACTAGCTGAATATCTGGTAAAAAACCGTTTAGAGTGGTTCATTGAAAGTAAAGGTCTACTGAGTAACAGTCAGTACGGGTTCAGAAAAGGAAAAAGTTGTTCAGATAGTATAGGTATTTTTTGTACAGATATTCGGCTTGCCTTTTCATGTAATGAGTCTGTTCTTTCGGCATTTATAGATATATCAGCAGCATATGAAAACGTTTTAATATCAGTTCTTCGAAATAAACTCTATCAGCTTCATGTTCCTAATATGTTAGTTAATTTCATCATAAATATTCTTAACGAACGTTCTATAAATGTAATTCAAGACAACATAACTACATCTAGAATATTATATAAAGGTATTCCTCAAGGTTCTGTCTTAAGTCCATTATTGTTTAACATTTACAGCTTCGATCTAGAATCTTCTATAAATAATACAGCTAACATATTGCAGTATGCTGATGACTTGTTGATTTATATTTCTGGTAGTAATATACAATCTTTATGTAAATCTCTATCTTCCTCACTTACTATGTTGAAGTCATGGTTAGATAATAATGGACTTAGCTTATCTCCATCTAAAAGCTCAGTAGTATTATTTTCCAGATTGCGATTACTTCCTCCAATCAGCGTTTATTTCAATAATATTCAACTCCCTGTTAAAAACCAGGCCAAATTCTTGGGAGTAATCTTAGATTCTAAAATGACAGGCATTCCCCATTTTTACTATATCAGTGATAAATGTGAAAAAAATCTCAATATTCTTAGATGCTTATCCGGAGTGTGGTGGGGTGCCCATCCATTTTGTTTGAAACTTTTATATAATGCTCTAGTTAGAAGCATTCTTGATTATGGGACATACTTTCTGGAGCCTAGTAACGTTATTGGCACTCGTAAATTAGATTTAGTCCAAAGTAAGAGCCTCAGATTGATAACGGGTGCTATGAAATCAAGCCCCGTCAATGCTCTTCAAGTTGAATGTGTAGACCCTCCACTGAAACTTCGGCGGCAATACCTGTCAGATAGATTTTTATTCCGTGCTCTTCAATTTGCACATCACCCACTCCGATTCAAGCTCCATAAATTATCGGAATATGTAGATTCTGCTCCATATTGGCGTTATAAATCTTGTCCATGTCTTATTGTCAGCTATCGTAAATTTATATCTCTTGAAGCTCCTACTCATAAATCTTCTTATCTTCCATTATTTAGTGTAGAGTATGAAGAGTTACTATACTCTCCAGATATTAATTTTGATTTAGGTATTTGTAGCGGAGACAGTAATGCCCAATCGAGTTTTAATTACATAATCAACAAAGATTGGTTTGATTGGCATCATGTGTATTCGGATGCCTCCAAACGTTCAACTAATTCTGATGTAGGCATAGGAGTTTACCATAAACAGTATAATATTATTCAAAAAATAAAATTACCCCCCGAAACCTCTGTCTTTACAGCTGAATGTTTTGGTCTTTTTAAATCCCTTGAATACATTTTTATTATGAAATTACAAAAAACTATTATTTTCACGGACTCTAAAAGCGCTCTTCAATGTCTTGCTAAATTTCCTTTCAAATCCAACACCTTTTATCCTATAATCATGGATTGTAGAAGATTACTATATAATTGCTCACTAAATGGTCTTAAAATATCTTTTGGATGGATTCCTGGTCACAGTGGTATTCCAGGAAATGAAAAGGCTGATGTTCTAGCTTCTGATGCAATAATCGACGGTGATTGTTTCCCTTACAAAAACTATTGTCACGATCTACTGTCTCTTCCCAAACTTTATCTAAATAAATCCTGGGAAATAATCTGGAATGATAAAGATCTAACCAAAGGGAAATATTATAGAAACATCCAACCTGTTATTCCTACCAAACCCTGGTTTTTCAAGTCCAAGCTAGACAAGGTCAGTACTAGTTGTATCATTCGTATGAGATTGGGTCATGTCTGCCTACCATTCCATTTGGCAAAACTTAAAATTGTAGACAGTGACAAATGTGGTTGCGGGGATGAAGTGGGCGATTTAAATCATCTATTGTTTTTCTGTCCTAAATATGACCGCTCCTCCTTTATCATCTCTCTTGTATCTCTCAGTGTTCCTTTTCCAACTAATGTATCATGTTTATTATCATCTAACGATTATTCTGTTTATCAATGTTTATCTAATTTCTTAACAAAAAATAAGATTAAAATTTAAAATTGCTACTTATGTATATATTATAGTGTTTATGTAGACAATTATATATTTTTCTATCCAGTAACCTTTTCTTCCGTCCTGATCCTTTATAGATTCCCGGTTTGTTTTCCTTTTTAATAAATGATTCCCTACCTTTCACCTGTTGTGGCGATGCACAAGCCGTGTAAGCCAATAAAAAAATAAAAAAATAATAAAAAAAAAAACAGCTGGAGACCACTCCAACCGAATGGCAAGGGTGGCAGAAATTTTAATTCTGCAGGCCAGTGCTGCCACCTTAGCGCTTTCGGAGTCAGATCTAGCGCTTTTTTGGGTCACTTAGCGCTGAAATTTTTATATTAACTCCTAGCGGAAAATATAGCGCGTTTCGGCAAAAAGTAGGAAATAAGCAGGCAACCCCGCTAACCGCAATTCGTTCGTTCGTTTAGGTTCCGTTTCATATGTTTTTGGCAGGGAAATCCCCGAATAATATAAATTCTTTCTAGTCGTTGGTTTACAATGTGCCTTTATGCCTATAGAAAGAGTTTTCAGTACCATGAATGTGGTAAAGACAAAACTGAGAAATTTTATGAATATAGATATACCATTATATGCTATCTTACATGTACGATACCTGACATCGAAATCGATTAGCCATTTAACTTAAGACTAACTAGACTAGACGTATACCTATTAAGACTATTGTATTTATAATCTTAGATTTAAGATTATAAATACAATATTGTAATTGAAATAAATAAAAACTTCTTACAATTATGCCTTTTTTTAATCATGCAATCTATCAGATTCTAGCGCTATTTTTTGATTATGCAGTCTAGCGGAATCTAGCGCTATTTTCAAGCGCTTTTAGCGCGTTTTGGCCTGAGTGAGGTGGCAGCACTGCTGCAGGCGATGTAGTCATAAAATTAGGGTTTGAATGAAGTTTCTGATTCAGTTACACTGTGTAGTAAAAGAGTACAACTTTTTACATGGGTATTACAATAATCTATTCTATTTTAGTATTGACTGGGTAGACTAAATGCAAAAAATAAAACATAAAATAATTAATGATTCAAGGAGAGGAAGAGGAAACAGAAAATTATATTACATATTAGGTATTCTCTACCAGTCGAGCATTTGGTTAAGTAGACATGTTTTGCAGAATTTTTGCAGTAAAAAAAACAAACACATGATTTCATATATGTAATATAATTACAAAAAAATATATTTCAAACACATATTAAAATAAAAAAGACATACTTAATATAAAAGTACTTCAGTTTTAACCATAAATTTAAAATCTAACAAAACAACCATAACTTAGTATATGTATTAACTGGTCGGCTACCGAAGTTGTGGAATCGAGCCATAAGACAATTGATTTGTGTCTGGAATTACTGGTATAAAAGGGGTTAAAAAATACATCAATACAAAGTTTATTGGTGAACCTCTTCATCTGTGAGATAAATTTGCTTGATCTGTGATTACACATGTTTTTGCAATAAGGCCAGCTACCTGAGGTTGGTAATGTAACATTGAAAAAGAGCCTGTAGAACACCTATTGATCTCTCTCTGTCGTTAAGAGTTTTTACACATATCTGTATAGGTATAATAGGCTTCAGAAAAATCTAGTTCTGCTTTAACAATTGTTGTCATCATAAATTTGAGCAGTGGATATCTAGAATCACCTACAATAAAAGAAAATATTCATTAATTTTATCATCTTTGTAAGACTGCTGCAAATGTGTTATATAAGAACTAAAACTTTGTTGTCTTTTACACCCAGGCAATATTTAAACAAACAAAATCAGCAACATATTCATAACGCAAGGGTTTTAGGTGCTATTACCTGTAAAATATGTTTCTTTATCTTTTCTTTTTACTCAATTGAACGGAAAGGACATATCTTTAAAGTTAAACTAAAATGTGTATTGTATGTTTACCTAAAAGCCATACAGATGCTATAGTGCTCAGTTCATTCAAGTGAGACTACAAAGGATGATTAGACCATATTTTATTGTAAATTAAATTAATCATAGCCATCATTTACACTTATAATTTCCATGTATTTGTTACAAATCTGAAAAAAGTATTACACATAAATATTAGTAAGAAATAAGAGTTATAAAATTTAAAAGTACAGTTTTTTCAATATATTCTATTGTACTTATATACCTATTACATAACAATACCATGCTAACAATTTTGTCGAAATTGTATTTTCATTTTGGTAAATGATGATATAAACATTTTATACAAAATACTAATTCAAAGACCTTCAGGTTTCTTTACACTGTAATTAGGTTCCTTAATCTATAATAAAACATGTAAATTTTCACAAAACTGCTGAAAAAAGTCTGAGAAACGCATAAAATATGTCGAAAAAGTTAGTCTCCTAGTAACTTTTTCAAGATGGCTAGGATGACATTAGCTTCGCTCAAAAGGACGTTTACCTGCTGTCAAATTGAGTGTCATGGTATGAAAAGATTGAAAAGTTCATAGTAAAAAAATGGTGAACGGTTTTGAAACGTCGACGTAAATTGGCCTGCCACAGGCCTGCTAAAAACGATGTCATAGTACAAAAGAGCAATGCAGTGCAATAGCAGTCCTGCTTTAAGAGCTAATGGTAAGGCCCCTGGGATTTAAAATCTAAAAATTTTCACCGTGCTTTCTTTTATAGTGCAGGTGAGCACTAAGAAAGGAAGTTTGGAAATTCCGCCTCTAAGGGGTAAAAAGGGCCCCATAAGTTTGTATGAAACTCCCTCTGTTTTGAAGCTAAGTCGATGAAAATTGGTATCCAGCTACCTAATTAGAAATTAAGAATTACGTCTATCAGGATTTTTGAAAATTTAATCTTTAAGGAGATAAAAAATGGGGGCAAAGGTTGTTCGGTTTCGCGTCATATCCATACTCTTTACAATTTGTACTCTCAGACTTTACTTACATAGTTTGTTATGACATTCAATGTGTCAATCAGAAAATAAATAGGTAATTTCTTACAAGCACAGTTTGGGCTGTGCGTTGACATGTCAGTCAGTCAGTCATTAAATCAGTTTTCATTTTTATATATAAATTATTATTTCCCTGGTAGAACTGCGAAAAGTTTAACCCCTTTTCGACATGATTTCAAATTGAAAACAATAAAATAACACGATAAACAATATTGAATCAACTCGTAACAAAAATTGACATTTGATGGACAGCTGGATTGGGCTGCCATAAAAAAACAATAATGTTAGTACCATTTTACGCCACGACGGTTCTCTTTCCGCACAGACTCTAGTACCTGTAAACATCATCATGTTTTAATTTTTAACCATAAACTAGGTAGGAAGCTAAAAGCGAAAGTGGTGTAATGGTTAAGTTCGTGACCGGCCACGGCCAGGCGGTGCTGCCGAAGGGCTTCGGTTCGGCTCCGCGGTTAGAGGTAGTCGCAACATAGTTTGACCCATCGTTGTAGGTATCTCAGCATAGTTTGACCCTTAGAACAATAACGCTTAGAACCTTAGTAGGCCCTAGCGTATTGATGCAGTTTCAAGTCTGCCTTTTAAGGCTTAGTACGTTTGACGTCGCTCGCGTCAGTCGTCATTATAAAGTCTCACTATCAACAGCTCTCGTTTTTTAATTAAAAAAGTGCATACTGCACAGTGAAAGGATGTCAAAACGCGTCTCACTATAACTACAAGGATACGAAGATCACATTTCACCCGTAACTACTGTTTTGCAACTTATAATAATTCTGAGTTAAACATTCGTCAAAACTAGAAAGTAAAATGTAAACAAAACAACCGCCATTTTTTTTTTAAATTTATTAATAGTTCTAGCCCTTTTAAGCCTGTAGTTACAATTACAATTACAACACAGCTCAAATTGATTTTGGCATTAAACAACAGACAGATCACAGAACCACTATTAAAGAGGTCAGTGGACAGAACCGTTACATATTTAAGCACGGACATCAGTCAGTTGAATGAAAATTGAAAGTTAAGTTAAAAAAACTCAAATCACTTCACTTATTTACAAAGATCCGAGAGAGGACACTACAAAAGTGTAAATTGCTTTAAAAAATTTCGGCTCGCTAAGTAGTTCTTGTAGGTTCCGAGGTACAGAGTCGCTTGCTTCTTGGAGGCTGTTGACCATCACCAATCTTTGAATGCCGAAGCTTCTAAATTTCATAAGTAAATGTTCAACATCAGCTGATGGCTCTTCATTGCAATGTAAACATGCAGCACTTGGTATCAGGTTAAGTCTCTTCAGGTGAGTGGGAGTATGACAGTGGCCAAATCTTAGCCGATTGATAGTGGTAATAAATTTCCTGTTGTCAATAATTTCGTTGTTGCGTTCATACCAAGGTTTGGTGGGCGGGCTTCCTTGGATCTTTGCGTACCATTTTCCCTTTTCTGCACTTTCAATAGTCCAGCACTCATGCCACAGCTTTCGCAGATCTTGATTAATTATTGCTTGGTAGTCGGTGTGAGGAACTTTCATCAAAGCAGAATAGTCAACATCAAAGCCATTTCTTGCTGCACAATCCACTATTTCATTTCCAATGATGCCATTATGCGATGGTACCCACAAGAAGTTAACGTTTCTATTATTGATTGTACTTATTTCATAAATAGTTTTTTTTATATCATATATAATGTAATTTGAATTGAATTTGTAAGAGTTACTTTCTATAGCTAGCAGTACACTTTTAGAATCAGTTAAAATAAGGACATCTGAAGATATATTGGTACTAATTACATGTTTTAAAGCTAAGAGGATAGCGTAACTTTCAGCTGTAAATAAAAATACTACTATGATTGTTAATTTTATAACTTTTGACTACTTTTAACTGAGAATCATAAAATGCTGAATTTGCACCATTCTCTGTTTTAGAGCCATCAGTGTACACCTTATAATACAACTTATTGTCTAAGAGCTGGTTCAATTCAGTTTGATTATTTACCTTATCCCATAAAATATTATAATTATTGCTTATAAGAACATCAAAATCTACTTTATACAGTGGCCACAGTTCATTTTCATACATATTTACAGAAATACTGTTTAAGTACATTGCAATTCTGAGTAATTCAGGGGTGTGCCTGGACAATAGTTCAGAAATGGTTATTTGTGAAGGACTTGAACTGATTTGAAATGATTGTGGTAGCATTATCCGTTCTAGCACAGATTTATTGTTAGATGATAACAATTTAAGACAGAAATTTGAGGCAAGTTGCATACGTCTTAGGATTAGTGGAGGTATACATGATTCACACTGCATGGCATTGATTGGGGTTGAGCACATAGCTCCTGTTATTATTCTAAGTGCTTTATTTTGTATAACATCTAATTTTTTTAATAAGCTAGTGCTACAGTTCATATATGCTAAAGTGCTGTAATCAAAGTGACTGCGTACAAGGCTTTTGTAAAGCATGGATAGTGTTTTGGGATCTGAGCCCCAATTGACACCAGCTAGTGCTCGCAATACGTTTAAAGCTTTAGTTGAATTTTTAATCAGTAAGTTTATATGATTTTCAAATGACAGTTTTTTGTCTAAACTGTAAGGTTTTAGCTTTGACGGTTTTATAATTAAATTTAAATGCGGTAAGATTTCGGTTTCTAAACGGTTGATTCTCGACTCGATGAGAACGAGAACGACCGAGCGATGAGAAGTGGGAAACGGATTGGCTGGCAGAGGCCCACTCGGTTTGCGATCGTCGGACGGTAAGGACGTGCCCTCTCGGTGTATTAGAGTTGCTTGTTGGATTGGAAATATATCATAAGTATATACTAAAACTGTTTTCATTAACTGCGAGGCTCTTACAGTCAGAAGTGGTAAGTACACGCTCTTTTAAAAAGGATTAATCACACGATTGTGTTTGTGGGTATTTTAATATTTAAAAAAAAAACCGGATATGTGTAATATTTTATAATTCTAGTTGTTCCGTAAAATATATTTTACGCTATAGATGTGTGCTAAATATGTGATATTTCAAAATCTTAAATTGAGCTTTATTACTTTTAATTTTTATTTTAGTTCAGTAGAGGGTAGGTAGACATGTTGATCTGAAAAGTTAGTTAATTTTTAGCTAATATTTGTATAAAATTATACGTCTCCGAATACCTTCCCAGTTAAATTGGAATGTTTTAGAATTGGGACATGAGGTCACTTGACTCATGAGGTCACTTTGAGGTCAAATTTGGATAATATAGGAAGGGTGTGGGGTTTATTAAAGGGGTATAAAAATTTTGTCCATTTTGCGATACGACCCACCGTTTCCAAAATACGAATTTTTTTCTAGTTTTAGAGTTTACTTACAACATAGTGAGATTAATGATTATAACAAATTAATTCAATGCAATTTTCTTTTATTTCCGAGCCGTTGACGATGGAGCACAACGGGGATGGAAAAGACCGCCGCTTGCGGACTCCCGAACGTGATCCGCCTAACGATGGAGGTGGGCGTAGTCGGAGCCGTCTTCGTAGCGTGGTGCAAGACTGCGAGAGTCGTACGCGTCGGAGCCGCAGCCCTACACGTCGCCACAGAGGCAGCCGCAGCCACGGGAGGCGAAGCCGTTGCAACATCAGGCGTCGTTTGAATCGGGAGCTAGCATCAGAATACGCCCGCTGCCGTGATCGCAGGCCAGAATTAGAACGGGAACAGCACTTGCGGGAAAGGGAGTTGGCGTTGGAACACGAACAAGCCCGGATACAAGATATGGAGCGTGACCTCCGGAAGATGCGAGAAGAGGAAGATCGGCGACAGCACAGCGAGCATCGTGGTTCGCGTGATGTTAGCACAAGCTGGAGGAGCAGACGACGTGGGTCGAGCAGGGGACGCCGCGACTCACCTAGCGCAGGACTTCAGCCCAAAAGGTCATGTACTCCTACTTTTTCTTCAAAAGATGTTATGCAAATCATACAATCCATCAAAACTGGTTTTACGTCTCACCCGTCCAATCGGGCGCCACATTTAAGTAAGAATTATGATTTCAAAAATATTTTACCTGAGTTTAACCCATCTACAAAAACCCAACGCATGGACGTTTGGCTTAAAAAGGTCAATGAGTGTGCGACTGTGTACGGGTGGGATGAGAAGACGACCATCCATTTCGCTATGCAGAAACTGCAGGGACTTGCCAAAACGTGGTACGAGAGTCTTAATACAATCTTGTATAGTTGTGAGGAATGGCAGACTGAACTATTAGGTGCTTTTCCGTGGGAGCAAAATTATAGCCAGACCCTGGAGGAGATGCTTAGGCGTAAAAGTAGATTTAACGAATCAATTGAAAGCTATTACTATGAAAAACTAGCCTTGATAAACCAGTGCGATATTACGGGAAAAAGGGCCGTCGATTGCATCATACATGGTATCTCCGACAAGACAATGAAATCTAGCGCACTAGCTTTAAGGTGCAATGAGCCCGATCAACTGTTAAAGTTTTTATCTAGTAATAATAGGGAACATTTTTCGCAGCATGCATTTAAAGATAGGAACAGTATTCCCACAGAGGATAAACAAACTAGTAAATCTAACAATAGGGTATTTAATACTGGCGTGTTCTGCTACAATTGTAAGGAGAAAGGACATCCATTCATGAAGTGCACTAAGTCAATAATAAAGTGTGACCGTTGCAATAGGATAGGGCACAAGAGTGAGAACTGTTTTAATAAATTTGATTCAGGGTCAACTAAGACTAACCATATCCCGAAAACCTTGCGTATCTGTAATTCAAGCTTAAATGATAAATTCATTAAAGACGTGAGTGTAAATGGAGTTGTAATAAAGCCGTGCCTGGCGTGAAAAAGTTGATAAGTCCAAAATGGTGATTTTACAGGGCAGCAGTTTTAAAGTTTGACGTCTGCTGCTAAATCAGTGTATTTAATGTGGTAATGCCATTACCTTTCATTATGGGTATTTTTTATCAATCTTTCGAACGGTATCAGTAGAATTACTAAATTCATTTTATTTTTTTATCTTATCTTTATCAATTTGTGCACCGATGACATGTCAACTTATTCACCGTCATATTAGGGGTATTTGTTAAGCAAAAACAATTAAATTGATTAAAAGCTTTATCAATTTATTATTCAAAAACAAATACAATTTTAAATATAATCCTTTCCGGTAAAAATATAAGTTTTTTTACTGTAGTTTCATTTTTAAGCCGTTCAGTTCATCATTTAGGTTTATATATCCTGAAATGTCTCATCCATTAATCAAGGAGATCCAATAAAACCTTCTTTTTTTATCTTCGCTAATTGATGTTTAAATTTGATTCAAGCTACAAGATTCCAAGCCGGACTTTCATAGTTTCTTGAATTTAATTGATTTTAATCAAGAATTGCTATCCAAGGTTTATAAAACTGAATAGTTTCATTTATTTTATTTTTTTATTCATATTTTCTTGCAAATTTAAAAGCGCTTCTATAATCGAACTTAATGGCAATCTCTGACAATCGACCATAGAGCTAGTGTAACCTTTTGATAGGTTGCCAAATAAAATTTTCATTTGACACATTGTTTATTCTTTAGATATTCTTAACGGCCCTTTTTGGTTTTGAATTTTGAAAATCCAAATAACCTTCCAAGGTCATGAGTACAATCTTAGAACTTTTTTATGCAAATAAATTCCTTGAATAATCATTTTTAGATTGTCTTATGTGGGACTTGGTTGTGGGTTCGAGCCCCAATCAAGTTTGTGTCGACGAATTTATTCAAGGCTTTTACGCTGTGCCGACGGTGTTTCATCAATGTTTTTGTTATGTAACTCCAACCTAAATGTTTCGAGACTGTTTTTTAAGCAAATTTATTACTGGTGTTCATATGAAATAAAATTCCTTTACTAAACTTTTTTTGACTGTCTAAGTTGGGCCTCGATGTGGTTGTGGGTTCAAGCCCCAACCAAGTTTGTGTAAAAGAATTTATTCAAGTCTTTTTACGCTGTGAGCCAACGGCGTTTCATCAATGTTTTTGTTATGTAACTCCAACCTAAATGTTTCGAGACAGTTTTTTAAGCAAATTAATTGCAGCTGGTGTACAAAGAAAATACAATTCCTTTACTAAACTTTTTTCGACTTGCTTAGGTGGGACTCGATGTGGTTGTGGGTTCAAGCCTCAACCAAGTTTGTGTCGAAGAATTTATTCAAGGCTTTCTACGCTGTGAGCCAACAGTGTTTAATTAATGTTTTGTTATGTAACTCCAACATAAATGTTTCGAGACGGTTTTTTAAGCAAATTTATTACTGGTGTTCATATGAAATAAAATTCCTTTACTAAACTTTTTTTGACTGTCTACTACTGTCTACTACTGTCACTGTCACTGTCTTTGATAAGTAACTCCCACCTTAATGTTTTGAGAAGGTTTTTTAAGCAAATTAATTGCTGCTTTACATAGAAAATACAATTCCTTTATTAAACTTTTTTTGATTGTCTTAGGTGGGACTTGATGGGATTCAAGTCCCACTTAAGGCAAATGACTTTATTTTATTTTAGGGAAAAGTATTTTGTGTTCAGTCGTTTCAGTGTTTTTTCTATAAGATTCCTGTTGCGTGATCGCAACACCATGGCAACAAAGTTCTTGAATAATTTTTCTAAGCTTTACCTATTTCGAATGAAGAATAATTAGGTATATTTAACCCTTTCTTCGGTATTGATTTGTTTGTAATAGTTTTCGGATGTTAAATACCTTTATACAGCTACTTTACGAGACATAGCCGATTACAATTTTAATTAGCTTCATAATACACATTTAGAATAAATAATAATATTATTCTTTTACATAAATACGTTTAACTTGAATTAATTTTATCTTAACTAAGTATCCACCATTAATATAACATCAATAATATTATTAGGTATTTCTTCTTGTTAATAAGTACCTACTCGTATTTAATACTAAAAAGTTTTTTTAGTAGGTAATTATGCTTAAAATGATAAATTTAATTAATTAAAAATTTTAATCTTAATTCATAGTCACTTTTAAATCTTAATCACTGGATCAATTTATAACTTGACAACTCAACATATCAAGCTTTGAGTTAACATTTAATAGGATCCTATTGTGATAACTCATTTTGTCCAATATTTTTAACGGGTTCAGAACGGGCAAAATGCAATAAGTTCAGATATCAACTTTTATTTATTTGTCTCGTATCGTTTTTGATTGGATATGTCGTTTTATATTAAAAAGTTTGCATAAAGTTGAGATGTTCAAAAACGCACATGCATTTTTTTTTAACTTTTTGACATATAAGGATTTTGATTTTTTTTCACCAGAAGGGTCCTAAGCATAGAAAGCAAATAGATTGATAAAAAAAAATTCATGCATCTCGACTTATCAATGTTTTCACGTCAGGCACGGAAAGGCATTCGTAGATTTTGCAAGTGAGGTCACTCTGATAAGACAGTCTGACATTACTAAACTTGGTATTCAACATAATAACCAACCATCCACTATGAAAGGTTTTGGTAACGGGTTAGTTCACTCGATCGGATGTATCACCCTCAATCTTAACATTGACGGGGTAGAGGCAACAGTTTCATGTCGTGTAGTAGAAGACTATCTTTTAGAAAAACCTATGCTTATTGGCCAAACCTTTTCCGAGCAAGCACATATCATTGTGTATAAAGATGCAAATAAATTACAGTTTTGCAATTTAGGGGACGAGGTGGGTAATATGAGTACAAATGATGAGGATGAACGGTCAGTACGAGTTTATATAGACAGGCATGCTAGGATTTTCGGTACTTCAAGTGTTAAGGCAAAGACCGAATCGTGTTTTACTGGTGACGTAATAATAACCACCAAAATTGTAGGCAAACCCAACCATCAATTTATGGTGTTGGGCGGTATATATCATGTTAAGGAGGGCGTCTTATATATTGCAATCACACCATGCATAGTACCTTGTTTGCTCCATGAAAGATATGTGTTTTCAAGGGCGGAAAAAGTAGACATCGTGCGTAGACTCATAACGACAACTCCTGAAATTAACCAAAAAACTGCGTTCCAAAGTAAGTTAGATGAAACCAACATTCGAACAGGCCCAACTGTAACGGAACAAGACAAAGAAAGATTACTAAACTTGTAACGACGTTATGAACATTGTTTCGCATCAAATTTAGGAGAATTGGGGTGCACAAACGTTACCCAAATGAAAATAGACCTCAATAGTAACCGACCCATTGTATATAGGCCGTACCGACTATCGCACCATGAACGCGGACTGGTACGTGACATGGTAGATGATGAGATGCTGCAGGCTGGTATAGTAAGGGAGTCCGTTTCTAGTTACGCTAGTCCAATCATATTGGTACGCAAAAAGGATGGGAATATGCGGCTGTGTGTGGATTACCGAATGCTCAATTCAGTAATCACCAAAGAAAGGTACCCCATGCCAATAATTGAGAGCGTGATTTTCTGGCCAGGCATGGTTCATCACGCTGGATCTGATGTCTGGATATTATCAGGTTCCAATTTCTGAGGAGTGCAAACATCTTACTGCATTTGTGACGCCGGATGGGCAGTACGAGTACAATCGTATGCCTTTCGGCCTTGCAAATGCACCCGCAGTTTTCCAGCGCATGATGAACGAACCATGTGCTGGGGCCAGCTCGATTCAGTAAAGCCACTGTGTACATTGATGACTTACTGGTTTTTGGCGCGGATTCCACCCTATGCTTAGATAGGTTGGAGGAAGTGTTGCAGCTTCTACAGGATGCAAACTTAAAATTAAATCTATCTAAATGCTGTTTTTTGCAAGATAAGAGTGATTATCTTGGATATGAAATTAGCTCAGCGGGGGTAAAACCGGGACAAAATAAAGTCGAGTGCGTAGTTAGTTTTCCTTGCCCTCAGAACGTTCATGGGGTGCGACAATTTCTAGGACTTGTTAGTTATTTTCGTAAATTTATCCAAGGTTTTGCCCAAATTGCGTGCCCTTTGACAAAACTTTTGAAAAAGAATGCTACCTGGGAATGGTCAACTGAGCAAGAGGAAGCGTTTAGGACCCTAAAAGGCAAACTAGTAGATAGACCTATTCTGACTATTTACAATCCCGAAGCGGAGACAGAGCTCCATACGGACGCCAGTAGGTTAGGTGTCGGTGGTATCCTCCTACAGCGCCTTTATGCCAGTCATGACCAATTTCGTCCCGTAGCGTACTACAGTCGACAAACTACGCCAGAAGAAAAGAATTTCCACTCATACGAGTTGGAGACCTTAGCAGTTGTATGTGCCCTGAAAAAATTTCGGGTATATCTTTTGGGTAAAGAGTTCAAAATTGTAACGGACTGTAGTGCGTTGCGCTCCACATTTCAGAAGCGTGATCTGATACCGAGAATCGCTCGCTGGTGGCTCGTTTTACAGGAATTCGATTGTTCTGTAGAATATAGACCGGGTTCGAAAATGTCACACGTAGATGCCCTATCCAGAAATCCCATAAATGACGCGGAATCTTTAAACCCTGAGCAGTACCCCATGGTAATGGTCATAACAACTGAGGACTGGTTACTTACTCTTCAGATGGGGGATGAAGAATTGCGCAAAATTCGTGACGTAATTGTTAGTGACTTAGACGCTAAAGGGATCGAATATATCAAACAGAACTATCTGATTAAGGACAACAAATTATTTCGATACTTAGATGGGGACCAAGATAAAATAAGATGGGCGGTACCGAAGGGAGCAAGATGGCAACTGTGCAGAATGAACCACGACGATATAGGATTCGAAAAGACTCTCGAACGACTAAGGAAGAATTACTGGTTTGCCAAAATGAAGCGTTTTGTAAAAAAGTATGTCGAAGCGTGTATAGAATGCGCATACGCGAAAAAGACTTCTAACTCTCGCGAAGGCCTGTTACATCCTATACCTAAAATAGCGACACCTTTTCACACCCTGCACGTTGACCATCTTGGGCCCTTCGTAAAATCGAAAAGGGGACACACTCATATATTGGTCGTGGTAGACTCATTTACCAAATTCGTTTTTATAAAGTCAGTCAGGAACACTAATACACAAAACGTTATGAGAGTTCTTGAAGATATTTTCTACACTTTTAAAGCCCCCGAACGTCTTATAAGTGATAGAGGTAGCTGCTTTACATCTTATAACTTTAGCAAGTTTTGCCTCTATAAAGGGGTGAAGCATATTCTAAATGCCGTGGCAAGTCCCCGATCGAACGGTCAGGTAGAGCGGTACAATCGCACTATCCTTGATTCTCTAACAGCTCAATACCTCGGGGATTGTGATAAGGACTGGGACAGTAAGCTAGGGAGAATCCAATGGGGTCTAAATAATAGGTTAGGTCTGAGGAGGATTGTAATAGGATGCAGGAAGACCTAAATCGCTTGATGGAATACTATGCTGAAAATAGGATCACAATTAACACAAAAAAATGTGAATGTATAACATTCACGCGCAAAGTAAAACCTATCATTCACAATTATAACTTTGATAGCGAGCAAATTAGCAGAACCCAGATTATAAAAGATCTCGGAGTACACTTTGATCAAAAAATGACGTTATCAGATCATATCGACCATATATCAAATAGAGCATATAAAAATCTGGGTTTTGTCCTGCGCATGTGCAAGCCTTTCAAGGACGTATCTACCATTAGGGCGGTTTACTTTGCATATGTCAGAAGTATCCTGGAATACGCTTGCACTGTATGGTCTCCGCAATACAATATTCATAAGAACAGACTGGAGAAAATTCAAAAGGTATTTATTAACCATCTTAACTTTCGTTCCCGTAAAAATGTTCAGTCTTATGAAGAAGGTTGCGCGGAACACAAGATAATGCCTCTTGGACAGAGACGTCTCTTAATGGATATGTGCCTTCTTTATGATATAGTGCATAGTAATCTGGATTGCCCGGCATTGGTGTCGAAAATCACATATCGCACACCGAAGTACCGTACTCGCAACACATCTCTGTTAGATGTCCCACAACACCACAGCAATTACACCGCGAATTCGGTTCTTACACGTATTGTTCGATCGTATAACGCAAAATTCCAAAAAGTTGATATTTATCAAAAATTTTTGATTTTTTGCGTACACTTTCTAAGTGCTTTATCTTGACATTTTTGTACTGGGCTATACCAAAAGAAAAAATACGTCATTTGTTTTTTGTCTCGTAGATTGATATATTAAAATTTGGAAAGTGGTTAAAATTTCATCCTGTATATTACCATATTATACTCATATTGTTTAAATGTGTACGTTTATCTTGTTTTCCCTTTATTATTTTATATGTATCATTACCATATCTAAGAAACTAATTTATTTATTTATTTTTCCTTTTAAACATTAATATGTGCCAAAATTATTGTTGGGTGACATAAATCAAATCAGATTAATTAAGCATTATATAAATTATATCATTTCCTAATATACAACGGTTGCTTTATTTAGAAAATTAGCCTTTTCTCACAAACAACATAACATGTACTATTAGTTAATTAAGGAAAACCTGTTATTGGCCTTACCTTTGGAAATGTAAACAACATAATGTAATATATGTAAAACGCTGTTGGTTTTCTTAATAAATAAAATAAAATAAAATAAAATAAAATACTGTTCAAAAGACGATAGGAAGGACACCTGCAGAGGTGATGTTCGGTATGTCTATGAATGGTGAGATAAATGCGTCATTAAGTGAGGTAACTACCCAAACACAGGAGCACTGTGAACTATCGTCTCTGCGGCAAGAAGTCAAGAGCAAAATAGATAGAGCACAAGAATATCAAAAGTCTTACTATGATAAGGGTCGCCGACCAGCATGCGTATACAATGTAGGAGACTTGGTGAAAATTACGAAGGTTGCATTTCAGAATGAAGGTAAAAGCACGAAGCTTATCCCTTTTTATGAGGGACCTTATAGAATCGCAAAAGTACTGGGCAATGATGGCTACAAGGTAGCTCCTATACCAGGATATGAAGGGATGAAGAATAAACGCAAAACAACAGTCGCAGCGGATCGGCTGAAGCCATGGATTCACTTGGCAACTTTAGAAATAGATAGGGATGCTGATACCATGGATGATCAATTGACGAGTGATTAAATTGTACAAGCCAAGTTTTGAAATTTTCTAGTTATTTTTCCGATGAGTTTGATTTAACTAATTTTAGACTATAAGAATGGTTTTGCTATACAATGGTTTTACTTTGTTGCAGGTCAAGCGCGAGAATGGATGGGTTCGTGTCTTGTCCTGCCCCCTGGATATTAACTGGCTGGTTTTGATTGATTGGTTGATTTGAGATATTGGTGGATATATTGATAAATGGATGGATATTTAAATGGATGTTTAGATGGATATTTTGATGGATATTTAGATGGATCAATAATTAGGTGTATGGATATTGGATATGCTGATGATTATATTATTTTTGCATAGATGGATAAATTGATCTGGATAAATGGATGTATTTATTTTAATATGTTATGGATAGCTTATATGGATAATATTGATTTTGATGTGCGTTGGTTTATACACCGTGAAATTTTAGTGGTTGTTTTCCCGCAGTAAAATGATTCTATCTTAGTAGTACAATAGATTTGTGCAGTTTTTTTTTATTCAATTAAATAAATAGCAGTTTCACGATTGTGATAAACGAAACTCGAAAGCAACCTCGAACCAATGGTACCAGCCGCGCCGCAGCCGGTCACCGGCCGGGGTCATTGCCCCTCGCGCGGTGCAGTTTATGCTGTATTACTTAGTACGTAGAGCTTCTTTTGCTTTGAACATTGATTTCGTGCGGCAAGTAGTACCCAACCACGTCACATTTTGTAAAGATACTATCGTATCTCACGCTTTTGAGTTGATTATTTTTTTGATTAGTTGAGAACAACGACATCTTTATTTTCAAAAAATAACTCGCACGATTCGATGGTGCTACTAAAGGTAAATCGTTCTGTTGCGGGAAAACAACCACTAAAATTTCACGGTGTATACATAGATTTACTGGTTTATTTATGAAGGCAATGATTTAAGATTTATTTGTATAGTAGGTTGAAAGGATCAATATTTTACAATCAGTCAAATATTGATCCTTTCCTGTTTTATAAATTTGTAATTACCTGAACTGTACAAATGTATAACTTACATATAACAAGTACTCATAATGATACTGTATAGGCCAAATTAATAAAGCTTATGAATATGTTCAATTACTATATATAAAAAAAAAGATAAATATTTACAGATATTAATGACTAATCTTACAACTTTGTTAAAAATTTTGTTAACCGTGTGTATCCGTCAGCCAAGTGTAAGGATCCATGTGGAGCGTGTATGGGGACATACACGTTATCAGGATGGTCGAGTGTAAGGTTTTAGCTTTGACGGTTTTATAATTAAATTTAAATGCGGTAAGATTTCGGTTTCTGAACGGTTGATTCTCGACTCGATGAGAACGAGAACGACCGAGCGATGAAAAGTGGGAAACGGATTGGCTGGCACTTGGCTTGGCAGAGGCCCACTCGGTTTGCGATCATCGGATGGTAAGGACGTGCCCTCTCGGTGTATTAGTTGCTTGTTGGATTGGAAATATATCATAAGTATATACTGAAACTGTTTTCATTAACTGCGAGGCTCTTACAAAACATACTCCCAAAAACTTTTTTTCTTGGATCCAAGGAAGAATATCAGTATTATACAAGATTTGAAAGTCACCATTAATGTTTTTTTGAAAATAACATGGCACCACTTTTGCTGGGGCTGATATCAAGTTTTAGTTTATTGCCATAAAACTGGTGAATTTCTGATAAAGCAACATTAAGACTATGTACAGCTATATTTACATTCTTATTTACAGTATAAATTAACATGTGCGTGTGGTCTGAGGGCCGCTCTCTTAGAATTATTTGAAACTTGCTCAGGATTTAGTGAACACTCCAAAAGAAATGTGAAAGTTGGAACCAGAATTTGTGAAAATCAAATAAGAGAGATATGGACTTCAAAGTTGAGCCCTCAGTTCTCACATAGAGGATTGAGGGCCCACTTGTACGGCTTGTACCGGATAAACTAAGGGCACTACAGAAAAAGTCTTTACGTCACAATTTAAGCTGACGCCAAACAAAATTTGTGAAATCAAGATATTATAAAAAAACATTATATTTTTTTGTATAATTCCGTTCAAAATGGGCCCTCAATCCTCACATAGAGGATTGAGGGCCCACTTGTACGGCTTGTACCGGTTAAACTAAGGGCACTACAGAAAAAGTCTTTACGTCACAATTTAAGCTAACCCTAAACAAAATTTGTGAAAACAAGATATTATAAAAAAACATTGTATTTTTTGTATAATTCCATTCAAAATTGGCCCCTTAGATGGAAATTTTGTACTCTAATAGTAGTTAATCCATTAACTTTTGCAAACTTTTTGAAATATTATATTTTAGTGCATAAACTGAGATATTTTGTGATAGCAATAGCACATCACGGCATCATGCTGGTTAAATATTATCACCTTCTTAAAATTTGGGCCCTCAGTTCTCCACTTTTTTGTTTTCGCTTTAATAGTCTTAACGTATTATAGATAATACAAACACAAATTCATGTCTTTTTATAGTGCAACATGTGCAACAAATACAGTAAACTTAAAATATAAAACACGTTTTGTTTTATATTAAAATCAAGTATTATTTTATTACGTAAATAATTAAATAGGGTGACAACAATTTTTCATAAAAAATAATAAAAAATAATTTTAACCACCTGTAAAACGAAGCCCACGTTATTGGACCATTATGTATAACATCATGGCAGTGTTATTTTTTTTTTAATAAAAATATTTTTTGAAAAATTATAATTTTTGATTATTAATTTTGTAACACGCTGTGACGCGCCCAGACGTATTATTTTGCTACGGCGGGGTCTCGGTTGAATGGACCTTACACAGCTACATCTGTGGGCGTCACAGCGTGTTTCAAAATAAATGGCTGAACCGATATTCAATACGTCATAAAAAAAAAATTAAAAAAAATTAAATAACATTGCCAAGATGTTATACATAATGGTTACATAACGTGGGCTTCGTTTTACAGGTGGTTGAAAATGCACGGTGTATAGGCTTTATGTACAGGTTTATGAAAAATTGTTGTCACCCTATTTAATTATTTACATAGTAAAATAATACTTCATTTTAATATAAAACAAAACGTGTTTTATATTTTAAGTTTACTGTATTTGTTGCACATTTTTTATTATAAAAAGACATGAATTTGTGTTTGTATTATCTACAATACGTTAAGAGTATTAAAGCGAAAACAAAAAAGTGGAGAACTGAGGGCCCAAATTTTAAGAAGGTGATAATATTTAACCAGCATGATGCCGTGATGTGCTATTGCTATCACAAAATATCTCAGTTTATGCACTAAAATATAATATTTCAAAAAGTTTGCAAAAGTTAATGGATTAATTACTATTAGAGTACAAAATTTCCATCTGAGGGCCCATTTTGAACGGAATTATACAAAAAAATACAATGTTTTTTTATAATATTTTGTTTTCACAAATTTTGTTTGGCGTTAGCTTAAATTGTGACGTAAAGACTTTTTCTGTAGTGCTCTTAGTTTAACCGGTACAAGCCGTACAAGTGGGCCCTCAATCCTCTATGTGAGGACTGAGGGCCCAACTTTGAAGTCCATATCTCTCTTATTTGATTTTCACAAATTCTGGTTCCAACTTTCACATTTCTTTTGGAGTGTTCACTAAATCCTGAGCAAGTTTTAAATAATTCTCTCTCTCAGAATTCTTTGAAACTAAGAGCACTACAGAAAAAGTCTTTACGTCACAATTTAAGCTAACCACACGCACATTAAATTAACAAATCATCAGCAAATTGAAGAATCTTTACATTGACTGTTTTAAATATTTATTGATTTGACTAGTATACAAATTATACAGCAATGGAGAGATTGTGGCAACTTGCATTGTCCCTTTATATACATAGTTGGGTCCATGAAGAATATTATTAAATTTAACATACATTGTTCTATTATATAAAAAGTTAAAAATCCATTTACAGACATGGCCTGGTACACCGATGTCTCTTAAGATATCAATTAAAATTGAGGGATTAACATTATCAAAAGCACCCTGCACATCAAGAAAGACACAAACTGTTGAAGAATGACTATGATATGAGTTCTTAATATCAGATACCAGAGATGAAATGCTTTCCGCTGCACTTCGACCTTTCCTAAATCCGAATTGTTCATTTGGTAAGATATTATTTGATTCTACATAATGATCTAATCAAATTTTTAACATGCATTCAAAAAGCTTACCTATGCAGGATGATAATGAAATAGGTCTATATGAATTACTGTCATCAGGGGGTTTGTCTGGTTTTAATATGGGGATGATACATTGAGTTTTCCATGAGTCAGGAATTACCTGTTCTTGCCATAACAAACTAAATATATCTAAGAGAAGTTTTTGAGCATTGATGTGAAGGTGACGAATGAGTTCATATCAAATTACCTACTAGGGGACTTCAATGCGCACTACCCAGAGACTTTCGGTAAGGAAATGTTATCTTTTTGTGACGAACAAAGTTGGGTTTGTGCGGACTATAAGCGCCTTGGTATTGACTCTGATACTTTTACGTTCATAAGCGCAGCACATAATTGTAGACGTTGGCTAGATCACTGCCTTGTAACTGCCTCAGCAGAGGATACGATAACAGACGTTCGTGTAGATTATGGAGTGTACTCGTCAGATCATTTTCCATTAATTGTCACGTGTAATTTGAGTGTTATTAGGCCAAAAGCAAATTGTAGTATGAACATAGACAATAGTGTGCGATGGGGTAATAGGAGCTCGGAACAAATTAAAGAATATAAACAAATATGTCACAATAAATTACGAGATATTGATTTTCCCAGTGAATTTAATAGTTGTGCTGACCATATATGCAATAGTCGTGAACATAAAGTCATTTTAGACCAGTTATATAATAATATAATTAATGTGCTATCTGCGGCTGCGTCCGTAACACGTACTCAGTTGCGTCCGAGGCATACGAAAAGGCGAAGAGTGGTAGGCTGGAATCTTCATGTCAGTGAAGCACACAGAGAAGCTCGGCGATGTTTTGATTTATGGTTGCTTTATGGTAAACCAGTAACGGGACAAATTTATGAATTGATGAGTGAATCTCGTAAAATGTTCAAGTCTAAATTAAAATGGTGTATTAAAAATGAAAATCTAATTAAAATGAATATTCTAGCCACCCAACATAAAGATAAAGATTTTAAAAGGTTCTGGAAAAGCACGCAACAACTAAATGCAAAGCCTAGCTTACCTGTAAGTGTGGATGATGTTAGCGGTTAAAGCGGTCACAAAGCTATAGCCAATCGTTTTAAGAATCACTTTAGAGTCAAAGCTAATATTACTGCCGATAAGTCTGAGCCTGAAAAGGGAATGCTCGATGCTGGCCAGCAAAAACAACAAAAGCTTGTGTATTTTTCAAGTCGAGAGGTACGCAATATCATTAAACATAGTACCCGTGGGAAATCCCCTGGTCATGACGGGCTCAGTATCGAGCATTTTCAGCATGCTGGTGTCCACCTACCACGTGTACTTAGTATGTTTTACAACCTTTGTATTAGACACGCCTATTTGCCACCAGACCTGTTGAAAACGGCTGTGATTCCAATTGTAAAAAATAAGACGGGTGATGTATCCGATATTAGTAACTATAGACCCATATCATTGGCCACTATAACTGCCAAGGTGCTTGACGGGCTTCTTGACCGACAGCTGGATAGATTCTTGCAGCTACATGACGCTCAGTTCGGCTTCAGAGCCGGGCTCTCAACGGAAAGTGCCATTTTCGCCCTCAGGGAAACCGTCAGGTACTACATGAAAAGAAAAACATCCGTGTATGGCTGTTTCCTCGACCTATCGAAGGCCTTTGATATGGTGTCTTATCCAGTCCTATGGAATAAGTTAGGAGCAACTGGAATGCCAAAGGAGCTTGTTAATATTTTTAGTTATTGGTACCAAAAACAAGAAAATTTTGTAAAATGGGCAGGAGAAACGTCTGACACGTATAGGTTGGAATGTGGAGTTAGGCAGGGGGGGTTAACCTCTCCTAAGCTTTTTTGCTTATACATCAACGAGCTGATCGTCGAGCTCAGCAGCATGCATGCGGGATGTTCGATAGATGGTCAAATGATCAATAACATCAGTTACGCGGACGATATGGCGTTGCTGAGCCCGTCGATTGGTGGGTTGAGGAAGATGCTCCTCGTGTGCGAACAGTACGCTAGAGCTCACGGACTTATGTATAACTGTAAGAAAAGCGAAGTCGTGGTGTTCGCAACGCGCGGAGTAAGCAATAAGCATGTGCCGCCCATTCGACTGAACGGTGATGAGTTGAACATAGTACCTACATTCAAATACTTAGGTCATGTAGTCACCGCCGACCTCAATGATGATTGTGACATAGGGAGGGAGCGCAGAGCGTTGGCAGTACGCGGTAATATGCTTGCCCGACGGTTTGCGCGTTGCTCATTGGAGGTTAAAATAGCCTTATTTAAATCATACTGCCAATCGTTTTACACAAGTGGCCTGTGGGTAAGCTATACGCAAAAAATGGTTGCCTGTAAAGTCGGTTTTACGGGCGAAGATTTTACGTGACAACGTCTTTTTCTCGGTAGAATATTTATTGATATGAATATAATTAAATTGCACAATAGGAACAAGGAATTGAATGAAAATAAGAATTGCACAAATTTTAACTATAGAAAATCTAAGCACTCCACATTTTCACTACAGACACAGCTGACGATACTTTAACCACACGTGTGAACTTGTATTATGACGCTTTCTTGTTTTTCCAACGCCAAGAACGTTCGAGAAAGACAAAGACAGAGACACAAGCATGCGCCGATTCAATGCGCCTAATTCTCTAGTGCTGCGCGCGCGGCAGACCGATCATAGTTGAGTGGAAGAGAGACGCAAGGCATTCGGCGGGCCTCTCTCTCGTTCGGTGACTCATCGTAACGTTACCGAGCGTTACACTTTTTCATAAGTGACTCCCAGCCGCAACCTAATTTAAGACGTTGTCACGTCAAAAACTTACAACGCTCTGCGCGTACTTTATAATAATATGTTCCGGGTGCTGGTGGGACTGCCGAGGTTTTGCAGCGCGTCTGGCATGTTTGCCGACGCTCACGTAGACTGCTTTCATGCTTTAATGCGGAAAAAGATTATTTCTATCCAAAAAAGAATGCTTGGTAGTCCCAACAGTATTTTAAAGGTTTTGGCTGGGAGATGGGATAGTGCCCTAATTAAGCACTGGATCACTGCCCTAATTAACCTAAAATCGGAGCAAATATATTATACAAATTAATTAATTTTAAATTGAATTGAATTGGTTTATTTATTATTATTATGTAATTATTCGAATCGCAATTTCACTAATACTAGACGTAAGAACTATGTTACTAACATTATGGATCTAAAGTTATCCGAAATAAATAAATTTGAATTTGAATTTGAATTTGAATATGGGATAAATGAACTCCGTACACAATTAGAATTAGCCGTTTGACAGATTATACCGTACGTTATGAACTGTCAAATGAATACGATTGCTTTACACAATCGCACCTCAGGAGTTGTATTTTTACGTGAGTCAAGGGCTGTAATAAATTCTACAAAAGAGAAAGGTTGAGAGAGAAATGTTGCTTGTACTTTACCATTTTGACAAAAACTTTGTGTTAATTTGTTGAATGTATGAATGTATGAATGTAAAAAATTGTACAGTAGTTGGTGCGCCCGAATTAAGAATACAGAGATCGCATTCGTCCAAGGTGTTATAAACTTCATTGCCACGACTATTAGATGAAGCGCATCCAAATGCGATATGATGATCATTAGCATCACCAGATAGCAAGAGTGGTTATGGTAATCTATGAATTATCTGTTTCAGTTTGTTTATCCTGAAACGGGAACGACCTTCTTTAGGTGGAGGACAATATATACATAAGATACATAAATTTCCTATCTCAGTCTGTAGATTTATAGCTACAGATTGAAGAAAGTCGTAGTATGGAACTTCTAATGTTGAATATTTTAATACATCTTTTATCAAGATGGCAACTCCACCACGACCTTCCTTTTCTTTACTTAATTGACTTATTAAATTGTAATTTGGAATATGTAAATTACTTTGTTTTAAGCCATGTTTCATTTAATAAGCAAATGTCGTTAATAAGCAATGGTTTTTTATTTATAGCACCTTCAATATTAAACTGAGCAATCCTTAAATAACTTTTATCCATTTTAATTATCCTTTAAAACTTTTTACTAAGATTTCTTGTATTACTGCGCTTGTAATAGCCCGGCTCTCATTGCCAATGGCGACTAACGCGCCGATCAATCCATTACGGATGAAGTCATTGGATAGAATTTCGTCAATTAATTTTTCATTTGTTTGTTTTTGATCATCTTTATTTACAGAGTTACAATTCAAAGTTGTAGTAGAGGCCGGGTTTGGAATAATAGTTTGTGTAGATACACCTTGTGTCTTCCTTGATGGCAAAGACTTGTTAAGCCTAGGGGAGGCTAACGATGGAAAGTCGGTCGTGTAATTTTTTATAATAGAATTGCTCTTAGCAGTAGAGACCACTTTAGTGTATGTCGATTTATTGTTTTTTCTTCCATTTTTAATTTTTTAACAGGGCAGTCTTTTGATGTATTGAAGCACTGTAACAATGGTGCATTGTATTGATATACTCTAAACCTAAAAAGATCTAAATATGCATAGTCCGGTAATATTGTTGTTAAAAATGTCACGCTCACACTTTGGAACGGTTTAATTTGTCCATTTTCTCATTTGGTAAATCTACGTACACATATTATTTCAGAAGATGAGGACAGCTTTTTGAAAAGCTAATACTTGTGGGTACGAAGCGGAGAACGCCGATCGTCTCTACTGCTGTTGCTGGGATGTAAGCTTTCAATTGGTGTTTAGATAGAAAGGTTTCGTCCTTTAAAAAGTTGTTGGCATTGCTGGACTGGGAGAAGGTTACGCAGATTTTGTTAGCGTTAATTCTTTTTAAATTCGTGATACCTTTCACTTCATTTTTGAATAGATTGGTGGTGACGATTGGGTTCTTATTTCCAATCTTTTTATTTTCTTTTAGGCTTTCTACGAATACGCTAAAATCCCCACTCACGGTATTCTCAGAGAACAACCTCTTGTAACCGGGTTTGGTAAAAGGTTTGTAGAAGTCATCTTCTGCCGCTGGACTGCTGAAATTTCTGTTAGGAAATTTTCTTTTTTTCGTTCCCCCGGGCGGGCCCTCACCGTCCCCGTCCGGCATAGTTAATGAATGGATTTGTCTTGCTACTATTAATCGAAAAAGATATCTTTAACAATGAAAATAAGAATATTAGGAAAAATTCTTGAAAATCGCGCCTAGTTGGTTCAAAAGCCCGCCAAAAAGTCACAACCGCCGTTTCAATGAAAATGTTGCCAGGTATAGGAAAAAATTCCCAGATTTTTCATTTTTGTTTTCTTTACATTTTTGTGTGGCAACAATTATGTACGATTTAATAAGTAAGCAGGTAATATTACGTGCTGATAGTTTCAGTTCTGTTATTAAATATTTATAATTTAATTCGTACTTGTTTCTACTTACATATACCATCCATAAAAACCTCTACCTATTGGCAGGTGATATAGTGTAGTGAAATATTATAAGAAAAGGAGCTGTCCCGTCGTGGCTACGCCCACTGCACTTTTTCGTCGTGGGATAAAAAAATCAGGAATAAAAGATAAATCATTATCGATTCTTAGACCTGGTCTACCCGATAGGCACACAAAATTTCATTAAAACCGATCCTGCCGTTTCGGAGTAGTTTGGTAACAAACACCGCGACACGAGAATTTTATATATTAGATTTTGAATCAGTTGATCGTATTTTTTTTAATTAACTATATTGAATATAGATTATTCATGTACAATGCTATTTTTTGACGATTTATTTCACGACACATTTTCAAAACAATTTGCTTAAAGCTGAGGCCAAAAGACCGTCATTTGATTGATTTGACTGTATTTTGAGTTGTGATTTCTGGTCAAAAGATATTCTGAGCCGCAGAAAACTCATTTTGCGTCGCATTGTAGCGAAGTAAGCGACTCATTTTAGGCCAGTGACATTGAGTAAATTTTTATATTACAAAAAAGTGCTGTGCGGGCTATTTACGGCCTTCGACCCCATGACTCGCTGAAAGAGCTCTACATAGAGATTAATATACTTACAATGTCTTCTCAATACATTCTCGAGAATATTGTTTACGTTCGTAAGAACATACTTTTATTTCTTAAGAAAAGTAACGTACACAATTTCAATACCAGAAATAAAGATAAACTTGCCGTCCCAGGCTTCAGACTGCGAAAAGTAGGAAAATCGTTTATGGGAAATTGTATTCGTATTTTGACTGTATTTTGAGTTGTGATTTTTGGTCAAAAGATATTCTGAGCCGCAGAAAACTCATTTTGCGTCGCATTGTAGCGAAGTAAGCGACTCATTTTAGGCCAGTGGGACAAAATTGGAACACTGCAACAATTTCCCCGCTTTCTAGGGAAATGTCATTTTACTTGCAACATTATATCAACGCTGTGTGTGCCAACTGACGTAATGGGGACTACCGTTTCTTTGCTCACCAGTTGGCGCCACTGTAGACTGAGGTCCGGTGGTATAGCTGTCAAAGGCGATTGGCGCCGAAACAGTGTTATATCTTGAATCTAATTAAGGTTATATATTTTTTTTCTCTTTATTTAGGACAACAAACAGTTACATAAATGGCTTAATTAGGGATTATTCTAGTTTAAACTTACTTATTATGTAACCAGCACCGTTGTCCACAGATACGATATTAAAATTAAGTATAAATAATACGTACGTTCATCACATTTACGGCGGGGTGTTGCTTCGCCTTTAAAACATATTTTTACGAATTATTCGCACTCCAGGATACGGAGAGCCTTACAGACATTTTCCCTAAAGGTAGCAGGTGAGCTTGAGAAAATATCGACATCACAAAAATATTTGTTATAGGAGCTCATTAATCTATGCAAGGGAGAACGCTCACCTGCATGCGTCTTAGTAGTTTTAGGTGCAAATAATGTAGGTTTTCGAGTTTTACGAGTGGCATATGATCGATAGGGTACGTGCAGGTATATTTGGTTGGTGAGTTCATTACAGTCAAATTTATTGTGTGAGATATTATACAACAGCATTAAGTCCAAGACAGTCCTTCTCACCTCAAGCTTAGTCAGAGCATACTTCTGAAGCAGAGCATCGCAGTTAGTCTTTGAATGAAAGCAACGAAAAGACATTGATCGCACAAACTTTCTTTGAACCCTCTCAATTTGTTCTTTATATTATTTTGAATAGAATGGGTTCCAAATCGAAGTTGCATATTCTAACTGAGATCTAATAAGTGACTTGTAAAGTAAAAGGTAGGAAGCAGGACGTTTAAATGGTTTAGCAGACCGCATGACAAGGCTGTACAATCGGAAGGCCTTACTTGTGATGTGATTGATATGAACATCGAAGTGAAGTTTTGAATCCATAAAGATTCCTAGGTCTTTTATTAAAGCGACTTGTTTATAAATAACTATCTTGATCTATCAACAAAGTAACTTGCGCTGGTACGGCCATATCCTAAGATGCGATGACAACCACCCCGTCAAAAAGGCCCTAAACATTCCCGATCGACCACGGGGAAGAGGACGACCGCCCGCCACCTGGTGGTCAAACATGCAGAAAGAGATCCAGAAAGAGAATCTGAGTACACAGACAAGCCAGAACAGAGCTCTCTGGCGCAGACGTACAAGGAGACCCGACCCCAGCTAAACTGGGAAGAGGGGTGGATAAAGAAGAAAGATATCAACAAACTAACTTCTGAAATAGTTGCTCTTGAGGCCGCCTATTTTTGCGCTTTTTCTTAATTCCGCTTTTAAAGCGTTCACATTAATCGCCAAATAATCCATATTTGCGATATTTTACGAAGGAGATCACTTTCCAGCAGGTAAATTAAAGAAATTATAATTTATGCAACAAATTCCGCTAAAACCAGTACAAAGAATGATATTGGACCTCACGTGACACTAGCGCCTCTAGTGGCAAATTCACTAGCGATAGCCCCCATTACGTGATGTTTGCGCACACAAAGATAAGTGGCTTCAATTTTTAGAGAAATTATGTGTGCAACTATCGTTCTAAGCGTTATTATTCTAAGGTTTGACCTTTGTAGTTTGAGTGTAAATAAATTATTAAATAGCAACCAATATGGCTTCAGACTTCGATTGTGTAGACCATGAAACATTACTTAAAAAACTTAAACATTATGGTGCATCAAATTATTCCTTGGATCTAATAAGTTCTTACCTTAAAGGCAGAACACAAAAGGTCTGCATAAATGGAGTTGAGTCGGAAGGTCGGCCCTTATTATGGGTGTCCCTCAGGGATTAGTATTAGGACCCCTGCTATTTTTAATTTATATAAATGACTTTAAAGTTATTTACGTAATCTTTGTGAGATGGTATTGTTTGCAGATGACACATCAATGATGACGATGTTAACAATACCCTTTCTAAATTATTACATTGGTTTACAACAAATAATATTTTACTGAATGTTAATAAAACAAAATGTGTAAAATTTACCATGCCCAATGTAAGGTTTGCTGCCACTCATATAACTGTTAAAGATGAACCACTAAACTCAGTAGATTTAACTCACTTTTTAGGTATTAAATAAATAAATTAAATAAATAAATAGGTATTATAACTGTAGACTCTCATTTGCAATGGGGTGCTCATATTAGGGGGCTGTCTGAAAGACTTAGTTCTGCTGCTTATGCTGTTAGAAAGATAAGGCAATTGACTGACGTTGAAACGGCAAGATTAGTTAATTTTAGCTACTTTCATAGCATAATGTCATACGGAATTCTGTTGTGGGGCTCGGCGGCAGACATTGAGTAAATTTTTATATTACAAAAAAGTGCTGTGTGGGCTATTTACGGCCTTCGACCCCATGACTCGCTGAAAGAGCTCTACATAGAGATTAATATACTTACAATGTCTTCTCAATACATTCTCGAGAATATTGTTTACGTTCGTAAGAACATACTTTTATTTCTTAAGAAAAGTAACGTACACAATTTCAATACCAGAAATAAAGATAAACTTGCCGTCCCAGGCTTCAGACTGCGAAAAGTAGGAAAATCGTTTATGGGAAATTGTATTCGTATTTTCAACAAATTACCACAGGGTATCGCTGAACTCCCTGTACATAAACATAAATCGTATGTCAAAGCAATTTTATTAAAAGGGGCTATTACACTGTTAATGATTATATAAATGATAGAAATGTATGGCATTAAATTGTCCCAGCACGTACTTTCATTTATTCATTTAATTAAACATGCCGGCTTACAGTTTAACCCAACGCGACGGCAAGTCATACACAAATTATTATCTCAAGAGTTAAAACAACAAGTAATCAATTAAACTAAAAAAAATAACACAACTTATGGTCAAAACATAGCATTAAAATAATACATAAAAAGTCAATACTAGTCAATACTTGCTTAAATCTTTTGTAAAAAAAAACATAAAAAGAGGCTGACAATAGTGACAGAGTTTCTTGCGCTGCTTCATCTCGGCACTAGCCCAGACTTGTCCCGAAGCAGTGGTAGGTTTAAATTGGGACGTATAAAAACGCCTCCTGGGGCCTATTTGCAGAAATAAAACTGATTATAACTGATTTTATGCTGAGCGGAGTCTTCACTTCGTCAGACGGTGGTAGCTTGTTGATATGACATACACTATGGTCGGTGCAAAGAGTGACCATGGTTCGGGTCAGTGAGATCCGAAATCGTAGATGGGGGAGAAGGACGAGAAGGCATATTTCCCTCTTATAGCGGGCTAGCGGGTGTGGGGCCGCGGGGTACATTGCTCAGCCTACCAGTATGAGGGAGATTCCTATCCCTTACTCCTTCAGCCCCAGGCGCGGCATGGCGCCGTTCATAATGATGTGCGTGTGGATTGAGTGTTCTTTTTCAAAAATTTATCTAAATATTACGAAATTCACGGATTTTTAAGGAAAAAATTGTGCAAATTCAATGGAGAAGATCAAAAATTTGTGGAAAGTAAAGATAAAAAGTTAGGGTCAATGAACTGGAACACTCCACCGCCGACCTGAGAAAAATGCTTTATCTCGTTTCTCAAAAAGTACTATAGAGCTATGAATCTAATTTTTTGTGTAATAATTGGGCCTAATTTGTGACGCATATTCAGAATTGTGCAATCGTTTTTAAACCTTTATTTAGATTTTATAAAGCTATCTTTAGAACACTCAATTCACACATTGTGCACAAGGAGTGTTCCTAAAATCTCTAACATTAGCTACATAAATTCTTGATTTTGTAACTCTATTACACGAATACGATCCCGAATGAATTAGTGAAACAAAAACTTAACATTAAATATAATATATCTGGAGTAATTCAAATAAATCCTTTCATCCGTGAGAGTGTTCCATGTTTTAGCGTATATCAATTTAACTCGAACTTCGATGCAAACCTTTTTCGAGACTACATCAGAAATTGTGAAAAAAAATCACAGTAAGTTGACACACCTTCTGTTTTTGTGAACGTTTAATTTACAAAATTTATTAACTTTGAAATATAGTGATTTGTAAGTTGTACCGTAACATGAATATTTTAATAAGTGTCTGCGACATGGTGTCAAATTTATGTTAAGTTAGCAGATATGATTTGACTGTGCTATGAAGTTATGTACTAGAGTTTATTTGAGTTAATAAATGTTCGACGTTCAAGCTGGACACATGTCTTTCTCTTGACCCTTGTCTGCGACGGAACCTCACCATCTTCAGAACACACCTCATGGCGACCCTGCCACAGAACTCAATGGAAGTTAGAAGAATAAAGAAAGGAAATCATTAAGAAATATGGAAAACAAGATTTAAGAAATTAATTGAAAACAAAGCAAGAAACTCAAATTCTACACAATATCAAGATCAGCATCAAGTTATCATCAAATTAATTATCATCGAGTATGGGGAAACAGCAAAGTAAAGAACAAGTAGTCATCGGCCAGACTGCCAGCGGTGATGCGAAAACAGAAAAATCTACAGACATGAACCTTGCCGAAATACTGGTGGTCGTAGTACTGTCATTTTGGTACTCGCACTAGCATTTATTTTCTCTACAAGAAGTGCCGTCAACAAGCTATGAAAGCCTTACGCCGTGAGTTGACCCGTTTCAATTTGGCAAGCAACGCCACGTCAACTTTGGGGCTAACGGCAACACCATAAGAAGAAATTGAACGAGCGGAGTCCAGGGAAATCCCGGCCCACGGAGTCCAGGGTATAGCCCGGCCCACCCATCATTGCAGTCGACGAGCACCTTCGTGTCTTCGAGCATCAGCCTTCCGCATGCAGTCGCAGCGAGCCCAGTCTTCTGCCGCATCAACCGACCTCTACGATGAATAAGACGTTCGCGAATCGCACTCAAACGGTTATTATGTAAGTAATTTCTGCTTGGCTTTAGTTGTAATGAGTAGTTAACTTTGTGCTTATTTTATAATTATTATGACAGATGAGTTAATTAATTTGCGTGATTTATTAAAATATTACAAAGGGTATTTAACGAAACTAGGTCCCGAAAGAAGGAAATCAGACCTAGCATTTAAAAAGTTAGCGGAAGCAAAGATAGAATATAGTAAATTGGGGTTTATTTTGTCTCATGTGTACGAACAGCTAGAAAAGTCAGAGATAAGTTCAAAAGACGCTATTTTAGTTAATCATTTAGTAGAAGAAATTAATACTTTATACTATAAAATTCAATCATTGGTCAGTGTAGTGGACTCATCAACCATAAAAATGGCCTCTGAACTGCCTTCTTTTGATATTAAAACTGCCATATCACTGTTACCAGTTATGACTGGACAGGAAACAGTCACTAAACAATTAATAGATGGCATTGAACTATACAGCTCTATGATTAAAACAGAATCGCAGGCGCAATTAATAACATTTGTCCTGAAAACTAGATTGTCTGAAAGTGCCAAATTACGCCTGAACACTAGTTACGATAATGTTCCCAATCTAATCAAAGACATTAAAGCTAAATTATTACCAAAACTTTCATCAGTCGCTATTCAGAGTCAATTGCAACGCTCGCAGCAAGGTCGTAGATCGATCGAGTCATTTGGTAGAGAGTTAGAAAATTTATTTGTGAAGTTAACATTGGCACAAGCCGACGGTGATGACAGTAATTATGAAATTTTACGTCCACTCAATGAAAAAATCGCTATAAAAAGATTTTCGGACGGACTGTCAGACCCTCGACTTAGTACCATTATTGCATCTCGTCAGTTTCCGTCACTTTCCGAAGCCATTACTACTGCTATCGACGAAAACTCTATGTCAACAACAGAGCACGAGGTCATGAAAGTTAGGCATTTTCAAAATTCAAATCGCGGAAATCGTGAAAATCGTCGATATCCTATTCAATCAAATCGACAAAATAATTATCATACGAATAATCATTCCTCAAATTTTAGTTCGCGAAATAACAACTCGAATAATTTACAGTTTCGCAATAATAATGTACCTAACACGTATAATAATTTCAACCGGTCAAATAACTGGCGACGACAATTCAGCAATAACAACGCGCGTAATACGTCAGGTAACATGAACCAAGGTACTAACGGCCAACGCGCTCGCTTTGATGCGCAGGCGACGCCGACGGGAACACGATCGCAGGCCGCGCCGCGTGTTCATGTAGCTCAACAGTTTACACATAGAAATGAACAGGAAACCGTTTCAAATAACAACCAGTTTTTTCGTGACTAATGAAATAAATAATTTCATTTTAAGCTATAATAATAATAGCGTAATTTCATGTTTTATAGATAGAGATATAGAAGTTAAATTACTAGTAGATACTGGCGCCAGTCTTTGTGTAATTAAGTATGATTTAGTTAGGAATTATCCGGATATAATAAGTCAAATAGTTAGTGCTAGAATTACCATAAAAGGTATAAGCGGAAATTTAGTTTCAATAGGATACGTATATCTAGATTTATATTTTAATAACAATGCGTTTACTCAAAAATTTTATATTTTTGAAAATATTTCATGTTCGGCCGACGGTATTTTAGGCCAAGATTTTTTCTCAAAGTATAACGCTATTGTTAACTATAAAGATTGCACTCTAACGTTATCAAATAAAGGGTGTTTAATCACAACCGAAATAGTCGGTAAGAATAAGTATATTCATGCAATTCCACCACGATGCGAGGTTATTAAGTACATTCCTACTAACTACTGTAGTGATTGTGTTGTGTTAGCCAACGAAATCCCTTCTCATCCAGGAATATTTGTAGCAGGAATGATTTCTAGACCACAAAATGGTCATGTCGCAGTACGTATTTTAAATACAACTGATGAAGAACGAGTTATAGATTTTTCTTATTTAGAAGTTCACAGTCTAAACTATTTTGAAATGTGTAACTTTAGTGAGAACCAAGTATCTGTTCAACGAGTTAAAACCTTGTTTGACTTACTCGATTTAAGTTCATACTTAAATGAAGAGGAACAAATTAATATTGAAAACATATGTGCTAAATATGCTGATGTTTTTCAATTACCAGGAGATAAGTTGTCAGTTACCAACCTTATGGAACATTCTATTCAATTAAAGGATAACACCACTCCTATTTATAGAAAACCTTATAGAATACCACATGCATTAAAGCCAGAAATTCAAAAACAAATTAAGGAAATGTTAGATAATGACGTCATTGAAGAGACGACATCTGAATGGTCCAGCCCAGTCCTTCTTGTTCCGAAAAAATCTGATAAAAATGGTGAGAAAAAATGGAGACTAGTAATTGATTATAGACAGTTAAATAATGTTATTCAAGACGACAAATTTCCATTACCGAATATTACTGAAATCCTAGATTCACTTTCGGGTAGTATTTATTTTTCGAAATTAGACTTATCGCAATCTTACTATCAATTATCATTACATGAAAACAGCAGGAAATACACAGCATTTCAGGTCGATAAAATGTATCAACTTTCATTGAATAAAGATTCACGTAATATGACAGCATTTACAACAGATAAGACGTATCAAATGAAAAGATGTCCTATGGGATTGAAAACCAGTCCCAGCGTATTTTCTCGGCTTATGACAATAGCAATGTCTGGATTAAACTATAAACAGGCATTTGTTTATTTAGATGACTGTATTGTTATAGGAAATTCCCTTGAAAATCATAACAAGAATTTAATAAGTGTTTTGGAACGATTTCGTAAAGTAAATTTAAAACTTAACCCACTAAAATGCGAATTTTTACGTAAAGAAATAATGTATTTAGGCCACAAAATAACCTCAAATGGTATATTTCCCGACCCATCAAAAACTGAAGTTTTAAAAAACTACCCCGTACCCTTACATACAGATGACGTAAAACGATTTGTTGCATTCGCAAATTACTACAGGAGATTTATCCCACGTTTCGCTTGTATAGCACGTCCATTAAACAGTCTTTGTAAGAAAAATACACCATTTATTTGGTCACCCGAGTGTGAAACAGCTTTTCATACATTAAAACAGGCGCTCATTAAGCCACCTATATTACAATATCCCGATTTTTCTGACGATAACACATTCGTATTACAAACTGACGCATCAAAACAAGGTCTAGGCGCAGTTTTATCAAATAAAAATGGAACAGTAATTTCTTACGCTAGCCGTAGCCTTAAGCCCGCAGAAATTAGATACCCAATCATTGAATTAGAATTACTAGCGATTGTATGGGCTATTAGACATTTTAGGCCTTATTTATATGGTAAAAAGTTTAAAATTTTAACCGACCATAAACCACTTATTTACCTGTTCAGTATGACCGATCCATCTAGTAGATTAACTAAGTTTCGATTATATTTGGAAGAATATGATTTCATTATTGAACACGTCTCGGGAAAGGATAATGCAGCTGCAGACGCATTAAGCCGTTTACCGATTACGTGTACAGAATTAAAGCAACTAAATGAAAAAGTTGTATCGGTCATTACTAGAGCACAACAGCGAAAACTTGATAAAGCATTAGAAAATAATAAAAGTACGGATTTGACAAACCAGGATTCTGCAACCTTAAGGCCTGATCAACCTAAAGTTGTAGAGATTCTGAAAAAACCTTCTGAAGGAATAGAACTTGTTATATTTAAGTCACATAACGATTTGAGTTTGAATAAATTTAAAAATGATGATGTTATTTATAGCCAATCAGGCAACTGTATTTTTGTGCCCTCAAGAAGTATTATTTACCTATTATCTCGATCGTCATCTACTTTCGAAGTGCTGATGAGAGAAATAGAGTTATTGTGCAAACAATTTAAAATCGAGGAGCTTGTTATTGTAAAAAATAAAGTCAATGAAAATGATATTGAATTACTTTTAAAGGAAATTGATAGTAATCGGACACCGCGTATTCTTGTGATTAAAGATGTTATTCGTGTGACCAATAAAGATGATAAGACTTTAATATTAAATGACTTTCACCTATTACCCACAAGCGGTCACGCAGGTATAAATAGGATGATAAATAATATAAAGAAATATTATTTTTGGACAGGTTTAACTAGTGACGTCACGAACTTTGTAAAAAAATGTAAACAATGTCAAATAAATAAGTTTACAAATAGACAAGTTAAAGAGCCTATGGTCATTACGACAACGACAAATAGTGCATTTGAAGTAGTTAGTTTAGATTTAGTAGGACCTCTAGATGTAGATAATTTTGATTTTAAGTATGCATTGACACTTCAATGTAATTTATCGAAATTCGTCGAAGCTTACCCATTACGCCGAAAAGACGCAGAAAGTGTAGCTAAAAGTTTCGTAGAAAATTTTATTTTAAGATTTGGCTTGCCACGCTCTATTATAACAGATCAAGGAACAGAATTCACTTCATCAATAATGACCAATATTTGCAAATTGCTAAAAATTAATAAACTACAATCAACTGCATACCATCACGAAACAATAGGTGCGTTAGAAAACACTCATAAAAATTTAGGAGCTTTTCTCAGAATTCAATGCGACTCTAATAAACAAGATTGGAGTTCATGGTTACCCTACTGGTGTTTTGCTTTTAATACGACCGTACACACTGAAACTAGATACACCCCATATGAGTTAGTGTTTGGAAAATTATGCACATTGCCAAGTAACTTTAACGTACCGATTGAACCATTGTATAACTATGATGATTACCCATTACAAATGAAATACCGTTTACAAAAAGCACAATTTGAAGCCAAGGAAAATCTTTTAGCAAGTAAGGAAATTAGAAAAGTTAATTATGACAAGAATTGTAACTCTGTTAGTTATAAGGAAGGAGATCTAATATTGTTAAGAAATCAAGTAGGAAATAAGCTTGATAACATTTATAGTGGTCCATATGTTGTAATCAAGGACATTTCACCTAATGTAATAATTTTGAAAAATGATAAGGAATTTGTAACTCATAAAAATAATACTAAAATGTTTTACACTTGAACAGAAATGCTTCAGAAAAAAAAAATATGATCCTTTTTTTTTTTTTGCTCTCGAAAAGCGGGGGGTGTAATGGTGAACTTTTCGGGGGAGGTGAAATATAGTGATTTGTAAGTTGTACCGTAACATGAATATTTTAATAAGTGTCTGCGACATGGTGTCAAATTTATGTTAAGTTAGCAGATATGATTTGACTGTGCTATGAAGTTATGTACTAGAGTTTATTTGAGTTAATAAATGTTCGACGTTCAAGCTGGACACATGTCTTTCTCTTGACCCTTGTCTGCGACGGAACCTCACCATCTTCAGAACACACCTCAACTTTTTCATATTTCCATACAACGAAATTTTAGGGTGACCATGAATATCAAGAAATTTTTAATTGTGTTAAAGATTTTATTTCAAGAAAATATGAATAACTAGATGTTGCCCGCGACTTCGTCCGCGTCAATAATATGAATAATTTTCTATTTTTGCAACATTTTTCACTGATGTTATATATTCATACTCATATTTATTTATATTATTATTATAACATATATTATAAACTTTTTCATCATCATCATCATCAGCCTATCACAGTCCACTGCTGGACATAAGCCTCTCCAATTGCACGCCACTTAGGTCGATCCTCGGCTTCTCGCATCCAGCTCCTGCCAGCCACCTTGCTCAAATCATCACTCCACCTGGCCTGAGGGCGTCCTACACTACGTTTGCCGAGACGCGGTCTCCACTCAAGAACTCATTTACCCCAGCGGTTGTCGGTTCTGCGGCTAATATGGCCAGCCCACTGCCATTTAAGCTTGCTAATCCGGTGGGCTATGTCGGTAACTTAAGTTCTCTGCCGGATCACCTCATTTGATCACCTGATTTTATCCCTAAGAGAAACTCCGAGCATAGCTCTTTTATCCCTAAGAGAAACTCCGAGCATAGCTCTTTCCATAGCCCGCTGAGCGACTTTGAACTTGTGGACTAGCCGTACCGTCAGTGTCCACATTTCGGCTCCGTATGTCATGACGGGTAGGACGCACTGATTGAAGACTTTCGGCTTGAGGCATTGTGGGATCGACGATGAGAAGACTCGACGTAGTTTCCCAAATGCTGCCCAACCCAACTGAATTCTTCTGTTCACCTCATCCTCAAAGTTGTTTCTACCTAACTGCAATGTCTGCCCAAGGTACACGTATTTCTGAACAACTTCGAGGACGGCGCCGTGCATCGCAATCGGTTGCGGTAGTACATGTTCATTGAACATAACCTTGGTTTTATCCAGGTTCATCCGCAAGCCGATGCGCACAGAAGAGTCAGCCAGGTCATTCAGCATCTGTTGTAGGTCCTGCAGCGTTTCTGCCATAATGACGATGTCGTCTGCAAATCGCAAGTGAGAGATGTATTCGCTATTGATGTCGATGCCTCGTCCTTTCCATTGCAGCGTCTTGAACATATCCTCCATTGCATTTGTGAATAATTTCGGGGAAATGACGTCCCCTTGTCTCACTCCTCGATGCAATGGTATAGGTTTTGTTTGCTGATTCTGTACTTGGACGGACATGGTGGCGGCTTCGTAGAGACATCTCATCACTTGCACGTACCGCCAATCTACTTGGCAACGCTGCAGGGACTCCAGAACGGACCAGATCTCTATCGAGTCGAAGGCTTTCTCATAGTCCACGAATGCTAGACACAAGGGCTGATTGTACTCTTCGGTCTTCTGTATAATCTGCCGCACTGTGTGGATGTGGTCTATGGTGCCGTATTCGCTTCGAAATCCAGCCTGTTCCGGTGGTTGGAATTCTTCGAGTCTTCGCGCAAGGCGGTTCATGACGACTCTTGAAAACAGCTTTAAGGTAGAGCGAGGCTAGGTGACTTAGGTACGTACATCGAACGGGCTTGTCTGTATGTACAGTTGAACTCTGACATAAGTTGACGTATTCTTTTTTCTTTAATAAATTCAGGACACGCCGATTTATTCAGCGCCATATGGTCACCGTGACAGTTTACGCATACATAGACTTGGGTGTCGCAATTTTCATGTTTCCCGCTGCATTTTGGACAAATTATTTTATAAGATGGACATCTTGATCGTGTGTGCCCCAATTTCCAGCATTTAGAGCATTGTGATACTGGGAAGACATATGGCTCCACTTTGATGCGAAGGTCATCAACGTAAACATGGGGTGGGAGGAATGAGCCCTTGAAGGCCAGTCTGATGCTTTCACTTAAAGACCATTCTCCATTAGAGTTTCGTCTTTTTAAACGGGAAACTGAGGCCAAAGGCACGCGACTGTCACATTTAATACTGTTTTTTATCTCTTCGTCACCAAGATCAATATCGACATTTCTGATCGTACCATATGTATGACTGACCTGTAATGACTTCTGAAAATTCCATCCTTTATCTATAAGTTGCTTGCAAGTTATTAATTTTTCCATGCTCAATTCCTTTTTTAAATTCTAATCTAATTTTATATGGGTTTAGGTATTTTATTTTGATTATATTTAAAATGCTAGCTTCCAAAAATATTTTGGCAAGTGAAAATTGTTTTGGTAGCTTTTCTTTAGATGTTACATAGACTTCAATTTTATCTGTATTTTTTGTTTTTTTATCTTTTTTAACTAGCTCCCATTCCCCATCTTCCTCCTGTCTATTCCTTTTTATCGGTCTTTCGAGTAACATCTCTTCACTTTCGTCAATATGTGTAAATTCTGCCATACTTTGTTTATTTTCACTCATTTCTCTAACGGTTGCATTCAAGTAAGCGCTCGGGCTTGGTGTTCTCGGCTCGCTAGATTTTTCACACTCATCTAAGTTGTATAATTCATTCGGATTTTCACTCATAATAGTCGCTGTAGTAAACAGGTTATCTATTAAACGCACATGTGCGGCGCATAAGGAATGCGCCCATCTGCGGACAATAGGCTGCCCGATAAGGGAACCTGCTGTTACCAGCCGCTCACCGCGTTAGATGCCTACTATTGTGCGCGTCTCCGGTAAACAAATTAAAAAAAAAAAATGAGCCATCTCGATGTCGCCAATGCTGACTTCTGGCAGGTCTTGAGTGTAGTGGCGTGTTAACGCGGCTCTAGGGTCCTCATTTTCGGGATCAGGTCGAGATGCATGCGAAGCGTATAACCGGCCATAGAAGCGTTCTACTTCGGAAAGGACTGCTGGCTTCGAAGCAATGACTTCTCCACTTGCTGTGGTCAGTTTCGTCAGGTGGCTTCTTCCAAGAGATTGTTCGAACACTTTCGACCCCCGATTTTGCTCGATAGCTCTTTCAATAGAAAGAGTATTGGAACATCGGAGGTCGTGTCGTACTAGCTTACTGATCTCTCGGTTTAGAGCGCGCTTTCTTGACGAAGTGACGGGTGGGTTTTCACGTCGTTCCTTAATCAGCCCTAAAACGCTGCATTTCACAAAATCTCGTACTTTCTTCCCTGAGGATCCGAACCACATTTACGAGGTTCTGGTTTACGTCTGTTGTGGTTTCCACGGCAGCGAGTCGGTTTTCCAGGTTTGACTGGAACGTTTCAGATCCTATCATGGTTTGGAGCAAAGTAGGTCGGAGCCTTGACTTCATCAGACGGACATATTCAGCCTTAAAATCGATATTCAAAGAGCCTCGAACGAGTCGGTGATCGCTTCCGGTATTAAACCTGTTAATCACGAAGACGTCTCTGAATATATGCTTCTTTTTGGTCATGATGAAGTCAATCTCATTTTTCGTCATAGTGTCGGGGCTTTGCCACGTCCACTTCCTTTGGGGCTGTTTCTTGAAGAAGGAGTTCATCAAGAAGAGCCCCTCCCGTTCGAGGAAGTTGACAAGCATTTGCCCCCTATGGTTTCTGCATCCAAATCCATGGGATCCTACTACCGATTCGTTGCAATTCTGTACTCCCACTTTAGCGTTGAAGTCCCCCATAACAACGCTGTAGTGAGTCTTAGCATAGGGAAAGAAATATACTAGAGTGACAATCTTCATAGTAAAGATTGTCCTTCGGAAGAAAGCTAAAATCCTGTACTAGGCATAGATGGCATTACTGTTTCGCCAGGTACAAATCGAAAGAGACAGAAAATCTTTCTCTGTTTCGGCTGTTTGTAGACTGTCCTGCTATTTCCGTAGCGCTAGTGTGGCAATGCATGCTTTTGCCCGTTAGTTGTTGTTAAAAATATAAAAGATGGCGCAATACGGAAATGTAGTAATGTAGTATGACAATGATTAGAAAAGAGGAATCCTAAAACGATCGAATAAATAATAACTTAACGACTGATGATGACATACTGTTTTAATAACTTGGACAGTATGTAAGCGAAAAATTAACTAAACTAACGACGAATATTTTCCCTATGCTAATAATCAAACCCAGAACGAGCTTGTAAAAAGTGGGTTGTGATTAATTTATCCATTTCAGATACATATTTAAATTCTATCCGTGAGCCTACATTAGTGAGCAACCCACTACAGTGCCTCGTGCAACTCTAGTTGCACGTATGCACAAGGCCAAAGTGCTCCATGCAACTATAGTTGTAGACATTTTCTTTTTTTTATTCTCAACTATTTTAACGTTTCTTTGTCACTTTGGACAGTTTTTTGGTAGAAATAACTTGTCAAACGTGTAGAATGATAGTTTAGAATAATGTAGCAACACAAACATAGTTTCATCAATTGAAAAAAAAAATAATAATAATAATTTGTATGGGCGGCCGTTGTTAATAAGAACTATGGTAAGAAAATATTCATGCGAGCTTGAAGGATTTACGAATTTCCGATGATTTCGACTTAAATAATGAATTTTTAATAGTCTTGGTTAAACTTCAGTTATATTGTAATGGCGTGACATACAAAATTATGCCCTAACTCCATCACAATAAGAATCACACTATTAATACTTTTAACATGATTAACATTTTCACTGTATCGTTTAATGGTTAATTGGCTCAGCGGTTTAGGCTGGCGACATTTGTTATAGATCCGACGGACGCGAGTTCAAATCACATAGTTCCTCCACAAAGATCTTATTTTAGTGTTTTTTTCTGAATGATCGAAGAAGTTTATTATAGTCAAACAAACGTAATGAAATCACAGGCATCGTTTAAAATTGAAAGTTTAAGAACATAGCGGTGATTGCGGTTTACGGAGTGTCAACGGTCGTACCTATGCTCGATATCTGGCCATTTTGATGTGCGAATACCGACATTTGAGAATATTAACGTATCGTGATGAAAAACTGAAAATTAGAAGTGATATGTACCGAAATTACTGTATTCTTTTGTGTTTAGTGAATGCATAAAGGGCCTTTGGAAACGCCCTTAGAAGCACTGTGATCAGTGTCCTGAACCCAACACATAGAAATTCTCGACTTATAAGTTTCTTCAAATAGTTACCTATTTAATAAGAAAATATTCGTACGCAAAGGCAGACTAAGTGTATGCAAAATGCAATCCTAATTCCTATGCTAGAAGTCCGAGTCCGGGACGCGGCCGACGCTCGGGAATTTAGCCACGACATCCACGTGACTGAAAGGGCCCGCTGCCTGGGAGCGGGGGCGCGTGTGATCGCGCGATTTAATAGATAAGAACAAGTGTGCGGTGCGTTACAAAGAAATAGGTAAATTACTAGTTCCCGCCATTAAACTCGGGCAAGTTTAACGCGTTCTGAGTAGAAAGAATATGCGTTTGGGTTTTGGTCGGTTTCGTATTTTTCTTATTATTTTTTAAATGTTATGTTCATCTAAATAAATACATAAATAATAAATAAATGTGGACAACATCACATACATTGTTCTGACCCCAATTTGAATAACTATTTAAAGCATTCGTATTTTGGAAACCAGAGACAACGAAGGTACCACAAACACCCAGACCCGAGAAAATGTAGAAAAACTCATTTTTTCTACATTGACCCGTCCGGGAATCGAACCCGGGACCTCGGAGCAGGCAACACCTTGAAAACCGGTGTGTACGCCACTCCGCCACGGAGGTCGTCGAAATCAACTTATAATAAAATGATTATGAGGATAGGTTGTCATTTAAAAAAAAAGTAAAACTTTTTTTAAGTGTTCATACCATATATTTTTACCTATCTCACACGTTTATTTTCTTGACGGTAAAAAAGGCATCCAGTAGATTGCAGGTATCGATAGCTAAATGATTTTCCAAGTTGCAAGGCAGGCACCTCATTCCGATGAAGCGGGTTCGATCCTCAGTTTGAGAGCGTAAGGTTTTAGATAAAAGGAATAGGTATATGTTTTAAATAAGGGAAGGCCATGCTTCTTGGAAGGCCGACTATAAAAAAATCATATTTATAGTCATGCGATGATGAATTATTTTCATTAACCTTTTAACCGCCGCGTGATTCTTCCAAAGAATATGTCTCTGGCGCCGTGCACATTTTTTCATACTTCACCTATAGTGTTGTGACACATTATTACAACAAATAAATTATAAGGTAGAAATATTACATTCATACCGGAAACTAGTGGCTGTTTTATTTGTTTCCCTCTTACAATTAATGTAATTTAAATTAAAAACTAGATGTTCTTAATTCTAAACATCTATAATTTTTGGAATAAATAGTACCTTAGCCTAGATAAAGTCTAGGTGATAACTATAAAAATACCGTTTTTGGAATCCCTAGCGTTGGATATATACAACAACGGCGCTAGCATTATAGAAAAATATTGAAATGTATTCTAAGTAACGTTTCCGGTTATCGGTTCTATTATTCAGGTTATAATACTAGTTATCGGTATTTCTTTTAGTAGCTGTACCTGAAGATTCAGTTCTCTAAAGTAATCGTGATATAAAAACATTATTCTTTAAAGCCCAATACAGATGTGATGAACAGTGATTGATAGAATGGAACGCATTTTAATTGAAATAATCAGAGGGTAGGTGGTCATTGCAATTACACCAACTGTTAAAAATGGAAAATCGTCCCTCAGGTATGTTTAATGTTATTTGCCTTTATACAACAATTTTCGATTCCCGCTTATCATATAGAATATTTTCCACTCTCCCTATACAAAGTGCAATACTGTGCGTCGCAACGGTGCACCATGAGCAGTTAAAATGTTCAGCAGTGACTACCTACATATCCTAACCTATCTGATCCAGGGTGGTCCATTTCTACACAGTAAGCCAGCCAATCGGGGAGCTGGTTCCATTCCCTGGCGCTTAATGTGACTCCTAACACTTTATCCTTCTGTGATGTGTTCGAAAAACCAACCTATCTGATCCTACGGTGACGGACGATTTTTGAGCATTCGTTGTTCAATCAATCCCGCACATAATCCGTTGATACTTATACCTTACCTATATGATATTTAAAACCAATACCTAAACTGTGTGATATTTAAAAATTCAACCATACCCGAAACTGTTTTAAATAAATTCAAGTGATATTGATTGGACTTAGCTTACTAGGTATTGTGTTATTGGCCGTATTTATGACTTTGTAAACAAATTTCTAAGTGATCCGCAACTTAATTACCTATTTTCCTTCGTACAATTAGCACATAACTATATCCACATATTGAGATAACTTGTTTTATTTGCACTTTAGTAATTATCTAACAATAAAACAAGGTAATGTTTACAAACTTATCTCATTATCCTCCTCCTCCGTGAATGTGCTACTGTTTTCCATTTAATAATTCTAATATCCGCAAAAACTTCACTGTAACTCATTTTATTACTTTAACCGGGAAAGAAACAGACGTCACTATGACACAATGACCTTGATACGTGTACGCTTACGACGTCACAGATTTACTTGAAATAAAGCATAAACGTAGAATATAATAGACGGACAAAGCGTGCGAGATAGAAGAAAACCTCTTATGGAAATCTAGCAAGATAGAAAGAGAAAACGAATCTTTTCGTTTTGTGATCAGTCTTAATTGACAGAGTGACATCCAGTGGCATAAGCGATATAAGCTTCAACATTTTATGGAATTATCTAGTACATCGTAGATTATCTAAAGTAAATACAATTTTATTTAACAATGGTCACATGTTCTGTGAGTGCCTGTGGAGTCAATCACAAAAATAGTCTAGAAAATTACTCATTTCACAGGTAAATACGTAGAAAGTCGTCATCGTAAAAACGCGTTATTTTTGTTGAATTTGATCTTGTTGTTATGTTGTAAATGTGAAATTACTTCAATCCGTTTGTTCCGTCTAATATTTTGTATAGATAAAGTTCTATGTATTGATTATTTACATTATTTTGGTGGATAATTAATTCATCAAAATATTTTACATGTACGCTAGAGCTTGACTCAAATTTATCGATAGTATTGTCGACATTTATCTCGAATGTTTCCGGAGAAATTTGATGTTATTTAACGTTTAGCGTCTCAAATAAATGACAACTTAACAATTTGAAGAAGGAAACTGTAAGGAATCACATACGCAAACTTACGCAAACTTATTGAATTTTGACGCATAATTTAATACTAATCATTAATTAAACATAGTAATTTAATTAAATGTGGAAAATACCACAAACATTGTTCTGATCCCAATTTGAATAACTATTAAAAGCATTCGTATTTTGGAAACTGTTGGCACGCTATCCAACATCACTATTTTTTATAGACAACACTAGTTGCTGTATACTGTAACTCTCTCTCCACGTTAGGCCACCGTACTATACGGACGTGTTCCAACCTACAAATAAGTACTTAACTAAGCGTCTGCTAAGGTATAATTTAGTGCATAAGACGTGTATTAGAATTATTAAGTACCTACTTGATTCAGTGACAGTTTCTTGTGAGCTCAAAATAAACTCTTGCGAAATACCAACCAGTGTTTATGTCAATTCTCCTCATCTACAGTCCACTACTAACACAAGCCCCAACAGAAACCAGAAACAACGAAGGTACCTCAAACACCCAGACCCGAGAAAATGTAGAAAAACACTATTTTAAGCTTGCATAGCTTCTAAGCGGGCCTTGAGCGTGGAGACCGAATCCAGAAATTCCGTAACGAAAATAACCTAACACTCGATCGAACAATTTTGAATTTCCGAAATTTAAAAGAATTTAGAAGAAAATAAGGATTTTGACAGTATGGAGAGGGATCTGCTAATGAACGCACCGTGCGATTTTGGTTTAAACGCTTTCGTGATGGCAACTTCGACTTGAAGAACGAGCCACGAGGAAGACTCACACAGGTGATTAACGATGAATTAAGAGAGATAGTGGAAGCCGATCCTAGTCAAACTACCCAGGAATTAGCGGCATGGTTTAACGTAACCTTACCCACAATATTGACTCATTTGCGTCAAATCAATAAAATAAAAAAATACGAAAAATGGGTGCCTCATGATTTGACTGATGTGCAGAAAGAAACGCGTGTAGAAACTTGTGTTGCCTTGTTAAATCGGTACAGAATTGAAGGAATATTTAATTGAATTGTGACATGTGATGCAAAGTGGATTCTTTATGTTAACCGTAAAAGAAAAATGCAATGACTGACCCAGGTCAAACGCCACAACAGTGTCCTAAAGTAAAACTTACCAATGAAAAGGTAATGTTAATTGTTTGGTGGTCTCAGCATGGTGTTATTCACTATAGTTGTCTCCGATCTGGTCAATCAATAACGGCAGATGTCTATTGTGCCGAACTCCGAACAATGTTGGCAAAACTAGCAGTAAAACAGCCCCGACTCATGAATCGATCTTCACCATTATTGCTCCATGACAACGCGAGACCTCATACAGCACGAGAAACCGTTTTGACCCTTCAGGAACTGCAACTAGAAACCATTCGACATCCTCCGTATTCGCCAGACCTTGCTCCAACGGACTACCATTTTTTTCGTGTTTTGGACAATTATCTACGTGACAAGAAGTTTTCTTCCCAGGAGGCAGTACAAAATGCTTTCACACAGTTTGTGCAGTCTAGATCCTCAGAGTTCTATCACAAAGGCATAAATGACCTTCCTATTAGATGGCAGCAATGTATAGATAATAATGGTAACTATTTTGATTAAATAAATTTGTTAAAAATTAAAAAATAAACAATTTTTATTTTCAGTACAAATCGGCAATTTTATACTTTAACCCCTATTATAACAATTTATTGATTAATACGTTGTTCACTGACTGAAATTGATTCATAAATCATGAAATGTATGCTCATTTGTATGAACTAAAACAAATTAACGGTAGTGGATTGTAATGAATGCAACTTTCGCGTCACAACACTGGCCAACTTGATATGAAGTAGTTGGCGTGAAGGACATGTCAATATTAGAGGCGTTTTTTATTTTATCCATTTTAAAACACAAAAAAGCCTGTTTTCGCTAGAAATAAATCGGGTTTCAGTAGTGTCCATCTTTAAAATTTACAAAAAAAAGAAATGTTATATGTATCGTAATTGTATTTTATTACATTAAGTACAATGAAGAGCTTCTATAGAAGTCGTGGCGTGGGGGGCTCGAAAATCTCTAACTTCTATAGAAGTCGTTGGCTGTGAAAAGGTTAAGCAAAGTCAGTAGAAAAAGGCGTATGTAATGTAAGATCGTAGGATTGTAGGTAAACACTAAAAAAGGAAAAGTAGTGACAGTGAGTAGAGTAGTGGTGAGTGACGGCTTATTCCACTGCGCTCCAAGAAATTATTCCACCGGGCTCCATAATTGATTTTAAGTATAATTATTTTAAATAATAAAATGTTCCACTAAGCTCCATGAAAAACATGAAAGTACAGTCGGCTAGTAAAATACTATTTATTTTAGTTAAATTTACTATTCAATTCAAAACGACTTTTAAGTAAACGTGAAACATGGAAAAACTCAACATCATTATTTATCTAGAATTATAACAATGCATTTGCGAAACAAAAGATTACCGGGAAGGAGCGTTACCGGCCTATAGCCAGACAGAAAACGGTTATACTTATATTTTCTCTCCTAATCGGAAGACAAGTTCTTGATTAATTTATATGATTTTTGTACTAGTAGGTACAAGTAATTTTATGACCATTTCCAATAACCTATCTATCTTCAGTTTTGGCATATCGGAGATAGGAAACTAGGTTTCTTTTTCTGTTTTTGCCGTCCAGAGAAACAAAGACAGAAGTTGTTTTCTATCTCCGATATGCCAAAACTGAAGATAGATAGGTTATTGGAAATGGCCGTTAGTTTATAACGTTCTACGATTACCAAAATTTATTGTTTTTATATAGGAACATACTTAATTTAGGCACTTACTCAATATGGGGAGGGCGATCTTGCATTTTAATATTTTGTCTTAGTAAAATATTCTAATCTGGAGCTGTGATTATTGTGCTATTTTATAATAGTTACATACATTTTTAAGTTAATTGTTTTAAGTGAATTGTTGTTTTATGCGTGGTTATAATTCTGTATTGTGTCTTTTATTTGGTGGAATAAGCCGAGTGACAGCATGACCACATTCCGAATTGAGACAAAACCGATATCAGCATGTCAAACTCGCTCCGATAAGTGGTAACTTAGATTAAAAAATTGACGCCATAACTTATTTCAGCTCAACTCGGAACCAACTTCAACATTGTTAGATAAAATAAAAATAGATTCTGCATTTGATTTTTCTGTCCGTAGGCCGAGAGTTCGAATCTTAGTACGTACTTCTATTTTTTACGTTTTGTAACGATTTGCAAAAAAATAAAAACATATAATGCAATTTTCTTAAGATTTAAAATAAAAAACAGAAATACTAATAAGTAACTTGCTTTGATTTTTTCTTGGTCTTTGCATTAAAAGTTAAATGCTAATAAGCGCCATCTTACGGCACGTGTCATTCATGGTCAAAGCATAGCCACACGTGCTTGCAAATGGTTCTCGTAATTGGCAAAATTTGGATTGTATTTACCTTGGTCTATGATTTTATTCAAATCGAGACTCCTAGCGCAATCTGTCGTAATATTTTGAAAAGAATTCGGAAAGACATTTCTTGACTAGCGATTGGAACTCTAGTATATTTCTTTCCCTATGGTCTTAGTGGTGAAGTGGAGGGCCTTTGATATGTCATCAAACATATCCTCCCCCTCTTCGTCCTAGTGTTTCGAGGTCGGTGCGTACGCTTGAACCACCTTGAGGCTATACCTCTCAGTGAGCTTAAAAATTAGGTACGCTACCCTGTTCGACACACTGGACACTTCCACAACGTTGTCAGAAAGGGACTTATTTACCAGAAACCCAACGCCACCTTGGGATTGTTGGTCCCCCTCACGAAAGTACATTAGGTGGCCCGACTTGAGGGTTATAGTGTCCTTCCCCTCTCTTCAGACTTCACATAGCCCTAGGATATGCCACCTTATCTTCCCAAGTTCCACCTCAAGTTGAGCCAGATGCGAGTCTAGCCGTAGCGTGCGTCCGTTGTACGTCGCCAGGGTCAGTTGTTTTTGGTGGCCTCCCGTAACCCGTAGATTCTTCGCACCCCCCGCCCCGCCGTTACCGTGGTCGCCACCATGACCAGGAATAGCGGGACCGCCGGAAACTGGGGGCCGTGGCTTTTTGAGCGTCTGCATAGGAGGTTATGCCCATAATCGCCACGCTGGGCAGACGGGTTGGCGATCGCAGGGCGTAGCTTCTTGCACCGATGACGCTGCTGCCCGTCACCAGCCCGGTACACTTAACTACGCCTTCCGTTGGATGGTTATACCGCCATCGGTCGGTCAATCGCCAGAGCCTCGTTCGTCGTCCAGCAGGATGCACCGCGTGCAGGTGAGGTTGGCTTGGGGCGGAAGATGGTGGTTCGCCCATCTACATCCCATCAATATAAACTTTATATTATTATAACATAATTAGAACGGCAACAAACATTTAGGTACAAGAGATGGTAAAAGTAATTCGTGAATTATAAATAAAATAAATCTTAAATAGGTACATACTTAAATCACATTAATATTACAATTACATTAAAAATTCTAAGCATAGCCTAAGTATTCCACGCGGACGAAGTTGAGGTCAAAAAAGAGCTAGAACATCTGTAAAAGTCGTCTTAACTCTTTAAAAGCCCGCGCAGCAGCAAGTTGCCAGGTTTCTGGATTTTAATAAAAGGAGTTAGACATACTACCTACATAGATAAAAGATGCAGAGAGAGATAATAATTAATAATTAAAGACACAAAAATGTAATAACCACACATTAACTATTAACCTGGGAAAATTTAGTTATAAAGTACAAGAATGTAATCTTAATTCTGATAAAGCTATAGGGGATGATAGAACTCAAAATCAAATTAATAAGTATTTAGAAAATTGTTGTTAAAAGCTTAGATGATATATTATAGATTTTCCAGAAGAGTTTAGGTCTTGCGCCAATCATCACTGTTCTAACATAGAACACAAATTGATAATTGACAGTATATAACATAATAATATTGTATGTGCTTTGAGAGGGGCAGCAATAGCGTCTCATGAGCATAGGAAATGTAAAAAGAAATATGTTGTAGGTTGGAATAAATATGTTAAGCCATTTCACAGTGACGAGGACGCTCAAAATTGTTTTCAGATGTGGGTATTAAATAAAAAACCTAATGTAGGAATCTATTACCTACGAAAAGATCAAAGAAAGTAGAAAACAATTTAATTAAACAATTAAAATGGTGTCAGACTAATGAAAAAAAAATTCAAATTTAAATTTTGGCTACACACAACAAAACTAAAATTTTTCAAAATTTTGGAAACAAACCAATAAACTGAATCCAATGCCGAGCGTCCCTGCGAATGTAGCAATTTTTTTTTTAAACCATTTTAAATACGCCAAGTAACAATCGTCGCAGAGGTTCGTGATGGAGAGGAAGTCACAAGCTTTACGGCTAAACAGGTGAAAAACGTTATTAAAAACATGACACGCGGTAAATCTCCAGGTCACGACGGTATCAGTATCGAACACCTGCAGCACGCTGGCTTTCATCTGCCACGCGTCCTGGCCATGTTGTTTACCTTTCGCATAGGGCACTCGTACTTGCCTTCTGACTTTATAAAAACGATTGTCGTACCGGTATTGAAAAATAAGACAGGAGATTCGTCGAACAAAAACAACTATAGACCCTTAGTATAGACCTATCTCCCTGGCTACTACTATAGCGAAAGTGATGGACGGTTTGCTTGAGAAGAAGTTACAGGCTTGTCTTAATCTGTGTGATGAACAATTTGGTTTTAGACCAGTTATCCACAGAAAGTGCCGTACTTTGTCTCAAGCACACTGTACATTACTCCAAAAAACGTGGGACACCTACTATAGCCTGTGTCTTAGACTTATCGAAAGCTTTTGATATGGTTGAATACGAAGTACTTTGGAAGAAGCTGGCTACTGAAACTAATGATTTTCCTAGAGATCTTATAGGTCTGTTTCAGTATTGGTACGATGGTCAACGGAATCAGGTGAGATGGGCAGGGGTGCAATCCGAGGCGTACGGGCTGGGGTGCGGGGTGAGGCAGGGCGGCCTGTCTTCTCCTGCACTTTTTAACCTCTATGTAAACAGTCTGATTGGTGAGCTCAGCAGCGCTGGAGTTGGATTGCTCTATTGATAATATTCCATATAACAACATTAGTTACGCCGACGATATGGTGCTGCTGAGCCCATCAATTATTAGTGGTATAAGAAAATTAGTAGGTATTTGTGAGAAGTATGCAGCGGCTCATGGCTAACGGTACAATGTTAAGAGCGAGATTGTAGTTTTTATCAAAAAATAAGAGAACTACAATTTCCCTACAGTTGCTCTTGAAGGCTTACCACTAAAAAGGGCGTCAAGTTTTAAGTACCTGGGTCACTGGGTTACTGAAAATGAGGCTGACATAGAGAGGGAGCGCAGAGCTTTAGCTATGAGAGCGAATATGCTCGCCCGTAGATTTGCACGGTGCAATACTGAAGTAAAGTTAACTCTTTTCGGAGCCTATTGTCAGTCCTTCTGCGCCTGCAGTCTATGGGTTGATTATACACAGCGGACGCTCGCAGCCTTGCGCGTCCAATACAATTACGGGTGCAGGATGCTGGTGGGGCTGCCCCGGTACTGCAGCGCATCCGCAATGTTTACTGAGGCTCGTATTGACAGCTTCCCAGCTGTCATGCGCAAGCGGGTCGCCTCCACGTGGCGCCGCGTCCGGGACAGGCGACAGCCCCAACAGTCTCCTGGCGGAGGTAGGTAGTCGCTATTGCTGTCCTATCTTGAGGCACTGGAACAGTGTCCATATCGACTCGAGACTAGCTCTGGTTAATGTTAAGTAGTAGTAGTCTTTCTTTAATTATTATTTGTACTGATTTACTAACCATAGCATAAAACATTTCTGTAACTACTAACCCATTCTATGGAAAGCAATTACTGAAATAAAATTATATTATTATTATTATACATTACCCATAATGTGGCTTGAGACCAAACAGTGACAGTCACCAAGGAAAAATAATAACATCAGAGTAGAGATTTAAATAATTTTTGTATTCATTTCAGTCCTATTTATTTCAAGATAACTTTTAGGGTCTGGTATATCTATTACAGCTTTCTTTTCTTCTGACCATACTCCATTGCCTGTAAAGTAGTGGTTCTTTTCAAGTAAATATAATGCAAAACTCAGTTTTTGCGATTTGTTCAACTTTTTCAAATCCATGCATTCATGAAAATGCAATTTCTGTTGCAAATTGTTTGTCCCATTGCATATACTCAATGTGTCTTTTATTTTATTCCAAGGATATAAAAGTATTGGACAATTTTCATAGATGTCACTTGAACTGAACTCTTTTGATAATTTTTGGTAAACATATTTAACTTGTACTAAAGGTATATTAATCCAAAAGGGATGTCTTTTTAAAGCATTACGTATTTCGCTTGAACTATATTGTCCTTCTAGATGTTGTGATATACAAAATACAAGGTCTTTTCCTTTTCCTAATCTATCTCCAGGAGCTTTTTCAAAAGACTCAAAATGTGCGGAACTACCAGACAAAATGTTCAGACTCAAACATTTTTTATTATTTCTATACAAGTCCATCATCCTTTTCATTGCTGTATTTTTATAATGGATCATTTTCAGGAAACGTGGATGGTTAAAGAAAGTGTTGAATTCAGGTATCTGTTTAGCTTTTTCAAGCCTTTCTCTGATTGTGTTTGGCCCCAAGGTGTAAATGTCAAAGCACCTCATTTGTGCTTCATTACTAATACCATACTCATTCAAAACTTTACCTATTTCAACCAAAGTATGATAACTTTTAGTAGCCAATTTAGGATGCAATCGAATTACTTCTTTCACATCAATACCACCTAATGTACGGATTTTGTGGATAATTTGTTTTAAATTGTTTGGATCTGCATGCACCAAGTATAGATTATTTTTTATTTTATGATTTGGGATCATTATTTCTGACTGTAAAATTTTTAATGTTTCATTGATAATTTCTAGAGGTCGGTGTTTAATTGTGGGGTAAGTCTTTATTCCTCGTAAAAACTCTTCTCTACTTAAATCTAGGACAAGCTCCAAATATCTGTGAATAATTTTGAGACGTAGTGCATACAGTGTGGTTTTATTAACATCACCATAAATTAATGTTGTCAATGAAGTTGGCCACTGCGTCATGTAACTTGCCAGACGGTTTTCTACATTGATATAGTCATCTAACATGCCAGATGCTTTCAAATCACCAATGGTTTTTTGTTTCATCAATGGTAGATAAGACAATATACAATCGGAATTAATTTTTGTGATTCCACACTCATTCAAAACTTTATATCTGTATTTTAGTGTTACTGGCAGTAAACTAAAAAGTAGTGGTTCCTCAATCAATACTTGTTTAGGAAATCCTAATTCATCCAATGTCGATATTAAATGTGCTATTCTTTCATCGTCTAGCTTATTGATCACTGGATATTTTAGACAAATAAATTGTGCTTTAGTTTCATTCATACCAAAGTAGTCGCACAATTTATTTCTTGCATTACTTTTGGTTGAATACTGCAACTTGAATAGTCGGGGTAGCCTGTGCATGAGAACCTCACAGAAGAACATCGTTCACTGTTAACTTAATTAAATAACATCGACACTAATTAATATGAACGTAAAATTAAACACAAATTTGTCAAGCATCAAAAAATACTACATTTACAATACAACAAAAATAATTTAAATTAAGCTAGAATAAAAATGAATCCTACGACTGTCACTTCTTCTTTAATAAGTTTAACGGCCTGGGATACTTGTCCATACAGCCAATTCTTTAGTATTATTGTCTTTATTTTGCATTAAAACGTTGATGTTAGACATTTTAATGCTTAGATGGAGTTTTTGGAGACAGTCGAAAGATTGAAGGAATGTAGAGAAGTCCCCAAGAAAGAGGTGAACTGTTCGCGTTCCCGCGCAAAATTCACGGTCCACTTTTCTTGGTTACGACCCATACACCATGTTATTTCACCGAACTGTATATTGTTCACTCGCACGACACTTTGTTTCGCAAAATAACACCACTTTTACGACCCAAAAATCACTATAAACAACAAAAATTCGATAAAATAAACGGACTCCAAACGTATCTCACGAACTCCCGCCAAAAAACTCACGACTGTCACTGTGTCAATATCAACAATCTTTTTTTTTATATTATTAATATTTTACGGCTTTGGACGTAGTCCATACGGCCTTCTTCTTTATTGCTTAATCCATTACTTTAATTATTTCTTGAATGTGTTTGCTAAATCCGAATTTATATTTCTTGAAATGTGTTGATAATATACTTATAAAGTTCTTCATATCTGTTTTTATTTGCTAGTAGTTCAGGCAGAAGGCGGGGTATTTCTTTATTTTTATATATCTTAGTTAGACCATCTACTAGCAACAATCTTTGGATATTGAAGGCAGGACATTGCATAAAATTTACATTTTATGTCCAATGGCTTAGTTAATTTCGGGCATTTACTTGTGTTAAACATAAGAAATTTACACAGGGTTGTCTTGGTTTTACAAAATTATTTTATTTGTTAGGAGGGCGAAACTCAGGATGGTGATGAAGAAGAGGAAAACAACCACGGTGGCAATTGGCAAAACCGTGGTCGCGGTGGATTCCATCGTGGGCGCGGGAACGATAGGGGAGGCAGAGGCTTTAATGATAGAGGAAGAGGAGGATTCAGAGGCAGGGGTGGATTTAACGATAGAGGAGGGCGAGGAGGTAGAGGGGGGCGAGGCGGCTTCGATCGCGGCGGGCGAGGCGGCTTTGATCGCGGCGGTCGCGGAGGCTTCGACCGTGGGGGTCGCGGCGGTGACCGTGGCGGACGAGGGGGCAACCGCGGTGGCCGCGGAGACCGCCACTCTTGGGGAGGGGATAGGGGTGGATTCAACAAAGGGGGATTCAATGACAGAAAAAGTTTTGAAGGCGGCGACAATTCTCAAAACAAGAAAATAGTATTTGACTAAATAGGTAAGAAGGTAAATTATGTGACACAATCTAGTTAAGTTGATCCAAGTTGATGATTGGCCAGTATTTTTTTAATGACTTTACTTACAAATTTTCAATTTTATTTTTTTGTATGTACTGCTTTATTTTATTACTCGAACCCGCATCTCCTCGCATGCCGGGCGGGCGCCATACCATTAGGCCACCGAGACACTGCGACACGGCGCGAATTTTTCAAGCATATTCTTACGCTGTGAGCCAGCGTTGCTTCATCAAATGTTAGGAGTTTGCACCCTTAACCCGCCCGGCATGCGAGGAGATGCGGGTTCGAGTCCCGCCTGAGACAAAAATTTTCAAGTTTATATACTGATATTATAAGTGCAATTAAGTTGCTAAAATATCAAATAAAGTATATAAATAGCTGTTTCATCTTAACTGACTGTCAAACATCTGCAAAGATGTTTCTTTCGGGTGTTAAGGGTGCAAACTCCTAACATTTGATGAAGCAACGCTGGCTCACAGCGTAAGAATATGCTTGAAAAATTCGCGCCGTGTCGCAGTGTCTCGGTGGCCTAATGGTATGGCGCCCGCCCGGCATGCGAGGAGATGCGGGTTTGAGTCCCGCCTGAGACAAAATTTTTCAAGTTTATATACTGATATTATAAGTGCAATTAAGTTGCTAAAATATCAAATAAAGTATTAGCTACATACTTTTTTAGGATACTATTTGGCGGGTATCGTAGTGCAAGTCTAGTTGCTTAATTTTTTCATGAAACTTTTATTTACATTAAATTATATAACAATTAATACGTTATTTTTCGATACAGAGTTAGGTATGCATCGTTGTGCAAGTCTAGTTGCCTAATTCTTCCACGAAACTTTTGTCGATATTGTATTTTATAATAATTGATATGTATTTTTCCGGGCAACGTCCCCACAGTCTGTAACGTAGGTACTGTGGGGGCCGAGTAATCCCTCCAGCGGTGGTAGGCTACTCAAAGAGCCACCTGGCTTGCGACCACCATTCTGTTGGTGTCCAACGCCAAACAACACTCGCTGTGTTCTGTCGGTGTACAAGATTTCCAGCCCTATTGAGAAGTAGGTACTGGTCAGTTGCGCTGCGTAGGAGCGGTGCTGGTCCCTTGTCGACGACCATTTGGATCAGCGGTACCAAACGCTGCTTCTGAGCCATGGGTCGCGGGTTCGATCCCCGCACAGTACAAATATTTGTGCGCATGAACATGTCTGTTTGTACTGGTCTGGGTGTTTTCTATGTATTATAAGTATGTATTTACAAAAAAAAAGTATATAAGTAAGTTTATCGGTTGTCTAGTACCCCATACGACAGGGTACTTAATAGTAGCTTAATTTGGGACTAGATGGCTCTGTGTGGCCCAGTGTCTTAATGGCATGGCAGGCAGGCATGTCTTAAAAAATATATTATTGTCGACACCATCCAGGAAGCTCATTTTGGAGAGTAGTGGGAACCAAAGCACCTGCTGTTAGTCAACCGCAGTTCGTGGGGGCCCGAGTGGTGCCCTAAGGGACTTACGGACAAAAGAAAAGAACAAATAGAAAGAAAAGGCTTGTGCGCCAATCTCAAATCGATCGGCCACCACCACTATGAAGCTGAACAGCTGCACAAATTATTTTTGAATGAAGCCCAGATAGCCACGACGTGCCAACTTCAATGATCCGGCCACTCTTGAACATAAATTCAGGAGGTAGGCTGAGGTATGCTGTTTGTATCAACGTGATTATATTATTTTGCTGTATGCATCTCCATCACTTTAAAAACCAAAGTTTTCCATAAATAAACTGCTATCGTACCTTGAAACCAGCGACCTGCTCTGCGATCAACTGCGTATCTCTTTGTGTGCATTACACATTGTAAGGGAGAGGCAGGGTGGGCCTGTCCATACGGCGAACGAAGCAGTCGCTCCAGGCGCTAAATCCAAAAGGGCGCCTAAATGGCAAAGAAAGTACAGGTACCTATATAAATATTATTAGGAGCAAACAGGAGAGGCGCCATAATTGGATCTCGCTCCATTCTTAAATTTACTTCGGGCCGGCGCTGGGGAAAGGCAATTAAAAAACATGGCAAGGCACTTGCTGTTTCGCAAATTTTGAAAACGTTAAACGGAGGTTTGGACGCAAGTCTGTTAAGAAAACTTCCAGCGTGTGGTTTCTCTGCTGGCATTTGTAGCTGGATTTCAGGCGGCATTTTTTTGAGAGAGCGGTCGTTTAGGGTCTTCATCAACGGCTCTTGCTCCGACCTTTTGGCTATCGATGCCGGAGTTTCTCAGGGATTAGTTCTCTCTAAAACTCTTTTTCTTCTGCACATCAACGATCTGCTTCTGCTTTGTTTTGGTGGGTATGCAGACGAAAGACAGCATTGAGGATGTGCGATTGTTGAGAGAGGTTATGGTAGAGCAAAGGAATTTTACTTTAAGCCAGATCTTCCACTGGGATGACTATAATCTGATCAATTTAAGTACAGCCAAAATACAGGCGTGTGTTTTCACCACACAAAAGAGTCCTTTTGTCTGAACTCCTACTTTTCGAGGTACGACAGTGTCAATTGCCAATAGTAGTAGAAATGACATTAAAAAAGCGGCCAAAGAGCTGGGAATCCTAAATAGGGTTAAGCGATACTTCACACTCGGACGACAACTTTTGATCTGTCATCGTCGTACATAGAATATTGCTCTCATCTTTGCGATATCTCAGCTAAATACCAACTAAGTAGCTGCACTTGACTAAGTGGAACGCAGTGCCAAAAAACTAATTTGTGATGAGGAATTGTAGCGAAACATAAAGCTTGGGGTATCTCAAAAACCTAAGTTCAAACATTGGAAACACGATATTTCAAGACGCCATCGTTCTACTTTGTCATTTTTTATTTTACTGCTATGATTTTGATTTAGCATGTAAGAAACAGATTGTTGGTCGGTTATTAATATAAAATGTCTTCCAATTAGGTAATGACGCCACTTCCTAACCGACTCAATAATGGCTTGAGCTTCTTTTTCTATGCCAGAATGTTTACGTTCTGTGTCAGATAGAGATCTTGAGAAAAATGCAACAGGGCGATCCTTTTGTGAAAGAGTAGCGGCAATAGCATGATCAGATGCATCGGTTTCAACGAGAAATGTAGCCGTTTCGTCAATTGCTGTTAAAGATGCCTTAGCGATGTCAGTTTTTAACGTCTCAAAACTTCTACACGCTTCGTCATTGAGAGGAAAAGAAGCGGTAGATAGGGGATTAACTTTTTCCGAAAAATTACTTATCCATTTTGCATAGTGAGCAAACATTCCAAGAGTTCGTCTTAAGGCCTGTATGTCAGTTTGCACAGGAAGATTAAGTAAGGGGTTTAATCGTTCTCGATCCGATTGTATTTTGTTGTTGTGAATAGTGTATCCCAAAAGATTTATTTTCACTACATTAAAGTTAGATTTTTTTTCATTGATAGTAAGTTTGTATTTCTTCACCGCGTTCATAAATTTATTCAGGTTTTCAGCATGATCTTCTTTTGTTCGGCCGCAAATTACGTCATTAAGGTATGCATACGTTCCAGTTAATTTTTCAGATTTTATGATATATTGTAGTGTTCTTTGAAAGGCCGCAACACCATTCGTGATACCAAATGGAATTCTAGTGAATTGGTAGAGATTTCCGCAAGCTTCGAAAGCTGTGAATGGTTTTTCTTTGTCTAAAATGGGCACCTGATGATAAGCATTCTTCAAATCGATTTGGCTAAAATGTTTATATGTAGCTACTTTGCTGACTATCGATTCTATGTGAGGAAGAGGAAACGCATCTAAGTAAGTGAACCTCTTGATTGTTTGAGAGTAATCTATTACCATTCTTTTCTTGTGTGTGGTTCCTCCAGTAATCAGAACTTGTGCACGCCATGGTGACATACTGGGTTCAATAATCCCAGCGTTTAGTAGTTGATTCACTTCTTTTTCTATAAATTTCTGATCGGCAACTGAGTACCGTCTTGATTTTATTGCAATAGGTTTCAATTCAGAAGAAAGATTTGTAAAAACCGACGCAAGTGGTACAGAAGTTATGATGGTGTTATGACCCGGAAGATGACCACTCAGAACGCTGAGATTAGATTAAAAAAGGCACTAGAGGAATTACAACTCAGTAGGGAAAACTATAGCCAACTACTTAGGGAAAGAGATGATAGTGAAGATGAAATAAAAGCTGTCATATTTAAGAACACACAATTAAAAAAAGAATTAGCTGCCATACATGCCCAACTCCAGGAGGTCATGATACACCGTGATGAGTTACTCAATACAATTAGCAACTTTGACCAGTGCGGCAATATCTTTGAACAAACCCTAATACGCAATAATGAGTTAGAAAATAACCTGAGGGATGCCAATAAAACAATACTGCGTTTGGAAGAAGATAAAAGGGAACAAGAGTACTTTCAAACTCAAAATCTGTATGAGGAGTTGATCGGCACTCCGGGTAATCAAGATTTTACAGCAAAGTTAGATTTTTGTAATAGAACAAAATCAGGGGTCAATAGAAATCAAGTTAGATTTAACAAGAAAAAACACATTAAAAAATATATTAAACTAAATAAATACATATCTAAAACAAACAAACTCATTAAAAAACAAAAATGCTTTTATAATAATGTTTTACTAAGGAAGCAACGCTTAGATTTAGTTGATAGCTTAGAAATATATAACCAAAAACTACATGAAAGTAGATTAAAATATGACTTGGATATAGGACAATTGCAGGCTGACATCTCTAAGTTGCATAAGTCTTTGGAATCAATGACACATTTATATAACTCGGCAGAAGAACAAATTAACGGAACACATTCTGGCTGCGAACAAATTACTGGATCTTGGTAATGAGGGAACTAGTTTTAAATCATTGCCAAATATTACAATAAATTCCACATTAAGTTCTTACCAACAGGGAGATGTGAGCAGGCCGTTGTCATCAATAAATTCAAATTTACATGTAATTTCTAATGATGTAAGCCAGGTAATACCTTGTGTACAAGTAAAGGCTAATGATGTTTTTATGTATTCAGATAGATTAGGAGTTGGCTACGGTTCCTTATTAAATAATTATTTGAAATGTAATATTATAAATAATTGTATGCCAGATGCAAAATTTGATAAAATAATTGATTGCATACAAAATAGTAATTTAAATTCAAATTCAACACTCATTCTTATGGTGGGAAATAGTAAAAAAATTAGCAAATCAAATTTAATTAAAAATTGTACAATTTTGTCAAAAATTAATATAGAAAAAATTCTCCTCTGTGCCTTCCCCTTTTGTAAAAATAACAGTAACGATGACAATAACAGTATTCACATATTGAATACTTTACTATATAATATTTGTCAAAATAATGACAAATTTGTGTTTTTTGACACCAACAAATTTACAAAAAATTGTTGTGTTATGACTGGCAGCTCTATACACCTGCCTAACAAAATGAAAAAACAAATAGCAAGTTTGCTAGCTTACAATATTAACAGTTTTGTTATTAAAACAAAAACTTTTTGTAGTGAACCGATTAGTAAATGTACTAATCCAAGTATTTTTCCTTTGACATCCTCTGAGGCTTTAAACTAAGAGGGAAGACAAAAGCTAGGCCGAATATGTATTTTAATGTTGTTCATCAAAACATTCAAGGCCTGGCCGGCAAAGAGTTAGGTTTAGGATTATTTTTAAAAGATTTTAATGTTCATGTAATTTGCCTCACAGAACATTGGATAAAAAAACATGAACTAATGTTAAACATTGAAAATTATAAAGTCGGTAGTTCGCTCATAAGGGAGTCTGCATCTAGAGGAGGATCACTTATTCTTGTTAAAAATGAATTCAAATGTAAAGAACGCAAAGACATCGTGTCGCTTTCAGTTGAGCGAACTATTGAGCTAGCATGTGTTGAGCTGGAACAATTTATAATAATTAGCGTGTATAGCCCCCCCAAATCTAATTACCATATTTTTGAATCCACTATGGATGAGGCTCTGAGAAGGCTATCAAAATCGTGTAAAAAAGTAGTTGTATGCGGTGATTTCAACGTTAATATATTAGAAGACACACAAACGTCCACTCAATTTCTTAATCTCTTCAAGTCATATGATTTAATAAATCTTTTCAATGAACCTTCCAGGGTAACGCCCACGTCGGCTACTTGCTTAGATAATATTTTTTGTAATGGTAAAGTGTTAAAAAAAAACATATTGAATTGTCTAACTTCAGACCATAGTGGACAGGAAGCATCATCGTGTCCCAAACATAGTAGATTATGTGTATAGGCCGGTTACTATTAATAAAATAGACAGATTTAAAGCAAAAATTGAAAATGGTGTTAATTTACTAAAGCCTGGTAGTCAGAATGTTGATCAATTATATGAGGGCCTTTTTGGTTTGGTAAAAAATGAATTTGATAATCATTTTAAGCAGAAAAAAGTAAAAATCAACAAACAGAATTGTAAGTTTAATGAATGGGCTACACCTGGTATTTACAAAAGTAGAAAAACATTATATGATTTGTATAGTCTAAAAGCTGAATCTCAAAACCACAACATTATAGACCATGTTAAAAAATACTCCAAATTATTTAAAATAGTATGCGCCAAAGCAAAGTCAATTTATCTTCATAATTTAATTTCGGCTTCCAAAAATAAAGCGAAAACTACTTGGAATATTATAAATAAAGAAACATGTAGACTAAAACCAAGCAATCCTGCTTACTCTCTCAAATTAGGGGATAAGTTAATAAACACGAGCACAGAGGTTGCGAATACATTTGAGAATTTTTTTTCAAACATAGCTTCCTCCACTACTGAAGGGCTTGCTTCTTCCGCTGATCTAGCTGAATCCCTTCTCAAGTCGGCTGTCGATGAGTGCAAATTTTCATTTAATTTTAGACATATAAACCCTGATTTAATTATAAAAACTTTTAGAGAATTGAATATGAAAAAAACTGAAGATCTTTGGGGAATTTCCGTTCATATTATCAATACAATTATAAATTCAATAGCCCCTCATCTCGCAATAATTTTCAACAAATGTATTGATGATAGACAGTTTCCAACTTTAATGAAGTTTAGCAAAATTATTCCATTATTTAAATCCGGCGAGAAATGCGATCCCGCTAATTTTCGACCAATATCTATCTTGCCAGTACTAAGTAAAATATTTGAAAAAATTATGTTTAGTCAACTTTTATCGCACTTTAATTTGAATAAATTATCACATCACAATCAATATGGATTCAGGAAAGGTAGAAATACCACTGATGCGGGAGTAGCACTTCTAAAACACGTATTCGATGCTTGGGAGAGTAGGTTAGATGCTATAGGTGTTTTTTGTGACCTGTCAAAGGCATTTGATTGTGTGGACCATAAAACGTTAATTAAAAACTTAGACATTATGGTGCTTCAAATGATTCGTTAGATTTAATTAACTCTTATCTTACAGGTAGAACACAAAAAGTGTGCATTGATGGAGCTGAGTCTTCAGGGTCGGCCCTTACCATGGGTGTCCCTCAGGGATCAGTATTAGGACCCTTGCTATTTTTAATATACATTAACGACCTTCCATATTATATGTATAATCTTTGTGAGATGGTATTGTTTGCAGATGACACTTCAATAATTTTTAAAATTAAGAGGGGCGAATTATCATTTGACGATATTAACAATACCCTCTCTAAATTATTGCATTGGTTTGCTACGAATAATCTTTTGCTTAATGCAAGAAAAACAAAATGTGTTAAATTTACTTTGCCTAATGTAAGGTTTTCCGCCACAAATGTTATTGTAAAAGATGAGCCATTAGACACAGTAGACTCCTCTACCTTTTTAGGTATAACTGTAGACTCTCGACTGCAATGGGGTGCTCATATCAGGTCTCTGTCTGGAAGACTTAGTTCTGCTGCTTATGCTGTGCGAAAGATAAGACAATTGACTGATGTTGGAACGGCAAGATTAGTATATTTTAGCTACTTTCACAGTATAATGTCATACGGTATTTTGTCATGGGGCTCAGCGGCAGATATTGAGTCTATTTTTATATTGCAAAAACGTGCTGTGCGGGCTATTTACGGCCTTAGACCCCGTGACTCTCTAAGAGAGCTATTCAAAGAGATCAACATACTAACAGTTACATTTCAATACATTTTCGAAAACATTATGTACGTCCGTAAAAACCTCGAATTTTTTGTCAAAAATAGTGACGTACACAATTTCAATACCCGAAATAAAGATAAACTTGCCGTTCCAGGATTCAGACTGCGAAAAGTAGGTAATTCGTTCATGGGAAATTGTATCCGTATTTTCAACAAATTACCACTATCAATTGCTGACCTCCCTGTACATAAATTCAAATCATATATCAAAGTTGTTTTAATGAAAAAGGGCTATTACACTATTGATGATTATATAAATGATAGGAACGTATGGCTTTAAATTGTATCAGCTCGCACTGGCATATATCTTTTGTAAACATGTTTATTTAAAAAGAGGCTGACAATAGTGACCGAGTTTCTTGCGCTGCTTCTTCTCGGCACTAGCCCACATTTGTCCCGAAGCAGTGGTAGGTTAAATATTGGGACGTGTAAAAGCGCCTCCAGGGGCCTTACCATTAGCTCTTAAAGCAGGACTGCTATTGGACTGCATTGCTCTTTTGTACTATGACATCGTTTTTAGCAGGCCTGTGGCAGGCCAATTTACGTTGACGTTTCTAAACCGTTCACCATTTTTTTACTATGAACTTTTCAATCTTTTCATACCATGACACTCAATTTGACAGCAGGTAAACGTCCTTTTGAGCGAAGCTAATGTCATCCTAGCCATCTTGAAGAAGTTACTAGGAGACTAACTTTTTCGACATATTTCATGCGTTTCTCAGACTTTTTTCAGCAGTTTTGTGAAAATTTACATGTTTCATTATAGATTAAGGAACCTAATTACAGTGTAAAGAAACCTGAAGGTCTTTGAATTAGTATTTTGTATAAAATGTTTATATCATCAATCATCATTTACCAAAATGAAAATACAATTTCGACAAAATTGTTAGCATGGTTTTGTGATGTAATAGGTATATACAATAGAATATATTGAAAAAACTGTACCTTCAAATTTTATAACTCTTCTTTCTTACTAATATTTATGTGTAATACTTTTTTCAGATTTGTAACAAATACATGGAAATTATAAGTGTAAATGATGGCTATGATTCATTTAATTTACAATAAAATATGGTCTCATCATCCTTTGTAGTCTCACTTGAATGAACTGAGCACTATAGCATCTGTATGGCTTTTAGGTAAACATACAATACACATTTTAGTTTAACTTTAAAGATATGTCCTTTCCGTTCAATTGAGTAAAAAGAAATGATAAAGAAACATATTTTACAGGTTATAGCACCTAAAACCCTTGTGTTATGAATATGTTGCTGATTTTGTTTGTTTAAATATTGCCTGGGTGTAAAACACAACTAAGTTTTAGTTCTTATATAACACATTTGCAGCAGTCTTACAAAGATGATAAAATTAATGAATATTTCCTTTTATTGTAGGTGATTTTAGAAATTCACTGCTCAAATTTATGATGACAACAATTGTTTAAGCAGAATTAGATTTTTCTGAAGCGTATTATACCTTTATAGAGACATGTAAAAACTCTTAATGACAGAGAGAGATCAATTATAGGTGTTCTACAGACTCTTATTCAATGGTTCATTACCAACCTCAGGTAGCTAGCCTTATTGCAAAAGCATTTGTAATCCTACATAACATTTTGCAATGCAGCTAATCAATTATCTCACAGATCAAGCAAATTTATCTCACAGACGAAGAGGTTCACCAATAAGCTTATGTATTGATGTATTTTTTAACCCCTTGTAATTCCAGACACAAATAAATTGTCTTATGGCTCGATTCCACAACTTCGGTAGCCGACCAGTTAATACATATACCTAGAAAGTTATGGTTGTTTTGTTAGATTTTAAATTTAGGGTTAAAACTGAAGTACTGTTATATTAAGTATGTCTTTTTTATTTTAATATGTGTTTGAAATATATTTTTTTGTAATTATATTACATATATGAAATCATGTGTTTGTATTTTTTACTGCAAAAATTCTACAAAACATGTCTACTTAACCAAATGCTCGACTGATAGAGAATACCTAATATGTAATATAATTTTCTGTTTCCTCTTCCTCTCCTTGAATCATTAATTATTTTATGTTTTATTTTTTGCATTTAGTCTACCCAGTCAGTACTAAAATAGAATAGATTATTATAATACCCATGTAAAAAGTAGTAGTAGTCTTTTACTACACAGTGTAACTGAACCAGAAACTTCATTCAAACCCTAATTTTATGACTACATCGCCCGCAGAATTAAAATTTCTGCCACCCTTTCCATTCGCTTGGAGTGGTCTCCAGCTGTTAAAGATTTGTTAACTGTTATTCCCAAAGGTTATACAATTGGGTGTAAGAAACTAGGCGTTTTTTTTTGTTGGTTTTCACTGAAAGTCAATGGATGATCACTTTTTTATACTAATATTTTAATAAAATTACTTACAATTCCACTTTACTTTATTCAGTACTTACACACAAGTATGACATTGTGAAAATATGGTTTAACCACATGAATAAATATTTACTCATGTGGTTTAACTCAATGTTTAACTATAAATATAAAATAGTCGAACGTACGTACTACTCCGGGAAAATGGAATATTTCTTCAATTTTTGAATGTTACCGCCAAAAATGCAGGCAGAACCGTTCCAATCATGATCACGTTAAAATGTCTATCCACATTTTCAATAACCCAACACTGTACATTAATTACTATCGCCAAGAAGGTAATTTTACTAGAATTGAGTATTTTAAGTAATCTCCTGCAAAATAGCAACATTAAGATCGACTTTTTCTCTTTAAAATCCAATAAGTATAAAGTTTTTCAAAAACCGGTAATTTGGAATAAATCTTGTATTTGTGTATTTGAACGTTTTCAACTAAAAAGAGACAGATTTATCTGAACCAGTATAGCTCTGTCTCGTTCATGCAATCTGCAGACAAACAGACCATAGACAAGCTTAGCAGTTCACCTTTTGGTTTAGCGGTGCTAAAGTCGTTCAGCTATTCAGCGGTTATGGTATGATTTTTAGCAGGGCAAAAGCAGCCCTACTGTTGAACTGCCTGGAAATTGAGTGGCTTGCTATAAGCTGATGGTAAGCCCCCAGGGGCCTATTTGCAGAAATAAAACTGATTTTAACTGAAGCTTCCACGACGTTACAAATTTTGAGTGGTTCTCCCCACCAAAATTGAATTCCAACGAAGAATGATCTTTCAGTAAATCATGACCAATAATAATATCTGCACACAAGTTGTTAACCATCAATAATGGTCGATGTTTGTGTACATGATTGCCAATCTTTATCGTAGCGAAGCATGAACCATCAACATGAGATACATTGTTTAGAGATGCTAGAGTTATTGTTTGGTTACAAAATTTATTTTTAAGTTTCATTGAATGTACTAGATCCTTATCAATAAAACTCACAGAGCTGCCAGTGTCAACAAGTATATCAGCACGTAGATCATTTACGGATATTATAGAGATTGTCGCCTTTTGTAAACTAGCTGGAGACGCGGCTAAGATGTTGGAAAATTGGGCGGAACTTGTGGATGGTTGCGCGGAACTTGTGGATGTTGGCGTAGCTAAATTAGTTTCAGTAGCTTCAACTTCATCTATCGCCATAAAGTTTACCGATAGTTTCTGACCTCGACAGACGTTTGCAAAATGTCCTCGTTTTGAACATAACTGATAGATAGCATTATTAGCGGGACATTTGATTCGTTGATGAATATTGCCACCACAAAAGAAACAGCGTTTACGCCTCTGTGAATTATAATAATTACCAGTAGTATTTGAATCTTCTTTTAATGGACGAACGTTGTGGGCATTTAAGTGAATGTCATTGTGGGTTTGAAATGATTTACAGTTTTTCTCCGCCATCTCGGGAGATAGAGCTTGGTTTTGAGCTTCGTCTAGGTTTAATGTAACGTTTTCAAGAAGTCGCTGTTGAGATGAGATACCTGCGATAAAAGCGTCACGAACGTATTCATCTTTGTACTCATCACCAGAGACATTTCTGAACTTGCAATCGTGGGCGAGTAATTTTAGTCTACGACTGGTTCAGGGGTTTTCGACATTTATTTTTGCTGAATAAATTGATATAAATAAAGATACAACCAATTACTAGATTTAGGTTTTATTCAGCAAAATGTTGACATGACATTAATAACAAATTAACAAACATTCATAGACTAATATTTGCAAAGAGGATTATACCACAGTGGGAGTTTTGCGCGGGAAACGAAAAGAGAAAGATGGACTTTGTTTCGTAATTTTGTGAAAATCTCCCGTAAAACTACAGTAATTATTGAAATATATAAACCACCCATACATTTCACTAAGTTAGGTTAGTTCTGGGTTGGCAAAATATGTCAAATAATAAATATGAGGGGTGTAAAAGCAAAAACGCTTCAGTCCAATATTTTCATTTTTTAAACTAGGCACACCAAATTGAAGTGCTCAAAAGTCGCAATATTCTTATTTAAGCATGAAAGTGCAAATTCACCTCAATCCCATACAAAAAGTACTTCAAAAGTAGCATTTGCGAGCAAACCAGCTTCGATCCAAAATTTGTTGGGAGCAAAGCCGCCTCAATCACAATAGACCAATCAGAAGCCACTATTTCAAAATATCTAAGATGGCGAATCTGTTACTTTTCATACTAAGTCGCGTATAAATAGTGTTCGTTTTTTTGTGTTTTCCTGTTAATATTTGATTGTTATGGAAGAAAAAATTTAACCTGCACGTCCAGGACGAGCCAGAAAACGTGTTAGAAATGAAAGTCAATGGCGGCGTGTACAGGAAAAGGCAAAAAGGTATTTGAAAGATCACTATAATTTTGCACGTTAATGGTAGGGTCTGCAGCAATGGTCATTTGATGCCAATTTTTTAATTAATTTCTAACCAATATTTACGAACGAAAGAAATTTAATTTTGTTCTTCCTAAAATAATATCTGGTTACGCAGTTTTACAAAAAATACGTCTGTTTAAATTTTGGCGCATGGTAACGTTTATTTTTTTTGCTTATGGTATTCTGCAAAACATCTTCAACAATTACCTGCATCTCAGCACAATAAAAAAGCTATTTACGAGTGCAAAAATGTGACGGTGGCTGATGCTAAAAGATGGCATTTAAAGATGTTACTCTACTGCCGGGGCCAAAAAATAATTTGGCTTTAAAAAAAGAAAAATCAACTACCTGAAAAAGTTATTGAATAAACATTTTGGGTCAAAGTGGGACAGCAATGTAGAACTTGCCTATTACAAAAATGTCTTAAATTCAATTAATGATGGTGTAGGTAGATCAAGAGGATGAACCATTGCGATCCACCAAAGGCTGATTCAAATATAACAATTTAAAATCAGCCTTTAAATCTACATTATCAATTGAATTAGTTAATTAGTTTTAAAAGATTCTATTATAGTAGGTATATAAGTTTAATGACAAAGTATACAGGAAAATATTTTCTTTTTTTATAAACCCTTATTTTATTTGCAATCAGTACCCTAAGTCATTGTACGTTTTGACAGTTGTCAAACCAAAAAGTGAGATGTAAAATCGCTTCGATCCAAAGCTATTAAAAGCAAATCCGCCAAAGTCCGTGGTTCAAATGCAAATACACCTAAGTCGCAGACTATGACATGGCAGAATACTCTCAAACCCTAGCCAGTTTCAAAAAGACAAATAAACAAAAATAAAGTGGGCGCGGCGTGAAATTTGACAAAAATTTAAAAGTGTCAATCAAATCAATTGAAATTTGTATGTCAAAACAAAATTCGTTTGATCGGAACTAGTTTGTGTCTTTAACTATATGATTTATTTAAACATTATTTTTAGTTCAGAATAAGATAATAGTCACAGAGATGTTCAACAAATCTAAGACGGGATTATTCGCCTTATGTTTCTTTGTTTTTGCTTCTATTTTTATTATAGTCGCATTTGTAAGTCCTTATTGGTTAGTTACGGATGGTAAACTCAAAGATCCGAAATTTATAAGAATTGGTAAGTTAATTCTAAAATACTATCCTAAATATACTTAAATTTAAATATACATATATTGGTCAGAGGGTATCCTTAGGGGCGGGATTTGTTGTATTGATGTTTCCATTAGTCCCATTTAAATAGATTTAAAACCTTTCCAACCATTTTATTACTTGGATTTAACCAATACTTAATATTAATTCTATTGCCTTTGTTTTTTTGAATTTTTTAAAAATAAAATGAATAAAACAATGAGACCCTTTTTCAGACCTGTCAGTCTCAGTTAGTGCTTAGGCCTAAGTTTTAGAATGACCCACAAAGTCAAGTATGAAAATTTAAAATTAATATATTTATTCTGCAGGTTTGTGGGAAGTATGTTTCAATGGATTTGAAGAAGTACACCACTGGTATGACACAATATTCACAGGTTGCTGGTGGATATTTGAAGAGGAATACTATATCATTCATGATATCCTACTCCCAGGATTCTTTATAGCTACTCAATTCTTCTTTACAATAACTATGTGTTGTGTACTTGTTTCAATGTTCTTATCTTTTATCTACATGAAAAAAGAAAAGGATGATGAAAACTATGTTACTTTGCTAGTTACCTTAGGAACTATTCTAACTATAGGAGGTTTGTTGATTTTTGTAAAGAGTCATAACATTTTTTTCTATGTTTCTTCCACTCTAATTGTTTCGACTATCAGACAGTCAGTATAGTAGAAATTGTAGATTGTAGAAACAGTAATTATAATAAAATGTAGTTTTTTTAACTTTCCAATCATAATTAATCCCTCGATTGTGAGTTATTCCAGACACAATTGAAATCAATTGTTATCATGGCACCTGAGTGCCTTCTGGGGGTTGAGTGATTAATAAATGTAGTCTACTTATTTATATTTAAATAAAAATAGATAAACAATAACAGAAATCATTTTCTCCTTGATGACACTTACAAAGATCTTTAATCCCTCAACCCCCAAGAGGCACTCGGGGTGCCACGATAACAATTGATTTCAATTGTGTCTGGAATAACTCACGATTGAGGGATGTGCACCTTTAGTAATGTAAGTATAGGTACTAAAGATGACTATAGTTTGAAACTTCAATCCTGGAATGTTATTTTTATATGTATGTATAATTTTTCCTATGACTACACTTCACTCTTTTCTTTTTTAATGGAATTTGGGAATGGACCTTTTCCAAGGATAAGAATAAAAAATTACGACTTTCAATATTGTTATGTAATTCAAATTATATTAACTCGCATGAAATGTGTTTCAGGTTTTTCTGGAATAATATCAGTGGTTACATTTGGAGCCAGAGGAGATGGCCGTGACTGGATGCCAAACTGGGAACACAATGACCTTAGCTGGGCTTTTGCACTTGGTGTAATTGGTGTAATTTTTCTCTTTCCATCTGGAATTCTGTTTTTGGTTGAAGCAAGGGTACATAAATATAAGAAATTGCATGAAATGCAGAGTCGTGAACCATCATCTTACACCATGCATGAAAGAAAAATTCCATACTCTGGTGGACATACAGATATTTAAATAATTAAAAAAAGTATCTCAATGGTGAAAAGATATGACTGAAAAGTAATCTCAAATGCTTCATTTTTCAAGGAAATATATCCGTCCATTTGTAAAAAAAAGTTACTTATATACAGTGCCTTAATTTGTAAGTAATTTAATGAGCTTATAAGTATTGTTTTAATCCTTTTTTGACCAAGGTTTTTAATCACAAATATGTATTAGCAATTATGATTATACTATTATCATATTAATGACATTATTTTAATGACAACTTTAATTTAAGATATGTCTTTCATTTTAGAACCTATGTCTACTTGTTTATATTTAGCATCACAGCATTTATCTAGAGCTAGACTAAGGTTGTGGGGTACAGTGTCTTTGGTAAGCAAAGCACATTGTGCAGCTTGGGTACCAATTGTTATACTTAGTGCTTGATTCTTGCCAAGCAGAATTCCATGTATAAATCCACTGGCAAAGCAGTCCCCTGCACCTGACACACTTTGTATTGTATGTAGAGTTTTACAAGGATAGAATCGTGCCTGTAATTGACTCTTTTCGTTTCTGACTGTAATTACTCCTTTTGAGCCTAAGGTTACTATTATAAATTCTGCACGACGTGATAAAGTTGTTGATAATGTCAATATCTCGTTAATATCACCATCTGCAATTACTTCATTCTCGGGCTTCAAAAAATTGGCCATTGCTCGCAATTCTGATAAGTTAGGTGAAACATAAGTTAATTGGTGATTGCTCTTCAGCGCTTTTACTGCTTTTCTTTTGTCCGTAGGTTCGAAGAAAACTGAAAAGCAAAAATCAATTATTAGTTTAGAGTTTCCAGTAGGTATAAAGCTATATATTTGGATTGAGTAAAAAAGCGGGGCATTAACGTGATAAGTGCGTTTTCATTTTAAGAGAGTGATTGATAATGCTTGGTAGTAACGGCCTTTAATCATCCCACTGTAGGGCAAAGGTCTCCATCATTGAATTCAAGTTACCATGCTAGCCAAATGCGGGTTGGTGATCACAAACCCGGAAATTCGAGAATTACTGTCTGACCCGGGGACAGAACCCAGGACTCTGAGATTTTGTCCCAGCTACTAGACCGACGCTAGATAATGCTAACAACCATTATAGTAGCAATTAGTTATTTTAAGCTGCGGAGGCGAGCGTGGATGATTGCACCTTGTTACAAGGGCAAAGAGGCTGCACTTCCCGCAGCGCCGGAGAAGAGGTACTCCTAATGCTTGCTTGCATGCTGCCTGCTTGCTGGTATGTTGCATGCTGCATGCTTACAGGGCCCCAATTCTGATAATTTATAAATGGCTCAATAGCATCGCAATCGTATATTTTGACATTACTTTAAATGTGTCAAAATATACAATTGCGATGCATGCTATTGAGCCATTTATAAATTATCAGAATTGGATGACCAAGGGAAATAGGGATTAATTTTTATATATATAGATGACAAATTATATGACAGTGGTGTTATGAATGTTCGAAAAAAAACTTCGAAGAAATGTTATTTCGGCCAAGCATAACTTCGGCAACAAGTTTTTCGACCAAATGAAACGTCGTTCGGTCGGGGTAACGATAAAAAACGAATTCATAATAGGACAACTGATACAGTCCGAAACGTCATTTTGGCGAAATGAAAAAATGCGAAAGGAAATTAGTTGAAAAGTTTTCGGTAAAAAAACAATAGGCTATTTTTGAAACCCATTTTATAATTTCAATTTTATTTCATTTTATAATTTAAATTTTATTTTTATTCCATTTTATCAAATAATTGACTGGTTTTTGAAACACATTTTATATTATTAAGTAGAGGTTGAAGAACCCAGTAAAAGTAGTTTTTTTTAAATTCTGGTTACATATTTGATGAAAAATATCAAAATGAAAATTGAAATAGCGCGCCAAAACGCTATTTTGTCAATATGGCGCTGCAATGGGGTCGGTGACATCACCTGCCTGTCTTGTGATCTGTAGCACATAATCATCTACATACATTTGTTGCTAACAAATAACCAAAGTGCGATTGGATCTATATTTTAACAGTGACTTATGTAATAAAATGAGTTTCAAAAGTTTCAAATGGTATGCAGTTCCAAAATAGAATAGAATAGAATATTTTTATTGCCGAATCATAACTTAATCTATTACAATTTACCTGTTATTCCTACACTAGGCTAGGCCTGATTCGTAAGAATCACATTGAATTTACTCACAAAACATGCACCTAGTAATTTTTAATTTAGATCAAAAGTTTCTAACATTGTCATTAAATTCATACTATTATACATATATTATATGATTTACATAAAAACTAAAATTAAATTAAATTAAAATTAAAGAAGCGCTTGTGTGTATATATATGTGCGTGTGAATGAGTGTGTGTGCGTGTATTTGCGATTATGAGTGTTTTATGTATGTATCAGTGCGTGTGCATGAGGGTGTGAGTGGGTGGAAATATCTAAACTGAAACTTTGAGAACATCTTCAGTCTCCTCATAACTCCAAGTCAGCAGAAGGTTTTGGACATGCCTCCTGGCTTCATATAGTTGGACGTACTTTAAATTACATAAGCCAATGACCTTATTATAAATGCGAGGGAAAAGAAATGCTTTGAATCTGTGCGAAAAATTTGTTTTTAGAATAGGAGTTTGGAGTCTGAAGACTCTTTTCCTGGACCCACCCTGCTCCAGCAAGTTGATGGCTATTTTGTGCATGTATACTACGACTCTGAACAAATATAGTCTCCGGACACTCAGCACCTGGGCTTCTTCGTACAGATCACTAGTATGGTATCGCCGTGGCCTGCATAGAGCCATGGGCGAAGCCACGGTGGGGCAGGATGGGGCGTTCGCCCCAACCAAACCGTAAAAAATAAATTATCTACGTTCTAACGATAATACAAAATCCGTAAGAAAGTTCACACTCGGCAGTCGACTAAAAAAAAATCGATCAGAACAAAAAGTTTTCCATTTTCAAAATCCGTTTTGTGTTTCGTTTGTGTGTGTGATTGAGTGGTTGAGTTGAATGGGAAAGCGACCCGTATTGATTGCTTGTTTACTATTTTACTTTAAAAACATCGTGAAGTTGATTTTACAATGCCACGCATCGCAAAAAGACAGACGCACCGCGCAAATCCTCCGGCAGAGAGTCCTACCCAGTTTTGGAATCGATCACTGATTATTCCACTTAGACTCGCTAATTATGTCATTGGAAGAGTGTTTCTCAGAGAACAACTTACTGGCATATTCTTTGATCTTATTGCACCCATCATCATCATCATCAGCCTATCGAAGTCCACTGCCGGACATAGGCCTCTCCAGTTGCACGCCACTTATGTCGATCCTCGGCTTCTCGCATCCAGCTCCTGTCAGCCTGTTGCGCAAATCATCACTCAACCTGACCTGAGGGCGTCCTACACTACGTTTGCCGAGACAGTGTCTACATTCAAGAACTCGTTTACCCCAGCGGTTGTCGGTTCTGCGGCTACTATGGCCAGCCCACTGTACGAACATTTTCGACCCCCGATTTTGTTCGATCGCTCTGTCAATTGAAAGAGTATTGGAGAAACGTAGGTCGTGTCGTAAGAGCTAACTGATCTCTTGGTTAAGAGCGCGCTTTCCTGACGAAGTGACGGGTGGGTTTTCACATCGTTCCTTCACTAGCCCTAAAGTCCTTTTCGAAAGCTTTGACTGCCCTTATGCATTTCTCAAAATCTCGTAACTTCTTCCCTGAGGATCCGAACCACATTTTCGAGGTTCTAGTTTACGTCTGTTGTGGTTTCCACGGCAGCGAGTCGGTTCTCCAGGTTTGACTGAAACGTTTTAGATCCTATCTTGGTTTGTAAATTAAGTCGGAGCCTTGACTTCATCAGACGGACACGTTCAGCCTTAAAATCGATATTCAGAGAACCTCAAACGAGTCGGTAATCGCTTTCAGTATTAAAACTGTTGATCACGGAGACGTCTCTGAATATTTTGTTGGTCATGATGAAGTCAATCTCATTTTTCGTCATAGTGTCGGGGCTTTGCCATGTCCACTTCCTATGGGGCTGTTTCTTAAAGAAAGAGTTCATCAAGAAGAGCCCCTCCCTTTCGAGGAAGTTGACAAGCATTTACCCCCTATGGTTTCTGCATCCAAATCCATGGGATCCTACTACCGTTTCGTTGTAATTCTGTATTTTAACGCTAAAGTGTGGTGGCAGTTACGGTGTGTCTAGACTGGGCTTGGCTCCACCATGAGTGAAAAACTGCTAACCTAAGGTTCTGCCAGAACCCAGGCTTCTTTTAAAGTAATATTATGAAGTTAGTTAATACCTAAATAAATAAACCACCTATAATACCTATGTGTGATTGTTCTATACTTTCTGTAAATGAAAGTATAGTATGTATTTTATAGATAAACTAGCTGTTGCCCGCGACTTCGTCCGCGTCAATTTCAGTTGTTGCTTGGGTATTTATTTTTTGGGTGGCTTGAACTGTTTACGCAGCGCACGCAACGGAAGCCTTCAAATATGAATAATTTTCCCCGTTTTTGCAACATTCACTGATTCGTCGCTCCTTTTGGTCGCAGCGTGATTTTATAAAGCCTTCCTCAATAAATGGACTATCCAACACAAAAATAATTTTTCAATTCGAACCAGTACTTCCTAAGATTAGCGCGTTCAAACAAACAAACAAACTCTTAAGCTTTATAATATTAGTATAGATATAAACCTCTATGTAGACTAACGCCCTGAGCCCAAAGGGCTGAAGGTCATTTTTAGATGAAAGATTTCGTCGTGTAGATAGGTGAGCATACAGATATAAGGTGTAACCTTTTTGTATGAAAAAAATAACCGGGGCAAGGCCGCGGGTATGGTTTGCTAGGTACATATTTTAGACTACTGCCCCACCCTGTGCCCATGGCTGGCTACGCCCATGCCAAGAGCCACCTTTAGGACAGCTCTCTGTGCCCTCTCCAAAACCATCAATGTAGTCGACCCAACGCCACCCCAGGTCAAAATGCAGAAATTAATGACGGGCTGACACAACGCTAGGTACACCAATTTTAATAAACTACCATCCGTTGTCTCTCTTAGTATTTTCATAGCATAAATCAGTTTGCGAACTCTTCCTGCGGTGATAGATATGTGCCTCTTAAAGGTAAGTTTTTCATCCAAAAAGACTCCTAAGTACCTAAGAGCTTACATTTTTTTTATTTGGGCTCAATTACAGCTAGAAAAAATTTCGTCCAAAGATGTTTTACATGTCCCATCGTGCACTTTGATGTACAATAGAGCTGGAGGAGGTCTAGAAGCAGCAGTCTTGTGGAAACACAAAAATTGGGTCTTGGCAGCATTCAGAGTCAGGAGATTGCGATTAAACCAGTCATAAATTGCCTGCATACCTGAAGCTGTATCATGAAGAACCTCATTCCAAATGTATAAATACTTCTATAAAAACTTCGGAAAACTATTGTAAGTGTTCAAAAGAAAGTCTAGTGTGCCGAAAGTGGTTGCACCTATTTCGGAGGGATCATAATAACATAGCGAATAGTACAAATATTTTCTTCTGTGAGGACCATTTCGATGTAAGTAAACATAATATTTCTAATTTTTTATAATTAGGAATGTAAATATTTTGTTTTTGTTTTGAGGTTATAATACCTACCTCTAATGTTTTTAACAGAATGCCTCTTGCAACGCATTTCGAATATTTACGATGTTTTTATAATATTAAATGGAAATTGAAGCTACAGTCTTATGATTTCAATAAACATTACACATAAAGATCCTAACTAACTAGTTTGTTTGTGACAGATTTTAAATTGTTTGGCAGGTTACTGCTTTCTGCTTAACAAAATCGTTGTCCATGGTAAAAGTAATTGACAGGATTTGTAAAATATTGGAAATAAATCACACAAAAACAATGGATACTATTATCAAAACATTTTGAAAAGCTATAAAAACACAAATAGGTAAACGAAGTTATCAAGCAGGTGACGTCATCATAAACCCGACCAATCAGGAGCGTATCGTGTCACGTGACAAACGTTTAAATAAATGCATTTTTATTTCTGGAGATATGAATAAATCGTTTATTATTTTCAACTTCCGTTACTAAATAACCATTTTTAAAACTCATAATATAAGCTGATAATAGTAATTAGCACTTTATTTTTCGCATTGTCAAATAGCTTATTCGGACTTATGATAGGTAACTCTTAAAAAAATGGTTGCCTGTAAAGTCGGTTTTACGGGCGAAGATTTTACGTGACAACGTCTTTTTCTCGGTAGAATATTTATTGATATGAATATAATTAAATTGCACAATAGGAACAAGGAATTGAATGAAAATAAGAATTGCACAAATTTTAACTATAGAAATATATTTTGTTTACTAAAACATTGTACATGTAAACTTAAACTTAACTAACTAATGAAATATCAGTGTACAATTTTTACCTTTATTGTTGTAGTTGTTGTAAATGACGAATCTAAGCACTCCACATTTTCACTACGGACACAGCTGACGATACTTTAACCACACGTGTGAACTTGTATTATGACGCTTTCTTGTTTTTCCAACGCCAAGAACGTTCGAGAAAGACAAAGACAGAGACACAAGCATGCGCCGATTCAATGCGCCTAATTCTCTAGTGCTGCGCGCGCGGCAGACCGATCATAGTTGAGTGGGAGAGAGACGCAAGGCATTCGGCGGGCCTCTCTCTCGTTCGGTGACTCATCGTAACGTTACCGAGCGTTACACTTTTTCATAAGTGACTCCCAGCCGCAACCCAATTTAAGACGTTGTCACGTCAAAAGTAAACATGACGTTGTCTTAGCCAGCAAGCCGAGGCTGCGGTGTGGTGAGCTAAAACCATCTGCGACGATAAGCTCGCGTGGGACCGCCGGAGCTCCGCAGCGCTGGAGCCGTGACAGAAACCATATGCATGCTGCATGCTGTACGCTGCATGCTGCATGCTGCATACTGCATGCTCAATGCTGCATGTTTGCCATGCATGCTACATGCATGCATGGTTGCATGGTGTATGCTGATAGAATTGCTTACATAGCATTGCTTGGGATTCTGAATGTAAACTTTCTGAGATATGATAATTCTGCCTTTTAATAACTATAGTTATGAAATGTATGCCAAAAGACGATTCTGACTGTGATCTTTCTGCGATGTGATGGTTCTGGTTTTTAATTATTGTTGATATCAAATTAATGCCTAAAGATGATTCTAGCTTATAAAATTATGCGTTTTGAGTGTCTGATTAATGAGTGAATGCCAAATGAGTTTCTGCGTAATGAAGATGATGCCTTTCGTTGATATGCATAATAATATTATGACATTAAAAATTCTGCGTTAAAAGGTAGACCCGAAAAATGATGCAAAAATTATCGCGATCTTAATAACAGAATCTCAGCTTCATCAACCAGTAGCTCATTGAATCTGTTACTGATAGGTAATACTTGAGGTTGAGATGGGGTGAGTCAGATGGCTGAAGTCTTTTGGCCCTCGGTACGGGTACAGTCTGCCAGTCTGGAGGTGGGACCACCGCTGTTGGACTAGTCAATTTCTGTTCTTGGGTAGGTTTCAGTACGCCACCTGTGGATTCTCGGACGATGTCATCTGATGTTGTTGGAAGCGAAGGCGTTAAGTTACTCCTATTGTTGATAAACATACTCCTGTGAAAAGTTTGCTGTATCATGTTGCTCATGTTTGTAGTTTTTGAGTTTGTTTGGGTTTTTTCAGAGATTCTTTGCAAATTTCTTTGCGTTACCAGTAGCAGTAGCAGGCACAGAAGCCTGGTTACCCACTTCAGTGCAGCCTTCGGTTACCAATTTACCAGAGAGCGCCGGGGGTCAGCCGGATCGCAGGACAAAGGACATTAGTTTATCCGACCTTCCATTATAAAAGAGACTTGGGAGTAATCTAATGGTACTTTCCCAAGGTCTCACTGCCACACTTTCAGAAGTTATTTAGATCTTCTAGGCCTGTGGTGGCCGAACAAGCAGTGAATGCAAATTTTGGCAAGCGCGGTTTTATAGAAATGAGTGCAATTGTGGCATCTATGCCTATCAATGTCTGTGATTTCGGGATTAGCTACAATGGAGTACTGGGTAGTCTGTTAGAATCTTGGGAGTAGTCAGCAAGAGGATCTTAGTGTGGCAATTGAGTTAACACCGTTTGTTCCGTAAACTTTTTTTAGCTTTACTCACTCGATTAAAACTGTACACCACTGACCTATGTTTTATTGAGCCTTAACCTCGAGGCTCAAATCTCGATTATGTATTGGGTTACTTCTAGAGTGGAATGAGTATGACAACAGGAATGTTAGCATTGTACTAAAATGGTATTATCATTACTACTGCTGTAATTTAATTCGATTCGTTCGATTGTTACTTAATAACTAGGCGCATTTTGTAAGATTTGTAGAAAATAAAACAACATTAAAAATGTTACCAATCAACAATGCATAATATTAAGTTGTGTTTAGTTCAATTTTGACGACTTACCTCAAAAAATATGTCAAACAGTCAACACAAAACCAACTAAATAGATTATTTATCACTTGTAGTGGCACAAAATGAAAAAAATATCCCAACAATTTAAATTTAACAAAAACTAAATTACCCAGACGGGTGTTTGGTTTCGTTCGTCCGTTGGTCGTTCCACTTGTTACTTGTTGTGATGAACTAAATTCAATTGTGTTCTGTGAGTGAACTAAACTGTCATAGTGATTACTTGCTCAGTGTAAACTGTCTGTAAATAATCAAAGGTTCCGTGGATGGAAAATGGGCGTTGGTTGCTATCTGTCAATGTCAAACATATTTTGCCGATCAGTATTGTACTAAGGCCCGAGTTCACCAACAGACGATTAAGTTTAAACAGCGTTTCAAATATATGTAAACCCAGTTTAAAATATTATTTGAAATATTTGGTATGGGAATTGTGTCAAATTAATCGTCACTCTTTGTTTACCGGCTGTTATGTTGATGAACTCGGGTCTTATTGAAGTTTTTTTGACATTGCTGCTAGCAACTTAAAAGTAATTCCCTTTTAACAATGATATTTTAAAAGTTCTAGTTACTTTTAAAATATTATTGCCTTTTAAGGAATCTTTACTAGGTTTTAAAAAATCTTTGTTCCCATAATATGTCTATGGTCCTGGCCTCCTAGGTGTCATCACTTCGATAAACTGAAAACTGGCCAGTTTATCGATTCGATGCCTTTTCGAAGTCTACAAATGCTATGCACAGCTGGGGCTGATTATAGGTACTTTAAGAAAAAATTGCTTGCCAAAATTGAAAACACAGTTCCTTGAACAAAAATTTCGCATGTATGGGCTGGCTAGCAGGACTCGAACCCACAACCTTCCGCTTACCGGGCGACTGCTCTACTACCCCTTGTTTGTCGAATTTATTGTTAAACTAGCTGTTGCCGCGACTTCGTCCGCTCAATTTCTGTTATTAAGATCGCGATAATTTTTGCATCATTTTTCGGGTCTACCTTTTAACGCAGAATTTTTAATGTCATAATATTATTATGCATATCAACGAAAGGCATCATCTTCATTACGCAGAAACTCATTTGGCATTCACTCATTAATCAGACACTCAAAACGCATAATTTTATAAGCTAGAATCATCTTTAGGCATTAATTTGATATCAACAATAATTAAAAACCAGAACCATCACATCGCAGAAAGATCACAGTCAGAATCGTCTTTTGGCATACATTTCATAACTATAGTTATTAAAAGGCAGAATTATCATATCTCAGAAAGTTTACATTCAGAATCCCAAGCAATGCTATGTAAGCAATTCTATCAGCATACACCATGCAACCATGCATGCATGTAGCATGCATGGCAAACATGCAGCATTGAGCATGCAGTATGCAGCATGCTGCATGCTGTACGCTGCATGCTGCATGCTGCATACTGCATGCTCAATGCTGCATGTTTGCCATGCATGCTACATGCATGCATGGTTGCATGGTGTATGCTGATAGAATTGCTTACATGCAAAGATGATTCTAGCTTATAAAATTATGCGTTTTGAGTGTCTGATTAATGAGTGAATGCCAAATGAGTTTCTGCGTAATGAAGATGATGCCTTTCGTTGATATGCATAATAATATTATGACATTAAAAATTCTGCGTTAAAAGGTAGACCCGAAAAATGATGCAAAAATTATCGCGATCTTAATAACAGAAATTGAGCGGACGAAGTCGCGGCAACAGCTAGTTTAACAATAAATTCGACAAACAAGGGGTAGTAGAGCAGTCGCCCGGTAAGCGGAAGGTTGTGGGTTCGAGTCCTGCTAGCCAGCCCATACATGCGAAATTTTTGTTCAAGGAACTGTGTTTTCAATTTTGGCAAGCAATTTTTTCTTAAAGTACCTATAATCAGCCCCAGCTGTGCATAGCATTTGTAGACTTCGAAAAGGCATCGAATCGATAAACTGGCCAGTTTTCAGTTTATCGAAGTGATGACACCTAGGAGGCCAGGACCATAGACATATTATGGGAACAAAGATTTTTTAAAACCTAGTAAAGATTCCTTAAAAGGCAATAATATTTTAAAAGTAACTAGAACTTTTAAAATATCATTGTTAAAAGGGAATTACTTTTAAGTTGCTAGCAGCAATGTCAAAAAAACTTCAATAAGACCCGAGTTCATCAACATAACAGCCGGTAAACAAAGAGTGACGATTAATTTGACACAATTCCCATACCAAATATTTCAAATAATATTTTAAACTGGGTTTACATATATTTGAAACGCTGTTTAAACTTAATCGTCTGTTGGTGAACTCGGGCCTTAGTACAATACTGATCGGCAAAATATGTTTGACATTGACAGATAGCAACCAACGCCCATTTTCCATCCACGGAACCTTTGATTATTTACAGACAGTTTACACTGAGCAAGTAATCACTATGACAGTTTAGTTCACTCACAGAACACAATTGAATTTAGTTCATCACAACAAGTAACAAGTGGAACGACCAACGGACGAACGAAACCAAACACCCGTCTGGGTAATTTAGTTTTTGTTAAATTTAAATTGTTGGGATATTTTTTTCATTTTGTGCCACTACAAGTGATAAATAATCTATTTAGTTGGTTTTGTGTTGACTGTTTGACATATTTTTTGAGGTAAGTCGTCAAAATTGAACTAAACACAACTTAATATTATGCATTGTTGATTGGTAACATTTTTAATGTTGTTTTATTTTCTACAAATCTTACAAAATGCGCCTAGTTATTAAGTAACAATCGAACGAATCGAATTAAATTACAGCAGTAGTAATGATAATACCATTTTAGTACAATGCTAACATTCCTGTTGTCATACTCATTCCACTCTAGAAGTAACCCAATACATAATCGAGATTTGAGCCTCGAGGTTAAGGCTCAATAAAACATAGGTCAGTGGTGTACAGTTTTAATCGAGTGAGTAAAGCTAAAAAAAGTTTACGGAACAAACGGTGTTAACTCAATTGCCACACTAAGATCCTCTTGCTGACTACTCCCAAGATTCTAACAGACTACCCAGTACTCCATTGTAGCTAATCCCGAAATCACAGACATTGATAGGCATAGATGCCACAATTGCACTCATTTCTATAAAACCGCGCTTGCCAAAATTTGCATTCACTGCTTGTTCGGCCACCACAGGCCTAGAAGATCTAAATAACTTCTGAAAGTGTGGCAGTGAGACCTTGGGAAAGTACCATTAGATTACTCCCAAGTCTCTTTTATAATGGAAGGTCGGATAAACTAATGTCCTTTGTCCTGCGATCCGGCTGACCCCCGGCGCTCTCTGGTAAATTGGTAACCGAAGGCTGCACTGAAGTGGGTAACCAGGCTTCTGTGCCTGCTACTGCTACTGGTAACGCAAAGAAATTTGCAAAGAATCTCTGAAAAAACCCAAACAAACTCAAAAACTACAAACATGAGCAACATGATACAGCAAACTTTTCACAGGAGTATGTTTATCAACAATAGGAGTAACTTAACGCCTTCGCTTCCAACAACATCAGATGACATCGTCCGAGAATCCACAGGTGGCGTACTGAAACCTACCCAAGAACAGAAATTGACTAGTCCAACAGCGGTGGTCCCACCTCCAGACTGGCAGACTGTACCCGTACCGAGGGCCAAAAGACTTCAGCCATCTGACTCACCCCATCTCAACCTCAAGTATTACCTATCAGTAACAGATTCAATGAGCTACTGGTTGATGAAGCTGAGATTGTGACAAACCAAAAGGATGCGCCTAAAGAGAAAAAAGTGAGTAAACCTCCTCTGTTAATCCTGTACGGGGTCACGGACATCAACAAGCTGATAAAAACAATTGAGACGGTCCTGATAAAATCGGACTATGTAATCAAAATTGTCACTAAAAACCAATTAAAGGTGAACTGTGCAACAGCCGAAGCCTACAAAAACCTAATGATTCTTGTAAGGGAGAAAGGTCTAATAGGCCATGCATTTACACAAAAAGATGAAAAATGTTACCGTATCGTCATAAAAAATTTGCATCACACTACACCGCACGAAGAAATCGAGAAAACTGACAACAAGGTATGCGGGGAAATAATTAATTTCCGCTACGGCCCGGACAAGATACCAACCTCAACATTTTTCATGAACCTAGAACGCAGCGCCTACAACAAGGACATTAAAAACTTACTGTATATTTATAACACTCGCGTAACCATAGAAGATCCGAACAAACGTAAGACCATTGTGCAATGCACTAAATGCCAAAAATACGGGCACACGAAAAATAACTGTCTTCGACCCTACAGATGCGTTAAATGCGCTGAAGCACACCGTACCGCTGATTTCCCAAAAAAAGACCGCAAGAAAAAACAAAAAAAGAATAACAACCATAGACCAAAGAATAGAAGAAAATAAATGTCCTAACCAAACTAAGGAAACACGTACAAGGATGATACTAGAAAAACGAAAATTATTCAGACACTGACAAAGAACCAACAGATAACACAAAAACATATGCTAATGCTCTTAAAACTAATCCACAACATTCACATGTTGAGCCAACTCATATAGTACAAGAACTACTTATAAAACAATCCGAAAAAATAGATATTCTCCTTCCACAAATCAGCACACTTATGGGGCTGATGACTAAACTCATCGACAGGTTGGTAAAATGACTGCCATCAGGATTGGTGCTTGGAACATAAATGGACTTGCACCATGTAAGGAAGAGGAGAAAATGATTCTAGATCTACATAAACTGGACATTCTACTCATATCTGAAACCCATTTCAAAGAGGAAAGTATGATAAAAATACCAAATTTCAATATATATATAGGTTATATATAGCACCAATCATCCAGACGGTACTGCCCATGGTGGAACAGCTATCATCATAAGATCCTCTCTGAAACATCATGAGCAGCCATGCTTCAAAACGGAGCATATACTCGTACAAGCTACAACAGTGAACGTAGAAGATAGATACTGCAATTTCAATATCGCTGCGGTATACTGCCCGCCTAAGCATAACATCAAAGAGCCTGCCTACACAGAGTTTTTCTTAACACTCGGCCCACGTTTCGTGGTGGGAGGGGACTGTAATGCCAAGCACACCCACTGGGGCTCTAGACTCATTAATACAAAGGGCCGCGAGCTTAAACATAGTTTGAGAAAGGCAAGCTAACAACCCTATCAACCATGGAACCCACGCATTGGCCTACAGATCCTAGAAACTAGAAAACGACCATCTGGTCGTTTTCTAGTTTCTGATCGACTTCTTTCTCATTAAAGGACTCTCGGGCCTGAATCTCAAAATGCAAAGCTGCTTAAATGGCTCGTCTAATCATGTGCTAATCATCCTGTCGCTAAGTTCAACATTGTTATATACGACTCATCCATACCCCTGTACAATAATAAAACAGACTGGGCCATGCTTTAGAGAACTGGTAGAGCAAAGGTTAGACCTGAAAATCCCGCTTAAAACAGCAGAAGACATAGACAATGCTGCACTACTTTTTACCACAGTTATCCAAAATGCGTGCTGGCAATGTACACCGTAAAAAAAACCCTCTGATGAAAAGTTCAAAACCCCGTTTGAAATCAGAGAAATGATAAAAGAGAAACGTAGACTACGCAGAGTCTGGCACGCAAGCCAATGCCGGTCAGACAAGACAACGCTTAACAAAGCCATGAGGGAAGTAAGGGAGGCTCTCATTGAGGCCGAAAACGCAGCTCTCCGAGCAAAGCTAGAATCGCTCACCCCTACGATGGCGACCAAATATTCCCTCTGGAAAGCTACTCGCAACATGAACCGGCCACAAAAAACGAAGCCGCCCCTAAAAAATAACGAAGGGAGAACCGGCCACAAAAAACGAAGTCGCCCCTAAAAAATAACGAAGGGACATGGTGTCGAACTAGCAAAGAGAAAGCTGACCTGTTTGCTGAACACCTTTCGAGGGTCTTTGTTCCCAATGAAAGACAGTATGATGTCGAAGATCTTGACACTAAACCAAGACTTTCAAATGGATCTTCCCATAAAACACATCGCTCCTTCGGAAGTTATCAAGTCAATAATTAAACTCGACAATAAAAAGGCACCGGGATTTGATCTCATAACCAAAAAGGTACTCCGAGAACTGCCAAGGAAAGCAGTGATATTTCTTACATCGCTATTTAACGGAATCTTAAGAACAAAACACTTTCCACAACTCTGGAAGATATCACAAATAATCATGGTACACAAAGAGGGTAAACCAACACCAGAAGTCACCTTATACAGGCCTATTAGTCTGCTACCAATAGCGTCGAAGCTCTTAGAAAAACTCCTACTCAAAAGAATGCTCCCTATACTTGCCGAGAAACTCGTGATTCCTGACCACCAGTTTGGATTTCGCGCGGAGCATGGTACAGTAGAACAAGTGCATCGAGTATATGAAGCTATTAGAAAATCGCTAGAAGACAAGGAGTACTGCTGCTCCGCATTCCTTGCCATCAAACAGGCCTTCGACAAGGTGTGGCATAAAGGTCTATTATATAAAATAAAATCATGGCTCCCACAAACTTTCTTTGAACTTCTGAAATCGTACTTGTCTGAAAGAATATTTCAAGTTAAAGAAGAAAATTGCACATCCAAGTTCTATGACATCCTGGCGGGCGTACCTCAGGGATCCTTTCTTGGACCCATACTATACACAATCTTTACAGCGGACCTTCCAGTACGGCCAGGAGTTACTACAGCAACATACGCAGATGATACTGCAGTGCTGGCAAGTCATGACATCCCGAATGTGGCCTCCAATATGGTACAAACGAGTCTAAATGAGATACAAAGCTGGTTAAATAAGTGGAGAATCAATGTTAGCACGGCGAAATCCATTCAGGTTACATTCACCCTACGCCAGGGAAACTGCCCACCAGTTAGGTTAGGTGACAAAGAACCCCACCACGACACCGTTAAATATCTTGGCATGCATCTAAACCGCAAACTGACCTGGAGATACCACATACAATCAAAGAGAGACCAAATCAACATAAAAATGAGAAACCTACAGTGGCTCTTAGGAAGAAACTCAGCGCTTAGCACTTACAATAAGTTACTGATCTAAAAGTCGGTCCTGAAACCAGTCTGGACCTATGGTATACAGCTCTGGGGCTCTGCTGCTGCCTCTAATATAAACACCCTACAGAGAATGCAAAACACAATCCTAAAAACAATTTCAAATGCGCCATGGTTTATTAAAAACACAGAGGTCCATGACATACTTAAAATAAATACAGTTAACGAGGAAATATTCTCATTTTCTAAACGCTATAAACAAAGACTTGAAAGACACCCAAATTCTCTGGCCACCAGTCTAACCAAGCCTGCCCACCAGAAGACCAGGACAGCTAAGGCGTCCCATGTCTTAAAAGAAAAGAGGAGAGGCTTCCAATGAGGAAATCGCTCGAAAAGCTATACCCTCCTTCAACGCATCTGCTTATAGTCTAAGGACTGATCGCAAGATACTGGATCACAGAAAAAAGAACTGCTTGTTCAATGAATAGGTACAACACCTTTAAAACTAAATGCAGCAATGTAATTTAAACATGTAGTATGCACACAGGTACATGTATTTACATAGTAATAGACACAAATAAGATAAAATAATTGTTTTTTTAATAAAATACGCACATTTCAATAACAAGCGCGGTCAAAAGTTGAACATGTTCAACCTTTTTTTGACACGCGCAGTACGTACACTTGGGGCATCTAGCCTATCAATGTCTGTGGCCGATATGCTGTTTTACATTACTTTATCTATATAAGTACCTAACTAATTTTCAATTTTTCTTTTTTAAGTTTTAAAAGTTTTTTTTAATATCAAATAAATTCAGTATGTATGTTTTTTACTGCTCTTTATCTTGCAAGTAGAAGAGGTAGGCATCCTTAAAAATGAAATATTTTATTTTCTGTAATTACCTAATATAGTATTAATTTATTTATTATACCCTTACAAATCAGAAACTTAAGAATTCATTACAAATTAAGTCATGCAAATTGCAATAAATTTTTGATTTCTTGGGCGTGCCCTTAAGCAAAGGCGTCCTCTAATGTTTTCCAAAATTTCTTTGTCTGGCTTGCCTTGTCCAAGTCTTTCCAGCCAGCATGACCTTCTATCTTTTGAGTGGTTTTCCTTTCCTTCTTTTTCCCTCTCTCGGATACCAAAGGGTAACCAAATTTCTCTGCACCTCTTATTAAATAACCAGCCCATTTCCCTTTCAGAGTTTAGTGCGTGTGGATTGAGTGTTCTTTTTTAAAAGTTTATCCAAATATTACGAAATTACGAATTTTTTAGGAAAAAAATGTGCAAATTCAATGATGAAGATCAAAAATTTGTGACGAGTAAAAATAAAAAGTTACGGTCAATTAACTGGAACACTCACACCGCCGACCTGAGAAAAAATCTGTATCTCGTTTCTCTTTTTGTGATATGATTGGGCCTAATTTGTGACGCATATTCACAATTGCGCAATCGTTTTTAATGGTTTATTTAGATTTTATTAAGATATCTTTAGAACATTCAATCCTCACATTGTGCGCAAGGAGTGTTCCTAAAATCTCAAACTTCGGCTGCATAAATTCTTGATTTTTTACTCTATTACACGAGCACGATTTCTAGAGTAATTTTAAAAAAACCTTTCTTTGTAATGTGCCGTGTGAGTGTTCCATGTTTTAGCGTATATTTAGCTAACCCGAACTTGGATGCAAACAGAGACTACATCAGAAATTGTGAAAAAAGATCCACAGAAAGTTGACATACCTTCTGTTTCTGTGATCGTTAAATCTACAAAAATAATTACCTTTTTCATATTTCCATATAAATAAATTTTAGGGTGACCATGAATGTCAAGAAATGTGTAACTATGTTAAGCATTTTATTTAAAGAAAATATGAATCACTAGCTATTGCCCGCGATTAATATGAATAATTTTCCCGTTTTTGCAAGATTTTTCACAGGTGATTTTTGCTCCTATTGGTGCAGCGTGATTTTATATATTCATACTCATATTTATTAATTCACTCATAACATCATTAGAACGGAAACAAACATTTAGGTACAGGAGATGGTAAAAGTAAATCGTGAATAGCAAATAAACTAAATGTAAACACTAGGTACTTAAATCATACTTTATTTGATATTTTAGCAACTTAATTGCACTTATAATATCAGTATATAAACTTGAAAAATTTTGTCTCAGGCGGGACTCGAACCCGCATCTCCTCGCATGTCGGGCGGGCGCCATACCATTAGGCCACCGAGACACTGCGACACGGCGCGAATTTTTCAAGCATATTCTTACGCTGTGAGCCAGCGTTGCTTCATCAAATGTTAGGAGTTTGCACCCTTAACACCCGAAAAAATCATCTTTGCAGATGTTTGACAGTCAGTTAAGATGAAACAGCTATTTATATACTTTATTTGATATTTTAGCAACTTAATTGCACTTATAATATCAGTATATAAACTTGAAAAATTTTGTCTCAGGCGGGACTCGAACCCGCATCTCCTCGCATGCCGGGCGGCATACATTTTCAAGTTTATATACTGATATTATAAGTGCAATTAAGTTGCTAAAATATCAAATAAAGTATATAAATAGCTGTTTCATCTTAACTGACTGTCAAACATCTGCAAAGATGTTTCTTTCGGGTGTTAAGGGTGCAAACTCCTAACATTTGATGAAGCAACGCTGGCTCACAGCGTAAGAATATGCTTGAAAAATTCACGCCGTGTCGCAGTGTCTCGGTGGCCTAATGGTATGGCCCCCGCCCGGCATGCGAGGAGATGCGGGTTCGAGTCCCGCCTGAGAAAAAATTTTTCAAGTTTATATACTGATACTTAAATCATATTAATATTACAATCTAATTAAAAATTATTTAAGCATATCCTTCCTCCATAAATGGACTATCCAAAACAAAAATATTTTTCAATTCGCGCACGGGTGCGATATTTACGCGTCAAGCAAACAAACTCTTCAGCTTTATAATTTTAGTGTAATTTATTTTATATATATGCTTTTTTATCGTCTAGAAGCCCGTAAGATAAAAAATGTCTTTACTAGAGCAAATTGTTTCTGATAAGCCATCTTAGCAGACCAAGAATGGCCAAGATCATTAGGATATATTCCTGGGTAAAATTCTAAGCCCCCCCACCAAGTCGTATAGCATATTTTTTTATAATAATTGATATAGGTATATCCAAGATAATCTTAACAATCCCCATTTAAATCAAATGATCTATGAAAGTGCATTAGTGACGACAGATTAATTTTTAAATCATTTACCTACATTATTGTGTCTCATTAGGGAAATAAACTTTGTAAATAAGCAGCATTTCAACACACGCTTTTAACCCTTAATAATCTATTAGTGCCACAATTTTGTGATTGTGTTTTCTTAAAAACTAAAATTTTTATTTAATGAATCGGCCTTTTATTAATTTTATCGTCAATGTTTTACGAATCTAAATATGCTATGAAAATATTTGTAGGTACTGCATGAATCATTTACTGTTTCTTTTAACTAGCGGACCTGACGGACGTCGGTTGTCTTGTCTTGACTATGAATATTTTCGTTTTGACAGTTAATTTTTGATTACACAAACTAATTAATAATCAATATTGTCTTTAATAAAATTCTTAACACAATTAAAAATTTCTCATTTTCATATAGATATTTATGGTGAGCCTAAAAATTTTTTTGTATGGTAATATGAAAAAAATAATTATTTTTCTAAATTTCTGATGTAGTCTCTGTTTGCATCCAAGTTCGGGTTAGCTAAATATACGCCAAAACATGGAACACTCACACAGCACATTTACAAAGAAAGGATTTTTTTAAATTACTCTAGAAATAATATATTTTATGTAAAGGTTTTTGTGTCACAAATTCATTCGAGATCGTGCTCGTGTAATAGAATAAAAAAATCAAGAATTTATGTAGCCGAAGTTTGAGATTTTAGGAACACTCCTTGCGCACAATGTGAGGATTGAGTGTTCTAAAGATATCTTAATAAAATCTAAATAAACCATTAAAAACGATTGCGCAATTGTGAATATGCGTCACAAATAATTCAAGCCCAATCATATCACAAAAAATTTGATTCATATCATCTAGTACTTTTAGAGAAACGAGATACAGATTTTTCTCAGGTCGGCGGTGTGAGTGTTCCAGTTAATTGACCGTAACTATTTATTTTTACTCTTCACAAATTTTTGATCTTCATCATTGAATTCGCACAATTTTTTCCTAATATTTGGATAAACTTTTGAAAAAGAACACTCAATCCACACGCACATTTCAGAGTTCCCAGTTTTAGGACTGCATCTTGGGCTTTTGTTGCAATTCCGATGTAACTACCTAGATATGCTTTTTTTTTTTTCTTTCACTCATAACACTTCATTCCATGGCTGGTCAGTGCCCATGTCTGGCACCCTTAAGTTAGTATGAGTAGAATGCTGGAAATAGTTTTCCTTTGATTGAGATAGTTTTCTTGTTTGTGGATAACTTTAAGTTGGTTTACCTCAAGTTAGCCACATACAAAATTGAAATAGAAGACAAGTGATAGTTTTCTTGTTTTTCATGATTTCTTTGTGGATAACTTTAAGTTGGTTTACCTCAAGTTAGCCACATACAAAATTGAAATAGAAGACAAGTTTTCAAAATGTTACAAAAAATAATTATTTTGAGGAAATTTGCATATTGATAGTTGAAGTTCAATGGGATAGCTTTTTCTTCAGATATCATTCCTTATAAGGGCAAGTTTGTGGCGAATCAATATTTTTTTAATTTGGTAGATAGAATTTAATTATAATATATTTATTTATTAAGAACATCCCTTAGTCCTTATATCTTTCACTAGCTGTTGCCTGCGATGTTGTAGGTCTAGGTAATCCTGTGGGTAGGTAGATCTTACTTTTTCTCGAGATTAAAGAAACCTATGTGCTATTCTAAACTGTAATCCGTTTAGCTGTGTGTGGTGTGATTGAGTAAAACATCCATCCAAACATTCTTATTTTATTATTATTATGATTACCAAAACAATCCAATGTGATAAGTAGTTAGGTAGTGGGGCAATATTTTAAAATAAAATGTTAAAAAGCATAATACGAAACTTTACAAGGACACTGAAGTCAACCCATCAGAACTGTTATTTCCTATACCTACTTATTTAAGAAATTAGTAAGTATGTGCAATTTGATAGCGGTTGCAACAATTAAGAAGGAGTGCAATAAAATTATTTGATCAATAATAGTATGTAAATAGGTAATCTCATTTCAAAATTAAGGAAATTTAATTTTTATTTAAATTCATCCTTTGCGGTCACGATGAGACAGTTGGCTAATTTTATGTTCAGTTTGTGGAAACACACTCAGAGTCAAGCATATTTGATTTGGTTTGTAGTAGGTAACTACCTAGTTACCCAAAAATACCTGCTTTGTTTTTACCTCTCGACAGCAAAGTACACGCGTAACATGTTTCCGTTGCCGCCAAATATTCATTGAGAGGTTTACAATGTCTTTACCAATGCGTTTGAATACCGCGCGGTACTGTTTTCCGACCTCTTTCACTAATTAGTGCTTATTAGATAAAAGCGATCCTTCTCTCTTGTAATATCGTATGGTCTGTCACTATAAGGTTCAAAATAATTCGTGCTTCATAAAACAACAGGGTTGATTTTCTCATGCAAATATTCTGGCAACTACTTCTAACACATACGTCCACGAATACGTCAATACATACCTAATAAGTTGAACCACCGAGTTCTGTGTGTTCAACATCGCAATTTTACTTAAACATGAAATTTTGTCAAAACTGGTAGTCTATATTTTCGGCCGTCCTACTTTAAAAAAATATTAGATATCCAACAATAGAGTTGGAGGTATTTTTGGGATCTAGATAGTACCTCGACATAGGACCATATCATTTTCTTTTTGGGTTTAAATCTTTAGCGATTTAATGCTATTGTTTTTCAAAGAAAAGCGGCCGATCACCCACCCGAGACTTCTATCGCGTAAAAGGTTATATCGCGTTCCAGGGTTACCTACATACTATATCAGAATCCTTGAATTTCACTTAAAATTTTCGCTATCGTTACCATACTATATTTAAGTACCTACGTTGTTTCACAGTCCAGTATCTCAATATCACAACTAAAACGTTTAAGAAATTTAATTCAGTAATAGATGATTTATTTCGGGATAAAAATAAAACACCATACCTACTTATGACCTTCCCAAGAAACCAAATTTCATCTGAATTGATGTAATGGTTTAAACTTTGAACCGTAACTTACGTCCGTAGGTCATAGACAGATAATAACTTTCGCTTTTAGGATGGATGAGGAATATTTTGTAGGCATTGGTAAATTTACATTCACTTAAATCCCTCAACCCCCAGGAGGCACTCGGGTGCCACGATAACAATTGATTTCTATTGTGTCTGGAATAACTCACGATCGAGGGATTAACAGAAACATTTTAAGAGTATAGTTGTAAATTCTTCATTAAGCTCGTGACAAACGTGTCTTTTTAAACAGTTAGTTCGTGAAGTAATTCCCGTATAACAACAATTGAGTAGGCAGATACGTACGTAGGTACTACTTAATGCACTGACCTCGACGAATTGTCCTCTTTGTGACTGACTATGACTATTTTATAATCCTGATTTTAAATAATTATATAAGCGTTGTGTCCTAAGCATGAATATGTTTGTAGTTTACTACCTTATTGAAGATTTAAGGTGATGGATTCTGAAGGATAACAAAACAACAATGAATTTCGGATTGTTTCCTAAGTTCCCACAGTGAGTAGCTCGTGTGAACCTTTTAGCATTGTAGTTCTCGGTGAATGTTATGTGTGGTTAACACTCCACTCATGTTTGTGTTGATTGCAAAACACTGGGTTATTCATCTCAAATATACAACCTTGGCTTGTTGAAAAATGGCACTACCTTCTATGGCTTTATTATGGTCAATTATGACGGTCCTACATTTGTGAATGTGAATGAAGGCGCTCTTAATAAATCTCAGTTGGCTAATGAACTATGCAATGTATTCTAAGCATTAAGTAGGTACCTACCTACCTACCTATACGACCATTTGGATCAGCGGTAGTTAACGCTGCTTCTGTGCCATGGGTCGCGGGTTCGATCCCCGCACAGTACAAATATTTGTGTGCATGAACATGTCTGTTTGTACTAGTCTGGGTGTTTTCTATGTATTATAAGTATGTATTTACAAAAAAAAAAGTATATAAGTAAGTTTATCGGTTGTCTAGTACCCCATACGACAGGGTACTTAATAGTACCTTACTTTGGGACTAGATGGCTCAGTGTGGCCCATTGAGGCATTTGTCTTAAATATTTATTTATTTAAATATTTATCTACTATTCTAAATAAGCTTTTGCCTGCGATTTCCTACGCGTGACGGTGAAACTTTTACCACAGGAATGGTACCTATATTTTTCGCGATTTAAAATAGCCTACCACCTATTCTCAGACCTGCTAAATAGATATACAAAAAAAACCATCCAAAAAAAACTTACATTCATATAAAAATGGTCAAGCAGTTTGGTGAATTTTGATAAAAACCAGTGACTGCAGTTGTTTTACTTATTAGGTATCAAAACTTTTTAATGAATGAGTAGGTATACCTACCTACTTCCGTTGACTTAGTCAATGCAATTTGCAATATAAGTGCGATGAATCACTATTATTCCGTCCCTGTTATGTCTTGGATAGGTTCACTTAACCTTGACCTACTTTTAACTGCACTGACAGTTTTAAAAATAAACCAAAGCGGATTAACACGCAAATTAAGGTTCTATCTATAGTATTGTTGTCATGTAAAACCTCTCAAAGCCGCACAAAATGTAGATAAGTACAATTTCGAGGAAATGCTACCTACTTATCCTGCCATGGAGGCAAAACTAAGAGGACACTTTCTTATGAACTCCCTACTAGCTGTCGCCCGCGACTTCGTGCGCGAAGAATTTGGGAAAATTAAAACTATCCTATTTGTAAATTAACACGGATACCAAACTTTATTTCGAAATAAAAGGTAGCATAATTATGTAAAATAGCACATAATATGCTGCTATCGTAGTAGTACTCGTAACTCTGTACAGCTCGTAATCTATCTCAGCGCCAAATTTAATCTAGATCCGTTCAGCCTTTCTACCGTGATTGAGTAACAAACATCTACCCAAACAACAAGTATGAGTAAGATAATAGCTATCTGTTCAACTGTCATTCTGATCTATGCAAAATTAAATAACTATGTTGTTGAATTATTGAACTAAAAGGTAAATAATTCAATGGTAATCAATCACTTATTCATACTCGTAGTTTTCTTTGTTTTACAGTGCATAGTGACCTCCGATGTTCGATTTGTTTTTTTAAATGTTCACTATACACTGAATACCTTTTGTTAAAAAAAAAGTTACATAGCGAATGCTACAACAATATCAATCAATCGATTCCTTATTATAGTCCAGGAAACATAGGCCACATGAGTAATTTATTCATGTGCATAGGCTATCTTTTGTTAAAAAAAAGTTACATGGCGAATGCTACAACAATATCAATCGATTCCTTATTATAGTCCAGGAAACATAGGCTATCTTTTGTTAAAAAAAAAGTTACGTGGCGAATGCTACAACAATAAATTGGGGTAGGTACTTTAAAAAAAATGCAATCATAACGAGTGGCTATCAAATTAAAGAAGCCAAAAGTAGTCGGGTTACAGTTTTGTAAACTATTTATTCTTGTTTTACAGTGCATAGTGGCCTTTCATGTTCGATTCTTTTTAAAAGTGTTCTAATCACAGAATAACCCTAAAACTGTTTTTTTTGTAATATGCCGTTTTATTTAGTACGAGCTACGAGGGTCAGAGTGAACCTAGTTCAGGTAGTTGCAATGTAAAATTAGTTAGGTATGTGGATAAAAATTTAATAGATTGGTCCAAGACATGGTATTGTTAATGCACTTGAATCCATAATATATGCTTTGAAACCCTACGATCATCTTAAACATTATTCTAGAATTCCTAAATTAAAAATACATCCCCTGACCTAGTGTCTGCTTTTTTAGCTGAAGAAGCCAAATAGTACCTACCTACCAGCAGCACAAGATATGGTACATATAACAACTGCTATTCATTTTCAGACACAATGAAGAATAGAAGCTTAGCAGGCAACTGTGGCATTGGTGTGTTCGTTATTGCCCTTGTCACTGTGACATTGGCGTTCGGCACGCCTAGCTGGTTGGTCAGCGACTCGAGAATAAGAGGCGCCAGGTTGGACAGGTAAAACTAAACATTTAGTAACTAACAGAACTAGTAGATACAATTAAAAGTAACGTAGTCGCCAATAACTTTGATATTATTTAAATTATGTAAAGTAATCAACTACCTACGTACTTAGTTTGACGCTTTAAAATTGACTGTTTATAAGGTCTTACATGTTTTTCCTTTTTGGAGCAGATTATCAAACCTAATGTATTCCTAAAACGCATACTTAAAGATTCTAGGACAAACTCGCTCCACTGTTAAACCTTGTAACGAATGATAAAGGAACAGATAACACAAAAGTTACAAAAGTGGCTTACGTTTTTGTATTGGTGTAACGTTCTTTGGTTTTAAATGTACGATAACCTACGTAAAGGTATAGCTATGAATGTAGGCGCTGTGTATGTGCCTAGAAATAAATTTTACAACAAAAAGAAATAAAAAATGGGTCAGTTGTTTTTAGTTATTATAGCCAAGGTTTGTTGTTCAGTAATTTTATGATTTGTATTCAAAGACTTAATTTTATAGGTTGGGATTATGGAGCCATTGCTTTAGGTCACTCTCAGATCCATTAGACCAATACAAGAGACGTTTCTTCGTGGGTTGCCGTTGGGTATATGATCCGTTCACCACAGGCTATGACAAAATTCGTGGCTATTTACTTCCAGGTAACTGATATTATATAATATTTTATACTCAGTATTGTATATTCGTGTGATAATTATCTTTAATCGCAAGAATCTTAATGGTATTTAATATAATACAATAGCACCTTTTCCTGTGGGTGTCGTAAGAAACGACTAAAGGATTACCGCCAGATACAGACTGGCGATATCTCTACATCATGGCCCAACTGCGATCGACAATCCGCCTGTCAACGTGGCGATTATTGCAAATTCCTTCTTTTGGAGAAGCCTGTGTTCATCTGTAGGCTGATGGATGATGATGATAGATCGAAGATGGTCAGCCGTTTAAATGATATGGTAGATCTTGACAAACATGTCATTAATTGATCGAAAATGTGTGATTAAAATAGGAAATGTGAAACCTGAAAAGAAAACTCATTAAAATAAAATAATGTTATGACTTTTCGATTAAGATTCGTGAAGGAGAGTCAAAAATGTAGAGATCGTTTTTTACTCAATATAAAGAGATATAGGAAGACTAGCTTTTTAAAATACCCTATCTGTAAGCTATAGCTGCCCGTGGTCTTTGGTAAGCTCGCCAACATTAGAACGGTTAGTGAGCGAATATATCGTGGTCTCATCCTGGTCACAAAATAATGGAACTTCAGACCAGCATTTCGGGAGTATCGGTAAACAGGATACCTACTTAAAATAAAGTTTTACAAAAATTCGAAGCGGCCTGGAACGACGTCGGATTTTTATTGGCAAGAAACATTCCAAAAACTACCATTTTTACGCATAAGAAGATCTCGGAGCTGCAAGGAACTTGAAGCGAATTTAGCCTTTTCTAAAATCGCCCCTTTTAAGTTTTGCGTTATTAAAGAAACACCTTTTATTAGACCCTCTAATTAGAGTGACCATGAAAACTGAATTATGCGGAAAGGCCATGTGATTCGCGCAATGAAGTGTGAAAAGTGCCTTTGGAAATATAAAAAAGGCCCTTCAGCGCTTGCACTTTAAAATAACTAGTTAAAAATATTTAAAAGATTGCATAATATTTGATAATCTATGTATGTATGTATAGGTTTCGTTAATTTAAGTCCTGTAAGAAAAAATATTGTTTACGGCACCACCGAGGTTATAAGTTGGAATACTCGGTACCACCCATACCTTGGTGATGCCTTAGACTGTATTTTGGTTGATACTGAAGAAAGAAAGGACAGGTTACAATAAAGATTTTTACTTTGAAAGCCAGTAATTTTAAAATCTTTAGCTAAATAAAAAAGACACTTCTCATGATTGTTACAATCGGTGACGAATTAATTAGGTAAATGTTTTGACACTCCAATCAATTGTCATACTTCCTCTGTAATCAATAAATTTTATTTTTTTGCAGGTTTCATGATAGCGACACAGTTCTTTTATACACTATGCCTCATTGGAGTATTGGTTTCAACGGTTTTAGTACTCGTCTTCTTTTTATGTTGTTCTCCTGATCAGAACCGATTCGTATCGATAATTAAATGCATTGGATATATAATGCTAGGCTCAGGTATAATACCAATTCACACTTTGAAATTATCTTAAATTCGCATGAATTAATATATCTAATTATTATTTATATATTATAGGAATATGTGGCGTCATAGCTGTTATAGTCTTCGCATGTTTCGGAAATACTGATGGATGGATGCCCGACCACCCCAATAATTTCTTGGGTTTGTATAAATTTGTGACTTGAACTATAAAAAAATATAATCTACACCCGTAACTCATTTTTGAAAGTTCTTTTTATTAATGGTTTTTAAACAGTAGGTACAATAATTTATTGACAAAAAGTAATTAGAAGTAAAAAATAAAAAGTTGTAAAATTATTAAATTTCCTAATCTGTGTCTTTCTTTTAGGATGGTCCTTTGGCTTGGGCGTTGTAGGAGCAGTGGCTTGTCTCGTCACTTCTTCTCTCTTCCTTACAGAAGCCAACATTCAGTCTAAGAAACGTAATAAATTAAAAGAATCTCAAGCTCGATTTGAACTAGAGTATGAGTCAAAGGCGTAATTATTTCCGCCTCTTATTAGCCGCCTTCCTCAAGTGTTACAATAACTGCTTGAATTAAGTGTGCGCCATATACCTACACATATCCAATGGGCGTGGAGCGTGCTGAAGTATCTGTAATAGTTGACAAATAACATTTTTTTAAAGATATGCTATATTATATTCACATGTACTGGCATCGGAAGATAGTCGAAGGCTTGCTATAATTACTTTTAATCAACAGACTTCAACGAAGATCTTTACATAACTTTGTATTAACACAAATGACAGCCTTACTAATTATAAGTAATTTTAATCACATGAGTGTCAATTACTTGATATATACATCAAAATAGTTACACTGTATGATTTGCCGTCGGCGTGTAAAAAATGTACAAATACTACGCATACATTACAACTATACAAAAAATAAAAAAAGGTTACAATTAATTGTTTAACGACGTTATTTTTAAATAAAATCTGTACGAATTGTTATTTAAAGTTAGTATTATACATGAACTTACTAGAAATTATACACATCACATTACATTTTAATGTTAAAGTAAGTGAATAAAATTGAATCTTATTATGATTTTTAAAGAACTAGTTTTTCAGAATTATATCAAATATGAGATGAATGCCTTTTTGATATTCTTTTAGATATGTAAGCACTTTTATTTCAATGTGTAATTCTACAAGTATTGTGTATTTCGACAGAAAAATAGTTAAGAGTATGTATTTTTTAAGCACTTAAGCATTGTTTTTAAATAACCCAACATTCACAAATCTGATATTTCCTGGAAGTAATTATAAACTACAATCTAGGAAGATAATAATTATGCGATAGACGCACTTGTAAAATAAGTTTTTTTTCAGATATTTTTAAATACTACCTCTATGTTATTTTACCAACGAATAAAATAGTTATTATGGACTATTAGTTACTTTTTGTCGTGTAAAAGTTAAGCTAACGATTTAAAACGATCGTAAAATCTATCAATACATATTATTAGTTAAACTACATTTGTTACTGTGCTATATTTTATTATGTTTCACAAATCTCTAAACCTACTCATTAGAGTTGATTAGAGTATGAAATAACACACAAGTAATCAGGAATATGTATTATGTATCAATAATTAATGAAATAATCCAAACTTGTAGTTAGCTTTAAAGTTTAATGGAGGATTTAAGAAGGAATTTCGACACAATATTTGTATTTTAATGTAGTGGATTATGTAAACAACTATGCATGATTTATATTCAAGACTACTTATATGTTTTATTTCCAGCTTAACATATGTTATTTTTTAATTTTTAATAAACAGAACTTATAAACGCTTTGTACTCAACTTGAATCCGTCCAAGTGTTTGTTTGTAGGTTAGTTTTAAGTTAATATTATATTCAAATAAATTCAATATACAATAATTTGTATTTATACTAGGATTTTTAATCGATAACTTTTATTTTGTTGTTACATGATGAAATTGTAACAAAGGTTTGGCATTTAAAATATAAATGTCAAGCTTTTTTAGTCCTGCACAGAATTGTGACAACATAAACAACTGTTATTTAAAGTTAGTATTATACATGAACTTACTAGAAATAGAAATATGATGCAATTATTTGAACCGCATAGCATTACAATATTGCTCGCTTAACTTATCTATTATTTATACTATTTTTTGGCCTCTGGATATCCTCAGATATATTATGTAATTATGTAGATAGATGGATACTACTCTTTATTGCATACATTATGCAAAATATTTTTTAACAAACAAAATACATTAAAATCTGCACAATTCAGGCGGTCTTTTCGTAAGAAGGGATCTCTTTCATATTTCTCATCCATATAATATGTTAACGTCTTCTAAAGTTCATAATTATTGAGTTATTTGTCTTATGTGTGTCTCATGGAATATTAGTGTACATGATCTCGAATTAAGAATCCTAGTTTGCAATAATAAGTATTTTAGATTCAACTTTTATATCTATAATTGTTTTTTGTTTGAATATACAATTGTATTTTATTTTGTACTGTAAGTAATCTTTACAACTGCCGTCCATTTTTTATATTTTAAATTTAAATAAATTCTAATGAAAGCAACTGGTGTTTTAGTACAAAATATAATTTAAAAGATGAAAAGAACTCATACTATGAATTTAAGTGCCTTTAAATACATACTAGCTTTTTCTCGTGACTTCGTCCGCGTGAAGTAAGTAGTTATTTTTTAAAAATAAAATAACATCAGTCGGTTAAAAATTCTAGCTAGTACTGCTAGTAGGTATAAATCCTTCCCCAAAGTCTAATCGACAATCGTACAAAATTTCATCAAAATCGGTTCAGTGGTTTTTGAGTTTATTCGTTACTACAAACATACACACACAAAATACAAATCTTTCCACTTTATATTATTAGTGTAGATGTAGATCAGTGTAGATTTATGTATGAACCTATTTGTTTAAGCATTACTGTCTGGAAGACTTAGTTCTGCTGCTTATGCTGTGAGAAAGATAAGGCAATTGACTGATGTTGGAACGGCAAGATTAGTATATTTTAGCTACTTTCATAGCATAATGTCATACGGAATTCTATTGTGGGGCTCAGCGGCAGATATTGAGTCAATTTTTATATTGCAAAAACGTGCTGTACGGGCTATTTACAGCTTTCGACCCCGTGACTCGCTGAAAGAGCTCTTCAGAGAGATTAATATACTTACAGTGTCTTATCAGTATATAAACTTGAAAAATTTTGTCTCAGGCGGGACTCGAACCCGCATCTCCTCGCATTCGAGTCCCGCCTGAGACAAAATTTTTCAAGTTTATATACTGATATTATAAGTGCAATTAAGTTGCTAAAATATCAAATAAAGTTACAGTGTCTTCTCAATATACTCGTATTCTCGAGAATATTATTTACGTTCGTAAGAACATACATTTATTTCTTAAGAAAAGTAACGTAGGTACACAATTTTAATACGAGAAATAAAAATAAACTCGCCGTTCCAGGCTTCAGACTGCGAAAAGTAGGAAAATCGTTTATGGGAAATTGTATCCGTATTTTCAACAAATTACCAAAGGATATTGCTGAACTCCCTGTACATAAACTTAAATCGTATGTTAAAGTTATTTTAATTAAAAAGGGCTATTACACTGTTAATGATTATTTAAATGATAGAAATGTATGGCATTAAGTTGTCCCAGCTTGTACTTGCTTAAACCTTGTAAAAATTACCTTACCTTGTAAAAATTTATTTAAAAAGAGGCTGACAATAGTGACCGAGTTTCTTGCGCTGCTTCTTCTCGGCACTAGCCCAGAGTTGTCCCGAAGCAGTGGTAGGTTTAGGTAAATATTGGGACGTGTAAAAGCGCCTCCTGGGGCCTATTTGCAGAAATAAAACTGATTTTAAAATGATTTTTGATTTTAAACTGATTGCTTATATTATGCTTTGTTTATTTTAGATTTTGAAGATACCAGTCATACAAACTGCGGTTTGAATAATAATAATGCTTCAATATAACTGGTCTTAAAACTTATATAGAAAGACGGATTTTTGTTTCTTAGTTTTGCCAATTGATCATACCTACGTGGCAATTAATGAAAGGCGGTGGTGTTTTAGTGTATAACTACCTACTTATCTGTTGAAATTACGATTTAGAAATTCTCACAGGAACCATAAGATAGGTACCAATATTGGTTTCTTGAATTTACTCGAACATAACATTATATTTTACTCGTAAAATCCAGAAATTTATCTTTCATTTACAGAACCATACAATTTATTATTAATTTAGTTAAAATTTTGCATCGGCGAGTATAACAGGGTCTACGAGGGCGGCACTGAAAATTTCGGGAATCAAGGAAGTAACACAACATTACTATTTAAAAATATATTTATTGCTTTTCAAAGTATTCTCCGCGAAATTTGACACATTTTTCCATACGACGGAACCAATCATTGAAGCAACCATTCCATTCGGAAGATCGGAAGTTTGGGTCTCCAAAATGGCCGTTTTGTAGGCGTCCACAGCTTCTTCAGGTGATGAAAATCTCTGACCACGCAATTTATTCTTTATTTCAGGGAAAGTATAGAAATCATTAGGGCTTAGGTCGGGGCTGTACGGCGGATGGTCTAATAATTCTATGTTTTCTTGCTCTAAAAACTCTTTTGTTCTGTGCGCGGTGTGAAGAACTCGCATTGTCGTGATGGAGGATGATGCGGCGGTTGCAGTTCTCTTTAGTTCAGAAACGAGTGAGTTCAGAAACGACCTGTGGCAAACAAATGCTAGCATACCATTCTGCATTAACCGTTCTTTGTCCCTCAAGAGGAATCAAATAGTCGCAACATGGCCGGTTTTGGAGACAAACGTGGCCACTATTTTTTTTTGCAACACTCCGTGAACGAACAATTTTTGTTGGTTTTAACACATTTTCGAACACCCAAACTCGTGACTGGTTTTTTGTTTCAGGTTCGTACGCGTATATCCAGGATTCGTCACCTGATACGATGTTGTATACAGCATTTGAGGATCCTGCGTGGAATCTTTCGAGAGTTCTGACGCACCAAGTAACGCCAGCCGCTTTTTGCTCTTGACATAGCGAATGCGGTATCCATCGGGAAAACAACTTTTTTACACCTTTGTTCATGCAAGATTATTTGTATTTGACACATGCCAATGTCTAAAGTTGCCTGAATTTCGCGGTATGTCACATGTCGATCTTCCTCAATCAGCTTACGCTCAGCATCAACGTTTTCTTGGGTGACTACAGTTTTTGGACGACCTTGACGGGGATCATCACTGAGCTTGACACGTCCACGTTGAAATTCAGCAAACCAACGATAAATTGTGGTTTTGGATGGGGTTTCATTACCAAATGCAGAAATCATCCGGTCAACACACTGTTAACTGTTTTTTTGTGATAAGACAGAGAATCTTTTTTTTAAAAAATAAATGGATTTCGATTTTTAAAACCAAGGAGTTTGCAATTTAAAAGATTTTAATATGACAGGAACAGTGGAAATATTCCATTCCCGATACTTTTAGTGCAGCCTATGTAGTTCATAATATCGACAGTCACTACATCGACGGTTGCTGTATCGAACATGTTATTGCAATTATAATATCAGTAAAGTAATTAAACTTGAATAATCATGTCTCAGGCGGAACTCGAAACCAAATCGCCATGCATAATGGCCCGGGGCCATTGGCCCCTTATTCGTGTTGGTAACCAACCAAATCGTATCACAATCGTAATGGGCCTATCGCTAGTGAATTTGCCACTAGAGGCGCTTGTGTCGCGTGAGGTCCAATATCATTCACTTTTCACTGGTTTTAGCGGGCTTTGTTGCATAAATTATAATTTCTTTAATTTACCTGCTGGAAAGTGATCTCCTTCGTAAAATATCGCAAATATGGATTATTTGGCGATTAATGTGAACGATTTGAAAGCGGAATTAAGAAAAAGCGCAAAAATAGGCGGCCTCAAGAGCAACTATTTCAGAAGTTAGTTTGTTGATATCAAGATAGTTATTTATAAATAATAAACCTTAATTCAAGATATAACACTTTGTTTCGGCGCCAATCGCCTTTGACAGCTATGCTAAACCTCCGGACCTCAGTCTACAGTGGCGCCAACTGGTGAAGTGGTGAGCATAGAAACGGTAGTCCCCATTGAATAGCAGGTTTTTGACAGTTCTAGCTAGTATGGGCTAAATGTCAAAATCGTCCAATTCAATCACTATAAAATCAAAGATCAATCACGATCGAACTGCGATTGAAATAGCTGATTAAGGCCCCTGGGCGCAGCGCTTTACTAATTAAGCAACCGAGACATTACTTAGCGTCAATTTTAAAGCATATTCTTATCGCTGTAAGCCAGCGTAGTTTCATCAAATATTTCGTCAAATGGAGTTTTGCACTCTTATCACCCAAAACTTGTCCATCCTTTAATTTACTTTTTTATTATTATTCCTAAATAAAAAATAGCCTGTGTGCTAATAGATTTAACAATTATCGCAATGCTAAATTTCATCCACATTCATTTAGCCATTCTGGCATGATTGAGTAACAAAAACCCTGCAAAACTTACGGATTAAAAATGTTAGTTCCATATTTAGTATAAAAATAATAATAAAAGTATTTGAGCTCGTCCAATGATAAGTTATTTCAAGATTTCTACCATGTATGTACCTTGTTTTTAAATTATGAGTTTCCGCGATCATGGCGCTTGCAAGTTTGCAACAGTGCCGAAATATCGGAAACTCATAAAAAACAAGGTACCTACATGGTAGAAATCTCTAAATAACTAACTCTTACGATAATGACCATGAAAGTTTAAAACAGTATCGTCCAATGATATTAAAAAGTATTACTATTTTATGTCCATTGGGCTCGTCTATACGATTCGGATCGTTGTTTCCACCTAAAACTCCCCTAGGCATTGTAATATGTGAACTACATACTGCTCACGTTACGATTTTTAAGCAAGATTAGTTTGTTTTAAGATAAAATCTATATTATGTACCTATTCTTCTTGTGATATTAAAGTAAGTTAGGTAGGTAACTAAACGTAGCACCCTATGGACTGTTGCTTGATGTTTAAAAAAAAAACTTAAGTCACTGGCTGACTGCTGTCACATTTTGCGCGGGAAACTAGAAGATCTAGAAAGATGGACTTTGAGGCTATTTGACAATGCGAAAAATAATGTGCCAATTACTATTATCAATATATATTATGAGTTTAAAAATGGTTATTTATTAACGGAAGTTGAAAATAATTAACGATTTATTTTTAAATCAAGAAATAAAAATGCATTAATTAAAACGTTTGCCACGTGACACGAAACGCTCCTGATTGGTCGGGTTTAGGATGACATCACCTGCTTGATAACTTCGTATGCTTACTTGTGTTAAACTAGCTTTCCAAAATGTTTTGATAATATTTTCCTATAAAAATATTATCCATTGTTTTTGTGTGATTTAATTCCAATATTTTACAAATTCTGCCAATTATTTTTACGATGGACAACGATTTTGTAAAGCAGACAGCAGTAACCTGCCCTTTCATTTAAAATCTGTAACAAACTAGTTTAGTCGTGATCTTTGAGTGTAATGTTTATTGAAATCATAAAACTGTAGCTAAAATTTTTAGCTAATCATACCATCGGAAATATTCTAAGTGTGATGCAAGAGGCATTCTGATAAAAACATTGGTATTATAAGGTATACCCGTATATCGTATAACCTCAAACCAATACCAAAATATTTACATTCCTAATGCAATGAATTATTAAAAATTATAAATATTATGTTTACTTACATCGAAATGGTCCTCAGTTCCTCACAGAAGAAAATATTTGTACTATTCGCTTTGTTATTATTTATTATGATCCCTCCGAATTATTTGCAACCACTTTCGGTGCACTTTAACTTTCTTTTGAACACTTACAAATAGTTTTCCGAAGTTTTTATAGAAGTACCTATTTATACATTTTGGAACTGCATACCATTTAAAACTTATTTTATTATATAAGTCACTGTTAAAATATAGATCCAATCGCACTTTCGTTATTTATTTGCAACAAATGTATGTAGATGTTATGAGCTACAGATCACAAGACAGGCAGGTGATGTCACCGACCCCATTGCAGCGCCATATTGACAAAATAGCGTTTAGGCGCGCTATTTTCACCTTTTAATTTTAATTTTGATATTTTTCAGCAAGTATGTACCAGAATTAAAAAAAATTACTTTTATTGGGTTCTTTAACCTCTACTTAATTATATAAAATGGATTTCAAAAACCAGTCAAATAGCCTGTTTATTGTGATAAAGTGGTGGCATTGTTATGATAATGTGTCAGCAAGTAGGAAAAATCAATTAAAAGTGAGAAACAACGAAAGGCGCTTCTATTTGACTCGGTTCTCACGTAAAACTCCAGTGATCATTGAAATGCATAAACTACCCATACATTTCAATGAGTCAGGTTAGTTAAGAGTTAGGTCAGGTTAAGTTATTTTGTGTAAGTATTTATGATATTTTATGTATTTAGATTTCCCTCGATCGTGAGTTATTCCAGACACAATTGAAATCAATTGTTATCGTGGCACCCGGGTGCCTCGTGGGGTTCAAAGCATTAAAGTTTGTTTGTTTGTGTTCGGGGGAGTTTTTGGCGGGAGTTCGTGAGATACGTTTGGAGTCCGTTTATTTTATCGAATTTTTATTGTTTATAGTGATTTTTGGGTCGTAAAAGTAGTGTTATATCGCGAAACAAAGTATCGTGCGAGTGAACGATATACAGTTCGGTGAAATAAGATGGTGTATGGGTCGTAACCAAGAAAAGTGGACCGTGAATTTTGCGCGGGAACGCGAACAGTTCACCTCTTTCTTTGGGACTTCTCTACATTCCTTCAATCTTTCGACTGTCTCCAAAAACTCCATAGAAGCATTCAAACATCTAACATCAACGTTTTAATGCAAAAATAAAGACAATATTACTAAAGAATTGGCTGTATGGACAAGTATCCGAGGCCGTTAAACTTACTAAAGAAAAAAAAATAGTTTGTGTTCGTTTCGTTCGTTCTCGTTATGTACTTACTGTCTTACTTCTGCTTTGCATGGGTAAAAAAATAATTACAACAAACATTGGTACAAACCTATAAAATTTTCCCTTTATGAAATAACTTAGGTAGTTTAAAGTGATATTTTATGTTGGTTGGTTACTGCCATAAAAATGACGGCTGATAACGAATATCCGAAAGCTTCGAGTAAGTATGTGTGGGCACACCCATCTAGTTTCTAGTCCGGTAAAAGTATTTAGATATTACTCAATAATGCTTAATAAAAGTAATACATCCTGAATAAAAAAGAAAGTATCCTTGAAGGATAATAACACATTAGGACGCAAAAGAAGAAATCTAACAACAAAAAAAAACATTGTCTGGCCAACTTCATCTAAAATACCTTTAAATAAATTTATGTTAACTTTCCTGTTTACTGTTTAAACTTAATCAGTGCTATTTTTATAGGTTTAATAATTACCCTTTTGTGTTTCAGATGCGACACTGATTGGAGCCAGTATTACCTATGTAGCAGGCTTGTTCTTGCTCCTTTCTTTTGCTGGCCCATACTGGATAGAATCTTACCAAGAAATGTTTTCTTCTTTTAAACATATGGGTCTGTGGGAATATTGTTTCGACCGGTTCAGGTTTCCATCTTATCAATTTGATAAGTTGTTTCATGGTTGTCACTATGTATTTAGCCAGGTAATTGTAACATAAAACTTTTATATATATTTATATATATATATATGCATTAAAAAGATAAAATTTAAGAGATGTATGAATGAAGGTGATGTATAGATTTATAAATATGTATATTTACAAAAAAAAAAGTATGTAAGTTTATCGGTTATCTAGTAACCATAACCTAAGCTATTAGATAGATCTTTGTGGCTCACTGTAGTATGTCTTAAAAATATTCCTGATATATATTTGTTTAAACATCATCAGATATTTCAGTATGCAGTAAGTTTCTTTTCGTCAAAGAGGCTGTTAAGAAGGAACAACTTCAACAAGTTTATAGGACTTACAATATTAATTATTGTAAGCATTTAAAATTTTCATCCATGCATAGAACAGCAAAAAAAAACTTAATTGTGACTCATCACATTCTAGCACTCCTGTCTAAAATTTTATCTTGTATTTTGCTTTTACAAACAATTTTTATTACTACTTTTTATATCTGCTGTTTCAGGAATTTCATGTGATAAGAGAATGGCTACTGCCGGGTTGGCTGATGGCTGTCCAGGCCTTTGTGACACTGGCACTTATTTTCTCTTTTACAGCCCAGGTCCTACTAGCCTTAGTCGTTGTTCGCTGGCCACTTCGTACAGTTTTGCGTTACGAATGGATGTTTGTTACAGTGTCCTTTAATTTAGTGGCTTTAGCAAGTAAGTTGTTTATCACATTTTTAAAATTAAATTATCAAAATCACCTTCACTTTAACCGCTTGTATGCGAGTAATTACAAATACAATAGATCAGTGTTTCCCAATTTATTAAGTTTTTTTTTAAATACTACTCTTGATTCTCTAAATTTACATGCGAATACTTTGCACGCTGCCTATGTTTTATTAAAGAATTAAAGTTTCCCGAAAATGACAAAGTTTAAGAAGAGCGTCGATCGATAGTAGGTATTATTTAATAAACAAGGCAGGAATTTTGCGACCCGGTATTTTATTTTGATGTCCCGGTACCGGGTCGCGACCCGGCAAATGGGAAACGCTGCAATAGATATCAATTGTCATAAGGCTCAAATCGGTGCTTAAGCAGAAGACTAGTAAAGAGAGGTATTTTTTTTCTAGGTGGGTTTCTGTTTTTGGCAGTGGCCATTTTTGGTGGCAATTGTTATCGGCGTGATTGGCTCTTGTACCCTTCATTCAATGTGTTGTCTTGGTCTTATGCGTTTGCTGTAATTGCTTTCATGTTATTTGGTGAGTTATTTAAAATTCATTATTTTTTATTGATCTAAACCTTCTCACCCTACCCAGAATTATTTAAATGACGATATTTTTACGTAATTGTTAGTAAAATTTTGACACATTCGCTAACAAAGTTAAACCATATCAGTTATGAGGATTAATAGATACTTTTATAGGAATCCTAGAATAATAGTTCTTAATTCTACTATACCTAGGCTAGAGTCAAAGTTACGTTTAAAAAGCGCGACGTCCAGACGCACGACGCGTAAAAACTGTACTAGTGGGTACTTGCGCTTTATAACGACGCTACTGAATCGCCCCGCTAGTAAACCGCTCGTTAGGCAGTGCTGACCAAGCACAGAAGCGCAAGCAACCAAAACTTGATGGCAGTGACATGAATATTTGTTTGACCATTTTAAATATTTTTTATGCAGGTGCTGCAGCAATCCTTTTATATTTGGAGTCTCGCAAGTTGTACGAATTGCGTTTAGAAGCAAGGAATCTCGTCGCTCAGATGCAACATAGCCAGCCCGAGCATGCCCTGCAGCAGCTCCGTGACCAGCTTCAACAGCAACGTCATAATGTTGGTTGGAATATGTAGACCTGATCCGCTTCTCTTTTACCTCTGTTAAGTATCTAAAATTAACGTATTAACGTAGGGTTTCTAAATTTTCTAACCAAAGTAGCTTTTTTTGATTATAGCCGATAGCCCTAAAAAATTGAAACAAAGGATATAGTAAACAGAGATGCAATTTAAAAGAAAATAGGTTCATTTCAGTAATTGCGTTCCGTTTTACGGTAAGTAAAACTGTTACGCTACTGTGCTGAGTAGTTTTGCCTACTATATATTATTTTAAAAATAATAAAGAGATGGTCATCGAAAACTCTTAAATACTGGACAATATAGTAGGCTTGGCAACAGTTAGTTCAACCCATAATGTGAACATTGTGAGCTGGTATGGCTTACATATAAAATGGATTTGTAAGCTACCTCTAAAGTAGCAAACATGCAAATTATTTTTGTAGAAATCTCTTATGAATTTTATTATTAAGCTCGGTATATGTTTGATGAAGTGTTGGCTAATATTTCAATGTTTAAGGAGTGCCTTCCTAGAATTATAGATAGAATATAGATCTGATGATACATAAACTTATGTGTAAAAGCTAGAGTAGGAAGCTCAACTTATAAAATTGTGTGCCCTTTATTAAAATGAAAACGCATGACAGGTAAATATAGTTATGATGCCTGCCTTTGACTGTTTTACTATATAGCAAGTGCATTATTTTGTATTTCATGATTGTTATTACTTATTTTGACAGCGTATAGGTAGACCTGCCTTGGCTTTTTATTTGAGCCAAGCCTGGCCTATCAGTAGATTATTATTTTCAAATAACTTAGGCCCATTTAGTTAGTTATACAATATTTTTTTCCACTTATGTTAATTTTAAAATTGTATCTTTAGTTGTAGGTACTTTTAATTATTATTAAGCTAAGTTTATTGTGAAAAGTTTGCAACAAGTTAACACATTTAACATTACATATTATGAGATTTAAACTCGAAGGAATCAAAATGTATTCAGGAAAAATATTTTTCAATAACAATGGCCTTGGAATTGCAAATAATAATCAAATAGCCTAGCCTAATTTCTTATGCATACAATATGTCGTAAGTTGGTAAAAAACAATTTAAATAAACATGACATTTGAACAAGTAAAAATGCTTGACACAAAGAAAGACTAACCTGATATGGACCGTTTATTATACATATTTTCACGACTTCTATGTTGACTACATACTAATAGTTATTTATGAGAAACCGGGTTAGTGTGGATTTAAGTAGTATTTTATACACCCTAGAGGTAGAAACTATGACAAACAAACGCGACTAGCTTCAGTTTAATGAATAGATAGTTATGCTAATTTGCTGAGATCCACATTTTTAAACACCCATAAATGCTCTGCTACATACTCACTAACTTGGACAGAACCTACATGGCTACAAAGGATATGTAGTGCTGATCTTCCATTCCATGTTTTGGAAGGGAATTAAATCATTTGAAATAATATTTTGTGTTCATAATGAACCATCATTCATCCAAATAATATGATTTAAATATAGTATTTTAACTAAAATCCTACGAGATGGGTGAGGCGGAGCGGTGCGGAACAGCGCGAAATGAACAGCAGCTGCTTTAAGCAGTGTTCCTATCAGATTCGAGACCACGCTTCACTATAGCGACCTTCCGCTCGCCAAACTCGACTCAGTTTCATCCAGTACGGGCACGAGTTTTTTTTAACTCCGCTCCACAATACTTACACTGTTTCTACTGCTGCTAAGAGTGGTAATTCGAGCACTGTGATTGGTCAATTCATGCACTGCGCCCAACACCGCGTTAATTGAAACGCAACTTTATACAACTCCAAAGCACTGTAAAAGCTTAGCGAAGCCTATTGCGTGATATGGAGATATTAAAATTTTATTTAAATAATTTATTCCTTACGCTTGTTGTAAACTAATGATCTTCAAATGTAATGTAGTCCGTCCAATATATTTTTAAAGCCATTTTATGGTTAAGCACATTGTACTGATATTAATAAATATTTATAGTATTTTTAAACAAGTCGTTGTATTTATTATAGTTACGCATTTTCCTTTACTTGTCCTGACGAGTATCTAAGTGTTAGAGCCCCATATTGTAGCGCCAAGTTAGGTTATTATTTTGACCAATTGCTATAAGACATTCATAACCCTTATGAGATTTTTTTCCTTTTGTCCCCAAAACTTTCCACCACTCCCTGTCTATCGCTAAGTCCTCCGAATTCCAACAGAGACAAACTTCTTAGCGTTCCATGGATTCACCGTGCCAGTACCGGGTCCATCGTGTGGCAGAAAGAGAAACTCCGAGTAGCTCCCGGGACTTGTGACACGGTTGTAGGTGTCTTGTTATATTTAATTGTACGATAAAGTAAAGTAGTTCGGATTTGGATCTTAAGAAACGGCTGCATAGGCATAGGATTACTCGTATATCAATAGTGTAAGATTTTTTACCTGGTTTCTGCATGCTGCTGCAAAGTTGCAAAACGTGATCCATTGTGGCCTCTGGAATGTTGCCGTCGAAGACCACAAGAGGAGCTTGCTTTAATACCTCAATATGGTTATCCACCTGTCACAGAAGCAGACTAGGGCATAGTACCTATTACATTTTCTATACGACTGGCGGCAGAAGTTTAGATGGTCCTTACCATTTCTGGGGTTATGTGACTGTGGAAGCCCATATCTCCTAAACCCATCAGACATTCTCCTTTGGCGTCTAGTACTGCAGCATACGTCGGTGTCCGACCATGTTTTACTACACACCCTGAAAAAAGTACAAAATTGTGCAAAACCGTTGATAAGTTCCTTGCTTTTTCATGTCATTTGTTAATTTTTTATAGGTATACCTACAGAGATCTTCCGTCACATCTTCCTCGATACCTACGATACCTGCCTTCAATCAACTTTTACTCGTTACAAGAATAGTATTTTTCTATGTGCCAGTTCTTACTGCCCCTCTCGAATCCTTCCGACCATCTACACTACTGCATCTCATACCAATACGCCTAATCCTGAGCGACCTTTCAACTGCCGTCTAGAATTATTTAGGTATAACTTTGTAAGCGGAGAATTCCGATGTCTGTTGGAGCACGTTGAGTTTCTATAAAGTTTGACAGAGTGCTGTTACCTAACCACAGTGACTGAGCAAGGTAAGTAGGGACTGAGTAAATTTGACGAGGCTTAGGAGTTTTTTAATTACACTTACGTAAAAGAATATTTACCTTATTTATAAGTACCATTTTAAACTTAGTATTAAGTTCACTGACCATCAAGTAAGAGCCCAGGGGCTACATCAGCTAGGTAGCGTCCGTCAGCGTCGTCACTGACAGCAGTGAGCAAGCGCACTCTGCCATTGCGCAATCTCCACAACGCCTCCGCCATGTTTCGACCGACCCCGCCACCGCATATATCAACTTTGCATGGATGTGTGCTACCGTCTAGCTGTAAATAAAGACATTATATTGCTCATTAATAAAACAAACACTCCTTAAACTACAAGCTGTTTCCCTCGACTTCGTTAAGAGTTTGTCTAAGCCCAGGGAAGAATGCATCCTAAAACCTATGCATGTTGCCATGATTTACTTAGTACCATGTTCGTTACTTTGCATTATCGATGTCAATATGCTTACTATTTCTTTTCTAAATCTGTAAGATAAGGAACCATTTTTACCCCACATTGCGTCAGGGAGGGTACGAACCCATGTAGGTAAAATATTAGATATTAAACATGCACAAATCCTTATAATAATCCTCATGTTGCATGTTTTATTAAATGCCAAAAAATAACTAATGTAAGTATGTACCTACATAATACACCATTGGAGTTGTTTTTAATCGATATTGATATCGATAAATTTATCAAACAAGTATGTAAATACTTGTTTGATAGGATCTTGATGAAATTTAGCACGGTGATAGACTACAGGCTAGAATAGCTCGTACACTACTTTTTGTTTAGGAAAATAGTACCTACGGTTTCCGTAGGATAGGTAGGTACACTACGTGTCCGAAGTTGCGGGCAACAGGTAGTATGTTTTTTATTTGGTATGACTATAACACATAGCGATTGCAAAAATTTTAAGTGATCGATGAGCAGAGCAGATTCCTAATCAGGATCGCGTTATAGCCGGGAATGCGATATAGCAAATGCCCACGCGGACAGAGTCACAGGGCGGAGCGCTAGTAGGCTACATTATCTGCCGCTAATCATGTCTATAACAACCTCGACACAAAATTGAAAGTGTGTGATTTTTAAAATCTTTAAAAAAAAAAAAAAATTAAAATTATCTATCTCTATCTACTCTATCTAGACTATCTCTACGCAAATATAAGCTAAGGCACATCGACCCAATTTAATTTGAAAATAAAAAACATGGCAGCTCAAAATGAGCTTAAAATGGCATTTCTAAACCTTCCACCGATAAAAATGTTCGCCGAAATCATCTTCTTTACCGTTGGTTTTCATAAAAAAACCTTTGCCGAATAATAGGGTTGAAAACATTTGTTTTCATGTTGATTATCTTGAAACCTGTAGTATATTTGGCTCCTTTGAAGGGCCGGCAGCACAGCCCAGTGAGTCTAGCACAAAAAACTATCGAATTCGAATCGTTTGCGTGTTCGAAATATTTAGTATGAAAACTTAAACAGCGCTCGCGCGGTCAAAACGAGATCTAGGTACAAAACAAAGTACGAACATTGTGTCGTTTTCTTTCGATACGCAAACGATTCGAATTCAATAGTTTTTTGTGCTAGAGGTACAGGTCTCAATCAAAAGGCTTTCTCAAAGTCCACAAGCAACTCAGACTTCTGTATAACATGCCGCAGCGTATAATGGTAAGCTATGGCACAGATAATATAGTACGAATCCCAATTTAAACATTTGTTTTATAATTTACTAAGCGTACAACAGTAACAATCAAACTTAAATGTTCACCCTTCAATACTTAACTCATTTTTTGTGTTACACAATTGTAATAGGTACAATAACTACAGCGAGAAATCTACGAGATATATATAGGTTGCAATTAAACCGACATTGAAATCTTTTTCGTAAAACAATAACTATTCAGCAAATAGCTCATGTTGGTTAGTAGTAAGGTTTGTAGAATAGTAGGTACCCAAGTCAAATGTGGGTAGATAGTAATAGTTCTAAGTAGTAGGTAGGTAGTTAATGTGCCGGTATAGTTGCCCACGAGCGAGCGTGCAGGCTGCACAGATGGTATCGGTCCTTCTCACGCGATAGTCCAACAACAATACGTTGCATTATGCGATCCACTCGTTTTTGCGCAAACAATAAATAAGTACTAACTGTTTAAATAGGTATTACCTGTTCACAGCGGTTTGTAGGCATTTATTTTGTTTTACTAAATTAAAATAATTGTATTCCAACATGCGACTGATAAGCTCGACAGTAAGGTTTAAAACGTGCGCTCTACATTTACAATGGTTTATATAAAAAAATGTGGTATAGGTATTGTTGTGATCCCAGAGTAAGCTTCTAATAGATTACTTTTTATTGTGATAAGGAATAACGAAGCTGCTACGAACAATCAAACCCAAGAAAATTTAGACAAAGGTTTTCTACTCTGGCCCTGAGATTCCGGGAATTATACCAGGGACCTCAGAGCTGGCGACTTCGCGAAAGTCGCCTTAGCCATTCGAACATAGAGTCAAAAGCCGGCACCTACTTGGTTTCACTACTATTGACAACTCGAAACTTTTTCGAGTCGCACTACTTCTATCCCCTTTCTCTCCGAACGCCCCGAACACCTAGTGTCTAACAATAGATTATAGTCTATTGTGTCTCTCTCATACACACGATTATTTACACCTATAAATGTAAAACAATGACTTTTACAAAAAAGAGGATAATCCTTACAAACTGTGTGGTGTGCACATTGAAAATGTTGAACAAATAGGGGACCTCGGAGTACCATTAGATCAGAAACTACACTTAGACACACATGTGAAAAATATTATTAATAAAGCTTTTAAAATGTATGGATTTTCAATGCGTTCTATTAATGATTTCACTCGACCATCTACCTATCTATGTCTTTATAAATCTCTAATTCGTTCGCAGCTTGAATATGCTGTGCCTGTGTGGAACCCCTTCTATAACAAGTACATCGTAGCACTTGAGTCTGTACAGAAGCGTTTTTTACGAGTCATGCATTATAAATGTTTCCATTGTAATTAAAATTTGTCATATGACCACTTGCTAAGAAGGTACAATCTGTTAACCCTTGAATCTAGACGTCTTCAACTTAAAGAAATGTTTTTATATGATCTGTGTCATAACCGATATAATTGTATTAATCTTAATAATAAATTGTGTTTCCGAATTCCCAATAAGACACACTTTCGTAATATGCCTAAATTGTTTGCTAGCAGTCTTTGTCGCACACATCCTGGTAAATAGTAAACGCTCACCTATGTTTAGAATTACTGATTCATACAACAAAAAATTTAACCATATTGATATTTATGCTACTCGTGTTGGAGTTTTTTAAAAAAACTTTTCTCAGAGGTGCTGAATAATCTGGCCTAATTGTAATTTATGTAAATTAACTTTGGTGTGAATCTAATGAACCATTGTTTTGCTTCATAAGGTATAAATACGATATTTAGCACTTAATTTGCTTGAATAATCATAAGTATGTACAACATCACCTCTCAACTTTGTATTATTATTCTGTGGTTAATGTTGTTGGTGACACAATGATAATTATTTATGAAGAAGTACTTTTAATATACGATCCATTTTGTAAACCTAGGTACACTGTTTATTAACCCAAATAAAGAGGACAAAAAATATAACACCATATTATGGAGGACCATACAGATAGGAATCTGTCCTGTTGCGTTCCGATTGGTCGTTAAAATTACCAAATCTAATCATTTTGATAAAAAAAAAAAAAATGGGTGCGCTTGATTTCGATTCAAAAATTAGAAGTCATCATTTTCCGGTAAACGCTGGCCTGTTAATTAACCAAAATATGGTGCGGTGTCCAATTCCCGATTGGGATATTTGCGGCGGATAATCATTATTCATGAGTTCTCATCAGGATGGGTGCACACTTGTAATTTACGACTCAAATTACAAATTAACGAGAGCCAGTGACGTTACTTCTATTAAATTGTAGTCCATACGCTTTGAATAATGTTCTGGCGAAAGATTATGCTGCTTTATTTAAATCTTGATACAAGAGTTTAGTTTGCATTACAATTTTACTGGAAGTTACTTTAGTCCTGAATGGAGATAAGCAGGAAAGCATTAGTTGTCATAAAGTCGTAGTTCGTAGTATACTTGTAGACTTCGTAGCAGAATCTGTTGCTACGAAATTCACTGTTTGCTTACTCCGGGTCGTCTTCTCTAATCATATAAATAAATAAATTTGATAATAAATCTAACATTAATATTTTA